>OX387245.1:52561132-53789472 GCA_947561735.1 Cenchrus americanus
GGTCCCAATTCACGAGCAGGAAATTCCTGGAGTTTTGCGATAAATTCCACATCCGTGTGGACTGGGCAGCTGTGGCGCACCCATAGACCAACGGCCAAGTGGAGCGTGCCAACGGCATGATTCTACAAGGCCTCAAGCCCAAAATTTTCGACCAGCTGAACAAGTCTGGTCGAAAATGTCTCCAGGAACTGCCTGCGGTCGTATGGAGCCTTAGGACCACCCCAAGCAGAGCCACCGGATTCACCCTGTTCTTTCTAGTCCATGGTGCGGAGGCTGTCCTCCCCACGGATTTAGAATATGGATCACCCAGAGTGCGAGGCTACGATGAAGACACCAACCAGCGAGCCCGCGAGGACTCACTGGACCAGTTGGATGAAGCGCGCCTCGTGGCTCTAATGCACTCCGCAAGATACCAGCAGTCTCTAAGGCGCTACCAAGCTCGAAAGGTGCGCGGGCGGGACTTCAGCGAAGGGGATTTGGTCCTAAGGCTACGCCAAGACAACCGAGGACACCACAAGCTATCACCTCCGTGGGAGGGACCCTACGTCGTGGTAAAGGTACTCAAGCCAGGCACATACAAGCTAGCCAACGAGGACGGCGAAAAACTCACCAACGCTTGGAACATCCAGCAGCTACGTCGCTTCTACCCTTAGCCAGGATTTCCAAGTCTTTCGTTGTAAAATACATGCCCAACACCCCAGTTGGCAACACAATGTAAATAACAACAATTTAATCAAGTCAAAGGGCAACTCGGCTTTCCCCTAAAACCCAAGTCACCCTCGGGGGCTACTACGGGGGCATCCCCCCCAAAAAATGGTCAAATTCAACTTGCAAACGCGCTAAAGCATGTTTCGGACCGAAGTCTCGAGCGAACTAAGGCTGGGCGTGGATGGTCATGCGGAAAGGACGCGCGAGTCAGAGATAGCCTACGCCTCCACGAGGATACGGCCCTTCTCTCTTGCCTCCGGCCCAGCGGACCGCTCACGAAATCGAACTCTCCCAACCCAAATTTGCACGAGCAAAGGAAAAAACAGAAAGGCGCGATAAATAAAAGACATCACTGGAATTTACAAGTATCCAAACAACTCCATGAGTTTTACTTGTTTATTTACATGGCCGTAAGGCCCAGATACTGACATCCAAACAAAAATGGGCCTAGTGCCCAGCAGGTTTTTAGGCCTGAGGCTCGTCGCTGTCGGCAGCGTCCGGGAACAGGAACTCTGAGAACGCCTCGGTGAGCGCCTCCGCAGCATCAGCGGCGAGCGCGTCTGCCTGCTCCATCGCCGCTTCGTCCTCGACACCTTCCGGGACGACGTAGCCCGACGCCACGGCCTCGAGGTTCACCTCGTAATGGGAGAGCACCACGCCGAGGGCCTTCTGGACGCCTAGGTGGAGCGCGCGACGCATGCGCCCAGAGACATGCCCGCCGAGGGCGCGCAGGCGGCTGGCCAACGAGTTTCCAGCTTGTGCCTCGCCCTCTTCGACGGCCTGGCAAGTCTCGAGGGCTGCGGCACGCAGCTCCCACCGCCCCCCCTGCTCGGAGGAGTTGTAGGCGGCCTGCAGCGTCTCGGCCCGATTGGTCGCGTGCCCCAGCGCGGTGCGCAGGCCTGAACGTCACAAGCGAAAGAAATCAGAAGGGGAACGAACCCCCGGAGGAAAGATCAGCAAAACAAGAAACAAAGCGGCGACTTACCTTGAACCTGCTTCTTATCCACCTCGAGAGCGCGGCGCTCAGCCTCGACCGCCTGCTGCAAGCTGACGATGGTGGCGCCCTGCTCCTCGAGGGACCGCTCCTGGTCCGTGTTCGAGATGCTGATGGCTATCAGCTCCCCGTCGAGCCTTGAGACCTCAGCATCCCGCTCCTCCAGCGACTTCCGTGCCTCCTCGAGAGCGGTGCGCTCCCGCTCGAGCGCGGACCGGGTGTCAGCAAGGGCGGCCCGCTCCTGCTGGAGCTGACCCTCGGCCCCTTGGCGGGCGGCACGCTCCTGCCGGAGCTGCTCCTCTGCCGTGGCAAGCGCGACGACCTTAGCGTCGAGGGCGGCCTTCAACTCGTCGGCCTATTTGGCCTTCTGCTCGGCTTCGCGCGCCCTCTCCTCGGCCCGGCTCTGATGGGATTGCGCCTCCTGGAGCCACGTGCAGATTTCCCGGTTCTCGGCCCGGACGGCCCCCACCTCCGCCTCCCAGTCGGACGCCACGGTGGGCACCTTCTCCAGATCCCACCGCGCCTGCTGCAGCGCCTCATCCCGATCGATGAGGGCTGTGCAAATCCGCTCGATGGCGGGGGGACGCGCTGCGGCCTGCCCCTCGTGCTCCAAGAACTGGTCGCGCAGGGCCTCCGCCCAGTACGACAGCCAGCCGTCTTGGGTCCTTAGGGCCTCTGCAAGGGCGTGGAGGGCATCACGCTGCTCCCGGAGCTGGCGGAGCTCGGCACTCATCTGATCGAAGGCGCCGTACTTGTCACGGGCGCGGTGCTCGAGCTCCTGCCGCCAACGGACCAAAACCAGTAAGCGTCGCGCCGCGAGAAATAAGCACGGAAACGCCGAAATCGAAGAAAAAGGCAACAGCGCCTTACCTGGAAAACGCGCCACGCCGGGCCACCGTGGATTCGTAGCGCCTCGTTCAATGCTCGGTTGAGCGAGGCGCCGTGATCACGGAGCTCCTCCCACAACTGCTGCTCCTCCTGGGCGTCGGCGAAGGTGGGCGGCTCGTCGACACGCTCCTCGCCCAAGCCGGGAGGGGCGGCGTGGGACGAGGAGGCCTCGATGCCGCGTCTCGAGCCCCCAGCCACCATGCGACCATCCCACCGTCTAACGAGCGCCCCCGCCTGGGGCACAGGAGCTGGCGCTGGCAGACTTGCCCACTGGTCCCACCCGGGCAGCGGGACGTCATCGTTCGGGATTTCCACCGCCATTGCCCCGGGAGGGCGCCGGCGAGGGCGGGCTCTTGCCGCGCCTCCACGACCACTTCCGGTCGCGCCTCCGCGGCCGCGGGCTCTGGCCGGGTGCCGCGGCCGCCGCATCCGGTGCGTCTCGGCGGCCGCGGGCGCCGGGACGGCTCTCCACGGCCGCGACGCGCGCCAGCAATGCCACTACAACCGGCGCCGCCGGCCGTGCCTCTCCGCCTCCGTCCGCGCCTCCACCGCGGCGCCGTCACCGTTTTGCCTCCACCATGACCGGCGCCCACCGCTCCCTCGGCAACCGCCGGGCGCGGCCCGGCGGGCGAGACCACCGGCCGTGGCCTCGAGGCCTCGGCCCGCGCCTCGCGAGCTCTCGCTCGCCGCGTGCCGCGCGCTCGCCCCCGCCCGCGGCGGCCTTGACGAACGTCGCCGGGTTGGGATGGATGCATCTGCCCTCAGCACCTTGGCCGGTGCGAGGGGAGGCACGGTTGGTGCCGCCCTGCAGACACGAAAACAAGCCGTCAGGTTCCTACCTGACGGGCACGCGACCCCTCGAGGGACAATTCCTCACCTCAAGGAGGAGAAGGCGCGCTTCCTCTTCCTCGAGGGCCCCGCCGACGTTGCGGGTGCGGCCGGCGCGGCCGCGGCCGCACCTCCGGCCATCTCCCCGCCGCGCGCGCGGGCCCCGCCCGCACGCGGACGCCTCCGAGGCGCGCGCCGGGTGCCTCCGCGGCTGCCGCGCGCCTCCGTCGGCCCCGGCGCGGTGGCGGGCGCCTGCGCCCGCCCCGGCGATGATACTCCCGCCACCGGAGCCGGCTCGGTGGACGGGGCGCGAGGCTCCCACCGTCGGGGAGGACCTCGCTCCCCGACTTCTTCCTCCTCTTCCTCCTCCTCCTCGTCCGATGATGAGTACTCCTCGGTCCCCCGCGAGGAGAGCCCCTCGTCGCTCGCGCGGCCGGACTCCTCGCTCCTCCCGCTCGCGGCGCTCCCGTGCCGCGTCTTAAGCTCCTTCCCCGCGGGCCACCCGCTCCCCGCTCTCGGCTGGCGCGCCGTGCGCGCGAGCGCGCGGGAGCGGGGGGTGGGCGGCTCGGACTTCACGGCGCTCACCCTCACCATCTGCAGGGGTCGGGCAAAGCATTAAAATGCGCCAACAACTCGAAAAAACGGCTAAACTGGAAATGAAATCAAGAACTCCGCTCACCAATTGGCCGGTGGGGAGCATCTCGAGCGCCCACAGGGCCATGTTGTCGCAGCGCCCCGACTTGGGGTCGATGGCGCCGCACCCGGGTGGCTACAAACGCCCGCGGGAAGGGGTTCGGCAGCAGCCGCGATCTCGCCAACGCGACGGGGTCCGCGATCTCGGTCATCTCGAAGATGCGGACCGACCTCTCCATCAAGGGGACGACCCGCCGGTGGTGGAGGTTGGCGAGGACACACCCCGCAGTCAGCCCGCGGCCCGCCAGCTCCTTTAGTGCCGCCACGAGCGAGTCCAGCCGCGCCTGGTGCTAGGGCGGGGACACCCCATGGTACCAGGAGGCGGCCCTCTCCCGGAGCACCTTGCCGGTGTAGGGGGAGGCCGGGCTCGGCGTTGCGGAGGTAGAACCATCCTCGCTCCCAATCCGCGTTGTTGGTGGTCATTGTGCTGGGGATGTACTCCTCCTTGCGCTGGGTCCGCACGACGAGCGACAAGCCGCCGGCGCGCGCCGCGCGGCGGGTCCTCGGCTCCGACGTCGGCAGCGTATGCAGCTCAGCACGGAAGAGATGGATCCAGAGATCCCAATTCACAGGGATCCCCAGGAAGCCCTCGCAGACGCCGATGAACGTGGTCACCTGCGAAATTGCGTTCAGCGCGAAGTTATGAAGCTCCACGCCGTAGTGGTAGCAGAGGGCCCGCATGAAGCGGTTCGCCGGCGCCGTGAAGCCGCGCTCGTGGAAGCGTATGAAGCTGACGATGTAGCCGTACGGAGGATTGGGCACTCGCTCCCTCTACGACGGCACGATCCACTCGGCCAGCCGCCCATCCTCGTTTGCCGCCAGCTGGCCGCCGGCCACCAGTTGACCCAGGGCCAGTGGCGTCGCCGTCGAGCGCTCCCACGCCGGCGGGTCGATGATGACGAGAGGCTGCTGGGGAGCCATGCGAGCGGGCGGGGGAGCGGAGAACTAGAAGCAAGAAGAGCTCTGAGAGCAGAGGCGCAATGGCGAGAGTGGCTCGGGGGCTAGAGCGCAAGAGGCAAGAACGGCGAACGCTAAGCGCAAAGGTAAAAAACCGCCCCTTCCCCGCCTATCGGATTTATAGGCCGCAAGGCGTGCTCTCCGGAGCATAAGCCCCGCACGCATTAACTGCAGGTGAAATATTCCCTCACTGACGAACGGGGCCCACCACGACCGCGGCGGCCACGTAACCGCACGCGCGCCATCATCACGGCACGGTAACCAGAGGGCCGTGGCAGGCGGTCACGTCTGCCTGCCCACTCCGCCCACTACGTGCGCGGCCGCGGCGCCTGAAAAGGCGCGCCCGTGGCGCGAGACTACAGCCGCGACTGCGGGCATTAAATGGCCCTGTCCCTTACCAAGTAAGAGAGACCCTCGAGCGGCCCGAGCCCCTGGCTCAAATAAGTGTGACCCTCGAAGGGTGCGAACACCGACCAGTGGCCTCGAGGCCCGTTTGAAATAAACAGGCGCCACAGGTGCCCTCGATTTACAGAAAATACTGATCAACGGCTCGAGGATTGGCACGGCCAGGGACCCTCGAAACCTGCAGATGCGAAAGACGGGAGCACTTGGCTACTACCCCGCACGGCCCTACTGATAAGGGGTTCGAAACCTGACCCTCGACGGGTTCGAACAGGTGCCCCAAATCACCAGAGTCAGGGACGACGAGGGCGCGCGCATTCGAGCCTCTCCTCGAGCCCACCAGCTCGAGGGTGCCCCACATGTCGTGTTCGAGAGCCAGTGAGGGCAGCTAGCCGGGGGGATCCCACCGAGGGAGAGCTTCCGCGCCCTCGGTCCCTAGCGAACGGGACCGAGCCCCACCTAGCAAACCCGTCCGAGTGCTTTAATGGACGAGTCTCCGAACCACGCAGCCTACCCTTATCGAATGGGGCATGGGCGTCCACTTGAACCACCCGCTAACAGCTCGATGAGGAATCCGCAATCCGCGACCCGATCGATGGGGGTTGCGGAAATCTCACCCTCCGTCCCGCGGAGGGACGGCGAGGGCGCGTTTACAATAAGACGAAGAGCTCGCCCCGATCGCCTTGAATGGGCCCAGGCTCGGGGGCTCAACACACGACTACACCTCCTGGGTTGCGCCGGCCGCGGATGGTGCCAGTTGCGCGTGCGTCGCCGAAGCCGGCTGAAACATTGCCGACGCCGGTTAGAATATGTACCACGCCCACTGACCAGATTCCGCGGTAAAACCCCTGCAAGAGCACCCACGCTCCTGCAGGGCTTCGGGGGCTAGACCCGCGGGTCCGCTAACGCGGCCCCACGGAAAGCATTGGCAACCAGGGGGGAAGGATGTCCTATCAGTAGGTTTCAGCATCTGCGGGAGCCTGACAGGCATACCCGCAGATGCTCGGGGGCTACTGTCGGGGACAGCCCTGAGGGTCCCCTAAACAAACCAGGGGGAATCCTGCTTAAAACCTGCAAAAAAACCAAAACGAAACACCTCTCACTTAAGCGAACACACAGGGCACGTCCCACGCTGCGGTGGCCCCCGCATCCCACCGGAGTGGCCCAGTCAAAGGCTCCTTCGAGCAGGTTCCGCCTCGCTCGAGGGCTCACGCCCCCCTCGAGCGGGTTCCGCCTCGCTCGAGGGCTCATCTCCGCCTCGCTCGAGGCCCCCTCACGAGCACACCTACTCCCGCACGCAGGTACGGGCATTTAATGCTCTGACACGGCAGAGCCTCGCCATAATGCGCCTGGGAATCACGCCCCGGTGCTGTTCCGCCAACTCCCTAGGGGGAACCCATCCCCGCGCACTAGGGGGGCTGTGCGACATGGCCAGTGTCAGCTCCGTGGCACTACGCCACCCACTCCCGTACGGCTAACGCGCCGCGCCCTCGAAGGGGGGCCGGCCACGCCCTCGAACCCCTCTCTCATGAATCTGTAGGGTCAAACCATGACGTCAGGCCGGCGGGACGCCATCCCCGCCACTGTTGGTCCTATGCGGCCGCCCCCGTGCCTACAGTACCACGCCGGGCACTGCTACAACAACTCCAGCACTGTTGGGCGCGCGGGGACGGGACGCCGCCACGCCTGCCACTGTATCCCGTACGGACCACCGTCAACGGCTTCCTCGAGCCCGTTTGAGGACGCCACGACCAACCACTATGCCTTCACCCTCGAAGCCGCCCCTGTTCCAGTACGGGACACGCCGCAACGACAAGACCATAGCAAGGACCGTCAGGACGGCCGCCAACTCCGTGGCGCTGCACGCCATACTTCTCCATGTAGCTAAACAGTGCGGCCTGCTTGTAATTCACCCCCTCCTTGGTCTATAAAAGGAAGGTGAACCCCCTCGCCGCAAGGGACATCGAACATCGACATCAGACAACACACACGCTCCTCAACTCACCCACGATATTGGCACTCACCTCAATCACTCCGCTTGGGACTTGGAGGCCACGCCTCCTCTCCCGCCTTGCTTGTAGCCGCCCCACTACAGGCACCCCGGTGCAAAGCAATACAGTGCCTCGAGCACACCCCTGCTGGACGTACGGCCCCGACCGGAACCAGGATAAACCAAGTGTCGTTAGTTGCTTAGCACCGACCATTGAGGGACAGACCTTGACGCTTACTACTAGTTAGTGTCGGGACTACATTCCGCACCGACATTATGCAACTATTGCATGAGCCAGTACCTAGATTAAGAGGAACTTTCAAAGTTGCCTACGCCAGCAACTTCCATCATAGCTATGTACAACGAGCTCGCCGGAAGGAGTTAAATCCATGCGCTAAGAGTTGAAGTATTGAAACTCTACACAATAACAATTTTTTAGTCAGACTCGAAAGCCGCAGAATTAGAGAAGTAGAGTTTGCACGACAAAAGTAAGGGAGAAAGAGGCATTGTCAGGGTGGAGAGAGAGTGTGCGTGTGTGTGCGCGCAAAGAGAGAGGAGGGATGAAGGGACCCATGCCACCGCTACACTAGCATATCCCTAGATCGAGAGGAACCTTCAAGATCGCCTACGCCAACAACTGGCATCATTGCCAGGTATGACAAACTAGCTAAGAGAAGTTAGATCCACGCATTGGGAGGTGGAGCATCGAGACTCTACACAAGGTCAATGCCTCAGTCGGACTCAGAATCCGCAGGATCCGAAAGGCATAGTTCAGTCGACAAAAATAAGAAAGAGATAGGCAGAGAGAGATTCGTGGAGGGACAGAGAGATGCCAGAGAGGGTGATTTACGATTTAAATCTAATATACAAAGTTGCAGAGCTTGCAATGTATGCGAGGGTGCAGCAAAACATTGATTGTGTCGCTATTGGATTTCCATCCACCAATCCAAGACCACACCCAAACAACAAAATTCGGGTGCACCAATACTAATTTCGAAATTGAGTCACCAATATCTACATGAAGATTGAGTGTTAATGATTTCAAATAGATAAATAACAAGTCATATATAAATATAACTTTATCAAATCTAGCCGTCAAGTTGCTATTTTTCTCGATGAAACGAGCACCGTCACGGATTCCATGCGAAAATGGCCAAAAACGGCAACCTCGGCACGTCACGGATTCGAAGGCTCACCGCTCCCGGCCCCCGGCCTTGCGGCTGGCGCCTCCAGAAACTCCAAGCCACAATTGACAGCCCACAGCAGCAGAGTCCACGCACGAACGCACCGCGCGCACAGTACGTGACACGCACGAGGATCTCCCCACGCCACGCACGACACTCACACACGCAGTCACCCGCGCCGCCGGCGTCGCCACTCGGCATCGGCGGTCGCAGATCCCCAAGGGCTGAGACCAAATCACCCACCAACCACCAAGCTCCATCGCCGCCGGCCGGCCTCGCTCGCCATGGCCGCCGCCGCCTCCCTCAACCACCTCCTCCTCGCGCCCAAACCCAGAACCCATCCAAACCCATCGCGTCCTCCTCCCTCCCGCTCCATCACCCCGCAGCCCCGCCGCAGGCCCCCCGCCACCGCGATCTCGGCCGTGGCATCCGACTTCCTCTCCCCCGCGCCCTCCCTCAAGTCCCGCCTCGCCGCCGGGGACACCCTCTATGGACTCTTCCTCCTCTCCTTCTCGCCCACCCTCGCCGAGGTCGCCGCCCTCGCCGGCTACGACTACGTCGTCGTCGACATGGAGCACGGGCCCGGCGGGATCCCCGAGGCCCTAGCCTGCCTCCGCGCCCTCGACGCCGCGCGGACCCCCGCGGTGCTCCGCCTCCCGGAGGCCAGCGCTGTCTGGGCCAAGAAGGCGCTCGACCTCGGCCCCGCGGGCCTCATGCTCCCGGCCGTCGAGTCCCCCGCCGCCGCCGTCGAGGCGGTCTCCCACTGCCGCTACCCGCCGCGCGGCGTCCGCGGCGCCGCGCACCCCATCGTCCGCGCCTCCGCCTACGGCCTTGACGACTCTTATCTCTCCCGCTGCGAGGACGACACGCTCATCATGTGCCAGGTCGAGACCGCCGCCGGTATTGCGGAGATCGACGCCATTGCCGTCGTGGACGGCGTGGACGTCGTGCATATGGGCCCGCTCGACCTGTCAGCCAGCATGGGGTATCTCTGGGACCCCGGGAACAGGAAGGTGCGGGCGACGCTGAGGGAGGCCGAGAAGAAGGTTCTGGAGGCCAGGAAGAAGAAGGTGGCAACGGCTTTGGACGGGAATGCTGCTTACTTGGGCGGGTTTGCAATGCAGCATGACCCGCCAGAGCAACTCAAGCTGAGGGGTTACCATATGGTGTCTGGCACAGTGGACATTGCGATGTTCCGGAAGGCGGCATTAGATGATGTCAAGCGGTTCCGGGAGGCAGTAATGGAGATCGGTGAGGAGGATGATGAAGAGGGGGATAAGGAAGAGAAAGAAAATGACGGGTACTGGAGTGAGTGAACAGAGCAGAACAAAGCTGAGCTGAATCCTGGCAGGAAACTGGTTATGATGTTTCTGTCTGATGATGTTGTTTCCGTTCTGAATTGTGACTGTCTAAGCGATCCTAAGGAGCCTTGGGATCTCTGGATTTTGCTGTACTCTTTGTTTAGTTATTGATATGATTTTCAGGTGCAGTCTGTTTGGGCAACTTGGAACTAGTGGCTACCAATAAAGATCTGAATTCATCAGAAATGTTGCTTCCTTGCTCTCTTTTTTTTTTCTTTTTTACATCCAGAGAAAGGTGGATCTTTCTTCTTTTTTCACATCCATAGAAAGGTGGATCTTTTAGCCAAGCGTTTGAAACCATATCATGGGATGAGAACACACAAGAGGTAATTATTTTCGAGGTTGTTGGTGTGGTGGGGTCAGGGCAAGGTACATGTCCGAATCCAGATTGACAATCTCAGCACTTGCTCAACCTCCACCACAAGTTCAGATATGCAGCTACATCCAATCCAAAACCACTGGGTCCTTTTGGACACTTCTTCGTCCAAAAAAATATCTCCTTCAAGACTAACTGGGTGCAGTCCATAGGAGAAGCTAAGCTATCCTCTACTTTTCTTGAGTCCTCATAAGTTTTTGCCCCTCTCTCTCATGATCACAATGCTCGCAGCTAGCTCTGTAGTGAGCAGCAACCTTGCTTGCTCATCAAGGATATCATCCAGGTCAGACCTCACATCTGACCATTCTTGGCGTCCAATAGAGGCCGTCAAACTCCCACGGAAGCGTGCTGTCAGCTCGATACATATAAGTTGTGCCGCCACTAAGCCTGCGAAGACTCCTGGTACTATAATTGTGCTCTTTTGTTGTTTTAGTTGCAATGCAAATATGCAACTGTTAGTTTATTCGGATGTTGTTTCTTAAAAAAAAAAGTTTACTCAGATGTTACTCCACTCCGTTTGTTGATTGTTTTCCTTGCAGCTGAAGAAGAGTGGAAAGTTAAGAGGCAACTCCTAGCACAAAAGCGGGTAATTGGAACACTATTCCATGCATTTTCTTTGTAAATATTTTTGGAAGTTTGTTGTGAAATACTTTAACCTTTGGTTCTGCGATGAGGAGTGTTTGGATATTCAACTATGTGTGAAGATTGCAAAATTATGCATTCTTTGTGAAATAGGCCTGCCTTTTAATTTATAGGAACATATCTACATTAGTTCTGCTAATTCATTGATTAATTCACTGTTGGCTCATAGTGATGTTACTGTGCTTAGCATTTTTCATTTACACCAGATTGTTTATTTTTGCAGGTACGCGGTGTTGATGTGAAGGAAGCACTGCGCCTTCAAAAGGAGAACAACTTTATAATTCTTGATGTCAGACCAGAAGCAGAGTTCAAAGAGGTATCTTGTTGCTCTATTTTTCATGCCACAAGTTTAGGCCTCAGGTTTCGAGCAATAACATATATTTAAACTACTGAGTAATTTCTATTTTGTGCCATTTCTTTATTCAAAAGTCAAAACACATCACCTTAGTATCCTTGATGTGTATTAGAGATCACATGCTAGACAGTTCTAATCTCTACCCCTAAAAAGACTGTAAGGGCAACGCCACCCCCGTGGTTCTGCCCCCATGTTCTGCCGGCAGAACCACGGGCGAGGGCGCCGACACGTGGGGCCAGTTGCTGAAGCCCCGCGCCTCCTCCACACCACACCCTCGAAGCTGCCGCCGCACCCGCTTTCCCATCGGCTCGGCGGTTCCAGATCCACCCATCCTCACCGGCCGCCCCTCCTCCCCCGACTGCTGCCGAACCCCGTCCTCCATCTCCGTCGCCGGCTGCACCTATAGATGTCCAAGTACGACTGACACGAACAAGCACGGCTAGCACGAGGAAGAGGGGAGCAAATCGAGAGAGGAAGAGAGAAGCGAATCGATTCAAGTACAAGGATCAAGAAATTTGTCGCAATAGCCAAATCCATAACAACGACGGCGGTGCTCGTCGGTCTCGTTGCCGCGCCCGCGCCGGCGGCGCTTGTCGTCCGCGTGGCCGCGCCCCGCGCCGGCGGCGCTCGTCGTCCGCGTGGCCGCGCCCGCGCCCGCGCCGGCGGCGCTCGTCGTCCCCGTGGCCGCGCGACGGATGGACGGAGGGGGCTCGAGTGGAAGGCTGGAGCAGATGGGGAGGACGAGCGGCGGCGGCGGGATTGGAGTGGAGATGAGGAGGTTGGGGTGGGGGTGATTAGGGTTTGTTTGTGTATTTATATGTAGGAGTCGTGGGCTGTGGTGGGCCGATTTTAGATGGGCTGCGGTTGTGAACTCGTGTTTAAATGGGTTGTAGCATATAGGTTGTTCTGGACCTAATCTTGATCCGAAACTTCCTTTTAGAATGAAATTGCTGCTTCTCCATTCTAATTTACAAGCAGATAACAAATTTAGATCTTTTTGGTACAATTTCTTATAACAAATTTAACATCTAGCATGCATACCAAAGCATTAACTTACTGTCTTTCTAGGACCATTGTTTGTCTTTTATGTGTTTATACTCGCTTGTGGCAATGCACTACTATCTTTTTTTGGATGTTTCATTCAGTGGAATAGATCATGATCATGATCAATTTGTGCTGATATTTTCTTGCATACACATGTGATACACGTTGGAATATCATGGCATAACTTGCTTTGTTTAATTCAGTAATTATGTTCTTGGAAAATAAGTAATTTTAAAAATATTTATACTTAGTTTCACATTATTATTATCTTGTTGGATGCTTCCGTACAAATAAATATTTTGTAGCCCGTAGCAACGCACGGGCATGATTCTAGTTGATATGTATTTTCTTGCTGTATATTATCTGTTGCTTTCATGCGATGGGTTTTATTAGTTATTACTCCAAGATTTATTCTTTTGTGGCAATTGTATATATTTTATGGATTTCGTTCATATGCAGGCTCATCCACCTGGTGCTGTCAATGTACAAATATACAGATTAATAAAGGAATGGACGGCATGGGATATTGCAAGGCGTGCAGCATTTGCATTCTTTGGCATATTTGCTGGAACAGAAGAGAACCCTGAGTTCATACAGAGTATGTCAGCAAGTGATACTGCTGCTGCTCTTTGATTACTCATAAATGATACAGTAATCAGCGGTATATGTTCTTTCTTCTTTGTACAGGCGTTGATGAGAAGGTTGGGAAAGATGCCAAGATAATTGTGGCATGTTCTACAGGAGGGACACTGAAGCCAACACAAAATTTCCCTGATGGGAAGCAATCTCGGTATGTTATTGTGTACTTAGCACCCAAATCTTGACAAGTTCACTAGCATGTGCAATCCGTCATTCTCAATATCTGTATTTTCTCTAAATAAAACTGATGGTTCGCTGAGAGACAGATGCAAGTTAGACATTGGAATTAAGAAACTATTGGAAAATAGTATTTATAGATGGGTGGTAAAAATGCATGGTAATAGTGGTTCAGGCATCAATACTTTGAATTGCATTTGATGGCAGTGAACATATCTGATCAGCTTAAGATTATATGCACACATTTACAAGCTCACCACCTTGCACACAGTGGCAGGGTCAGGATTTTACACCTGGGTATTCCCAGGCTTGTTGGATCATTTGGATGTGTGTTTGTAACTCAAGAAATGGAAAATTAGATCCATTATCACCTCCATACATGTATGCATAGTATATTTGATCTTTTGTAAAAATAGTAGGGTATTCCCAGGAATACAGAGAATCAAGGTGCCTCCTCCCCTGCTTGCACATGAGCATACAAAATCCAATGGGCAAGTGCAGTAAGGTGTAGGCTTCATAGGATCTAATTAGATGGTAGTAGTTCATTACATGGTGGTTTCAGCTGCTGGGTTATTAGCATTTGAATTTTCAGTGACTGCATGGTCAAGCTAGAAGTACTTCACATGTTTATATTTATTGGATTAGGATCCAAATTCATTCGGTCAAAAAAAATCTTCAGATTTACTTCAAATCTGAACTAAATCCCAAAAAATCTTGGAGCAATGCTATGTTTTCAAACAAGCCCATAGTAGTTTGGTAACTTAATCCTGAAAGAAAGAAAAGTAGTATGTACAGCTTGTTCTAGACTACTGATTCAGAAGCTGTTTAATTTCAAGCAAGATTTAGTATGTCCATAAATATGACACATCTTTTACCACCTATTATGTTCCTTCTGAAAGGAAAAAACATTATCAACGTTGGAGCTTTTCTTCTGTTGTGGTTGACTTTGGCAGCTCCCTTATAGCGGCATACCTGTTGGTCCTGAATGGCTACAGCAATGTGTACCATCTGGAAGGAGGGCTCAACACATGGTTCAGGGAAGGCCTACCAGCTGTTGTTGGAGAAGAATGAGCAAGACAGACATTTCTTATTACATGTCGTTGCTCACATGTTTGTGATGAGTTGTAATGATGTGCTTCGCAGGATCTAGATCATCTCTCCTGTTGAGATGTCTCGTGTTCCTCCTGCTGATATGAAGATGTCTTAGGTTTCTCGTGTCACCTTTGTTGCCAACGTGTTGGAGCATGATGCTGTTGCTTGGGTATGATAGTATGATTATTATTATCAGCTTTGGCTAGCAAAAAGTGAGCATAAGTGTGGTTTCTTTCGATCTTGAGCTTAAACTAATTTTCTCCTGGCGATTAAGGCTGTTGAATGAGATTTTCTTCAGGTTTTGTTTGTCGCTCCATCATGTTTTGTCAGTTTGAATGGTGAATCTTTTGTTAAGATCTTAGTAGCTGCTGACAGAGTCTGTGGTCCGAAGCTATCAAATTTAGGTTTCAAGTACCTCTGTTTATATGCTCTACCAAAGAGCCTGGATCGTCTTGTTCCTTGGATGTGTGATGTGTTAAGAGGGATGCAGCCTGGAGGTGGACAGAATCAAAAGAAACGGTGATGGCGGGTGATTATACTAGTGATGTTAAAATAATTATGGCATAAATCTGCCTCTCTTTGCATTGCAAATTCGAAACGAAAACAACTGATCGATGAAAGATGGAGATCAGATACGTACAAACTTTATACGGTAATATGCTTAAACCATGGCGTGACAATATATGTAATTTGTTGATGTGAAGTTTCTCCAAGAAAAAATTGAAAGAACTCCCTACATATCTGCACTGAGAACGCCATCACGAGCAGGCGCACTGCGAGCTCCTCTTCATGGCGCTGGTCTCCATGATGGAGCCCACGTCCACCTCGGTCCCCTTGAGCGATAGCACCTCGCCGCCGCCGCCGCCGCCGCCACCGCCCTGCTCGCCGCGCATCCGCCGGGCCTCGTCGAGCTCCAGCGCCCTACGCGACACGACGGCGAAGACCTCCTCGAGGAGCGTGAGGAAGGCGCGCTCCACGTTGTCCCCCGTGAGCGCGGACGCCTCGGAGAAGAAGAGCCCCTGCTCCTCGGCGAGGCGCGCGGCCTCGTCGGCGGCCACCTCCCGCCGCGCCGCGGGCATGTCGGCCTTGTTCCCGATGAGCGCCACGACGGTGGAGCCGTCGGCGTGGGCGCGGAGCTCCTCCACCCACCGCGCCACGTGCTCGAACGTGGCGCGCCGGGTCACGTCGTACACCACCATGGCGCCCAGCGCGCCGCGGTAGTACGCGCTCGTCACCGCCCTGTACCTGCACACGCGACGCGTCATCAGACAGAACACAGCACCGCCCGTTTTCACCCAATTTGCCACGGTGCCAAGACTTGTGAAGAATTCTTTCTCCTTTTCTCTCGTCAAAGTATTTACATTTGGAATTTGAATTCCTGTCAAATTCATACGTTTCTGAGCATACAAGGGATCGAACAGAGAACAAGCTCGTGCTGCTCGGGAGAAGCGGTGATATGCCAAATGTCTAATTCGAACGCAAGCTACGATGTCAGAATATGAGATGATTCTGAAATTCTGGTCTGCCGAGTCCCTTTCTGCAAATGAAAACGGCGGGTCCATCGAGAGATCACTTTCAGCGTGGCCGGCATGCTGTTGCAATGGCCAGTGGTCTGAAGATTTTTTTTCTCCCGTAGCATCCATAACATGGACATGGACGCGGGACGCCTCAAACATAGTAGCTTTCAGTTGCTTTAAGTTTTGAATTATTGTAAACTAACTCTGCCCACCAATGTGCATGCTTATCTCTCTTCACGATGTTCCTTTTGAAACCTAATTTGTGGATAGAGATGGGCAGGTAGCAGACATCATCTCCCCCTCTAGAATCAACTAAGCATCGCGTCGGGATTAAGTACTCCGACTACGCGTGGCATTCCCATCTTCATCTTCTTAATAGTTGTAGCCGTCGTTGTCTAAGAATATATGGAGAGCGAGAAAAAAAATAGCTGGCAACTGACATCATGTCATCATCTTCACGACCTCACCTTCTGAAGCAACTAGTATGGATCATAGGCTACCGAATCCCCCTCTTCAAAGGTAAGCAACTGCTCCAGTAACTACTAGACTGAACTCTGAAGCTAGGCAGCATACACTTGTCGTACGCACAACCCCTAACGAAGTGGGGTAAGTTACAAAAGTTATAGCTTCGAATGCACACATGACGCACCAGAACCAAAATTCCTTAGAGCGCAATCCAAACGACACACGGGTACGTGCCTACCTACTCTAGTATACTCTGTTCTCGTGACGAGGAGCCAATAATCCCCTACGGATCGACGGATCGTGAGGGATTATCATCGCTGCGGAGGCCGGTCGAGACGACGTACCTCTCCTGGCCGGCGGTGTCCCAGATCTGCGCCTTGACGCGCTTGCGGTGGAGCGTGAGGGTGCGCGTCTGGAACTCCACCCCGATGGTGGACTTGGAGTCGAGCGCGAACTCGTCCCGGGTGAAGCGCGCCAGCAGCTGCGTCTTCCCCACCGCTGAGTCACCCACCACCACCACCTTGAACACGTAGTCGATCTCCGCCTCCCCTTCCCACCCCGCCGCTTCCTCCTCCGCGTCCTTGCCCCGCGCCACCATCCTGACTCGATCGATCACTTCACCGCGCGCCCCCGATCACCACCCTCCTGAATCCTGGGGCAGCCTCGCTTCTTGGTCGTCCCTGCTGGCTGCTGCAACGAGACGAGCCTCGCCGTGGCGTGAACCGCGCGTGATCGGCGCCGAGAGGCCGCACGAGAAGAGGAAGGAGGGAAGCAGAGCCTGGCAGGCTATGTTTACTTGCGCGGGATGCAAGAGCGAACTTGAGGTGGGGGATCCGGGGATAGGACCGGGCGGCCGGGGGGGGGGGGGGGCGGTTCGCCGCAGGTGTGGCTCTTTTGAGGTGGGAGCTCTGCGCCTGCTGCTGGTCACCTCAGCTCAGCTCAGCTCTCAGCTGGTTCGCGCGCGCGCCCCCGCGTGTCCTGCTTTTGGCGAGAAGGATCGCTGCGCAAAGGGCAAGGCCGGCAGCCAGCCATCATCCGGCGGCGTGCTTGTCTTGGTCATCCTTTTTGGCCGGGGGGTTGGGTTGGCTTTTGGCCTTTAGGATGTCGTGTTCGTGTCGCATGGGTCGCCGTCTAGCCTTTCTTGCAGGGCTTGGAAGGCATCGGTCGGGTCGGGTCGGGACGCGGAGCACGAGTAAATGGGGGACCTTTGCTTTCTGCTCGAGGAAAGTACGCACATTGTTAGTACATGATGAGGAGGAACTTGTCCGTCAAACCATGATCCTGCAGCACAAGTCAGAACTGTGATAGACGAGGTGCCGGGAATCCTGCAGCCTGTATCCATTATCGCCTTTGATCGGTAGCATTACAAATTGACCTGTAATGTTCAACGGGAACATCAGCAGACTGTTGGAGGATTTTAAATGACCAGGACCCCTACTGACCGACTCAGCTCCTCAAGCTTCACATCGCACGGCCCAACCCCTATTAGAGAATTCTGAAGCTCCTCTCCTCAAACGAAGCCGTGTTTTCGGAGTGGAAGCTTGGCAAATTCAGGGCATGATTCGATCGCATGGGCCATGGCGACGAGTAACAGCATCTCCAGCAGAGGACCTCAACAGAGTTGCTATACTAAAAACTGTCAGGGGACCTACAAACAAGAAAAAAACACACTCCAGCAGAGGATCTATATGAGTTGTTATTTTAGATCCGGATCTAAAATCATCTACCCAGGACCAAAACATACCAACTTAACCCCGAGTTGCTATTTCCTTCCACCCGCCGCGGGAGAGGCCAACTGCCCGATCGGGGACTTCTCCGCGCGGTGCCCGCCTGTGCCACTTCTCGAACGGCGACTCCTCCGCTGGCCGGACCTACCCCGGAGCTCTCCGCCCACATCTCTCCATCTAGTGGACCCCATCGCGGAGCTCACCGTCGTCGTCCACCGCGTGGACTGAGGGGTGAGCTGCAGGGGAGGCGGCAGTCGGTGGTCGGGAGGGAGGAGGAGGACGCACGGTGAGCTCGCCTGCGAGTGGAGGAGAGGGCAGCATGGCAAGACGCGGGCGCGACATCCCGACGCGGGCCGTCGCCGTGTTGCCCCTGCACACTACGGTTGGAGGCCACGCGCCGCCGCGCTGAGAGGGATGGAGTAGGATGAGGGAAAGGAGGTGGTGGCGCGAGTGGAGCACAACCGCCGGTGATGCGCGGTCGGAGATCCAAATCGACGCGATTCGGGGGCAAAGGATTTTGCCGCCGCCCGCGCAGCGTCGCTCGCCGCTGTCCGGTGCAGCATCTCCAACCGTAGCCTCGTGTTGCGCCTCCTGTCTTGGCCTCTCTACCACTGCTGGATGGGAGATGCCGGTGAGGAGCTCTGCGGTCACGGCCTCGATTCGGGCCACCGACAAGCTCCACCGACCCCATCGTGAGGCAGGCGAGCTCCACCGCCCCCATCCCGAGGCAGGCGACGTCCACCGCCCCCATCCCTAGTCAGGTGAGCTCCACCGGCAGGGGTAGAGGTGCGGAACAACAGAGGAGCACCGTCGCCGGTGGAGAGGCGAGCTGCAGGGGAGGAGTTGGCGACTGGAAGGGGGGAGGGGGTGATGGCCGAGGAAGAGAGGCAGTGGTAGCCTGGAGGGGAGAAGGTTCCCCACCAGTGGCTTGAGCCCGCATCCCGCAGCGCTGCCATTGGAGGCCGGATGAGGCCCTGCTGCGCCAGTGGGGAGAGGGCCAGAGGAGGTTGGGGAAGGAAGGGGGAAGGGTAAGGTTGTGTACATTTTACAAATTGGACCCTACTGGAATGATTTCCTCTCAAATTTGTCCTTCAATGAATATAGGTACCCGATTTTAGGTACACTGTTGGAGAGATCAACTTTTCAAGACCTAATTTTTTCACTTTTTAGGACCTAAAACCAATTTTAGGTCCCAGTTTTATTACACTACCGGAGATGCTCTGAGTAACTGTATGAGTTCCCGACCGTTTGGTGAGGGCAAACCGGCGGTGGTCCTGCCCTGCAAGCAAGGGCCGCCGGTCTGCCATCCAGAAAGGGAAGCCGAGAAATATCTATCAGGCCCAGCGGCGTCCAGACGCGCGCGCACGGCGCGGCGCTCGCTCGTTCCCGGAGCGCGCGTCAGGGTCACGGTGGTCGGTGGCGGTGGCGCGAGCGCGACCGCGTCACGGAAGGGCCCTCGCGGCACTTGAGGTCCCTGTCGTCGCGTTGCCTCCGCAGGCTACGCAATCACGTTATCACGGCGCCCCCCGGGCGGCTGCAATTCGTCGTCCATAGCATGTGATGATGTACCTGTGGATCTATCAAGAGCAAAAGGATAAGGGAGCCGCGAGCTGCTGGCGTCTCACGCTAAGCAATCGCGCGTACCTGGCTTCAAGACGTACTCTCGTCATCACAAGAGAGAAGGGTAGGAGAAAAAACAGAATTCCAACGCCACACGCACAGGAACGACTTGACCAATGGTGAAACCGTGAAAGCTCAGCATGGCACCAGCCGCAGCCGCAGCCGGCAGCCACACACACGCGGACACGGGCGACGGAATTCTTCTGTCACAGAGGCCGCTGGTTTTTGCAATGCAGAGGAGTCAGGCAGTTCGGCAACGTTTCGTTCATCTAGAACTCTGCATGACGGTCCGGCGCGTTATGCAATGCAGAGGAGTCAGAAGCAAGCAATGGCGACGCCAGCATAGAAATTAGAAAACCGAGTTGAAGGGTCGAGCGAGCTTCATCCGCTGCGAGGACAGACGTACAGTAGCTGCGGGGTGAAGATTCGCCTCCTTCTGATGGGCAGTGATGGCTAGTCACTGTCGTCCGTGAACGTTCCTGGAGGGAGATGAATGCATATTGTGTGTACCACCCTGCAACATCAATGGCTGCTGTTGGGGTTCCGAAAATCGGATGGCCCGCCCCCGGAACACGAGACTATGGGGCAAACACACGAAAGTCACGAAGAAATTGGAGATAAAGAATGTCTGAAAGCCTGCACTCGCCTCAAAATTTGTGAATCCCTTTACACGTGCCCTCGCGCCCCTTTTACAAGAGACGAAGTGACTTTTACATTCCGAGATTACCCTCGAATCTAAAGAATATTTCTAGTGTGAACATGTTCATAAATGTCTTTTACATACCATGATTTGCGGGGCTGATTTCATCCATTTACAAGCCAGCCACTAGTTCACACTTTAAACTCGGACTTTTTGAGATGACGTCTTTGACTCGGACTTCCTTGAACCTTCGAAGTTTCATTCACGAAGATCATCACTCATCGATAGTCTCGAACCGAGACTTCCCGCAATTCGCAGGTTTCCGGCTTCCTGAGTTTCACCAGTAAGCATCCTGAAACAAAAAACAGACCTGCGAATCGAAACCAAATTCGGCAGTCTCTTCATGAAATATTAGAAGGTTAGCAATTTACGCGGAATTCATCGGGACATCTTTCATGAACATTCTCTTGCTTCGAAGCAGAGTTTTCCACTTTTAGGCATTTTCACGAACATTTTCATGAATTCGGCAACTCCGACCATTTCGAGGGTGAAAGGTTTTTTCGCCCAATCCCCCAACAGTTACGTATCGACGCCAACCGTCTGTACGAAGACGACGCCTTGTATGTGCGAAATATCCTCGAGGGCAATGCTTCAATCGCCGTTTGACAAAAACCACTAGTTCGTAGACGGCAAGGCGCGGCTGGTGGTTGCTTTGGCTGAACCGTTTCGCGTGGGATGCAGCCGGAGGCCATGGCGCCGCCGCGCCGGCCGCCGGCGACGAATCGACCACGTCACTGCGGCATCCCAACGCAACACAGGAAGCAATGTCAGTGTGGAGGGCGCAACTGACGGATGGGGGCAGTATGGAGGGCGCATGTCATGCAAATTAGATCTGATCACTTAATTAGGAAGGTAATTAGATCTATTTTATATGATTACATCCTTTGTGAGATTTTTTATCAAAAGCTAGGATTACATTTTTTATGGGACAAAAGGAGTATCTTCCATGAGTGGATGGGGAAGAGAAATGTAACCCATTGTCTAAATTACTGAGTTACACATACATGTATGTAGCTTGGGGAAGGGCGGCCCAAGCTGGAAGAAAAGGAGGCGTCATTCAGATCTGGGATCTAGGAGAACGAGAGGTGGCAGATGGTGCTGCACAGTACGCTGGGCCGCTGGCTACAGGGTGACAGGAGGCGGCAGCGTGTGAAGCAAAGGAACGCGGCTCGCTAGAGGTGCTTCTTGGCTTGCTACCAGTGTGGTGGCCACCACCCGCTGGTGTCCGGTGGGGAAGAAGGAACGGGGAGAGACTAGAGAAAGGAATGGAGTTTGGTTAAAAATATGGTGACATGTGGGTCATAATACATTGAGAAATAAATGTTATAGTACAGTTGTTGGGTGGGTATTCTATAAGCTTTATCTATAGTTGACATGGACATGGTTATAGAGAGCTGCTGCCGTTTACCACTACTGGTGCCCTAATGACATTATGCAATCAACCACCTAGGATATATAATTGCCTGATAACCACCCAAGTATCCATAAAGGACCCAAGTATCCATAAAGGCAATGAGCCGAAGAAGCAACATGACATGCAGTAAAGGTACAATTGTACTTCATGATCCACAACAGTTAAATTCTCAAATATTTAAACAATACATACAGCTATGAGGTTCCCATCATGACCCCTGAGCTAGAGCGTGACTAACGACTTGGATGCATCACTGGGGTTGAAAACAGTCGAAAAAGGTAGTGGTTGGAACGGACCTTCACCAAAAATAGAAACAAAATCATAATGTAGAAAAATGGCCAGAGCGGAATGAACTTCACCAATTATTCAAACATAAGCACATTGCAGAGTGTACTCCCTCTTTCAAAAAAAGAATGTTATTCTATAAATTTTAGGACAAATTATTGAGAGGTAAAATGTCCTCGATTACCCCTATTTATTTGCCATATTTAGTGTTAATTGATTGTTGGATGATTATATTACGTGCACATGCACACATGCCAAATTAAGTAAAACGTCATTTTTTTTACAAAATTTGAATCCTAAAACGACAAGTTTTTTGAGACGAAGGGAGTAGAAGTGAAATAATCGAAAGCACCCGGACTGTGGAAATGAGATGAATAAAATGTTTAACCCCATAAAGCAAGAGAATCATCAACAGTCTGGTCGACCTTCGCTCCACTGCCGAAGGCTCGACCTCGTCGCGTCTCGCGTGGCGTCGCCGACGCCGGTGCCGAGTGCTTGTTCGTGCCCGCGTTGATGTGCAATGAGGAACTGCCGGCGGACGACCGGTAGTGAATGGAGAGGTGCCCTGATAGGCGGCGGCGACGGAGGAAACAGGATTAGCAAGGAACCGCGCAACAGAGCTCAGCTTCCGTAGGTGCCGCGTGCAGCGCCCCCAAGTCTAAGGGCGTGATTAGTTTCCTGGTCAGGGCTGAACCAGGCTCCTCACGTGCAGCCGCGGCTAGTTTGGTTGTTTGCATCACCTCTGGAGCCGGGCGCTGCTCATGCAAAAGTAGCCTCGTGGCCAGGCTCGGACGAAACGAGAGAATCGAGCGTTCCTGTGGAGCCCTGGCTCACGAGGTGCGACGTGGGGTTTCGGGCGAGAGAGCAATGATGCAAGGAAAAATAGGATAACAGGCAACCAATCGCATTCACTTCATCGCCCTCTTCGTTTGACTTATCAGCCACCAGCCAGCAGTACTTTTTATCTCAGAACACACCAGCCATCAGCAACCAGCCAACATTACTTTTCTCTCAGCACAAACCAGCACCAGCCATCAGCGACCAGCTGAGGACCATGTGTGGTTCGAGGACCGATGTATGGTCGCTTCCTTGTGTGATGAGTGATTGACAACGTTGTGTGGACTAATTCTTGGCTAAGTATTGCAGGTGCAGGTTGCGGCTTGACTCGTGTTGGTGCTGGTGAAGAACAAGCGCGAAAGGTTGTTGCCGGTGAGGCCTCCAGGTGTGGAGAAGACAAGTAGGCTTCGTTCGAGGGACCCGGTGGCCAGTGGGGTCAAGTGTGGGCCGCATGGTGGCATGAACAGCAAGATGAAGTCGTGGACGATTTCTTGGTAGAGCCTCAAAACCAAGGGCGAGCCGGGACTACGTGGGAGCCGAGTCATGAGTGGAGATTGGCAGAAGCTACACCAAGTTTGCGAGGTTTGCAGTGGTTCACCATAAAACCACTGGGTTACTCGGTTGACCCACAAAACCGAGGCCGGAGACTCGACGAGGAGCTGTGGCCACCCAGGCCGGTTCAACCATCCAGGGGGGCGGTCTGACTGCCCTGGTCGCTGGCGCCGAGATGCTTCGAAGCGGAGGACATGCGTCGGGATCGCAAGGCTTGCGTCGAGGCTAAGCAGGTTGCGGTCGCCGGGCATCCGTCCGATGAAGAAAATCTGAAGACTTCCAAATTCGCCCTTGAGGGGCTTGTATCCCTAGTTTTAAGTAAGGGTAGTTTAGTCTTTTGGGTGCCTCCATATATACTCATTGAGTGGATGGATGGCAACCAACTCTTGAAACCCTAGCTCATTTGTTTTTCCATTTTCGTTCTCCCCTTTCCCTAGTTTTTCCTAGGACTAGCTTGAGAGATTCATGTGAGATCTAGAGAGAGGGATGGATGTTTGGTGGCAAGCTAGACCTTGTACGAACCTTCATGGTATGTATAGATGGTTCGGCGTTGTTCCTCAAGGTGGTGAAGTGTTTTTTCCGTCCTTCTTTGTGGTGATTTTTGGAGCTCTTTGTTGGCGGTGTTTTGAGGACGATTTCTTGGTGTTTTTGGTGGGTGTCACGTATGAGGATCTTGTGCCTCTTTGGCTGGTGACTTTGCCCCCAAATCTCTCTTGAATCAGACTCGATTTGGTGTTTTTTCGAGTTGGGCGAGTTCTTGACCTAGAGAGGCGATTTCTTCGATTCCTCTTGATTGTGAGCAATTCGGGTTGATTCCTTTGAGGTAGAGGTTGCCCATGAGGTAACCCAGCTATCTCGAAGTCTTGCTGCAATCTGTGGAGTGATTCGGGAGATCGGGTGCGAGGAAGTTGGGGTTGGACCCGCGGGTTTGTTTTCTGGGAGAGGCGGTCTAACCGCCTGGAGGGGGCGGTCTAACCGCCCTGGGTCTTCCAGGTCAAAGTTTTGTTTCGCCGGATTTTCCTCTGTGAGTTTGTTCGCCTTGATTAGAGGAGCATCTGGGTGAAATTTCGGGTCGTTCTTGTGCTGTTTGCTAGGAGTTCTTGTTTGGAGTTCGTTGCTGGGTACAGGAGCTTAGACCGCCCCTGGTAGCCGGTCTAACCGCCCCTAGGCCCCTGGGTGGAGTTTTGGTTTTCGCCAAGATTTTCTGGTAGCTAGCATGGCCTTGACCAAAGATCTTTGTTGGTGAAACCGTGGTGCGTTTTGGTACTCGGAAGAGGTGTTTCGGAGGTTTTCTTGGTTGCCTGGTGGAGGCGGTCTAACCGCCCCCTATACCCGGTCTAACCGCCCCCTCTGGACAGCCGGCTTTCGAGTTGTTTCCGCTGTCGTGGGTGCATGTGTGTTGAGGTTGCTGGTAGTGTTTGTTCCTAGGACCAGTAGCACTCCAGTGGCTACGTGGTTTTGGAAAACGGAAGGTAGAAGTGCGGAGCGTGTGATTTTGGGGTTCCGACCGAGCGAGTTCATCTTGTCGGAGTTTCAATCTCCTTCGAGAAGAATTTTTATCGGCTCCCATTCACTCCCCCCTCTCTGGTCGCCTAATCGGTCCTTCAAGTGGTATCAGAGCCGGTTCGGGTCTTTATTGACTCTAACCAGTCTAAGATCCAGGGATGGCATACCAGGAACGGGGTTCGGGTCCTCCACACTTCGATGGCAAGAACTACCAGATGTGGAGTAAGTGGATGGGAGCGTTCCTCAGCGGAAAGGGTCAGATCCTTTGGGATGTCATGGTGGACACAGGCTATGTCCAGCTGATGGACTTCCTGGCTCTAGGATCGAGGGACAGGTTCGACGCCAACAACAAGGCGGTCGACTACTTGTTTCGTGCTCTGTGTCAGCCTGAGTTCAATCGGGTGCACATCGAGCACTTGTCTTGTAGAATTTGGACGGTGCTGAAGGAGGCTCATGCTGGGAATGCCCAGGTTCAGGCACGGATGTATGCGACCTACCGGAGAGAGTACGAGAACTTCACTCATCTCCCCGGTGAGTCCATCGATGCCTTGTTTCAGAGGTTCACGGTGGTTGTGAACAACATGAGGGCCAATGTGGACGTGCTCCCGTACGATGATCATGATAGAGCCGTCAAGCTCTTACACTCTTTGGATCGTACAATATGGGGCGGAAAGTTCGAGGCCATTGTGGAGTCGGAGAAGTATGACACTCTGACGGTGAACGAGCTGTTCTCGAAGCTCAAGTCAGCTGAGGTGGATAGGGGCATGACTGCCAAGCTCGAGGGTCCGACTGATTCCCATAGTCTTGCCCTCGTTGGTGGTTTGAAAGGAAAGGCTAACACTAACCCATCCATTAGGATGTTCTCTTTGTCCTCTTTGATGTCTATGATAGATGAGGAGTTCGATGTGCTTGGAGAGGACGAGCTGGCGTTGCTGATGAGGAGGTTCGAGAGGCTGCACGAGAACCGAGTGAACATGAGGAGGAACACGAGGACATGCTTCAAGTGCGGCAAGACTGGACACTATTTCGCCGAGTGTCCGAAGGTGAACAACCACGACAAGCACAAGTTCAAGGACAAGAGGAAGAAGTCCAAGAAGAAGGATCAATGACATGGGAAGAAGACACGGTCTCGAGAGAAGATGAAGAGATCAAGCAACATCGAGTCCGATTCCTAGGACACGTCTTCAAGCTTGAGTGATGATGACGAAGAGGATGAGAAGAAGAAGAAGAAGAAGAAGAAGAAGAAGAAGAAGAAGAAGAAGAAGAAGAAGAAGAAGAAGAAGAACCTCGGCAAGTATCTCAACGGCCTTTGTGTGACGGGCCTAAGCCTCAAGGACGACTTCTGCGACATGGCTCACAGTTCGGCAGCAAGAGAAGCCAAAAGGACACCTCAGACCTGGATTCCGAGGATGAGGTATGTGATGAGCTCTCTTCTTTGCGCAAGGAGAATGAAGAGTTGGTTGACTTGCTTGATAACCGCGATCACATGCTTAGAGAGGCTAAGAAGCTTAGGAAGGAGCTTAGATCTTTGCTCGAGGATGCTAGGACTAGAGTGGCTGAGCTAGAAACACAGGTTCTTGATAGTAAGCTTGAAATTGAGTCTCTTAAGGCTAGCCCTGTTGTTTCTGATGAGAATGATTGTGCTGATTGCTCTGCTTTCCTAGCTGACTTGACTGATCTTAGGGAGAAGTATGCTTCCAAGTGTGAGGAACTAGATGTGCATAGGGTTGAGTTGGCTGAGCTACAATCTAGACCCACTTTGCTTGGTGCTTGCACTTCTTGCCCTGGTTTGCATGAGAAAATTGTTGAGCTTCGTTCTCGCATTGTTTTGCTAGAGGCAGATTTGAAAGTGCCTGTTCCTACTTCTTGTTCTACATGTGAGTTGCATGCTATAAAGAATTTGAATCTTGCAAAATGTGTTGGTCGCTTGCAAGATGAGAATGATAAGTTGCGTGAAGCGCTGAGTTGGTTGTCGAGTCAAGAACCTCAGCTTGGTATGATGATTGCTAGCTGTAAGCGCTTTGATGGTTGGACTTTGGGTTTGGATAAGGTTGGTGAGGGCAGTGGTGAGAGAGAAGGGAAATTTGGGAATGTTTCAGTTCCACCACAACCCACACCCAAAGACAAGTGTGCATCCAAGCCAAACCAACCAAGTGAGAAACCAATTGAGAAGCCTTGTGAAGAGCCTCATCCCAAGCCTAAGCCCAGATCAATCCGTTTCCATTGTGAGTTTTGTGGAAAAGATGGTCACAAGAGAGAGTTTTGCTATAAGAGAAAGAGAGAGTTTTGCTATAAGAGAAAGAGAGAGGCAAGAATGGCTAAGGAGTGGGCTAACAAGGACAAGTACCACCCTTCTCATGGTGTGCCTGAGCCTCGTATTCCACTACCTAAGGGAAAGGGCTTTGTGTGTAAGGTTCCGGCATGGGGAGATGAGAAATCCCGTAGCCGCGGTGGTGGTTTGGAGAGGGCGGTCAGACCAGCCAGGCATGGCGGTCAGACCAGTCCTGCCCAGGGAAGGGCGGTCAGACCGGCCTGGCTAGGTGGTCAGACCGGCCCTCCCCAGATTTCTGGGCAGTTCTGTTTTCGAGGTCGTGATGCTGGTGGTTTCAGTTCCCTTGGTCATGGTGCAGATGGTAGACACTTTGAGTCTGGTGGTGTTGAGTTTGCTGGACGTTCTCCTCCTCGTGATCAATACGAGTTTGGGAGAGGTCGCAGCTTTGAGTCTCAGAGGGGCTACAGACCATGCTTTCCTTTTCGTGGTACTCGTACTCCTCCAGTGAGACGAGAGTGGTTTTCCCATGGTGGTTCCAGGTTTGATAGGTTTGACAGGATGGATCGCAGTTTTGATAGGCGTGGTAGGATGGATGTTGCTAACCCTACTTTTGAGGAAATGGCCCGACACTAGTTTCACACCTTTGGGACTAACCCCAGTGTTGAGTCATTTGCTCGTTCTCGCTCTTGGTTTTGAGTTGCAGGTGGGAGGCCCGGAGAACATTTGGTTGATATGGGGGGTGGTTCTCCAGCCTCATACCCCGGTGGTGACATGGAGGTACATCACTTTCGGGGATGGTGGACAAGGATAAGTGACTTTTGAAGAAATGATAAAGGTAAGTGAATTTGTGACCTTCAAGTGTGTGGCCTTGGTCAAGCCACTTGGTTCTTTTTTCTCTTTGTCCTATCTCATGTGTGTAAGGTGAGCTTTGTATGCTCTTTGGCCTTAATGCTTGAGTTTAGGGGGAGCTTGTGGGTTTTGTGCTCTTTTGCTCTTTTGCCGGTGGTGTCGAGCCCTTTTCGCCTCCCCTCGAGGAGCCGACCTTTTGTGAGCTTTGTGTGTGTGGTTGGTTTCCTAAGTTGGTGGTGAAGCTACTTGTGTAGCATATGTATAGCTTTCCTTTGTGCATTTCCTGCATTTGGCATAGCATATGTAACATGATGTATAGACATCTTTGAATCTTAGGTTGCATGCATTTTGTATCATATGCATTTGTTAGGTAAAGCTTCTCCTATATACATTGTTCACCATGGGATGCTATATATGTCTTTGTGAGCTTGTTTGGTATGCTATGGTTAGTTTGGCTTACCTCTTGATGATCTTGAGAATAATCCATGGTTGATGGCTATGTTTTTTGAAAAAAGTTACATATATGCTCTCTCATGCGTAAATGCCTTTACATGATCTAGACATGTTTAAGTGGCTTGGTTATGCTCAATTTGTGGTTGGATAGCTAGTTTATTGATCATATGGGGCCAAAGGCTCATTTGCTATCATGAATGTTTAGCCCACTTGCTTCATCTTATGGAGGGGCATAAGTTCCTTTTTGTCGCAAAGACATTTCATGTACCAATTATGAATCTGAAAATGAAATGTAAAATGCTTGGAAAATATGCTCCCATGTCATATGTGCTAAATTAAATCTGCTTTGGGTGCTAAACCGTTGCATGATGCCTACCATTGAGAAGTCTCATATATAGAAGTAGGCACATGGCTCGGTGGCTTTGACATGACATGAGATGCTTGCGGGTGTTTGTGATGGTCTTATGATTAGAATGGCTGTCCTAGCATGAAGTTTGTGTGGCTTTTCCATTTCGACATGTGTTGCTCATGTTTAGGTTTTTGCTTATGAGAGAGTAACTTTTTGCAAAATTACTCAAATCTTTTTTAGCCTTGTCCAATGGTTGTGAAACTTGGTGATCATGTAGTTAAGGTCATCACGAACCCGTAGAGTATCTAACTTGCTCATTTGGACTTGTGTAGCCTCTTGTGATGAATTTTGTATATTTGAGAAGCTATATGTTGAAACTTTTCGCATTTTGCCTTGATTCATGCATTGTCAACAACGGGGAGAAGTTTGTGCATGTTTTGGGCACCTGGGAGTGTTTGGAAGGTGTTCAAATTGGTTCGGGCAAATTTTGAGCAGTTTGGTGCAGGGCCGGTCTCTTGGGGTAGTCTAACCGCCCCCAGGAGACCGGCCCTGCACCAAACTGCCCTGGTCGCTGGCGCCGAGATGCTTCGAAGCGGAGGACATGCGTCGGGATCGCAAGGCTTGCGTCGAGGCTAAGCAGGTTGCGGTCGCTGGGCATCCGTCCGATGAAGAAAATCTGAAGACTTCCAAATTCGCCCTTGAGGGGCTTGTATCCCTAGTTTTAAGTAAGGGTAGTTTAGTCTTTTGGGTGCCTCCATATATACTCATTGAGTGGATGGATGGCAGCCAACTCTTGAAACCCTAGCTCATTTGTTTTTCCATTTTCGTTCTCCTTTTTCCCTAGTTTTTCCTAGGACTAGCTTGAGAGCTTCATGTGAGATCTAGAGAGAGGGATGGATGTTTGGGTGGCAAGCTAGACCTTGTACGAACCTTCATGGTATGTATAGATGGTTCGGCGTTGTTACTCAAGGTGGTGAAGTGTTTTCCGTCCTTCTTTGTGGTGATTTTCGGTGATCTTTGTTGGCGGTGTTTTGAGGATGATTTCTTGGGGTTTTTGGTGGGTGTCACGTATGAGGATCTTGTGCCTCTTTGGCTGGTGACTTTGCCCCCAAATCTCTCTTGAATCAGACTCGATTTGGTGGTTTTTCGAGTTGGGCGAGTTCTTGACCTAGAGAGGCGATTTCTTCAATTCCTCTTGATTGTGAGCGATTCGGGTCGATTACTTTGAGGTAGAGGTTGCCCAGGAGGTAACCCAGCTATTCCCGAAGTCTTGCTGCAATCCGTGGAGTGATTCGGGAGATCGGGCGCGAGGAAGTTGGGGTTTGACCCGCAGGTTCATTTTCTGGGAGAGGCGGTCTAACCGCCTGGAGGGGGCGGTCTAACCGCCCTGGGTCTTCCAGGTCAAAGTTTTGTTTCGCCGGATTTTCTTCTGTGAGTTTGTTCGCCTTGATCAGAGGAGCGTCTGAGTGAAATTTCAGGTCGTTCTCGTGCCGTTTGCTAGGAGTTCTTGTTTGGAGTTCGTTGCTGGGTACAGGAGGTTAGACCGCCCCTGGTAGCCGGTCTAACCGCCCCTAGGCCCCTGGGTGGAGTTTTGGTTTTCGCCAAGATTTTCTGGTAGCTAGCATGGCCTTGACCAAAGATCTTTGTTGTTGAAACCGTGGTGCGTTTTGGTACTCGGAAGAGGTGTTTCAGAGGTTTTGTTGGTTGCCTGGTGGAGGCGGTCTAACCGCCCCCTATTCCCGGTCTAACCGCCCTCCTCTGGACAGCCAGCTTTCGAGTTGTTTCCACTGTTGTGGGTGCGTGTGTTCCTAGGACTAGTAGCACTCCAGTGGCTACGTGGTTTTGGCAAACGAAAGGTAGAAGTGTGGAGCGTGTGATTTTGGGGGTCCGACCGAGCGAGTTCATCTTGTCGGAGTTTCAATCTCCTTTGAGAAGAATTTTTATCGGCTCCCATTCACTCCCCCCTCTCTGGTCGCCTAATCGGTCCTTCACCAGCCAAACGAACAGGCTGCATATCTTTTTTTAAGGAACATGCTCATTCTTCATTCATCAACCAGAGGGTCAGCATGATCATGACCCACCAGATAGATTACAAAGCTTGGGAGGGGAGCATTCCAAATGATGGAATCATCCGGGTCCGGTCTAAACCTGAATGAGCTAGTTCATGTGCACACTTATTACATGAACAGGGAATATGAGATACACCATGCAAAGTGAAATGTAAATCTAACACCTCACGGATTTCCTGAAATATAACTCCCCCTAAAGCTTGGTCATATGCTGACGATCGAATAGCACTTATCAACATCAAGGAGTTAGACTCAATCATCACCTGTGAAATACTCACATTCATGGCCGCATAGAGAGCAGCTAGACAGCCCCCCTTCGGCAGCTAATGCATCCTGTACTGCCCTTAGTTGCCCACAACCAGCCAGTATGCCAGTACCCTCACTGTCCCTGATCACAAACCCCCATGCGCCATCCCCTTCCTTCACCCTGAATGCTCCATCAGAGTTGATTTTCAGGACATCAGTTGGTGGTGGCTGCCACTTCTTCCGCTTACTATCCCGGGGTTTACTAGCAGATGGGCCATGAGTATCATGAGCAGCACTCAAGGCAGCATCCATTGTTCTATGTGCTACTTCCTCCAGACACATCATTCTCTCCTTTGCATTTGCTTTATTTCTGTTGCCCCACCAAACCCATAAGAAACAGGATACAATTGATCTCACCTTTGCTTCCATCTTCAGTATATGATGAACCACTTCTCGAGCTGACTGCAACCGGAGCAAAACTTTGTGCACCTGCTCCAAATTCAGAACCTACCATGCTCTCTTCACCATCTTGCATTTCAGGAAGCAATGCCCTCCATCTTCATCCAGCCTCTGACACACCGGACATTTGGTGTCGACATCTTTGACTCCTCTCCGCTTGATATTCAGTCGCCAATACAAGCTTTTATGTGCCAACCTCCATAGAAATTGTTTGATCTTCGGAGGGCACGTGAAATTCCAAAGATGTAGCCGCTTGAAGGAATCATTAGAGCATCCTGTACTGCTCGTTGCGCCTTGCTGCCAGTGATGTTGCTGCCCCCGGCCATCTTCCAACACATGGTATGCTGATTTTACTGAGAACAGGCCCTTTGGGTCATAATGCCATGCTATGGCATCCTCTCTCCCATGCTTGATTGGTATTGCTAATATCACTTTCGCATCATCCTCCCAGAAAATGTCCTCCACCAATTCTCTGTCCTAGTCTCCTGTTATGGGGTCCATTAGTTCAGATACCTTTGATAGGATCGACTGTCCTCTCGGAGTGATTGGCCGTTGTGTTATACCTTTCGGCAACCATGGATCATGCCAAATATTGATGTTCGAGCCGTCCCCCACCCTCCAAATCATGCCAGCCTTAATAGCTTGAAAACCCAGCACAATACTCCTCCATGAATATGATATGCCTGGCTTCTCAACAACACTAAGAAGATTTCCATCAGGATAGTATTTAGCTCGCAGTACTTGTGCACATAGTGACTCAGGATCCATGAGAAGGCGCCATCCCTGCTTAGCCAACATAGCCAGATTAAACAAGTGCAGATCTCTAAACCCCAGACCTCCTTTTTCCTTGCAGCTACGTAGTAGCTCCCAGGACAGCCAGTGCAATTTATTTTCATTCTTGTTGAGCCCACCAAAAATGACTAATCATCGTGCCAATATCATCACACAAAGTCTTGGTAAGATCAAAACATGACATGACATATGTGGGAATTGCCTGAGCAATGGCCTAGATGAGAACATCTTTACCAGCTTTTGATAGAAGCTTCTCCTTCCAACCTTGAATCTGCTTCCACACTCTATCCTTCAGGTAGTTGAATGTCTGCACCTTTGATTTTCCCATCCAATACGTTTCGTTGGTAGAACCAACGACGACCAAACCTAAAGTCGCCCTTTCTCTTTTGGGAGCAGAGCTGGGAGTCCTATCAGCTATTCCAAGCTTTTCTTTCTACTATTCCTAAACTCACCAGTGAATGGCCAATATTGATAAGAGTTTGACAGGGACAATTTAGCCTGATAAATTGGCAACCCTAAATACTTCTTGTTGTGGGCTTCAGACCTGATGCCCAATCCAAACCCTAGTCCGATCTAAGAGGGTTGCACTGAAGCGACGTGATGCTCCATTGTGCCACCATAGGACTTCGTTGCCATCGTCCCTGCCTGCACTGCATGTCGCTGTCTAGTGCAGAGCTTCACCGACAGAAGCAGGGACGCGAACTGTGTTCCAGGTATGTCAATCATAGAGTTTACCCACTCAATCTACTCCTAGATGATCCAACAAATCTATCAATGGTATCAAGAGACTGGTCTAGTGAGTAGACAGAGTTTGGGGAAAGATAGATTCAGAATTGAATCGGAAGAGGAAATCAAAAGCTCAAAACCCTAACCCTAGATCAGAAAAACAGAAAAGGGTGGCGCGAAGAAGACTGAACCTTTAGTCGTCGAGCAAACCTTTAGCCATGCCCTCATTGATGCACGGGCACGCACCCAACCAAGTCGTCATCCTTTTTCCGTTCAGCAATCGTGCGCCCGTCGGGCAAGGTGCCACCTTGGCCTGAGGTTCGTCTTGCACAAGGACACCACCAATGGAAAAGCTGTCCCTTTGGGGCATTGATCACCAAGAGCTTGCATGCGAGCTGGCATGCCGACGCCAGCGTGCAGACCAGCTCCACCGTCTTGGTCCTCACTGTCGTGCGAGCTGCACCCTATCCAGTTCAAAGCTGTGCCCTTTTGCAACCCTAGGTGCTTCTCTAGATCGTCCTGAACCCCACCGTCACATCTGTTGGTCAGTTGCCAGAGAAGGCTGCCGCCGACCAACCCTTGCATTTTTTATTTTAACCCTTTTTAATCTAATATTTTAAAACTAACCCTCCCGAACTATATTTTCAAGAAGTAGCCGTTTTGGTCGTGCCACGCTCCGTGGCGCGACTGTTGAGTCACACCACATGAAGTGACGCAACTAATGTGTGACTAATGTACACGGTGGCATTGGAAAAAGTTGTAGCTTACGTGGCAGACTGAGTCGCGCCAGGCTGCTTGGCGTGACTCAGTAGCGAGTCACGCCATGATACGTGGCACGACTCAATACTACGTACTGGCTGAGGCCTCCTCCCAGTCTCATTTAACCATGTTTCCTTATTCCTTTTAGTTACCAAATGAGCTCCCCTAAACTATGAATTCTCTGTTATATTTGACCATGTGATGTTTTACACTGGGTGGCAAACTTAGAAAACAACACAACTTTCCTACTTTAAGCCTCCCTTAAATTATGAATTATATGTTATATTTGACCAACAACTTGTCCAACTTTCCTATGGACATTCAAATTCACTTATAGTCCAAAAGTATTTAAGGTCTTAGTGTAAAATTTCTCAAAAAGTATACCCAAAGTTGACTAGTTGACTCTATTTTCAGACTTAACAATTTTCATGTGTTGATCTATAACACATAGGTTATTTCAAAATTAGATTTCTCATTTTATACACCATGGTTTGGAGTGCACATAGTTAAAATGGAATGTATGCACTCTATAGATCATACATCTCAAGTTTCACAAATTTAGGACTCATTTGCTAATCAAAAGGAATAAGGAAACACGGTTAAATAAGAGTGGGAGGAGGTGTCGGGGACAGCCCTGGGGGTCCCCTTAAACAAATGGGGGAATCCCGCTTAAAACCTGCAAAAAGCCAAAGCCAAACACGTCTTGCTTAAGCATGCACACGGGGCACGGCCCACGCCGCGGTGGCCCCGGCGGCCCACCAAGGCGGCCCACTCAAAGATCCCCTCGAGCAGGCTCCGCCTCGCTCGAGGGCACACGCCTCCCTCGAGCAGGCTCTGCCCCGTTCGAGGGTGCACGCTTACCCCGAGCGGGCTCCGCCTTGCTCGAGGGTCCACGCCTACCTCAAGCGGGCTCCGCCTCGCTCGAGGGTGCTCCGCACACGCACGCCCGTTCCCGCACGCGGGTACGGGCATTTAATGCTCTGACAACGGCGGGGCGGCGCCATCATGCGCCTGGGACTCACGCCCTGATCCTGTTGCACCAACTCCCTAGGGGGAACCCATCCCCGCCACTGTGGGGGACTGTGCGACATGGCCGGTGTCAGCCCCGTGACGCCGCGCCGCCTACTCCCGTACGGCTAACGTGCCGAGCCCTCGAAGGGGGGCCGGCCACACCCTCGAAATGTTTTCTCGTGACCTCGCAAGGCCAGGTCATGACGCTAGGCCGGCGGGGCGCCATCCCTGCCACTATTAACTACAAGCGGCCGCCCCCGCACGTACAACCCCACGCCGGGCACTGTGGTAACAGCTCCGGCGCTGTGAGGCGTGTGAGAACGGGGCGCCACCACGACTGCCACTGTATCCCGTACGGATCGTCGTCAGCAACCCCCTCGAGGCCGCCTGGGGACATCACGGCCAACCACTGCGCTCCTACTCTCGAAGCTACAACTGTTCGGGTACAAGATACGCCATGATGGCCTGATCGCGGCAAGGACCGTCAAGGCGGCCGCCCACTCTACGGCGCGGCGCACCATACTTCCCAATGTAGCCGAATAGTGCGGCATGCTTGTAATTCGCCCTCTCCTTGGTCTATAAAAGGAAGGTGAACTCCCCCGTCGCAGGGGACAGAGGACACAACGCATAACATGAGACAGGAGACAACAGACAACACACGACACACCACACACACGCACCCTAATTCTCCCACAACATCTTCAGCCACTTCACCAGGGACTTGGAGGCCACGCCTCCTCTCCCGCCTTGCTTGTAGCTGCCCCACTACAGGCACCCCCGGTGCTGAGCAATATAGTGCCCCGAGCACACCACTGCTGGACGTATGCCCCCCGGCCGGAACCAGGATAAACCTCGTGTCTCTGATTGCTTAGCATCGACCATTGAGGGATAGACCTTGGCGCTTATTACTGGTTAGTGTCGGGACCACATTCCGCACCGACAGTTGGCGCCCACCGTGGGGCAGACGAGCACCTAAGGTCAATCCACCGTCAACTCCCTCCATGGTGATTCGCACCGAGTACCGCGGTACGCGCTACTCCATGGGCAGCTCGGACCCCCTCCCCGCCGGGTTTGAAATCCGGTTCGGGAGCCTGAACTTTCAGGCCACGGGGAACGGCTACCTGATGTGCCTCACCAACCGTGAGGAGCTCCGTGCGCGGCGCCAAGCCGGGTCCGCCCCGGTCGCCGCTGCGCGCGTCGCCACGACGCAAACGCCCGGCCGGCACGGACGCCGCGGATCCGTCGGCGTCACGGCGTCGCCGCCGCTCGGTCGGCGCTCACGCCGGGCGCGGTCGGGCGGCGGCAAGCTGAACGCGCCGCCTCCCAACGTGGCACTCCCGTCAGCACAACGGACGCCGCCCGGCGGGGGAACGCGCGGTCTCCGGGCCGCGCTTCCCCATCGGTCTGCGCGGCGCTACGACAGCCTACAACGCCAACGTCAACACCGCGATGCGCAGGGTTCCCCCTGGCCGTCACGTCTTCGTCGCCAGGGACCCTAGCGTCTCCGCCGGCGATGAGTCGTCCCTAGGCTCCCTTGACGCGTTGCCACCCGCCAACCTGCACGGGTACGCGAAGTGGGACTTTTCCGGCGTGCCGGACCCAGTAATGTTCAGGCGTTTTCTTGACGCCACGGACTACTGGTTCGGTTGTTCCGACGACTCCAACACCGGGAGCTACGACCCTGCGCGGGAATGCTGCGTCGTTGTCACCAACGACCCAGCAAACGCCACTGGCGCGGCGGGCGCCGGCGACGGGGAAGTTACGCCCGCCCCAGGGATCGCTCCGCGCCTGGCAGCGGGACCGAGCGCCCCTGCTGGGGACGACCTCGACGCGTAGTTAGCCCAAGCCCGCGAACTCGAAGCTAAGCTGGCGGAGGAGTATCAGACGGTGCGGTTGCTCCGTGCCTCTATGGCAGGGGAAGGCTCTGCGCGCGGCGAGCGCGCACGGGAGCTGGGCATACAGGCCCGCGACCGCATCAATGCCGATTTCAACGTCGACAACCCGGACACGCCTCCGCGAGCGAGCCAGAAGCTCATTGCCGCCGCAACGCTGCTGCGGGCCATGCCCGCCCCCTCGACACCCGAGGCACGGAACCTGCACCGTGAGGCGCAGGCGCTCATCGAGCAAGCGGCCGTCCAACAGGCCGAGAGCTCGGCATCCCGCATCCGCCGGCGGGGGACGCGCGGGGAGATGGGGGCGCGCAGGGGGGCGAACCCTCGGTCCACGCAGGCAGAGCGGCGGAGCGACCTGCCAACCCGGGACGCACACTGGCTAAAGAACGGCTCCTCGACACCCGCAGGGCACGGGACGGCGACGCCCGCAATGTCATCAATGCTCGGCGGACAAGCAAAGCGGATGCGCGAGCGGCGGCAGGCTACCACCCTCGGCGGGGTGGATGCTACGACAGCGATGAAGACCGCTCGCCGACGCCGGAACCCCCGGGAACCCGTGTGTTCAGCCGGGAGATCCGCGCGGCGGCCTTCCCCCAGCGCTTCCCCCAACCCACGACCATCGTCAAGTACAACGGGGAGACAGATCCCCGCGTGTGGCTTAACGACTACCGCCTAGCATGCCAGCTGGGCGGGGCCACCAGCGACGAGGTCATCATCCGCAACCTCCCCCTGCACCTCGGCGATTCAGCCCGGATGTGGCTCGAGCATCTGCCGGCCAGTCAGATCCATAACTGAGAAGACTTGGTCCGCACATTCGTGGGCAACTTCCAGGGCACGTATGTGCGCCCTGGGAACTCCTGGGACCTGCGCTCCTGCACCCAGAAGCCCGGCGAGTCGCTCCGGGACTTCATACGATGCTTCTCCAAGTGCTGCACGGAGCTCCCAAGCGTGGCGCAATCCGAGATTGTGCATGCCTTCCTCGAGGGCACCACGTGCCGGGACCTCATGCGTGAGTTGGGGCGCAGCCCGCCGGCGGAATCGAACGAGCTGTTCGACATCGCCACCAGCTTCGCCTCAGGTGAAGACGCCGTGGGGGCGATCTTCGATGGCAAGAAGGGCAAGCGCTCGGACGACGCGCCCGCGGAGGGCAGCAAGTCTAGGGAGCCCCACCGGAAGGACAAGTGGGGCAAGAAAGGGAAGAAGCCACGCCGCGAGGCGCGCGAGCAGGGACGCGACGGCGATGACGCCGAGGCCCTTGCTGTCGACCCGGCTCGACGGGGCCCTCGACCGGCCCCTCGAGGTCCGGGGGTGTTCGATGACATGCTGAAGAAGCCGTGTCCATATCACAAGACGCCAGTGAACCACACCCTCGAGCAGTGTGATATGCTCAAAAAGTTCTACGGCCGCACCGCCGCGAAGGACGCAGAGGCCAAGAAGGAAGGAGGAGATGGCGACGCCGGCGGCTTCCCCGCCGTGGAGAACGTGTTCCTCATCTTCGGGGGGCCGACCGTCGACATGTCGAGCCGCCAGCGCAAGCGAGAGCGGCACGAGGTCCTCGCCACGGAGAAGGCACCTCCCTCCTTCGTCGACTGGTCGGAGGATGCCATCACCTTCAGCCGTGAAGATCACCCGAACCGCATCCCTAACCCGGGCCAGTACCCATTGGTGGTCGACCCGGTCATTGGGAACGCGCGGTTCTCAAAGGTCCTGATGGACGGAGGCAGCAGCCTCAATCCTCTACGCGCACACGCTGCGCCTGCTGGGGATCGGGTTGGACCAGCTGCGGCCCAACACGATGCTGTTCCATGGTGTCGCGCTGGGCAAGCGCGTCCAGCCCCTCGGGCAGATCGATCTGCCTGTTTGGTTCGGCACTCCGAGCAATTTCTGCAAGGAGATGCTCACCTTCGAGGTGGTGGGGTTCCGGGGCGCCTATCACACCATACTTGGGCGGCCTTGCTACGCCAAGTTCATGGCCGTCCCGAACTACACCTACCTCAAAATGAAGATGCCAGGACCGAACGACGTCATCACCGTGGGCTCGTCCATCGGGCACGCGTTCGACTGCGACGTCGAATGCGTGGAGCACGCGGAATCACTGGCGCTGGATGAAGCGCTGGTGACCACCTTGGAGAAGATGGTCAACGAGGACCTCGACTCCACCGCCAAGCACGCCGGCAACTTCGAGGCCGCGGAGCAGACCAAGGAGGTGCCCCTCGACCCTGCTGCCCCCGAGGGCAAGGCGTTGAGGGTCAGTTCCACCCTCGACCCGAAATAGGAAGTGGTGCTCGTCGACTTCCTCCGCGCCAATGACGACATCTTCGCGTGGAGCCCCTCGGACATGCCGGGCATCCCGAGGGAGGTCGCCGAGCACTCCCTTGACATCCTGCCTCACTCCCGCGCCATGCAGCAATGGCTCCGCCGCTTCGACGAGGAGCGGCGGCGGGCGATCGGAGCGGAGCTGTGGAAGCTTCTCGAGGCCGGGTTCATCAAGGAAGTGTTCCACCCTACGTGGCTAGCCAATCCTGTACTAGTAAAGAAAAAGAACGGGAAGTGGCGGATGTGTATAGACTACACCAGTCTTAATAAAGCATGTCCTAAAGTTCCTTTTCCTTTGCCACGTATCGATCAAATTGTTGATTCGACCGCCGGGTGTGAGCTACTTTGCTTCCTTGATGCCTACTCCGGGTACCACCAAATCAAGATGAAGGAGTCCGACCAGCTCGCGACTTCATTCATCATGCCGTTCGGGATGTTTTGCTACGTCACGATGCCATTCGACCTCCGGAACGCGGGTGCAACGTACCAACGGTGCATGTAGCACGTTTTCGGAGACCACATCGGGCGAACTGTCGAAGCGTACGTAGACGACATCATCGTAAAAATCAGGAAGGCGGACGACCTGGTTGGCGACCTCAACATCGCGTTCGGCTACCTACGGGCCAACGGGGTAAAATTGAACCCCGAAACATGTGTCTTTGGTGTGCCGCGGGGCATGCTCCTAGGATACATAGTCTCCTAGCGAGGCATAGAGGCCAACCCCGAAAAGGTTGCAGCCCTCGAGCGAATGGGTCCAATTCGGGACCTCAAAGGGGTACAAAAGGTGCTGGGGTGCCTTGCCGCCTTGAGCCGCTTCATCTCGCGGCTCGGCGAAAAAGGCTTGCCCCTCTACCGCCTCCTCAAGAAGCACGAGCGCTTCTCCTGGACCGCCGAGGCCCAGGATGCGCTCGACAAGCTGAAGGCGTCCTTGACTCACGCCCCAATCCTCACACCACCACAGGACGGCGAACCTCTGCAACTCTACGTGGCCGCGACCACCCAGGTGGTCAGCGCCGTGATCGTGGTAGAGCGCACAGAGGAAGGGCACGCCCTGCCGGTCCAGCGGCCGGTGTACTACATCAGCGAAGTCTTGTCTGACACCAAGACACGCTACCCTCAAGTCCAGAAGGTGCTATATGCGGTGGTCCTTGCGCGGCGCAAACTTCGCCACTACTTCGAGGCCCACCCTGTCACGGTGGTCTCCTCCTTCCCGCTGGGGGAGATCATCCGCAATCCGGACGCGGCGGGCAGAATCGCCAAGTGCTCGGTGGAGCTGATGGGCGAGACACTCGCCTACGCCCCGCGCAAGGCCATCAAGTCCCAGATCCTGGCAGATTTCGCCGCCGAGTGGACAGACACGCAATTGCCGCCGCCGCAGATCCAGGCAGAGTGCTGGACTCTGTATTTTGACGGCTCGGTGATGAAGACCAGGGCGGGCGCGGGCCTGCTCTTCGTGTCACCCCTCGGGGAGCACATGCGGTACGCAGTACGTCTCCACTTCCCCGCGTCAAACAACATGGCTGAGTACGAGGCCCTTCTCTGCGGCCTCAAGATCGCCACGAGATAGGCGTCAAGCGCCTCGACGTGCGGGGAGACTCGCAGCTCGTGATTGACCAAGTCATGAAAAACGCGAGCTGCCACGACGACAAGATGGAAGCATACTGCAAGGCCGTGCGAGCCCTCGAGGACAAGTTCTACGGCATCGAGCTCAATCACGTGCCCCGCCGGTACAACGAGGAGGCGGACGAGCTGGCAAAGATCGCGTCTGGGCGGATCACTGTCCCCCGAACGTTTTTGCCCGAGATGTCGCCCGGCCCTCCGTCACCCTCGAGCCGCACCCCTCGAACCACACGGAACCCTCGGGGGCTCCCTCGAATCCAGCAGGCGCAGAGCCCATGGATGAGGACCCCTCAAACGAGGCGTACGTGCGCTCCCTCCTCGAGGGGTACGACGCCGACGAGGCCGAAGTGATGAATGTCGAGCCAGCCCCCATCAGGGCATATTGGCGCGACAAGTATATCGCCTGGATGGCCCGAGGGGAACTCCCCTCGGACCGGTCCGAGGCCAGGCGCATCGCCAGGATGGCCAAGTCTTTTGCCCTCGTCGACGGCGAGCTGTACAAGCGCGCGCGCTTCCGCATCCCCGCGGCGATGCGTGCCCATCCCCGAGGGGCGCGAGCTCCTCCGGACATTCACGCGAGCGTCCGCGGCCACCACGCCGCGCCCCGCACCCTCGTAGGCAACGCGTTCCGCCAGGGCTTTTACTGGCCCACCGCGGTCGCGGATGCCAGCGAGATCGTACGCACCTGCGAGGGGTGCCAATTCTACGCCCGCAAATCTAACCTCCCTGCTCACGTCCCGCACCATCCCCATCACATGGCCTTTCGCCGTGTGGGGGCCGGACATCGTCGGCCCTTGCGAAAGGCGCCGGGGGCTTCACCCACTTGCTGGTCGCAATCGACAAATTTTCCAAGTGGGTAGAAGTACGCCCCATTACGAATCTCAGGGCGGAACAGGCAGTGACGTTCTTCACTGACATCGTCCATCGTTTTGGAGTGCCAAACTCCATCATCACCGACAACGGGTCCCAGTTCACGGGCAGGAAATTCCTGGAGTTCTGCGACAAGTTTCACATCCGTGTGGATTGGGCAGCTGTGGCACACCCACAAACCAACGACCAAGTAGAACGTGCCAATGGCATGATCCTACAAGGCCTTAAGCCCAGAATTTTCGACCAGCAGAATAAGTCTGGTCGAAAATGGCTCCAGGAATTGCCTGCGGTTGTGTGGAGCCTAAGTACCACCCCAAGCAAAGACACTGGGTTCACCCCGTTTTTTCTAGTCCATGGCGCGGAGGCCGTCCTCCCCACGGACTTAGAATATGGGTCACCCAGGGTACGAGGCTATGACGAGGACGCCAACCAGCGAGCCCACGAGGACTCACTGGACCAGCTGGATGAAGCGCGCCTCGTGGCCTTAATGCACTCCGCAAGATACCAGCAGTCCCTCAGGCGCTACCAGGCACGGAAGATACGCCGGCGGAACTTCAGCGAGGGGGATTTGGTCCTAAGGCTACGCCAAGACAACCGAGGACGCCACAAGCTATCACCTCCGTGGGAGGGACCCTACGTCGTGGTGAAGGTGCTCAAGCCCGGCACATACAAGCTAGCCAACGAGGACGGTGAAGAACTCACCAACGCTTGGAACATCAAACAGCTACGTCGCTTCTATCCCTAGCTAGGATTTCCAAGTCTTTTGTTGTAAATCACGTGCCCAACACCCCAGTGGCGACGACCATGTAAACATCACCAGTTCAATAAAAAGGGCAACTCGGCTTTCCCCTGAAACCCAAGTTACCCTTGGGGGCTACTACGGGGGGCACCCCCCCCAAAATGGTCCCATTTTTTCGCAAAAAATCCACACACGCTAAGTATGGTTCCACTTTGGCCTCGAGCAAAATTCGAATAGGGCGCAGGCAACCTAGCGGAAAGGACGCGCGAGTCAGAGATAGCCTACGTCTCCGCAAGGATACGGCCCTTCTCTCTTGCCTCCGGCCCAGCAGGCTGCTCGTGAAAATCGAACTTCCCTAACTCGAATTTACTCAGGAAGAAGGAGAAACAAAACAGCGCAATAAAGTAAAGAACACCATTTCGCTTTCACAAACGTTTGAAACAAAATGATTTGTTCATTTACATGGCCATGTGGCCCATGCACTAACACACAAATAAAAAAGGGCTTGGCGCCTAGTAATCTTCAGGCTGGCGGAACGTCGGCGTCGGTGGCATCCGGGAACAGAAACTCCTCGAAGGCCTCAGCGAGCGCATCAGCAGCATCGGCGGCTAGCGCATCCGCGCGCTTCATCGCCACTTCGTCCTCGACGCCCTCCGGGACGATGTAGCCTTCCTCCACAGCCTCAAAGTTGACCTCATAGTGGGAATGCACCATTTCGAGGGCCTTCTGGACGCCGAGGTGCAGCGCCCGGCACATGCGCCCGGAGACATGCCCGCCGAGGGCACGCAGGCGACTAGCCAGCGAGCTCCCAGCCTGCGCTTCGCCCTCCTCCACGGCCTGGCAGGTCTCGAGGGCCGTAGAGCGCAGCTCCAGCAGCTCCTGCTCGGAGGAGTCGTAGGAGGCCTGCAGCGCCTCGGCCCGGTCGGTCGCGTGCCCCAGCACGGTGCGCAGGCCTGAACGTTGCCAACAAGAGAGAAATCAGAAAGGGGATGAACCCTCTATGGGAAAATCAGCAAAACAAAAGACAAACAGTGACCTACCTTCGACCTGTTTCCTCTCCACCTCGAGGGTGCGGCGCTCGGCCTCGACCGCCTACTGAAGGCCGTTGACGGTGTCGCTCTGCTCCTTGAGGGCCTGCTCCTGGCTCGCGCTCGTGATGCTGAGGACCACCAGTTCGCCCTCGAGCTTTGAGAACTCCGTGCTCCGCTCCTCTAGCGACTTCTGCGCCGCCTCACGAGCGATGCACTCCCGCTCGAGCGCCGACCGGGCGTCGGCAAGAGCAGCCCGCTCCTGCTGAAGATGTCCCTCAGCCCCCTGGCGGGCGGTACGCTCTTGCAGGAGCCGGTCCTCCGCGATGGCGAGCGCCGCAACCTTGGCGTCGAGGGTGGCCTTCAGCTCGTCGGCCTCCTTGGCCCTCTGCTCGGCCGCGCGCGCCCACTTTTCAGCCTGGCTCTGCTGGGCCTGCGCCTCCAGAAGCCACGCACGGACCCCCTGGTTCTCGGCCCGGACGGTGGTCACCTTAGCCTCCCAGTTGGTGGCCAGTGTGCGCATCCTCTCCAGATCCGCCCGTGCCTGTCGCAGCGCCTCATCCCGGTCGATGAGGGCCGTGCAAACCCGCTCGAGGGTGGAGGGGCGCGCCGCGGCCTGCCTCTCTCTCTCTTGGAGCTGGTCGCGTAGGGCCTCAGCCCGGTACGACAGCCAGCTGTCTGGGGTCCTCAAGGCGTCAGCAAGCGCATCGAAGGCGTCGCACCGCTCCCGGAGCTGGCGGAGCTCGGCGCTCATCTGATCGAAGGCGCCGTATTTGTCGCGGCGCGGTGCTCGAGCTCCTACCGCCAACAGATTGAAACCAGTGAGCGTCGCGCCGCAAGGATCAAGCGTGAAGACGAAGAAATCAAAGAAAGTAGACGACGACGCCTCACCTGGAAGACGCGCCACGCGGGGCCGCCATGAATCCGCAGCGCCTCGTTCAATGCTCGGTTGAGCGCGGTGATGTGGTCGCGGAGCTCTCCCCACAGCTCCTGCTCCTCCTAGGCGTCGGCGAAGGCGGGCGGATCGTCAACGCGCCCCTCTCCCAGGGCGGAGCGGCCGACGCGGGAAGAAGAGGCCTCGGCACCGCGCCCTCGGCCTCCCGCCACCATGTGGCCGTCCCGCCGCCCTCACAAGAGCCCCCTCCCGGGGACTCGGGGGACCCGCGTGGGGAAGCTCACCCACCGGTCCCACCCGGCGGCGGGGAGTCGTCGTCCGAATGTCCACCACCACCGCCCGGGAGCCGCCGGCGGGTGCGGGCCCCCGCCGCGCCTCCACCGACGCCTCCACCCGCGCCTCCGTGGCCGCAAGCTCCCGCCGCGGCGCCGCGGCCGCCGCCCTCCGGCCGCGTCTCGCGATCGCGGGCGCCGGTGGCCCTCCACGGCGGAAGCCGCCACGGCGGCGCCGCCGCAACCGCGCCGCCGGCCGCGCCTCCACCACGACCGGCGCCCGCGGCTCCTCGACGGCCGCCGGCCGCGCACGAGGGGTGAAACCACCGGTTGCGACCTCGAGGCCTCGGCCCGCACCTTGCGAGCTCTCGCCCGCCGCCGCCGCCGCGCCGCCCCCGCCCGCGGCGCCCTCGACGAACGCCGCCGGGTGGGGACGGACGCGTCCGCCCTCAACACCTTGGCCGGTGCGAGGGGAGGCACGGTTGGCACCACCCTGCGCAAGCACGAGCAAACCGTCAAGCCCCTGCCTATCTGACACGCAACCTCCTGAAAGGACAAATCTCTCACCTCGAAGAGGAGAAGGTGCGCTTCCTCTTCCTCGAGGCCCCCGCCGACGACGCTGGCGCGGCCGGCGCGGCCGCCGCCGCGCCTCCGGCCGTCCCCACCGCGCGCGCGGCCCCGCCCCCGTGCGTGGGCGCATCCGCCGCGGCACCTCCGGGGCGCGCACCGGCGCCTCCGCGGCCCGCGCCACCCCCCGCCTTGACGATTGCCGGCAGCCGGGCGCCTCCGCACCCGCCCTAGGTGACGCTGCTCCTGCCGCCGGAGCCGGCTCCGGCGACGGGGGCGCAGGCTCCCACCTATCAGGGAGACCCTGCCCCCAACCTCTTCCTCTTCTTCCTCCTCGTCCGAGGACGAGTACTCCTCGGTCCCCGGTGAGAAGAGCCCCTGCTGCTCACGCAGCCGGTACTCCTCACTCTGCCGCTCGCGACGCTCCCTATGTCGCGTCGCGCGCTCCTTCTTGCGTGCCGCCCGCTCCCGCTCTCGCTGCTGTGCCGTGCGACCAAGCGCACGAGAGCGGGGAGTGGGCGGGTCGGACTTTGCGGCGCTCAACCGCACCAGCTGCGAGCGAAGCATCAAAGTGCGTCAACAACCCGAGGTATTGGCAAAATCGAAACGGAACCAAGAACCCCACTCACCAGCTTGCCGGTGGGGAGCATCTCAAGATCCCACAGGGACCGGTCGTTGCGCACGGACTTGGGGTCGACGGCGCTCCGCGCCCGGGTAGCCGCGTACTCCCGCAGGAGGGGGCTCTGCAGCATCCGCGACCTCGCCAGCGCGATGGGGTCCGCCGTCTCGGTCATCTCGAAGATGCGGAGCGGCCTCTCCATCAGGGGGACGATCCGCCGGTGGTGGAGGAAGGCGAGGACGGCCCCCGCAGTCAGCCCACGGTCCGCCAGATTCCTCAGCGCGGCCAGAAGCGAGTCCAACCGATCCCGGTGCTGGGGCGGGGACACCCCGTGGTGCCAGGAGTCGGGCTTCTCCCGGAGCACCAGACCGGTGTAGGGGGGGGGGAGACCGGGCTCGTCGTTGCGAAGGTAGAACCACCCCTGCTCCCAGCCTGCGTTGTTGGTCGTCATGGTGCAGGGGATGTAGTCGTCCTTGCGCTGACCCCGCAAGGCGAGCGACATGCCGCCGGCGCGCACCACGCGGCGGGTCCTCTGCTCCGACGTCTGCTGCGTGAACAGCTCCGCGCAGAAGAGGTGAATCCAGAGATCCCAGTTCACCGGGATCCCTAGATAGCCCTCGCAGATGCCAACGAACGTGGCCGACTGCGAGATCGCGTTCTGCGCGAAGTTGTGAAGCTCCATGCCGTAGTGGTGGCAGAGCGCCCGCATGAAGCGGCTCGCCGGCGCCGTGAAGCCTCGCTCGTGGAAGCGGACGAAGCTAACCACGTACCCACTCGGAGGGTTGGGCGCGTGGTCCCTTGCCGGCGGCACGATCCACTCGGCCGGCCGTCCATCCTCGTTCGCCGCCAGCTGGCCGGCGGTCACCAGCTGGTTCAGGGCCAGCCGCGTCACCGTCGAGCGCTCCCATGCAAATGGGTCGATGATGACGAGAGGCGGTTGGGGTGCCATGCGGGTAGACGAAGGGTCGAGGGACGAGGAACGGGAAGAAGGAGAGGAGCTCCGAAGGAAGAAAGCTGCTTGGGCAAGAGCGACTCGGGGGCTGCGGCGCAAGGAACAAGAATGGCGAATGCAAAGGTAAAAAACCGCCATTTTCCCCTCTCGTCGGATTTATAGGACGCGGGCGTGCTCTCCGGAGCGTGCGCCCCGCGCGCATTAACTGCAGAGGAATATTCCCTCGCTGACGGACAGGCCCCACCATGACCGCGGCAGCCACGCAACCGCTCGCGGGCCATCATCACGGCGTAGAAACAGGAGGGCCGTGGCAGGCGGTCACATCCGCCTGCCCACGCTGCCCACTACGCGCGCGGCTGCAGCGCCTAAAAAGGCGCGCCCGCGGCGCGGAACTACAGCCGCGACTGCGGGCATTAAATGGCCCGGTCCCTTACTAAGTAAGGAAGACCCTCAAGTGGCACGAGCCCCTGGCTCAGAAAAATTCGACCCTCAAAGGGTGCAAACATCGGCTGGTAACCTCGGGGCCCGTTTGAAGTAAAACAGGCACCACAGGTACCTTCAATGCACTATTTTACTGATCAGCGTTTCGGGGGCTGACACGATCAGGGACCCTCGAAACCCGCAGATGCAAAGACGGGAGCGCCTAGCTGCCACCCCGCACTATTTTACTGATCAGCGTTTAGGGGGCTGACACGATCAGGGACCCTCGAAACCCGCAGATGCAAAGACGGGAGCGCCTAGCCGCCACCCCGCACGGCCCTACTGATCAGAGGTTTGAAGCCTGACCCTCGACGGGTTCGAACAGGCGCCCCAGATCACCAGAGTCAGGGACGACGAGGGCACGCGCATTCGAGCCGTTCCTCGAGCCCGCCGGCTCGAGGGTGCCCCACATGTCGTGTTCGAGAGCCAGCGAGGGTAGCTAGCCTAGGGGATCCCACCGAGGGAGAGCTTCCGCGCCCTCGGTCCCTAGCGAACGGGACCGAGCCCCACCTAGCAAACCCACGCAAGCGCTTTAATGGATGTGTCTCTGGACCGCGCAGCCTACCCTTATCGAACGGGTCATGGGCGTCCACTCGAACCCCCCACTAACAGCTCAACGAGGAATCCGCAATCCGCGACCCGATCGATGGGGGTTGCGGAAACCTCACCCCCCGTCCCGCGGAGGGACGGCGAGGCCGCGTTAAAAACAAGTCGTAGAGCTCTACCCGATCGCCTCGAACGGGCCCAGGCTCGGGGGCTCGGCGCACGGCTACACCTCCTGGATTGCGCCGGCCGCGGATAGTGCCAGCTGCGCATGCGTCACCGAAGCCGGCTGAAACATCGCCGACGCCGGTTGGGATATGACCACACCTTCTGACCAAATCACACGGTAAAACCTCTGCAGGAGCACTCACGCTCCTACAGGGCTTCGGGGGCTAGACCCGAGGGTCCGCTGGCGCGGTCCCACGGAAAGCATTTGCGAACCAGGGGGGAAGGACGTCCTATCAGTAGGCTCCAGCATCTGCGGGAGCCTGGCCGGCGAACCCACAGATGCTCGGGGGCTACTGTCGGGGACAGCCCTGGGGTCCCCTTAAACAAATGGGGGAATCCCGCTTAAAACCTGCAAAAAGCCAAAGCCAAACGTGTCTTGCTTAAGCGTGCACACGGGGCACGGCCCACGCCGCGGTGGCCCCAGCGGCCCACCAAGGCGGCCCACTCAAAGATCCCCTCGAGCAGGCTCTGCCTCGCTCGAGGGCACACGCCTCCATCGAGCAGGCTCTGCCCCGTTCGAGGGTGCACGCTTACCCCGAGCGGGCTCCGCCTCGCTCGAGGGTCCACGCCTACCTCAAGCGGGCTCCGCCTCGCTCGAGGGTGCTCTGCACGCGCACGCCCGTTCCCGCATGCGGGTACGGGCATTTAATGCTCTGACAATGGCGGGGCGGCGCCATCATGCGCCTGGGACTCACGCCCCGGTCCTGTTGCACCAACTCCCTAGGGGGAACCCATCCCCGCCACTGTGGGGGACTGTGCGACATGGCCGGTGTCAGCCCCGTGACGCCACGCCGCCTACTCCCGTACGGCTAACGTGCCGAGCCCTCGAAGGGGGGGCCGGCCATACCCTCGAAATGTTTTCCCGTGACCTCGCAGGGCCAGGTCATGACGCTAGGCCGGCGGGGCGCCATCCCTGCCACTATTAACTACAAGCGGCCGCCCCCGCACGTACAACCCCACGCCGGGCACTGTGGTAACAGCTCCGGCGCTGTGAGGCGTGTGAGAACGGGGCGCCACCACACCTGCCACTGTATCCCGTACGGATCGTCGTCAGCAACCCCCTCGAGGCCGCCTGGAGACATCACGGCCAACCACTACGCTCCTACCCTCGAAGCTACAACTGTTCGGGTACAAGATACGCCATGATGGCCAGATCGCGGCAAGGACCGTCAAGGCGGCCGCCCACTCTACGGCGTGTGGCACCATACTTCCCCATGTAGCCGAATAGTGCGAAATGCTTGTAATTCGCCCTCTCCTTGGCCTATAAAAGGAAGGTGAACTCCCCCGCCGCATGGGACAGAGGACACAACGCACAACACGAGACAGGAGACAACAGACAACACACGACACACCACACACACACACCCTAATTCTCCCACAACATCTTCAGCCACTTCACCAGGGACTTGGAGGCCACGCCTCCTCTCCCGCCTTGCTTGTAGCTGCCCCACTACAGGCACCCCCGGTGCTGAGCAATATAGTGCCCCGAGCACACCACTGCTGGACGTATGCCCTCCGGCCGGAACCAAGATAAACCTCGTGTCTCTGATTGCTTAGCATCGACCATTGAGGGATAGACCTTGGCGCTTATTACTGGTTAGTGTCGGGACCACATTCCGCACCGACAGGAGGCCTCAGCCATTACGTAGTACTGAGTGGTGCCACGTACCGTGGTGTTACTCGCAACTGAGTGGAGCCAAGCGGCCTGGCGCGACTCAGTCTGCCACAGAAGCTGCGACTGTTTTCAATGCAACTGTGTACAATCATCGCACCACTTCATGTGGCGTGACTCAAGTATTAGTCGTGCCACGAATCCTGACGCGACCAAAAGGGATACTTCTTTGAAATATAGTTCGGTGTGAGTTATTTTTAAAATATTAGATTAAAAAGGGTTAAAATAAAAAATCACCCTTGTCGGCCCGTCGTCCCGTTGGGGCTTTTCACCGAACACCTGTCGGCCAAGCCCAAAACCCACCTGGGGTTTTGTTTCACACCTTTGGCCATATCGTTCACCGACCACACCAGATCCCCTGGGATCTTTTGCATCCGACCAACCCCATCTCGGCCACACCGTTGCCTGCCCAGTGCCGAGCTACAGCGGATCCATGCCGGATCTCGTGCGTCCTGCCACACCAACTGCCACTTGGACAGTAGCTAGCTTAAAGCCGAGCACGTGTCCGCCACCTCAGCAGCTGTTGCTAGCCAGCAACCAGCCTATACTTAGTTTAGAGCCATCTTGAGTCAGCCTATAGTAAGTGTATAGTTAATTATATTGTAGATGCACATTTTGTTTTCAGAAATATATCTTACCTTTGAAAAATCCTAGTATGAAACCTCTTTCAAAACTCTTCTAAAATCTTAAACTCCAAAATAGGTTAGTGTTTGCTCTTTTTGTTTCTTAATTGCTTTTCATTTGGAGTTAATTACAACTAGGATCCGTGTTTAGTTTATTTATGTAATTCTAGGAGCAGCCGGAGAGCTGAGCTTGGAGTACGACTGCACCGACGACTACGTCGCCGAAGACTACTCGCACGTAGGTGTTCACGCCCGACTGATTCTGAGATTCGTATTAGGCATTGCTATGTAGTATGCTAGCACTTTACTTAATTGCATGAAGATGATGAACCTTGCATAGCCTTCTTTATTTACCTTGTCCTTTATTGCCCTACTACTACTATGTTATATATAAATGTGTATATACACTGAGCTCCGCGATGCATGTGTTGGGAGGGATATAGTGGTTCTTGGCGTGTGTGGGGGTAAAAACCGACATGAGAAGGCGTTTTGGGTATTTTGGTGGGGGTGAGCTTGAAACAACCGATCTGGGATCGGGGATGGGGATGCACTCCTCAGTGCATTCCCGCTTTTACGGCTTTTGGAGCACAGGTGCTGGGGTTTTATTATACGCTTGGAGGACATGAGCTCGCCCCAGTCTGAAAGCGAGTGGACAAACCTTTTTCACATAACTTTTCAAACACACCACATAGCCGAGAGTGGGGATAGGGCCGAGTTGAGCTCGGCAGGTGCAATACCATACCTACCAGCAGGATAAAAGGTATTAGTGGGGGTGAAGTGGGTTAGTGCCCATCTTCTCCCGCAGCGTCTCCCATGTGGCCACACATGAGCATTTCATAGTTCAAGTGCAATCCTTTGCGAGGGATCACTTTGAGGCCCGGATGCAGGGGATGCAGGGTGGAACCGTAACTACCGAGAGTTTGCACGGTAGGATGGGCTCGGATGGTTGATCACCGTTGGGTGCCATTCCGAGTTGGGTACAGGTGTACACACTCTGCAGAGTTTAGATTTATACGTATAGCCGCGTCCTCAGTCATGGACATGCCCTTGATAGCTTTGTTCTCATATTTTTGGATTTCAAACCCCCCTTAGTTTGAGAGTGTGCTGAGTCATGGCTGCAGTAGGGGAGAGGAGAGTTGCTCCCTCTACCTTGTGGATCCGATTACAATCATTGAGGTGCGAGGAGAGGAAGTTCTCGCATCGACCCTAGATCGATAAAGGCTATGGAGACGGGTTCCTGGGGTACCAGGTGTTCCCGAGTTGTGTTGAGAGTATGTGTTGGGACTTATATGGAGATGTTTCTTTTTATGCTTCGTTGGTGCTGCATAGGAAACCTAAGCCTTTACTTTGTCACTTTTCTTACCCTTTAGAGTTAGACCACTTAAAGCTGCATACAGTTGGTGATGTGGACCTATCCCATTCCTTGGGGATAGACTTTGGGTGCACAGGGTACGAGTCTGACTATGATAATAATGCCGATGGGTGGTACGACTGAGGGAGACGTTGCTGCGCTCAAGGATGCCTGTGGGCGAATAAAAGATGGAGACTCTCTTGGGATGCTAGCTACCGCTCCATAGACTTTTCACTCTGATTCAGCCAAGAGGCTAATAAATCAAGAACTTATATTAGTGTGTTTTGACGTATGGCTGTGATGTATCGTTGTTGACGGTGAATTTCCGTCAACCTAGAGTACTTGTTATACATTGGTTTTGATTATGATTTGCAACTAACTCGCCACTAGGCATACTAATGATGTAACAAGTTCACACTTGCATGTCAATTTTGGAGTTTGTTGTTTACGCAGGAAATCTACGCTAAAGAGAAGACTTTCGGGATAAGTTCATCAAGCACTTCAAGAGAAGATCATGAAGCCCATCACAAGTCAAGGCACGCGATGAACATGACTCCAAATGACCCAAGGACCAAAGCGTCAACGTGCAAGTCTTCAGGGACTCAACTAGAAAACAGCGAAGCTTGCATAGCAAGGATTCAAGACTTAACCGTGAAGGAAACGACGTCAAAGGCCCACATGCAAGTGCACACAAATAAGTGATCAGGCGAGAAGCAACCGGGGCCGAACCGGGCCTGGGCCGGCCGGCCTGGGCCGACCGGCCCAGCCCACTCCGGGCCCGGTTCGCGTCCCCCTTTTGCCCTAGGTGCTTGTCTATAAATTGTCTCTGCCTCCGCCGGCCGCCACATCCATCCAATCATCAGAGAGCCACCGAGACGAAGGAGAAGCACCCGGAGGAAGCCGTCGGCCGCCGCGAGTCCTCGAGTTGCCTAGGAGATGGCTTAGGCCATGCCCTAGCCGCCATGGTTGGCCCTGCGTGGTGAAGCCATGGTGGAGTTCCGGAGCCGCGACTTGAATTCGTCAAGTCGTTTGTACCTTCAACATTCGGTGATGTAACTATATCTTGTCATACTTTGATCTACTACGAGTTATGCTTATTCATATGTGTAGCTACCATATGCCTTTAGTAGGACTAGATCGAATCATGGTGATTAGTCTTGTCTTGCGGATACATCGTAGTAGTGCACGGACCAAGGTTGTTGCTCGGTGATGATTATCCTCGCGTAGTGACAGTACGAGAGGGGAGAAAGCGGCGAGTGAACGTGCATCGGACCACTCCATATCAGGTTACTCCATATTGAGTGTAATCCTTATCATAGTATAGGTTTAGATTGGTTTATCACCTTGGCCGGAACGGCAACAAGAAGACGAAAGGCTAGGTTTACCTTTGGTTCGCTTACCTTTATGGCTAGGTGGATGTGATCCATACATCCCTTCGTGTTTGTATGTTATCTTTATGCAATCAACACTTCACATAGGGTTAGACCGGTAGGTTAGATAGAGAAGGTTTGCTTCCGATCCTTGGATTGACAAATCTAGGGATAACCCTCCTTGGTGAAAAAGGAACCAAGTCACCTGTAGGCTTGCGGTGAACTTGAGCACGGTTTTGAACCGTCAACAAGCCCCTTTTTCTGGCGCCGTTGCCGAGGATCGACAACTCGAACCCTAAGGCGATCTATCTTTCTTTTAACTAACCCTAGTTTTTATTATTGCATATATGCTTGCTTTCTTGTTTGTGTCCTTGAAAGTAGGTGAAAAGCTAGACACAAGACGTTCGAGAAATTCACATTCACTCCGACAAGATGATGACTACATCAAGATTCACTCTTTAGTGGTAGGTGCTAACTTTTGTTAGTATCCTATCATCCTCTATTGAGTCCACACCCTACACGAGTGATGTTGAACAAGGTATGTCAATGTGTCAATTAATGTTTTAAGACTAATGTTTCGTGGAGGTTTGTTTGTCCAAGCAATAGGTGTTGGAAGCAATCATGTTGCGAGAGAAGCATCCGTCACTTTGGCTAAAGCAAAATCATGAAGAATACACACCATTGCCATCACGCTACTCGCTGGTCTAGCAATGGTGAGGACTTAAAGCCAAAGGAGACGCGATGTAACGCCCCGGAGACCACAAGATCAAGGTCGTCAACATATTCGGATCAATTCACAAGAAGTTTCTGTTCCCATCAATTTCTGCACAACCTCAAGGGAGAAAAACAGGATATCTTTGGATATTTATAAGCCCCATGAAGTTAAACTTCCAACGAATCAAGAATCAAGTCAATCGGAGGTTCCTACAAGCGAGTATGGCCGAATTACCGAAGGTTGCACGTTCTGAAATTTTCTGGACCGCATGCAAGAGCGGAAACAAAACGGCCATAGCTCCCTCATTTGGGCTCCGATTAAGATGAATGTGTACCCGTTGGAAAGATAATTTTATAAAGTTTTCAATGGAACAATATTTTTGTATAATGTTCTGTTATGTACACAGGGGAAAATCCACGAAAAAGAGGCAGCCGCAACATGATGAGAACAAGATAGTGGAGATGAGGACGACGACAACAAAGAGAAGCTTGGGCAACGCTTCCATTGGACCACGCGAGATGAAATTCAGAAGTTTGGAACAAAACAAAGACGCCAAGAGCATTGGCAAAATAAGGCACAAGTTGGCAACATCCGACGCTAGGAGATGTTAGAAGCAAATCACCATGGATTACGCACAAATGATGGCATCCAATGGCGCGGATACTCTGGGCTCTCACACGAAGGATCATGGAGTTACATGAAGATATTTGAGACATGTGTGAAGTCCTACAAATGAATAAGAAGAGTGAGTCCACACAAGGCAACCTTGATGATGTGTGGCACGAACGAAGGAATTGCGAAAAGACGATACAAGCCACCGATCACTGAAGATTGTTTGCTTTCAACTCTGAGAGACCACTCACGATGAAAAGCTCGAAGGCCAAGGTACAAATTAACCTCTCAAGACACTTTTGGAGCTGATAATATTCCTTTGATATATCTATGATTCATATCCTTTAGTGAGGTTGATTCAATTCTATGCCTTGTTCTTATGATAATCATGATAGACTAGAATTTCTTGAGAGTGATAAAAAGGCTTTGTTGTGCTTAAAATTTGTTACAAGCCTAATGAACCTTTGCCTAATGAGAGCTTAGTGCTGAGAAAGAAAACTTATGCTATAATTAATCACAACTTACTTTGTCATAAATTGTGGTTATGGATGCGTTTGTTTGCAATATGATTTGTAAATCTTGGACTTGCTTTGTGCTCGGTCAAGCTAGTGATCTTAAAAGAGCAATTTGTGGGAGGAATCCCAAGTTTCACTAACCATGCAGGGCATTAAACATAAATTAAGAGGAGAGAATCATACCCAAAGGAATTGCAAACCCGTGCATCACCATCACCGAACCTCAAAAACGGATGTCGCTGTTTTCATCAATTTTGAGGACCTGGTCAGACATGTTCAAGGAAGAAAAAGTTGAAAAATCAGAAGCTCCATCAAGTGCCGTTTCCAACGCATCTAAGATTGATGAATTTGAAGACCCGTACAAGGACATATGGCAAAAACATTGAGCAATGTGCAGTCTGAAATCAGCTTTGGACAGATTGAAGCGCCGGAGTAGAACGGGCACAACTCACTCGATCGGAGTCCGTTGGGGGTGAATAAAGACTTGATGGAAAGATAATTTCATGCACCACGCATGGAAGCTATTGTTCTCTACATGGTCTGATCTGGACAGAGAGGAAAATTTGTGAAAGAAGAGGCAGCGATAAACTGCGATGGAGAAGGTGATGATGATGCAATGAGACGATTGGGCAAGCCTCTCATCGAGCATGAGTGATCGTGTCAAGCACCTTCAAATCTTGCATGGAGGATCATGGCTCCGCAACAATAAGAAGGTATGTGAGAAAGTCGAGCTCTATGACTTCAAATGAAGTGCTTTGCGGGAGGCAACCCAGTTTTTATTTATATATATACATGACCGTCTACATTGTGCTCTTTAATCGAACCATCAAGTAACATTGTACCTTTGCTCTAATAAAAACCACAACACCATGTTGTATGATCTAATTGCTATTGAGGGAGCGCTTTGTTATTTGATCTCAAAACCTTGTAGACCTTTTTTGTGTGCCTATTAGAGTTTAGAGTCTTTTTTTGTGTCTTTTTAGAGAGATATATGAAGTAGGCACCATCCTTTGATTCTAAACTTGTGGCTAGTTAATTTAGGCTAACTTTTGTTTTTGCTTTAGACAACCTCCATATCATGTTGTTTTGTTCATCCATGTTATGTTGTATTGCATGTTTGATTTGATCTAACTTTTCGTCCAACCAACCTAAGCCTTCCTATAACTCCCACCAAAAACCATAGCCAATAGAGGTAGGATTGATTGTGTTGACCGTGTCTGGGTTGAACAAGTCTATCTCTTTCCTCTCTTCTAATTAAAAACTTTGACTAGCCTCACCATAAAATCCTTAGGAAAACTTCCCCTACCAATAGACATCCTAAAACCATAGGTTTGTAGAAAGACTCTAGGACCACCTTAGTTAGAATTTCTATACTTGACTTTCTCTCTTCAAAATCCTCGTTCGAGCCAAAAATATAAGATACCATAACCTACCCTTAAACCTTGTTAGTTTGGTTGATTGATTCTTTTCGATGGGTGACTTTCTAGTTGACAATGCTTACTTTGTATGAAGTGTGAGATCAAGCTTGTCCTTTGCTTATTATGGACCACATAGAAAGTGTTTTTCAAACCTTGCTAATGTTTGTTTGTGCTAACTTTCTGCATTTGTATTTTACATCCATCTCTTTGTCATCATCCACTTTATGTTAGCTTGGGACCTTTTGTGAAACTTTATGATGAATGCTTTCATATCCATGTTAATGCTTGCCGGCATGCGTTACTACTTTTTGCAATCTTGTGTAAACAACTCATATCCTGAGCTATCATGTTGCATTAGTTGGTTTATAAACTTAGCAATGCGCCATACTTTTCTTGCACTATAAAGAATTATTGATCTTGGGATGAACATGGTGTTTTGACCTTGGTTAATAAATCTCTATGGGAATAGAAAGTTTGGCAACCACTTTGTAAGCATGGAGCTTAGAATTTGGTGTAAACATTGTTTTGTTTTGTACCATCCTATCATTTGCATGCACGTTTGTACTCACGTACACCCATTAGGATTTTCGCTAGATTAACTATGCCACAAGTGAAGATCGTAGGGATGTCATGGTTTTTTGGCATAAGGTGAGTATTCCCGACCGTCACCTCGGGGGTACTTTGTGCATTACAGTTATTTTGCAGGCATGGTGAATCTCTCCCATGAGTTCGTGATAAAAGCTGAAATCAAGATCATCAACACCTCCAAAATCCCGAAGGGAGCACTGCTGTTTTCATCAAGATTAAGCACATGTTCAGAGATGTACAAAAGGGAAAAAATCAGATATTCAAGTGCTCCATTAAGTCTACTTTCCAATGCATCAAGAATCAACATTTTAGGAGACCTGTGCAAGAAGTCACAACCAAATCTTTGGGCGTCACACATTCTGAAATCAGCCTGGGACAGCTTGCACCAACAAAGTAAAAAGGGTGTAACTCTCTTGTTCGGAGTCCGATCGGGATGAATGACCACTCATTGGAAAGATAATTTCAAGCACTGTGCAATTGAGCTATTATTCAGTGCATATTCAGTTCTGGAAATAGAAGAAAAACTCGTGGAAGATGAACTAGCAGTAAGGGACAACATGGAAGGAGGAGAAGATGAGATGAGAAACATTTGGGAGCAAGGCTCATGGCAAAGGGAGGACATTGAAGGATGAACAAAGGCAACAATGATCTCCTTGCATGACGGTAGGACTTCAAGAATTTTAAGATGGTTCATCATCTTCCGTGTCTAGCAACATGCTAAGCATGGGGGAAGACTTGGTGGACGAAAGAAGACCGCATGGAGTTCAAGGATCACAGTTGCTACGGATGCCGATCTTCTTTCTTCCATGCTAGGCATGATGCTTAAGCATGGGGGAGGGCGTGCTACATCACAAGCATCAAAGGACGGTAACAATCCCTCAACCCTCTCTTTGTCCTTGTCTTTCTAAATGCTTGTATATATGTATATGCCTCAACAACCTTAGATGCAACTTTTGTATGTCTCTCGTTAAATAACATGGCTTCTAGGAGTACAACCTAGTTTTAGTTTTTGTTTATTGTCATCACCTTGTGCTCACCATGATGAAATAACTTTGGCTTGATCTTGCTCGTTGATATATGATGACCGTTGCCACTTTGTTTAAACTTTGTGCTTGTTTATGTATGATTAAGCTATTGCTTTCTCTAATACAAATCTGAAATTAATCAAATGCTAGCTTAATCTTTTGTGGAGGTCATGATAAAAATAAAGACCCATGGTTTCTTTTATGCTCTCAACTTTGGATGGGTCGAAGAACATATTACTTTTTGCCATGCTAACCTTGTCATTAATACCTCTTGCATTTTTCTCTACCTATCCAAAGCCTTATATATTGAGTGCAACCATAGATTACAAGAGTTATTGTTGGGTGAATTGATTCAAGGCTTGATTCTTTTGCTCGTGACTAAGAAGCTGGTCATTCCATTTTTTTGCGTAACTTATCTTTTGTTAGCCTATTCTATCCGTGCATTGTGAGCTCCCACATCGGAAGCTTTGCAAATCTCACCGGATATCCACCCTTTAAACCAACATCATCTTTTGTGTTAACCACCTTGACCTACCTACCTATCACTTGAGTATGGAGACGACACATCACAAGAAGGTGCTTCAAAGGGAAGATTCAAGTTCCCTCTCATCAAACATCCGGTACCTACCTTAACACCACTTCCTCTTTGCTCGGGGACGAGCAAACGTCTAAGCATGGGGGAGGAGGTAGGTACTATGCAAATTAGAGTTCTAGAGTTCTAGGGGAGATAAAAGACGAAAGATGGAGATATGCATGACGAGGCTAGCAACAAAAGAGATAAAAAAATGAATAAGATAAGAGGACGAAACAAAAAAAAAATTCAAAGTACCTCACATGTCAAAAATAAAAAAGAAGAAAAAAGGAGGAACATAAGAAATAGAAAAAGAAAAAAGAGTAATAATAATCTCCCCCGGTTCTCTAGTTGCTTAAGGATTTTCCAAGGACTTCAAGATCAAGACCCATACTCATTTTTCCAACCACGTGCAATCCGATAACGAGGACTTCGTTGGGGCCTCGGGATCATTCTTTGCCATTTGCACATGTCCACCTATCTTAAAGTGTAAGTTTTTTTCTCTTCCCCCTTCTTGTGAACATTATTTTTCCAATGACCTTTTTGACGAGTCATGATAAGTCCATGAGAAGCTTGCCTTGTTTTGATAATAGTCTCAACTTTAGCATCTTGGTAGGATAAAAACTTTCCTATGAGCTCCAAATAAAACCCTTCCACCTACAAACATGAGAGGGAAAGGATATAGATCAAGTAGGCTTGAGTGTGTTGTGAGATGAGAGTTCATGAGCAAGATGCAAGAAGGTTTAAATTTTTGTACTTGGTTTAGCTCTTTTATTCACCTCGTTCTTCACTTCAAAAGTTTCTAAGACCTATTCGAATTTTGTGGAGCATGATTGATTACTTGTGGAAAGAGCTTAAACTATATCTACCCTCCATAGAGATGAAAGCTAGTTACATTATGGAATTTTAACATATAAACTTGGAGAGCATTATGCTTTCTCATGTGTGATCAAGTGCAGGGTATGAACAATGAAAGGCAATGCTGATATCCATTGAAAACTTACTTGAGGACGAGCAAGGTTTAAGCATGGGGGAGATGTTGACGGTGAATTTCCGTCAACCTAGAGTACTTGTTATACATTGGTTTTGATTATGATTTGCAACTAACCTGCCACTAGGCATACTAATGATGTAACAAGTTCACACTTGCATGTCGATTTTGGAGTTTGTTGTTTACACAGGAAATCTACGCTAAAGAGAAGACTTTCGGGATAAGTTCATCAAGCACTTCAAGAGAAGATCATGAAGCCTGTCACAAGTCAAGACACGCGATGAACATGACTCCAAATGACCCGAGGACCGAAGCGTCAACGTGCAAGTCTTCAGGGACTCAACCAAAAACAAAGAAAGCTTGCATAGCAAGGATTCAAGCCTTAACCGTGAAGGAAACGACGTCAAAGGCCCACATGCAAGTGCACACAAATAAGGGATCACGCGAGAAGCAACCGGGGAGGAACCGGGGCCGAACCGGCCGAAAAGGTCTTGGGGGCCGGCCCGGGCCGCCGACCGGCCAGCCCAACTCCGGCCCGGTTCGCGTCCCCCTTTTGCCCTAGGTGCTTGTCTATAAATTGTCTTTGCCTCCGCCGGCCGCCACATCCATCCAATCATCAGAGAGCCGCCGAGACGAAGGAGAAGCACCCGGAGGAAGCCGTCGGCCGCCGCGAGTCCTCGAGTTGCCTAGGAGATGGCTTAGGCCATGCCCTAGCCGCCATGGTTGGCCCTGCGTGGTGAAGCCATGGTGGAGTTCCGGAGCCGCGACTTGAATTCGTCAAGTCGTTTGTACCTTCAACATTCGGTGATGTAACTATATCTTGTCATACTTTGATCTACTACGAGTTATGCTTATTCATATGTGTAGCTACCATATGCCTTTAGTAGGACTAGACCGAATCATGGTGATTAGTCTTGTGTTGCGGATACACCGTAGTAGTGCACGGACCAAGGTTGTTGCTCGGTGATGATTATCCTTGCGTAGTGACAGTAAGAGAGGGGAGAAAGCGGCGAGTGAACGTGCATCAGACCACTCCATATCGGGTTACTCCATATTGAGTGTAATCCTTATCATAGTATAGGTTTAGATTGGTTTATCACCTTGGCCGGAACGGCAACAAGAAGACGAAAGGCTAGGTTTACCTTTGGTTCGCTTACCTTTATGGCTAGGTGGATGTGATCCATACATCCCTTCGTGTTTGTATGTTATCTTTATGCAATCAATACTTCACATAGGGTTAGACTGGTAGGTTAGATAGAGAACCTTGGTGGTTTGCTTCCGATCCTTGGATTGACAAATCTAGGGAGAACCCTCCTTGGTGAAAAAGGCACCAAGTCACCCGTAGGCTTGTGGTGAACTTGAGCACGGTTTTGAACTGTCAACAATCGTCTGTGATGAGTTATGTATGCGATAGTGACTGATCCAGGGACTATCGCAAGGGTACACGAGTTCGGAATTTCCTCACCAAAAATCCGGGTTGTTACAGGGTGTCTTTGGCACAGCTCCGCGGGTAGCTTCAGGAGATGTTTCATGCCAAGCTGTGCCAAACAACCTCCCCAAACAGCTCTGGAGCGGTTTGGTCGGGATGAAGCTGCAAAAGGGCAGCTTCACCTGTTTCGCCCTGTCCTTTGCCAATCCTACCCTTAGGTGGGGCCTGCCGGGAGGTGGCAGATGGTGGTTTCCACGGCATGGGCTGGCGGACGAACGGCGACAGAGCTGGAGGTCGGGGATGAGGTGACCGACGGTGTACCTGGAGGCTGACAGACAGACGACACTAGAGCTGGAGGCTAATGGACGTCGTCTCGGCCTCTCGGGCGTGGGGGCGTGGAGGAGGAGACAACCGTAGGGCCGGTGATGGCATGGTGCAGCGGGAGGTGGCTGGATGACAGTGCTGAAGATGGTGGTGGCGGAGCCGGGGTAAGGAGGTGGAGGCGGCAGAGCCAAGGGAAAGAGGCGGCGGAGGGCGGCGGGCGCGGTAGAGGCTGAGATGGACAGCGAGCGTGGAGGAGCTAGAGTGGCCTCCACACTTGGAGACGACCGACAGCCATCGGGCGCATTTGCGCGGAGGAGGGAGTGGAGGAGATGGAGGAGGAGGAGAGAAAGGAAAGCATAAGAAGGAAAGAGAAAAGGAAAAAAAGAAGATAAAAAATAAGAAAAGTAAAAAGAAAATAGAATAATAAAAGAAGAAAAAAGGGAAGGTTATTATGTACATTTCATTCTTTTATCCACTTTTCGTAGCCAAGAGAAGCTATTTGCCAAACAGTTTCAGATTCACCAGAGAATCTCCACCAACTGTTGATGGATAAAAGACGTATCCCTCTATGATACGCAAGCGTACAGACCCCACACCTTTTTCACCACGGGATTCCCAAGGTTCTTGTCAATCCGCGGAGCAAGGGGATTACAAGCGTTCAATCTACTTGTACACACTAGCTACTCAAACCCTAACTATGATTATACTAGAAAACAACTAAACTACACTAGAGAGAATGATCAAGATATCAAGAATAAAAGACACTCGCCCATGGGTCTACGATACTAGAACATGCAATCGCTTAAAGACACGAAAACCAATCTAATCTATCGGGGTTGTGACCACGGTTTCGCCCTTTCCCTCCTCTCGTACTGTCACTACGCGAAAGTATTCATGACTAGACCTATGATGGACACAGCGTATTGAATGGATCCAAGGAAGCATTGGAGCTCTTACTCCCTTTACGGCATGGTAGCTAACCTTAAGCATTAAAGTATATTCAACACAAGATGATAGATAGATAAACCGACAAAGTATGATTACATCTCAAGATCGATTACAACCCATGGAAGAATAAGGAGATTACCCCATCAAGGTGCTAGACATAGCACCGTTGATCATGGTTTCCCTTCCGACGGTGTCTTCCTTCTTCTCCACTTGTGGGTGCTTCCTTCGAGGTGGTTGATCTCGCTCCGGAGATCTCCCTCCTCTCTCTCTAGCTTGTGGATGGCCTTCTGGTGCGAATGGCTCTCTCCCCGTCGAATGGCGGCGCCTCCAGGGTTTTAGGGTTGAAGATCCTTCGGGTGCAAGGAAAGGGGGGGCCGAACCGACCACCGGAGTGGGCTGGGCCGGCAGGCCCAGGCCCATCTCGGCCCGGTTCGGTCGCCCCTTCGCTCCCGTGGGTCCTCAGGTGATTATGCACTTTGCCCCTTCCACTTGCATGATTTTGACGATGTCATCCTCGCATCCAAGATGGAGGTTCTCCGCACTTGAAGTTCGGTCTTTTACGCTTCAATCCCCGGGGTGTTCCTCGTAGCACTTCGGTCCTTGGCACCATTGGAAGTGATTTTATCAAGCTCATGAACACGAACAATACTCCGTAAATGCTCCTTTGAACTTGTTGCGAATCCGCCCTTTATGTCCATGTTTTCACACATAAACACAACACTTCCAAATGCATGCACATAGATGAACTTGTTATATGATTAGTGTGCCTAGTGGCGGGTTAGTTCCATAATCAAATCCAAACCAAAGTGTAATGAACGTGCTTGGTGTACCAAAATACACCGTCAACATCCCCCCCACGCTTAACTCTTGCTTGTCCTCGAGCAAGTACTCGTAGAAGAACTTCATCCAAAGCGTTGTAATCGTGTACCGCTAATCCTTTTCCACAAGTTAGTCAATCCTTTCATCTTTAATACATAAACATAAAGTAGTGATCATCAAACATAGACATGGGCGTTTAGAATTTTTACCACGTCAATATTTACCCCACAACTCAAACTCTTCACTCGAAGTCTTCAAATTCAGCCATGCTTACTTCTTTGCTTCCATTGGAGGGTTTTTATGATTTTAAAAACAAAATTCTTGCAACAAGTATTAGACAAAAACCTTCCTCCAAGCTCTCTCAAGTCACTCATATGAGGTGGCTATCCTAAACCAATTTTATAAAACTCTCACCTCCCATAAGTCTCTCATATAACATGTAAAGTGGTGCTATATTTAGGGCTAGTGCAATCAACACAAGTATTGTCAAACTAAGAACTTCCTCTAGTGGTTGTTTACCTTTCAAAGCCAATGATCATGAGAATTAACCATATGTAGGGATATCAAGGATGAGAAGATTTAGAATGGTGGACATGTGCAAGGGCAAAAGAAAATTATGACTACGAGGCACCAATGACATCCTCGTTGTCGGATTGCACATGGTTGGAAAAAGAGTGGAAGTTTCTCTCTCAACAACGTGACATCCTTCCTTGCACTTTTTATTTTTCTTTCACTTGATTCATCCCTCTCATATCTTTATTGCCACTCCTCTTTTTTTCTTTCTCTTCTTTTTCTTTATTCTTTCATTCACATATTTTCTTTCTTTCTTTCTTTCTTTCTTTTCCATACTCATACTTTTCTCTTTATTTTTCCCTCTATTGACAACTTTTCAAAGCTCTCAACTCCCCTCTCTCTTGCATGCATTAAATCTGAAATTTTAAATAATCCATGCTAGAGACGAGACGAAACTTTGAGAATAGGTTGTGTTCAAGGAATGCGATGTACAAAAGAGATGTATAGGGTTGGGTATGGAATTCGGCGATGTACGAGACTTCCGATGTGAAAGTCATGTTACCGAATGTATGACGAGGCTAGCAACAAAAGATAAGCACAAGGACATGATCATTTCTTGAAATTAAAACTCCCAAGAGAGAAGGGTCCTAGCCCAACTCATCGTGCTAATCACACTTATGGTGGAGCAAAAAATAAATTGGCTTTGTATATGATTTTTTTCTTACTCTCAACTTGGAAAAAGAGGTTTTGCTAACCTTTATTACAAGGGTTTTTTAGATAATTTTCAGAACTGAAATCCTCCAACTTTTAGCATTGAACATAGCACAACTAACATGTGAAGCTCAAGATCGAAGTGTGGTATGGGTACTTTAAGTAGTAGCAATTCCACTAAGCACCACGGTAAACATTTTTCGACCCACACACTTATGTTCATATATCAAGAATCAAAGATAAACAAACAGTGAATAAAGATAAGCATCACACAAGACACAAAATATATAAAGACTCTTTTTATTTGATTTTCTTTGACTCAACACTGATTTAAGACACTTCAAACTTGCAAAAATTTAAAAACACACTCGAAAACTAAGACTCATTAAACTCTAAGACTCTCCTTTCTCGAAGACTAAACTGAACCTAAACTTTGAAACTCAAAAGCTAAGGCTAGCTAGCTAGCTCTCCCCCACGCTAAAAACATACAACGTCCTCGTCGTATCTTACAAAATTCCTAAGGGGAAAACTAGACCAAGTGGTACTTTCCGCAAGTATTGCACCACTTGCCTCTCATGTTCCCGACCATGCAAAGAGTTTGCACACATTGCGGTTAAGGAACTTGTAGTCGTCTTCAACTACGCGTCCAAATCCTCCAAATGCTGCTTCATCGCCTCCATGGCTTGGAGACATTCGTCGACCGACGCGTAGAGATCCGCAATGGAGTGACGGCAAGCCGCACGACACATTGGATGCAATCTGAACGGGTCGTCATTGCCATCGTCTCCACTGTCGTCGCCACCGTCGCCGCCGCCGTCGTCGCCACCACCATTGTCGTCGCCGCCGTCATCGCCTTCGGGAGTCTTCTCCTTGGGCACCTCATCCCAAATGTAGAGGTCGTTATCATCTCTTCCGGCGGCCGCCCACGAGCTCGGGCTACGATCATCGGAGTAGTCGCTACCCCCATAATCCTTAGGCTCGGGCGACACCTCCTTGTAGTCTTTCCGCTTCATGCCTTGGATGCGCGCCGACCTTCGAATGGGCGTAGGGACCTTCTCTCCTTCGACGGGGTTGCGAGATGCGATAGCTCCGGTCGGGACACGCCCTCCGCAGTGGATGCGGGTGGTCCTCTTGATCTCGATGGGTAGCTTGAGCTCGCATCGCTTCGTCTCCTCCATCGATGGCTCCTTGGCTCTTTGCTTCAACTTTAAGCTCCTCGGGGACACAATGGCTGCTGCGTGGGTGCAAAATATTGCTTGAAGGGATTGATTCCCGAGCTCCCAATTCGGCCAAATAAATAGTCCGAAGAGAAAAACCCTAGGAACGTCATTTTCCTTTTTTAAACTTCCCTTAAAGTTTTCTGACCGAAGAAGGAAGTCGAAAAGGAGCAATTCGGGCAAAAACCGGGGTCGTCCGCCGTCGAGACCCATCTGGGCCGGTCGGACTGGGTCGGTCGGCCCCCTGTCTCGGGGGCCGGGCCGGTCCGGTTTTTCGTGCACCACCCTTATTTCACCTCCTTAGCCCATGGGAAAAAGTTGGCCTAGTAAATCTTCGCGAGAAACTCCAGAAAATTAAAAGAAAAATTATTTACAGAAATTCATGCCTTGTTTTTCGTCCTAGGCGGGACGTTCGGGCTCTTCTTCCATGGTGAAGACATCAACATGGTGAAGGGGCACAACGTCGGGTTCGTAGTAAACCTTAAGCCGTTGACCATTCACCATAAATTGATCGCCTTTTATATCCATAATGGTTACCGCTCCGTTGGAGAGCACCGAATGCACAACATAAGGTCCGTCCCACTTGCTTTGCAATTTCCCCTTTCCGAAGGTTTTAAGCCTCGAATTATAGTGGAGGACCTTATCTCCTTTTTTGAACTCTTTCTTTTTCAATCTTTTATCATACCACATTTTGATTCTCTCTTTGTATATGCTTGCATTTTCATACACCTTCAATCTCATCTCTTCTAGCTCGCTTATTTGGATTCTTCGTTTCACCACCGCGGCATCAAGATCAAGGTTTATCTCTTTAATTGCCCAATAGGCTTTATGTTCCAACTGAACCGGAAGGTGGCAAGCTTTTCCATAGACGAATTGATAAGGGGTCATACCTATCGGTGTCTTGAACGCCGTTCGATAAGCCCATAAAGCTCTGTCTAATTTCTTTGACCAATCTTTGCCTCCCTTCTCTATGGTTTTGTTGAGGATAATTTTTAATTGCCTATTTGAAGTTTCCGCTTGTCCGTTGGTTTGTGGGTGATAGGCCGTAGAGACCCTATGTTCAATCCTCAACTTGGACAAGCACCTTTTGAAATTCTTCCCGGTGAAGTGAGTTCCTCCATCACTTATCAAGATTCTCGGTGTACCAAAACGAGGAAAAATCATGTTCTTGATCATAGTAATGGACTCCTCCGTGGAAGCTTTACGACATGGCATAGCCTCTACCCATTTGGATACATAATCAACCATGACTAGAATATGCTCATATCCACATGAGTTTTTAAAAGGCCCCAAGAAGTCTATACCCCATACATCGAATATATCGATTTGTAGGTTGTATTTCAAAGGAATAGAATTTCTTTGAGAGATGTTTTCGGTTCTTTGGCATTCGGGGCATGATGCAACATATCTTTTAGTATCTTCATGCATCTCCGGGCAATAGAATCCGCTCGACCATACTTTTGCTTGGGTTCGAAAATGGCTATAGTGTCCACCGTACTCCGCCGAGTGGCACTTTCTTAAAATCTCTACCCTTTCTTCTCTTGGCGCACATCTTCTCATCACTCCATCATTGCCAAGTTTGAAGAGGTATGGTGCATCCCAAAAGTATTTCCTACTTTCGGAGATTATTGTTGACGGTGAAAATCCGTCAACCTAGCCATGAGTTTACCTCCGGTGTTGGCATGAGTTTTATACCTTATCCATTGGTACTAACCCCCGTGGTATAACAAGTTCACGTGTGCATGTCGGTTTTGGAGTTTAATGTTTATGCAGGGTTTTAGTGTTGAATGCAAGACTTTCGGGATAAGTTCATCAAGCACCTCATGACAAGACCTTGAAGCCCCGTACAAGTCATGCAATGAAGCAAACTTAACTCCAAAAAGCCGGGGACTTGATCCGAGAAGACGACGAGACTCCGAGGACGTGACCGTAAAAGTGCCGAATCTTGCAAGACAAGGAGTTGAGTCCAATTCGGAGAGAAACCGACGACATGGACCTACATGCGGACGGGGGAAACATCCAGAAGCAAGGGAACCGACGTGGAGCGAAGGAGCCCTCGGGCTGGGCCTAGATGGGCCCAGGCCGGCCGGCCCAGTCCGGTCGGCCCAGGCCCATCCAGGGCCCAAATGCCCCCTCCTTTGCCCTAGCCGCCAATCGGGCTATTTATAGCCCCCTGACCGAGAGCCTCGCAGAGAAGAATTCGTCATCGGCCGCCGAGGAGCAGAGAAGAGAGGGACACCATCTCGGAGAGGAGAGGGTCGAGCTAGTTGACTAGGGTTTCCCTAGCCGACGTGGGAACCTTGCACGGAAGACCACGTCGGAGTTCCCGGAGCTAGAAGCAAGATCAAGGAAGGATCCCGGTGGTGATCTTGTGTATGCATCATTGTTATAGTTGAATTATCAAGTTGAATCTTTTCCTAGCGATCAAGTGTTTCCTCGAAGATTTCGTTTTTCGATCGGCTTTGCTTATTCCAATTCTATTCTCGAGATAGATTACATAGGGTGTTCTTGTAGCCGCGGTGGCTAGAGGTACACGCCGGATCTTTCGAAAGAATCTCGACTTGTCTTTTGACTCACCCTAAGCTCCCCGCATGAATAGGGATATGTTGTGACAGAACGGGGGTCTCGAAAGGCGGATGTTTTCGGATTTGGACGGGAAACCACGATTTAAAGAGGCTTCTATTAAGATTCGATTTGCTACTTCTTCTCTTGCTTGGAACTTCAACAAAAGGCTTACCCCGATCCCTCTAGATCGGTTTATCTACCCAATCTTACTTTGTTTTCTCCGGTCTTTAGTAGATTAGATTCGTTTCATGTCTTTTACTTAGATGCATTAGGGTTTCTTTTATCGAAGATTGGAGTTACATGGCTTTATTAGATTAAGTTTTGCGTCACACATTTGTTCCACGGATTCGATACCTTGGGTTCACCACTCGAGGGAAGAAGGGTCCCTTGACTACGACGGGAGACTTGTACGCTTGCGAGTCACAAACGAACTTTGATACAATTATTAACCGTCAACAAGCCCCTTTTTCTGGCGCCGTTGCCGGGGAACAAGTGATCAAGATTTGATTTTTTATTGCCTTTTTGTAATTTTCAGTTTTCTTTTTGTTTTTATTTTTGCATCTACTAAATTTTGATCATCCTCAAAATACATCTAATCTAGTTTGTCTAACCCTAGTTTTTTTTATAGATTTGTTTTTACTTTCTAGTTTTTTCATACTTTGTTTATTGCTAACCCTAACAGGAGATGGACGACTACCTCTCCAACAAACCCAATAATTTTGTGGATGATCCAGAAAAACTTTACAGGCTAAGGAGATGCGAAGCACATCAAGCTAAAAAGCTGGATTTTGTAGATTCGGAGTCGGAAGACAAAGGATCGCAGGAATCTCCGAAGAATTCACCACCTCAAAGTCCTCGAGAGAATCGACTTCCACCGATGGGTGACAAACCACCGCAAGAACGCAAGATTGGGGAGCTATGCACCCCAGACATCATCGACCTACCAATCTTGAACCTTGAGGAGATCGGAAGACCGTTCGAGATCAAGACCTCAACAATCCGCATGGTGCAACATTCACCCTTCACCGGTAAAGAGGATCCGAACCTTCACCTCCAAGCATTCATTCAACTATGTCAGACTTTCAACATGGATGGGGTGACTCAAGATCAAATGAGGGCAAGGCTTTTTCCGTTTTCACTACTCGGGAAGGCATTGCAATGGTTCCACTCTCAACCGGCGAAGACGGTGCAAAATTGGAACACGTTGATGAAGGCTTTCATGAAGGAATACTACTCACCGGGTAAAACTCAAAGCTTGCGTAATAAGATTGCCACCTTTGTTCAATATCCTACGGAAACTATCTCGGAGGCATTCGAGCGCTTCAACGAGTACACCCGGGCGGTTCCACATCACAAGTTCCCGAAAGAAGACCTCGTGCAAAAGTTCTATCAAGGATTCACCATGGCGTCAAGGACGATCATCGATGCATCGGCGGGAGGATCTATCATTGAGCTTACACTGACGGAAGCTTTCACGCTATTCAAGAAGGTCGCGGATAATGACACATGGGCGTCATCCGGGCGCCTACATCCGGTTCAACCCACGGGGAACGTCAAAGGAGTCTTGCAAGTGGAGAAGGAGAACATACTTGAAGGCAAGATCGACTCGCTCATGAGGAGGTTGGAGAAGATGGAGATGGAAAAGAACTCAAGACTTGAAGGCCGCCGAAGCAAGGTCCACATGTGAAGAATGTGGAGAGTATGGCCATGTCCGCAAAGATTGTCCAGAGGAAGCCAAAGTGCTCGACTACATGAGGAAGGGAGAATTGCCAAACTTCCGCTACGGGCAAGGTAGGCCTCCATTTAATGCAAGCTCATCTATTCCTAACGCGTTTCCGCTTCATATACAATTGAAGGAGTTCATGGATGAGCAAGCTAAGATCAACAAGGACACCGTCACCAAGTTCAAGACCATAGACAAGGTGTTGGAGAACATCGATAGCAAAGTGACGGAGGTCGGAAGTTCCAATCATCAAGTGCTCAACATGATGAAGATGCTCGAGACGCAAGTTGGACAACTTGCGGGCGCCCTCACTAATGATGAAGGGAAGCTTCCGGACAACCCAAATGTCCCGAATCGGCGAAGGCCATTCAAACGCGTTCGGGGAAGGAGACCGAAGATCCGGAACGTTCCGCGGGAGCAAGGAAGCTTAAACCATCCACCGAGGTGGAAGGAGCTGCTAAAGAAAAGGTTACGGGGATCGTCACCGAGGAACCAGAATTCGAGATGCCGGAGGAAGACACGAGGATACCGCAACTCAAGCCACGCTACTTCCGAGGTAAACTTGACAACCACTTTGAGAAGTTTGTGGAAGTTGTGCGTAGACTTAGCATCAACATGCCATTACTAGATGCCCTACAAGTACCTACATATTCTCGTTACTTTAAAGACATACTTGCAAATAAATATGAGATAGCAACACTCGGGGTAGATCATGTCAAGATGTCCGAGGAGTGTAGTGCGGCTATTGCTAATGGGCTAGAGAAGCAAAAAGACCCCGGTGCCCTACAATTCCATGTTCGGTTGGTTCTTTCAACTTCGAGAAGGCGTTATGCGACCTTGGAGCTAGTGTGAGCGTCATGCCGAGGGATGTGTTCGAGAAGCTACGCCTACCAATGGAGCCTACGGGAATATGTTTGGAGTTGGGAGACAACTCCATTCGCTATCCCTTGGGCATTGCCGAAGATGTACCCGTGAAGATTGGACACCACTTCATCCCCGTCGACTTCGTTGTGCTCGAGATGGGAGAGAGGGAGAAGCCACCGCTCATCCTAGGGAGGCCATTCCTCAAGACCGTGGGAGCTACTATTGATGTTGGCAAGGGGGAGATCATGTTCGATATCAACGGAGAAAGGAGTTCCTTCAAGTTCCGTCCAAGGATTGAGGCATGCAACATGATTGGAGTGAAGGGAGAACCAAAACAAACGGAGGGGCTGAAAAAGAAGGAGCCGAAAAAAATGAACGTAAAGAAAATCAAAGAAGGTGTTGCATCCGTCAAGACAAAGGAAGAGAAGCCGCCTGTGAAGACCAAAAAAATGACTAAGCCGACTAAGCCCGAAGACATGCCCGCGCCCAAGATGGTGCGGAAGTGGGTACCCAAGATTGCAACGCCCGCAAAGAGCGTTGATCCGGAGTAATCAAGTGAAGAAGTCTAGCTATAGACTATAAACAAAGCGCTAGGCGGGAGGCAACCCGTTTCGTCGAGTCAAGAATAAGCTACCGGGAGGACAACCCGATTCAGGGTTTTTCGAGTATTTTTAATAATTTAGTTTTTGAGTTTTATTACGCAAAGACATTAGACTTAGAAGTGGTTGAACAATATTAGAGACATAATTCTTGATTGAATGTTTGCTTTATCATAAACCCTTTGCATGAACCCTCCTATGTGCTTGTTTGTTCTTTTCTTTTCCAGAAACCTCAACCAAATAATTTCAGAACCTAACTCAACCTTTCACGCTCATTATGGTGCTGAGGTTGTCTTATTTTTCATGCTAAAACCACACGAGTAGAGCCACGATTTATATCTATGTGTTAATAAAATTCAGCACGTGGTAGAACTCGCGTGAACCTAGAAATCAAAACTTTTGGTTGGTTTTAAAAATCTTTATCCTTGGTTTCTCTAGGATTAGAATTTTTCTAAGCCTATTCTAATTTTGTTTTATTCAAAATCTTTCTTATTTAGCTAAAATTAGAACCTAAACCTATGCCCCCATGATCAAGCCGGGAAAATGTCTGCTCTCAACCAATGAAGGCAAACTATACCGGTGATACCGAAATTGACGTAGTCGAAAAATATTTTCGACTTACATTTGTTTTTAATGGTTTAAAAACTTCTCTAAAATTATGTTTGAGCTCTTGCATGGCTCTGAAAAATATTTTAAATTTCGAATTAGAGGAGTGCTTAACCTTTAACACACCTTAATGGAGGCAATCTAGTTTGAATTAATCATGCATGCACCATTGGATTCCCTTTTATCAACTTTCACCAATTCCACATGCAAAGGTGTGACACCCTAAAATTCCATCACTGAAATTACTTAGCAACTTAAATTGTCTTAGGGATTTAAGGAGATTAAAATGCTAAATAAAATTTAGCTCTAAAATATTAAAGATAATATAATAAAGTTAGAAACAACAAGTGTATGTGCATCATCATTTGGCTTGCATGGTTTTGTTGCTTGAGTGGTCTCTAAAGAGTCTATAAAATATTTGAGAAAGGTTTGCAAAAGTTTGATTTGAATTTGGGTTGAAATGGATTTTTGAAAATGAAGTTTGAAAAAGAAAAAAAAAACAAAACCAGCACCCTTACCCTTTCGGCCCAGACGGCCCAACCCACCTTTCCCCGCCGGCCCACCGCTTTCCCCCTTTCTTTTTTTTGCTTTTCAGCAGCGCCGACAGGTGGGCTCCACCTGTCAGCCCCTACTCCCCCTCCTTCCTTTCTTCTTCCCCGCGTCCGCGCCGGCCGCCGCCGCATGCCGCTGAATCCGCCCAGCTCCCGCCTCTTCCCCTTCCTTTCTTTCCTCCCCGAGCCTGCCAATTAAGTCAAGTAACTGCCCTTGATCAATTGGGGCCGTTTCCCCTTTCTTTACACCGAGCCGTGATGGCCGCGGCCATCAATGGCAGGCGCCGCCGCTCGGGTCCGCCCATCTCCCGTCGCCTCCCTTTCCGCTGGCCCTACATAAGCTCGCTCACGCGCTCCTTGGCTCCCCTTTCGCCTCTGCAACACACACGCGCCCAAGCCCGAGCTCAATTTCAACAGCGCCGCCGCCTCGGTTCCCGCCGCCGCCGTCGTCTCGTCGCCGCCGGTGAAGGGCTTGGCCTCCCGCCCATTTCTGTTGATCACTAGGTTCGCAAGGAGCTTGACAAGCTCGTGTGTCTGCAGGTTCACGCCCTCGACGCCCGTGGCAGCCGCGCCCCGAGCTCACCGAGCGCCGCCCCGAGCCGCCGCCGTCACCAAGCCGTCCCCGTTGCCGCCTCCTTTTCACCCTTTTGCCCGTCCTCCTCTCCGGTGTGTGGTAAGCAAACATCCCCGCCCGGTTCCCCTCCTATCGCGCCCGCCGCCTTCCCCGCGGGCTCGCCGGAGCGGCCGCGCCGCCCCCTCACGGTGCCGGCCGCCGTTGAAGCCTAATTGCGCCCGTAGAGCCCACGATCGTGTGCGCACGCTCTCCCACATCATTTTGCGCCAATCCATAGCCGCAGTAGTGGCCCGAGCGCCGTAGAGGGCTCACGCCGGCGAAGCGCCGCCGCGCGCCGCCGCGCCACCCCCGTTTCGGCGTCGTCGCCGCCGCCCGCCGCACGCACTCGTCCAGGACCGTTAGATCACGCGCGGACGGCCGGGGATCGCGTACCCTTTCGTTTAAAGAGGGGTGGTCCACGCGTGGACCCATGGACCGCGCCCACGGCCGGTCCACGGTGCACGCGTGCGACGCCCGCCGTTGGATCTAAGATCCACCGTGCGGAGTGGCAGATTTGATTAAGAGTCCCTGGGATTTCAAATATTAGCAAGCCGGTCCTTCCACCTTTAAGAATATTCACAGATAGGTCCTGGTTTTTGCAAACTAACCCCTGTCTACCCTGTTTAATCTTGTTTTAAGCCCTTTTCACTTCTTTTTGCACATAAACCCTCTGATTTAATTTATAAAAATGTTTTAGCCCCTGAATTTATTCATAAACAACCCTGTAAACATAGTTTTCCTGCAAATAGGCCCCTGAAAACTGTTTTAATCATATCTTTCTCATTTTAACTCCGTTTTTAGCGTTCTATATACCGAAATGATCATCTCGACGAGTAGAATCTTTTAAGCAGTAAATTTACCAGTTTTATTACTGTTTGGTGTACTGTTTTGTTTATTGATTGTTATCCATGTTTGACTCGTAGATATCGTGCCTGTTTCGTCTGAGCTCCCTATCGGAAGTGATCAGGAAGAACCTGTCTTTGAAGAGGAATTCACCCAGCTTGTAGAGGAAGGCAAGTGGATTTCCCCCCTCTGCATAATCTTTTTGAACCTATGACACTGCATGCTAAACAATGTTTACTATTCCTGTTGATATGCATAAATCTGATGGGCAAACACCTAGCTAAGGACTTGACTAGATGTTTTACCACTTTACCTTGATCAACCCTGTTTAAACAAATGTTTGGGGTAGATAAATGCTTAGCTTGCTCAACATAAGTATGGTTATGCTTTGTTTATGTTATACATCTCAGTTTTGTTTATGTATATGCTTGTGCTTTAAACAAGATAACTTGATATAATCGGAACATGGAGAACCACCCAAGATAACAGTACAACCACAGTCCACATGGCTCGGCTTAGCCAATTAATTAGGAGAGTGGGGTAGCCGATAGCTCTTTTCCGAGAGGGGCACAGGGGGCCGGAGTTGAAGGGGTATAGCCCGGTCCTTTTGGGGTAGCAACCCTTGGCTAAGGTGTTGACCACTAGGGAGGGTTATGGCCCGCTCCGCCGCCGTAATCGTTGCGGCGTTGGTTTCTCTTCTTTCCTTTGTAAAGGCTTCGTAGTGGACCCCTAGCCACTCACCTTGGAAGTGTTTAAGGGTCTAGCTAACCCGGCAAGATGGGGAACACAAGCCGTGGGTAAAGTGTACAACCTCTGCAGAGTGTAAACTGATCGATCAGCCGTGCTCACGGTCACGAGCGGCTTGGACCCTCACATGATTAATAAACTTGAAGATCAATGCAAATCATGGGTTGGAGGTTTGGTTTGAGGTTTCTTTTAAAGGTTAAGTGGGTTGGTATACACTTACATCTAGTAACTAGGTGCTTGCTAATAAAACTTGACCAACTTATAAAATGCTTACCGCTGTGAACCATAGCCTATCCTTGATAGCCTTGCATTTTCCCCCACTTGCTGAGCTCCAACCATAAGTGTGCTCACCCTTGCTTACCGCCGTTCGCAGGAGAACGTCGGAGGTGAGGACGAGTATTGGAGCGACTTCGAGGAGTTCTAGGCATGCGGATCCCCCGCTCATCATGCCCGTGGATGTCGGCGATGGAGTTGCTCGTCGTCGTTTAGTTATCGTCTTGTTCGGACCTTCGAGTCCACCCTTATGGATGTAATAATGGATATCATACTGGTTTAAACTCTTGTACGTTTTATTACAGCAATGGTATTACTCTCGTTTTGTCTATCATGTGTGTGTAAATGATCCTGGCGCACATATGAGATGCATTCGGTTTTCCTTGTAAAATCGGGTGTGACAAAAGGACAAGCATGGTGGGCAGCAAGCATCAACTTTGCAGGAATTTCATGGTGGCATGTGAAGCAAGTGGATCTAGGGAGCATGGACATGACCCAAAGCATGGAGCATCAAGTGGAAGGACCAATAAAAGGAGTGGACGAGAGCGTTTGGGCGGTGCAACTCGTGGAGCACGCGGGCAGGAAAGTTGCAGAGGCGAAATGATCGTGCTGGAAGAAAGACGAGGCGGGGAGGAGCCAGGAGGACCCCGGGCGGCCGGCCCGTGCCGCCGCCCTCACCTACATAAGGAGCCCCCGGCTCCCGTTTTCTGCGCAGCAAGCTTCCCTCTCCTTCCTTTGTTTGTGTGTTCAAGTTTGTGTGCTCAAAACCTCCGTAGACATAGCCAACCTTCCCAAGCTTGATAGCTCAAGAAAAAAAATCCACATCCTTAATCCACTCAAAGTCCACATCCGAAGCAAAGAGTTTAAGTGCCTAGTTACCGGTTGCAACCCGGAGTTTTAGTTGAAGAAAAGAGTGCAACAACCATGTGGAAGAAGACCACAAGTCTCTTCTCCAAGAAGAAGAGTTTGTCGTCGTCCAAGCCGTCATCAACCACATCTTCGAGGAGGCACTCGGTTTCCGAGTCTCCCCGGAGCATGGAGACGGATACGGCAGCACCGAGGAGGAACGATGCTCTCCTCCTTGGTGGTATGAGGGCTGCAAGAAGCACTTCCATGAGGTTTACCGAACCTCGTGGGCACACGGAGGAGCAGCCCGCGCCACCACGACGATCGACCCGCTCAACCGCGCCACCTCCTTACACCCCGACATACTCTTCGTACGGCTTCATCATCTTGTCGGCGGAGGAGGAGGAGAGGCTCTCTAATCTTGAGAAGAGGCTTGTGCCCAACGTCGAGTTCGACGACCAAGCACTCTACACCTTGGGTTTTGGCACCGACATATACTATATGTTGGGGCACCTTGGATGGGTGCGGTTCTCCAACGGAGTATCGGTGGACACCCATTTGGGGTTCGCCTTGGAAATTTTGATGACTATTGCACCCATCATTGATGATGATGGGGTGCAAAGCTTGTCATTCCGTTTGGAGGGAGTCCAACAAGTGGTTCCCTACGAGCACGTTAGGGAGCTGCTTGGATTCCACAAGGGAGCTCCGGAGAAAGTTGACGTGCCACCCGACATGTTAGCGGGATTTTGGAATATGATCTCCGGAGAAGCCCATCAACAACGCAATTGCACCCGCAACCCCATTATCCGGATATTTCACTCTTGGATGTGCAAGAGGGTATTGGGGAGGATGAAGGAGACAAAGGTGACCGACACGGAGTTGAATTGGCTATACTCGGCTTTAATTGCCAGGCAGCCAATAGACCCCTCTTACCTCATGATCAACCGTTGGTGTTGTGAAGCAACATCGGGGGCGGGTAATATTGGTTCGGGGTGCTACCTCTCCATGTTGGCCTTCTCCTTGCGGCCGGGGATCGCAAGAAACCCCGACCACCTTTTGCGTGGTACCTCTCTCGGCATTGAGTATTTGCGGCAAGGCAAATACATTAGTGGAGATGAGAGAGGATGTTATCGGTTGGCCATAGTGAACCTACCCCTTCCCAACGAGAGGCTTAGGCTTTTCAACGAAGGGAGAGAAGATTGGTTGGAAGAGGGACTACTTGTCCCTGCAAGGAAGAACAAAAGAGGAAGAATCGTAGAGGAGGGAACATCCTCCGCACAAGCGAGTGGAGCACAACCCAATGTGCAACCATTCAGCGGGGTCCCTCCTCCGCCAAGTTATTACGGAGGGCCACATGAGCAAGCATGGGGGGGTGGTGCACCGGTACCCCCACCAAATTATGTTGTGCCCAACGCTAACTTCGCGGAGTCCTACGCTCATCATCCCCAACCACAACAAAGCATGGCCATAATTGGAGGGTATGCTGCAAGAAACGCTCAAAACATCGCAGCCATCCAAGCTAACGCAGCTCAACTTGGTGAAGGCAACGCAAATATTGCCTTTGAACTTGGACGCCTTCACCTTGTGGAGCCAAATCAATTCGTCGGAGGGAATGTCCAATCGTACTATGAGCAAGGGTATTATTATCAAGATCATCAACATCAACCACCGGCGGAGGACTAGAAGATTTAGGAACTTTAGTTTTCTTTTCTTTTCTTTTTCTCTGTAATTTTCAGCTTTTGCTTATGTGTGTTTGCGTAGTATTTTCTGTTTTTATTTAAATTTCAGCAAGCATGTTTGTTTATTTTCAGTTTGTATTTCAACTTGATGTCATCATTAATAAAGACACCACCTTGATTATATCATTGGAAAAGTTACAAAATTCGTGCCATGATGATATATGATTATAATTGCAGCTTTGTTCATCTTTGTAATTGATTTATGCATGTTTAAGCTAGTGCTCTCTTAAAAATACAAATCTGAATTTATTTAAATGCTAGCTTAATTTTCAGCGGAGGTTATGATTAAAATAAAGACCCATAGTGTTTTATGTGCTCTCAAGTTTTGAATAGATTAAAGATGTCTTTTATGCTCAAAAATATCGCTAACCTTGTCACAAATATCGCTTGTGTGTTGCTCAACCTATCCAAAGCCTTATATATATTTGAGTGCATAAACCTTACAGTACAAGATTTATTTTTGAGTGAGTTATTGCAGGCCATGATTTCTCTGGCCCGAGACTAAGAAGCTGGTCATTCCATTTTTGCGTATCTATCTTTTTGCTAGCCTTTTATCCGTGCATTGTGTATCCCCGCATCGGAGATCTCACAAACTTCGCCGGATATCCACCCTTAAACCAAATATCATCTTTTGTGATTACCTCCTTGACCACAACCTATCGTTGAGAATGGATCATCAATTCAAGGAAGATCGCAAGACGGTGCCAACATTGAAGATTTCAAGTATCTCTCCAAGGAAAAATACTCCGGTACCTACCTTATTTTTCGCCTCTTTGCTCGAGGACGAGCAACGTCTAAGCATGGGGGAGGAGGTAGGTACGGTGCAGTTTTAGAGTTAAAAGGGGAATATTTAAAAAAAATGATGAAAGAAAAAATCCGGCGATGATCATGACTTATAAGGTGAAGAAAGAAAAAAAATATATATAATGAATGAAAGAAAGAAAGAAAGAAAGAAAGAAAGAAAAGAATGAGAAATATGAAAAAAAATATATGCGTAAAGTAAACTCCCCGGTTCTCTAAGAGTGCATTCAAGGCTTCAAGTTAAAAAGATCCATTCTCATTTTTTAACCATGTGCAATCCGATAACGAGGACTTCCTTTGTGCCTCGGGATCACTCTTTGCCATTTGCACATGTCCACTCATCTAAAAGTGTGTGTATTTTTCTCTTTCCCCTCCTTGATTTAACATTATTTTCCAATGACCTTTTTGACGAGTCTCGGTAAGACCATGAGAAGCTTGTCTTGTTTTGACAACACCTCATTTGTAAAATCTTGTTAGGACTAAACTTTCCCAAAGCTCCATATAAAGCCTACCACATATATATGAGAGGGAAAGGAGTAGAATATATAGGCTTGAGAGACAAGTGAGATGAGAGTTCATGAGCAATATACAAGATGATTTAAATTTGTGAACTTGGTTTAGCTTTTCTTTATCTCGTTCTTTATTTCAAAAATTCCGAGATCTATTTAAACTTTGTGAGCATGTTAATACTTGTGGGATAAGCTTAATAAGAATCTACCCTCCGTAGAGATGAAGGCTAGTACATTATGGAACTTTAATGAATTAAAATTTTGAGAGCATTATGTTTTCTCATGTGTGATCAAGTGCAAAGTTGAAACATTGTTTGGCAATGATGATATCCATCGAAGGCTTACTCGAGGACGAGCAAGGTTTAAGCATGGGGGAGATGTTGACGGTGAAAATCCGTCAACCTAGCCATGAGTTTACCTCACGTGTTGGCATGAGTTTTATACCTTATCCATTGGTACTAACCCCCGTGGTATAACAGTTCACGTGTGCATGTCGGTTTTGGAGTTTAATGTTTATGCGGGGTTTTAGTGTTGAATGCAAGACTTTCGGGATAAGTTCATCAAGCACCTCATGACAAGACCTTGAAGCCCCGTACAAGTCATGCAATGAAGCAAACTTAACTCCAAAAAGCCAGGGACTTGATCCGAGAAGACGACAGACTCCGAGGACCTGACCAGAAAAGTGCTGAATCTTGCAAGACAAGGAGTTGAGTCCAATTCGGAGAGAAACCGACGACATGGACCTACATGCAGAAGGGGGGAAACATCTAGGAAGCAAGGGAACCGACGTGGAGCGAAGGAGCCCTCGGGCTGGGTCTAGATGGGCCCAGGCCGGCCGGCCCAGTCCGGTCGGCCCAGGCCCATCCAGGGCCCAAATGCCCCCTCCTTTGCCCTAGCCGCCAATCGGGCTATTTATAGCCCCCTGACCGAGAGCCTCGCAGAGAAGAATTCGTCATCGGCCGCCGAGGAGCAGAGAAGAGAGGGACACCATCTCGGAGAGAAGAGGATCGAGCTAGTTGACTAGGGTTTCCCTAGCCGACGTGGGAACCTTGCACGGAAGACCACATCGGAGTTCCCGGAGCTAGAAGCAAGATCAAGGAAGGATCCCGGTGGTGATCTTGTGTATGTATCATTGTTATAGTTGAATTATCAAGTTGAATCTTTTCCTAGCGATCAAGTGTTTCCTCGAAGATTTCGTTTTTCGATCGGCTTTGCTTATTCCAATTCTATTCTCGAGATAGATTACATAGGGTGTTCTTGTAGCCGCGGTGGCTAGAGGTACACGCCGGATCTTCCGAAAGAATCTCGACTTGTCTTTTGACTCGCCCTAAGCTCCCCGCATGAATAGGGATACGTTGTGACGAACGGGGGTCTCGAAAGGCGGATGTTTTCGGATTTGGACGGGAAACCACGATTTAAAGAGGCTTCTATTAAGATTCGATTTGCTACTTCTTCTCTTGCTTGGAACTTCAACAAAAGGCTTACCCCGATCCCTCTAGATCGGTTTATCTACCCAATCTTACTTTGTTTTCTCCGGTCTTTAGTAGATTAGATTCGTTTCATGTCTTTTACTTAGATGCATTAGGGTTTGTTTTATCGAAGATTGGAGTTACATGGCTTTATTAGATTAAGTTTTGCGTCACACATTTGTTCCACGGATTCGATACCTTGGGTTCACCACTCGAGGGAAGAAGGGTCCCTTGACTACGACGGGAGACTTGTACGCTTGCGAGTCACAAACGAACTTTGATACAATTATTAACCGTCAACAATTATCTTCTTTTGAGAGTTTTTATCTAGATGATCGAGAGGCATCTTTCGAATCGCTCGAATGATATCGATCATCCAGGTATCTTTATCAAGGACTTGATAGAGGTGGTCATCTCTCATCTTATCTTCTATGGGCTCTTTATCATCTTGTCCATGATTCATCCTAGACAAATGATCGGCCACAACATTCTCCATCCCCCTTTTTATCACGAATTTCAACATCAAATTCTTGGAGAAGAAGGATCCAACGAATCAAACGTGGTTTAGCTTCCTTCTTAGCCAAGAGATACTTGATGGCTGCGTGATCGGTGTAAACAATGATCTTCGAGTTCACGATGTAAGATCTGAATTTTTCGAGAGCAAATACCACCGCTAGTAACTCTTTTTCCATAGTGGCATAATTTAATTGTGGCCCACTAAGAGTTTTGCTAGCATAGTAAACGGCGTGAACTCGACCTTCCTTTCTTTGACCCAAAACGGCGCCTACGGCGTAGTCACTTGCGTCACACATGATCTCGAAAGGTTGGCTCCAATCCGAAGGTTGAATGATGGGAGCACTCACCAATGCACTTTTCAAGGTCCGGAATGCCGCTAGGCACTTCTCATCAAAGTCAAAAGCCACATCCTTTTGAAGGAGATGCGTTAAAGGCTTAGTGATCTTTGAGAAGTCCTTAATAAATCTTCTATAAAATCTGGCATGGCCTAGAAAGCTCCTTAAGGACTTAACATCCGTCGGGGGTGGGAGTTGCTCAACCGTCTCTACCTTAGCCTTGTCCACTTCAATTCCTCTCTCGGATATAACATGTCCGAGCACTATGCCTTGCTTAACCATGAAGTGGCACTTTTCCCAATTTAACACCAAGTCTACCTCGGCACACCTCGTGAGGACCTTTTCCAAGTTTGCCAAGCAATCCATGAATGTCTTCCCATAAACGGAAAAATCATCCATGAACACCTCGACAATTTCTTCGATGAATTCCGAAAATACGGCCATCATGCAACGTTGAAAAGAGGCCGGAGCGTTGCATAGGACGAAGGGCATCCTTCTATATGCAAACGTTCCATAAGGGCATGTAAACGTTGTTTTGTGTTGATCGTCCGGGTGAATGGGAATTTGCATGAACCCCGAGTACCCATCGAGAAAGCAAAAATAAGCGTGGTTTGCTACCTCTCGAGCATCTCGTCAATGAACGGTAGGGGGACGTGATCTTTCTTCGTCGCTTTGTTAAGCTTACGATAATCGATACACATCCGCCACCCGGTCATGGTTCTTTGCGGTATCAACTCGTTCTTCTCATTCTTCACCACGGTCCAACCTCCTTTCTTTGGTACACAATGTACCGGGCTCACCCATTCGCTATGCGGAACCGGGTAGATGATTCCGACATCAAGTAACTTGATGACCTCTTTCTTTACTACCTCTCGCATGGCATGAGTTAGCCTCCTTTGGTGGTCCACTACGGGCTTACATTGGTCTTCCATTGGTATACGGTGAGTGCAAAAGGCTGGGCTAATACCTTTGAGATCATTAATCGAATATCCAATCACCTTCCTATGTTTTTTCAATAAAATCAGCAACTTCTCATTTTCTTCGGGACTCAACTCGTCACTCACGATGACTGGATAAGTTTTGTCTGGGCCCAAAAATTCATACTTTAATCCTTTGGGCAAAGGTTTAAGGTCTACCTCGGGCTCTTGTGGCTCCTCGGGTTTAATCTCTCCTATATCTTCGAATTTTCCTTCCTCCACGCTTCCATCATGTGGTTCCAAGCCTTTTGTTGCTTCTTCTAGTTCTTCATCTTGTTGATTACTAATTTGATTTTCCATCGCTCTTTGCTGCGGGTCTCTAAGGGTTTCAACAAAACAAAGACTATCTATCTCCTCTACCTCTTCGTCTTCGGGAGGAAAGGGTGTAGGGTGTTTAGATACGCGAAGAAAATTATATGTGTACTTTGTTCCATTAAGGTTCATTGTTACTTTGCCTTCTCCGGCATCCAACACGACATCAACCAACTTAAGAAAGGGCCTACCTAGGATTATGTGATCATGATTACTATGGTAAGCATCAATAACAAAGAAATCGGTTCGTATATATTTTCCAGAGATTTTTACTTTCATGTTGCAAGCAATACCTAGAGGCTTAATAGTTCTACCATCTCCCATAATTAATTTCGTTGATGTTGGAGCTAAGTCTAGGTTGTGGTATTGAAGTTTATTGTAAATTTTAGAAGATAGGACACTTACTTGGGCTCCGATGTCGCATAAAGCTCTGCATTGAACTCCGATGATCTCGCAACTCAAGCGTGGTGCCATCTTCTCTTCTTCTTCGGATCCTATTACGTAAATTTCGGCGAGGCGAGCGTATGGTGATGCTTTAGGCTTGATCCCCATGATTCTCTTCACCTCGGCTATGTGATCCGGATCTGAGGACCAGGAGCGTCCCAGTGGTCGATGGATGACCGCTCCTCAGTGATGAGTGATTGACAACGGGTGTTGGACTGACTCTTGGCTTAGTGCGCAGGTGTAGGCTGCGGCCTAGTTCGTGTTGTTGCAGGTGAAGAACGGGCGCGAAAGGTCTTCAGCCTTGAGGGGCCTCCGGGAGATGGAGAGACAAGTAGGCTCGGTTCGAGGGACCGGTGGACGGCGGGACCGGGTGCGTGCCACATGGTGGCGACACGAGCGAGACGAAGTCATGGACAATCGAGCCGGTGCACAATGGCGGTCAAGTCAAGTGGTTTGGCGGGAGGCCGGACCGGCACGCGGGGGTTTGGTGGTTTGCCCACAAAACCATCGGCGGACGGTTTCTTGGTTTGGGCCTCAAAACCAAGTCCGAGGGCCCAACACGACGGAGACGGGATCCGGGCGTGTCGGGAAGCTTCGAGGCGGAGGACACGCGGCGGGATCGCATGGCTTGCGTCGGGAGGACGCGGGGTGCGGCAAAGGCGTGGCCGTCCGATGGCAAGACCCACAAACATTACCTAAATGCCCCTACGTGGGTTGTATCGCCAGTAGTTTAGTTAGGGGTAGTCGAGTGATTTACCACTCCGGCAGGACCTGATATATAAGCCATGAGTGTGTGTGGATGGCTCTCTCTCTCCGCGACTTAGGGTTTCATTTCCTCCCTCCTTTTTCTCATTTTCGTAGCTATTTTTTCCTTCCATTTTCTCTAGGCTAGCATCAGAGCTTCATGAGAGATTTGTTGAGAGGGATGGATGCTAGGGCGGCATGCTAGACCTTGTGAATCTTTCCTGGTTTGTATAGAAGATTCGGGGTTGTTTTTCGTGGCTTTTCGTGCTTGTTTTCGTGCCTTTGTTTCCGGTGTGATTCCGCGGATTTGAGTGGGTTTCTCCCCGGATTTCTTTGAGGGAAACATGGATAGATGTCTTGTGCATCTTTGTGCTTGATCTTGTGCCCTCAAACGCCGGAAACCACTTCGATTCGTGAGTTTTCGTTCGGTGCTCTAGCTTTTGGTGGTGCTCAAAGGATTCGCGATTCCCGATGATTTAGGGAGTTAGGAGGCAAGATTTTTGGGCTATAGCATCCTTGTGTGACGCTTTTCAAGTCCCCAAACCCTTGTCTCCATAGCTTCAACCGTTTGGGAAATCCGATGATGATTTGGGAGAGTTGACTTTCGGGGTCGGGCTGCTTCTGCTCTGTCCGCACCTGGCGGACCGTCCGTGGGGTGTTGGCGGACAGTCCGCGAGGCTTCAGTTCGTCGCGTGTTCGTCGTGTTCTTGCGCGTCTTTGCTTTCGATCCGGTTTGGCTCTTTGTTTTGGTTGCAGCCAGTTTGCGGACGGTCCGCGCTCGAGTAGCGGACGGTCCGTGAGTGGCGCGGACGGTCCGCCTGGCCTTGGCGGACAGTCCGTTTTTCTGGGGTCGCTTCTGGTGTTCTGTGTGTGTTTAACGGACGGTCCGCGGAGAGGGCCGGACGGTCCGCGGCGTCGGCGCGGACGGTCCGCGGTAGCAGGTCGGACAGTCCGCGCGGTTCATCGCGGACGGTCCGCACTGCCAGGCCGGACAGTCCGCCAGGAGCTGTGTGCAGTGCTGCATGTCTCGTTTCCTTCCTTCCCTTTCTAGTGCTTCCGCGTGTGCTTCAAGGAATCGTTTCTAGGACTAGAGGTTAATCCATAACCTCGTGGTCTTGGCGATTGGTGCGTGATTCGATCCATCGCTTGTGTGTGACCGGGATTTGAGTAGGGCATAGGCCGGGTTCTTTGGGAAGAATTTTTTACCGGCTCCTATTCACTCCCCCCCTCTCTAGTCGCCATCCGATCCTTCAGGATCCACTTCATCATCTCCAAAGAGTTTTTGAAAGATCTCATCGGTGGTTTGAAGGTTGTATGAATCTTCTGCTTTCTTCTCCGGTGGGAAATTCACTTCCAATGCTCTTGCCATCCCGTTTTGGTTAGGGAACGGTCTTCTCTTGTCGAATACTTCTCCGTAATCGATAGGAACCCAATCCATTGGTTCGAACTCCCTTAGTGGCTTTGCGCTTGACATGCTTCTCTTGATTGTCTCATTTGATACGATGAAGTCAACGCTCGGGGTAGTTCTTGACTTAATGTGTTCTTCTTCAAACTTTTCCGGGATTGGCTCCTCTTTTGTGACTTCCGGGGTTGCCTCTTTAGAAAATTCAACACACTTCTTCTTAAATTATATTCCGGCTCTTCCGCAAGTCTTGTTTCCCAATCTCTTCGCATGGCAGCCGCTTTACTAATTTTTTGTAGAAGTTGGGCGGTCTGTGAGTGTTTTCTCCATGAGATCACCACCTGCACACATTTGGACGTGTTGCATGCAACTAGGGGTTAGGGAAAAGAAAAATGTATGCAAGAGTACATCACCGGAGAAGCCGAGTCTTGGTCCTTGTTCGATTAACTCATTAAACCTATCCCGGGCTTGGTCTATCCCTTCCTCTTCTCCTTGCATGAAAGTGATCACTTGCCTCCTTAAATGTTGAACCTTGCTAATTGGAAAGAACTTCTCGCAAAACTTCTTTGTCAACTTGTTCCAATTGCCTTCAACTTCAAAGGACGCAAACGAGTACCATGTCTTTGCATTGCCAGCGAGTAGGGAAAGAGATTCCATTTGAACCATTCATCGGGAACTCCTTCTTGACGCACTGTGTTGCATAGCGTCGTGAAATGCCTTATGTGTCTATATGGGTTCTCCGTAACCATCCCTTCAAACGGGTTTGCCGCCACCATCTCGATGATCTTGGATTTAATTTCATACTTGGTCGCTTCGAGCTTCGAATCCGACTCTTGTACTTTTATGTCTTCACATCGAGGGCTAGCGTAACCCCTTAGTGATTTCTCCGGTTCTTCCACGGGTTGATTGACGAATGCCATCTAGACAATAAGATAAAATCAAAAACAAAAACAAAACATGTGGTTTTCTAGATAATATATGTTAGATATAGCAAATAAAAGATAAACTAAAATATAAAACTAAGTTAAATGCAAATCAAACGATGTAAACTAGCTTGCTCCCCGGCAACAGCGCCAGAGAAAGGGGCTTGTTGATGGATAAAAGACGTATCCCTCTACGATCCGCAAGCGTACGGACCCCACACCTTTTTCACCACGAGATTCCCAAGGTTCTTGTCAATCCACGGAGCAAGGGGATTACAAGCGTTCAATCTACTTGTACACACTAGCTACTCAAACCCTAACTATGATTATACTAGAAAACAACTAAACTACACTAGAGAGAATGATCAAGATATCAAGAATAAAAGACACTCGCCCATGGGTCTACGATACTAGAACATGCAATCGCTTAAAGACACGAAAACCAATCTAATCTATCGGGGTTGTGTTGACTGTTAACAGTTGTATCAAAGTTCATTTAGACTTGCAAGCGGACAAGTCTCCCGTCGTAGTCAAGGGACCCTTATTCCCTCGAGTGGTGAACCCAAGGTATCGAATCCGTGGAATAATGTGCAACGCAAGGATTCAATCTAGTAAAGCAAGGAAATCTATCTTATGAAGAACTAAGTTGCATCTAATCTAAGATATCATCATGTAAACATGTATAATCTAATCTACTAAAGAGGTAGCAAGAGAAAGCAAGAGATAACCGATCTAGAGAGTCTAGACCATGCTTATGTTGTAGCTCCAAACAAGATAGATGATGATAGAAAAGTGAATCTCATTAAAAGCATCTATAAATCGTGGCCTCCGATCCGACTCCGAAAACACTCGCCTTTCGGAACCCCCGTTCTGTCACAACGTATCCCTATTCATGCGGGTAGTCTAGGGCGAGTTCGATAAGAACAAGTTGAAATCACTTGGTCGGTCCGGTATGCACCTCTAGCCACCGCGGCTACAAGAGCACCCTATGTAATCTAGCTATAGACTAGATTGGGGAAGAAGCATAACCAAGAAGAAAACAAAATCATCGAGAAGGCACTTGATCGCTAGAAATCGGATTCACTATAAAAACTTCACCATGAATGATTACATGAACAAGATCACCATCGGGATCCTACCTCGATCTTGATACTTGCTCCGGAGCAACGACGTGGTCTTCCATGCAAGGTTCCCACGTCGGCTAGGGAGACCCTAGACAACTAGCACGACCCTCATCTCCGAGATGGTGTCCCTCAAGCTTCTCTGCTCCTCGGCGGCGGATGACGAATTGATTGATGCGTGGCTCTCGGTCAGGGGGCTATAAATAGCCCGAGATGCATCTAGGTCAAAGGGGGGCCGACTGGGCCTCGAAATGGGCTGGGCCGGCCGGCCTGGGCCCACTTCGGCCCAGTCCGCGGCCTCCTTCGCCCGACGTTGCTTCCCGAGTCTTCTAGATCCTCCCCCCTTCTGCATGTGGGCCCTTGTCGTCAGTTTCTCTCCGAATTGGACGAAGCTCCTTGTCTCGCAAGATTCGACACTTTTCTGGCTAGGTCCTCGGAGTTTTCCATCTTCTCGGGTTGGGTCCTTGGGCTTCTTGGAGTCGTGTTCACTTCATTGCTTGACTTCTACCGGGCTTCAAGGTCTTGTCATGAGGTGCTTAATGAACTTATCCCGGAAGTCTTGCTTTCAACGCTAAAACCATGCATAAACACTAAACTCCAAAACCGACATGCACAAGTGAACTTGTTATACCACGGGGGTTAGTACCAATGGATAAGGTATAAAACTCATGCCAACACCGAAGGTAAACTCATGTCTAGGTTGACGGAATTTCACCGTCAACAGGTTGTGACCACGGTTTCGCCCTTTTCCTCCTCTTGTACTGTCACTACGCGAAGGTATTCATGACTAGACCTATGATGGACACGGCGTATTGAATGGATCCAAGGAAGCATTGGAGCTCTTACTCCCTTTACGGCATGGTAGCTAACCTTAAGCATTAAAGTATATTCAACACAAGATGATAGATAGATAAACCGACAAAGTATGATTACATCGCAAGATCGATTACAACCCATGGACGAATAAGGAGATTACCCCATCAAGGTGCTAGACATAGCACCGTTGATCATGGTTTCCCTTCGGACGGTGTCTTCCTTCTCCACTTGTGGGTGCTTCCTTTGAGGTGGTTGATCTCCCTCCGGAGATCTCCCTCCTCTCTCTCCAGCTTGTGGATGGACTCCTGGTGCGAATGGCTCTCTCCCCGTCGAATGGCGGCGCCTCCAGGGTTTTAGGGTTGAAGATCCTTCGGGTGCAAGGAAAGGGGGGCCGAACCGACCACCGGAGTGGGCTGGGCCGGTCGGCCTGGGCCGACCGACCCAGGCCCATCTCGGCCCGGTTCGGTCGCCCCTTCGCTCCCGTGGGTCCTCAGGTGATTATGCACTTTGCCCCTTCCACTTGCATGATTTTGACGATGTCATCCTCGCATCCAAGATGGAGGTTCTCCGCGCTTGAAGTTCGGTCTTTTACGCTTCAATCCCCGGGGGTGTTCCTCGTAGCACTTCGTTCCCTGGCACCATTGGAAGTGATTTCATCAAGCTCATGAACACGAACAAGACTTCGTAAATGCTCCTTTGAACTTGTTGCGAATCCGTCCTTTATGTCCATGTTTTCCTACATAAACACAACACTTCCAAATGCATGCACATAGATGAACTTGTTATATGATTAGTGTGCCTAGTGGCGGGTTAGTTCCATAATCAAATCCAAACCATAGTATAATGAACATGCTTGGTGTACCAAAATACACCGTCAACACCAACACAGGCACAATCGAAGCTGCCACATCCACAGCCACAGTTGTGCCAAACACACCCTCAATTTAATTGAATAGTGGAGGAATCGTGATGTAGATTTCATGTGAGCAAATTGACAAATTTTGGATTTTGGATGTGCATTTTAAGAGTTTGATGACTTAAATGACACCTCTAGCCGAATTGAAGGGCCACTTATACATTTTACTCTTGCTGAAACTACTGTAAATAACACTTTTTTATAAACTAGTAAAATGCATGTGTGATGCACACATGTTTGAAATATTTATGATTTAATCTTCTTAAATTAGTACCTAACTACCTAACACATTTAATAATACATAGTGGAGTGCACCATATTATATGTTGATAATCAACAGACAATTAATGCTATTTGTTAATTATCAAATTATTCGTATTATTTTTTGCAATGGATAACCGACATCCATACTGAGCTGCTAGACAATATATATCTTTTACAATTAAGGCAAATAAATCATAAAGTCAAACGGAGGTTTGTCTCTTCCTTCTAGCCTTCATTGCGAAATAATGTCTTGTACTTAGATCGAATAGTGATCACCTCCTTAACACATTCACGAACCTCATAGTTCCGTCATGATGCATTCCTTATGAAAGGATCAAGATGTCGACTAGAGGGGGCGGGGAGGGGGGGGGGGGTGAATAGTCAAACCTGAAATTTACAAACTTTTCAACCAACTGTCAGTCCTGGTCTGGAGTTCTCGGATATTTTTCTGGATACTCCAGGAAATCCGGAGAATTCGGGAAAATGTCCGGATTGTCCGGGCCTATGAGGGGGAAACAAAACGTCAGAAATTAAACTTGCTCAAACATAGATATGTGAAAATAGCTTATGCACTGGGATGAGACAAGCCTGTTTATCCACCTAGAACCTGCAGAAATCTCAACACGGAGTAGATCGGCACCAAACCCTAGAATAGAGCTCAAGAGGTATACAAGCATACAACAAGAGCAACAAACACAAGAGACACACGAATTTGTTACCGGAGTTCAACCTCACACCTTGAGGTCTATGTCTCCATTGAGGAACCCACAAAGGGTGGACCTTCGCACCTAGTTCACTTTCCTCCCTGTAGCGACCACAAAGATCAAGCTAGAGTTACTCAATTTCGGGGTGATATAAACCTCCTTGGGTAGCCACATCCTTTGGATGCTCCAAGGCAATGCCTAGCCGGCTAGGAGCCCAAAGCTCCAAGAGTAATGTCGGGGTTCTCTACTGCCGGCAGTAAATTTGTATCGATCGCGTGTCGGGCTCGGATGGTTAGTATAGGAGACAACAAGATTTAGACTGGTTCGGGCCTCCTAGGAGTAATACCCTACGTCCAGTGTCGAGCTACCATGTTTCCGAGCTAGGAGTGCGTGTAGTAGGGGTTACAAGCTGGTCGGGAGAGGGTGTCGAGCCCAACTCCCTTGAAGTGGTGTTCGATCTATCGAAGGTCTAACCCTTGTAACCGTTGCCCTCCTCTCCCTTTTATAGTCACAAGGGGAGGGGCACAAGGGGCAAGTAGAAAGAGGTACAATGCTTGGTTGCTGGGACGTCTCGTCGTACGTCGCTGTCGGTCGGGACGCATTGAAGCTGAGTCATGATGCTTGGTCGTGGGAGCCGCCGCATGGACGGGCGTGACTGTTCATCCCGGGACGCCTGGCTTCTCCTCCGAGTAGTTTGTGTTTGCCTTAGTCTGCCCGAGTACCTGACTAGCCCGCCACGCTCGAGCCTAAGTCTAGGCCCGTCCGTGTCGTAGAGGGTGCTTGAGTGCCTCGGGTTGAGCTTGCGTGTGGCAGAGTGGGAGATGATGGTGATGGGATGGCCGCGCAGCCGGTCAGGCTAGCATTAAGGCTCTTGTCGGGGTAAGCTGCTTGCATGGCCGCCAGCTGTTGTACTTGTACGGCGTGGGGAACCACTCCCCCGCATGTGTTGGTGGTGGTGCTCGCACCTTGGGCTCGCGTCGTGTGCCCTGGCCCACGCACCAGTCGGAGCCGGGGGGAGGTCGAGCAAGGCAGAGACTTGTCGTGTGAGGCGGAGAGTTCTCGTGCGAGGCGAAGACTTGTCGTGGGGATCCCTCTAGTGGGGAACTGGTCGGAGATGCAGCCACCTGGCCGGAGACTGGACGTCTTGCTAGTGTGGGTCTTGACCAGGGTCCTTAGTGAAGGACCGATTAGGCAACCAGAGAGGGGGGGGGGAGTGAATGGGAGCCGATAAAAATTCTTCTCGAAGGAGACTGAAACTCTGACAAGATGAACTCGCTCGGTCGGACCCCCGAAATCACACGCTCCGCACTTCTACCTTCCGTTTGCCAAAACCACGTAGCCACTGGAGTGCTACTGGTCCTAGGAACAAACCCTACCAGCAACCTCAACACACACGCACCCACGACAGCGGAGACAACTCGAAAGCGGCCGCTCCCGAGGGGGCGGTTAGACCGGGTATAGGGGGCGGTTAGACCGCCTCCACCAGGCAACCAAGAAATCCTCTGAAACACCTCTTCCGAGCACCATAACGCACCACGGTTTCACCAACAAAGATCTTTGGTCAAGGCCATGCTAGCTACCAGAAAATCTTGGTGAAAACCAAAACTCCACCCAGGGGCCTAGGGGCGGTTAGACCGGCTACCAGGGGCGGTCTAACCTCTTGTACCCAGCAACGAACACCAACCAAGAACACCTAGCAAATGGCACGATAACGACCCAAAATTTCACCCAGATGCTCCTCTGATCAAGGCGAACGAACTCACAGAGGAAAATCCGGCGAAACAAAACTTCGAACTGGAAAGCCCAGGGCGGTTAGACCGCCCCCTCCTGGCGGTTAGACCGCCTCTCCCAGAAAAACAGCCCGCGGGTCAAACCCTAACTTCCTCGCACCCGATCTCCTGAATCACTCCACGGATTGCAGCAAAACTTCGGGAATAGCTGGGTTACCTCCTGGGCAACCTCTACCTCAAAGGAATCGACCTGAATCGCTCACAATCAAGAGGAATCGAAGAAATCGCCTCTCTAGGTCTAGAACTCACCCAACTCGAAAAACCACCAAATCGAGTCCGATTCAAGAGAGATTTGGGGGCAAAGTCACCAGCCAAAGGGGCACAAGATCCTCATACATTACACCCACCAAAAGCCCCAAGAAAACATTCTCAAAACACCGCCAACAAAGAGCTCCGAAAATCAACACAAAGGAGGACGGGAAAACCACCTTGAGGAACAACGCCGAACCATCTATACATACCATGAAGGTTCGTACAAGGTCTAGCTTGCCACCCAAACATCCATCCCTCTCTCTAGATCTCACATGAAGCTCTCAAGCTAGTCCTAGGAAAAACTAGGAAAAAGGAGAACGAAAATGGAAAAACAAATGAGCTAGGGTTCCAAGAGTTGGCTGCCATCCATCCACTCAATGAGTATATATGGAGGCACCCAAAAGACTAAACTACCCTCACCTAATAAATAGGGATACAAGCCCCTCAAGGGCGGATTTGGAAGTCTTCAGATTTTCTTCATCGGACGGATGCCCGGCGACCGCATCCTGCTTAGCCTCGACGCAAGCCTTGAGATCCTGACGCGTGTCCTCCGCTTCGAAGCATCTCGGCGCCGGCGGCCAGGGCGGTCAGACCGCCCCCCTGGGCGGTTAGACCGGCCCGGGCAATCTGACCGGCCCCAGGCGGTCTGACCGCCCCTCCTGGGTGGTTGAACCGTCCTGGGTGGCCGCACCTCCTCGTCGAGTCTTCGGCCTCGGTTTTGTGGCTCAACCGAGTAACCCAGTGGTTTTCTGGTGAACCACAGCAAACCCCGTGAACTCGGTGTAGACTCCGCCAATCTCCACTCATGACTCGGCTCCCACGTAGTCCCGGCTCGACCTTGGTTTTGAGGCTCTACCAAGAAACCGTCCACGACTTCATCTTGCTGTTCATGCCACCATGCGGCCCGCACTTGACCCCACTGGCCACCAGGTCCCTCGAACGAAGCCTACTTGTCTTCTCCACACCTGGAGGCCTCACCGGCAACGACCTTTCGCGCTTGTTCTTCACCTACACTAACATGAGTCAAGCCGCAACCTGCACCTGCAATACTTAGCCAAGAATCAGTCCACACAACGTTGTCAAACACTCATCACACAAGGAAGCGACCATCCACCGGTCCTCGAACCACACATGGTCCTCACTTAGTCTTCCATGTCCTGAATCTTTGCCTTGACATCGTCAATCTTGGCCTTCGCGTTGTCAATGGTGTTCGGTCATCTTGTGTTTACGGAAGATCATCTCGTCGTCAAAGGGGGCCCTAATCTGGAGTCGAGGAGTCGCGCTTAAGCTCAGCAGGATGATCATGGTGTTGATGGTATTTTTCATGTTCTTGGTGGGTGCGTGTGAGCGCATCCGCCGGATGTAGCCCCCGAGCTCGTGAGTGAGTTGGAGACTCGCTCGTGAGCTTTTATGTGTAATTGTAGCTGTTGCAGCTTGGGGATGCTTTGTTGGAGCAGTCATTGCCGTCGTGGTAAATATGGCGGTAGTAGTGGGCACGGGCATTTCGACCAACATGATGGACGTGACCGTTCCATCATGACCACACGCAGACGTTGCAGGTCAGTATTCCGCGGGGATCAAGGCGTCGTGCGAGTGGGCACCTGTTTCGTCGGGGGGGGGGGGGGAGGTGCGCTCGTGGGCGAACGTTCCGCTGACACGGCGGGCCCGGTGTTGAAGGCGAGGGGCTGCGCTTGCCCCATTAAAACCGTGCGCCGGGCGCAGGTTCAGGACTTTGCTTCCCATTATCTTCTTCCTCCACGCTCGCATCCTTCTCTCCGTGCCCTTTCGCACCGCAGCGCCACCTCCTCTTACGCTTTTAGCCTGCTGGAGACTCCGCCGCCGTGATGTCGAACTGGACGCGCTCCAACGTGTCTTGCGAGCAGCTCCTCCGTCTCGTCGAGGCGGGCCAGCTTCCTCCGCTCACCGCCTCCATGGAGTGGAAGGTCCCCGGTGACGAGTCCGTGCCGCGCCCCCAAGGGGTTCGTGGTCTCGTTCGTGGCTTTCCACGAGCGCGGCTTCTCCGTCCCCGCCGGGCGGTTCATCAGCGGAGTCCTCTTCGAGTACGGGCTTCAGCTGTAGCACATCAACCCGAATAACATCCAGCAGATGGCGGCGTTCGAGGCCATGTGCGAAGGGTACTTGGGAATTAGTGCCCATTGGCACCTTTTCCGGTACTTCTTCAAGTTCACGTGTTTAAAGGAGGGTTCCCGGGCGGCGACGATCAACTGCGCCAACCTCCGGATGAAGCAGGGCCGGGGCGACAACTACATCTCTGTGTCCCTGACCAGCTCGAATAGCGGCTGGCACAAGGGGTGGTTATATCTACGGAACGACCCCGGGTTCGCACTCCCAGCATACACCGAGAACTCCATCGCCGAGTCACAGAGGAACTGGTCAAACGGCCCCGCAAAGATGGAGCAGGAGAAGATCCTCAAGGATCACTGGGCAGTACTGCGACGTCTCCGAGGAGCCGGAGTCACCTTGGCGGAAGTACTCAGGCAGTATCATGCCCGAGGAGTCATGCCGCTCCGGAGGCGGCGCTTCGTCTCTGCGAGATGACGGCCGACCGGGCCCCCCTGGGCGGGGACCATGACCGCTCCGTCGTTCCCGTAGCCGCTCGAGGTTCAGCACCGCATGGCGCAGGTGATCGGGAGGTCAACCTACTCGTGGCCGCCGTCGCGGCTGCTCCCGATGCTACCCCACGAGGGGACAGAAAAATTTGTGAGTCACTATCTTCTCGATGCATCTTGTTTGTTCTGTGTTTTTGTTGTGATGTTGACCTTCTCGGATGCCTTCTACTTCGGTTGACTTTTCTGCCTTCTTGTTGTTGTAGTTGAAGTGCTCCCACCTCGTTCCGGCCAAGGCGCCTCTCTCGGAAGAGGCGATATTCAACCAGAACAAGGCTGCAGCGGAGAGGCGGCATGCTGCGTGCAAGGTGCAGCACAAAGAGCGCCAGATCACCAAGCGCGATTGAAACAACAACCGCTTCAAGAGGCAGAAGGCGGGGGAGCGTGGCATCTCCTCCGACGAAGATACGTCGCCGGAGCCGTCGTGGAGAGGTGACTGTTGGGGGGATTCGGAATCAGGCCTTTCGTACGACGAATGGAGAGATCATTGTAGTTAGTCAGGTTCAATTCGAAAAGCTCAGATGCGAAGCCCCGGGAGCCCATAAGTCCGTTTTCATTTTCCTGATTCTATCTTTCGGCTAGGACCTTTCGTCGGCAGCATAATGGCCAAGTTAGCGCAGGGATTCAAAGTGTTGGAGTTTCGGTTAGGCTGTTCAGTTTTCTCTGAGACGAAACCCCGGGGGTGAATCCTACCTACCCAATTTATTACAACTTGGGTTTCGCCCGGGGGTTTCATCATCCCTAATGGTTAATGCTTTTAAGTTTGGCTGTGTCAGATGGTGAGATTTGGACAGCCCACAGGGGTGTTAATCCCTGTGGTTTAGTTGTTCGGCGGGGAGGAATCTAAGGCTAAGAACTCGAAGGTCGCACATGAGTATGCGGAACACAGAGAACACGACAAGTTTATACTAGTTCGGACCTCCGGAGAGTAATACACTATGTCCAGTTGTTGGTGTAGATTTCTTGAGGATTGCGTATGAGTACAAGGGGTCGCCTCGTCTGCCTTATATTGGTCAACGGATGAGGTCGATCCCAAACTCCTGGTTGGTTACAAATAGGAGACCTAAGTCTACATTACACATCTTGCCATATCCCGTCGATCTGCTTTGGTCGTAATCCACGAGGTCTTGTTCTGTGCACCAAGTCTTGAGGTCGTGCTGAATGAGGTCGTCTGGGGAATCTTCTAGAAGGTCTTCAGGAGGTCATGTGGGCTACCAACTAGGTCGGTTGGGCCCACTGATAGGTCGGTGATTCTTCTAGTAGGCCGGACCCACTTGTCGGGGACGGCTGTGAGCCTGGTCGGTGGGGACCCAGGGGTACCCATGTCTCACAAGCCCCCGAGCGAGGTGTAGGCGCAGCGAGCTTAGAAAGGTCATGATGAAGTCGTAGAGCTATCGACAGGTCGAACAACATGCACGTCGGTTTAAAAGAAAAAAGAACAAATCAGCTTAGCAGCCGACCTGTTTGAAGTCTTGCCGAATGAAGAGAGGTCGAGTGATGACCTATAGGAAGCAGGTTTCCAATAGATTGAAACGATGATGAAAAATTCAGAGGGCATCAAAGATGCACTCATGAGTAGTATCCGAGCATCGTGGCGGGCAGGATGGTCGGTATGATGGTCCAAAAAAGAAGAGAAGAAAAAGTAGGTTGAGTAACGTCGTGATGAGAAACAGGTTTCCCAACAGGTCGATACGACGAGGAAAACAAGAGAGCGTCAAAGACGCACTCGTAGAGTAGTCCCCGAGCATTGAAGCAGGCAGCATGGCTGGTTTGATGCTCAAAAGAGAAGAAAAACTAAGTCATGGTCTTGATCGAACAAAGTGTAGAGACACCCAGATCTCCTAGCATAGCTGCAAGGAGTCTGGCAGCGCCGACCTAAGGGAGGCCTTGTAGACGTGCCGACCTCAAAGATGTCCCAAATCGATGATGTCCAGTATCCGAGGATACCCAACAGAATCTTGAAGGGTGCGTCAAATGAAGAAGTCGTCGATGATGTCATAGCTGAGGTATCAATGATGAAGCTTGGCAAAGTGATGTTAATCTCTAACATATGGAGTGTAGAGACATCCAGATAACCTACATAGCTGCAAGGAGTCTCGTAGTGCCACTCGAGGCATGCCAACCTTTGGAAGGTCTCAATCTATAGCGCCCAAGCACCCAGAAGTACTTGGTAGGGCCATTAGGTGCGCACCCCATAGAGAGGCCTTCGTTCCGGCGTAAAACCACAGGTGTCCAGAGCAGGCTGGCAGGGCTGCAAAGGCACACCGACCTCGGAAGGTCACGCATCCGGGGCGCCCAACTAGGTTGGCAGAGCCGTAGACATACCAAGGTACATCAAGACCTTGGTATCTAAGGCGCGCCGACCTCAAGGAGGTCGTTTTTGGTGCACAGACGACCAACATAGCTGCCAGCCATCCAGCTGAGCCATGATACTAAGGTATTGGCGACCTTAGCCGTAGGCACACCGACCACGGGGGCCCGACGAAAGAATTGTAGATCTTTTTGTGATGCTTCTGATCTTCATGGTTATGTTGACCTCCAAGCGCCCAGAAGGATCTGGGAGGGCAGCGAGGCACGCCTACCTCGGAAGGTCTTCAATCGAACCTACGACTATTCTGCTCGAAACAGAAATATAGGCTGATTGAAATAGGTCCGTTTACGTATAGAGCCATAGCAGGTGCACCAGGACGCAGAGCCTAGTGGGTGCAAATAAGGATCATCAGGTCGTAGAGGAAGGTCGTGAACTCGTTGTTGAAAGGGGGGCTAAATTAGGCGTGGAGCCATCTGACACAAGGTTAGGTCTTGTCGTGTAGCGTAGACTGCAGGGTCACGGGTCAACAGTGGTCGGAGATTCTCTTGCCACCCAGAAACCGACAAACTGCCCACTGATCGAGGGGGTTACTGTAGCCATGTTACCTCTGCGGCGGGAGCTCAGGCATTATTGATGCACAAACGACAAGGACATTGTGAGTCAGAAGGAGTAATGTCATCACCTTTAATGATGCACAGTCTACATGTCCCGTTATCACGTGGTGACAGTGTCATTACCTCGCCAGTTGCCCGGGGCGCGGCTTCGGCTATAAATAGCACGCTTTGGACTTGAGGGAAGCAAGCTCCGAGTGCCGTTGAGCTATGAAGCCGCAGTGTAATATGAAGGACCGATACGGCGAACCAGAGAGGGGGGGAGTGAATGGGAGCCGATAAAAATTCTTCTCGAAGGAGATGAAAACTCCAACAAGACGAACGCGGCTTCCAACACACGTCTCCGACTCACTACCAAGGTTGGCCAAGCCCACATAGCCACTGGAGTGCCACTGGACCTAGGAACCAACACACACAGCCTTCCGACTCGAGAACGCAGCGGAACAACAAACCCCGAGTCTACGAGACCCACACCGGTCGGACCGGTGAGCACCACCGGTCGGGCCGGTCCCCTGCCGGTAAACTCCGAGCAACTTCCACTAAGTGGCTCTACACCGGTCGGACCGGTGAGACACACCGGTCGGACCGATGGCGGCTCGAAAGCCCCCAAGACACCAAACGAAGCCAACCGACCACCAAACGGACCCAAACTCGAAACAACGAAGCACCACGGGACAACAACGAACTCACCAAGAAGTTCACCCGAGCAAAATCCCACAAGGGCTTGCACCGGTCGGACCGGTCAAGAGCACGGTCGAGCCGGTGTGGCACAGGCGACTCGGGATGAACAGCACCCGCGGGTCAACTCCCCCAAATCCAAATCTCGATCTCCCGAATCGCTCCACGGACTTGAACAAGACTTTGGGGATATCAGGAACACCTCATGAGGAGTCCATAGCCAAGTTTAATCCCACAAAATCTCGTCCAAAAAGGAGGAATCGAAGAAATCCCGCCGAAAGCACTTCCAACCCAAGAACTCAAGAAACCCCAAAATCGAGCACCTTTTCTCGCAGATTTGGGAGGGGAATCACAACCCAAAGAACCACGAAGGGTTCCCACAAATTTCCCCCATCAAATCCCCAAGAGAAAAGCCCCGAAAACACCCCAAAGAAATCACCGAGAGAGGGCTCCGAAAATCACCACCAAGAACAACCGGGGAAAACACATCCAAACCTTGAGGAACCACGCCGAATCATCTATACAAGAAACAAAGGTTCGTACAAGGTCTAGCAAGCCGCCCGATCATCCATCCCTATCTACAAGATCTCTCCGTGAAGCTCTCTTGCTAGTCCTAAGGAAAACCTAGAGAAAATAGGTGGAAAATAGGAAAACTAATGAGCTAGGGTTCCAAGAGTTGGCTGCCAACCTCTCACCTCTTGGGTTATATAGGCGGCAACCGAATGTCTAAAATGCCCCTCTCTACTAACTAGGGATACAAGCCCCTCAAGGGCGGATTTGGAATTCTTGATGTCTTCACCATCGGACGGATGCCGGCAACCGCACCTCGCGTAGCCTCGACGCAAGCTATGCGATCCCGACGCGTGTCCTCCGCTTCGAAGATTCCGGACCGCGTCGTCGCACACGGTCGACCGGTGCTCCTCACCGGCCGACCGGTCCCCACCGGTCGGACCGGTCGGACCCACCGGTCGGACCGGTCGGTGCTTCGTCGCACCTCCGTCTTCGGTTCTCCGGTCTTGGCTTTGTGGATCAACCAAGGAACCCGGTGGTTTTCCGGTGAACCACCGGAAACCCCGCGAACTCGGTGTAGCCTCCGCCAATCTCCACTCATGACTTGGCTCCCACGTAGTCCCGGCTCGACCTTGGTTTTGAGGCTCAACCAAGAAACCGTCCACGACTTCATCTTCTTGTTCATGCCACCATGCGGCCCGCACTTGACCCCGCCGGCCACCGGTCCCTCGAACAAAGCCTACTTGTCTTCTCCACACCCGGAGGCCTCACCGGCAACGACCTTTCGCGCTTGTTCTTCACCTGCACCAACACGAGTCAAGCCGCAACCTGCACCTGCAATACTTAGCCAAGAATCAGTCCACACAACGTTGTCAATCACTCATCACACAAGGAAGCGACCATCCACCGGTCCTCGAACCACACATGGTCCTCAATCTCCCCCTTGATGAGTGCATTGACAACACCCACACGAAAGTAACAAGAGAGAAAAGAAACGAACAAAAAGAAACTCCAACAAGCGATCGAAAGCCAAACAAAGGCAAAGAGCAAGATCACTTGAAGAAGACAAGTCTCGGACCCCTTAGGCAAGGGCAACGGCTCGACACATCCGAGACAAAGCAAAGCTCAAGCAAAGAGCACAAACCACCGAAACAAAGCTCGAAAAATCTCAAAGAGCTCCCCCTGCACACATGCAAACTCCCCCGAACCAATGCAACTCCCCCCGGACGAATGCATGCAAGAAACCACATGAAACGGGACGGTGCAAAGCACTTTCGGCTCACACCGGTCAGACCGGTCACCACCACCGGTCAGACCGGTGCCTAACATATGTACATGACCAGCACTCACACCGGTCAGACCGGTGCTCTTCACCGGTCAGACCGGTGTACAACAGAGCCCAGAAATGGCTCGAAACCACCTGAAAACCTTCTAAACGCGTCCAACAAGCCATTTCAAGCTCAAACTTCTCCCCCTTGTTGGCAATGCATGAATCAAGCCAAAAATGCAAAACTTTCAACTTAGAGCTTCTCAAATATACAAAATTCAACATAGGATGCTACACACGTCCAAATGAGCAAGTTAGATACTCTACGGCTTCGTATCGATCTCAACTACATGATCACCAAGTTTCACAACCATTGGACGAAGCTAAGATGGATTTTGGCAATTTTGCGAAAAACTTGCCTCTCATGAGCAAAGTCCTAAACACGATCAAAGCATATCAAGATGGCAAAGCCACACAAACTTCATGCTAGGACATCCATTCTAATCATAAGACCATCACAAACACCCACAAGCACCTCATGTCATGTCAAAGCCACCGAGCCATGTGCCTACTTCTATGTATGAGACTTCTCATTGGTAGGCATCATGCAACGGTTTAGCACCCAAAGCAAATTAAATTCAGCACATATGACATGGGAGCATCTTTTCCAAGCATTTTTCATTTCATTTTCAGATTTGTAAATGGTACATGAAATGTCTTTGCGACAAAAAGGAACTTATGCTCCTCCACAAGATAAATCAAGAGGGCTAAACATTCATGATGGCAAATGAGCCTTTGGCCCCATATGATCAATAAACTAGCTATCCAACCACAAATTAAGCATAGCAAGGCCACAAAAACATGTCAAGAGCATGTAAAGGCATTTACACATGAGAGAGCATACATGTGACATTTTTCAAAAGCATAGCTATCAACCATGGATTATTCATCAAGATCATCAAGAGCTAAGCCAAACTAACCGTAGCATACCAAACAAGCTCACAAAGACATATATCTCATTCCATGGTGAACAATGTATAAGAGAGAAGCTTTTCCTAACCAATGCATATGATACAAAATGCATGCAATCTAAGATACAAGGATGCCTATACATCATGTTACATATGCCATGCCAAATGCAAGAAATGCACAAAGGAAAGCTATACATATGCTACAAACCGGCTCCTCGAGGGGAGGCAAAAGGGCTCGACACCACCGGCAAAAGAGCAAAGGAGCACCAAACTCTAAAGCTCCCCCTAAACTCATGCATTAAGGTCAAAGAGCGTACAAAGCTCACCTTACACACATGAGATAAGGCAGAGAGCAAAAGAAACCAAGTGGCTTGACCAAGGCCACACACTCGAAGGTCACAAATACACTTACCTTTATCATTTCTTCACAATTCACTCATCCTTGTCCACCATCCACGAAAGTGATGCACCTACATGTCACCACCGGGATATGAAGCCGAAGAACCACCCCCCGATATCAACCAAATGTTCTCCGGACCATCCACCTGCAACTCAAAACCAAGAGCGAGAACGAGCAACCGACTCAACACCGGGGTTAGTTCCAAATGTGTAAAACCAGTGCCTAGCCATTTGCTCGAAAGTGGGGTTAGCAAAAACCAAACCATCTTTCCTACCAAAGCTACCTCCACGAACACCACCACGGTAACCACCATGAGGGAACCAACCCTCTCTGCCTGGAGGAGGACCAAAACCACGAAAGAAAGCCCGTGGACCATCCCTCCTCTCCTTCTCAAAGCCATGACTCCTCCCATCCCCGTAGTGAGCTCGAGGGGGAGAATGCCTAGCAAGGCGGCCTCCCGCAAACTTTCCGGACCAACCACCGAACCACGACCTCCGTAAACAACCCTCGCACTCCGTACGAGCACGAAACCCAAGCTGCCGCTGTCCGGTGCCCGCACCGGTCCGATCGGTGCCCCACACCGGTCCGACCGGTGTAGCTCGGCGGCAACACCTCCAACGACCTTCCGCTCTCCCCAAGCCCGAACCGACCTCACACTCGCCTTGGCCACGGGCAGCCGCACACGAGGCTCAAGTACACCATCAAAAGGGTGGTACTTGTCCTTGTTAGCCCACTCCTTCGCCATTCTCTCCTCACGCTTCCTCTTGAAGCAAAACGCTCTCTTGTGACCATCCTTTCCACAAAACTCACAATGGAAACGGATCGATGCGGGCTTAGGCTTGGGATGAGATTCTTCACAAGACTTCTCACTTGGTTTCTCACTAGGCTTTTCACTTGCCTTCTCACTCGGTTTTTCTCTTGATTGGTTTGGCTTGGATGCAAACTTGTATTTGGGTGTGGGTTGTGGTGGAACCGAAACATTCCCAAATTTCCTTTCTCTCTCACCACCGCCCTCACCAACCTTATCCAATCCCAAAGCCCAACCGTCAAAGCGCTTACAGCTAGCAATCATCATACCAAGCTGAGGTTCTTGACTCGACAACCAACTCAGCGCTTCACGCAACTTATCATTCTCATCTTGCAAGTGACCAACACATTTTGCAAGATCCAAATTCTTCATAGCATGCAACTCACATGTAGAGCAAGAAGTAGGAATAGGCACTTTCAAATCAGCCTCAAGTGAAACAATGCGAGACCGGAGCTCAGCAATTTTCTCATGCAAACTAGGGCAAGAAGTGCAAGCACCAAGCAAAGTGGGTCTAGATTGTAGCTCGGCCAACTCAACCCTAAGCACATCTAGTTCCTCACACTTGGAGGCATACTTCTCCCTAAGATCGATCAAGTCGGCTAGGAAAGCGAGCAATCGGCACAATCGTTTTCATCGAAACAACGGGGCTAGCCTTGAGCGAATCAATTTCAAGCTTGCTATCAAGAACCCGTGTTTCTAGCTCGGCCACTCTAGTCCTAGCATCCTCGAGCAAAGATCTAAGCTCCTTCCTAAGCTTCTTAGCCTCTCTAAGCATGTGATCGCGATTATCAAGCAAGTCAACCAACTCCTCATTCTCCTTGCGCAAAGAGGAGAGCTCATCACATACCTCATCCTCGGAATCCAAATCCGAGGCATCCCTCTGGCTTCTCTTGCTGCTCGAACTGCGAGCCATGCCGCAGAAGTCGTCCTTGAGGCTTAGACCCGTCACACAAAGGCCGTTGAGATACTTGCCAAAGTTCTTCTTCTTCCTCCTCTTCTTCTCATCCTCTTCGTCTTCATCACTCGAGCTTGAAGACGTGTCCTCGGAATCAGACTCAATGTCGCTTGATCTCTTCATCTTCTCTCGAGACCGTGTCTTCTTCCCATGTCCATGATCCTTCGTCTTGGACTTCTTCTTCTTGTCCTTGAACTTGTGCTTGTCGGGGTCGTTCACCTTCGGACACTCGGCGAAATAGTGTCCAGCCTTGCCACACTTGAAGCATGTCCTCGTCTTCCTCCTCATGTTCACTCGGTTCTCGTGCAGCCTCTCGAACCGCCTCGTCAGGAGCGCCAGCTCGTCCTCTCCAAGCTCGTCGAACTCCTCGTCTGGCATAGACATCAAAGAGGAGAAAGAGAACATCCTGGTGGATGGATTAGTGTTAGCCTTTCCTTTCGAACCACCAACGAGGGCAAGACTATGGGAATCAGTCGGTCCCTCGAGCTTGGCGATCATGCCCCTATCCACCTCAGCCGACTTGAGCTTCGAGAACGGCTCATTCACCGTCAGAGTGTCATACTTCTCCGACTCCACAATGGCCTCGAACTTTCCGCCCCAAATCGTACGATCCAAAGAGTGTAAGAGCTTGACCGCTCTATCATGATCATCGTACGGGAGCACGTCCACATTGGCCCTCATGTTGTTCACAACCACCGTGAACCTCTGAAACAAGGCATCGATGGACTCACCGGGGAGATGAGTGAAATTCTCGTACTCTCTCCGTAGGTCGCATACATCCGTGCTCGAACACGGGCGTTCCCAACATGCGCCTCCTTCAACACCGCCCAAATCCTACAAGCCAAGTGCTCGGTGTGCACCCGATCGAACTCGGTCGACACAAAGCACGAAACAAGTAGTCGACCGCCTTATTGTTGGCGTCGAAGCCGTCCCCTCGATCTTGGAGCGAGGAAATCAACCGGCTGGACATAGCCTGTGTCCACCGTGACATCCCAAAGGATCTGACCTTTTCCGCGGAGGAACGCACCCATCCGCTTGCTCCACATCTGGTAGTTCTTGCCATCGAAGTGTGGAGGACCCGAACCCCGTTCCTGGTACGCCATCCTTGGATCTTAGACTGGTTAGAGTCAACAAAGACCCGAACCGGCTCTGATACCACTTGAAGGACCGATACGGCGAACCGAGAGGGGGGGGGGAGTGAATGGGAGCCGATAAAAATTCTTCTCGAAGGAGATGAAAACTCCAACAAGACGAACGCGGCTTCCAACACACGTCTCCGACTCACTACCAAGGTTGGCCAAGCCCACGCAGCCACTGGAGTGCCACTGGACCTAGGAACCAACACACACAGCCTTCCGATTCGAGAACGCAGCGGAACAACAAACCCCGAGTCTACAGACCCACACCGGTCAGACCGGTGAGCACCACCGGTCAGACCGGTCCCTCGCCGGTGAACACCGAGCAACTTCCACTAAGTGGCTCTACACCGGTCGGACCGGTGAGACACATCGGTCGGACCGATGGCGACCGAAAGCCCCCAAGACACCAAACGAGCCAACCGACCACCAAACGGACCCAAACTCGAAACGAGCGGCACCACGGGACAACAACGAACTCACCAAGAAGTTCACCCGAGCAAAATCCCACAAGGGCTTGCACCGGTCGGACCGGTCAAGAGCACCGCCGTCGACCGGTGTGGCACAGGCGACTCGGGATGAACAAGACCCGCGGTCAACTCCCCCAAATCCAAATCTCGATCTCCCGAATCGCTCCACGGACTTGAACAAGACTTTGGGGATATCAGGAACACCTCATGAGGAGTCCATAGCCAAGTTTAATCCCACAAAATCTCGTCCAAAAAGGAGGAATCGAAGAAATCCCGCCGAAAGCACTTCCAACCCAAGAACTCAAGAAACCCCAAAATCGAGCACCTTTTCTCGCGATTTGGGAGGGGAATCACAACCCAAAGAACCACGAAGGGTTCCCACAAATTTCCCCCATCAAATCCCCAAGAGAAAAGCCCCGAAAACACCCCAAAGAAATCACCGAGAGAGGGCTCCGAAAATCACCACCAAGAACAACCGGGGAAAACACATCCAAACCTTGAGGAACCACGCCGAATCATCTATACAAGAAACAAAGGTTCGTACAAGGTCTAGCAAGCTGCCCGATCATCCATCCCTCTCTACAAGATCTCTCTGTGAAGCTCTCTTGCTAGTCCTAAGGAAAACCTAGAGAAAATAGGTGGAAAATAGGAAAACTAATGAGCTAGGGTTCCAAGAGTTGGCTGCCAACCTCTCACCTCTTGGGTTATATAGGCGGCAACCGAATGTCTAAAATGCCCCTCTCTACTAACTAGGGATACAAGCCCCTCAAGGGCGGATTTGGAATTCTTGATGTCTTCACCATCGGACGGATGCCGGCAACCGCACCTCGCGTAGCCTCGACGCAAGCTATGCGATCCCGACGCGTGTCCTCCGCTTCGAAGATTCGGACCGCGTCGTCGCACACGGTCGGACCGGTGCTCCTCACCGGTCGGACCGGTCCCCACCGGTCGGACCGGTCGGACCCACCGGTCGGACCGGTCCGTGCCGCCTGCACCTCCGTCTTCGGTTCTCCGGTCTTGGCTTTGTGGATCAACCAAGGAACCCGGTGGTTTTCTCGGTGAACCACCGGAAACCCCGCGAACTCGGTGTAGCCTCCGCCAATCTCCACTCATGACTTGGCTCCCACGTAGTCCCGGCTCGACCTTGGTTTTGAGGCTCAACCAAGAAACCGTCCACGACTTCATCTTGCTTGTTCATGCCACCATGCGGCCCGCACTTGACCCCGGCCGGCCACCGGGTCCCTCGAACAAAGCCTACTTGTCTTCTCCACACCTGGAGGCCTCACCGGCAACGACCTTTCGCGCTTGTTCTTCACCTGCACCAACACGAGTCAAGCCGCAACCTGCACCTGCAATACTTAGCCAAGAATCAGTCCACACAACGTTGTCAATCACTCATCACACAAGGAAGCGACCATCCACCGGTCCTCGAACCACACATGGTCCTCATAATATTCTCACCATGCCATGGGCATGTGTTCGTCCACCAGATTGTAGAGCTTTGTTCTTGTAGATGCTTGGAGCTAGGAGAATTCTCGTGAAGTGTAGGCAACATTTCCATCCTCTGAGCCCAGCCTCTGCGTAGTATCAGGCAGAGTTTGGAGGTGCTCCTGTTCAAGCTGGAGCTATAGCAGGACATCTCTGGTGAGCACCGGGAGCTCACTAGGGCTTGGTTTTCAACGCCGAAGAGCAAGCTCGTGTCTTCATTCGAATAGTTGGAGCCGAGTGTGCCTTAGATTGCGTGTTGTCCTACAGTTGGCTCCCGCAAGGCCGCCATCAAGGTTGTGATGCTAGGAGAAGTCTCGCGATGTACTCTGCTCCGGCAAAGTAAGTCGTGGTGACTGCTCTGGGTGGCCCAGGCCTTGTAGTATCTTTATTTTGTGTGTCAGGTTCTGGATCCAGTGAGGTCGCAGATGACTTGTGTACCTTCGGAGTCTGGATCCAATAAGGTTGTAAGCGGCTATGTACCCTGGGGTAATCCATGTAATGCTCTCTCTCTTCTATCATGCACTTGGTCGTTTTGGCAACATGATTTGCCAAAGACTTATATTAACGTGACGTAGGGGCTTGCAAAATGATTTGCCTTCAGGACGACCTGAAGTTGTCTTTTTGGCTAACGACCTAAACCCAAGTTTAGGTCGTAGCTCTAGCTTTTTTCGCGAAAATTCTGCCTTAATCTTCTCGCGAACTTCTCGGGATAAAGTCATTGAGGCGTTTTGTACGGTGGAAGGAGCCGCAACGGATAGATTTGGTGGACCCCCCTATAAATAGGGAGACCCGGGGAGGAGTTAACTCCATTCCCCTTCTTCCTCCGTCGCGGTCACTTTCGCTCCCATCACTCTCTCTCGCACCGCAGCGATCTTGCGACCGCCGTGCCCTTGTGTGACAACCCGCCCAGGAAAATACCGTACTATTGCCTAATAACCCGTCCACTTTGGTCATAACAGTAAAGTATCATCCTGTCGTTAGTTGCCGGGTTAACGCCCAGTAGATCACTTGGAATTTCAAACAGAGGATCGACATATGCATTACAACTCACGTGAAGGCGAGTCCAGAGTACAACACGAGTTAAATCCATTTTGTTACAAACCATTGTTCAAGGCAGGAAGTACAGGTTTAGAGTTTGAAAACGATGGAAATAAATAAACTAGCGCAACGGTAAACAACACAGGAGGCCATCCGTGATGTCATCACTTGTCGTCGTCCACCCGGTCAACAACACCTGCACAACAGTTTTAAAGCAAGGCTAAGTATACTAATACTCAGCAAGACTTAACGGTCGGGTGATAACTACATCACCAAAACTCTAGACGTGAAAGGCTTTTGGCCGGTGGAGTTTCTTTTGCTGAAACGCAACTAAGAGTATGTCCTTACTTTCAAAATTTTAGCACAAGTTCTAGTTGATTACTGATTCTAAGTGTGCCAACTAATTCAATCAAGAATTGTACAAGCGATGAATTCATACATCAATATTCACCAAGTTTCATAATTACGGGATATCATGGACAGTTGATTAAGCAGTCTCGAATAACGGTGAGAGGCCGACAATCGATTGATTTAAACCTTGCAAGGTAAACCTAAGCACATGGTAGGATGCCCCCGCGAGGACAACCATCCAGGCAGTTTCCAAAAATCCTCGAGTTGGGATCAAATCTTACATTCCTGGGTACAAGGCTAACTGGAACACCCCGCGAGGCACCCAGTCTCACACATGCACCCCCTTCCCGGTAGCTAGCCGGTTAGGTGATTCCTCAGGAGTAGTAATAGTAAGTTCCCACACCGTCTCATTAAGGTACTAGGCTTACCGGTCCCATTCCCGACAAGTTCTTAGTACGTTCAAAAGCTTAGCCCACGAAAGCCACCGGACCGGAGTCCAAATCCCATGCTCTTACCACATGACCAATCCATTTATAAAGATCTTATGATTCCAACATAAGAACCTATTCTCACGAGTGACGAACATCACTCGACTTCTATCGGGTCCTATAGCAGAGCAGCTATCGACCTACCATATTGGTGATAGAGCATAGGTACCTAGGGATCATGCGTCTAGGGTTTCAATTCAACTCCTGAACGTAAATGCACAATCATAGCAAAAAATAATTGCATAATTTTGAAAGATGGGGTTAATGATCTGGGGCTTGCCTTTGCTGGCAAGGTTGGCCTTGGGCCCTTCTGGACTTGGGTCCAGGCCTTGAGCTACGAACACGTGCTGCAGCTCTTCGCCAGCACCTTCGTCCCCCCTTCCGGCACGAGCGTATATCTACCGTCGGGAAGATCTACACGAAGATGCACATGCAATATTTATTTGACAACTTTTAATTTGATTAATTATAAATCAACAAATGTCAACCATGGGGTGCACGATTGACCACATTCACCTAGATAAGAAATACATTTAGCATACTCTTCCAAAAAGGAACAATATGCAACTCTTTATTAATTATTCTTTTTGATAGTGACTATGTACATATATATGTAAATAATTTAATTTAAATTCACAAACAGCAATGGGTTGGTATTTATCTTTTCAAAATGATTTTCACACACACACAAGGTCATTCAAGGTGGGTTGATGATTTCCCATTTAATTGACTATTAACTCTTAAATTGCTTCCAGAGCTTTTATTCAATAAATTAATTAATTAAATTTCAGTGGAAGGGTGCATTAAGCACGAATCACCTATAACAAGCCACTGAACACACATGCATGCTTAGGATAGCTAAGAAATTAATTATTTTGAAAATAATAAAAGCTAGCTAGTGAAACAAGGTAAATGCACACAAAAATGAATATTCATCCAAATGATTCAAACTTTGCCACCCATGTTATATGGTCCAAAACTAACCTAAGAATGCAGCATATACACCTAGGACTATTATGAATCTTGACTTATGCAATTATAAAGAAAAACAAGCATATTTCAAGAATAAAAATTTCTGACAATTATAAAATGGTAATTAATTCACCAGTGGTGTATTTTGGTATAGCAAGACAACATGCAGAATTTGGGCACAAAAATCTAATTATTTTTATCTACAAAAATCATTTGGACAGTTTCTACATAAATAGAAAACAATTTATATAAAAAGATTTACAACATAACTTTGTGCAAATTTTTGGTACAGAATCTAGTCATAACGTCAGACACAACATATCCAAAAATTAGATATAGAGGGTTTATGGATTTTGAGATATCTCAGATCTAGTTTTTTTACATTTCTATTTTTAATGCAAACATTATCAGGAAACAACTCAGGGAAGAATAACAAAAGTTGTAGACTTTTTCTTCAGGAGTCTAGAAAAATTGGGTTTGCATTTTTCTGTATTTTCTACGATTTTCTACGGAATTTACAAGAATAAGCAAAACACATGTACTATTTGAGATTCACTTTTGCGACCAGGTCCTTGACAGTTTTAGATTCCTTACGAGTAGGTCCCTGCTTTGCACTCATGACCCTAAAAAGAATGGGGAAGATGCAATTGGGTCCTCGGGGGCGGCCGACGGTGGTTCGGCCTCAAATCCGGCGAGGGCTCGCCGGAGTCCGGCCGGGGAGAGCAGGGGAGGGGCCTAGGGTCTACCACAGTTCGATTGGTGGGCTTGGTTGGGGGAGAGGGGCTGCCGGCGGGGGTGGACCGCGGCTCCGGGCGGCGGCCGCCGCTGGAGCTCTTGCTCCGGTGAGCCTCCGGCCTAGGAAAGGCAACGGGCGGTGCGGTCAGCTCTTAGGTGGTCTAGGGAAGGTGTGGCGAAGCATTGGCCGGCAGGGTGTGGACCGAACGGTGGGGCTCCGCACAGCAGGGACGGCGGGCTCGCGGCGTGCGCGCGGATGGCCGGTCGTGGCCTATTTATAGGTGGGGAGGGAGAACGTGTCTTCACCGCGACGGGACATTGTTGACGGTGTATCTTGGTACACCGAGCATGTTCATTACACTTTGGTTTGGATTTGATTATGGAACTAACCCGCCACTAGGCACACTAATCATATAACAAGTTCATCTATGTGCATGCATTTGGAAGTGTTGTGTTTATGTAGGAAAACATGGACATCAAGGACGGATTCGCAACAAGTTCAAAGGAGCATTTACGGAGTCTTGTTCGTGTTCATGAGCTTGATGAAATCACTTCCAATGGTGGCAAGGACCGAAGTGCTACGAGGAACACCCCTCGGATTGAAGCATAAAAGACCAAACTTCATGCGCGGAGAACCTCCATCTTGGACGTGAGGATGACATCGTCAAAATCATGCAAGTGGAAGGGGCAAAGTGCATAATCACCTGAGGACCCACGGGAGCGAAGGGGCGACCGAACCGTGCCGAGATGGGCCTGGGCCGGTCGGCCCAGGCCGGCCGGCCCAGCCCACTCCGGGGGTCGGTTCGGCCCCCCTTTCCTTGTACTCGAAGGATCTTCAACCCTAAAACCCTGGAGGCGCCGCCATTCGACGAGGGAGAGCCATTCGCACCAGGAGGACATCCACAAGCTAGAGAGAGAGGAGGGAGATCTCCGGAGGGAGATCAACCACCTCGAAGGAAGCACCCTCACGTGGAGAAGGAAGACACCGTCGGAAGGGAAACCATGATCAACGGTGCTAGTTTACAACGTTTGGTTTGCATCTAACTTAGTTCTATATTTTAGTTTATCTCTTATTTGCTATATCTAACATATATTATCTAGAAAACCACCTGTTTCGTTTTTGTTTTTGTTTTTATCTTATTGTCTAGATGGCGTTCGTCAATCAACCCGTGGAAGAACCAGAGAAATCATTTAGGGATTACGCTAGCCCTCGATGTGAAGACATAAAAGTACAAGAGTCGGATTCGAAGCTCGAAGCGACCAAGTATGAGATTAAATCCAAGATCATCGAGATGGTGGCGGCAAACCCGTTTGAAGGGATGGTTACGGAGAACCCATATAGACACATAAGGAATTTCACGATGATATGCAACACAGTGCGTCAAGAAGGAGTCCCCGATGAATGGTTCAAATGGAATCTCTTTCCCTACTCACTTGCCGGCAATGCAAAGACATGGTACTCGTTTGTGTCCTTTGAAGTTGAAGGCAATTGGAACAAGTTGACAAACAAGTTTTTCGAGAAGTTCTTTCCAATTAGCAAGGTTCAACATCTAAGGAGGCAAGTGATCAATTTCATGCAAGGAGAAGAGGATGGGATAGACCAAGCCTGGGATAGGTTTAATGGGTTGATCGAAAAAGGACCAAGACTCGGCTTCTCCGGTCACGTACTCTTGCATACATTTTTCTTTTCCCTAACCCCTAGTTGCATGCAACATGTCGAAATGTGTGCAGGTGGAGATCTCCTGAAGGAAACACTCACGGAAGCCGCTCAACTTCTACAAAAAATTAGTAAAGCGGCTGTGTTGACGGTGAAAATCTGTAAACCTAGCCATGAGTTTACCTTCGGTGTTGGCATAAGTTTTATACCTTATCCATTGGTACTAACCCCCGTGGTATAAAAAGTTCACGTGTGCATGTCGGTTTTGGAGTTTAGTATTTATGCCGGGTTTTAGCGTTGAAAGCAAGACTTTCGGGATAAGTTCATCAAGCACCTTATGACAAGACATTGAAGCCCGTACAAGTCATGCAATGAAGCAAACTTAACTCCAAGAAGTCAGGGACTTGATCCGAGAAGATGATAAACTCCGAGGACCTAACCAGAAAAGTGCCGAAACTTGCAAGACAAGGAGTTATGTCCAATTCGGAGAGAAACTGACGACATGGACCTACATGCAGAAGGGGGAAGCATCTAGAAGACACGGGAACCGACATCAAGCAAAGGAGGCCTCGGGCTGGGCCTAGATGGGCCCGGGCCGGCCGGCCCAGCCCTGTCCAGGGCCCATTTCCCCCCTCCTTTGCCCTAGCCACCATTCGCGCTATTTATAGCCCCGGGGTCAAGAGCCACGAATGATCTAATTCGTCATCGGCCGCCGAGGAGCAGAGAAGAGAGGGACACCATCCCGGAGAGGAGAGGGTCGAGCTAGTTGACTAGGGTTACCCTAGCTGACGTGGGAACCTTGCACGGATGACCACGTCGGAGTTCCCGGAGCTAGAAGCAAGATCAAGGAAGGATCCCCGTGGTGATCTTGTGTATGTATGATTGTCATAGTTGAATTATCAAGTTGAATCGTTTCCTAGCGATCAAGTGTTTCTTCGAAGATTTCATTTTTCGATCGGCTTGCTTATTCTAGATCTATTCTCGAGATAGATCACATAGGGTGTTCTTGTAGCCGTGGTGGCTAGAGGTACACGCCAGATCTTCCGAAAGAATCTCGACTTGTCTTTTGACTCGCCCTAAGCTACCCGCATGAGCAGGGATACGTTGTGACAGAACGGGGGGTTCCGAAAGGCGGATGTTTTCGGATTCAAAGGGGAAACCACGATTTAAAGAGGCTTCTAATAAGATTCAATTTTCTACTTCTTCTTTTGCTTGGAACTTCAACAAAAGGCTTAACCCGATCTCTCTAGATCGGTTTATCTACCCAATCTTTCTTTGTTATCTCCGGTCTTTAGTAGATTAGATTAGTTTCGTGTCTTTTATCTAGATGCATTAGGGTTTCTCTTTTATCGAAGATTGAAGTTGCTTGGCTTTACTAGATCATCTTTTGCGTCACACATTTGTTCCACGGATTCGATACCTTGGGTTCACCACTCGAGGGAAGAAGGGTCCCTTGACTACGACGGGAGACTTGTCCGCTTGCAAGTCTAAACGAACTTTGATATAACTATTAACCGTCAACAAGCCCCTTTTTCTGGCGCCGTTCTTTGGGGAACAAGTGATCAAGATTTGATTTTTTATTGCCTTTTTGTGATTTTCAGTTTTCTTTTAGTTTTTCTTTTTGCATCTACTAAACTTTGATCATCCTCAAAATAAATCTAATCTAGTTTGTCTTACCCTAGTTTTCATAGATTTATTTTTACTTTCTAGTTTTTGCATACTTTGTTTATTTCTAACCCTAACAGGAGATGGGCGGCTACCTCTCCAACAAACCCGATAATTTTGTGGATGATCCAGAAAAACTTTACAGGCTAAGGAGACGCGAAGCACATCAAGCTAAAAAGCTAGATTTTGTAGATTCGGAGTCGGAAGACAAAGGATCGAAGGAATCTCCAAAGAATTCACCACCTCAAAGTCCTCGGGAGAATCGACTTCCACCGATGGGTGACCAACTGCAAGAGCACAAGATTGGGGAGGTATGCACCCCGGACATCATCGACCTACCAATCTTTAACCTTGCGGAGATCGGAAGACCGTCCGAGATCAAGACCTCAACAATCCGCATGGTGCAACATTCACCCTTCACCGGTAAAGAGGATCCGAACCTTCACCTCCAAGCATTCATTCAACTATGTCAGACTTTCAACATGGATGGGGTGACTCAAGATCAAATGAGGGCAAGGCTTTTTCCGTTCTCACTATTCGGGAAGGCTTTGCAATGGTTCCACTCTCAACCGGCAGAGACGTTGCAAAATTGGAACACGTTGATGAAGGCTTTCATGAAGGAATACTACTCGTCGGGTAAAACTCAAAGCTTGCGTAATAAGATTTCCACCTTTGTTCAATATCCTACGAAAACCATCTCGGAGGCATTCGAGTGCTTCAACGAGTACACTCGGGCGGTTCCACATCACAAGTTCCCAAAGGAAGATTTCGTGCAAAAGTTCTATCAAGGACTCGCCATGGCGTCAAGGACGATCATCGATGCATCGGTGGGAGGATCTATCATCGAGCTTACACCGACGGAAGCTTTCACTCTATTCAAGAAGGTTGTGGATAATGACACGTGGGCGTCATCCGGGCGCCTACATCCGGTTCAATCCACGGGGAATGTCAAAGGAGTCTTGCAAGTGGAGAAGGAGAACATACTTGAAAGCAAGATCGACTCGCTCATGAGGAGGTTGGAGAAGATGAAGATGGAAAAGAAAGAGGCTCAAGACTTTAAGGCCGCCAAAGCAAGATCCACATGCGAAGAATGTGGAGAGTATGGCCATGTCCGCAAATATTGTCCGGAGGAAGCCAAAACGCTCGACTACATGAGGAAGGAAGAATTGCCGAACTTCCGCTACAGGCAAAGTAGAACCCAATTTAATGCAAGCTCATCCATTCCGAATTCGGTTCCGCTTCGTATACAATTGAAGGAATTCATGGACGAGCAAGCCAAGATCAACAAGGACACCGTCACCAAGTTCAAGACTGTTGACGGTGAATTTCCGTCAACCTAGAGTACTCGTTATACATTGGTTTCGATTATGATTTGCAACTAACCCGTCACTAGGCATACTAATGATGTAACAAGTTCACACTTGCATGTCGATTTTGGAGTTTGTTGTTTACGCAGGAAATCTACGCTAAAGAGGAGACTTTCGGGATAAGTTCACCAAGCACTTTGGAAGAAGATCATGAAGCCCGACAAGAGTCAAGACACGCGATGAACATGACTCCAAATGACCCGAGGACCGAAGCGTCAACGTGCAAGTCTTCAGGGACTCAACCAGAAAATAGCGAAGCTTGCATAGCAAGGATTCAAGCCGTAACCGTGAAGGAAACGAGGTCAAAGGCCCACATGCAAGTGCACACAAATAAGGGATCACGCGAGAATCAACCGGAGAGGAAACCGGGGCCGAACCGGGCCGAAATGGGCCTGGGCCGGCCGGCTTGGGCCGATCGGCCCAGCCCACTCCGGGGTCGGTTCGGTGCCCCCTGTGCCCTAGGTGTTTGACTATTTATTGCCTCCGCCGCGGTCGGCCGCCACATCGAACAAATCATTCTACCGACGCCATTCACCAGAAAACCACCGCCGCAAGATGAGGGAGAGAGTTAGATGAGCTCGTCGCAAGGATCAATGCTGGCGGAGAGAAGGAAGCAAGAGGAGGACTCCAAGCCGCTGGCCTAGGGGTGTTCCCAAGCTCCATCGCTGCCATCTTCATCGACGACGTTCTCCGGAGTCTCCATCACCCTTATGTGCTTCAATCCGTGTAAGATGATGGGGTAATGTCTCCGTTCATCCCTAGGGCTAGATGGATGCATGTTATGTGATCACTACTCGATTCGTGGTTTCAATCTATTGTTTTCATGTTGATGATTCTTTGATGATTAAGGTTAGCTACCGTGTTTTTCGAGCGTATGATATCCGCTACTCCCATAGATTCCATCAACATATCGTGTCCATCATAGGTCTAGTCACGATTACCTTCGCGTAGTGACAGTACGAGACGAGGGAAAGGGCGAAACCGTGGTCACAACCCCCGGTAGATTGGTTTACCACACTCGTGTAGTAGATGCATACCATGTTATCCTAGATCCTAGGGAGGGAACGCTTATCTTTCTTAATCACTCTCTTGTGTTCACCCTTTACCATCTAGTTTAACCCTAGATTTGTTTGATCAACTTAACTTAGATTAACTTAGGTTAGATTGTTTTACCTTTAGATTAATACTCTTTCAAAGGTTTTCCATTCAACTAGATTAGTACTTGGCTAAGTGCTAGTAATCCCCTTGCTCCGCGGATTGACAAGAACCTTGGGAATCCCGTGGTGAAAAAGGTGTAGGTCCGTACGCTTGCGGATCGTAGGTGGATACAAGTTTTATCCGTCAACAAAGACCATAGACAAGGTGTTGGAGAACATCAATAGCAAAGTGACGGAGGTCGGGAGTTCCAATCATCAAGTGCTCAACATGATGAAGATGCTCGAGACGCAAGTTGGACAACTTGCGGGGTGCCTCACTAATGATGAAGGGAAGCTTTCGGGACAACCTAAAAGTCCCGAATCGGCGAAGGCCATTCAAACACGTTCAGGAAAGGAGACCGAAGACCCGGAACGTTCCGCGGGAGCAAGGAAGCCTAAACCATCCGCCGAGGTGGAGGAAATCGCGAAGGAGAAGGTTACGGGGATCGTCACCAAAGAGCCCGAATTTGAGATGCCGGAGGAAGACACGAGGATACCACAACTCAAGCCACCCTACTTCCAAGGTAAACTTGACAACCACTTTGAGAAGTTTGTGGAGGTTGTGCGTAGACTTAGCATCAACATGCCATTACTAGATGCCCTACAAGTACCTACATATTCTCGTTACTTTAAAGACATACTTGCAAATAAATATGAGATAGCAACACTCAGGGTAGATCATGTCAAGATGTCCGAGGAGTGTAGTGCCGCCATTGCTAATGGGCTAGAGAAGCAAAAGGACCCCGGATGCCCTACTATTCCATGTTCCGTTGGTTCTTTCAACTTCGAGAAGGCGTTATGCGACCTTGGAGCAAGTGTGAGCGTCATGCCAAGGGATGTGTTCGAGAAGCTACGCCTACCATTGGAGCCTATGGGTATGTGTTTGGAGTTGGGAGATAACTCCATTCGCTATCCCTTGGGCATTGCCGAAGATGTACCCGTGAAGGTCGGACACCACTTCATCCCCGTCGACTTTGTGGTGCTCGAGATGGGAGAGAGGGGGAAGTCGCCGCTCATCCTTGGGAGGCCTTTCCTCAAGACCGTGGGAGCTACTATTGATGTTGGCAAGGGGGAGATCATGTTCGACATCAACGGAGAAAGGAGTTCTGTCAAGTTCCGACCACGACTCGAGGCATGCAACATGATTGGAGTGAAGGAAGAACCAAAGAAGAAGAAGGGGCTGAAAAAGAAGAAAGAGCCGAAAAAGATGAACGTAAAGAAAATCAAGGAAGGTGTTGCATCCGTCAAGACAAAGGAAGAAAAACCGCATGTGAAGACCAAAAAAATGACTAAGCCGGAAGATAATCCCGCGCCCAAGATGGTGCGGAAGTGGATACCCAAGATTGCAACGCCCGCAAAGAGCGTTGGTCCGAAGTAATCAAGTGAAGAAGTCTAGCCATGGACTATAAACGAAGCGCTAGGCGGGAGGCAACCCGTTTCGTCAAGTCAAGAATAAGCTACCGGGAGGACAACCCGATTCCAGGTTTTTCGAGTCTTTTTAATAATTTAGTTTTGAATTTTATTACGCAAAGACATTAGACTTAGAAGTGGTTGAACAATATTAGAGACATAATTCTTGGTTGAAAATTTTGCTTTATCATAAACCCTTTGCATGAACCCTCCTATGTGCTTGTTTGTTCTTTTCTTTTCGAGAAACCACAACCAAATAATTTCAGAACCTAACTCAACCCTTCATCCTTATTATGGTGCTGTGGTTGACTTATTTTTCATGCTAAAACACACGAGTAGAGCCACGACTTATACCTAGGTGTTAATTTCAGCACGTGGTAGGGCTCGCGTGAACCTAGAAACTAAACTTTTGGTTGGTTTAAAAATCTATATCCTTGGTTTCTCTAAGATTAGAATTTTTCTAAGCCTCATTAAATTTTGTTTTATTCAAAATCTCTCTCATTTAGCCAAAATTAGAACCTAAACCTATGCCCCCATGATCAAGCCGGGAAAAGTTTGCTCTCAACCAATGAAGGCAAACTATACCAGTGAGACTGATATCAACGTAGTCGGAAAATATTTTCGACTTACATTTGTTTTTAATGGTTTAAAAACTTCTCTAAATTTATGCTTGAGCTCTTCCATAGTTCTGAAAATATTTTTAAATTTCGAAATTAGAGGACTGCTTAACCTTAAACATACTTAAAGGGAGGCAATCTAGTTAAAGTTAATAATGCATGCACCATTGGATACCCTTTCATCAACTTTCATCAAGACCACATGCAAAGGACAAGCATGGTGGCAGCAAGCATAAACTTTGCAGGAACTTCATGGTGGCATGTGAAGCAAGTGAAGCAAGGGAGCATGGACATGACTCAAAGCATGAAGCATCAAGTGGAAGGACCAATAATGCAAGAAAAGGAGTGGACGAGAGCGTTTGGGCGGTGCAACTCGTGGAGCACGCGGGCAAGGAAGTCATGGAGGAGAAATGATCGTGTTGGAAGAAAGCCGAGGCGGGGAGAGGCACGCGGCCACCCAGGCCGGTCGGCCCAGGCCGTCCGGCCTCCCCTATAAAACGAGCCCCCCGGCTCCCGTCTTCTGCAGGCAAGCTTCCCTCTCCTTCCTCAGTTTGTGTGTTCAAGTTTGTGTGCCCAGAACCTCCGTAGACATAGCCAACCTTCCCAAGCTTGATAGCTCAAAAAATCCACAACCTTAATCCACTCAAAGTCCACATCCGAAGTAAGTTTTTAAGTGCCTAGTTACCGGTTGCAACCCGGAATTTTAGTGGAGAGAAGAGTGCAGCAATCATGTGGAAGAAAATCACAAGTCTCTTCTCCAAGAAGAAGGGTTCATCGTCATCCAAGCCATCTTCGACGACGTCTTTGAGGAGGCACTCAGTTTCCGAGTCTCCTTGGAGCATGGAGGAGGAGACGACACCACCAAGGAGGAACGATGCTCTCCTCCTCGGTGGCATGAGGGCAACAGGGAGCACGTCCATGAGGTTTACCGAACCTCAAGGGCACACGGAGGAGCCTCCCGTTCCACCTCGACGATCAACCCGTTCGACTGCGCCACCTCCATACACTCTGATATATTCCTCATATGGCTTCATCATATTGTCGGAGGAGGAGGAGAAGAAACTCTCTCGTCTTGAGAAGAGGCTTGTGCCCAACGTCGACTTTGACGACCAAGCACTCAGCTACTTGGGTTTCGGCACCGACATATATTACATGTTGGGGCACCTTGGATGGGTGCAATTTTCCAATGGGTTATCAGCGGACACCCACAAGGATTTCGCCTTGGAAATCTTGATGACCATTGCACCTATCCTTGATGATGGGGTGCAAAGTTTATCATTCCGTTTGGAGGGAGTCCAACAAGTGGTTCCCTACTAGCATGTTAGGGAGCTACTTGGGTTCCATAAGGGAGCTCCGAAGAAAGTTGACATGCCGCCCGGCATGTTAGATGGATTTTGGAATTTGATCTCCGGAGAAGCCCACCAACAACGCAATTGCATCCGCAACCCCATTATCCGAGTATTCCACTCTTGGATGTGCAAGAGGGTATTGGGGAGGATGAGGGAGACGAAGGTGACCGACACGGAGTTGAATTGGCTCTACTCGGCTTTAATTGCCAGGCAGCCAATAGACCCCTCATACCTTATGATCAACCGTTGGTGTTGCGAGGCAACATCGGGGGCGGGAGATATTGGTTCGGGGTGCTATCTCTCTATGTTGGCCATCTCCCTACAGCCGGGGATCACAAGAAACCCCGAACATCTTTTGCGTGGGACCTCTCTCGGCATTGAGTATTTGCGACAAGGCAAATACATTAGTGGAGATGAGAGAGGAGGTTTTCGTTTGGCCACGGTGAACCTACCCCTTCTGGACGCAAGGCTTAGGCTTTTCATCCAAGGGAGGGAAGATTGGTTGGAAGAGGGACTCCTTGTCCCGACAAGGAAAAATAAAAGAGGAAGAATCGTAGAGAAGGGATCCACCTCCGCTCAGGCGGGTAGTGCACAACCCAATGTTGTGCCACCTTTCGGTGGGATCCCTCCTCCGCCAAGTTATTACGGAGGGGCACAAGAGCAAGCATGGGGGGGTGGTGCACCGGTACCCCCACTGAATTATGTGGTGCCCAACATAATCTTCGCAGAGCCCTACGCACAATATCCCCAACCACAACAAAGTGTGGCCATAATTGGAGGGTATGTTGCGAGAAATACGCAAAACGTCGCAGCCATCCAAGCCAATGTGACTCAACTTGGTGAGGGCAATGCAAATATTGCCTATGAGCTTGGACGCCTTCACCTAGTAGAGCCGGATCAATTCGTTGGAGGGGATGTCCAACCTTACTACGAGCAAGGGTACTACTATCAGGATTATCAACACCAACCACCGGCGGAGGACTAGGAAGATTAAGGAACTTTAGTTTTCTTTTCTTTTCCCTTTCTCTGTAATTTTCAGCTTTTGTTTGTGTGTGTTTGCGTAATATTTTCTGTTTTTATTTAAATTTCAGCAAGTGTGTTTGTTTATTTTCAGTTTGTATTTCAGCTTGATTTCATCATTAATAAAGATACTACCTTGTTTATATCATTGGAAAAGTTACAAAAATTTGTGCCATGATGATATATGATTATAATTGCCGCTTTGTTTATTTTTGTAATTGATTTATGCATGTTAAAGCTAGTGCTCTCTTAAAATACGAATCTGAATTTATTTAAATACTAGCTTAATCTTTAGCAGAGGTTATGATTAAAATAAAAGACCCATAGTGTTTTATGTGCTCTCAAGTTATGAATAGATTAAAGATGGTTTTTATGCTCGAAAATATCGCTAACCTTGTCATGAATATCACTTGTGTGTTGCTCAACCTATCCAGATCCTAATATATATTTGAGTGCATAAACCTTAGTGTACAAGATTTATTTTTGAGTGAGTTATTGCAGGCCATGATTTCTCTGGCCCGAGACTAAGAAGCTAGTCATTCCGTTTTTGCGTATCTATCTTTTTGCTAGCCTTTTGTCCGTGCATTGTGTATCCCCGCATTGGTGATCTCACAAACCTCGCCGGATATCCACCCTTAAAACCAAATATCATCTTTTGTGATTACCTCCTTGACCACAACCTATTGTTGAGAATGGATCATCAATTCAAGGAAGATCGCAAGACGGTGCCAACATTGAAGGATTCAAATATCTCTCCAAGGAAAAATATTTTCGGTACCTACCTTATTTATCACCTCTTTGCTCGACGACGAGCAACATCTAAGCATGGGGGAGGAGGTAGGTACGATGCAATTTTAGAGTTCAAAGGGGAGCAAATAAAATTTTTATGAGAAAGAAAAAAAGAGAAAAAATGAATGAGAAAAAGAAAGAAAGAAAGAAAGAGAAATATGAGAAAAAGAAAAAATATGAGTATGTGTAAAAATAAAGTGAACTCCCCGGTTCTCTAAAGTGCATTAGGAAATTCAAGGCTTCAAGATTAAAAGATCCATACTCACTTTCCGATCATGTGCAATCCGATAACGAGGACTTCCTTTGTGCCTCGGGATCACTCTTTGCCATTTGCACATGTCCACTCATCTCAAGTGTGTGTATTTTTCTCTTTCCCCTCCTTGATATAACATTATTTTCCAATGACCTTTTTGACGAGTCTCGGTAAGACCATGAGAAGCTTGTCTTGTTTTGACAACATCTCATTTATAAAATATTGGTAGGACTAAACTTTCCCAAAAAGCTCCATATAAAGCCTACCACATATATGTTATGAGAGGGAAAGGAGTAGAATATAGGCTTGAGAGACAAAGTGAGATGAGAGTTCATGAGCAATATGCAAGATGATTTAAATTTGTGAACTTGGTTTAGCCTTTCTTCATCTCATTCTTTATTTCAAAAATTTTGAGATCTATTTAAACTTTGGGAGCATGTTAATACTCGTGGGATAAGCTTAATAAGAATCTACCCTCTGTGGAGATGAAGGCTAGTACATTATGGAACTTTAACGAATTAAAATTTTAGGAGCATTATGTTTTCTCATGTATGATCAAGTGCAAGGTTTAAACATTGATGGGCAATGATGATATCCATCATAGGCTTACTCGAGGACGAGCAAGGTTTAAGCATGGGGGAGATGTTGACGGTGAAAATCCGTCAACCTAGCCATGAGTTTACCTTCGGTGTTGGCATAAGTTTTATACCTTATCCATTGGTACTAACTCCCGTGGTATAACTAGTTCACGTGTGCACGTCGGTTTTGGAGTTTAGTGTTTATGCAGGGTTTTAGCATTGAAAGCAAGACTTTCGGGATAAGTTCATCAAGCACCTTATGACAAGACCTTGAAGCCCGTACAAGTCATGCAATGAAGCAAACTTAACTCCAAGAAGTCAGGGACTTGATCCGAGAAGATGATAAACTCTGAGGACCTAACCAGAAAAGTGCCGAAACTTGCAAGACAAGGAGTTATGTCCAATTCAGAGAGAAACTGACGACATGGACCTAAATGCAGAAGGGGGAAGCATCTAAAAGACACGGGAACCGACATCAAGCAAAGGAGGCCTCGGGCTGGGCCTGGATGGGCCTAGGCCGACCGGTCCAGCCCTGTCCAGGGCCTTTTTGCCCCCTCCTTTGCCCTAGCCGCCATTCAGGCTATTTATAGCCCCGGGGTCGAGAGCCACGCTTGATCTAATTCGTCATCGGCCGCCGAGGAGCAGAGAAGAGAGGGACACCATCCCGAAGAGGAGAGGGTTAAGCTAGTTGACTAGGGTTACCCTAGCCGACGTGGGAACCTTGCACGGAAGACCACGTCGGAGTTCCCGGAGCTAGAAGAAAGATCAAGGAAGGACCCCGGTGGTGATCTTGTGTATGTATCATTGTCATAGTTGAATTATCAAGTTGAATCTTTTCCTAGCGATCAAGTGTTTCTTCGAAGATTTCATTTTTCGATCGGCTTGCTTATTCTAGATCTATTCTCGAGATAGATCACATAGGGTGTTCTTGTAGCCGCGGTGGCTAGAGGTACACTCCCGATCTTCCGAAAGAATCTCGACTTGTCTTTTGACTCGCCCTAAGCTACCCGCAAGAGTAGGGATACGTTGTGACATAACGGGGGTTCCGAAAGGCGGATGTTTTCGGATTCGGAGGGGAAACCATGATTTAAAGAGGCTTCTAATAAGATTCAATTTGCTACTTCTTCTCTTGCTTGGAACTTCAACAAAAGGCTTAACCCGATCTCTCTAGATCGGTTTATCTACCCAATCTTTCTTTGTTATCTCCAGTCTTTAGTTGATTAGATTAGTTTCGTGTCTTATATCTAGATGCATTAGGGTTTCTCTTTTATCGAAGATTGAAGTTGCTTGGCTTTACTAGATCATCTTTTGCGTCACACATTTGTTCCACGGATTCGATACCTTGGGTTCACCACTCAAGGGAAGAAGGGTCCCTGGACTACGACGGGAGACTTGTCCGCTTGCAAGTCTAAATGAACTTTGATATAACTATTAACCATCAACAGGCTGCCATGCGAAGAGATTGGGAAACAAGACTTGCGGAAGAGCTGGAATATAATTCGAGGAAGAAGAAGTGTGCTGAATTTTCTAAAGAGGCAACCCCGGAAGTCACAAAAGAGGAAACAATCACGGAAAAGCTTGAAGAGGAACATGTAAGTGCAATCAAGCCTTAAGTGGGTTTTGGTGAATTAAGTGACAACTTGATTAAATCCCTAACACTCTTGTGAAGCATGTGAGCAGGTTAATGATTATTGATAAATGATATTTATGAGTAAATTCATGCTTTTGGCTCACATTGAAATAAAGACAAGAATGGATCATGACAATGTATATGTAATGATTATAAGCGTACTAAGAGTGAATGTCATGATAAAGAAAGGATGTCCTTCCCATTGATCTTTACATAAAGCATACAACAAGTGATCCTAAGCTAAAGAAAAGCAAATATAAAGGCATGATGATATATGATAATTGGTTGGCTTTTCTATGTTGGGCAAAGCATATTTTGAAGAAAGGAGAAGCTTGTGGTGTAGTGATGGGAGAATTAAATTAAAGATGAATATGGCATCAAGGGATTTCACCATTGACACATGATAGAGATTGATGACCAATGTTGTGAGGTTTGTCAAAGAAAACATCAAGTGATTTCACTATTGCTACAAGATGGAACTTGATGATCTAGACAATAAGTTTACCAAGTTCAATATCAAATGGTTTTCACTCTTATACTTCATGAAGATTATTGACTTGTTCAAAGAAGAGATTTGCAAGACTTCGAGTTGGATTTTAGCTAAGGTCATTTGACTATCTATATTACTCCGGACCTACATTTGAAAGATTGCAAAAGCAAGGATAATTGATATCAATCAAAGGACAAACAAATTGAGTGGCATCTCAAATGGGTTTATCTCTATGGTGCAAGGCTTGACTCAATTGTGGCAAGGGTAAGTGATGAAGAAATCAAGATGGCTAAAACGAGGAACTAAGCTAAGGCTATGGATAGCGACCATAAGCAAAGTGGCTAGGGTGAAGTTAAGAGCATCAAGGATTTCGAAGAATCGTATCCAAGCCTACCGAGGAAAGTGATAAATTGCATCTAACGTCATGATTGATAAATTCAAGTGGCTTAAGAATTCAAAGTTATTGATCTCTACTCTATGGAAGATTTCTAGGTCGCTAGCTCAAGGTGGACATGCTCAAGCACATACATATGTTTGCTCATCTACAACATGTGCTTAGTTGGTACACGTCATTGGAAGCCCTCGAACCATTGAAGATCATTTATCGGCATAACTTGGAGGTTCAAGCTCAAGTGGATTTATTAGGATTTATCTTTTATCTTGAGTTTAGGTATGCCGCACTATCAAGAGGGATGAATCATTGGTTGGACAACAAACATCAAAAAGTGCTCAAGTGAAACCTAGAGAGACTAACCCGTGAGATCAAAACCTTAGTTGAGCTCTACGGCCAAAACCGGCCGACCGGTTTTGGAAACCGGCTCCGACCGGTTTGGGCACCGACACCGTCCAACGGCTAGTTGGTTTGTAAACCGGTCGACCGGTTTGGCAAACCGGTCGACCGGTTTTGTCGACGGACTAACGGCTAGTTTTGAGTGAGGTGGGTATTTATACCCATGAGCTCCTCTTTGAGGGGCCGCTTGGTTCTCTTTACTCCCAACACATTCCGAGAACCATAGCAAAGCTCTTCCCAACCTCTCTAAGTGAGATTTAAGCCTCTAGTGCCATATCCTTGAGTTGGGGTAAGAGAGTGACTAGTGTGAGAGCTTTAGAGAGCTTTGAGAAGCCCGAGTGAGCATTCCACACTTGAGCACCTGCCGATTTCGTTGAAGATCATTGAAGCATCTTTTACTCTTGGAGCATTTGCTCCTAGACGGCTAGAGGTTGCTTGGAAGCTCCAATCCGAGATTGTGGAAGCTCCAAGAAGTTTGTATTACCCCCGTGAATCTAGTGGAAAACCTCTCATCTCAAGAGATTGTTCTCTTGATTTGAGATCGAGGGAAAGGACAAGCCTTGTGTGGCGAGTCTATCCTTGTGTGGATACCTCAACAACGTGGACGTAAGCAAGCCTTTGTGGCGAGCCGAACCACGGGATAAATCCTTGTGTAAATTGCGCCTTTACTTCATATATACCTTGCATGTTGGTTTATCTCTCTTTCTAGCATATATCTTGTGCTTCCGCTTCGATCTACCTTGGTGTGCTTGTGTTGTGTGCAGGGACTTTGTTGGTACTCCAGGAAACCCATGTGGAAGTCCCACACCAAGTTTGGTTTGTGCTAGAACTCGTAGAGGGGTTTTACTTATAGTTGGTTCGTTCGTGTAAAACCGGTCTCGACGGTTTTGGAAACCGGTCCGACCGGTTTCGCATGCGACAGTGGGTTGAATTATTTTTAAGTGTGCAGGATTCGCCTATTCACCCCCCCCTCTAGGCGACATCAAGATCCTTTCGAGAACACATCAAGTCAAGAACTACCCTGAGCGTCGACTTCGCCGTACCAAATGAGTCAAACAAGAGAAGCATGTCAAACGCGAAGCTACTAAGGGAGTTTGAACCAATGGATTGGGTTCCTATCGATTACGGAGAAGTATTCGACAAGAGAAGACCGTTCCCTATTCAAAAGGGGATGGCGAGAGCATTGGAAGTGGATTTCCCATCGGAGAAGGAAGCGGAAAATTCATACGACCTTGAAACCACCGGTGAGATTTTCCAAAAACTCTTTGGAGATGACATAGTGGATCCGGAACACATAGCCGAGGTGAAGAGAATCATGGGGATCAAGCCCGAAGCATCACCATACGCTCGCCTCACTGAAATTTACGCGATTGGATCCGAAGAAGAAGAGAAGATGACGCCACACTTGAATTGCGAGATCAACGGAGTTCAATGCAAAGCGTTATGTGACATCGGAGCCCAAGTAAGTGTCCTATCTTCTAAAATTTCCGATAAAGTTCAAGACCACAACCTAGACTTAGCTCCAACATCAACGAAATTAATTATGGGAGATGGTAGAACTATTAAACCTCTAGGTATTGCTTGCAACATGAAAGTAAAAATCTCTAGAAATTGTATACCAACCGATTTCTTTGTTATTGATGCTTACCATAGTAATCATGATCACATAATCCTAGGTAGGCCCTTTCTTAAGTTGGTTGATGCCGTGTTAGATGCCAGAGAAGGCAAAGTAATGATGAACCTTAATGGAACAAAGTACACATATAATTTTCTTCGTGCTTCTAAACACCTTACACCCTTTCCTCCCGAAGATGAAGAAGTAAAAGAGATAGATAGCCTTTGTTTTGTTGAAACCCTTAGAGACCCGCTGAAAAGAGCGATGGAATATCAAATTAGTAATCAACAAGATGAAGAGCTAGAAGAAGCAACAAAAGGCATAGAACCACATGATGAAAGCGTGGAGGAAGGAAAATTCGAAGACATAGGAGAGATTAAACCCGAGGAGCCTCAAGCGCCCGAGGTAGACCTTAAACCTTTGCCCAAAGGATTAAAGTATGAATTTTTGGGCCCAGACAAGACCTATCCAGTCATCGTGAGCGACGAGTTGAGTCCCGAAGAAAATGAGAAGTTGCTGATTTTATTAAAAAACATAGGAAGATGATTGGATATTCGATTAATGATCTCAAAGGTATTAGCCCAGCCTTTTGCACTCATCGTATACCAATGGAAGACCAATGTAAGCCCGTAGTGGACCACCAAAGGAGGCTAACTCATGCCATGCGAGAGGTAGTAAAGAAAGGTCATCAAGTTACTTGATGCCGGAATCATCTACCCGGTTCCGCATAGTGAGTGGGTGAGCCCGGTACATTGTGTACCAAAGAAAGGAGGTTTGACCGTGGTGAAGAATGAGAAGAACGAATTGATACCGCAAAGAACCGTGACCGAGTGGCGGATGTGTATTGATTATCGTAAGCTTAACAAAGCGAAGAAGAAAGATCACTTCCCCCTACCGTTCATCGACGAGATGCTCGAGAGATTAGCAAACCACGCTTATTTTTGCTTTCTCGATGGGTACTCGGGGTTCATGCAAATTCCCATTCACCCGAACGATCAACACAAAACAACGTTTACATGCCCTTACAGAATGTTTGCATATAGAAGGATGCCCTTCGGTCTATGCAACGCTCCGGCCTCTTTTCAACGTTGCATGATGGCTGTATTTTCGGAATTCATCGAAGAAATTGTCGAGGTGTTCATCGATGATTTTTCCGTTTATGGGAAGACGTTCATGGATTGCTTGGCAAACTTGGAAAAGGTCCTCACGAGGTGTGTGGAGGTAGACTTGGTGCCACTTCATGCACGTCTTCATGGTTAAGCAAGGCATAGTGCTCGGACATGTTATATCCGAGAGAGGCATTGAAGTGGACAAGGCTAAGGTAGAGACGGTTGAGCAACTCCCACCTCCGACGGACATTAAGTCCTTAAGGAGCTCTCTAGGCCATGCCGGATTCTATAGAAGATTTATTAAGGACTTCTCAAAGATCACTAAGCCTTTACTGCATCTTCTTCAAAAGGATGTGGCTTTCGACTTTGATGAGGAGTGCCTAGCGGCATTCCAGACCTTGAATAGTGCATTGGTGAGTGCTCCCATTATTCAACCTCCGGATTGGAGCCAACCTTTTGAGATCATGTGTGATGCAAGTGACTACGCCGTAGGCGCGGTCTTGGGTCAAAGAAAGGAAGGCCGAGTTCACGCCGTTTACTATGCTAGCAAAACTCTTAGTGGGGCGCAATGAAATTATGCCACTACGGAAAAGGAGTTGCTAGCGGTGGTATTCGCTTTCGAAAAATTCAGATCTTACATCGTGAACTCGAAGGTCATTGTTTACACTGATCACGCAGCCATCAAGTATCTCTTGGCTAAGAAGGAAGCTAAACCATGTTTGATTCGTTGGATCCTTCTTCTCCAAGAATTTGATGTTGAAATCCGTGATAAAAAGGGGGTGGAGAATGTTGTGGCCGATCATTTGTCTAGGATGAATTGTGGACAAGATGATAAAGAGCCCATCGAAGATAAGATGAGAGACGACCACCACTATCGAGTGCTTGATAAAGATACTTGGATGATCGATATCATTCGAGCGATTCGGAAGATGCCCCTCGATCATCTAGATAAAAACTCTCAAAAAGAGGATAATCTCCGAAAGTAGGAAATACTTTTGGGATGCACCATACCTCTTCAAACTTGGCAATGATGGAGTCATGAGAAGATGTGTGCCAAGAGAAGAGAGGGTAGAAATTATGAGAAAGTGCCACTCGGCGGAGTACGGTGGACACTATAGCCTTTTTTCAACCCAAGCAAAAGTATGGTCAAGCGAATTCTTTTTGCCGAAAATGCATGAAGATACTAAAAGATATGTTGCATCATGCCCAGAATGCCAAAGAACCGGAAACATCTCTCAAAGAAATTCTATGCCTTTGAAATACAACCTACAAATTGATATATTCGATGTATGGGGTATAGACTTCATGGGGCCTTTCAAAAACTCATGCGGATATGAACATATTCTAGTCATGGTTGATTATGTATCCAAGTGGGTAGAGGCTATGCCATGTCGTAAAGCTTCCATGGAGGAGTCCATTACTATGATCAAGAACGTGATTTTTCCTCGTTTCGGTACACCGAGAATCTTGATAAGTGATAGAGGAACTCACTTCAACGGGAAGAATTTCAAAAAGTGCTTGTCCAAGTTGGGAATTGAGCATAGGGTCTCTACAGCCTATCACCCACAAACCAACGGACAAGCGAAAACGTCAAATATGCAATTGAAAAGCATCCTCAACAAAACCATAGAGAAGGGAGGCAAAGATTGGTCAAAAAAATTAGACGGAGCTTTATGGGCTTACCGAACGGCGTTCAAAACACCGATAGGTATGACCCCTTATCAATTCGTCTATGGAAAAGCTTGCCACCTTCCAGTTGAGTTGGAACATAAAGCCTATTGGGCGATTAACGAGATGAACCTCGATCTCGATGCCGCGGTGGTGAAACGAAGGATCCAAATAAGCGAGCTAGAGGAGATGAGGTTGAAAGCGTATTAAAATGCAAGCATATACAAAGAGAGAATCAAAAGGTGGTATGATAAAAGGTTGAAAAAGAAAGAATTTAAAGAAGGAGATAAGGTCCTCCTCTACAATTCGAGGTTTAAAACCTCCGGAAAAGGGAAATTGCAAAGCAAGTGGGATGTACCTTATGTTGTGCATTCGATGCTCTCCAACGGAGCGGTAACCATTATGGATAAAAAGGCGATCAATTTATGGTGAATGGTCAACGGCTTAAGGTTTACTACGAACCCGACGTTGTGCCCCTTCACCATGTTGATGTCTTCACCATGGAAGAAGAGCCCGAACGTCCCGCCTACGACGAAAAACAAGGCATGAATTTCTGTAAATGATTTTTTATTTTATTTTTCTGGAGTTTCTCGCAAAGATTTACTGGGCCAACTTTTTCCCATGGGCTGAGGAGGTGAAATAAGGGCGGTGTGCGAAAAACCGGACCGGCCCGGCCCCCGAGGCAGGGTGGGCCGGCCGGCCTGGTCCGACCGGCCCAGTAGGGTTTCAGCGGCCGACGTCCCCGATTTTTGTCTGAATTGCTCCTTTTCGACTTCCTTCTTTGGTCAGAATATTTTAAGGTAAGTTTAAAAAAGGAAAATGAGGTTCCCAGGGCTTCCCTCTCCGGACTATTTATTTGGCCGAATTGGGAGCTTGGGAATCAACCCCTTCAAGCAATATTTTGCACCCTTGCAGCAGCCATTGTGTCCCCAAGAAGCTTAGAGTTGAAGCTAGAAGCCAAGGAGCCATCGATGGAGGAGGCGAAGCGATGCGAGCTCAAGCTACTCGTCGAGAACAAGAGGACCGCCCGCATCTGTTGCGGAAGGTGTGTCCCGACCGGAGCTATCGCATCTTGCAACCCCGTCGAAGGAGAGAAGGTCCCTACGCCCGTTCGAAGGTCGGCGCGCATCCAAGGCATGAAGCGGAAAGACTACAAGGAGGTGTTGCCCGAGCCTAAGGATTATGGGGGTAGCGACTATTCCGACGATCGTAGCCCGAGCTCGTGGGCGGCCGCCGGAAGAGATGATAATAACCTCTACATTTGGGATGAGGTGCCTAATGAGAAGACTCCCGAAGGTCCTAACGGCAGCGGCGACGACGGCGGCGACGAAGGTGGCGACGACAATGGTGGTGGCGACGACGGCGGTGATGATGGTGGAGATAATGGCAATGACGACCCCTTTGGATTGCATCCGATGTGTTGTTGACCTTGTCGTCACTCCATTGCGGATCTACGCGTCAGTCGATGAATGTCTCCAAGCCATGGAGGCGATGAAGCAGCGTTTGGAGGATTTGGAGCGCGTAGTTGAAGACGACTACAAGTTCCTTAACCGCAACGTGTGCAAACTCTTTGGCACGGTCGGGAACATGAGAGGCAAGTGGTGCAATACTTGCTTAAAGTACCACTAGGTCTAGTTTTCCCCTTAGGAATTTTGTAAGATACGACGAGGACGTCGTATATTTTTAGAGTGGGGGAGAGCTAGCTAGCTAGCCTTAGCTTTTGAGTTTCAAAGTTTAGGTTCGGTTTAGTTTTCGAGAGAGGAGAGTCTTAGAGTTTAAAGAGTCTTAGTTTTCGAGTGTGTTTTTAAATTTTTGCAAGTTTGAAGTGTCTTAAATTAGTGTTGAGTCAAAGAAAATGAAATAAAAAGAGTCTTTATATATTTTGTGTCTTGTGTGATGCTTATCTTTATTCACTTGTTTGTTTATCTTTGATTCTTGATATACGAACATAAGTATGTGGTTTGAAAAACATTTACCGTGGTGCTTAGTGGAATTGCTACTACTAAAAGTACCCATACCACACTTCGATCTCGAGCTTCACATGTTAGTTGTGCTATGATCAATGCTAAAAGTTGGAGGATTTCAGTTCTGAAAATTATCTTAAAACCCTTGTGATAAAGGTTAGCAAAACCTCTTTTTCCAAGTTGAGAGTAAGAAAAAATCCTATACAAAGCCAATTTATTTTTTTGCTCCACCATAAGTGTGATTAGCACGATGAGTTGGGCTAGGATCCTTCTCTCTTGGGAGTTTTAATTTCGAGCAATGATCATGTTCTTGTGCTTATCTTTTGTTGCTAGCCTCGTCATACATTCGGTAACGAGACTTTCACATCGGAAGTCCCGTACATCGTCGAATTCCATACCCAACCCTATACATCTCTTTTGAACATTGCATTCCTTGAACACAACCTATTCTCAAAGTTTCGTCTCGTCTCTAGCATGGTTTATTTAAAATTTCAGATTGTATGCATGCAAGAATGAGAGGAGTTGAGAGCTTTGAAAAGTTGTCAAGAGAGGGAAAAATAAAGAGAAAAAGTATGAGTATGGAAAAGAAAGAAAGAAAGAAAGAAAAAATATATGTGAATGAAAGAATAAAAGAAAAAGAAAAGAGGAGGTAGCAATAAAGATATGAGAGGGATGAATAAAGTGAAAGAAAAGAAAAATAAAGTGTAAAGAAGGATGTCACGTTTTCAAGAGACGAAACTTTCATTCTTTTCCAACCATGTGCAATCCGACAACGAGGACGTCATCGGTGTCTCGTAGTCATAATTTTCTTTTGCCCTTTCACATGTCCACCATTCTAAATCTTCTCATCCTTGATATCTCTACATATAGTTAATTCTCATGATCATTGGCTTTGAAAGGTAAACAACCATTAGAGGAAGTTCTTAGTTTGACAATACTTGTGTTGATTGAGCTAGCCCTACCTATAGCTCCACTTTACATGTTATATGAGAGACTTATGGGAGGTGAGAGTTTTATAAAATTGGTTTAGGATAGCCACCTCATATGAGTGACTTGAGAAAGCTTGGAGAAAGGTTTTTGCCTAATACTTGTTGCAGGAATTTTGTTTTTAAAAGTCATAAAAACCCTCCGATGGAAGCAAAGAAGTAAGCATGGCTGAAATTGAAGACTTCGAGTGAAGAGTTTGGGTTGTGGGGTAAATCTTGACGTGGTAAAAATTCTAAACGCCCATGTTTATGTTTGATGATCATTACTTTATGTTTTTGTATTAAAGATGAAAGGATTGACTAACTTGTGAAGAAGGATTAGCGGTACATGATTACAACGCTTTGGACGAAGTTCTTTTACGAGTACTTGCTCGAGGACGAGCAAGAGCTAAGTGTGGGGGAGATGTTGACGGTGTATTTTGGTACACCTAGCATGTTCATTACACTTTGGTTTGGATTTGATTATGGAACTAACCCGCCACTAGGCACACTAATCATATAACAAGTTCATCTATGTGCATGCATTTGGAAGTGTTGTGTTTATGTAGGAAAACATGGACATAAAGGACGGATTCGCAACAAGTTCAAAGGAGCATTTACAGAGTATTGTTCGTGTTCATGATCTTGAGGAAATCACTTCCAATGGTGGCAAGGACCGAAGTGCTACGAGGAACACCCCCAGGGATTGAAGCGTAAAAGACCAAACTTCATGCGCGGAGAACCTCCATCTTGGACGTGAGGATGACATCGTCAAAATCATGCAAGTGGAAGGGGCAAAGTGCATAATCACCTGAGGACCCACGGGAGCGAAGGGGCGACCGAACCGGGCCGAGATGGGCCTGGGCCGGTCGGCCTAGGCCGGCCGGCCCAGCCCACCCCGGTGGTCGGTTCGGCCCCCCTTTCCTTGCACCCGAAGGATCTTTAACCCTAAAAGCCTGGAGGCGCCGCCATCACAAGAGGAGAAAGCCATCCGCACCAGGAGGCCATCCACAAGCTAGAGAGAGAGGAGGGAGATCTCCGGAGGGAGATCGTCCACCTCGAAGGAAGCACCCACACGTGGAGAGGAAGGAAGACACCGTCGGAAGGGAAACCATGATTAACGGTGCTATGTCCAGCACCTTGATGGGGTAATCTCCTTATTCGTCCATGGGCTGTAATCGATCTTGAGATGTAATCATACTTTGTCAGATTATCTATCTATCATCTTGTGTTGAATATACTTTAATGCTTAAGGTTAGCTACCATGCCGTAAAGGGAGTATGAGCTCCAATGCTTCCTTAGATCCATTCAATACGCTGTGTCCATCATAGGTCTAGTCATGAATACCTTCGCGTAGTGACAGTACGAGAGGAGGGAAAGGGCGAAACCGTGGTCACAACTCCGATAGATTAGATTGGTTCATGTCTTTAAGTGATTGCATGCTCTAGTATCGTAGACCCGTGGGCGAGTGTCTTTTATCTTGATATCTTAATCATTCTCTCTAGTGTAGTTTAGTTGTTTTCTAGTTTAATTGTAGTTAGAGGTTTGAGTAGCTAGAGTGTGAAGGTAGATCGAACGCTTGTAATCCCCTTGCTCCGCGGATTGACAAGAACCTTGGGAATCCCGTGGTGAAAAAGGTGTGGGGTCCGTACGCTTGCGGATCGTAGAGGGATACGTCTTTTATCCGTCAACAGAGCTCGGGTCTGGCGACCATTCCGACCAAGCAGGCTCGTGACGGCAAGAGGCTTCACACTTGTTGAAGATGGTGTCCTTAGGTCGTATGACCCTTAGGTTGGCTTTGAGCCTAGCCCCCGAGCATGTCGAGGGGAAGGACTAGAAAGACTCGGAACCCCCAGGTTTTGCGACCCATATGTTGGCTTTAGCCAAGCTCCCGAGCATGTCGAGTGGGAGGGGGAAGCATGGGGAAGGAGGAGGTAGTGCTCGACTCATAGCAGATGACTGCTTAAAATATTTATTTATTAAATCTGAAAAAAGGGTACAAGAAAAGGAAATACATAGCTTAAGTTTAAAACTATTCTATGGATAGAATCGACGTAGATGCTCCACGTTCCAGGGGTTGGGTACTCCTTGCCCGTCGCCCCACTGGAGTCGATATGTAGACAGGCTGATAACTTCCGTGACGATGAAGGGTCCCTCCCAAGGGGCAGAGAGCTTGTGCACGCCGTCGGTCTTCTGGATGCGTCTGAGGACGAGGTCGCCAACGTTAAAGGAAGCTTCTTTAACATTGCGATCATGGTAACGACATAGCTGTTGGTCAAGACGAGCTTGTCTCATGACGGCAGTGAGTCTTTGTTCTTCGAGGCTGTCGAGGTCGATGCGTCTTGTTTGCTCGGCCTCTCCTTCCTCGTAGAACTGGATTCGTGGAGCTTCGAAAGCGACGTCGGTAGGTAGTACAGCTTCTGATCCATAGACCAGAAAGAAGGGCGAAAAGCCCGTAACAGAGCTGACTTGAGTTTTAAGACCCCAAATCACGTGTGGTGGCTCGGCTAACGAGCGGGTGGCGTAGTTGGTGGCATCATCGTAGATACGGTCTTTGAGTGCTTGGAGCACCATGCCGTTGGCTCTCTCGACTTGGTTGTTGCACCGTGGGTGGGTGACCGAGGAGTAGTAGACGTAGATGAGGTTATCCTGGCAAAAGTCCTAGAAGACCGAGCCAGTGAAAGCTTTGCCTAGGTCGATGATGATCCTGTTAGGCACGCCGAAGCGATGTTTGATGTCTCTGATGAATTTAATTGCTTTTTCCGATGTTACTTTCGCAACAGGTCGGACTTCAATCCACTTGGTGAATGTGTCTACAGCAACCAGGATATGTTTGTAGCCGCCCGGGGCGGTATGAAATGGTCCTACATTGTCGAGGCCCCACATAGCGAAGGGCCATGACGGCGGGATAGTGCGCTGGACCTGAGCTGGCAGGTGCTGCTGTTTAGAAAAGAATTGGCATCCTTTGCACCTTTATATGAGGTCTTTAGCATCGGTTATGGCCGTGGGCCAATAGAATCCAGATCGGTACGCTTTGCCGACCAAGTTGGTGGATGCCGCGTTGCAGCCACACTCGCCGCTGTGAATCTTAACTAAGAGCTGTAGACCTTCTGATCGTAGGATGCACTTCATCAAGATGACAGAGGAGGCAGCTTTCCTGTATAGGTCTGAACCAATTACGAAGTAGTTAGCACTTCGTCTCGTGATGCGTTCTCGCTCTGCTTTGTCGTCGGGGACAAGTTTGTCGAGTATAAAGTCTATGAAGGGCTTGCGCCAATCATCCTCTTTTCCTGACATTAGCACGTCACGGGGAGGTGCTGAGTTTTGGTCGTTTAGAGGTGGTTCTGGATTATCAGGATCCAAAAGCTTGATTGAAGGCTTGCGTAGGTCTTGGACGAACACGCCTGCTGAAACTAGAGCTCGACAAGAGCCTAGTTTGGAGAGTACATCGGCGGCGACGTTGTTGCTCCGTGGGACATGCTGGAACTCGATCCCCTCGAAGTGGCCTTCGAGTTTACGGATTTCAGCGCAGTAAGCATCCATCGTGTCCTTGACGCAGTCCCACTCCTTGTTAACCTGTTTGATGATGACCTTGGAATCGCCAAAAGCTAGTAGTCGCTTGATGCCAAGGAACACTGCTATGCGGAGCTCGTGGATCAGGGCTTCGTACTCTGCTCCATTGTTGGAGGCCTTGTAGTGGATTTGCAGGATGTACTTGAGTTGTTCTCCCTAAGGAGAGATGAGCAATACACCTGCACCTGCCCCTTTGAGGTTGAGGGTGCCGTCGAAGTACATTATCCAGTGTTCAGGCCGCTCTTTGGGAGGAGGCATCTGGATCTCTGTCCATTCAGACACGAAGTCGGTGAGGATCTGCGACTTGATTGCTTGCCTAGGGCAAAACTCTATTTCGAACTCTCCAAGCTCAAATGACCACTTGACGATGCGGCCGTTGGCGTCGCGGTTACGGATGATCTCTCCTAGGGGGGAACGAAGATGGAACCACGATCTTATGAGCTTGGAGGTAATGTCGAAGCTTTGTCGATGTGATCAGGAGCGCATAGAGCAACTTCTGGGGTTGTGTGTAAAGTGTCTTAGTGTCGTCCAGGACATCACTCACGTAGTACATAGGTCATTGAACAGGATAGGCCTGCCCTTCTTCTTCTCGCTCGACGACGAGAACCATGCTGACCACGTTAGTGGTGGCGGAGATGTAAAGTAGGAGTGTTTCCTTCGGGACCAGAGGTGTCATGACTGGTGGTGTCGTTAAGGACTCTTTGAGAGCCTCAAATGCTTTTTGGGCTTCGTCGTCCCATACGAACTTGTCGGCCTTCTTCAATAGCTTGAAGAAGGTTAAGACTTTTTCACCGAGCTTGCTGATGAAACAACCTAGAGCCGCCATCATGCTGGTAAGCTTCATGACATATTTTTTGTTGGATAGCTTGGGCATCTTGCGTATGGCGTCGAACTTTGCTGAGTTGGCTTCAATGCCTCGGTGCCCGACCATGAAGCCCAGGAGCAGTCCGGAGGGGATACCAAAGACACACTTTGTTGGGTTGAGCTTCCACTGGAATTCTCGCAGATTGGTGAAGGTTTCGGTGACGTCGGTGATGAGCTTGTCTTCCACTGTGGTCTTGACGGCCACATCGTCTACATAGGCCTCGACGTTCTTCTCGATTTGGGACTTTAAACACTTCTGGATCGCCTTCTGGTATGTTGCTCTAGCGTTTTTCAAGCCAAAGGTCATGACCTTGTAGAAATAGATGCCGTGAGGCGTTATGAACGTTGTTTTATCTTCGTCGTCAGGGTGCAGGGCTATCTGGTGATATCCTGAGTAGCAGTCGAGGAAACAAAGTAGGACACTACCAGTTGTGGAGTCCACGACCTGGTCAATATGAGGAAGAGGGAACGGATCCTTCGGGCAGTGCTTGTTAAGGTCATTGTAATCGATACATATCCTTAATCCACCAGTTTTCTTTGGTACAAGAACCGGGTTTGCGAGCCAAACCGGGTGTTGACACTCTTATAAAACCTGCAACTAAGAGCTTACAGAGTTCTACTTCTATAGCTTGTTTTCTGTCTTTTGCAAATCGCCAGAGCTTTTGCTTGATAGGTCGTGCGGTCTTGCTAACTTCAAGTCTGTGCTCAGCCAGCTCCCTGGGGACCCCGGGCATATCGGATGGATTCCATGCGAAGATGTCAGCATTGTCCCTGAGGAAGCTGGTGAGCGCGAGTTCCTATTTGGGGTCGAGGTCGGCCCCGATGACGACTTCCTTGGATGCGTCGGGCAGGCCGAGGCAAACCTTCTTGACAGCTGGACTAGGGTCCAGAGTTGTGGTTGTGCGCTTCTGGTCTGGTACTTGCAGAGTTGTTTGGTCGATCTTGGCTGCCTGGGTGACCATGACCGTTGTTGCGGCTTTGATCGCTGAATCCTTGGAGAGCTCGACAGCGGCACTTTCACAATTGTAAGACACCATGATGTCCCCCAGGATGGAGAGGATCCCGTTTGGTGTCAGCATCTTCATGATGAGGTAGGTGTGATGTGGTATAGCCATGAATTTGGCGAGCATAGGTCGACCGAATATGGCGTGGTATGAAGAGCGGAAGTCCGCGACCTCGAACGTCAGGTACTCTGTACGGAAGTTCTCCTCTGTGCCAAACATGACCGGGAGGCATACACGACCTATGGGTACGCAGCCTTTCCGGGCACAACCCCGTAAAAGGGTTCGTCACAAGCAGTCATCTTGCTGAAGTCGAACTCCATCTTGCGCAGCGTCTCTGTGAAGATGATGTTTAGGCTGCTGCCTCCATCGATGAGGGTCTTAGGCAATCAGGACCCATTGACTATGGGATTAACGACCAGCGGATAGGTTCCAGGGTCGGGGATGTGAACCCAATGATCTTTCCTGGAGAAAGTGATTGGGAATTCAGACCACCACAGAGGTCGCGAGTTTTCAGTGTTGACGTGTCTGATCTCCCTGGCGCTTGATCGAGTCTGTTGGTTGCTTTTGGTCACTTGGCGACCTCCAATGATGAAGTTGATCTCGCGGTTGGCCTTCTGGAATGCGCCATTGGGGTTGCCCCCTTTGGGTGGTGGTGGTGGAGTCTGCTCCTTGCAGTTGTTGTCGCGAGGACTGTGGTCGTCCTGGCGACGTCGATCATCACATCGGTCGTCTCGTCGGTCGTTGTGACGATCATCATGGCGATCATCACGACTATCGCTTTTGTGGTCATCGCGCCTGTCGTTGCGGTCATCGCGATGGTAGTCGTCACGTCTGTCCTCGCGGTGGTAGTCGCGGTGGTAATCATGTCGATCCCTATCGTCATTGCGAGGATAGGGCCTGCGGTCACGGTAATCTCGTCAATCAGGTCGACGGTTACAATTGTTGAAGTGTTGGCCACCGTTGCGGTCATCATTGCCGTTGCTTCTGGTCTTCTTGGAGGTAGATGGGACTCCAAGGGCACGCTTCAACTGCTCGCACTCCCTCATGGTGTGCTTGGCGTCGCGGTAGAACTGGCACTGGTCGTCCATGACTATATTGAAGTCACCTTCGAGGAAGGTGGAAGCTCTTGGTGGATCTGTCACATAGGCTTCGCCAGATCGCTTGCACGACCTGGTGCCTCTATCATCATGGTCTTCTCCGTTGAAGTCATGCATTACCGCATCTTGCATGTCAACCAGTTTGTCGACGTAGGCCATGAGGTCACTAATGGTTTTTGCGTCGGCTTCGTGGATCTTCTCAAACAACTTGATGTCGGTGATTCCCCTTTTGTAGTAGGCGACGACGTCGTCATCTTTGACACCTACAAGGGTGTTGCGGTTCTCGAAGTAGCGGTTGGTGTACTCACGGAGAGTTTCATCACTTCTCATCCGCACTCTGGCGAGGTGGTGAGTATTGCCAGGATGATTGTAAGTCGCCTGGTAGTTGGTCGTGAAGAGGCGAGACAGAGTTGCCCAGGAGGTGATGCACTCTGCTGGGAGATTGTCGAGCCATAGGAGTGGTGCCTTGCCCATCACGAGGGGGAAGTATCCCGCCATGTGGTCTTCATTGCCTTCAGAGGCACGTGCCGCTATGATGTACATCTTGAGCCATATACTCGGGTCGGAGAGACCGTCGTACTTCTCAATAGATGGCTTGAAGTCCTTGGGGTTGAGGACCAGGAGCGTCCCGGTGGTCGATGGATGACCGCTCCTTAGTGATGAGTGATTGACCACGGGTGTTGGATTGACTCTTGGCTCAGTGCGCAGGTGTAGGTTGCGGCCTAGTTCGTGTTGTTGAAGGTGAAGAACGGGCGCGAAAGGTCTTCAGCCTTGAGGGGCCTCCGGGAGATGGAGAGACAAGTAGGCTCGGTTCGAGGGACCCGGTGGACGGCGGGACTAGGTGCAGGCCACATGGTGGCGAGATGAGCAAGACGAAGTCGTGGACGATCGAGCCGGTGCGTGGTGGCGGTCGAGTCAAGAGGCTTGGCGGGAGGCCGGGCCGAGCACGCGGGGTTTGGTGGTTTGTCCACAAAACCATCAGAGGACGGTTTCTTGGTTTGGGCCTCAAAACCTAGTCCGAAGGCCCAACACGACGGAGACGGGATCCGGGCGTGTCGGGAAGCTTCGAAGCGGAGGACACGCGGCGGGATCGCATGGCTTGCGTCGGGAGGACGCGGGGTGCGGCAAAGGCGTGGTCGTCCGATGGCAAGACCCACAAACATTACATAAATGCCCCTATGTGGGTTGTATCGCCAGTAGTTGAGTTAGGGGTAGTCGAGTCATTTACCACACCGGCGGGACCTGATATATAAGCCATGAGTGTGGGTGGATGGCTCTCTCTCTCCGCGACTTAGGGTTTCATTTCCCCCCTTCGCTTTCTCTTTTTCTTAGACTATTTTCTCCTCTATTTTCTCTAGGCTAGCTTGAGAGCTTCATGAGAGATTTGTTGAGAAGGATGGATGCTAGGGCGGCAAGCTAGACCTTGTGAATCTTTCCTGGTTTGTATAGAAGATTCGGCGTTGTGGTTCCCTTGATGATTTTCGGAGTCATTTTTGTGCTATTTTCGTGCTCGTCTTGATTCTCGTTTTCTAGATGGTTTTGGCTTGGATTTGTTTGGGGGATTCATCCTTGAGTGCCTTGTGCCTCTTTTCCCAGTGATTTCTTGCCCCCAAACTCCTCAAATCATCCTAGATTCGTGATTCTTTGGATGAACTCATGAGTAGGACTTGAGCTCGTGTGATCCGCGATTCCCGGTGATTTGGTGGGTTTGGAGACGAGAGTTTTGAGGTATAATCTCACCCAGGGGTGCTTAACATCTCCCCCAAATCTTGTCTCAAGAACTTGAACCGTTTGGGATTTCCGGTGATAGTTGGTGGAGTTGACTTCGCGAGCGAGGGGATTTTTCTGTTCTGTTTGAACTGGCGGACAGTCCGCCCCCTCTCCGCGGACCGTCCGCGAGGTGCCTGTTCAGCCCAGTTCTTCGCGTGTTCGTCGTGATCTTGCTCGCCTTCGTTTCCGATCTGGTTTTGCTTTAGGTTTTTGTTGCAGTTGGTTTGCGGACGGTCCGAGCTTCTGTAGCGGACGGTCCGGATCCGGTGCGGACGGTCCTCCTGGTCCTTGCGGACAGTCCGTTTTTCCCGGTTCATCTCTGGTGGTTCTGGTGGCATTTACGGACTGTCCGCGACACCTAGCTGGACTGTCCGCGTGGCCCTTGCGGACTATCCGCAGCACCTGGCCGGACTGTCCGCGTGGTCAGTGCGGACGATCCCGCCCCTCCGGCCGGACGGTCGCCGCGTGCCCGGCAGCTTTGCTCCTTGGTTCGATTCCTCTCTTCTTTCTTTCGTGCTTCCACATGTGTTTCAAGGAATCATTCCTAAGACTTGAGGTTGATCCATAACCTCGTTGTCTTGGCGATTGGTGTGTGACTTGATCCATCGCTCGTGTGTGACCGGGATTTGTCTAGGGTATAGGCCGGGTTCTTTGAGAAGAATTTTTTACCGGCTCCTATTCACTCCCCCCTCTCTAGTCGCCATTCGATCCTTCAGGGGTATCTGATCGTCCGGAGATGTCGTGAGAAAGCTGGGAAATTATTGACCCCTCTCGGGCTTGCTGATGGAGCATTATCAGCAGGGATGACGTAGAGGTCGTTGGGATGGCCGTTGTCTTGGTCGTACTGGGCACGTCGTAGGAGTTCCTGATCATGCATGATCCGGAGATCTGTAGCTTGAATAGGGTTGTTGGTGTCGAGGGCGTCAAAGACTCCATGCTCGCGGTCGTAGTTAGCACGTCGAGCTATCTCGACTTCTTCTCTTATGCGGTGACTCTGACTTCCCTCCGCACTATTGGCCTGGACCGGAGGAGGCTGAGCTCCTGCATTGCGTCTTGGATTTGGGGCGGCATTCCCCTAGATGTTGGCAGCGTTGGCTGCATTGTTGGCGGCATTACCAGTAGCATTGGCCGGGGCGTTTGCTGGAGCATTAGCCGTAGGGTTGGCTGGAGCATTGGCTGCAGCATTGGCAGCGGGATTGGCTGGCTGCACTACTTCATTTTCGCCTCGACCTTCTTCAGCCACCGGGTCAAGGGGACCCTGTCTACGACGTCGCTGGCGAGGACACTCCAATCTGCTTCTGGAGTAAGAACTTGCTGTGGATCTGCTGTATCCAGGATCTCTTTCTTCGATCTGAGCAGCAGCGATGCAGAGGTTTGCTTGGAGACGTCGGACCATTGGGGAATCTTCGAGGTGGTTGAGAGCGGCAAGAGCGGCTCCCAAGTTGGTTTGTGGTGAATTATAGACTTTGAGTCCGTCACGCTCGAAATCCCTGAGGAGGTCTCTCGCGCGCAGTCTGTTGGCACGAGGTAGATTATATTGGCGTCGCTGCTGTGGGGCAGCTGGTGCCGCAGGTGCTTGTTGCCCGATGTTGGCGTTGACTTGACCAGCGTTAGCCGGTGGTTGGTCTGCACCTGGGGCAGCAATAGCGAGCTCTTGTTGTCGCCGGACGGCTCTGGCAGCATTGGTGTTTTCACGCTCTTGTCGTTGCTCGTCTGTTTCTCCATCTTGTGGCGGCACATCTGTAGAAACGACCAAGATCTGGCGATCTGGGATCTCAAACTCTTCTCCCGGATAGTTTGGGGAGATTGTTGTATGGGCGACCTGGAACGCAAGGCGGTCCGGAGACGACTCTTGGTTCATCCGACGGCGGTGAGCCGTGGTGAGGGGTCGACGAAGCTTCTTGAGGACACGGCACTGGCGTGCGGTGTGGTTGGACTTCTCGCGAATAGGGCAGGGTTCGTCGAAGTGATTCCTGCAGCTTCCACGATCTTGGGTCTTGGGTCCAGATTGAATCTGGATCTTGCGCTTCATGAAGTGTGATGCTACGTGAGCAGCGTTGCACAAGCCAAGAGGCATGCTGGAGATTGACAAGGTCGTGTGAGGGCGTTTGCCGCGCTCACAGACTTTGATCGTGTCAGAGAGCATGCCCTCGACACGATGAATCCCAGCGATCAGGTCGCTAGGAGTGGGTGGGTGGGTGTCTGATGACAGATCTGTTTTGATCTGTAGGTCGGTGGTGACCGCATTGCCTTCGATGACGAGGCAGGCGACTGGAGCGGTGGATGTCGCTGGGATCGAGCCAAAGCAGATGTCGACGGGGTTGGCGAGGATGTCCGCCATGCTCTCCGGGAAGATGATGTCGTTGGTCGAAGCCATCGAGTTGCACAAAAAACCTTGACTCATCCCCTACCTGGCGTGCCAACTGTCAGATGGTTAGATCTGGACAGCCCACGGGGGTGTTAATCCCTGTGGTTTAGTTGTTCGGCGGGGAGGAGTCCAAGGCTAAGAACTCGAAGGTCGCACACGAGTACGCGAAACACAGAGAACACGGCGAGTTTATACTGGTTCGGGCCTCTAGAGAGTAATACCCTACGTCCTGTTGTTGGTGTAGATTGCTTGAGGATTGCGTATGAGTACAAGGGGTCGCCTAGTCCATATATTGGTCAGCGGATGAGGTCGGTTCCCAGACTCCTGGTCGGTTACGACCAGGAGACCTGAGTCTACATTACACATCTTGCCATATCCCGTCGATCTGCTTTGGTCGTAATCCACGAGGTCTTGTTCCGTGCACCGAGTCTTGAGGTCGTGCTGAATGAGGTCGTCTGGGGAATCTTCTAGAAGGTCTTCAGGAGGTCGTGTGGGCTACCAACTAGGTCGGTTGAGCCCACTGACAGGTCGGTGAGTCTTCTAGTGTGACAACCCGCCCAGGAAAATACCGTACTATCGCCTAAGACCGATCCACTTTGGTCGTTAAGCAATAGTAAAGTATCATCCTGTCGTTGGTTGTCGGGTTAACGCCCGGTAAATCACTTGGACATCGAACAGAGGATCAACACATGCATTAAAACTCACGCGAAGGCGAGTCCAGAGTACAACATGAATTAAGCATTTTATTACAAACCATTGTTCCTGACATGGAGTAAAGGTTCAAAGTTTGAAAACAGCGGAATTAAAATAACTATCGCAACGGTAAACATCACAGGAGGCCATCCGTGATGTCATCACTTGTCGTCACCCATCCGGTCAAACACACCTGCAACAACAATTTTAAAGCAAGGCTGAGTATACTAATACTCAGCAAGACTTAACCGTCGGGTGATAACTACATTACCAACTCTAGACATGAAAGGCTTTTGGCCGGTGGAGTTCCTTTTGCTGAACAGCTGCTAGGAGTAGATCCTTACTTTCAATCTTTTAGCACAAGTTCTAGTTGATTACCATTTCTAAATGTGCCATCTAATTCAATCAAGAATTGGACGAGCAATTAATTCATACAATAGTATTCCTCAAGTTCCATCATTATGGGATATCATGGCCAGTTGATTAAGCAGTCTCGGATAACGGTGAGAGGCCGACAATTGATTGATTTAAGCCTTGCAAGGTAGACCCAAACACACGGTAGGCTGCCCACAAAGGTACAGCTGTCCCAGGCCGTTTCCAAAAATCCAAGGGTCGGGATGAAAGGCCACAGTCTTTGGTGCAGGCTATTCGGCATACCCCGCGAGATATCCGGAGTCACCATACACCACCGGTAGCTAGCCGTGAGAGCGAATCCCAAGAGTAGTGACAGTTCCATCCCTAGCTGTCTCATTAAGGTACTAGGCTTACCGGTCCCATTCCCGACATATGCTTAGTACGTTCAAAAACATAGCCCACATAACCACTGGACCGGAGCCCAGATCCCATGCTCTTACCACGTGAGCAATCCATTTAGGATATATTGTGATTCCTATCTAGGAACCTATTCTCGCGAGTGAGGTCATCACTCGACTTGTAACGGTCCTATAGCTTAGCAGCTATCGACCAATCATACTAGTAAGGACAAAGGTACCTAGGGATCATGCATCTAGGGTTTCATTCAACTCCTGAACGTAAATGCACAATCATCCATAGATAATTGAATAAAGAATTTGAAAACTCAGTTAGATGCACCGGAGCTTGCCTTCGTCAGCTAGGTTAGCCTGGGCACCCTCGGTGTCGAGCACTTCCACGTACTGCAGCGAAGCTTCCACTCCTCCTTCCTCGGTTTCCGGGACAAGGGAGTAATCTCCGTCGGGAAGATCTACACGGAATGCAATGCAAATTTAGGTGAGGTGATAGTTTGTTGTCTTATCCAACTCTTGGTTAGTCATATTCACCTTAACAAGCATCTATCTAGTGTTTCTCTTTTAGGAAGGTTAGCAGTTGTACAAAGGTTATTCTTTTATTGCACATTTGTCTAAAGGTTTTTATTGAACTTGTCATTTCATGTGAAAGCTTTAATTCCTTTTCTTTTCACAAGCAAAGGTATAAAAAATATTTTTATTCATGAATTAACTTCTTATCAGCAAGGGTATTTAATTATCTTTTAATTAAATCAGATAATACTTTCAAAAAAAGAAAAAGAATTAAATAGGGGCTTTTCTTTATTTAATTTCTCTTTAATATTAAAAGGGCTTTTAAGCTTCTTATTGAGCAATTAAATTACCAAAAATTAAGAAAACGTTTCTTAAGCATACTAGCACCTAAACTGGTCCATTGGACCCAAATGTAAGTGTTGGATGCTAGGAAATTAAATACTATTGAAAATAACAAAGGCTAGCTAGTGATTCAATTTAAATGCATACAAAAATAAATAAGAAGCAAAATGATCCAAACTTTCTCATGCCTGCTCTCTGGTCCTAAACAATCCTAAAGAACCAGCATGTTCACCTAGAAACTCTACTGATCTTACTTTATTAATTTACACAGGAAAACATGCACAAATTAAGAATAACTATTTATGGTAAGCCAAAAATCATGATTAATTCACAAGATGTGTATTTTGATATTACAAGACATTGTGCACAAGTTCTGCTCAGAAAATTAAATATATTTAGCAAGAAAAATCATCTAGGCAGTTCTGGCAGAAAAGGAAAAACATTTTTATAAAAAGATTTGCATCATAACTTTGTGCAATGTTTGGCATAGGAGCTAGTCATGACGTAGCACACAACATATCCAAAAATTAGCTATAGAGGATTTATGGTTTTTGAGATATTGCAGATCTAGGGTTTTCACATTTGTATTTTTCATGCAAAAACTAACAGGAATTAGCCCAGGCAAGAATAACAAAAGCTATGGCATATTTCACCATGAATCCAACAAAATTGGTTTTACATTTTTCTGATTTTTCTGTGATTTTCTACTCAATTTACAAGAAACAGCAAACTCACTTTACTATTTTAGTTGCACTTTTGCAGGGAGGGCCTCGGAAATAAAAGTGGCTTTGCAATGTAGTCCCTATGGGCGCTGCCGGCGCGGCTCCGGTGCAATTCCGGCCGGGTGGTCGCCGGAGTTCGCTGGGGGAGGGTGGGGAGGAGGTCTAGGGGCTACTAGGGGCCTATTTGAGAGCTCGGTCGATGGGGAGAGGCTGCCGGTGGGTGGCGCACCAGCGGTCAGCGGTGGCGGCCGCCGTGGCTGCCGGCCGACGAGGTAGGGGCTCGGGCCGGGGTTGTGTACGGGACGGAGAGCTATGGTAGGGGCGGGGGAGGTGGAGGAAAGGCCTCCTTGGCTCGCGGTCGGCCGGCAATCGCAGCTCGCCGCGGCGTTCGGGCCGGGCGCCGGCGGACGGCGTGGTCGCGGCGGGGGCGGGCTCGGCGCGTCGGGGACAGGGGGAAGTGGCCGTTTAAATAGGTGACGAGCAACCCTCTACTAACCAACGGACGGGCGGAGGACACCTCGGGGACACGCGCGCCTGGCGACGACGGACGGACCGCAGGGCAAACCGGAAGACCGTACGGCGGCGCGGCGTTCTAGGCGTCCTCGGCCGTGATTTACTCGGGGTGCCACTGTTTGACCGCGATTGTCTCCAGAAATTTGAATAGAAGTGCACAAAGTGATCAACAGGAAAGTTGTAGATCTCACTACCCCCTACAACTTTCACAAAGGCCATATGTGTTTTTCTCGACGGATTTTGCAGGAACGTCGTGCCAACTTTGAATGTCGGCCTATTCTGGAAAATAGGAGGTACTGGCGGTTGACCAAGTTTTTCACCCTTTTCTGCTCAAAATTTGAAATGTCAATCTACATGAAAGTTGTGTCCCTCAACATGATGGACAACTTTCATAAAGGTAGATTTTGAAGTGTTTAGGTGAATTTTGGGGAACACGGCAAAAGTTCCGGACGACATTCGCTGACATCGACGGTTAAGCCGGTTTTGACTGTGTCTTTGACCAAGGGTCCACTACGGGTGTGTGTAGGCTTGGTCAAGGGGTTCATTAGGATTCATTGGCGAGGTTTTCGAGGTGATGACCCAGGTTGACCTAGGTTTGACCGGTGTTTGACCGGTGTTTGACCGGTTTGACTCGGCCGATCCGGTCATTAGTGTTAATGACGGTAACTAAAAACCTGGGGCGTCACAGTCTACCCCCCTTAAATAGAATCTCGTCCCGAGATTCGAAAGTAAAAGACAAAGTAGGGAGAGTTCCCGAATAGAGAGGTTACCTAGGAAATTCAGTTGGCTTTGCTTCACTTGAAAGCTTGGCTTCTTGTTGCGGTTGCCCTTAGTGGATCCGGGGTTCGCCTCGCTGGGGGGCTTCGCGTCCGGGGTTCGGGCACTCATTGGCAAAATGCCCGGGCTGTCTAAATTGTAGCATATGCGGGGCGGGAGTTCCTTAAGCTTGGGCACATGCTGTGGATTCTTTTGGTACTGGAGATTTCCCGAAGGCTTGTCCTGGAGTGGGGTCATTCTCCACTGCCCAGATGATGAATATTGCGAAGACCCATGAGTACGCTTCTTGACAAAGTAGAACTGCTTGCTCGATTCACTGCCGGAAGTGAAATCAGCTTGTCGCTTCCTATCTTCTTGTGCCTTCTTCATGGCATCCTCATGAGAGATAGCTTTGTTTACTAACTCGTGATAACTATTGGGTTCCAACAGTATTAGCCATTCGTACAAGTCACCCTCGAGACCATCACGGAAACGTTCCATTTTCTTGGCATCAGTGTCCACGTGATGTCCTCTGTACTGGCAAAGACTATTGAACTTCTGTGCATATTGGTACACGGTGTCAGCTCCTTGCTTCAGAGCCAACAACTCTCTCATTTTTCTGTCCATAAGTCCTTTAGGAATATGGTGGTCCTTGAAAGCTTGCTTGAATTCAACCCAAGTGACTTCATGTCCAGCCGGTTGCATAGACTTGAAATGTTCCCACCACATCAGTGCTTCGCCCCGAAGTTGTAAGGTTGCAAAGGTTGTATTGCGCTCCTCGGAGCAAGGAAGGGTAAAAGCAGAGAATTTGGCCTCTATGGCCCTGACCCATGCGTCAGCTTCAAGCGGTTCTTCTGCCTTAGTGAACGTTGGAGGCTTCATCCCAATAAACTGGGTGTAGGTAGTGACTGCATGTGGTCCCTCATGATTGGCCCCATGCGGAGGCCTCTGTTCCAGCAGCTGCACGCGCTGGTCCATCTGTTGTTGCATCTGCAGGAGCTGGCACAATAAGTAAGTTTGTGTGGTCAGAAGTGCCTCTGTCGGTGTCAGGGATGGTGGCGGGGGTGGGTCATTACTACTTGAGGCACCAAAACCATTAGGAGTGTTGCGTGTCGGTCCTACCATCTGAAAAATTGAGTTTTCATTAAACACACATTCATAAGCTTGTTCATAATATTGACAAGTAGAATATGTACGACAAAAGCTTATTGATGGTAAGTTTTACGGAACCGAATAACACAGTGGCCATAAGCATCAAATTCAGGAATCGATGCTCATGCACCAAAAATCCTCATTCAGGGTCCGTAGACGTACTTCAAGTTGGTATTCCACCCGGGATCAAGAATGAACACACGATGGATGACTTCTCCACATTGACTATTCGAGAACCTTGACTGCTCAAGAGAGTTTCTATGTCTAAGGCTTCTGCTTGGCTGGCAGGAAAGGGATCGATGCTACAAGGTCGTCGCGATTCACGGCAAGGGACCAATTTGACCGAGATTTCCAAAAGACCATTACGAAGAAAAAGGAAGGCTAAAAGAGTTCCATAATTTCTTGTACGAAAGATGACTTTGAGCGGATTTCAGAATAATCTTGCTCACACCTTTACTTACTTCGTAAAATTTGAGGTTTTGACAACTCATTATTTTTAAGGTGTGATAATTTTCAAAGTCGATGCGATGCACATGCTTTGTGAAGACACTATGCACATGCTCGTGCGGTATGGGGCTCATGATGCACGTTAGAATGACTCGGTTACCCACAAAACGAGTTAGTGATTGAGAGGACAATCACAGGTTGAGAAGGGGGTGTGTGTGGCGAGTCGCGATTCTCACAACCAAGATACCTAGTGCGCTCCTAGTGGCAATCACATGGCTGCAGCGCACATGACGCCCTAGGTTCCGTCACGACACCTTTAGTTATGGGATGACAACGTCACCAAACACAAAGGATAGAGTGGGAGATATTGAAACACTCCAAGCGTATGCACGTTAGTTCACCAAGGTTCCCAATGCACATGTTATGCAAGTGCATGCTCAAGAAGAGACATAATTATTTATTTATTATTTTTTTCAAAAGGTTGTGAACAAGACCACGGGGAATAAGCTCATGATTGCATGCTCGAAATAACCAGGACAAGGATATCAATACAAAGAAAATCCTAGTGCTTCAACATGTTTAAGGGCAACATAGTTGGGGAAAATATAAATCGACGGAGATGACATGTTGATAGGAGGATCGCCATTGAAGATTGAATTCTAAGATCAAGACATTCCCACTGACATAGTAGAACAACATAAGTTCTTTTCTCCGGCTGATCATTGCTGGGTATTCATGTGCACAAAGGCACAGTCGCATGTTAGAACTCGGAGCGAGCTCACATACATAACGACATGAGGTTCTGGCAGTTGTGAACAAAAATTCATAACCAAAAATCCAGAAACCTCAAAACTTCCCAAGTTTCCCGGTTCAAAACAATCCTTAATACTTAACTAAATTTTAAGGTTGAGCATCGAACAAGGAACAAGGTGGATGGTCCTAAACCTGGATGTGCCTAGGAAAGTGTGAACCAACCCAAACGAAACTAGGATTGAGACTTGCTATTACAAGAGAACTAGTTAAGGAGCAATTGTTTTTAACAATTTGGTTCAATTAACCTAGCACAAGATAATCAACTTTTTCAAACTTTCGGCAACATGACGGCTAGGTAGGAGAGGTACTCTATTTTATAAAAAGCACACACTAGCATAATCTTCCTTAGAGAGCATATAGAAGTTCGGTTTTGGGTCCATTTTAGTTGTTTCGATTTTTAACATGCATGCAAGACGTCCTATCCGACCTCACATGGCAATCAAGCCAAAAATTGAAGTTAGTGCCGGTGGCAGGGCTTTTAATCGTCGCTCCCTATAATATCTAGTCGAGAGCTATACGATACTCGCTTAACGACTAACGAAGAGCTGTTATGTACCTGCAGAAAACGAACCTTTCGTGCCAGCACGTCACGAAAGCGTCCACATACATTACCGTTCACTATAGAAACGACATCCATGCGTTAAGCCGCTGCATGGACAGCGTCCAACCTCGGACACCCTCCGTTTGAATGGAGTGTATCCTTGCCTCGCATGAGCGACATGCGGAATGCACACGTATGAAACACGTGGCGACACACAACTCATAAACAGACGTGAAGATGGGATCCGTGGAATGGATCACTCCATCAACCCTCGCAATTCCCGTGATGCGGGACAGCACACGTATAAAACACGCGGCTCCTAGTTTGGTTGTGCAAGAAAGTAAGTCTGACATAAAGTAATGTGCTGGAAGTTAGCAAAATAAACCATAAGTTAATTAAGCCACCTGAAAGAACCCAAAATTCCCTCTAGGGCCTCTCGGTCTAGTTTATCCTTAGTGGACCAACGTATTTTGGAAAATCAAACAATCTTGGCATATTTTATTCAAAAACCATTGATTAAGGTTTATTAATTAATCTCTGGTGCATATAAGCTCTGATGCCAACTGTGACAACCCGCCCAGGAAAATACCGTACTATCGCCTAAGACCGATCCACTTTGGTCGTTAAGTAATAGTAAAGTATCATCCTGTCGTTGGTTGCCGGGTTAACGCCTGGTAAATCACTTGGACATCGAACAGAGGATCGACACATGCATTAAAACTCACGCGAAGGCGAGTCCAGAGTACAACATGAATTAAGCATTTTATTACAAACCATTGTTCCTGACATGGAGTAAAGGTTCAGAGTTTGAAAACAGCGGAATTAAAATAACTATCGCAATGGTAAACATCACAGGAGGCCATCCGTGATGTCATCACTTGTCATCACCCATCCGGTCAAACACACCTGCAACAACAATTTTAAAGCAAGGCTGAGTATACTAATACTCAGCAAGACTTAACCGTCGGGTGATAAATACATTACCAACTCTAGACATGAAAGGCTTTTGGCCGGTGGAGTTCCTTTTGCTGAACAACTGCTAGGAGTAGATCCTTACTTTCAATCTTTTAGCACAAGTTCTAGTTGATTACCATTTCTAAATGTGCCATCTAATTCAATCAAGAATTGGACAAGCAATTAATTCATACAACAGTATTCCTCGAGTTCCATCATTATGGGATATCATGGCCAGTTGATTAAGCAGTCTCGGATAACGGTGAGAGGCCGACAATCGATTGATTTAAACCTTGCAAGGTAGACCCAAACACACGGTAGGCTGCCCACAAAGGTACAGCTGTCCCAAGCCATTTCCAAAAATCCCCGGGTCGGGATGAAAGGCCACAGTCTTTGGTGCAGGCTATCCGGCATACCCCGCGAGGATCCCGGAGTCACCATACACCACTGGTAGCTAGCCGTGAGAGCGAATCCCAAGAGTAGTGACACACTACAAGGTTTTCCCCCTATTGCAACAAATCCCTTAGGCAACACCACTATTTCGGTTGCAATAGGGGGGTACTATTGCACCGAAACGGTGATTTGGTTGCAATTTGTGTGTCTATTGCAACACAAAATTTGAGTTGCATTATTTATTTGTTCGGTTGCAACATGTTGACGCTAATGCGCCCTTTTTTAGGATTTCCGTTGCATTTGGTTGGAAATAATGCCACCCCAATTTTGTGTTGCATTAGCATTCCTTACGTTGCAACGAAAAGTTGCTATAGCCACCATACTAGGGATGGTTGCGTTTGAACAAGTATGTCGCAACGTAGAATTTTGGTTGCAAATATATCTTTGCGATGTTGCAACAAGTTGGCGCTAATGCACCCATTATTCAGAATTGTGTTGCATTTGGTAGGAAATATTGCTACCCTATTTCTGCATTGCACTAGAAATTCGGGTGTTGCAATATAAACTTGCTATGACTACCATACTAGGGTTGCTTGCGTTTGAACGGCCTTACGCAACGTCTTTTCTGGGTTGCAAATATCTCTTTGCGTTGTTGCAATACAAGGAAGGCTACTGCTTCAGTTCTAGCCTCAAGGAGGAATATTGTGTACGTATTGCCACAAAATTTGTTTTGATGAAAAAATATGCTATGGGGTTGTAGCGAAATTTAAAATGCGATTTAATAAATAAATTTTATTATGAAAAATCTGAATTTTAACAATATGGTATAGACTATATGTACCATGAAAAAAAGAGAGGATTTGTTTAGATGAAAAAATTGTGTGCTATGGGGATGTGGGCTAAGCCAGACCACAATAGGCTCAACCGACGAGCGTAAAGCCCAGCGAGCGGGAGCCCAAGTGGACCGGCCAGCCCATTAAGCCCCATAGCGCAAGTAGCAAGCATTAGTTGACGATGGTAATACGGAGTTCGAAAACGCAGGCACGCCTCTCCTTTTAAGCTGGGATACCCCCTTCTCAGTTTACGGGGTGGCACTAAAGGTAGTGGAGACTAGAATGTGAAAATGTCAAATGGGCCAATGAGAGTAATGAGAACAAGGATATGCCGACCCAAATCGTCTATAACTTTCAGCTCCCCCACCCCCCATACACTTTTGCTCCCAACCATCCCCCTCGTCGGCTCTGACCGTCGCGTCCACATCGAGATGCCCCGCATCGCAGTTTCCCCTGCGGCAAGCGGCGACAGCGGCCGGAGTGGCCACATCGAGCCTTCCCAGACCAGTGGCGGGCGCGGACGAAGGGGCCGCGCGCCGTAACACGGCCCGAGCGGCCGCCACGGCGGCGGGGCCGCATCGAGGGGATCCCGAAGAGCGGCGGCGGCGGACGGCGGGGCCGCACCGAGGGTTTTCGGGCGGCGGCGGCGGCGTACGGAGGTGCCACTACTCCACCACGCGAAGCGCGATGCACGCGGGCGGTTCAAGTGTTCCACACCACCTACCTCGTCGTCCTCCCGTATGGTCGGCGGCACCCCAACCCCCGTCGTCCTGCGGTACGAACGACACCGCCACCTCGTCGTCGTCGTCTGACGGCCCGCATCGCCAAGTCGATCCATCCGGTAAGGGTAAGCAGGCCCTAGTCGGATGCAAGCGTTCCAGAAGAGAAGTGAGGTACACTGCCCTACCCTCTTTGATTTTCTAGGAATCGTGTGACTCCTTTTGCAATTAGAAAATTGTTAGTAGTTCATAGTAATCAAAATTTCATACTAGATAATGATAATTGTGTTTTTGTGTGGATCCATCTCACCCCATACTAGATAATGATAATGATAATTGGCTTGATTTCTTGCCATCTTTTGCTGTGAATCTGACCTGTGTACATTTGATCACAATCCTGAAAACAAAGCCAACAAAATGAACGCATGCTGTCCCATTTAGTAGGTTAGGCCTTTTCTGGCAGGTAGTTGGGGGATCACGGGTAAATTGGTATACATTATGAGTCAAGAGATTGAATTGGCAGTTTTAACGCGAAAAACGAGAAATTGTTTTGTTTGGTCGGGCTAGTGAACACTGCTAATCAGGTGAGGATCATCATTCCAGACTCGGATGATGAGCAGGACAATAGCAAGAAACGTCTCCATCGAAAGCTTCGAGATCATCGAAAAGAAAGGTGCATTTTTTGACTATTTTGCTGCATTGGCCACAGCTGGTGTAACACATTTCATGTTAGTAACTTGTGTTTGTTGTCTACCATAGCAAATGCCCTTGCGCCAAATGGTTCAACGGTTCGAAGGAGCGCTATGATGATTTGCGGGAGCGATTGAGAACCTAAGCGTCGACATTGCTGGAACGCAGGAAGACATGGAGATGACCCTGAAGGAATTCATGGAGACTGTTGCTGACAAGTTAGAAGTGATGGCAAAGAAGATCCGCAAGCTTCAGGATAAAGTCAATCGCAAGTAGTAGTAATCTAGCTTAGTACGTAACATAACTAGGTCCTAGGTGAATGTTATGCAGATGCTTGTGAATGGTCCTAGGTGAATTGTGTTTTTGTGTTTGGATCTGGATGAGCCCTTGCAAAATATTTGAACTTATGAGTGACACAAATTGAAATCTGTTGGGTCCTGTCATGCATATTTGGACTAACCATCTGTCTGTTTTCAGAATTGCGACATGCTATTGTGTATGCTATTCATGTGTATATTCACAAAGCATTGTGATCAACAATTTGGAGACTCTTCACTAGAACTCCTGAACTTTGTGTATTATTGTTAGCCTCTATAGTAGCCGATCAAAAAAGAAAAATAATGAATTACGCATATGTTGAAAACCCTGAGAAAGGTCATACTACGTACAACCTCAGAAATATTGAAACCAGGTATTCCTTGGTTGTACTAAAATTTTTTCTATCGTGTATGTATTGCCACGATCGGATAGGGGCTCTTCCGATCCGGACCATTCCAAAATTCCGTCTTCGACAACTTTGGTTCTTGTTGTGGAGATCTCCACGAGGGCCTCTAGGGGATCGATCTCCACGGCGATCTCCACGTGATTCTTGTTGCGGAGATCTGAGCGGTGCTACGGCCACGGCCGGTACGTACCGATGTCTTGATCTCGTATATATATTCAATCGTTCGCTGCATATATATGCATATTGGTATATATATCGTGATCAAGGTTGATTGAAACATGAACAATGCAGATTAACTAATGGCATCAGACGAAGATCGAAGTTGGATGCGCTTGCCTCGACACTCAGCGGATTGGTAGAACAATTTTCGAATTTTTTTGCAAAAATTTACGGCCTCATCAGCGCGAGGTGGATCTATTGCGTGTCCATGTAATTTGTGTCAATGCATGATCAGACATTCCACCGTGCATCCCATTCAAATTCATTTACTCAATAGAGGGTTTGCTGATTGTTTCATCGATGCTGGTAACATTCAATACCAAACTAATACTTCTTCTCAGGGTCCTGTGAATCAAGATGATACTACTGATCTCAATAATCATGATGCAGTACCTACAGCTGATGATACAACACATTTATTTGTAGAAGACGATGAAGAAGATGGTTTGGATGATAACCCTGCTGCCACCAATACTCGATTAGAAACATTATCGGTGGCACTATACATCATGAACAAACCGAGAGATGAGGAAGAGGCGGATAAGCGAGCGAGAGATCTTTTTGAAACTATTAGAGCAGGCAAAGAAGGAATTGTATCCAGGATGCAAAAATGCAACGAAGGTCTCTTTTATTGTGGAGCTTTTTCAGATAAAGTGCATGTATGGCTTAAGTAACGCGTCATTGAAGGCCATACTTAAGCTCTTTGCAAAGGTTCTCCCTGACCGGCATTGTATTCCTGACTCCTTAGATAAAGTGCAAAGGGTGATTCGAGACCTGGGCTTGGACTATGTCAAGATACACGCATGCCAAAATGATTGTGTGTTATTTTTTGATAAACACGCAAATCTGGAAACATGTCCCATTTGTAAGGAGTCAAGGTGGAAAGTTGTAGATAAAACCTCTGATAATAATTGCAGTGCAGTGGGTGCTACTTGTGTGAAGAAGCGGTTACCAGTTAAGATCCTACGCTACTTTCCTCTTATTCCTCGGCTTCAAAGAATGTATATGTCAAAGCAAATGTCAAAGGATATGCAGTGGCACAAGAATGAATTGGTGAATGATGGGAAAATGCGTCACCTTGCTGACTCAAAGGCATGGAAGCACGTGGATTCAGAGTTTAAATGGTTTTCAGAAGGAGGAGGTCGTAACGTTAGGCTGGGTCTTGCTTCTGATGGGTTCAATCCCTTTGGCATGCAAAGTCTTACGTATTCCATTTGGCCTGTCATCCTGGTTCCTTACAATTTGCCTCCATGGATGTGTCAGAAACAATCTAACTGGAGTTTGTCAATGTTGATTCCTGGTCCAAAATCTCCTGGAATGGATATTGACGTATATTTGAGGCCCCTGATACTGGAGCTCAAGGAGCTTTGGAATAATGGTGTTAAAACAAGAGATGCAGGGACTAAGAAGAATTTTAGATTGCGTGCTATACTTCTTTGGACAATTAATGATTTCCCAGCCTATGCTATGTTGTCTGGTTGGAGCACTAAAGGAAAGTTTGCATGTCCATAGTGCCACAAACATACTGAGTATTTGTGGTTGAAACATGGGCGGAAGCACTGCTACATGGCACATCGACGTTTTTTGGCCCCTGACCATCCATGGCGCAACAATGCGGTCAGCTTCAACAACAAGGTCGAAACTAGGGAGGCACCAGAACCACTATCTGGTGCACAGGTACTTGAGCAGTATTCTACTTTTGAACAAGTAGAATTTGGAAAGACATTGTTATCAAAAAAAGGAAGCGTGACGAAGACAACACATGGCACAACTGGAGGAAGAAGAGTATTTTTTTGAGCTCCCTTACTGGTCTTCTTTGCTCATCAGGCATAATTTGGACGTGATGCACATTGAGAAAAATATATGCGAGAGCATACTAGGCACTCGCTTAAGTTGGATGGCAAATGTAAGGACGGGGAGAATGCTCGGCTTGACATGGAGCATCTACGGATATGAGCGGATCAGACCACCGTGATTAAAGATGATAAGTATACCTTGCCATCGGCCTTGTACGAGTTAGATAAGGATGCCGGGGAAAGTTTGTGTGGATTTCTATATGGAGTGAAGATGCCCGATGGGGTTTCCTCGAATATAAGAAGATGTGTTGATGTAAAGTCACGTAAGGTGTCGGGCTTGAAAACGCATGACTACCATCTAATTCTACGAAAACTTTTACCCTTAGTGGTGCGTAGGATTTTGCCGTGAAAGTCGTTGTCATTGGATTGATTCAGCTTAGTAATTTCTTCGATGCACTATGTTCAAAGGAGTTGGTGGAATCGAATTGGACAAAGCTTAGCCGTTCAATTAGGGAGGCCGTTTGTCGACTTGAGATGATATTCCCACCGCATTTTTTGATATCATGATCCATTTGCTCGTTCATCTAGGCGAAGAAGCTAAACTTGGGGGGCCAGTGTGTTATAGATGGATGTACCCGGTGGAACGGTACCTACGCACCGTGAAAGGATATGTGAGGAACAAGGCTCACCCCGAAGGTTCAAATTGCCGAGGGATACATACTCGAGGAGTGCCTTACATTCTCGCTCAAGATTCTTGGACGTGGACACCAAAGACAATCGTGTTGATCGACATGAAACGATTCTTGTTAATGAGCCACCATATGGTCCGAGCATTTTTTCGAAATGGATTACAAGAGGAGAGGACGGACGGTTGAAGAAATACCACCAAATGAGTTTCGGAAGATGAGGCACTACATAATTTGCAATTGTGATGAAGCTAGACCATATGTCGAGTAAGATGCACTACTCAACATCATTATTGCTTTTAATTTTAAATATCAAACTAACGGTAATATTCTTTTGTGTGCAACGAGCATTTGGAAGAACTGAGGGCACATGGATCCAGAAATCTTGATAAGCGACATGAGGCTCAACTCGTAAGATGGTTTGAAAGCAAGATCACAGGTTTACATGCTAGAGGGGAAGTAAGTTCAGATTTGTTTGCACTTGCTCAAGGACCGGCCCCCCGACCTCGTACATTGAATAGATGTCATATCAACAATTGGCTGTTTCGTACCGTTAACATCGAGAGAACCCTTGTGACACAAAACAGTGGTGTGCTTGTCAAGGGTGAGGCGAAGGCACAAATTGGTATGGGGTGATTAAAAGAATGATCTCACCGGAATTCCCTGGACAAAAAGAAGTTATTCTGTTCCGGTGTGATCGGTTTGATGTGCCTCTTGTCACAAGTACCAACAGAGGCAAAGGATACGGTAAAGATAAATATGGGGTCATGGACATCGATACTACTCGACACAAGTTTAGCAATGAACCCTATATTCCGGCAACACGAGCGGAATCGGTGTTTTATGTGAATCCGGTGAACAAACCTGGCCGGAGCAAGTGTTATTTCAATGAAACCAAGGAACTTGTTTGCCATGCCCGAATTAGATCTCGAGGACTCACTTGCTGTGTGGGTATCGAAGGTATTAATTTGCTCGGTGAACACCAGGTTTTGACAAATTGGTCTAGATCGAACAAGGAAGGCACAACCGGCGATGTCTCAGTTATTAATCAGGTTCGGGCCGAGGCGGTTGACGAACCAGACGATGAAGTATTTGATGTTGATGATGAACATGATGTAGATGACACATACATTGATGATGGAATTGTTGCACCAATAGTTCAAGATGCCCAAGATGATGAGTTTTTCAATTGATACTTACTCGACCGTAGTCATGACTTCTATGTTGCCATTATTTACTACTTCTGGAAGACTTTTGCATAAATCTTAATATTTAAAATATGAATCTAAAAATTGGTATTGGTATGACAAACAAAAATAGGGGGCTGTAGGGCAGGCCAGGTCACCAACAGGCTCTACCGGCGAGCGTGAAGCCCAGCGAGCGGGAGCCCGATGGGCCGGCCAGCCCAACAAGCCCGGAGGTTAGTAGAGAGGAAGCAGTGTTCAGAGGAGTTCGGGATGGCAAGCACGCCTCGCCTTTTAAGTTGTGGTGCGCCCGCTTGAGGTAGCGGTGTGGCACTAAAGATTATGCTGATGTGCTGCTGTGCAGCGCTTCCCACACACCAGGAAGTAATAAGGACAAATGGGCCGGCCCAATCTCGGACTGCAATCCTTTTCTAACAAAAGGGCACATTGATAATTTGCATATATGCTTTTCACTCAAAAAAAGATAATTTGCATATGTGCTGTTCCTTTTAATATGTTGATATAGAAAATAAAAAATTGACTCACAAATGATAAAAATTAATCTTTAGTAAATCAACAAATAATTAGAGTAATATGGAAATTATCTGTCAAAATTGCCCAAATAAACAAGGCCACTTAGTTTCAATCCATCACTGAATTACTAGTAATATGTACACAGATACTTGTTCCGAAAACCAAGAAATTCTACTTGCTACTTTTGGTTAGTACATTAGTTACATGATTCTACAAATTAGCATCTCGCAGAAATCGGTAACCATGCTTGATCTCAAGCTGATTAGCAATCTCAAAAGACAGAAATGCATCCTTGGAGGCGTATTTCACCTGCCATTCGTGCAACACCCTCAAACCCCAGAACCTGTGGTCCACATTTCTGTCCTTGTACAAAGGTAGCTCCAGTACTCGATTTCCAATCTTCTCCAGTGAAGACCTGTAATCATTTCGGTACAGATGGCTATACTTGTCATCAACGGTAGAAACAATCAGTTGAAGGTCTTTCCAATTAGAAATCTTGACGCCGCAGTCCTCCTGTAGGCGTTCAACATCGTTGGTGATATGCGCTCCGACAAAGATGTGGCCTTCCTCGCTGAGAAACTTGCTCAGGACATCAGGAAGCTTGTAGCCGGCATGGTGCACCTGGTAAATAAGGCAGCGCGAACCGACACACAATTGCAACAATGCGAGCTTGTACCCGCCACTGCGAAGCTCAATCCACTCGATGTCCAATCCAATGAGCAAACGTTCTGGAGTTGGGCTACCTTTGATTTCGTTGATGTACTCCGCCACTACTCCCGCGTTGCAAGTGACGGTGGTCTTGATGCTCGGGTACCGCTCCTTGAAGAATTCAACCTCGTGCATCGTAGTTGGGGGCGGTCCCTGCTTCTCCGAAAGTCGTGGACGGACGACGGCGGGGCGCCATTCGTCCCACTCCCAGCCGCTGCGATCTCGAACGTAGGCTGGATCAACGGCGGCCTCCCACGGGTTCAGGGCGACACGCTTGCCACCCTGCAGTCCCAAACCAAGAAAACAAAGTTCCGAATCTTCAACCTCGTGACAAATCCACGACTAGAAACTCATTGTGCCTTGCAGGACTAACCTTCGAAGCGACGCTCTCTGCTGACGCGGTCGGGATTGCTCCGCCCGCATCACCTAGGTTACTGTGGAGGCCGGCGGCGGCGGTTGCCTCTACGGCATCCCCCTTCCTTTGTGGGGCGCCGCCGTCACCTGATGCGTCGCTTCGGGTCATCGCCGCCGTTTGGAGGTCGATTGCGATGGCGGGAGATGAACAATCTTTATATTTGTCGGATTTTGATTTGACGAAGTGGTCCTACACATTGTTCGTTAATCCTAGGTTCACTCTCATTGTTTAAGAAACTTGGTTGGAGACTTGTCATTTTTGTTCTACGTGATCGTACCCCTTCTTCAAATGAGAATCCAACCAATATAAAGATTGTTCATCTCGACGAGCTATGAAACTTTGGTATTCATCTCATTTCAAATTGACGTCGTCTACTGATTGAAAATCTTGAATCTAGTTATGAAATGTTCTATTTTTAAATTATGCTTGCTCAGACGCACGATATGCAGTGGACACCATGATCTAGATTATGTTGTCATAAGAATGTAGGAAAATAAATTTCCTGATTTGGACGTCATTTGACAAATATAAACAACTTTGAAGTTATGATTAAACGATACAAATGATCAAGTTCATTATGAACATGAACAACTCAAGAACACATCCCAATCTGGGCGTCGACAGGTGGGGCCCACAACTCTGTCCAATGGGGAAATCTCTCGCGGGTTCAGGCCGACAGTTTGGCGCAACAATCCTACAGGTGTGTCCCGCAACTCCGTCCACAGATGGGGTCACCCAGAGTCAAATTTCCGTAAAGACTGATTTGTGGGCCAACAAGTGGCTGGGTACACCCGTCATTGACCCTGTGATTCCGTGTCCTCCCAATGAAAGCGCAATTTCCTTAAAACCCAATGAACCCTGCGACCCCCCAAATTCAATCTACAACATGATCTGGAGGCGGTGGTTCTTTTCCATCTCCCCTCATCCTCGCCGGGGATAACAGCGTCGCACATCCAATTACCCACCGCGCGTGACGAACTACAACCACTCCATGGAAAAGATCTCCGTGGCTCGCTACGAGGCGTCGTCGAGGCTGCTGGAACTGCCAACGGAGCTGACGATTGACATCGTCTCCCGCGTCGTTGCGCAGTCAGAGGATGCCATTGTGGATCTCCGGAACCTGCACGCAACATGCAAGGCAATGTGCGTAGTGGGCGGCGCCGCCACGGTCGGACGACGCCTAGCCCTGAAATGCGTCCTGCGGCGTCGATTCTACCTCGGCCACGAGTATCGTGCGGCGCTCGTCAACACACTGGCCAACGTCGGCAACCCGGAGGCCTTGTTCCAGAGCGGCTTGCGCCGCGCAGTACTGGGGAACACACATGGCGTCATCACGCCGTGCCTCGACCAGCTACGGCGCGCCGCGGAGGCGGGTCACAAGGAATCGATGTACGCCCTCTCCCTCTTCCTCTACGGACCCAACGGCGGCGAGGCCGACAACGACGAGGCCAGGCGGCTCCTGCGCTTGGTCGAGGCACCCCAAGAGGGGGCGACGGTGCTTCCTTGGATAAATTTGACTTGCACAAAACTCCGCTCCAGGATCATTGCGTCGACGTGGGACTACCTGCTTACAGATGCGAATGCGATTGCCGTGTAGTCGGTGCCGGCGCCCGTACCTCGCCACGACGATTTGCAGTGTGCGGGTCGCGGGTGTGGCAACCACGCAGGATGGCATGCTTGGTACTCATGGCATAGGTTCTGCAGCGAGGAGTGTAGGATCCAAAACGAGTGTGATTGGTTCTTCTACACACTCAAGGAAGCGTTAATGATCTGAAAGAAGGTATAAAAGTTGTGATTGCTGATATTTCTTGATAAATTTGTTCCACACATGATGCACCCTAAAAGACATTCTGGATTTCAGTTTACATGTTTGCGTTCTTTCTTGTGTTTTACAAGTTCAGCTGATTGCTAACATTGTTTCAGTGCACAGGATTTCAGTTATCATTTGTTCTGACAGTTCGTTTAATGCTTTCTTCATTTTCAGGAAATTTATCTGCCACTGACGAGGGACCTTGCAGAGAGGCTCTGGCATCATTTCAGTCACATCTTTGAAGAAATCCAGCTAATAAACACAAAGCATGTCTCTCAAGTTGTGTCTTTCGACTATGTATGTGTCTTTACAATTGTTTCCTTGTAGAGCATGTTTTTGATGATCCTTAGTTGGTGTGGTGTCAACGTGACTCGGGTAGCTAGCCTGTGTAAACTCAATTGTCATAAATCTTACCCATTGCTACCTGATCTTTATGTTTGTTACACATATTTGTGTGATGCATTTTACTCTGGTACAAATTTGATAAAGGGTTTATGGTAGTCTGCTAAAGTTTATACAAATATAACATTCGTAAATTTACTCTGACCACATCAAAAAATGTGTAACCAATATACAATAACTTTGTGGTAAACAAGAAGTAAACTTTGTGGGACCCACCCGTCAGCTGGCCACACCAAAACACATCCCTCAAATACGCCAACCGTTCAGAAAAAATGGGTAGCCAACGATTTGGAATGTGGCGCCAGTTTTTTCCCATCCGAATTATTTAACTTTCGCCCAAACTACCGCGCAACCATGACTGGGGCCACCACGCCAGGTTACAAGAGTAAAAAGTCGCGCGTCTTTACTTTCCCTCCCCCGAATCCCCTCGCAAAACAAATCTACAACTCGGTCGGTTAGGGGCCGGGTAGACGATACGACTACCGCCGCCGCCGCCAAGCTGCTTCTCGCCGCGCGTACACGAGGATGCCGTCGTCGAGGGAGCCGGCAAGGGTGACCCCTACGTCCTCTGAAGCACAGCGCACACCGTCGTCGGCCATGCTACCTAGAATGTTCACAACCCCTGGTGCGGCGATCGGTGAACCTACCGCCACCATGGCCCCCAGGTCTAGGGCGACGGGGGCGCTCTTTGGGTCATCATCACCTTCGGGCGACGATGAAGCACACGTCGTCGTGGACATAGATGCAGACCCTGATGTTTTACCTTCATCTCAGGACGAGACGACCGAGGCCAGGTACGTTGTATCGTGGTTCGATCTTTCCCCTCGTTCGTATTGCTTCCAACATCTCATGCATCTGTGCACGCATTGGTACCCTAGATTTCATGCATTTGATCACGCGATTTGCACACTAAATTTCTTCACATGTTATTGATATGACATCGAAATGAATGCGCAGATCATTAGATGATCAGTCTTGGACCGTATATATGATTGAGAAGGGTATAGATGGGGAGCCAGATACAACACATACTTGTCACCCTCGTGGTTCACAAATCACCCTACAAACCATAAACAACCTGAAACAAAAACTGGGGTATAGGATGAGGGACATTGTTTACTACAAGACTAGAATTCCTGACTCTACTGCGGAAGCAACACTCACTGAGATCGACTACGACATCGACGTAGAAAGAATGAAACAGATTCATGAGGAGGAAATGGTGATCAGATTAGTTATCTCCAGAGAGCCAATACCTATAAACCATACCATGGCCATAACACCTTTGAAATCCAAAAGTGCTTACATACATGCTGATGAAGAAGAAGAAGTAGAAGAACGTGACTTAGATGAATACAAACTTTGGCTAGCTGATTTGCATCAAGAGAAGAAAGCCTTGGGTAAGATATGCTTCAGCCAAATATTTGTGTACTTATACTCCTGAATTTGCATGTTCAGTCACATGAATGAAATTAATTATGGAATATATTTCAGAACTAAAAGACATTTTCAGGGATGACACAATCGATACATACAAAGAATACCTGAATGTTGCAGGACTACTTGAAGACATCGGTAATATCCCTCTCCTAATTTGCAAGCAAATTACCATTTTTTCTCAGACTACAAAATATGATCGGTCATCATATGCCACTAAATTCTCTGCAGAACGGTACGTGGACCCCACCTTCATTTTGCAACACAGGAATGAAATGAACCCAACACCTGCAGTGCACCTCCATCTCATGCTCGGCGTTGGAAACAACAGGAGCAAGGATCTGGTAACATGTGTTCCATAGAAATTACCTGTCTGTGCATACAATTATTTTTTTGGGTATTATCACATGCATGTTGTTCGCATGGAATAGGCTCACAAAAAGTTAAGAAAAGAGGACGCGGTCCCGTAAGAGCATTGACGGTAATCGCCAAGAGAATCAAGGCGGGCAAGCAGCAGTTAGACATTCAATTCTCTAAACATGGAGGACCGGTAGGTGATAACTACCGCTCATTCATTGATGAAGTGGTCATGTATACAAAAAAAGGGCTCCTATCATTGGAGTGAAATCATGGAAAAATGTTAGGAAAGAAGTCAAAAACGCAATAGCAACTGATGTATTGGTAATAATAGACTTTGCTTTTCAGTACAATTCAAATAAAAACTAACATATCAACTCACACAATATTTGAATGCTATTGTGATTATATAACGAGCAAAGTGGGACGTGGAGGATAATGTTGAATCAAGGGAAAAGATATGGGCCATTGCTAGGGAGCGTTACAAAGGATGGCGTTCAACTTTCGATGCTACGGCCAAGACATACAACAACTACCACCGAGAGAATGTTACATAAGCATACCGAATTAGATATTGTTGAATGGCACTATCCGTTGAAGTATTTCAAGATCTTGCTAAATTCAAGGTTTGTTCCACATTGTTAATTACGATTTCTGACCACTACATTTTTCATTCAAATGGCGATGTCTGAGTCTTTAAGATTTTTGTTCATAACTTTACATTATATAGGAAAGGAGCACACAAAATTCTGCGATTCGATGCCAACAAATGACAAGACATTTGTTAGGCGCTAAGCCTTATTCTCAGCGCAGCTATGAGAAGGTAATAACTAGAGAACCACATCTCCAATCTGTCTTGCAGGATGAAGAACATTAATTTGTTATTTTCTTGGGATAACAGAGAGACCCAGAAACTGGTGAAGAGCCCGATGATATGGAACTTTGGTGGATAACTCACACTAACCAGGGGTCTTGGACAGACGAACAATCTAAAAATGTCTATGTGAGTTCTCAATGAATTAGTACATACATTACTATACATAGGCTTATGCAACTATAGAATGCAACCAATCTCTTGTTCAACTAACTCCTCCACCTGTGCCTTGCAAATGTTAGGACACCGCAAGCAACGTTATTGCTGAGGCGGAATCAAATGCAGACAACAACTTTGTTTCCCAAAAGGAAAAAAAACGAGATGTTCCAAAAAGCCTACAAAGAAGTCACGAAGTGCAAATCAACCAAGTTGCATGGAAATGGGTACCTGGCAAAAAACCCAACTAGAAGGCAACACTACTCAATGCGGAGCGCGAGGAACAAATTCGTAGGGAAGAGCTACAGCATGAGGAACACATCGAGCTCATGGACGCATTTGGGCAGCTACAAGAAAAAATGTCAGGATGGGAAGAAGAAAGGGAAGCAGAAAGGAGAGAACATGCACGCCAACTAGAAGAAAGTGAAAAGAGAAGGCAGGCAGATCTACAACAGCTTAGGCAAGAGTTCCTACCAATGCTGCAAGCATCAAATGGACAGTCACAAGTTCCACAGGTACTGGTCAAGCTATTTGCATGAATGTGTTTCTTTCCTTGGGTTCTATATATGAATGTTTGTATCCTTTCGTAGGTTGACCAGCTAATATCTGTGCAACCAAGCCCAAGCAACAATGTCATTGAATCTGCCGACGTGGCGGCGGTTGCATCAATCACCCAGCAAAACAACCTTGTCGCTGAATCCGCAGACAACGTGGCGGAGGAACCATCAATTCCTACATCTGGGAATGTACAACTAGACTCCAGGAATGTGCTCTCGTGTACTCAGGTTGTTCTCGAATTCACAACTTTTTCTAGTACATATCATCAGTTACTGATGAAATTACGCCTAATCTTGTCCTTCCAAATGATTGGTTCATAGGAGAAGGAATCTGAAGAAGTTCGAAAACAAGTATTTCGCAAAACCAGAAGCACTAAAGGTGGTGTTAACAATCCTGAAACACAATCCACCGTTAGAAAAATTTCTTCTCAACGACTACGGTACAAGTTGCACAAAGGAGACGACAAAGCACCAAAAAGACATGAGGTGAAGCTTTTTTCAACAACTCTTCTTTGTGAATGTAATTCATGTTTCAGTTGTCAAAGTGTGTTTATGGTTGTGGTAATTATTTGATGTCATTATGCTATTTTTATGAATCACAATCAATCTTTGGTTTGCTATATGTTGTTGTTTCACAAATTCCAATATTAGAGATTAATTGATGCTAGCTTAAAAATTTTGTTGATTCTTTACGGGTGATGCGACCTCCTTGCATTGAATCCCCCTTTGCCGATCAAGTGTTGGGATCATCTCCAAGTCACAATTGGCGGACCAAGTTCTTCATGTCCTAGCAAATTTGTCTACTATGTGTTGAAACAATGTCCTGTGCCAAACTTTTCAGTATTTAAGTACTTCATGAGTCATGTAATTAACTCAGTGGATGGTTCAATGTTGGTTAATTAACTATAGATGCATTGTTATATTTATCTGCTGATGTTAATTAATGTTGCAATTAGTACTGCTACATAAATGATCGTGGCAGAATACACCATATGTTGCAAATGATAAATCATGATATCACAACCATTATTTTTCGTTCCCAAAAAGTAGCGTGGCAATAGTAAGGTGCACTTGTAGCACCCCTAATACGAACGTGGTAATAAAAAATTCAACTTGTAGCGACACAAAAGGAACGTGGCAATAGTATGGTGTACTTGTAGAAACCCTTAATAGGAACGTGGTAATAAGAAGTTCAACTTGTAGCAACACAAAATGAGCGTGGCAATAGATAGTGCACTTGTAGCAACCCTAATAGAAACGTTGTAATAAAGACTTTAACTTATGGCAACCAACCAAATTTCGAAGCAATAATAGAGGACCACATATTACAACCAATCAAATTACGTGGCAATAGAGGATACCACCTAAAGCAACGTAACCAATATCATGGCATCAGACAATGCTACCTATCACATTGAAATCAACTTTTGTGGCAATAGAGGAGACCACCTATAGCAACTAACCAATTTCGTGGCATCAGACAATACTACATATTGCAACCAAATTACTTTCATGGTAATAGACGAGGTTCAACCAATAGCAACCAAAGTCAGTGCGTAGCAATACTATAACTTGCAACGAAACAGAAACGTTGCAATTGCACCTTTGGCAACACCACAGATGTGTCGCAATAGTACACTTTGCAACCAGAACAAGCGTTGTAAAAAAAACCTAATTGCAACGTTGCGTTACGTTGTAACAAAAAAACTTTGGCAACCACTAGATGGACAACGTCGCAATACCCTAATGCAAGCGGCCTTTCGCATCCCATGGCCCACGGAATAATTTGGTTGGAATTGTGTCTATTGCAACCAAATATGGCATATTGCAACACATTTTGTGCATTGCATTAGGGGGAAAATCTAGTAGTGACAGTTCCATCCCTAGCCATCTCATTAAGGTACTAGGCTTACCGGTCCCATTCCCTACATGTGCTTAGTACGTTCAAAAACTTAGCCCACATAACCACTGGACCGGAGCCCAGATCCCATGCTCTTACCACGTGAGCAATCCATTTAGGATATATTGTGATTCCTATCTAGGAACCTATTCTCGCGAGTGAGGTCATCACTCGACTTGTAACGGTCATATAGCTTAGCAGCTATCGACCTATCATACTAGTAAGGACAAAGGTACCTAGGGATCATGCATCTAGGGTTTCATTCAACTCCTGAACATAAATGCACAATCATCCATAGATAATTGAATAAAGAATTTGAAAACTCGGTTAGATGCACCGGAGCTTGCCTTCGTCAGCTAGGTTAGCCTGGGCACCCTCGGTGTCGAGCACTTCCACGTACTGCAGCGAAGCTTCCGCTCCTCCTTCCTCGGTTTCCGGGACAAGGGAGTAATCTCCGTCCGGAAGATCTACACGGAATGCAATGCAAATTTAGGTGAGGTGATAGTTTGTTGTCTTATCCAACTCTTGGTTGGTCATATTCACCTTAACAAGCATCTATCTAGTGTTTCTCTTTTAGGAAGGTTAGCAGTTGTACAAAGGTTATTCTTTTATTGCACATTTGTCTAAAGGTTTTTATTGAACTTGTCATTTCATGTGAAAGCTTTAATTCCTTTTCTTTTCACAAGCAAAGTATAAAGAATATTTTTATTCATGAATTAACTTCTTATCAGCAAGGGTATTTAATTATCTTTTAATTAAATTAGATAACACTTTCAAAAAAAGAAAAAGAATTAAATAGGGGCTTTTCTTTATTTAATTTCTCTTTAATATTAAAAGGGCTTTTAAGCTTCTTATTAAGCAATTAAATTACCAAAAATTAAGGAAATGTTTCTTAAGCATACTAGCACCTAAACTGGTCCATTGGACCCATATGTAAGTGTTGGATGCTAGGAAATTAAATACTATTGAAAATAACAAAGGCTAGCTAGTGATTCAATTTAAATGCATACAAAAATAAATAAGCAGCAAAATGATCCAAACTTTCTCATGCTTGCTCTCTGGTCCTAAACAAGCCTAAAGAACCAGCATGTTCACCTAGAAACTCTACTGATCTTACTTTATTAATTTACACAGGAAAATATGCACAAATTAAGAATAAATATTTATGTTAAGCCAAAAATCATGATTAATTCACAAGATGTGTATTTTGATATTACAAGACAGTGTGCACAAGTTGAGCTCAGAAACATAAATATATTTAGCAAGAAAAATCATCTAGGCAGTTCTAGTAGAAAAGGAAAAACATTTCTATGAAAAGATTTACATCATAACTTTGTGCAATTTTTGGCATAGGAGCTAGTCATGACCTCACACACAACATATCCAAATATTAGCTACAGAGGATTTATGGTTTTTGAGATATTGCAGATCTAGTGTTTTCACATTTGAATTTTTCATGCAAAAACTAAAAGGAATTAGCCCAGAAAAGAATAACAAAAGTTGTGGGATATTTCACCATGAATCAGAAAAAATTAGTTTTACGTTTTTCTGATTTTTCTGTGATTTTCTACACAATTTACAAGAAATGGCAAACTCACTTTACTATTTTAGTTGCACTTTTGCAGGGAGGCCCTCGGAAATAAAAGTGGCTTTGCAATGTAGTCCCTATGGGCGCTGCCGGCGCGGCTCCGGTGCAATTCCGGCCGGGTGGTCGCCGGAGTTCGCCGGGGGAGGGTGGGGAGAAGGTCTAGGGGCTACTAGGGGCCTATTTGGGAGCTCGGTCGATGGGGAGAGGCTGCCGGTGGGTGGCGCACCGCGGCCGGCGGTGGCGGCCGCCGTGGCTGCCGGCCGGCGAGGTTGGGGCTCGGGTGGGGTTGTGTACGGGACGGTGAGCTATGGTAGGGGCGGGGGAGGTGGAGGAAAGGCCGCCTTGGCTCGCGGTCGGCCGGCAATCGCGGCTCGCCTCGGCGTTCGGGCCGGGCGGCCGGCGGACGGCGTGGTCGCGGCGGGGCGGTCGGCGCGTCACGGCCGGGGGGCGGTGGCCGTTTAAATAGGTGACGAGCAACCCTCTGCGACCGGCGGACGGGCGGAGGACACCTCGGGGACACGCGCTCCTGGCGACGACGGACGGACCGCAGGGGGAAACGGAAGACCGTACGGCGGCGCGGCGTTCTAGGCGTCCTCGGCATGCGCGCGGGCATGGGAAAGCGGGCTGTGTTGGGAAGGCGCGAGGAGACCTTGGAAGGCGCGCGGGCAGCCCGGATGCCAAGGCCGGCGGCGGCGCGCGCGCGGCGGGCGGCGGCGCCGGCGGCGCGCGCGGGAGCGCGCCCTCGGCCATGATTTACTCGGGGTGCCACTGTTTGATCGCGATTGTCTCCCGAAATTTGAATAGAAGTGCACAAAGTGATCAACAGGAAAGTTGTAGATCTCACTACCCCCTACTACTTTCACAAAGGCCATATGTGTTTTTCTCGACGGATTTTGCAGGAACGTCGTGCCAACTTTGAATGTCGGCCTATTCTGGAAAACATGAGGTACTGGCAGTTGACAAGTTTTTCACCCTTTTCTGCTCAAAATTTGAAATGCCAATCTACATGAAAGTTGTGTCCCTCAACATGATGGACAACTTTCATAAAGGTAGATTTTGAAGTGGTTAGGTGAATTTTGGGGAACGTGGCAAAAGTTCCGGACGACATTCGCTGACGTCAACGGTTAAGCCGGTTTTGATCGTGTCTTTGACCAAGGGTCCACTACGGGTGTGTGTAGGCTTGGTCAAGGGGTTCATTAGTATTCATTGGCGAGGTTTTCGAGGTGATGACCCAGGTTGACCTAGGTTTGACCAGTGTTTGACCGGTTTGACTCGGCCGATCCGGTCATTAGTGTTAATGACGGTAACTAAAAACCTGGGGCGTCACATTCTAGTAGGCCGGACCCACTTGTCGGGGACAACTGTGAGCCTAGTCGGTGGGGACCCAGTGGTACCCATGTCTCACAGGCTGTGATTTGTGTTTCAGGGATGTGCCAGGAGAAAGGGAGCTCTCCAAAAGATTCGAGGTCTTCTCCCGACAAGCGCATGTGATGATAGCAAAAAAGGCGCCATGATTTGCGGCGTGACATCACAGGGTGCTGGTTACGTGAAGACCTAATTGGATACTTCTCAAAAATAGCCTAGCATATTCCGTTTTGATTCGTTTTACACGAGGGTATTCTCGGTATGTAAAAAGTCCATTCGCCTCCCCTATAAAAGGAGACGGACCGACACTTGTAAAGGGGATCGCCTTTTGAGAAATTTATTGTTGAGAAAGAGCTTTTAGTTTTCCCTTGTTTGTGTTCGGGTTCTGGTTTTGGTTCTTGAGTTTTAGTTTCCCTTCATTGTTTGTGAAAGGTAGCTTCGCTACCCGACAACAGTGACGTACCCAATGCGGCGGTGGACTGGAGCGACATGTCGAGGTCGTCCTCATAGTCGGCTCCCCGCGCCACCGAAGTATTATTGTCGCGGCGGCCATAGACGGCCGCGCGGGACAAGAATGTGGCTCGAGCTCGCGATCAGCGGCTCGCCCTGCCCAAGAGGACCAGCGGACGGTCCGCACTCGTGTGGTGTCCAGCAGGACGGGCGCCTCCGAGTCGCAGAAGGCCGCACCCCGCCAAGCTCACCCCCCGAGGCGGTCGGAGGAGCGACCAGCTCCCGTCCGCCTACTTTACGACAGTTCTGACCGCCCTGACTCGGACTCCTTGCAGAGGCGTCGATCACCGGACGAAGTCGACGGACTCGGCATCGACGCCGAGTGTGCTGCAGGTGGTGGATTCTGGCGGCTCCTCGCAGCGTCTGCAGTCGTTACTTATCCGGGGCGGCGGAGCCCGAGATGTTCACGTTTCCCTTGTCGCCAGTGGGGGCCAAGGATCGACCCCGGTCGTCGCAGAGGCCGGAGGATCAGCCCCCAAGCGGTCGGGGAGCGCATTGCACCGTTGAGGCGGCGGATCGAAGAGGAGCTGCCCCCGAGTCGGCGGGCTCCAAGCGTGCAGCCCCCGAGCTGGGCTCATCGGGCCGCCCGACGAAGAAGTCCTGGGTGCGCTCCAAAATGTAAGTTCTCGTCTTCAGAACGTCCACCGTGGATTCTTTTACTTGCTTTACTTGCTAATCTTGATCTTGTCTTCTCGTAGACATGCCGACACCGGCGTGCTTAGCCTCGCGCCCCTGAAGTGCTTGGCCCAGAGCGCGCGGGTTATGCCCTTCGAGCCCCGTCCCCAGCCTCCGTGTGTCGAGCCGCTCCCGGCGCAGGTTGAGGAGGGGCTGGCCGTGGCTACCACGGTGGAGGAGTCAGGCGCACCACCCCTCCAGTGACTGCTGCCCCCGTAGAGGAGGGACGTACGGCCGCGGAGGCGACCGCCTCCCAAGTGGCATTGGAGCCCCCAGCCGGGGCTGGCTCGGGCGGCACAGATGTGGTGATGGTGCACTCGGATGAAGACTCAGTGCTTTCCCCACCGGCGGGGGTCGTGATGTCGTGATGTCCACAGCGCCGGAGCCTTCACCAGTCGCGGGCGTTGCGTCCGTCGAGGATGTGATGGACCTGGTGGCGTGCCGGTTCGTGGACTTCCTCCGCATCGAGCTCGTCAACCTCGATGCCCCTGAACTCCCTAGCAATGACCGGGAGATGTTGGAGGTGGCGACGGAGCGAATGTTCGCCGAGTCATCAATCCTGGACACCATCGTGTCAGTCGCGTCGGCGTTGCGACAAAATGAGAGCACCGGCGGCTCGGCGCCCCCCGCCGCATCGGAGGCGGTAGAGGCGGTTCTCGAGGAGTCCGTGGTCGGTGTGGAGTCGTCCGTGGTCGTGTCCACGCCATCGCCGACCAGGGAGGGCCAGGAGGCACCCTTGCCCTGACCCGCTGAAGCAGTCGCATCTGCAGCTGCTGCGGTGGCCGACGTGGCGGAGGGTGTTGTCGGAGAGGCGGGGCATTCGTCGCCCCGTCCGGTCGCCGCCGCCACGGAGGAGGTTCTCGTGCCGGGCGAGCCCGCCGCGGCCCCTCAATAGCGCGTTGCCCCCGAGGGCACGACAAGGGCTGCCTCCCCAGAGATCCAGGAGGCTGAAGAGGACTCAGGCGCTACCTTGTCGCAAGACGCCTCGAGCGGTGGGGCCCAGGCCTTGAACTCGCTTGCACCCTGTGGGCGGCCACTTTTGAGGCTGGCGCCGACACCGACGACGAGATGGCGGCGCGCAACACCCTTGAGCGCGGGTTAGAGTGGGCGCGCCGCGCATTCGATGAGTTGGTCCTCCCTGCGATTTCGGTAAGTTTTCTTGCTTGAAACACTTGTTTCTTCGATTTTCTAGCTCTTCCTGGGAGAGTGGCTTATTCTTGTCTTGCTCGGGGCAGACCCTTGCGTCATCAGGTTAGAAGAGGTCCCGCGTGACACGCAAGCTTCACGCGGAGCAGGCCCAACTGGAGATGGAGCTTGTCGTGGCTCGAGTGGCGGCAGCTGCAGCGGTGGCAAGCGAGGCATCGACACGGACGTCCCTTGAAGCCGCCCGACAGTTTGCGGAGGACCATGCCACCGCCGCCCAGACCACCGCTGCAATAGCTTCCACCGAGCGGGACTCGCTGGTGTCAAGGTTGGCTCTCGCTGAGGCCGAGATCGAGAAGCTTCTTGCAGCCGCGGCGTCCGCTGAAGAGGCCGCTGAGGGGGCCAGGACTGCCACCGCTGCCACCGAAGTCGCCACCCGGGATGTCGCCCAGGCTGCTGCTCGCAAGAGGACGACGCTCGAGACGAGTGTGTCGGAGCTGGAGTGCGACCTGGGCACCACCACGACCGACCCGGCGATAGCTGGCCGCCAGTTCGCTCAGGTCACCAACTAGCTTCAGGTGGTTTCCGAGGAGGCGACGCGGCTGTGCGAGAGCAACGCCAAGCTGTCACAAGACCTTGAGGGTGAGCCGCATGGTTGCTTTCTTTCTTTGTCTTCGCTCGCTGCCCATTTCTTGTCACGCTCTGACTTGCTGGTCGTGGTCGCAGGGGCGCAAGTGATTCGCGCCGGGATGACCGTGAAGCTCGCGGAGTAGAAGCAGGAGCTAAATGCCGCCCTCCTCAAGGTCATCGAGAAGGATGGCGCAATCGGGCGCCTGTCAGAGCAGCTTCAGAGTAAGTGTCGAATCTTGGCTCTGTCTTCCCCTTTTCTGCGAACCCACATTACTTGTCGTTATGTTCGTCTTTCAGAGGTCAAGACCAAGCTGGAGCAGTCACAGATGGCTCAGGAGCAGGATGCGGCCGCCCTGAACCAAGCCCGGGATGCCCAGCGCAAGTCAGAGGCCATCAGCCAGAAGGTCATCGAGGACATAGCCAAGCTCGGAAGGGCGATGAGTGTGGCTATGGCCGAGCTCGGCGTGTCGCTCGGACCAATGCCGCTTGAGACGCTGATTGAAGAAGTCGAACGCCTCCCTGGAGTGGTTCGAGAGCTTGAGCTGACGACGGCCCGGCAGATAGTGCACTGAGTCCTCGCCATGTCCGAGTCGCACTACCAAGGGCTGGACCGCACAGCGTTGAGCGGCGGCTGGGCCCCTGGCATCCCCGACGCGTAGTGCGATGAGCTGGAAGAAGACTACGCCTCTTTCGCCCGTGACATGGACGATGCCGCCTTGAAGGACCTGGAGCTGCTGCCACAGGACGCATCAGAAGACCCAGATGCCCGCGGACCCTCAAGTTAATTGCACCATACTTTGTTTTATGTAAGAACCCGAACAAGTCGTAAGGCTACAAGCCATGTAGCTAAGTACTTTATTCGAATTGTGTTACATCCCGATTGCTTTTGAGTGCCCGAGGATGACTACAGCAACGTGTAGTCGATCTTAGAAAATCAAGACGACCGAGCCTCACTCTGGAGCCACGGAGGCATAGGAGTCGGAAGGCTTGGCCTCCTCAATCCTCTAAGTGCAACCATTCGTTCATAGCCCCCGAGAACTTTGAAGGTTCGAGAGGTAACTCGATGTAGTTTTGCTTGTGAAATCGTTCTTTGGACCAAAGTCCAGGTGGTCACTCGAATGCTTTTGAAAAGAGGTCGGACGAAGACCTGGGGACACAGAGAGTGTTTGCAAGTCTTCGTGCCTTAGCCGTGGAGGCGTAAGCACTAGGAGCTTTGAACAAATAGCAGCCCCTCATCCCTCGCAGGCTGTCGTCTTTACTTTTCGCAAGATCGAGATTCCATGAAAATACCTTTCGCACATGTGATCGGTCTCGACACGTTTGTCGTAAATTTTGAAAAATTTTATAAAAAACGGGGGAGGGCATCGTGCCCTAGGTAGCCCCCGAGCAGAAAGCGTTTTTGCACTGGTTCAAAGACGCTTGCTTCTCAGCCCCAAGCATTGTCGCAAACATGTGAACACAGCCAATGATAAGTTTTCGAACTCAGAGACATGTGAACAAGGCATGCAACATCTATTTATTGATGTACGAGGTTTGAACATTTACTCAAGGATAAAACACGTGCAGGTGTTCGATGTTCCATGCGTTGGAGACTACCCTCCCGTCCTCGTACTGGATCTTGTATGTCCCTGGTCGAAGCACCTCGTGGATGATGAACGGCCTCTCCCAAGGTGGCGATAGCTAGGGATGGATTCAGATGTCCGGAAATCCGAATTATCAGTATTCGTATCCGCTAAAAATGTTAATATGGATATCCGTATTCGTATTCGTTTTTAATATGGATGTCAGATGGATGTATTCGAATCCGATTTTCAATATTATTCGAATTCGACATTATCCGAAATATTTGACAAAAATTCGACATATCCGACATTATTCGTATCCGAAAAATAAAGTACCCATAGAAACCATCTAAAATTTATTTATATTAATAAATACTAATGACAAATGATGTTAATTTTAATGTTGCTAGTGAAATAATTATTTACACCATTTTAACTATTAAAAAAATATATATGAAAATAACCTAATATTAATAAATTATATAATGATATTTTTAATTAATTTTGATGTGTGTAATCATAGTAATATTAAATACATTATATTATTTAGCAAATAAATAAATTATTTTTAAATGTATTTATGTACTTATTTTTACTAATAAAATATGTTTATATATTTAAAAACTACTTATTTATATTTATTATGATACATTAATTAATTATTTTTTTATTTAATATGTTATTTGCAATAAGATATCTATTATGTATAATGATCATAATTTACTCTCTACTTGTAACATGATTTGATCAATTATAAAATCATGGACAAATAAAACAGATACTCATTATGACTCTATGTTATAAATCGAGTAAGTATTTTGAATGCGAATCCGAATTCGAAATATCCGTTTTGTATTCGTATTCGATAATATTCGTATTCGTATCCAAATTCAAAATAAAATGTGGTAAATAGTGGCATCCGAATTCGTATTCGTGTGTATCCGATCCGAATCCATCCCTAGCGATAGCTTGTGCCTGTCCTTGCTGCCTTGAACTCGTCAGAGCACGAGATCTTCGATGTGGAACTCGCGAGGGTGCACGTTACGCTCGTGGTAGCGTCGCAGGGCCTGCTGGTACTTGGCGCACCAAAGCAGCGCAACGTCGCGCGCCTCGTCGAGTTGATCGATCGCGACCTCGAGCGCGACTTGATTTCCTTCTTCGGTGTAAGCCCGTACTCATGGGCTGCCGTAGTCGATGTTCGTGGGCAAGACCGCTTCCGAGCCATGCACCATGAAGAAGGGCATGAATCCCGTGACTCGGTGCGGTGTGGTGCGCAGACTCCACAACATGGACGGTAGCTCAACTACCCATCTTGCTCAGAACTTGTCGAGATGCTTGAAGATATGTGGCTTCAAGCCTTGTAGGATCATGTTGTTCGTCCTCTCGACTTGCCCGTTCGTCTTTGGGTGGGCAATGGCCGACCAGTCCACATGGATGTTGTTGTCGTCGCAGAAGTTGAGGAATTTCTTCCCCGTGAACTGGGTGTCGTTGTCGGTGATGATCGTATTGGGTATGCCGAAGCGATAGATGATGTCAGTGAAGAACGATACCGCCTCCTTGGAGCAGACGCTGACGATGGGTCGAGCCTCGATCCATTTGGAGAACTTGTCGACAGCCACGAGAAGGTGGGTGAAGCCCCCGGGCGCTTGTCGTAGCGGCCCCATGTAACACCCGAAAAATCCATCATAATAAAATAATGTTAGAAACATGGTTTAGTTTTTATTTTCTAAGGATTTAATAAATTTGATTAAATAAATTTGCCTTTAATTAAATTAAACAATATTAAATTTAGAATTCACCAAGTGTTTGTGCATTATTTTGATTTGCATTGTTCTTGTTTGATGTTGTGTGTTTCAAAAATCATGAAAAGTTCAAAGTCCAAGTCCTAAAACCCACCCTAAGCTCTCTCTTCCTTCCTCTCTTTTATTTTAGCCCAACCCGCCATCCTCCTCTCTTTCGGCCTAGCTCTTCCTCCCCTTCTTTATTTTTTTCTTTTGGCCCATCACGCTACAGCAGGCCTCCGACCCAATTCCCTCCCAGCTCGGCCCAACTTCATCCCGCGGCCCATCTACCCCCTCCCTCTCTCACACGCTCACCGACAGGTGGGGCCCACCTGTTAGGTGCGTCTCCCACCTTCGGCCGCCCCCATCCCCATGGTCACGCCGCGTCGCCGTCCCCGGCATCCCTCGCCTCCCTGCGCCTCCTCCCCTTCCGACAAGTGTGTGTGAGTGCGCCGCGCACTCACTCCATGTGCCACCCTTTCCCCTTCCTCTCCCGCCGCCGCCGCACCAAGCCCCACCAAGCATTCATGACGCCGGCCACCACCGACTTCGCCCCATCACGTTGTGCGCCCCTCTGATCCCCTCTCAGCCCTATATAAGGCGTCCTCGAGTCCGCCTCCACTCGCACCTCTTCCTCGCTTGCTCCCTTCGCGCGCACAGCACGGTCCCCGCTGGAGCCCGGTGCGCCGCCGCAAGCCGCCGACGTCGATCTCCCATCTCGCTGAGTTCCTCGCCTCTTCAAGCCTCTTAGTGAGTTCCACATCTTCCTAGCTTTGTTTTCGTCTTGGTCCCGTAGCGTTTGGTCACCGGGAGGCCATCTTTGGCTCTCCTCCAACGAACTGCACCGCCTGACTGCCAGCCGCCACTTGCAGCCGTCCATCTACCGGCCAACGGCCCAGATCTATCCAACCCTCGAGTCAAATTTCTTTGTACCAGTCAACCAAAGCCGTCGCCAGCCTTTTTGCAAAAGAGTCCCTATGCTTTTTATAAATTACATGCCAGTCCTTCCACCATATGAAACCCTTTCAAATAAGTCCTGATTTTCTCGTTTAAACCCCTAGCTTCCTTGTTTTCCCAGCCAGAGGTCCTAGTTAGGTTCTTTTGTCCTATAGAACCTTGGTCTATATGTATAATTATGCTTTAGCCCCTGATCTTTTATAGAAACCCCCTAGGTTCCAATACTTTTACAATCTAGCCCCTGAACCTTGTTTCAGCCATATCTTCTCTGTCTTTTATCCGTTTTAAGCGTTCTTGGTGTCCACACGATCGTCTCGGCAAGCACGTTGGTTCTAGAAGCTTGTTTTAGTCTTTTGGAAATGTTTGATGCATTGTTTTATTTATTGCATGTTTTCTTGCATGATCGTAGACAACACATCGTTCGAGGAAGAACAAGTGCAGAGCTTTGAAGTAAAAGAGAGTAGCTTATCGTTGGAGAAAGGCAAGTGACCCTTACCACCCTTATACCTATGCTTTAATCAAGAATACTATAAATTAATTGGAACATGGAGAACCACCCAGGAAAACAGTGCAACCACAATCCATATGGCTCTGGCTTAGCCAATTAATTAGGTGTGTGATTGTATTGATGAACTTATCCGAAAGGAACACAGGGGGCTCGGGGTTGCAGGGTTATAGCCCGGTTCTTTTGGGGTAGCAGCCTTTGCTAAGTGTTGACCATTAGGTTATGGTCCGCCCTGAGCTATAACTGTTGTGGGTTGTTGGTGCTTTTGCATATCTTTGTAAAGGCTTCGTAGCGTCCCTATGCAATCACACCTCGGAAGTGTGGTATTGTTCCTGATCAGCACATGCGTGTTGGGTTCAAAGTTCTTCGGAACTTTTACACGAATTGTGGTGAAAGTGTGCATCCTCTGCAGAGTGTAAAACTGATCGATCAGCCGTGCTCATGGTCAAGAGCGGCCTGGACCCTCACATGATTAATGAACTTAAAGATCGACTTAATATTGCTTTTCGGTTATTTCTGTGGCCTTGCTGAGTACCAACCATAAGTGTACTCATCCTTGCTTACGCTGTTAAGAGAAGAACCCTGGAGTGGAGTACTTCATCGACTACGAGGAGTTCTGAGGATACGATCAACCAGTCAGATGCCTATGGAAGACGAAGATGGAGTCGCATCTTCATAGTTATTGTTGTTCATGTAAAGACCTTGGAGTCTGCCCTCGTGAGTGTAATAAAAGTAAATAAATCTTTTCTGTACGGTTTGAGCAATGTCTTGTGATATTACACTCATGAGTCTATCATATGTGTGAAATTGTGATCCTGGCACACATATGAGATGTATTCGGTTTTCTTCGGAAAAACGGGTGTGACACCCCACCATGTCGAGGTGCCAAATGGAGAAAGGCCATGTGATGGGGATGGTCTAAAGCGTCTGCGCCGGGAGGTGAGTTTGTCGAGCATAGAATTGGCACCCTTCACAGCGCCACATGATGTCCTTCGAGTCCGCGACTGCTGTGGGCCAATAAAAACCTTGTCGGAAAGCCTTCCTGACAAGTGTTCTCGGACCAGCGTGGTGACCACAGGTGCCGGCATGCATCTTTTGCAACAGCTCATGGCCTTGATCCCGGAGGATGCACCGCATGAGTATTCCTACTGCTCCACGCTTGTAGAGCTCGCCGTCAATGAGAACGAACGCTTTTGCTCGGCGGGCGATGCGTTGAGCCTCCGTCTGGTCGGAGGGGAGCTTCCCCTCGACTAACTACTCGAGGATTGGAAACCGCCAGTCGGGATCTTCAAGGTTTAGTTTGGGCGGCTGGTCGATCGCCATGACTTCGGGTTCTGACTCCTCGGGTGGCTTCTCGCCCTCCTCTCGTACGGAGGGTGCATGTTTATCACTCGCGAAGACCTCGTGAGGCACCGGGCTGCGACTGGATACGGTCTTTGCAAGTATATTAGCTACTTTGTTGTAGTCACGTGACACATGATGGAGCTCGAGGCCGTGGAACTTGCCCTTCAGATCTCGTACGGCCTGACAGTATGTCACCATCTTTGGGTCCATGCAGTTTTTGTCCTTCATGACTTGATCCACGACTAGCTCTGAGTCACCCCTGATCTCGAGGCGCTTGATCCCCAGTTCAACGATGATTAGGAGGCCGTTGATCAAGGCTTCGTACTCGGCGGCGTTGTTCAATGCCGGGAAGTGTAGTCGTACCAAGTACTCCATGCGCACGCCAAGAGGCGAGATGAAGAAAAGGCCTACACTGACTCCTTCCTTCATGACCGAGCCGTCAAAATACATGATCCAAGTCTTGTGCTCGATCGACGCCGGGGGAGTTTGAATCTCTATCCACTCAACCACAAAGTCCGCGAGTACTTGTGACCTGATGGCGTTGCGCAATGCGTACGTGATGTTCTGTCCCTTCAGCTTGAGTGCCCACTTGGTGAGCCTCCCTTCGGCCTCGGGGTTCTGGATGACCTCCCCGAGCGGGTACTTGGACACCACTGTGATGGGGTGTACGTCGAAGTAGTGCTGGAGCTTGCGCTTGGTCATCAAGATCGTGTACACGAGCTTCTGCATCTGAGAGTAGCGCGTCTTGGAGTTGGAGAGCACCTCGCTGATGAAGTACCCAGACTGTTTCACCTTCTGCGACCTTCCGGGCTCTTCTCTCTCAACCACCAATGTCGCACTGACCACTTGGGTTGTCATTGAGATGTACAGGAGCTTTGGCTCCTTGGGTGTCAGAGTGGTCAGAATTGGAGGACTCTTGAGCATGTTTTTGAGAGAATCGAGTGCCTCTTGTGCTTCGGGGATCCACGTGAAGTGGTCGGACTTCTTCATAACCTTGTATAGCAGCAGGCTACGCTCTGCGAGTCGCGCTATGAAACAACTTAGAGCCGCGAGGCAGCCCGTGACGCGTTGCACGCCCTTCAGGTTCTTGATCGGCCCCATGTCCATGATGGCTGAGATCTTCTCGGGATTAGCCTCAATGCCACATTCCGACATGACAAAGCCGAGGAGCGTGCCCCTCGGAACCCCGAAAACACACTTCTCGGGGTTTATCTTTACCCTGTGTTGTCATAGCTTCGCGAAGTCCTCAGTGAGGTTGGGGACCAGGTCCCCCGTCTTTTTCGACTTGACGATGATGTCGTCGACGTACGCCTTTATGATGCGTCCTACCAACTCTCGAAAGACACATCGCATGCATCGTTGGAAAGTGGCTCCCGTGTTCTTGAGCCCAAAGGGCATCGTCTGGTAGCAGTACGCGCCGAACGGAGTGATGAATGAAGTTGCGAGTTGGTCCACTATGCACATCGCTATCTGGTGGTACGACCTGGAGTACGCATCGAGAAAACAGAGGGTTTCGCACCCCGCTGTTGAATCGACTACCTGATCTATGCGAGGCAAAGGAAACAGATCCTTGGGACACACCTTGTTAAGGCTCGTGTAGTCAACACACATCCTCCATTTCTTATTTTTCTTCTTTGCAAGTACAGGGTTTGCTAGCCACTTGGGGTGGAAGACTTCTCGGATGAACCCTGCACTAAGGAGCTTCATGATCTCCTCACCAATCGCCTTGCACTTCTCGCCGTTGAAGCGGCGAAGGCGTTGTTTCACTGGTTTCGACCTCGGCTTGATGTTTAGCTTGTGCTCGGCAACCTCTCTCGGGATCCCCTTCATGTCGGAGGGTTTCCATGCAAACACATCGAGGTTCGCTTTGAGGAAGTCGACGAGTGCGCTTTCCTATTTAGGATCGAGCGTCATCCCGATATAGAGCGTACGGTCGTCGTCAAAGACGATCGCATCCTGGATGTCCTTGGTGGGCTCAAAAGAGCAGGCCGCTCACTTGGACAACTCGGGGACATCCTGGTCCTCGGATTAAGGCTCAGCGCGAAGCCTCTCGGACCGGACGATTGCTTCAGTGAACTTAAAGCACTCAGCATCGCACTAGTATGCATGCTGATACGTTGGCCCTACTATGATGATCCCCTTCGGGCCGTGAATCTTCAGTTTCAGGTACGTATAGTTTGGCTCAGTCATAAACTTCGCGTATGCTGGCCTCCCGAGGATCGCATGGTAGATCCCCGAGAACCCCACCACTTCGAAGCTGAGGGTTTCTGTGCGGAAGTTCCGCATGTCCCCAAATGTGACGGGCAGATTGATCTGCCCGATGGGGAGTGCCTCCATCCCGGGTACGACCCCGTGGAATGGTGCAGTCGACGGCCTCAGCACGGACCGCGGGATGCCCATGTCGTCAAGCGTTGACGCATAGAGCACGTTGATCCCGCTTCCCCCATCCATCAGTACCTTGTGGACCCTTTTAGACTTGAATAGGGGAGCTACCACTAGTGGGTAGGATCCAGGCTGAAGCACGTGGTCGGGATGGTCCTCGCGGCTGAAGGTTATCGGAACTTCTGACCACTTTAGATAGGACGTCTTCGCGACGTCGGTGTTGAAGACTTCTCGTCGGATGAGCTTCTCGCGCCGCCTCGAGGGTCTTGCCGGAGATCCCCCAAAGATCATGTGCACTGCGCCGTCTTCCCCTGGGAACGCAACCCCCGTGCCGTCGTCGTTGTCGGGGGACGGGCCTCCCTTCTTGGGCTGGTCCACCGTTCTTGGCTTGAGGGTGCCGTTGACGTAGTTCTTCATGATCCAACACTCCCTGAGTGTGTGCTTGACAGGGACCTCATGGTGTGGGCACGGAGCGTCCAGGAGCCTCTCGAAGTGGTCCTTAGACGGTGCGGGTTTGGTCGGGTTGCCCTTGGGGTGCGACGTCTTGCGCTCTACTGCCGCGACGAAGTTGTCATCACGACGGCGCTTGTCGTTCTTCTTCTTCTTCTTGAAGCACGAGGACGTCCCTTCGCCGTGGTCCACGACTTTCTTCTCCTTGCCTTGAAGGTTGTTAAGCATCACGGCAACCGCTTCCTCGCCGTCGACGTGGATACTCGCGATGTCGAGGAGCTCGCGGGTCGTGTGGGGCATGCGGTGCCCAAGTCGGTGGATGAGGGACGTGCACATCGTGCTGTTTTGGAACGCCAAGATGGCGTCATTGTCGGTCGCTCCGGGGAGCTCGGTGCAGCGCTTAGGTAAGTGTTGTATGTACTCGCGGAGACTCTCGCCCGACTGCTGCTTGCAGTTGCGCAGCTCCCACTGCTTGTCAGGGCGCATGTAGGTGCCCTGGAAGTTGTCGACAAAGGCCCAACGTAGGTCGGTCCAGTCATTGATCTTGTCCCGCGGCAGGTGCTCGAGCCATGTCCGCGCGGAGTTGCTGAGGTAGAGTGGCAGATTCTTGATGACAAAGAGATCGACCGTCACGCCCCCAGCATGGCGAGCGAGCTGGTAGTCCTCGTGCCATACGCTGGGGTTGGTGTCCCCGTCGTATCTTGGCATGTTGGTTGGAGCACGGAACCGCGAAGGAAACTTCGCGTCGCGGATGCTCTGACCAAGGGCCTGTGGACCTCTTTGGTTTGGCGACCAGCTGAGGTCGCGGTCATCGTCGCTGTCATGGCACCACCCGCATCCACGGTCGTCGTGGTCGCGCGAGCGATTGTCGCGGTGGTTATCAACACTCTCGGCCCGTCGTCGGGCCTCAGTGGTGTTTCGTACGTCGCGGTTGGGCCCAAGACGGCTCCTGACCGATGATGTCGCGGCTCCGCCTCCCTCCCTGCGCTCTCGATGCTGGGAAGGAGGCAAATTCAGGCTGTGGGCGGACGGTGCTCCTGCCCGCCCGCGCTCGGAGCGCTGGCGTGAGGCTGAGCTCTCTGCTTGTTGTGCTGCCGCCACCTCGAGCAACGCCTTCAGTTGTTGGCGCACCCGTCGCTCCTCGGAGATTGCTGCCTCCAGGCAGCCGCGCAGCAGCATGGCCACAGCAGCGAGGTTCTGCGACACCCGCCGGAAGAGTGGCGGAGCGTCAGCGTCGGCGTTGGCGTCGACATTCGCACCCTCGTTGGCCCGTAGGTTGTTGTCGCGTGCTGGCCCGCGTGCCAGTGGCATTGGTGCACGGCCGTGCGGCTGGTCGGCAGCCAGACGGCGCTCACGTTGGTTGCCGTTCCCCTCACGGGGCTCCTCCTGCACAGGGATGTCTTGTGCAGGCCGTCGGTCACAGGGCTCGACATCCATGCCCAGCTCTTGGTGAAGAAGGGCTAGCTCCTCGTCGAGCTGGCACCTGGCCTCCGCAATTTCGTCGAGTCGCACCTGCTGCTGGGCGTCAGCGGCGCCGTGGTGCGAAGCCGGCTCCGGTTCGAAGCTGCTCTATGCAGAGGCCACACAAACGTTGCATTCCTGCGTGGGGTCATGCCGTCGCGTGGTCCGCGCCCTCTGAGTTGTCGTAGACCCAGAGGCGGCACCGGAGGTTGTTGACGTAGGCCGTCACCGGGTCGTCCGGGAGGCCGGGTTGTCCTTGGGGGTTCATCGCGGTGTACCGCTCCATGAACCCCCCCAGCCTAGCGGTTCATCTCCGCTAGCCTGGAAGGCATGGTCGGTGAGGTAGTATACGGCGAGCCTAAAACGCTCCTGTGTTGGGGGCCCCAACATGCCAATGATGGTTTCGTCCGAGAAGCCTCGGACGAATGCCTCGCGTCCTGCAACCCCCATTAGGACATTGGAACGAGGCGGTCGGGCGCCCGGCGACAGACTCCGCCGGCCCGGTGTAGGCACAGCCAAAAGAGCCGAAGCGCAGAATGGCCCAGGAGTCAGCGTGATCCTGCAACCGTCCATCTGACCCGCTGAAGTTCGTCGAGACACACTATGTGCCCCTACCTGGCGTGCCAACTGTCGGGGTTCTCTACCGCCGGCAGTAAATTTGTATCGATCGTGCGTCGGGCTCAGATGGTTAGCACATGAGACAACAGAATTTATACTAGTCCGGGCCTCCGAGGAGTAATACCCTATGTCCAGTGTCGAGCTGCCGTGTTCTCGAGCTAGGAGTGCTTGTAGTAGGGGTTACAAGCTGGTCGGGAGAGGGTGTCGAGCCCAAGTCCCTTGAAGTGGTGTTCTAAGGTCTAACCCTTGTAACCGTTGCCCTCCTCTCCCTTTTATAATCACAAGGGGAGGGTCACAAGGGGGAAGTACAAAGAGGTATAATGCTTGGTTGCTGGGACGTCCCGTCGTACGTCGCTGTCGGTCGGGATGCATTGAAGCTGAGTCTTGTTGCTTGGTCGTGGGAGTAGCCGCGTGGCCAGGAGTGACTATTAATCTCGGGACGCCTGGCTTCACCTCCGAGTAGTTCGTGTTTGCCTTAATCTGCCCGAGTACTTGACTAGCCCGCCATGCTCGAGCCTAAGTCTAGGCCCGTGCACGTCGTAGAGGGTGCTTGAGTGCCTCGGGCTAAGCTTGCGTGTGGTAGAGTGGGAGATGATGGCGATGGGATGGCCGCACAACCGGTCAGGCCAGCATTAAGGCTCTTGTCGGGGTAAGCTGCTTGCATGGCCGCCAACTGTTGTACTTGTACGGCGTGGGGAATCGCTCCCCCGCATGCGTCAGTGGTGGTGCTCGCGCCTTGGGCTCACATTGTGTGCCCTGGCCCGCACACTAGTCGGAGCCGGGGGGAGTTCGAGCGAGGCGGAGACTTGTCGTGCGAGGCAGAGACTTGTCGTGCGAGGCAGAGAGTTTGAAGGACAGATATGGCGAACCAGAGAGGGGGGGAGTGAATGGGAGCCGATAAAAATTCTTCTCGAAGGAGATGGAGGCTCCAACAAGATGAACACGGCTTCCAACACACGTCTCCGACTCACTACTTAAGTTGGCCAAGACCACGCAACTACTGACATAGGAACCAACAACCGACCTCATAGACCCGAGAACGCAGCAGAACACAAACCTCGAGCCTTACTAACCTAGACCGGTCAGGCCGGTGAGCACCACCGGTCATACTGGACCCTACTGGTGAAACCTTGAGACTTCCACAGAACAGCCCCTACACTGGTCAGGCCGGTGTAGCTCACCGGTTAGACCGGTTCAAGCCAAAAAGCCCCAAAACACCAAACAGGCCTACCGAGCTCCAAACTGACCCAAATTCCGTACTATCACCTAAACCACTCCATTTGGTCATTAAGCGATAATAAAGAAACATCCCGTTGAGTATTGCCGGGTTTACACCCGGTAAATCACTTGGAGACACAGAGAGGATCGAACAAATGCATAAAACTCCCACGAAGGGAAGTCCAGAGTGCCTTACACATAAATACCAATCTCCTCGTAGGGTCCAATTAATACAAACCATTATTCTTGATGTAAGAGTAAAACATTCAGAGTTTTATTAAACCAGCGGAAGTACTAATAACGATACGTCACAACATCACCAGAGGCCATCTGTGATGCCGTTACTCAACGTCCTTATCCACCCATTTCAGCTCCCAGCCGGGCAGAATCTTACCAGGCCAAACAACTTCACCTGAAAATAACAATTATAGCAAGTCTGAGTATACTAATACTCAGCAAGACTTACCCGACAAAAGTTACCTCTAGACATGCCGGCTTTTGGCTGGTGGGTTTGTTTTGCCAAAAAGCAACTAAGATCATGGATCCTTAGTCTCAATATTTTAGCTCAATTTCTAGTGAACTTATCATTACTATGATGAGCAACTGATACAATCAAGAATTGTACAATGCAGTTAATTCACACAGAAGTTTTTACGTAGTTCCATCATCAAGGGATATCATGGCCAGCTGATTAAGCAGTCTCAGATAACGGTGAGAGGCCGACAATCGATTGATTCATAAACCTTGCAAGGTAGCCTAAACACACGGAGCGGTGCCCCACAGAGCTGACACAGACCAAACGGTTCCCAAAAATCCTCGGGTTGGGATGATAGCCTACAGTCCCGGGTACAAGGCTATCTGGAATGCCCCACTTAGTACATCCAGCCTCACACATGTACCCTCCTCTTGGTTGCAAGCCAGACAGGAGACGAATCGAGAGTAGTAGTAGTAAAATCCCGTACCGTCTCATTAAGGTACTAGGCTTACCGGTCCCATTCCCGACAAGTGCTTAGTACATTCAAAAGCTTAGCCCACGAAGCCACTGGACGGGAGCCCAATCCCATGCTCTTACCACATGAGCAATTCATTACTTTAATTGGGGTGGTCCCACAAAGGAGAACCTATTCTCGCGAGTGACGAACATCACTCGGCTTTTACCGGGTCTTTAGAGCATAGCATCTAGCGACCTAGCATACTAGTAAGAGAACATAGGCACCTAGGAAATCATGCAACTAGGGTTTCATCCAATTCCTGAACGTAAATGCACATAGCATAACATAGATAGTTGTATCAATTGAATAAGACAGGGGTTAATGATAAAACCGGGGCTTGCCTTCGCTAGCACAAACAGTTAGACAATCCTCCGGACTGTGGTCCGGGTCTTGCTCTATGGCGACGTAGTGCACGTCTCCTCCAGCTCCCTCGTTCATGTTCGCCGGCACAAGCGTGTAGCTACCGTCGGGAACTTCTACACGGAGGATGCAAATGCAAGACTTGAGTGTCAATTCGTGTTTAAATAATTTCAACAACTTATGACACACGGGGTGCACGTTTGGAACACATTCACTTAGATAATAATACATTCAGCATACTCTTCCTATAAAGAGACAAATGCAAAGCTTTCTTATCTAGACTTTTAATAGTGGTTGTGTACACATATATTTAGATGAATCACCTTAATTCACACGATAAAACAATAACAACAGCTACAAAGTTTGATAGGGTTGGTCATATTCACCTTAAGAAAGGTATTTAAACACTTTTCTTTTTTAAAAGAATTAATCAAAAAGCATATTTAGCCTTCTCTTTAAGGTGATTGGGTGCACAGCTATCGAGGAAACACTTAATTCGCAACAAACAGCAAGGAATTTAATTCCCAAGCGCCATTTTACTTTTCCTAACACTTCTCCTTAAGTCATGCACTAGAGAGAGTGATTTCCCTAATTTCCCTTTCCTAGATTAATCTAGTTTGAGCTCTTTTACATAACTAAATCACAACAACTGGTCCAGCAGCACCCACTGGTCCTACTGACCAAGGGCACACCTCTGGACAGCAAGGAAAAGGGTTTCCTCACCATCGAATAAAAGACACCAAAAAGGGAGCATTCCTATTTAGCACAAAGAGGGAAAAAGTATAACAAAATAAATAAGACAGAAATGATTCTCATCTTTCTCCTACAAATACCTTAGTCCAAAACAAGCTTAAAGAACTAACAAACACACCTATAGCCTTTATGAAACAAGCTACTCATATTTATGATTAAAAACATGCATAAATGAGTAAATATTATTTCTAATAGGGATAAAATCATGGTAAATTCACCAAGGATGCTTTTTAACATAACAAGACTATAGCCAGAAGTTGGGCTCAAAAATAATTATGTAACTAGCTACAAAAATCATCTAGGCAGATTTACCAATTTCACAAAATAATTTATTCAGGAAGATCCTTTCAGCAACTTTGTGCAAATTTTGGCACAGAGGCTAGGCATACTAGTCACCACAACATATCCAAAATCCAGCTCAAGAGCTTGGGTTGATTTTGCAGAAACACCAATCTAAGTATTTCACATTCCTATTTTTCAAGCAAAAACTAAATCTCAAAAGTATATACCTATTTGGACAAAGTTGTAGTTCTTGTCATACTGAGCACAGAAAAATTGGATTTGCTATTTTTGGATTTTTCTACAATTTTTAATCGATTTTACAAATCACAGCCAAACACATGAAAAGGGGTAGAATCTTTACACACTTAGACCCTTGAAAGTTTCAGAGCTTTTACAATCAGGTCCTCACTCCCCCCCTTTGGAACCGACGGCGACGACAAGCTCGCCGGCAGCGAGGGCGTGGCCGGGTAGGCAAGCGAGCGACGGGGAAGGCGATTGGGCTGACCCGTGGTCGATGGGTGGCGGAGGATTGTCCGGAGGTGTCGCCGGCGAGCGGCGGCGGCGGACCGGTGGTGGCGCGACCGCGGGTGCTCGAATTCCGGCGAGGACAGGGGCGGAGCTGGCCAACATGTGGCACGGGTAGCTTCACGGGGGCCTAGGGAAAGGACTGAGGCGGTTGGTTGGCTCAGGGATCGCGCGGGGAGAAGAGCTCGTCGACGGCTGCTCGGCGGCGGCCGCGGGAGAAACCACTCCGGCGAGCTGGCGGCTCGAGCAGACCGACAAGCACGCACAGGAGCTACAGGGGTCCTAAAGGAGTGGGAAGCAGCACGTGTTGGCGAGGAAAAGCAGGCGGGGGTGGAGTTCACCGTGGGGCATCCATGGCGGACGGCGGCGGATCGGCACCCGCGCGAGGAAGGACCGGCCGGCTTTATAGCCGTGCGCAAGGCGGTTGGGGGAGGTTTTCTTGCGCACCAAGGGAACCAAGTCGGGGTATGGGTCGTGGCATGGCCGAAGTACGGCGCGAAGGGGCGGCGGCAACGTGCGGCGTGTACGCCGGCGCGCGGTTGGTTGGGCGGCCGGCGCCGTGCACGGCGGCACCTGCGGCCCATGGGTGCGAGGCACGTGGCGCAAAGGGAGTAGGCGGGAACGGCGGTTCCACGGCGCAAGGACCGGCGGGTCGTCGGCCGCCTCGGCGTTCGGACCCGAGGGGGTGGGTCGCGGTGAGCGCGCGCGACGCGGCGCGACGCGACGCGACGCGACGTCGTGCAGGGCGGCGCTCTGGCTCAAAGCCATTCTAAGTACCCCACTTCGAATTGAGTTTACTCAAATTTTCCAAATAGAATTGCAACAAGGTTTGACTACCAAAGTTGCTCACCTCACTACCCTTTACAAGTTTTGTAAAAGTTCTAGGGTTTTAGGTCAAAGGATTTGTCATAAACTGCAGGGAAACCTGACTGAAATCTCGGCCCTGGTGAACAGTGAAAGCAGACATTGACTTGCATTTTTCATCAATTTGCAATTCAAACCAGCAATGCCACTCAACATGAAAGTTGTGTCCCTCGACAAGACACACAACTTTTGTATTGGGAGAATTTGAAGTGTTTAGGGAAAATTCGAAGAACGCGGCAAAAGTTCTGGCTGACATGGATGGGTCAACAAGGAGTCAAGGGTTTCTGAGTAGGGTTTGACTAAGGTGAACTATGGTTGACAAAAAGGAGTCATTAGGGTTTGTCGCTGATGTTTTCGAGGTGATGACCCAAGTGGATCGACGTTTGACCAAGGTCAACCCAGTTGACTGGGTCATTAGGGTTCACTAACCCGACCGAAAACCTGGGGCGTCACAACAACACACCTAAACATTCACCCGAGCAAAAACCCAACTGGGGTCTGTACCGGTCACACCGGTGTGGCCAGGGCTCTCGGGATGAACAGCACCCGTGGGGCAACTCCCCCAAATCCAACTCCCGATTCGGGCCGAATTGTTCCACAGATTTGCGCAAGACTTTGGGGATAGTAGGAACACCTCATAGGGAGTCCATAGAAAAGATTTTGTCCACCAAAACTTGCCAAATCAAGAGGAATCGAAGAAATTCCGCCAAGAACTCCTCTAACCCTAGAACACTGAAAACCCCAAAATCGAGCCCCTTTGCTCACGGATTTGGGAGGGGAATCAAAGGGAATAGAACCATGAAAGGTTCATGCATACATCCCCCACCAAATCCCCAAGAGAAAGGTCCTGAAAACGCTCCAAGAAAATCACCAAGAAAGGGCTCCGAAAATCACCAAAAAGAACGAACAGGAACAACACATCCAACCCTTGAGGAACCACGCCGAATCATCTATACATCACAAAGAGGTTCATACAATGTCTAGCTTGCCGCCCGATCATCCTTCCCTCTCACAAGATCTCACCATGAAGCTCTCAAGCTAGTCCTATAGAAATCCTAAGGAAAATGGGAAGAAAAAATAGGAAAACCAAATGAGCTAGGGTTCCAAGAGATGGCTGCCATCCTCTCACCACTTGGGTTATATGGAGGCAACCGAAAGTCTAAAATACCCTTACTAGCTAATTAGTGATACATGCCCCTCGAGGGCAAATTTGGAAATCTTTGTCATCGCTCCATCGGACGGATGCCCAGCGACCGCAAACTTACTTAGCCTCGACGCAAGCCTTGCGATCCTGACGCGTGTCCTCCGCTTCGAAGTCTCCGGACTGCATCATCGCATACCGGTCAGACCGGTGCTTCTCACCAATCAGACCGGTCAGACCCACCGGTCGGACCGGTCTGGAGCTGCTGCAACTCCATCTTCGGTTTTTCAGTCTTGGTTTTGTGGATCAACCAAGGAACCCAGTGGTTTTCTGGTGAACCACCGGAAACCCTCCGGACTCGGTGTAGCCTCCGCCAATCGCCACTCATGACTCGGCTCCCACGTAGACCCGGCTCAACCTTGGTTTTGAGGCTCAACCAAGAAATCGTCCATGACTTCATCTTGTTGTTCATGCCACCATGCGGCCCGCACTTGACTCCGCTGGCCACCGGGTCCCTCGAACGAAGCCTACTTGTCTTCTCCACACCTGGAGGCCTCACCGGCAACGACCTTTCGCGCTTGTTCTTCACTTGCACCAAGACCAGTCAAGCGGCAAACTGCACCTGCAATACTTAGCCAAGAATCAGTCCACACAACGTTGTCAATCACTCATCACACTAGGAAGCGACCATCCACCGGTCCTCGAACCACACATGGTCCTCAATCTCCCCCTTGATGAGTGCATTGACAACACACACATATAGTAACCTGAGAGAAAAGAAAAAGAAAAGAAACTAATAAAAAGAAAACTCCAACAAGTGATCGAAAGCCAAACAAAGGCAAAGAGAAAGATCACCTGAAGAAGACAAGTCTCGGACCCCTTAGGCAAGGGCAACGGCTCGACACATCTGAGACAAATCTATGCTCAAGCAAAGAGCGCAAACCACCAAACCAAAGCTCAAAAACCACAAAGAGCTCTCCTGCACACATGCAAGCTCCCCCTAAACCAATGCAACTCCCCCCTGGACAAATGCATGCAAATCACTTGAAGAAAACAGATCAGCTGCATCAGCTCAGCTCTGACCGGTCAGACAGGTCGACACCACCGGTCAGACCGGTGTGCAACATGTGAATAGGACCAGCATTCAGACCGGTCAGACCGGTGACCACCACCGGTCAGACCGGTGTGCAACAGAGCCCAGAAATGGCTTGAAACCACCTGAAAACCTTCTAAATGCATCCAGTAGCCCAAAACAAGCTCAAACTTCTCCCCCTTGTTGACAATGCATGAATCAAGCCAAAAATGTAAAAAATTCAACCTAGAGCTTCTCAAATAGACAAAAGTCAACATAGGATGCTACACATGTCCAAATGAGCAAGTTAGATACTCTATAGCTTCGTAATGACATCAACTTCATGATCACCAAGTTTCACAACCATTGGACAAAGCCAAGATGGAATTTAGGAATTTTGCGAAAATTTACCCTCTCATGAGCAAAGTCCTAAACATGAGCAAACATGTCAAAATGGCAAAGCCACACAAACTTCATGCTAGGAAAACCATTCTAACCATAAGACCATCACAAACACCCACAAGCACCTCATGTCATGTCAAAGCCACCGAGCCATGTGCCTACTTCTATATATGAGACTTCCCATTGGTAGGCATCATGCAACGGTTTAGCACCCAAAGCAAATTAAATTTAGCACATATGACATGGGTGCACATTTTCCAAGCAATTTAAATTTCATTTTCAGATTCAAATTTGGTACATGAAATGTGTTTGCGACAAAAAGGCACTTATGCCCCTCCACAAGATAAAGCATGAGGGCTAAACATTCATGATGACAAATGAGCCTTTGGCCCCATATGATCAAAATAAGCTATCCAACCATAAATTAAGCATAGACAAACCACTAAAACATGTCAAGATCATATAACGACATTTACTCACAAGAGAGCATACATGTGACATTTTTCAAAAACATAGCCATCAACCATGGATATAAATCAAGATTATCAAGAGCAAAGCCAAACTAACCATAGCATACCAAACAAGCTCACAAAGACATATATCTCATTCCATGGTGAACAATGCATATGAGAGAAGCTTTTCCTAACCAATGCATATGATACAAAATGCATGCAATCTAAGATACAAGGATGCCTATACATCATGTTACATATGCCATGCCAAATGCAAGAAATGCACGAAGGAAAGCTATACATATGCTACAGAGGAGCTCCCACACACCCAACTCAAGAAATGAAACACACACCAAGCTCCCCCCGCAAACGAGTGAAAGTTGCTTGATCTCGAGGTTTGGTGAAAATATCAGCTAGTTGGTCATGTGTGGGTACATGGATCAAAGCTATCTTCCCTTTCTCTATGTTGTCTCTCAGAAAATGATACCTCACTTCTATGTGCTTGGTTTTGGAATGGAGAACTGGGTTCTTTGCAACACTTATGGCATTGGTGCTATCACATTGAAGTGGGACATGAGTATACTCCTCACCAAAGTCACTCATGGTGTATGTGATCCAAAGGAGCTGAGAGCAACAACTAGCTGCGGCAGCGTACTCTGCCTCGGTAGTGGATTGAGCAACACTCGACTGTTTGCGGGAAGACCAAGACATCAAAGAAGATCCCAAAAACTGGCAAGTCCCAGAAGTGGACTTCTTATCCAACCGACACCCGGCAAAATCCGCGTCTGAAAAACCATGAAGCGCCAAAGAAGAAGACGCGGGGTACCAAAGGCTGAAGTCGGGAGTGTGACACAAGTATCTAAATATGCGCTTGACCGCTTGCTGATGTGAAGTCCATGGAGACGCTTGAAAACGAGCGCACAGACATACCGAGAACTGGATGTCCAGCCTCGTCACCGTCAAGTAGAGGAGTGACCCAATCATGCTCCGGTACTCCTTCTGGTCCACATGTTCACCTTCCTCATCCGCATCAAGAGCTGTAGTCGTACTCATAGGCGTCGCCTTGGCCTTGGAATCCTCCATCTTGAACTTCCTCATAATGTCCTTGGTGTACTTAGCTTCGTGCACAAATGTTCCTTCCTTTGATTGCTTGATTTGTAGCCCGAGGAAGAACTGCAACTCACCCATCATGCTCATCTCAAATTCCCTACTCATATCCTCTGCAAACCTTGCAACAAGAGAGTTAGACGAGCCACCAAAGACAATATCATCCACGTACACCTGCACAATCAGGATATCTCTGCCTTGCCTGAGTAAAAACAAGGTCTGATCGTCCTTTCCCCTCTCAAACCCTCGCTCAAACAGGAACCCTCTCAACCTACCATACCAAGTTCTAGGCGCCTGCTTCAACCCATACAGCGCCTTCCTCAACTTGTACACCCGGTGGGGGTACTTCTGACTCTCAAACCCTGGTGGTTGCCTCACATACACTCTTCCTCCAACACACCATTCAAGAAGGCACTCTTCACATCCATTTGGTGAAACTTGAACCCTTTAGCCGCGGAAAAGGCTAGAAGAATCCCAATCGCCTCCAAACGAGCTACGGGAGCAAAGGTCTCCTCGTAGTCGATCCCCTCCTTCTGACTGAACCCATGAGTAACAAGTCTTGACTTGTTTCTCACCACTTCACCTTTCTCTCCCTCTTTGTTCTTCCACACCCATCTTGTCCCAATTGGCTTACACCCTGGGGGAGGGTCAACTAATTCCCAAACCTGATTTCTCTCAAAGATCTCCAACTCCTCATGCATCGAATTAACCCAATTATGATCAGATAGTGCGTGTCCAATGTCTTTGGGCTCAAAGGTGGCAACAAAAGCAGCATGAGCAAAATGAGAATTGTTCCGAACCCTCGACCGTGTAGTACATTCATTCATGTTGCCGATGATCCTTGAAGCTGGGTGATCCACTTGTACTCGCCGAGGAGGTTCTCGCCTTGATGCTACCTCCCCCTCAGCAGTAGCTTCTCCTCGATCTTGGTTTGTCATCGTGGGTGTGGGAGAGGGGCCGTCCATCACCGTAGTCGAAGTAGTAGGTACATGCTCAGCCGCAGGCATCACACCGCCATCTTCATCATCCCCATGTTCATGCTCTTCCTCCTGAAAGATCTCCTCGCCAAGTTCATCATCACCTGCACACTCAAAGACAAGCTGACGACGTGGTTGTGTCTCGTCGAATGTTACCTCACAAGTCTCCATGATTTGGTTAGTTTCAAGATAGAGCACACGATATGCTCTAGAGTGAGATGCATAACCAAAGAAAATACCATCGACCGACCTAGCCTCAAATTTATCCAACTTCTTCCCTTTCTTAAGGATAAAGCACTTGCAACCAAAGACATGGAAGTGACACCTTGGGTGTGCGACCGTGCATCAACTCGTAGCAGGTTTTCTTCTTATGCACTCTAGGTAGATCCTGTTCGAAACATAGTACACGGTATTCACCGCCTCAGCCTAAAACCTCCTCGGAGTCCTATGCTCATCAAGCATCATCTGAGCCATCTCACACAAGGTTCTGTTTTTCCTTTCCACAACACCATTCTTAGGAGGCATATACGGACTCGAAAACTGGTGTTCAAGACCCAAGTCATGGCAAAAGGTTTCGAAACGAGAGTTTCTGAATTGTGAGCCATTGTCACTGCGGATCGCTCGTATGGCATCTCTGTGCCTCTCGTTCCTCAACCTGAAGACAAGATCTCGAACAAAACCAAACATCTCCCCTTTCTCCTCAAGAAAGAACACCCACGCATACCGAGAGTAGTCGTCCACCACAACAAGGACATACCATTTCCCACCCGCAGATCGCACACGAGCTGGGCCAACAAGGTCCATATGGAGAAGCTCGCACGGACGCTCAGTCATCACATCGGTGAGAGGCGGGTGAGAAGAGGCTACCATCTTGGCATGCCTACACGGCGCACAAACCAACTCCTTTTCAAGCCTCAACCGTGGCAATCCTCGGACCAAATTGAGTTTACTCAAGCGAGACAAAAGGTCAAAGCTCAAGTGACCCAACTTCCTATGCTACTTCCACAACTCACTCGAAGAGCCAGCCAAGAAACAACGCTCAACACCAGAAGACTGAGAAAAATCAGCTCGAAACACCTGACCCTCGGGAACGACCATACAGACAAGGTCCCCTCGAGAGTCCAAAATCCGAGAACCACCAGGTTGAAACAACACCTCAAAACTCTCATCTAATAGCTGGGACACAGAAAACAAATTGTATCCAAGCGATTGAACAAGAGCAACACGCATGAGAGTGATCTTGTCACCCACCTTAATCTCACCATATGACAACACACGCCCTCGCCCATTGTCCCCAAAGGTGATGTACCTCTTTGTCATCACCGGGACGAGACTTGAGAACCACACCTTGTCTCCAGTCATATGCCTCGAGCAACCGGAGTCAATCAACCAAATGTTCTTCAAGTCTCTCACCTAAAATTCAAAAACGAGCACGTGAGCGAACAAACGACTCAGCACTGGGGTTAGTACCAAAATAGTAAAACCAGTGCCGAGCCATTTGCTCAAAAATGGGGTTAGCACAATCCAAAACATCTTTCCTACCAAAGCTACCTACACGAACACCACCATGGTACCACTATGAGGGAACCAACCCTCTCTAACTGGAGGAGGACCAAAACCACGAAAGGAAAACGGTGGGCCGTCCCTCCTCTCCAACTCAAAGCTACGACTCCTCCCATTTCCGTATTGAGCACGAGGGGGAAAACGCCTAGCAAACTGAGCACCTGCAGACTCTCCAGACCAACCACCAGAACCACGACCTCCAGAACCAAACATAGCATTTGTACGAGCACTGCACCCAAAGTTCTGCCTGTGCAGACCTACAGCGGTCTGACCGGTGTGGCGCACTGGTCTGACCGGTGTAGCTCGACGAGCAACACCTCCAGCAACCTTTCGCTCTCCCAAGCCAGAACTGTTCTCACACTCGCCTTGGCCCTGGGCATCTGCACACGAGGCTCAAGTACACCATTAGAGGGGTGGTACTTGTCCTTGTTAGCCCACTCCTTCGCCATTCTCTCCTCTCGCTTCCTCTTGAAGAAAAACTCATCCTTATGGTCATCTCTCCCACAATAGCCACAATGAAACCTTATGGGCTTAGGTTTAGACTTGGGATGGGGTCGCTCACTTGGTTTCTCTCCACTCAGCTTCACAACCGATTTCTCCTCACTAGGTTTCTCAACCGGTTTCTCCTCACTTGCCTTCTCACTCTCTTTCCCAAAGAACACTTTCCCCAAAGTTCTCACAAACTTGATAGGATTTTGGAAATCATTTGTTTGTGGAGGAAACATGGGTGGAGCTGGGGTTGTGTCTAGTCGGTTCCTAAGATGGTTCGGTTTAGGAGGGAAAGCATTTTTGTGGTGGGTTTTTGGTGGCTCTGGGATATTCTCTCCACTTCCCTCACCAACCTTGTTTGCCCCAAGTCCCTCACCATCCTGCCTCTTGTATGTCTCGATCATTATCCTCAACTGAGGCTCATGACCAGACAACCAACCCATCAACTTTCTCAATTCATCATTCTCATCCTGCAAACGATCAACATAATGTGCAAGTTCCATATTCTTCAAAGCATGCAATTCACAGGTAGAGCAAGATGTAGGAATTGGTTCTTTCAGCTTAGCATCAAGAGAAACAGTGTAAGCATGCATCTCATCAATTTTTTCATGCAAAACAGGGCAAGAAGTGCAAGCACCTAGCAAAGCAAGTCTAGACTTAAGCTCAGCCACTTCAACCCTAAGCACATCTAGTTTCTTACACTTGGAGGCATGCTTTTCCTTAAACAAGGCAAGATCAGCTAGAAAGATAGGACAATCAACACATTCAACTTAATCAGAAACAATAGGTGAAGCTTTCAGAGAATCAATTTCAAGCTTAACATCCAAATTTTGTGTTTCTAGCTCAGCCACTCTAGTACTAGCATCCTCAAGCGAAGCCCTAAGCTCTTTCCTCATCTTCTTGGCCTCTCTAAGCATGTCATCACGATTATCAAGCTACAAGCCAATCCGTTCATTCTCCTGACGCAAGAAGGGAAGTTCATCACTCACCTCGTCGTCGGAGTCGGAGTGTGAGTCGCTCTGTGTGCTCTTCTTGCTGCCGGAGCTCAGCGCCATGGTGCAGAAGCCGTCTCTAGCAAAGCATCTTAGCCCGCTTAGGTTCTTGGATGACTTCCTGCCCTTGCGACGATCACCTTCATCTTCACTGCTGCTCGAGCTCGAGGTGGAGTACGCGGAACTGGAGTCGACGTCGCTCGCTCCAACCATCGCTCGGGCCTTGCCTCGGCTCTCCTTCTTCCTCGATCGTCACTCGTCCTTGTGCTTGCTCTTGTGGTCACACCTCGACCGGTACTTGCCATTCGTCTTCGACTTGTGCTTGTAGCTGTCCTTATTCTCGACCTTCTCCGGGCAATCGGCGACGAAGTGTCTCGGCTTGCCGCACTGGAAGCTTGTCCTCGTGTTCCTCCTCATGTTCACCCGGTTCTCGTGCAGCCTCTCGAACCGCCTCGTCAGTAACGCCAGCTCGTCCTCTCCAAGCACGTCGAATTCCTCATCTGGCATAGTCATCTAAGAGGACAAGGAGAACATCCTGGTGGATGGGTTAGCGTTAGTCTTTCCTTTCAAGCCACCGATGAGGGCAAGACTATGAGAGTCAGTTGGGCCCTCAATCTTGGCTGTCATGCCCCGATCCACCTCAGCTGACTTGAGCTTCGAGAATAGCTCGTTCATGATCAGAGTGTCATACTTCTCCGACTCCACAATGGCCTCGAACTTTCCGCCCCAAACCGTACGATCCAACGAGTGTAAGAGCTTGACGGCTCTATCATGATCATCGTACGGGAGCACGTCCACATTGGCCCTCATGTTGTTCACTACAACCGTGAACCTCTGAAACAAGGCATCGATGGACTCACCGAGAAGATGAATGAAGTTCTCGTACTCTCTCCGGTAAGTCGCATACATCTGAGCCTGAACCTGGGCATTCCCAACATGAGCTTCTCTCAACACCGACCAGATTCTACAAGCCAAGTGCTCGGTGTGCACCCGATCGAATTCAGGATGACACAAAGCACGAAACAAGTAGTCGACCGCCTTGTTGTTGGCATCGAACATGTCCTTCGATCCTGGAGCAAGGAAGTTCATTGGCTAGACATAGCTTGTGTCCACCGTGACATCCCAAAGGATCTAACCCTTTCTGCAGAGGAACGCTGCCATCCGCTTACTCCACATCTGGTAGTTTTTGCCATCAAAGTGTGAAGGACCCGAACCCCGTTCTTGGTACGCCATCCTAGGATCTTAGACTGGTTAGAGTCAATCAAGACTCGTAACCGGCTCTAATACCACTTGAAGGACCGATACGGCAAACCAGAGAGGGGGGAGTGAATGGGAGCCGACAAAAATTCTTCTCGAAGGAGATGGAGGCTCCAACAAGATGAACAGAGCTTCCAACACACGTCTCCGACTCACTACTCAAGTTGGCCAAGACCACGCAGCCACTGGAGTGCTACTGGACCTAGGAACCAACAACCAACCTCACAGACCCGAGAACACAGCAGGATACAAACCTCGAGCCTTACTGACCTACACCGGTCAGGCCGGTGAGCACCACCAGTTAGACCGGTCCTTTGCAGGTGAAACCTGGAGACTTTCACAGAACAGCCCCTACACCGGTCAGACCGGTTCAAGCCAGAAAGACCCAAAACAACAAACGGGCCTACCGAGCTCCAAACTGACCCAAACTCGAAACAGCAGCCACACGGGACAATAGACAACGCACCCAAACGTTCACCCGAGCAAAAACCCAACTGGGGTCTGCACCGGTCACACCGGTGAGAGGCACCGGTCAGACCGGTGTGGCCTGGGCTCTCGGGATGAACAACACCTGCGGGTCAACTCCCCCAAATCCAACTCCCGATCTCCCGAATCGTTCCACAGATTTGTGCAAGACTTTGGGGATAGTAGGAACACCTCATGGGGAGTCCATAGCCAAGATTTTGTCCACCAAAACTTGCCAAATCAAGAGGAATTGAAGAAATCCTGCCAAGAACTCCTTTAACCCTAGAACACCGAAAACCCCAAAATCAAGCCATGAAGGGTTCATGCATACATCCCCCACCAAATTCCCAAGAGAAAGGTCCCGAAAACGCTCCAAGAAAATCGCCAAGAAAGGGCTCCAAAAATCACCAAAAAGAACGAACGGGAACAACACATCCAACCCTTGAGGAACCACGCCTAATCATCTATACATCCCAAAGAGGTTCATACAAGGTCTAGCTTGCCGCCCGATCATCCTTCCCTCTCACAAGATCTCAGCATGAACCTCTCAAGCTAGTCCTATAGAAATCCTAAGGAAAATAGGAAAAGAAAATAGGAAACCAGGTGAGCTAGGGTTCCAAGAGATGGCTGTCATCCTCTCACCACTTGGGTTATAAGGAGGCAACTGAAATCTTTGTCATCGCTCCATCGGACGGATGCCCAGCGGCCACAAACTTGCTTAGCCTCGACGCAAGCTTGCGATCCCAAAGCGTGTCCTCCGCTTCGAAGTCTCCGGACTGCATCATCGCACACCGGTCAGACCGGTGCTTCTCATCAGTCAGACCGGTACCCACCGGTCAGACCGGTCTGGAGCTGCTGCAACTCCGTCTTCGGTTCTTCAGTCTTGGCTTTGTGGATCAAACAAGGAACCCAGTGGTTTTCTGGTGAACCACCAGAAACCCCGCAAACTCGGTGTTGCCTCCGCCAATCGCCACTCATGACTCGCTGCCACGTAGTCCCGGCTCGACCTTGGTTTTGAGGCTCAACCAAGAAACCATCCATGACTTCATCTTGCTGTTCATGCCACCATGTGGCCCGCACTTGACTCCGCTGGCCACCGGGTCCCTCGAACGAAGCCTACTTATCTTCTCCACACCTGGAGGCCTCACCGGCAACGACCTTTCGCATTTGTTCTTCACCTGCACCAACACCAGTCAAGCCGCAACCTGCACATGCAGTACTTAGCCAAGAACCAGTCCACACAATGTTGTCAATCACTCATCACACCAGGACACGACCATCCACCAGTCCTCGAACCACACATGGTCCTTAGAGTTCTCGTGCGAGGCGGCGACTTGTCGTGGGGATCCCTCTAGTGGGGAACTAGTCAGAGATGCAGCCACCTGGCCGGAGACTAGGCGTTTTGCTAGTGTGGATCTTGACCAGGGTCCTCAGTCTTCCTCGTCCTGAATGTTTGCCTTGACATCGTCAATTTTGGCCTTCACATTGTTAATGGTGTTGGGTCATCTTGTGTTTAAGGAAGATCATCTCGCCGTCAGGGGAAGAGTACTAGTCGTGTACGTCTAGGTGTTGCCTACATGGAGCCAGCCATGTACAATTTCCTATCCGAGTACTCCTTCACCAAAGTCCTTGCGCTCCACGCCATCAGGTGTCATGCAGCTCAAGTCAGGTAGTCCCAGGGGCCCACCGAGTAGTCGGTCCTAGTACCCACCGAGGTAGTGGGCCTAGGGAGGTCCATACGACCAGCCCCCGAGTACTTTGTAGTCGAGCAGGATAGTTTCGAGTAGTCTTGATGGCCTTGACGAGTAGTCCTCAGGCGTCCCCGAGTGCTACAAGCCAGAAGTCCTCAAGAATACTTGGAGCATCCCGAGGCTGGAAGGTACTCCAGCTGATCCTTGAGTAGTCTTGAAGTCTTCTCAAGTAGTCCCCAAGCGTCCTCGAGTTCTCCTCTTGAAGGTCTTCAATAGTACTCGCTTTGCTTTGAAGAAAAACCATATGGAAAATGCGATTCGAAGAATCGCATTCCATATGGAATGTAGCTCCCGAGCCTTAGGTCGAATCGTAGATTCAAGCTGAGGGTCAATCTGAAGTTCTGCCAAGCTTATCCCATAAAATCCAGAGAAAAAACCGAAAGACACGTGGCATGGAGCCCCCGAGCCTTGAGTCGAGTACTTCCTCTCGAATTGAAGGGTCATCTTGATTGTAGAATGTGTCCTGAGTGGCTCTTGAGTCTTGTCGTCACCCATGAAATCTAGCAGATGTAGTCGAGCCCCCAAGATGGATTGCATCGAGTATCGGAAGCTGAAGGGTCAGGCAGCCGCCGCTGAGTCGATCTGCTGCCACTTATCTGTTCAGCCGTTGTGGTGGCGCTTGTTGGGTTATAAATAGATGTCGAAACCCTTAGGGTTTTTCATTCCCCCAGTAGCGGCCGCTTGAATAGATCCAATCGAGTTTCCCTCCTCTGTCGCCTCTGCTGCCACGCGAGAAAGAGAAGGTCCACACTCGCCACCATCACCTGCCACCAGCGCAGCCCCCGAGCGGATGCGAGTGAAGACTCCCTGCTCTTGGAGGATGAAGGTGTCTCCGTCCAAGGGCTCGAAGACTGGTGGAGTAAAGAAGAGGTCCCACAGCGAGTCTAAGGGATCTACTCAAGGGTCTTCGCCACCAACATCTCCTTCGCATCCCAATCCGGCCAAGGAATGGAAGAAGTCCAAACTGAAGATGGAAGATCTGCTAGCCTTGGTCAATAGCGGGTTCTTGCGGGAGAAAGAGATGAATCTGTGGCACCCTGCCGCTGGTGACCCATATCCAATGGACAAGAATCCAGATGAAATCCTGATGTTCACCAGATTCGTGGAGCGCGGACTAGCAGTTCCAACCAGTGACTTCTTCAAGGGTCTACTCAGGTACTACGCCATCGAGTACCTGAATTTCAATCCCAACAGAATATTCCATGTTTCCATCTTTGTGCATTTCTGTTGACAGATAAAAGACGTATCCCTCTACGATCCGCAAGCGTACGGACCCCACACCTTTTTCACCATGGAATTCCCAAGGTTCTTGTCAATCCGCGGAGCAAGGGGATTACTAGCGCTTAACCAAGTACTAATCTAGTTGACTAAGGAAACCTTTACAGAGAGTATTAATCTAAAGGTAAAGACAATCTAACCTAAGTTAATCTAAGTTAAGTTGATCAAACAAATCTAGGGTTAAACTAGATGGTAAAGGGGTGAACACAAGAGAGTGATTAAGAAAGATAAGCGTTCCCTCCCTAGGATCTAGGATAACATGGTATGCATCTACTACACGAGAGTGGTAAACCAATCTACCGGGGGTTGTGACCACGGTTTCGCCCTTTCCCTCCTCTCGTACTGTCACTACGCGAAGGTATTCATGACTAGACCTATGATGGACACGGTATGTTGATGGAATCTATGGGAGTAGCGGATATCATACGCCCGAAAAACATGGTAGCTAACCTTAATCATCAAAGCATCATCAACATGAAAACAATAGATTGAAACCACGAATCAAGTAGCGATCACATAGCATGTATCCATCTAATCCTAGGGATGAACAGAGACATTACCCCATCATCTTACATGGATTGAAGCACATAGGGGTGATGGAGACTCCGGAGAACGTCGTCGATGAAGATGGCGGCGATGGAGCTTGGGAACACCCCTAGGCCAACGACTTGGAGTCCTCCTCTTGCTTCCTTCTCTCCCGGCGTTGATCCTTGCGACGAGCTCATCTAACTCTCAAGTGGCAGGATTAGTTGGAAAAGTTTTGCTACCTATCTCAAGTGGTACGCTTAAGGCTACTTGATTTGAAGCAACCTTTCCACCCGGTGTGGCAATCATATAGGCCTGCTTAGTATGACACCACTTCAAGTCCAAATTTCTCACGGTTTTCACATTAATGAAGCTATGAGTAGCACCAGAATCAAATAATATAGTAACTGGACGACCACGGATAGAAAATGTACCCGTCAATACTGGTGCTCCCTCTGGCAGATCTACCACTGTGGTGAAGTTTAAACGGCCTTGCTTCACTTGCACAGTTTGTTTCTTTCCCTGATTTCCAGCCTTAGAGCCTTGCCCCTGACTTTGCTGATGTTGCTGTCGAGGGCGTGTGCACTTGTTAGCATAGTGCCCCGGCTATCCGCAGTTATAGCAACGACGATCATCATTGTTGCGGGCAGGTGGGGGTGCACTAGGCCTAGGAGCGGTCTGCTGAGTGTTGTGATAGCCAAAGCTGCCAGACGGCTTAGACTGAGATTGGCTCATCACCCAGAGTCCAGCTGAAGATGGCTGGGTGGCACCCTGCACATTCTTCTTCACAAATTTAAATTTATTGCCTTGGCTACTGCCTGAAGCTTGATTAAACTTCCTCTTTCTATCTTGTTGAGCTCTCTTCATGGCGTCCTCCTGAGAGATGGCCAAATTCACTAGCTCAGGATAGCTATCAATTTTGATTAAGTTCAACCTCTCATAGAACTCTCCATCAAGCCCCTCACGGAATCGCTCCATCTTTTTCTTATCAGTATCAACATGATAGTCCCCATACTGACAGAGACTATTAAACTTTTGAGCATACTGATAAACTGAGTCAGAGCCTTGCTTGAGATTTATTAGCTCTCTCATTTTCCTATCAACAAGACCCTTAGGAATATAATGCTCTTTAAAGGCTTTCTTGAATTCTGCCCAAGTAATCTGGTGACCCTGTGGCTGCATGGATTTGAAATGCTCCCACCAGATTAATGCTTCACCCCTCGATTCTTTGCCGAGCAAGCAAAGTCCGCCTTATGTTCTTCTGAGCAAGGCAGTGTGAAGATGGAAAACATGGCCTCTAGGGCCCTGATGAAAGCATCAGCCTCTAGGGGCTCCTCTGCCTTAGTGAAGAGGGGTGGCCTCATTGCCCTGAATTTTTCATAGGACATGACTGCATTAGGCCCATCCTGATTATGGCCTTGATTGTGCACAGGCTGCTGCAATCTTTGAGCAATTTGTTGTTGAGTCTGAAGAATTTGGCGCAACACTTCGGTCTGCGCAGCAATAAAAGCTTCTGCGGGTGTCATGGGTGGAGGTGGAGGAAGAGGAACATCCCCACTGCCTCCCGCACCCCGAGAGTCATTCTGTGTGTTATCAGACATCTGAAAAGTTGAACTTTCATTAGATACATATTCAAAGCTTGCTTAAAAGAATACAAGAAGAATATGCATACGAAAATTCAGACTTATGAAAATTTTCAGAATTCAGACAGCATCACAATCCTGAGTAAATAAATCATAACTCTCTGTACAGAAGTCAAAAATTCATAAACTTTGGTCAGCATGTGTAGAATTTTATAAGATTCAACTTTGGTATTCAACTCCAGATCAGATTCATCCTTTACAGGGGTCGAAAAATTCAGTTTCCAAAGTTCTGTCTAGCAGTTTGGACAGCAGCCAGCAACTTACTAAAAATTCGATATTTCTTAAACTACACATGCAAAAATGCTGAATTTTGGTGAGCATGACCATTATAAAATTTCAAACAACTTTGGTAGTCATTGCAAAATCCAGAAATGACCATAACTTTCTTCATTTCATTTCTTAGGCAGATTGCTGCCGGAAAGGTGTCTTTCCAGCATAATTACATATTACAAAATTTGGTGGATCACCATTACATAGGGGTCACTATGTAGCTTCTAGCTACACAAAAGAATACTCTAAGTCAGCCTAGCACCAAAATCCAACCAAAAGGGCTAACAAAGAGTACATGTCAAGTTTTCTACTACAACATCTAGGATCTAGGTCCTATGTACAAACTATGGAGAGTTCCCCGCGACATGTAAGAATAGAGCACCAAGCTCCTCTAATCGAGTCCGGGAACGTCCTGAACCTCCTCTGGGTCCAGTTGGATCTCCATCTGCTCATCGTCAACAATAGCCGGTGGGTGGTGCACCTGCTGGAGCATAACCACAACACCCTCCAAGGCCTGTATATCGAGCTCGAGGTCCCCAACCTGCTCCTCGCAAATCCCGGATGTGCTCAAGGTGCACAAGCCTCTCAGCATCCCTATCATCCGGGCCGAGCTCGCGAGCTGCCCGCCCAGCCCGTAAGTCCAAAATCTGCTGCAAGTGGTCACCTTGCTCAAACAGAAACTGGTTTGCCTGCCCCTGGAGCTGCTGTATCTGATCCTGAAGGTCAGCAATAGTCTGCACGGCCTGAGTGTACTTAACATACTGCTCGGTGAAGAGGCCGACAACCCAGTAGATTTACCAAGTAGCTCCAGTGAGACGACCAACCAAGTCATCTGCGATAACTCGACAAAGGTCCTGTAGAGCGTACAAGGCCCTTAAGCACGTGCCCAAAGTCTGTACTGTGTCGTAGGGTGGCACAGTCTCGAGAAGTGTGGCTATATTGGCCATCCGGCCTAGCCACAAAGGATCGTTGGGGTCCAAAGCTGGAACCAACCCCAACGGTGTTTGAAGCATCTCCTGCGGTCTGTGGGTGGAGAGAGTGTGGAGCACCATCAAGGCTGCCGACTCCACTGCCTCGACAGCGCGGAAACAGAGGAGCTCCATGCTCAAGTCTGCCCATTCGGGGTGGCCCGGGTGGGGGAGCACAGTCACTCGAACTCTTCAGCTCGGTACACCCAACTCCTCGTACTCCACCCCCTCGTAGAAAGGAGGGGTGGTGTAGCCGACAGCACACAAGGCTCTCCACGCAATGCGTGTGAAGCCCTCCCTCTGCAAGACAGTGGTGGCAAACGTGCCATCAGCGCCCACCACAACAAACCCAAGGGCATCCATCTGTAAAATAATTACAAACACACGTTAGAACCCAAAAATATGAGTTTAACATGCAATATGGCGAAACTGGCAGTTCTGAACAAAAATTCATAACTGAAAAACAAGTACCCCAAAAATTCCAAATTTTTGTGAGCAACTTGACAATGTTATAACTCACATTTTTGGTATTCAAAGGTCGAACCAATTCAGATTGGAAAAGGGTGCAAAAGGTCCATTTTCAGAGTGTTGTTGCCCAGAAATTCAGCAGAGCAGAGCTTCACTAAAAAAGACCATAACTCAATACATGAGTACCCAATTATCATGAAATTTTTACAGCACGATCTATGCTAGATAATGAACATTTTTTCTGTATATTCTCAAGTCAAATTCCTTTTGGAACTATAGGTAAAGATTCGAATTTTCTGCCTAACTCAGAATTTTGACAGCAATTCAGCAAGACTTAGGTTAGCCATTTTGATCCTAACTTCAGTTTTGAACATCCTAAAATCATGAGAAATTCAGGGAGAAAACTTAACTAGGTGATGAACAATTTCCCTAAAGAGCACCTAGCCAGAAATTTTCTAGATAATCCTTAGGAAGATTTGGACAGCAGCTAGTTAAATTTTTGCTTAATCACACATCAAAGCATCAAACTAGCATGATTGATCCTTAAGAAACACAACTTAACTAAAGACCAAATGACACATGATTTAAGTTCATTTTTGGTTCAATAGCTTTTACATGATGCAAAAAGTGTCCTAAACTTTGTCACAAAGCTTTTAAGCTTAAAAACGAAGTTAGTGCCGGTGGCAGGGCATATATAAACGTCTCTCCCTATAATAACTAGTCAGAAGCTATTCGTTTCTTAATTATCGTGCCTAACAACCGTGGTTAGTGAACCTGCAGAAAATCATAGAACATTCAGAACCTTTCGTGCCAGCACTCACGAAAGCGTCCACATTCATTACCATTTACTATAGAAATGGTATCCATGCATCAAGCCGCTGCATGGACAGCGTCCAACCTCGGACACCCTCCGTTTGAATGAAGTGTACCCTTGCCTTGCATGAGCGATATGCGGAATGCACACGTATGAAACACGTAGCGACACACAACTCACAAACAGACGCGAAGATGGGATCCGTAGAATGGATCACTCCATCAACCCTCGCAATTCCCGTGAGGCGGAACAGCACACGTATAAAACACGTGGCTCATCTAGTTTGGTTGTGCAAGAAAGTAAGTTTTGACATAAATAAATGTCTTGGGAAGTCGACTAAATACACCATAGAATACTAGCCACCTGAAAGAACCCAAAATTCCCTCTAGGGCCTCTCGGACTAGATTAAACCTTAACGTCCTACTCTTTTAGCAAGATTATTAATCTTGGCAACTTTTATTCCAAAAACATGTTTGTTAAGGTATTTTAATTACTCTGGTGCATATCATCGCTCTGGTACCAGCTGTGACAAAACCACCCAAAATAATTCCGTATTATCGCCTAAGCCGGTCCACGTGGTCATTAAGCAATAATAAAGAATTATTAAGTCGCTTCCGCCGGGTAAAGCCCGGTAAATCACATACAACAGGATCGCTGATATGCGCTAAGCCCACACGAAGGCGGGACCAGAGTATAACATTACATTACATAAAAGTTCACAAGTTCATAAGTACTTAATATTACAAACCAGGTTTTTCGTACATAAAAGTAAACATGGTTCAGAGTTTAAACAGCGGAAAGTAAACTACACGCATGATACACATAGGAGGCCATCCATGCATATCACTCATCATCATCGTTCTCCCATTCAACCTCCCATCCCTTTGGAATAACACCAGGCCAGATAGGATTACCTGAAAACATCAAATTAAGCAAGGCTGAGTACTAATACTCAGCAAGACTTACCCGATAAAAGAAAATACAACTAGACAAGCAAGGCTTTTTGGCTGCTGGGTTTGTTTTGCCAAAAGCGACTAAGAGTTGATCCTTATTTTCATATTTTAGCTCAAGTTCTAGTATGTTAACCATTCTAGGTGAGCACCTGCACTAAACAAGCATGTTGTGCAAACAATATTAAACAGGTAACAACATTAATCCAAAATGTTCCATAAATAAACATGGGGTAGTGAAAGGATCGAGGCAATGTGGCCTAGAGGGGGGTGAATAGGCTCGCACACGTAATTTAAACTTTTTCTCGCGAAAACAAGAATCGGACCTCGGAACCTCCGAGATTATTCTCGGAACCTCCGAACGAGGCGACCTCTCCGAGAATAAACTCGGAACTTCCGACCGCCGTTAGAACGAGCACAAATGACAAGAGCTGCAAGAAACTTGAAGGAAACCGGATCTAGTAAATTCTAAGAGGTACTTAGGACCTAGCAAGAGTATTTCTAAGCAAAGTACAAGCTAGCAAGGTACCACAAAGTAGATCGGGAGCAAACCCTAATAGATCTAGTCAAGCACAAGCATGAACAAGTAAGTAAATGAGAACACGCATGAGACACGAGATTTATCCCGTGGTTCGGCTCGCCACAAAGGCTTGCTTACGTCCACGTTGTTGAGGAGGCCACCAAAGGCTCGGACCACAAAGGTCAACTCCTCTCTCACACCTATCACTTTGGGTAATAGGTGGAGGCTTTCCACTAGAATCACAAGGGGTAATACAAACACCTTGGAGCTTCCACAAATCGGTTTGGAGAGCTTCCAAGGACCTCTATCCGTCTAGGAGCAAAGCTCCAAGAGTAATAGATCCACCAAGCTTGCTAGGGTTCTTCCAAGTGCTCAAGTTTCAAGGGAGAAGGGATTGGCTCACTAACTCACTTCAAGAATCCACTCTCAATCAATGCTAGGCAAGGATTTGGAAGAGAGTAGGTTAGGAGTGAATGCTAGGTGAGAGAAAACGATAGCAATCGCGTTCGAGCCGGAGGAGGAAGAAGGTAACCGTTGGGGGACCGTGGGGTATAAATACCCCCGCATCCGGAACAAGAACGGCTATATTCCGAGTTCGGAACCTCCGAGAAAAATCTCGGAACCTCCGACTTTTGAAAACTCGCAGACGTAGCCGTACGGTCGGAACCTCCGAGAAAATCTTCGGAACCTCCGAACGACGAAACGACGAGAAGCAAAACAAATTTGCGAGTTACTTCCCTTGGGGTGAGGATTAAGGTTTTGGAAAGATGGATCATGAGCACTTGAAATCACCCTAACTCACCATTAGTATCCCTCTTGATAGTACGGATTGTCCTATACTCAAATTCAAAAGATAAAATAAATAAACTCCTTCAAGTAGCATAGGCAATCTTCTTTGTAACAAGTTGAGGGGTCTCCAATCAATCTTTTGCACCTGTGATAGTAACTTTATGCTGCACAACAAACTCAAAGGCTCATTAGTTCTTTAATTGTGTGGTCAACATCACCAAAACCCTCATGGGGCTTGATTGCACTTACAATCTCCCCCTTTTTGGTAAATGTTGACAACCCAATTAAAGTTTACAATTTAATTTGAAAGATTGAGCTTTTGATGATTTGAGTACAAGTCTCCCCCTCAATGTATGCATGTACCTTTTGAATAGGGAAAAATGTCTTAGCCGACAATTAAGTTGCATACATTGTGAGTAAAAGTGATAAGAAAGTTGTACTCAAGTCATCGAGGGGTGCAAAAGAAGTGTAGCAGATAATACGTGATGCATATGCCATGTGAAAACACTCAGAGAGCTATCTGTTAACAGAGTTCGGAACCTCCGAGAAAGTTTCCAGAACCTCCAAGGGTTGGAGCCTCCGGAAAAATTCTCAGAACCTCCGAGGTCTGCAACAGATACTCCAACAGATAACAACAATACACAGGCAAAAACAACAGATAAGACCAGAAAATAGTAGCTAGATAAGGATAACAGCATTCAACACATCTAGCCCTATTACATCCATCACAAAGTTTTAAAGTTTTGCAAATCCCATACAACCATGACCAGATCCTGCTTGCCAACAGAGGCAAGCTAAATGTTTTACGACGAGTTCACCAAATTTCCACCGGGAGTTTATGAGAGAAGTTAGCACTCTCATCTCACCAAAAGAACAAAAGAATGTTTCGAGGTTAGCGAGGCCACCGAAGGAGCTCCCGGGTCTTCGAGATGCTTCTCAATCTTCATCTCTCCCCCTTTGTCAACAATTTAACAAAAAGGAAAGAAAAGAAGAGAGGAAGTGGGAACAGAACCTAGAGAAGTCACTCCTCATCACTGAAGTCAGAGTCCTCCTCTTCGCTTCGGGGGACGGTCTTTGTCGGAGCCAAGGTCAGATCCAGATGACAGATCTATGGGTCTTCTGACAGGCCTCCCAGCAGCGGCCTTCCTCCTAAGTCTTGTACCAGATGAGGACCCCATTGCCTTCTTGCCCGCGGCCTCTTTCCTTAGCCTGGCCATTTTTGCACCAAGTGGTTCTTCATCTTCTTCATCTGCAGCAAAGTGGGCAGCAGGAGTATCCTCAGCCATGGGAGTAGCAGGCTCCTGCTCACCCTCATCCTCACTGGTGGTGTACTCTGGAAAATCAGGGAAGAGGGGAGGAGGGTGGTGCATGGCATCAAAGGACAGCCCCTGGTGTTTTAGCAATCTGTTCATGTCCTCCCTGAGCTCAAAAAGCTGATGGGAAGTCCATCTGCAGTACCTCCAGGTGTCCCTGACCATCCCTCTCAGCTTGTGCAGACCAGCAGGCATGGGAGCCTTGCTGGATCCTTCTTCTCCTACTGCTGGACCAGATCTGGATGGCTTGGTGCTGGCCTTCTTAAGGATGTGCTCCTCCACAATGTGCTGCTTCTTCTGATGCTGCCACTGCTTGACTTGATAGGAAGCATGCTCAACATCTTTCTTGTAGCTGACCCCTGAAACCATCTCTATCATGTACATCAGATAAGGGGCATAGGGCAGGTTGCACTTCCCACTCTCTGTCACTTCTACCGGGTTGTACCAAATAAATCCGCTCACGAGAGAATGGCCTAGCTCCGGCGGCGGCCTAGCCAACGGGTTTGGTGCAAACCTCCTAAGACTAGTTGAGTCACCGCCCCCCTTTGGGTAAATGGTTTCCCGAACATATTGTTAAGCACATAGAATACCGATTTCGGAAGCGGTGGTGGAGCCATCGGCCGGTTCCTCATACTCATAAGGCAGCAATTTTGTTGGGGTTCATGTGGGCCTCAAAATGGATGATATCGGCTTCCCCGTCCTCCTTGCTGAACCCAAACGACCTAGCAAAAGTAAGGAAATCTATTTTGTAGTGTACTCCTTCTGTCATCCAGTGGATAGTTTCCTTGTTGTCTTCATGAAAGAATGTGGCATGAAACTGAGCTAGAACCTCTATATTCCAATCATACTTGAAACTCATGATGTCCCTCATCCTATACTTATCAACCAAATCCAGCACCTCCTCCTTGACAGGTTCCTCTGCTGCCTCCAAATGAGTGAAGTCTATCCACTTCATCTTGATTAGCTTCATCTTGGTATTAAGGACAGTCTCATAGAACTTGAAGTGAAAGACAGACCACAACCTGTAATCAATGGCTGCCATCTTCGGGTTCACATAGGGATTTTCTTCTCTTGCTTTCTTGACCAGGAAACCAGCTCCATCATAGTTGGTGTGTTCAATATACACTGAGTTGTCATATTTGGTTGGAGGATGCCTTTTGAGCAGACCCTTGTGGTACTTGAGATAGGTGGAGTCTATCTCTCCTAGAGGCATGTCATCTTCTAGCTCTATAGGAATGGTTTTGCCTTCAGTCCCTCCATTATCATCAACATGGGCAGCAGACCCTGAGCCTCTGCCTCCTGACAAGCTGCCACCTCTGCCTCTCCTAGGAGTGGCCTTTCCTCTCCCCGCCACCGTCCCCTCCCTGCTGCTCTTCTTGCTAACTTGAAGGCCCTCTCACCAGCGGGTGTCTCAAAAGGAGGCCTCGCCTCTTGGTGTAGGTCTTGTCCACGGGAGTGCCGGACATCCGAAGAGAGACAAGTGAACAGCAGATAAGAATGGGATCAGGGCTGATAAGGATAGAGGAACAAGATTAGCATGATGTTCAATTGATTTCTTTTCAGTGGAATTTTGAATCACAGTCTGTCACTTGTTAGTACAGACATCGGAACCTCCGAGAAAGTTTCCGGAACCTCCAGAGGTTGGAGCTTCCGGAAAAATTCTCAGAACCTCCGAAGTCAGTGTACTGACAGAGGACAGTTCTCTTGATTCAACTTTCAACTGAATTTTGATCAATAAAGCAATCATGACTCAAATTAGCTAGGACAGGTGGAAAAAGGATGTTACAGGTCAAGTGAAGTTCAGTGGAACTTTGAATCAAGGTCAGCCTACAGTGGGTTACAGGGTTCGGAACCTCCGAGAATTTTCTCAGAACCTCCGAGCCTCTGACAACCTTACTGCATTCTCACATTTGATTCAACTTTCAACTAAACCTAGCCTTTACTTGCAACACAGGCATTTAGGAGCAGGATACATAGGCAACAATCTACAGATTTCAAGATGTAGAACCCTAACAGCATGCAGATCTAGGAATCTAGGGTTAGGGTTAGGATATGGCCACTGAGTACCTTGATTGGGATCAAGGAGAAGGACGATGCAGATCTTCAACTCTTGTGCACGCCAAGGAATCGACAGAAACGGATGCGGATTGGAGCCTTCTTCTTCTTCACGTACGGGATCCGAGCGATCCCTCCTTTGGCACTCTCCAGCAGCGACCCACGAACGAGGGAGGCGGCTCAGCTTCGCGCGGGTAGCCCGCAAAAGGTGAGGTCACCGGCGGCGAGGGAAGCGGCGGCGGTGAGGCGGTGAGGCCGTGGAGAGTACGGTGCGGTTTCGCGTCGGGAGAGAGAGAGAGAGGGAGGTGGTGAAATTAGATCTGAGTGGGTTGACCGCGGTGAAAAGGGAAAGGTTGGTTTTACCCTAGGTAAAGAATATTCCGCGAAGATGCTTTATTCCCTTTTGACTCCCCTTCGGTTGAGACTGAGAGCTAAGTCTATAAAGATTGGAGCTTCCGAAGATTTTCTCAGAACTTCGAGGCCCGAGCCTCCAAGGATTTTCTCGGAGCTTCCGAAAACTTAAATTCCGGAGACGACTAGCTTCTACTCCTTTTGAGATTTTGAACTTTCTATCAACTGAGATACTTAGGTCATGGTACCCTTGACTCAAGTGGCTAGAAAACAAGCAATCACACACACAACAATAGCCACTTAAGACAAGTTAGGGATAAGCAAATAGATTTTGAAGAACCTTTAAGATGGAGTTTTTCAAACACATTTTTCAAACAAATTTTTCAGAGAAAGCTAACAGATTTGAAGCAAACAAATATGGCATGCTAGAGATCAAACCACGCAACGAGAATCAAGAATATTTAGTTCATTCCTTAAACTACAAAACCTTGACTCATCGAGAGGTTTAGTGAAGATATCGGCTAGTTGCTTGTCGGTGCTCACATGACTTAAAACGATATCTCCTTTGGCTTCGTGGTCTCTCAAGAAGTGATGACGGATGTCTATATGTTTTGTGCGAGAATGGCTTACGGGGTTGTTTGCAAGCTTTATGGCACTTTCATTGTCACACAAAAGTGGGATATGGGAAAAGTGACATTCGTAATCTTTTAAGGTTTGCTTCATCCAAAGTAGTTGAGCACAACATGCGCCGGCTGCAACATACTCGGCCTCGGCGGTGGAAAGGGCTACTGAGTTTTGCTTTTTAGAACTCCAAGACACTAGAGACCTACCAAGGAATTGGCAAGTCCCCGATGTACTCTTTCTATCTACTTTACAACCGGCATAATCGGAATCCGAATAGCCAAGTAGATCGAAAGTGGAGCCCTTAGGATACCACAAGCCAAGGTTAGGGGTATGCACTAGATATCTCAAGATTCTCTTTACGGCCATGAGATGGCACTCTTTCGGGTTAGCTTGAAATCTAGCACACATGCACACACTAAGCATAATATCCGGCCTAGATGCACATAAGTAAAGAAGAGAGCCAATCATGGAGCGATATACCTTTTGATCCACGGATTTCCCTTCTTCATTGAGGTCCATGTGTCCATTGGTAGGCATTGGAGTCTTGATGGGCTTTGCCTTGTCCATGTCAAACTTCTTTAACATATCCCTTGTATACTTGGTTTGACATATGAACGTCCCTTCTTTAGCTTGTTTGATTTGAAATCCAAGAAAGAACTTGAGCTCACCCATCATGGACATCTCAAACCTCTTTGTCATCACCCTACTAAACTCTTCACAAAAAGTTTCATTAGTACTACCAAATATTATGTCATCGACATATATTTGGCACACAAAAATATGACCATCAACTTTTCTAGTAAAGAGAGTAGCATCGGCTTTGCCTATCTCAAAGCCTTGCTTAAGCAAGAAATCCTTAAGGCATTCATACCATGCTCTTGGTGCTTGCTTTAGCCCATAGAGCGCCTTATGGAGTTTGTAGACATGATTAGGACGCTTGGGATCTTCAAAACCCGGTGGTTGCTTAACATATACTTCTTCGGAGAGTGGTCCATTGAGAAATGCACTCTTGACATCCATTTGATAGAGCTTGAAGTCATGATGGGCAGCGAAAGCTAGTAAAAACCGAATTGCTTCAAGTCTTGCTACCGGTGCATATGTTTCTCCAAAGTCTAGCCCTTCAACTTGGGTGAATCCTTGAGCAACCAATCTTGCTTTGTTCCTAGTCACAACACCAAACTCATCTTGCTTGTTCCGAAAGACCCATTTGGTGCCAATGATGTTTGTCTTTGGTCTTTCCACCAACTCCCACACTTGGTTCCTTTCAAAGTTGTTCAACTCCTCTTGCATAGCCACCACCCAATCCGGATCCTCGAGAGCTTGCTCTACCTTGGTTGGTTCAAGAGAGGAAACAAACGAGTAAAATGCACAAAAATTCTTAAGACGAGAACGCGTTGTTACCCCTCTCCTTATGCTCCCAAGAATATTGTCAACGGGATGATCCCGTTGAATGACTTGATGTACACGAGGATGTGATGGTCCAAGAGGTTGGTGTAGAGGTTGGTCTTCATCATCTTCATCAGCTAGGGGCTCAGATGTGCTTCCTTGGACATCCCCTTGCTGATCAGTCTGCTGGTTCAGGGTGTCTTGTTGTGTTGAACTTCCAGACCCCGGAACCTCCGGAGAATTTCTCGGAGGTTGGGTTCCAGTGTCAGTCCCCGGAACCTCCGAAGAAATTCTCGGAACCTCCGAAGTCTGCACTGCTCCTGAACCAGTGGCTTCTGGCCCTTCGAGTGGTGTTGAGGCTTGTGCTTGGTTTTCATCTTCCTCTTGTGCCTCAACTGGTCTAACATCACCTATGGCCAATTGCTTGATTGCTTCACAAGATGGCTTCTCTTTACCTACAACATTCAAATCAACTTGCTCCACTTGAGAGCCATTAGATTCATCAAAGGTCAAATCTACCGTGACTTCAATCCTCCCGGTGGTTAGATTGAAGACTCGATAAGCATGCTCATTAGGACCATAACCAAGAAGAAATCCTTCGTCAACCTTTGGTGCAAACTTAGAGGTTCGGGGTCTCTTGTTTAGAATGAAACATTTGCACCCAAACACTCTAAAGTAAGACACCTTGGGCTTTTTACCGGTAATAAGCTCATAGGAGGTCTTCTTGTGAAACTTGTGAAGATAGAGGCGGTTGATTGCATGGCAAGCCGTGTTGATAGCTTCGGCCCAAAAGATGTCTTGAGTCTTGTACTCATCCAACATGGTTCTTGCCATCTCGATGAGAGTTCGATTCTTCCTCTCAACCACCCCATTCTGTTGAGGGGTATACGGTGCTGAAAATTCATGCTTGATGCCCTCTTCATCAAGAAATTCTTCAACATAAGTGTTCCGGAACTCCGAGCCATTATCACTTCTCACTTTCTTGATTGGTAGCCCGAATTCCCTTTGTGCTCTTCTAATGAAGGTCTTCACCTTTCCTTGTACTTCACTCTTGTCAAACACAAAGAACACCCACGTGAAGCGAGAATAATCATCAACAATAACCAAGCCATATTTGTTACCACCAATACTTATGTAGGCCACCGGTCCAAATAGATCCATGTGGATGAGCTCCAATGGGCTTGAAGTAGTGAGGATGCTATTTGGTGGGTGAGGTGCTCCTACTTGCTTTCCGGCTTGGCATGCTTTGCAAATCCTATCTTTCTCAAAATGTACATTTGTTAGTCCAAGGATGTGTTCATCTTTCAAAAGTTTGGCCAAGTTCCTCATGCCAACATGGGCTAGACGGCGATGCCAAAGCCAACCCATGCTAGATTTTGCCACTAGACAAGTCTTGGGAGAAACTTTACTTTTGTTGAGATCAACTAGGTAAAGCCTCCCCCTCAAGCGACCCGTGAGGACAATAGAGGAATCCTCCCTTTTTATGATGGACACATCCTTATCCGTGAAGTGGCAATCAAAACCGATCTCACTAAGTTGTGAAACCGATAATAGATTGTAACCCAACGGATCAACATGAAGAACATTTGTAATTGAGTAATTTTGAGATATAGGGATATCACCTACACCGATGACTTCTCCTTTAGTATCCCCTCCATATGCAATGGTTTCCCTTGGTCCTTCCAAATGGAGATAGGATGAGAACATACTCTTTTCTCCGGTCATATGATGTGTACATCCGCTATCAAGCACCCAACTTGAACCACCGGAGGAGTATGCCTACAAAACAATTTAGTTCCTTCTTTTAGGTCCCCAATTTGACTTGGGGCCTTCCACGTTAGTAACCAAAACTTTTGGAACCCATATTGATCTTTTCACATATATGTTGGACTCATTTCCAACATACGTGGCAACAACTTTACCAACATTGTTGCGTCTCAACAAAAAACTAGGAGGTATGTCTCTAGATGCATGGGCTTTGTTTTTGTTGGGACTCAAGTTTCTTCTAGGCACCATTGGATGATTTTCAACCTGCATACAAGTGTTAGAGACCCTGGAACCATGCTGCTTCTGAGTTTTACTCTTTTTCTTTGTCCTGTCCTTGCAGTTCCCAGAACTTCCGAGAATTTTCTCGGAACCTCCGAGTTGGACTGTCTGAGTTGCTCGGGGCTTCCAGACTCCGGAACCTCCGGGCTTGGAGGTCGGAACCTCCGGGGTCTGGGAGAACAGAAATCCAGAACTCTTGAATTCAAAGCATTCTTTTTCTTTGATGATTTTTCTTTCATTTGTCTTGCCACCTTCAACATATCCAAAGCCTGGATTCTTGCTCTTTTCAAACACTTTCCTTTTGGTGAATCTTGGTCTTTTGTTTTCTTCACCCATGCACCCTCTAGCTATGATTGAGTTCAACCTAGCAATTTCTTTCTTTAAAGCTTCCATGTTAGCAAGGTTAGTGGCATAAGATTCAACATCAATATGATAACATCTATCACAGCCCTTGCTAGTAGAAGCACTAGAGTTGCCTTTTACCTTCGAGGGATGTGAGGTGCTACTCCAAAGGAGGCTATATTGCTCCTCAAGCTCTTCATTCCTCAACTTGAGAGAATTACATTGAGCTTGAGTAACGAGAAGGTCCTCCTTGAGAGTAGCTATGACACTCTTTGCTTGATTGATTTCCAAGCGTAAAGTCTCAATCTCACTTCTATCGGAGATAATGGTGTCTTGGCTTTTCTCTAGTTCAACTATTAACTTAGCCATAAAATCCCTAGATTGCTCATCCATTTTACGAACAAGTTGGTTAGCTTCTTCATCACTAGTATCATCACTAGAGTCCATTTCCGACTCATCACTAGGTTGAGGAAAGGGTTTTGGGGCAGTTTTTACCTTCTCACCCTTAGCCATGAGACAATGAATGGAAGTGCTTTCTTCATCATCGGTCAAATTGTTGAACAATCTTGAGGTGGAGGGAAGCTTCTTGATAGCCACGGTTGCAACTTTCTTCCCTTCCTCTTCACTAGAGCTTTCATCCCCGGAGTTCCACTCATGACCAATGTGGGCTTCACCACCATAGTGTCTTCTCTTGTAATGTGGCTTTTGATCTTTCTTGTATCCCCCTTTACCCTTGTCATTTCTGTTTTCTTTCTTCTCATTTGGACAGTCAGCAATAAAGTGCTCGGTACTTCCACAATTGTAACAAGTTCTCTTTTTCTTGTTGGGAAACTTTCTCTTGGTGAACTTGTACCCTTGCTTCTTCAACCCTCTCTTGTAGGTCTTCATAAACAAGGCCATGTCTCCAATCTCAACATGAGAACCTTCATCTTCATCTTCGCTTGAATCACTTGTGGAGCTCACTACCTCCATCGACTTTGACTTGAGAGGCTTGGAAGAAGTGGTGTGCTTGGATGAGGAGGTGGGTTTGCTTGACTTGTGAGAGTGGAGAGCCACCTCTTTAACCTTCAAGTTGTTTAGCTTAGCCTCCAACTCCCCAATCTTCTTTCTATGTTGAATTTCCTTGTCCATGAGCTCATGTGTGAGTATTCTACCAAGAACATCATTTGGAGAGAGTTCCTCAAATCTTTTCTTCTCTCTAATCAAGGTTACTAGAGTAGGGTTCCTTGGTGCAAAAGCTTCCAACATCACCTTCACAACAAAGTGGTCATCTAGCTCATCACCACCTAGACCTCTTATCTTTCCAACAATGACCATCAACCTATCAAACATCTCTTGTGGCCCCTCTCCATCAAAGATAGTGAATCTATTAAGCTCGGCCATCAATATGTTGATCTTGGATTTCTTGACCTTGTCAACACCCTCATGTGCAATGTGGAGAATGTCCCAAATCTCCTTGGCAATCTCAAGTCCACTAACACGGTTGTACTCTTGGGCACTCAAAGCACTAAGGAGTATGCTTGTAGCTTGACCATTCCTTCTAATGTTGCGTCGGTCAATTGGAGTGAGGTTCCTAAAATCTTTGGGATCTTCAAAACCTACACACACAATATTCCACAATTCCAAGCTTAAGCCAATTAAATAAGCTTTCATCATATGCTTCCATTTAGCAAAATTAGTCCCATCGAATTGGGGTAATTTGCCAAGGGGAATGGTCACTTCATCCTTGGATTTGACATCCAAAGAATCATAGTTAAAGGATACGCTTTTGTAGTCGTTCTTGGCTTTAGACTTTGACTTTGGCTTGATTGTTCGCTTGGGAATTCTTGTGCCGTAGTACTCATCATCATCATCTCCATTCTCACTAGATGAGGACGACGATGAGGATGATGAGGATGGTGATGGAGATGGTGAAGGTGTTCTTTTTCTTCTTCTTCTCTTCTCTTCTTTCTTTCTCCTCTTCTTCTTTTCTTGCTTGCTCGTCTTCTTTCTTCTTTTCTTCTTCTTCTTCTTTCTTCTTGTTCTCTTTCTTGCTTTTCTTGCTTCCTTCCTTGGAGCCTTCCTTCACACCTTTTTGAGCTTTTCGAACTTCTCTTGAGCCGATGTATCACCTACTTCCGAGGCATCACTTTCGGCCTCGCTTGGTATGTCTTCAAACTCCTCCTCTTCGTGCTTGTCATCATCACTTGCCATATCCTCACACGGTTAAGTGTTTACGAGGATGACCTCGCTTCCGATACCAATTGAAAGGATCGAGGCAATGTGGCCTAGAGGGGGGGTGAATAGGCCTGCACACAGAATTTAAACTTTTTCTGCGAAAACAGTGTCAGACCTCGGAACCTCCGAGATTATTCTCGGAACCTCCGAACGAGGCAGCCTCCGAGAATAAACTCAGAACTTCCGACTGCTGTTAGAACAGAGCACAAATGACAAGAGCTGCAAGAAACTTGAAGGAAACCAGATCTAGTAAATTCTAAGAGGTACTTAGGACCTAGCAAGAGTATTTCTAAGCAAAGTACAAGCTAGCAAGGTACCACAAAGTAGATCGGGAGCAAACCCTAATAGATCTAGTCAAGCACAAGCATGAACAAGTAAGTAAATGAGAACACGCATGAGACACAGATTTATCCCGTGGTTCAGCTCGCCACAAAGGCTTGCTTACGTCCACGTTGTTGAGGAGGCCACCAAAGGCTCGGACCACAAAGGTCAACTCCTCTCTCACACCTATCACTTTGGGTAATAGGTGGAGGCTTTCCACTAGAATCACAAGGGGTAATACAAACACCTTGGAGCTTCCACAAATCGCCTTGGAGAGCTTCCAAGGACCTCTATCCGTCTAGGAGCAAAGCTCCAAGAGTAATAGATCCACCAAGCTTGCTAGGGTTCTTCCAAGTGCTCAAGTTTCAAGGGAGAAGGGATTGGCTCACTAACTCACTTCAAGAATCCACTCTCAATCAATGCTAGGCAAGGATTTGGAAGAGAGTAGGTTAGGAGTGAATGCTAGGTGAGAGAAAACAAGAGCAACCGCGTTCGAGCCGAGGAGGAAGAAGGTAACCGTTGGGGGACCGTGGGGTATAAATACCCCCGCATCCGGAACGATAACGGCTATATTCCGCAGTTCGGAACCTCCGAGAAAAATCTCGGAACCTCCGACTTTTGAAAACTCCGCATCGTAGCCCGTACGGTCGGAACCTCCGAGAAAATCTTCGGAACCTCCGAACAGCAAACAGCAGAAGCAAAACAGCTGCAGGTTACTTCCCTTGGGGTGAGGATTAAGGTTTTGGAAAGATGGATCATGAGCACTTGAAATCACCCTAACTCACCATTAGTATCCCTCTTGATAGTACGGATTGTCCTATACTCAAATTCAAAAGATAAAATAAATAAACTCCTTCAAGTAGCATAGGCAATCTTCTTTGTAACAAGTTGAGGGGTCTCCAATCAATCTTTTGCACCTGTGATAGTAACTTTATGCTGCACAACAAACTCAAAGGCTCATTAGTTCTTTAATTGTGTGGTCAACATCACCAAAACCCTCATGGGGCTTGATTGCACTTACAGGTAGCCAGTGGTCAAGCCGACTCAGATAACGGCGAGTGACCGACGATCGATCGATTTATATCCTTGCAAGGTAAACCCAAGATACACGGAAGAAGTAGACCCCAAGAATTCAAATAAAAGCAAATGCAGGGTCTACCCCGACCAGGCGGTTCCCAACATCCCACAGTTTGGGATCAGACGCTACAAACTCTAGTACACGGTTATCCGGAGGGTCTAACCCGATCAGTCTGGACTCACACACTATACCATGGGTAGCTAGCCCGGAGACACATCCCAAGTGGGTAGCTAGAAAGATCCTGCCCCGGTTCAGAAGGTACTAGGCTTACCGGTCCCATTCCCGACAAGTACTTGGTACGTTCAATAGCTTAGGACCAGCACCATGCTACTCGGTCGAGACCGAACCCATTGCTCTGACCACATGAGCGAGTCAATTTAACCAACTTATGATTCCAACATAAGCATCCTATATCTCGCGAGCAATGAGTTATTACTCGACTTCTACCGTATCCTTAGAGCATGGCACTAGCGTTCCTAACATACTAGTAAAAGAGCATAGGAGTCCTAAGGATCATGCATCTAGGTTTCAAAGCAACTCCTGAAACTTAAATGCACAAAGTAAAGAATAAAGTGCTGAAAAGTAAAGGACATGATTTTCATTTATAAAATGGGTTAGATGAAACCGGTGCTTGCCTTCCTCAGACTCTACACCAACACAAGCCTTGGGCTCCTCTGGACTTTGGTCCAGGTCTTGCTGCACACCAATTTGGTTCAGCTCTCCACTAGCTGCCCCCTCCTCCTCCTGGGTGAGCGTGTACGTCCCGTCCGGCAAATCTACACGTATACATGCATATGCATTAATTAAAGTTAATCTTGATGGTGACTGTGTACATATAAGCAAATTAACTTATTTAACTTAACCAAACAGAAAGGGGGTGTGACTAAATATCAAAAACAGAACCAAAACATGATTTCACAAATTTAACACTTTAATATCCATTTCTTTCTTTAATTACTTAAAACAAGCCTTTCAACCATAATTCCAAATTAAATCAAAAACACTTCAAATGAGCCTAATCTTTTGCACACAGCAACATATGCTTAATTTAAGCTCTCAAACCAAAATTTGGCTTAAAATCATTTATAAATTAATTTATACGAAAAAGACAAATTTCAGCCTAGTAAATCAACATTAATTTATATAAAGAGATTTAATAAACTTTTTGATCTCAACTTTCTCCTACAGGTCATGTATGCCAAGAATGAGTTTCTGACCAAAGCATGGTTGCAGATTCAAATTATTTTTCAGATTTTGAATTTAAACTCCTACACAAGATTAAATCCAAAACATCTATTAAACAATTCCCTAAAATTACATACATCACACCAGGGGTACTAATCATCAAGTCAAAGCCCTAGGGTGCACTTGTGCTCAAAGAAAAGTTCATTAAAGGGGCCATAAAAAGCATCAAACTTATTCTAGCATAAAGCTTAAATAAATCATAACTGAAAATATATACGTCAAAATCATGCAAACTTTTGCCACAGATCTAGACATGCTATAAAGAGCAACATATCCAAAATTCAAGTTCATAGCATGTGTATATTTTAAATCACACTAAAAACACTTCAAACTGAGTTTGAATTTTTAATTTAAAAACTGTACAGAAAAACCCTATACATGTTTTCTAGGAAAGTTAGATTTCTTCACCAGGAACCCAACAAAATTAGTGTTGCATTTGTCTGATGTTTCTACGATTTTTAATGATTTTTCGAAGTTCCTGCTGTAACCCTAAAACTGCTTTTACAGCCGGGTCCCTGGAATCTTACACAAATCTCCCTAGAAATACCTTCACTCTTGCAATGTCACCCTTGGGGCGGGCTGCCGCGCCGGCGGCCGGAATTCGCTGCCGGCGTCGACCGGGCCTCGGCGGGGAAGGTGTCGGGGCCTACCACTAGCCGTGCTAGGGTGGTGGCCGCCTTGGCCGACCGGGAACGGCGCGCCGCTTCCCGGCCCGGCGCGACGCGGCTCGGGCGCCCGCCGCACCCGCCGTTGGCCGGCGATGGCGCGACCGGCGGGTCCGGAGGTGGCTCGGTTGCGTGGAGGGGTGCACCGGGATCACGCGGAGGAGGATGAGGAGTGGAGCAGCGAGCCGGAGGAGGGACGGGGCACTGGACGTCGGCGACGTTCGCGAGACACGGCCGACGGCGCTGCGGTCTCGATTTTTGGCCGTGCGAGACACTGCCCGAGATGGACGAGGGACACGACAGATGCGAGTTTACACACGGCCCAGCCGGCTGGTCTCAGGCCAGTGTGGCACGGCGCGCGGCGGCACGTGGCCTGCCCGTGCCCGTCGCCCGGCCGTCCGGCGTTCCCCGGGCGCGGTGCACGGTGCGGAGAGAGAGGCGGAGGGTCCACGGCGGCCCCTGGTCCACCGCGGAGGCGCCGAAGCGTCCGTACACCGGAGGACTCGGCGGGCGACGCGTGGCCGCGCGGCCGGGGCACAGCACCGCGCTCTGGAGCGCGAGTACCGGCCAGGCGCCAGTTTCCATTTCGTTCAGCCTACTTCGAAATTGCATAACTCCAAAAAGTTCCAACTAAGTTGAAAATCTCCAAATACAAAAGTTGTATAGGAGCTATAGATCTACTACTTTCCAAAAGGGCGACATATGTTTTGATCAACGGTTTGTCCGGGAACGTCGGCCAAAGTTGCAGTTTTTCCACGGCTCGAGTTACTATTCACAGCGCAGTCAACTCGATTTTTGGCCAATTTGCACTCAAAATTGGAATGTCCGCCAATTACGAAAAATGTGTTCCCGGAAATAATGAACAACTTTCGTATTGGCTATTTTGAACTTCTATAGTGAAATTTGGAGAACGCGCAAGAAAACCGAATCAGCCTTAAAGGAGATCTAGGGTTTGACCGTGGTTTGAGATTTTGACCAAGGTCTTTTGTGCAAATTCGTGACAAAACATGTCAAACATGCTTAGAAGTTAATTAACCTTGATTAACTCATGTAATTAATGTCATTAGCGCAATTAAACATCAGGGATGTTACACAAGCCCCTTTTTCTGGCGCCATTGCCGGGGAGCAAGCTAGTTTACATCGTTTGATTTGCATTTAACTTAGTTTTATATTTTAGTTTATCTTTTATTTGCTATATCTAACATATATTATCTACAAAACCACCTTGTTTCGTTTTTGTTTTTGTTTTTATCTTATTGTCTAGATGGCATTCGTCAATCAACCCGTGGAAGAACCGGAGAAATCATTAAGGGATTACGCTAGCCCTCGATGTGAAGACATAAAAGTACAAGAGTCGGATTCGAAGCTCAAAGCGACCAAGTATGAGATTAAATCCAAGATCATCGAGATGGTGGCGGCAAACCCATTTGAAGGGATGGTTATTGAGAACCCATATAGACACATAAGGCATTTCACAACGCTATGCAACACGGTGCGTCAAGAAGGAGTTCCCGATGAATGGTTCAAATGGAATCTCTTTCCCTACTCACTTGCTGGCAATGCAAAGACATGGTACTCGTTTGCGTCCTTTGAAGTTGAGGGCAATTGGAACAAGTTGACAAAGAAGTTTTGCGAGAAGTTCTTTCCAATTAGCAAGGTTCAACATCTAAGGAGGCAAGTGATCACTTTCATGCAAGGAGAAGAGGAAGGGATAGACCAAGCCTGGGATAGGTTTAATGGGTTCATCGTACAAGGACCAAGACTCGGTTTCTCCAGTGATGTACTCTTGCATACATTTTTCTTTTCCCTAACCCCTAGTTGCATGCAACACGTCCAAATGTGTGCAGGTGGGGATCTCATGAAGAAAACACTCACGGAAGTCGCCCAACTTCTACAAAAAATTAGTAAGGCGACTGCCATGCAAAGAGATTGGGAAACAAGACTTGCGGAAGACCTGGAATATAATTTAAGGAAGATGAAGTGTGCTGAATTTTCTAAGGAGGCAACCCCGGAAGTCACAATAGAGGAGTCAATCCCGGAAAAGCTTGAAGAAGAACACATCAAGTCAAGCACTACCCCGAGCGTTGACTTCGTCGTACCAAATGAGACAATCAAGAGAAGCATGTCAAGCGCGAAGCCACTAAGGGAGTTTGAACCAATGGATTGGGTTCCGATCGATTACGGAGAAGTATTCAACAAGAGAAAACCGTTCCCTAATCAAAAGGGAATGGCAAGAGCATTGGAAGTGGATTTCCCACCGGAAAGGAAAGCGGAAGAATCATACGACCTTGAAACCACCAATGAGATCTTTCAAAAGCTTTTTGGAGATGATGAAGTGGATCCGGAACACATAGCCGAGGTGAAGAGAATCATGGGGATCAAGCCCGAAGCATTGCCATACGCTCACCTCGCCGAAATTTATGCGATAGGATCCGAAGAAGAAGAGAAGATGGCACCACGCTTGAGTTGCGAGATCAACAGAGTTCAATGTAAAGCGTTATGCGACATCGGAGCCCAAGTAAGTGTCCTATCTTCTAAAATTTACGATAAAGTTCAAGACCACAACCTAGACTTAGCTCCAACATCAATGAAATTAATTATGGGAGATGGTAGAACTATTAAACCTCTAGGTATTACTTGCAACAAGAAAGTAAAAATCTCTGGAAAATGTATACCAACCGATTTCTTTGTTATTGATGCTTACCATAGTAATCATGATCACATAATCTTAGGTAGGCCCTTTCTTAAGTTGGTTGATGTCGTGTTAGATGCCGGAGAAGGCAAAGTAACAATGAACCTTAATGGAACAAAGTACACATATAATTTTCTTCACGTATCTAAACACCCTACACCCTTTCCGCCCGAAGACGAAGAAGTAGAGGAGATAGATAGCCTTTGTTTTGTTGAAACCCTTAGAGACCCGCTGCAAAGAGCGATGGAAAATCAAATTAGTAGTCAACAAGATGAAGAACTAGAAGAAGCAACAAAAGGTTTGGAACCACATGATGGAAGCGTGGAGGAAGGAAAATTCGAAGATATAGGAGAGATTAAACCCGAGGAGACACAAGCGCCCGAGGTAGACCTTAAACCTTTGCCCAAAGAATTAAAGTATGAATTTTTGGGCCCAGACAAGACCTATCCAGTCATCGTGAGCGACGAGTTGAGTCCCGAAGAAAATGAGAAGTTGCTGATTTTATTAAAAAACATAGGAAGGTGACTGGATATTCGATTAATGATCTCAAAGGTATTATCCCAGCCTTTTGCACTCATCGTATACCAATGGAAGACCAATGTTAGCCCGTAGAGGACCACCAAAGGAGGCTAACTCATGCCATGCGAGAGGTAGTAAAGAAAGAGGTCATCAAGTTACTTGATGCTGGAATCATCTACCCGGTTCCGCATAGTGAGTGGGTGAGCCCGGTACATTGTGTACCAAAGAAAGGAGGTTTGACCGTGGTGAAGAATGAGAAGAACGAATTGATACCACAAAGAACCGTGGCCGGGTGGCGGATGTGTATTGGTTATCGTAAGCTTAACAAAGCGACGAAGAAAGATCACTTCCCCCTACTGTTCATCGACGAGATGCTCGAGAGATTATCAAACCACGCTTATTTTTGCTTTCTCGATGGGTACTCGAGGTTCATGCAAATTCCCATTCACCCGGACGATCAACACAAAACAACGTTTACATGCCCTTACGAAACGTTGGCGTATAGAAGTATGCCCTTCGGTCTATGCAACGCTGCGGCCTCTTTTCAACGTTGCATGATGGCCGTATTTTCGGAATTCATCGAAGAAATTGTCGAGGTGTTCATGGATGATTTTTCCATTTATGGGAAGACGTTCAGGGATTGCTTGGCAAACTTGGAAAAGGTCCTAACGAGGTGTGAGGAGGTAGACTTGGTGTTAAATTGGGAAAAGTGCCACTTCATGGTTAAGCAAGGAATAGTGCTCGGACATGTTATATCCGAGAGAGGCATTGAAGTGGACAAGGCTAAGGTAGAGACGGTTGAGCAACTCCCACCTCCGACGGATGTTAAGTCCTTAAGGAGCTTTCTAGGCCATGCCGGATGTTATAGAAGATTTATAAGGGACTTTTCAAAGATCACTAAGCCTTTAACGCATCTTCTTCAAAAGGATGTGGCTTTCGACTTTGATGAGAAGTGCCTAGCGGCATTCCGGACCTTCCAAAGTGTGTTGGTGAGTGCTCCCATATTCAACCTCTGGATTGGAGCTAACCTTTCGAGATCATGTGTGACGCAAGTGACTATGCCGTAGGCGCGGTTTTGGGTCAAAGAAAGGAAGGCCGAGTTCACGCCGTTTACTATGCTAGCAAAACTCTTAGTGGGGCACAATTAAATTATGCCACTACGGAAAAGGAGTTGCTAGCAGTGGTTTTCACTTTCGAAAAATTTAGATCTTACATCGTGAACTTGAAGGTCATTGTTTACACCGATCACGCAGCCATCAAGTATGTCTTGGCTAAGAAGGAAGCTAAACCACGTTTGATTCGTTGGATCCTTCTTCTCCAAGAATTTGATGTTGAAATTCGTGATAAAAAGGGGGTGGAGAATGTTGTGGCCGATCATTTCTCTAGGATGAATCGTGGACAAGATGATAAAGAGCCCATAGAAGATAAGATGAGAGATGACCACCTCTATCGAGTGCTCGATAAAGACACTTGCATGATCGATATCATTCGAGCGATTCGGAAGATGCCTCTCGATCATCTAGATAAAAACACTCAAAAGAAAATAATCTCCGAAAGTAGAAAGTACTTTTGGGATGCACCATACCTCTTCAAACTTGGCAATGATGGAGTCATGACAAGATGTGTGCCAAGAGAAGAGAGGGTAGAAATTCTAAGGAAGTGCCACTCGGCGGAGTACGGTGGACACTATAGCCATTTTCGTACCCAAGCAAAAGTATGGTCGAGCGGATTCTATTGGCCAGAGATGCATGAAGATACTAAAAGATATGTTGCATCATGCCCCGAATGCCAAAGAACCGGAAACATCTCTCAAAGAAATTCTATGCCTTTGAAATACAACCTACAAATCGATATATTTGATGTATGGGGTATAGACTTCATGCGGCCTTTCAAAAACTCATGCAGATATGAACATATTCTAGTCATGGTTGATTACGTATCCAAATGGGTAGAGGCTATGCCATGTCGTAAAGCTTCCACGGAGGAGTCCATTAGTATGATCAAGAACGTGATTTTTCCTCGTTTCGGAACACCGAGAATCTTGATAAGTGATGGAGGAACTCACTTCATCAGGAAGAATTTCAAAAAGTGCTTGTCCAAGTTGGGGATTGAACATAGGGTCTCTACGGCCTATCACCCACAAACCAACGGACAAGCGGAAACGTCAAATAGGCAATAAAAAAGCATCCTCAACAAAACCATAGATAAGGGAGGCAAAGATTTGTCATAGAAATTAGACGGAGCTTTATGGGCTTATCGAACGGCGTTCAAGGCACCGATAGGTATGACCCCTTATCAATTCATCTATGGAAAAGCTTGCCACCTTCCGGTTGAGTTGGAACATAAAGCCTATTGGGCGATTAAAGAGATGAACCTCGATCTCGATGCCGCGGTGGTGAAACGAAGTATCCAAATAAGCGAGCTAGAGGAGATGAGGTTGAAAGCATATGAAAATGCAAGCATATACAAAGAGAGAATCAAAAGGTGGTATGATAAAAGATTGAAAAAGAAAGAGTTTAAATAAGGAGATAAGGTCCTCCTCTACAATTCGAGGTTTAAAACCTTCGGAAAGGGGAAATTGCAAAGCAAGTGAGACGGACCTTATGTTGTGCATTCAGTGCTCTCCAACGGAGCGATAACCATCATGGATATAAAAGGTGATCAATTTATGGTGAATGGTCAACGGCTTAAGGTTTACTACGAACCCGATGTTGTACCCCTTCACCATGTTGATGTCTTCACCATGGAAGAAGAGCCCAAACGTCCCGCCTAGGACGAAAAACAAGGCATGAATTTCTGTAAATAGTTTTCCTTTTAATTTTCTAGAGTTTCTCGTGAAGATTTACTGGGCCAACTTTTTCCCATGGGCTAAGGAGGCGAAAAAAGGGCGGTGCACGAAAAACCGGACCGGCCCCGCCCCCGAGACAGGGTGGGTCGGTCGGCCTGGGCCGACCGGCCCAGAAGGGTCCCGGCGGCGGACGTCCCCAATTTTTGCCTGAATTGCTCCTTTTCGACTTCCTTCTTCGGTCAGAAAATTTTAAGGGAAGTTTAAAAAAAGAAAAATGAGGTTCCTAGGGTTTTTCTCTTCGGACTATTTATTTGGCCGAATTGGGAGCTCGGGAATCAATCCCATCAAGCAATATTTTGCACCCACGCAGCAGCCATTGTGTCCCCAAGGAGCTTAGAGTTGAAGCAAGAAGTCAAGGAGCCATCGATGGAGGAGGCAAAGCGATGCGAGCTCAAGCTACCCGTCGAGATCAAGAGGACCGCCCGCATCCGTTGCGGAGGGCGTGTCCCGACCGGATCTATCGCATCTCGCAACCCCGTCGAAGGAGAGAAGGTTCCTACGCCCGTTCGAAGGTCGGCGCGCATCCAAGGCATGAAGCGGGAACACTACAAGGAGGTGTCACCCGATCCTAAGGACTATGGGGGTAGAGACTACTCCGACGATCGCAGCCCGAGCTCGTGGGCGGCCGCCGGAAGAGATGATAACGATCTTTACATCTGGGATGAGGAGCCCAAGGAGAGGACTCCCGAAAGCCCCAACGGCGGCGGCAACGACGGCAACACGGCAGCGATAATGGAGGTGGCGACGACGGCGGTGATGATGGCGGAGACAATGGCGATGACGACCCCTTCGGATTGCATCTGATGTGTTGTCAGGCTTGTTGTCACTCCATCGCGGATCTCTACGCTACGGTCGATGAATGTTTCCAAGCCATGGAAGCAATGAAGCAGCGTATGGAGGACTTGGAGCGCGTAGTCGAAGACGACTACAAGTTCCTAAACCGTAACGTGCGCAAACTTTTTGGCATGGTTGGAAACATGAGAGGCAAGTGGTGTAATAGTTGCGGGAAGTACCACTAGGTCTAGTTTTCCCCTTAGGAATTTTGTAAGATATGACGAGGACGTCGTATATTTTTAGCGTGGGGGAGAGCTAGCTAGCTAGCCTTAGCTTTTGAGCTTCAAGTTTAGGTTCGGTTTGATCTTCGTGAGTGTCGGGGACAGCCCTGAGGGTCCCCTAAAATAACTGGGGAAATCCCACTTAAAACCCGCAAAAACCCAAAGCTAAACGCATCTTGCTTAAGCACACACACAGGGCACGGCCCACGCTGCAGTGGCCCCCGCGGCCCACTAAGGCGGCCCACCCAAAGGTCCCCTCGAGCAGGCTCCGCCTCGCTCGAGGGTGCACGCCTACCTCGAGCGGGCTCCGCCTCGCTCGAGGGTGCTCCGCACGCGCACGCCCGTTCCCGCACGTGGGTACGAGCATTTAATGCTCTGACAACGGCGGGGCGGCGCCATCATGCGCTTAGGACTCACGCCCCGCCCCTGTTGCACCAATTCCCTAGGGGAAACCCATCCCCGCCACTGTGGGGGACTGTGCGACATGGCCGGTGTCAGCCCCGTGACGCCGCGCCGCCTACCCCGTACGGCTAACGTGCCGAGCCCTCGAAGGGGGCCGGCCACACCCTCGAAATGCTTTCCCGTGACCTTGCGGGGCCAGGTTGTGACGCTAGGCCGGCGGGGCGCCATCCCTGCCACTGTTAATTGCAGGCGGCCGCCCCCGCGCGTACAACCCCACACCGGGCACTATGGTAACAGCTCCGGCGCTGTGAGGCATGCGGGAACGGGACGCCGCCGCGCCTGCCACTGTATCTCGTACGGATCGTCGTCAGCAACCCCCTCGAGCCCGCCTGGGGACATCACAGCCAACCACTGCGCCCCTACCCTCGAAGGTACCACTGTTCGGGTACAAGATACACCATGATGGCCAGATCGCGGCAAGGACCGTCAAGGCGGCCGCCTACTCTACGGCGCTGCACACCATACTTCTCCATGTAGCTGAATAGTGCGGTATGCATGTAATTCGCCCTCTCCTTGGCCTATAAAAGGAAGGTGAACTCCCCCACCGCAGGGGACAAGGAAAGACACAAGACAACGGACAACAGACAACATACGACACAGCACACACACGCTCCCCAATTCTCCCACAACATCTTCAGCCACTTCACCAGGGACTTGGAGGCTACGCCTTCTCTCCCGCATTGCTTGTAGCTGCCCCACTACAGGCACCCCGGTGCTGAGCAATATAGTGCCCCGAGCACACCACTACTAGACGTACGGCCCCCGGCCGGAACCAGGATAAACCTTGTGTCCTTGATTGCTTAGCATCGACCATTGAGGGATAGACCTTGGCGCTTATTACTGGTTAGTGTCGGGACCACATTCCGCACCGACAGTTGGCGCCCACCGTGGGGCTCATGAGCGCCTAAGGTCAATCCACCGTCAACTCCCTCCATGGTGATTCGCACCGAGTACCGCGGTACGCGCTACTCTATGGGAAGCTCGGACCCCCTCCCCGCCGGGTTTGAAATCCGGTTCGGGGGCCTGAACTTTCAGGCCACGGGGAACGGCTACCTGATGCGCCTCACCAACCGTGAGGAGCTCCGCGCGCGGCGCCAAGCCGGGTCCGCCCCGGTCGCCGCTACGCGCATCGCCACGACGCAAACACCCGGCCGGCACGGACGGCGCGGGCCCGTCGGCGTCTCGGCGTCGCCGCCCCCGCTCCGGTCGGCGCTCACGCCGAGCGCGGTCGGAGCGACGGCAAGCCGAGCGCGCCACCTCCCAACGCGGCGCGCCCGTCGGCATGACGACCGCCGCCCGGCGGGGGAGCACGCGGTCTCCGGGCCACGCTTCCCCATCGGTCTGCGCGACGCCACGACGGCCTACAATGCCAACGCCAACGCCACGATGCGCAGGGTTCCCCCTGGCCGTCACGTCTACGTCGCCAGGGATCCTAGCGCCTCCGCCGGTGACGAATCGTCCCTAGGCTCCCTTGACGTGTTGCCACCCGCCAACCTGCACGGTTACGCGGAGTGGGACTTTTCCGGCGTACCGGACCCGGTAATGTTCAGGTGATTTCTCGACGCCATGGACTACTGGTTCGGTTGCTCCGACGACTCCAGCACCGGGAGCTACGACCCCGCGCGGGAGTGCTGCGTCGTTGTGACGCCCCAGGTTTTTAATTACCGTCGTTAACGTTAATGACCGGGTTAGCTGGTCAAATGGTCAACCCTAGGTCAACCTGGGCCCTCACCCATGAAAAGTCCCTAACACACACCTAGAGACCCCTAATGAATAGTATTTACACTTGTGGGCCAACCCATGGTCAAGGGGTGGGTCAAACCCCCTTGCCATCCCAGTGTCCACGATTACTGCCGGAACTTTTGCCGCGTTCTCCAAAATTCACCTAAACACTTAAAATTCTACCTTTAGGAAAGTTGTAGGTCTTGTTGAGGGACACAACTTTCATGTAGAGTGGCATTGCAAATTTGGAAGGGAAAATTGTGAAAAACCCCTTGCAAACCAGCTTTTACTGTTGCCAGACACAGGCTGACATTCAAAGTTGGCATTCAAATAGATTCAAATCTAGAGAGAAAAACCCCATACAGCCTTTGTAAAAATTGTAGCTGGTACTTAGATCTACAACTTTGGTATTCATTGCTTGGTCAAGTTTTATTCAAAATTTTGGAGAAAAAGTTGCTCAAACACAGCACCAGCAACACTGCCAGGGCCAGTGCGCGCCGCGCGCGACGTCGTGCGCGACCCGTGCGCCGCCGCCGCCACCCGCCACCGGCCACGCCCGGCGTCCGTGCCCGCGCTGCCCAAGGTCTCGACGCTCGCGCCGCGCCCCATCCCGATGCCCCGCGCCCCCGCAGCGCCCCGTCCCGAGGTGCCCCAAGGCCCGCGCCGCCGTACGCGCGCGCCTCGAGCCGCCGTAGCACGGCCGGTATCTCCGCCGTCATCCCAGCGTCATCCACGGGCAGGCCGAGCCGGGTATTTAAGCCCTCTGCTCCTCCCCGCACGCCACCCCGAGCAGCCCCGCCGCTGCCGGAGCTCGCAGCTCGCTCTCCCCACTGGCCAACCGCACCACGAGCTTCCCTAGACCCCACTACACCTCCCAGGGTCACGTGTTGTCCAAGCCTGCACCCTCCTCGCCGGGAACCCGAGCCACCGCAGACGTGCTCGCCGGCCCGCCGTCGAGCGCCGCCGTGCGGGGTCTCCCCGCCCCAACCGCGCCTACCCGGCCACCCGAGGTGAGCACGTGGTCCTCCACGCTGCTGCCGGCCGGGATCGCCGCCGGCTCGCCGGAATCGGCCATGCCCGCGCCGCCGGCCTGGCCAGGGACCCAATTGCAGGGATTCATTTCTTGATAGGGTGTTCTGAGTAAAAAGGCAGGACTAGTTTGTGAAGAGCCCTATCTAACTTTTCTTGCAGATCAGTCCAAGGTCTTAGAAAATTCCTAGAAATTCACAGAAAAATCAAAAAGATCCCAAACCAATTTTGTAGGGTTCAGGATGATAAACCCCACCTCTTTGTTGTGCACTTATGGCTAGATTCAAAATAGTTTTGGCAGGAAAATTACAAATGCGTTACACATGGATCTGTCATAACTTGCAAAGTATAACTCCTCTGTAGCCAAGTTTTGGATATGTTGTGTGTTAGGATGTGACTAGATGCTGTGCCAAAATTTGCACAAAGTTATGCAGTAGATGTTGCTAGACAAATTCTTTTCCATTCCTGCAGTAACTACCTAAATGATTTTTCATGTTAAATATATTCTTGTTCTTGAGCCCAACTTGTGCACACTGTCTTGTGACGTCAAAAGGCACATCTTGTGAATTAATCATGAATTTTGGGTTAACAGAAATAATTATTCTTGATTTATGCATGTTTTCCTTTGTAAATTAATAAACCAAGTTCAGTAGAGGTTCCATGTGAACATGTTGGTTCTTTAGACTTGTTTAGGTCCAGAGAGCATCCCCAAGAAAAATTGGATCATTTTGATGCTTATTTATTTTTATATGCATTTACCTTGAATCACTAGCTAGCCTTTGTTATTTTCAATAATATTTAATTTCTTAGCATCCAACACTTACATGTGGGTCCAATGGACCAGGATGGGTGCGAGTAGGCTTAAGAAACAATCATTTAATTTTTGGTAATTTAATTGACTAATAAATGGCTTAAATGCCCTATTAATATTAAAGGGAAATTAAATAAAAGAAAATCCTTAATTAAATCTTTTTTCTTTTTGAAAGTATTATTTAATATAATTAAAAGATAATTGAATATCATCACTGATCAGAAAATAATTCATAAATAAGAGTGCTATTTATGCCCTTCCTTGTATAGATGAAAAGAATTAAAGCTTTCACATGAAATGTTAAGCTTAATAAAAACCTTTATTCAAATGTGGAATAAACGAGTAAACCATGTACACCCCCTAACCTTCCTAAAAGAGAAACCTTAGATGAATGCTTGTTAAGGTGAATATGACCAACCCAGAGTTGGATAAGACAACAAACTATCACATCACCTAAATCTTGCATTGCATTCCGTGTAGATCTTCCGGACGGAGATTACTCCCTTGTCCCGGAAACCGAGGAAGGAGGAGCGGAAGCGTCGCTGCGCGACGTGGAAGTACTCGACACCGAGGATGCCCAAGCTAACCTAGTCGACGAAGGCAAGCTCCGGTGCATCTAACCTAATTTTTAAAGTTCTTTATTCAATTATCTATGAATGATTGTGCATTTACGTACAGGAGTTGAATGAAACCCTAGATGCATGATCCATAGGTACCTTTGGTCCCTACTAGTATGATAGGTCGATAGGCTTGCTAAGCTATAGGACCGTTACAAGTCGAGTGATGACCTCACTCGCGAGAATAGGTTCCTAGATAGGAATCATACTATATCCTTAAATGGATTGCTCACGTGGTAAGAGCATGGGATGCGGGCTCCGGTCCGGTGGTTATGTGGGTTAAGTTTTTGAACGTACTAAGCACATGCCGGTTATGGGGCCGGTAAGCCTAGTACCATAATGAGGCGGCGAGGGATCCTACTATTACTACTCTTGGGGTTCGCTCTCACGGCTAGCTACCGGTGGTGTATGGTGACTCCGGGTATCTCGCGGGGTATGCCGGATAGCCTGCACCAAAGACTGTAAGATTCGATCCCAACCCGAGGATTTATGGGGACGGCCTGGGGAGTTGTCCTCGCGGGGGCAGCCGACCGTGTGTTTGGGTCTACCTTGCAAGGTTTAAATCAATCGATTGTCGGCCTCTCACCGTTACCCGAGACTACTTACTCCACTAGTCATGTGATCCCTAATGATGGAAGATGATGAAGATGATGTTTGATTAATTGTATTGTACAACTTTGTTTGTACTAGTTGGCTAATGTAGTAAAGATCAAACTACTAGAACTTGTGCTAAAATCTTGAAAGTAAGGACCTACTCTTTGTTACTTTTTAGCAAAAGCAACCCAGTAGCCAAAAAGCCTTTCATGGTCTAGAATTGGTGAAGTAGATATCACCGACGGGTAAGACTTGCTGAGTATTAGTATACTCAGCCTTGCTATAATGTGTTGATCCAGGTGATGCCTTCAGTGATGTGTGGCCCGGTGAGATCCCGCCCGGCTGGGAGCTGGAGTGGGTGGAGGATGACTACTGAAGCATCATGGATGGCCTCCCGTGTTGTCTTTACTTCCGCTAGTTAATTTCCGCTGCTTTACAAAACTCTGAACTGTCTCGTCATGACAAAAACTATGGTTTGTAATAATTAAACCCTTCGGGTACGAATTTGGATTTGAATGTTGTTGTATCTCTGGACTCGCCTTCGAGTGAGTTTTAATGCATATATTCGATCCTTGTGCTCTCAAGTGATTTACCGGGCGTTAACCCGGCGACTTACGACAGGATGGTACTTTATTATTGCTTAATGACCAAGTGGATCGGTCTTAGGCAATAGTACGGTACTTTCCTGGGCGGGTTGTCACAGTTGGCATCAGAGCTTATATGCACCAGAGATTAATTAATAAACCTTAATCACTGATTTTTGAATAAAATATGCCAAGATTTTCTGATTTTCCAAAATACGTTGGTCCGCTAAGGATAAACTAGACCGAGAGGCCCTAGAGGGAATTTTGGGTTCTTTCGGTGTGGCTTAATTAACTTATGGTTTATTTTGCTAACTCCCGCACATTACTTTATGCCGGACTTACTTTCTTGCACAACCATACTAGTTCATCACGTTTTGCCATACGTGGTGGTACCACGAGAAAGTCTCGTGAGGGACTAGTGGGACCTATTCCAATGGCCGCCACGTCGCGTTTGAGTCTCGTCACGTTTTGCCATACGTGATGGTACCACGGGACGGTCCGTGAGGGATGAGTGAGGCCTATTCCAATGGGCACTCACGTCGCGTCGAGTCTTAAATAGGACGCTGTCCATGCAGCGGCTTAACGCATGGATACCGTTTCTATAGTGAACGGTAATGAATGTGGACGCTTTTGTGACGTGCTGGCACGAAAGGTTCGTTTTCTGCAGGTACATAACAGCGCTCCGTTAGTTGTAAGCAAGTACCGTATAGCTCTCGACTAGATATTATAGGGAGAGATGAATAAAAGCCTTGCCACCGGCACTAACTTCGATTTTTGGCTTGTTTGCCATGTGAGGTCGAATAGGACGTCTTGCATGCATGTTAAAAATCGAAATGACTAAAATGGACCCAAAAATCGGAATTCCAAGTGTTTTCTAAGGACGTTTATGCTAGTGTGTGCTTTTTGTAAACTAGAGTACCTTCCATACCTAGCCGTCATGCTGCCGAAATTTTGTGAAAATTTTGTTTACCATGTGCTAGGTTAATTAAACCAAATTGTTAAAAACGATTGATCCTCAACTAGTTACCTTGTAATAGCAAGTCTCAATCCTAGTTCGTTGGGTTGGTTCACATTTTCCCTAGGCACATCCAAGTTAAGGACCCTCCATCTTGTTCCTTGATCGGTGCTCAACCTTAAAAAGCTTAATTAAAAGTATTAAAGATTAATTTGAAAACTTGGGGAAATTTTTGAGGCTTCTGGATTTTGGGTTATGAATTTTATTCACAGCTGCCAGAACGTCACCATTTGACATGCCGTTCTCTTTGAGATCTGACATGGGTTACCTTTGTGTACAGATGGATTTCCCCGTGTTCCACCAGTTCGACGCTGACGGTACGATCCGTACCAACGGGTTGCACTGGGAGGGTTTTCCGCGCTTGGCGTGGGAAGCACTCAGTGCCGCAGGCTACCTTACCCCACCGACGTACGAGGTGAAGGAGTTTGAGCGCTTTGGTGTTCCCCGCTGCAGGGGTGATCGTCACCGTGTCTTTGCGCCGCACCCGCACCACGCCGACCGGTTTGACCCGAGTTTTATCTACGGGGATTTATCACGCACGAGTCCGTGGAGTCGGCCGCCCTCGGAGTGCCGACGGACTTTTGTGACCACAACCCTACCGTGGTAGCTCTTTCCCCGTTTGGATCGTTTCCGCCGTGAGTCCTCACGACCCAGCTTGGTTGGACCGTATGGACCATCTACAGGAGCTACTGACCCTAGCAGAGCCGTTGGATGTTACCCAGACACTTGCCCGTTGTCTGAACGTGGTCTTCACACTCCAGGGGCTGCATTTTAACACCACAGCGATCATTGCACAGCGCTTGGAGGCATCTAGGCGCGATTGGGAGCAGCTTTCAGCGGCACCCGGCGGCCTCGAACTTCACGCTTACCCGGGTGCGGCGGGGAGAACGACGGCCGCATGCTAGTAGGTTCCGGTTGGAGCTTGAGAGAGGTGACCGCCTCCGAGAGGATCGTGGACCTAGAGGCGGAGAACCATGCACTAGAGGAGGATGCCGACGCACACGAGATAGAGAGGCTGGCCCTGCTGCAGAACATTGCTGAGATGCAGGAGCACGTGCAGGAGGCCGACGTACAGGTGGCCGCCTTACAGGCTATAGTGGCCTTACGCCCACCGCCCCCAATACGAGCACACCGGAGGAGTAGCGACTGTGTCCGGTCTGGATCAGACGAGCCAGGCGGGACCACCGCTACCGACTCCCCCAGCTTCGCCTTCGTACAGTGGTGCTTCAGTGGGCAACTAGGTTGCCGACAGCAGGGAGCAGCAGGATATCGATCTTATCGAGTTTTCTTGAGATGTTAGAGTAGTTGGCTTGACAGCACGTCTTCGTGCCAAGCAACTATTGTATCGTGTGTTGTCTTGATGTTTCGAAATCAAGTTGTAATGTCGTTGAACCTTGTTCCATCATGTTGTAATAAGAATGCTCAAGCTTGTATGCTTTAAGTGAGTTTCGTTGTCTTTCCAAGTGAATTTTTTTTTCTTGTGTTGAATGCCAGATCCTTGGGTCATTCGTTGCGAATGATCACGTTTGTCAAAGATTACATTGTTTTCCTCCTAAGAACGTTGGTAAAACAAAGCATCTTTACGAACATCACTCGTTGCCAGCAAATAAGTGCTCATTCGTATACCACCTTCCTTGGTATTCGGAATAACGACGATCGTTCGGAAGTGATTATGAGCCGCGCAATTGAGTAATCACCGTCCTAACCATATTAAGAGAAACGATTCTATGAATCTTGGTGGCTATAGAATGTTGCTGCTTGTTACTGTCCTCATTATTTAATTACTAATGAGATGTGATAATGCATGATCGTGCTTGTCATCATTTGGAGTAAGCTTTCGGTTATCTCACTAATGACGCTCACTTTTCAGATGGTGGGAACCACACGCAGCTCTCCCAACAGTTTTGGAGCGAGTGGTAGTGGTGACTTGCCACCACCCCCGCCCATGAACCCGACGAAGGCTTTCATGGCCACCCAGACCGAGGTGCTACGCCAGATCCTGCAGACGCAGCAGCAGATCGCCCAGCGGATGAACCGAGGGCCGCCACATGGGGCCAACCACGAGGGACCCAACCAGGTCACCACGTACGCCCAGTTCATCGCCATGAAGCCGCCAACTTTCGCGAAAGCAGAAGACCCTCTGGAAGCTGAGGCTTGGGTCAAGGCCATAAAGGCGAAATTCTCTGCCTTTGTGCTGCCTTGCTCCGAGGAGAACAAAGCAAACTTCGCAGCACTACAACTGCGAGGGGAAGCTTTGATGTGGTGGGATCACTTCAAGTCCATGCAGCGAGGCCACGCCGTGACTTGGGAAGAGTTCAAGCAGTCTTTCAAGAGTCACCACATCCCCAAAGGTCTGATGGACAGGAAGATGAGGGAGCTGCTAGCCCTCCGCCAGGGATCTGACTCCGTGTACCGCTACGCTCAGAAGTTCAATAGCTTATGCCAGTACGGTGGGCATCATGTTGATACTGATGCCAAGAAGATGGAGCGGTTCCGCGACGGGCTTGATGGCAAGCTGTATGAGCGCCTGAATCTACTCGAGCCCGCAAACTTCCATGAGCTCGTGAATAAAGCTATCTCGCAAGAGGATGCTATGAAGAAAGCCCATGGGGACAACAAGAGGATGTCCGGTTTCACCCCAGGCAGCGGAACAAACAAGAAGTTTCGCTTTGTGAAGAAGGAAGCTCCAGGCCCATCCCAGCAATCTTCAACTGGACGGTGGACGATGAAGCCATTCCAGGGAAAACCTGCCGGGAACTTCCAGTTTCGCCGTGCCCAGCAGCAGGCTCCAAAGCCTAATGCACCCCCTCGTGATGTTGGAGATCGTCGTTGCTACAACTGTGGCCAGCCAGGGCACTACATCAATGAGTGTCCTAAGCCCAGGCAGATCAAGCCCAACCTGCAGAACCAGAGTACGGGAAACAAGCCTGCCACTCCGGCCAAGAAGCCGATAGTGCAAGTGCGCCAGGGCAAGCTGAACTTCACTACCATGAGTGACATTCCCGCAGGAGCTCCAGTACTCACGGGTACATTCTCTATCAATAACACTCCTGTTAAGGTCTTGTTTGATTCGGGAGCCACCCATAGTTTCTTAAATGAGAGTCTACTAGACAAAATGGGTCTAAGAGGAGTACCAACCAAATCTACTTATAAAATTACCACATGTTGACGGTGAAAATCCGTCAACCTAGCCATGAGTTTACCTTCGGTGTTGGCATAACTTTTGTATCTTATTCATTGGTACTAACCCCCGTGGTATAACAAGTTCACTTATGCATGTCGGTTTTGGAGTTGTGTGTTTACGCAGGGTTTTAACGTTGAAAGCAAGACTTCGGGATAAGTTCATTAAGCACCTCATGACAAGACCTTGAAGCCCGATACAAGTCAAGAAATGAAGTGAACATGACTCCAAGAGCCCAAGGACCAAGCCCGAGAAGATGATAAACTCCGAGGACCGAACCGGAGAAAAGTCTTGAATCTTGCAAGACAAGGAGTTGAGTCCAATTCGGAGAGAAACCGACGTCAAGGGCCCACATGCAAAAGGGGAGAACATCTAGAAGACGTGGGAAGCAACACCGGCGAAGCGAGCCGCGGGATGGGCCGAATTGGGCCCAGGCCGGCCGGCCCAGGCCGGCCGGCCCAGCCCAATTCGGGGCCCAATCGGCCTCTCCTTTGACCTAATTGCTTCTCAGGCTATAAATAGCCCCCTGACCGAGAGCCACGGAGAACGGAAGTCGTAATCCGCCGCCGAGGAGCAGAGAAGCTTGAGGGACACCATCTCGGAGATGAGGGTCGTGCTAGTTGTCTAGGGTTTCCCTAGCCGACGTGGGAACCTTGCATGGAAGACCACGTCGGAGCTCCGGAGCGAGGATCAAGATCGAGGGAGGACCCCGGTGGTGATCTTGTTCATGTAATCATTCATGGTGAAGTTTGTAAGTGAATCCGATTTCTAGCGATTAAGTGCCTTCTCGATGATTTTGATTTCTTCTTGGTTTTGCTTCTTCTACGATCTAGTCTATAGCTAGATTACATAGGGTGCTCTTGTAGACGCGGTGGCTAGAGGTGCATACCGGACCGGCCAAGTGATTTCAACTTGTTCTATCGAACTCGCCCTAAGCTCCCCGCATGAATAGGGATACGTTGTGACAGAACGGGGGTCTCGAAAGGCGGATGTTTTCGGAGTCGGATGGGAAGGCCACGATTTAAAGATGCTTTTAATGAGATTCGCTTTACTATCTTCATCTATCTTGTTTGGAGCTACAATATAAGCATAATCTAGATTCTCTAGATTGGTTATCTCTTGCTTTCTCTTGTTACCTCTTTAGTAGATTAGATTAGATTCGTTTTCTTTATGAGTTAGTAGATTAGATGCAACTTACCTTCATAAGATAGCTTACCTTGCTTTACTAGATTGAATCCTTGCGTTGCACATTGTTCCACGGATTCGATACCTTGGGTTCACCACTCGAGGGAAGAAGGGTCCCTTGACTACGACGGGAGACTTGTCCGCTTGCAAGTCACAAACGAACTTTGATATAAATATTAACCGTCAACAAGCCCCCTTTTTCTGGCGCCGTTGCCGGGGAACAAGCAATCAAGATCCGATCTAGTATCGCTTATCTTTCAGTTTTTCTTTTGATTTTCTTTTGCATCTCTTATGTTTGATCATCCTCAAAAGAAAAAATATCAATCTAATCTAGTTTTGATTAACCCTAATTTCTCTTTTGTTAGATTTTTGTTTTATTGCTAACCCTAACCGGAGATGGTTGGCTACCTCTCCAAGAAACCCAAAACTTTTTTGTGGATGATCCAGGAAAACTTTACAGGCAAAGGTGACGTGCAACACAAGCTCGAAGGACCATCAAAATCTCCAAGGGAATCACCACCTCCAAGTCAAGACGCCGGAAGGCCGTTCAAGATCAACGAGGATGGAGAAGATGGAGATGGAGAAAGAAGCTCAACACCTAAAGGCCGCCAAGGCAAGATCCACATGCGGGGTGTTCATCGTGATGAAGATGTTAGAGACGCAAGTGGGACAACTTGCCGGGCGCCCGATGGGTAACAAAGAAGAATATCCGAGACAACTCCAAGGTCCCAAGACGGCGAAGGCTACTCAAACTCATTCGGGAGAGATGAAGGATCACACTGGAGACCATGAAGATCACGACCGAAGGACCGGAGTTCGAGATGCCAAGCCACAAGGAAGTTGTTGCATCCGTCAAGACCAAAGGACAAAGCCAGCCTGTGAAGACCAAAAAAAATGACTAAGACAAAGTGGGTACCCAAGATTGCAACGCCCGCAAAGAGCGTTGATCCGGAGTAATCAAGTGAAGAAGTCTAGCCATGGACTATAAACGAAGCGCTAGGCGGGAGGCAGCCCGTTTCGTCGAGTCAAGAATAAGCTACCGGGAGGACAACCCGATTCCAGGTTTTTCGAGTCTTTTTAATAATTCAGTTTTGAATTTTACTATGCAAAACATTAGACTTAGAATGGTTGAATAATATTAGAGACATAATTCTTGGTTGAATATTTTGCTTGATCATAAACCCTTCACATGAACCATCCTATGTGATTGTTTGCTTCTTTTTCGAGAAACCACAACCAAAAAAAAATTTCAGAACCTAACTCAACCCTTCACCCTCATTATGGTGCTGTGGTTGACTTGTTTTTCATGCTAAAAACACTCGAGTAGAGCCACAATTTATATCTAGATGTTATTTAAATTTCAGCATGTGGTAGGACTCGCGTGAACCTAGAAACTTGATTTTTGGTTGGTTTAAAAATCCATATCCTTGGTTTCTCTAAGATTAGAATTTTTCTAAGCCTCACTTAATTTTATTTCATTCAAAATCTCTCTCATCTAATCAAAATTAGGACCTAAACCTATGCCCCCATGATCAAGCCGGGAAAAGCTTGCTCTCAACTAATGAAGGCAAACTATACCGGTGAGACCGAAATCGACGTAGTCGAAAAATATTTTCGACTTACATTTGTTTTTAATGGTTTAAAAACTTCTCTAAATTTATGCTTGAGCTCTTGCATGGCTCTGAAAAATATTTTTAAATTTCGAAATTAGAGGAGTGCTTAGCCTTAAAGGGAGGCAATCTAGTTAACCTAACCATGCATGCACCATGACACATCACGGGATGCCCCTCCAACATATTTAAACCACATGCAAAGTACAAGCATGGGGGGCAGCCAAGGCTTTGTTTTGTAGGAATATCACGGATGCATGTGAGGCAAGGGAGTATGGAAGTGAGTCAAAGCGAAAACATCAAGTGGAAGGAGCAATATTGCAAGCGAAGGAGTGGACGAGAACGTTTGGAAGGTGTACGCGATCACGAAGCAACATGAATGCACTAGAGAAGAACCGAGCCAAGAGGAGGAGAGAGGTAAGTATTTCATCCAACTCTTTGTTCATGTGCTCTAGTTTGTAGGCCGGAATCACCTTAGACTTAGCCATCCACCGCGTTTGTTTCATGCAACAAATCACATCCTTAATCCACTCAAAGTCCAGACTCCAAAATAATATTTGTGTACCTTGTTACCGGGTGAAAACCCCGGATATTTATTTGTGAGGGAGAGTGCTGCAATCATGGAGGAAAACTACAAGCCTTTTCACCGAAGAAGAAGGGATCATCATCGTCTAAGCCATCATCGACAACCTCTTCGAGGAGGCGCTCGGTTTCCGAGTCTCCTTGGAGTATGGAGGAGGACACGGCACCGCTGAGGAGGAACCACTCTTCTCCTTGGTGTCATGAGGGCCACACAAAACTCGTTTATCAGGTTTACCAAACTTCAATAACATATGGAGGAGCCGCCTGTCCAACCTCGCCACTTGACACGATCATCCGCTCCACCTCCATATGCTCCGCGGTATTCCGAGGGGTATGTCATCATGACGGAGGAGGAGAAGAAGCTCGCTCGCCTTAAGTAGAGGCTTGTAGCGAACGTCGACATCGACGACCAAGCTCTCCACATATTGGGTTTCACACGGGACACCGGTGCAATTCTCTAGCGGAGTGTCGGCAAACACCCACAAGAAATTCGCCTAGGAAATTTTCATGACCATGGCGTATACCCTTGATGAAGGAGTGCTGAGTCTCTCATTCCGTTGGAGGGAGCCCACAAGAGGAGAAGAAGGAAGACACCGTCGGAAGGGTAACCTTGACCAGTGATGCTATTTTTAGCACCTTGATGGGGTAATCTCCTTTCATCCATGGGTTGCAATCGGTCTTGAGATGTAATCGAACTTTGTTGGATTATCTATCTATCATCTTGTGTTGAAAATACTTTAATGCTTAAGGCTAGCAACCATGCCGTAAAGGGAGTAAGGGCTCCAATGCTTCCTTGGATTCATTTAACACAATCCCCGATAGATCAGATTGGTTTTCATGTTCGAAACGATTGCATGTCTAGTATCGTAGACCCATGGGCGAGTGTCCCCTATTTTCAAAAAGGGAGCTCCGGAACAAGTATGTGCATGAAGGCACATGGGAAGGCTTTTGGAGTATGATCACGGGAAGAGACCATCAACGAAGAAATACTATCCGGAACCCCATCATCCAAGTGTGTCACTTTTGTGCAAGTGGATTTTTGGGAGAACAAGAGAGACAAAGATAACCAACACGGAGTTGAATTGGCTTTACTTGGCTTTGATTGCCAAGAGGCCACTAGACCCCACTCACCTATGATCAACCGGTGGTGTTGTTAAGCAACATCGAGTACGGAAGATATTGGTTCAGGGTGTTGCCTCTCCATATTGGCTATCTCTTTAAAACCGGGTATTACAAGGAACCCGAATCATCTCCTACCCGGGACTTCCCTAGGAATATATGAAGAAAGGAAAATATATAAGTGAAGATGAGAGAGGAGGCTTCCAAGTGGCCTAGGTGAATTTGCCCCTTCCGGATTGAAGATTAAAACTTTTTCTTGAGGGGAAGAAGATTGTCTAGAGGAAGGACTTCTTGTGCCGGCGAAGAGAAAAAAAATAAAAGAGAAGGATTAGGAGAAGGTTTTTCCACGACCCAAGAAGGAGGTGCACAACAAAGTTATGTCTCACCATTGGGAGGAACCCCGGCGCCGCCGAGTTACTATGGTGATGTACCAATGCAAGCATGGGGGAGTGGTGCAGCCATACCCCCACCATTTTTGCGGTGCCCAACGTAGCCTTTGCGGAGCCATATGCACACCTTCCTCAACCACAACAAAATGGAGCCACCATTGGAGGATACGCTGCAAGGAACATGCAATTTATTGCAGCCATCCAAACCAATGCAAACCAAATGGGTGAAGGAAATGCAAACATCGCTTATGTGCTTGGACACCTTCACCTAGCACCGTCGGACAATTCATAGGAGGAGTGGTGCATTCCTATTACAAGTAAGGGTACAACAACCAAGACTATCAATATCAACCACCGGCGGAAGATTAGAGAGAGGAGGAGCTTTAGTTATCTTTCCTTTACCCCCCTTTTCTTTAATTTTCAGCTTGTTTGCGCCTATGTATGCGTAGTGTTTTCAGTTTTTTATTTAAATTTCAGAAAGTGTGTTAGTTTAATTTTTTCAGCATGTATCTTAGTTTTTATTTTCATCATGAATAATGTCGCCACCAAGTTTTTACCTTTGGTAAAGTTACAAAGTTTGTGCCATGATGATATATGATTATAATTGCCGCTTTGTTTATCTTTGTAATTGATTTATGCATGTTTGACCTAGTGCTCTCTTAAAAATACAAATCTGAAATTATCTAAATGCTAGCTCAATCTTCAGCGGAGGTTATGATTAAATAAAGACCCATAGTGTTTTATGTGCTCTCAAGTTATGAATAGATTAAAGATGTCTTTTATGCTAAAAAATATTGCTAACCTTGTCACAAATATCACTTGTGTGTTGCTCAACCTATCCAGAGCCTTATATATATTTGAGTGCATAAACTTTAGTGTACAAGATTTATTTTTGAGTGAGTTATTGCAGGCCATGATTTCTCTGGCCCGAGACTAAGAAGCTGGTCATTTCGTTTTTGCGTATCTATCTTTTTGCTAGCCTTTTATCCGTGCATTGTGTATCCCCGCATCGGAGATCTCACAAACTTCGCCGGATATCCACCCTTAAACCAAATATCATCTTTTGTGTTTACCTCCTTGACCACAACCTATCGTTGAGAATGGATCATCAATTCAAGGAAGATCGCAAGACGGTGCCAACATTGAAGATTTCAAGTATCTCTCCAAGGAAGAATATTTCCGGTACCTACCTTATTTTTCGCCTCTTTGCTCGAGGACGAGCAACGTCTAAGCATGGGGGAGGAGGTAGGTACAGTGCAGTTTTAGAGTTAAAAGGGGAATATTTTAAAAAAAAGAAAAAGAAAAAATGATGATGAAAGGAAAAATCCAGCGATACTCATGACTTTCAAGGTTAAGAAAAAAAATATATATATGAAAGAAAGAAAGAAAGAAAAGAATGAGAAATATGAGAAAGAGAAAAAAATATATGTGCATAAAGTAAACTCCCCGGTTCTCTAAGAGTGCATTCAAGGCTTCAAGTTAAAAAGATCCATTCTCATTTTCCAACCATGTGCAATCCGATAACGAGGACTTCCTTTGTGCCTCGGGATCACTCTTTGCCATTTGCACATGTCCACTCATCTAAAAGTGTGTGTATTTTTCTCTTTCCCCTCCTTGATTTAACATTATTTTCCAATGACCTTTTTGACGAGTCTCGGTAAGACCATGAGAAGCTTGTCTTGTTTTGACAACACCTCATTTATAAAATTTTGTTAGGACTAAACTTTCCCAAAGCTCCATATAAAGCCTACCACACATATATATATGAGAGGGAAAGGAGTAGAATATATAGGCTTGAGAGACAAGTGAGATGAGAGTTCATGAGCAACATGCAAGGTGATTTAAATTTGTGAACTTGGTTTAGCTCTTTTCCTTATCTCGTTCTTTATTTCAAAAATTCTGAGATCTATTTAAACTTTGTGAGCATGTTAATACTTGTGGGATAAGCTTAATAAGAATCTACCCTCCGTAGAGGTGAAGGCTAGTACATTATGGAACTTTAACGAATTAAACTTTTGAGAGCATTATGCTTTTTTTTCATGTATGATCAAGTGCAAGGTTTAAACATTGTTTGGAAATGATGATATCCATCGAAGGCTTACTCGAGGACGAGCAAGGTTTAAGCATGGGGGAGATGTTGACGGTGAAAATCCGTCAACCTAGCCATGAGTTTACCTTCGGTGTTGGCATAACTTTTGTATCTTATTCATTGGTACTAACCCCCGTGGTATAACAAGTTCACTTATGCATGTCGGTTTTGGAGTTGTGTGTTTACGCAGGGTTTTAACGTTGAAAGCAAGACTTCCGGGATAAGTTCATTAAGCACCTCATGACAAGACCTTGAAGCCCGATACAAGTCAAGCAATGAAGTGAACATGACTCCAAGAGCCCAAGGACCAAGCCCGAGAAGATGATAAACTCCGAGGACCGAACCGGAAAAGTCTTCGAATCTTGCAAGACAAGGAGTTGAGTCCAATTCGGAGAGAAACCGACGTCAAGGGCCCACATGCAAAAGGGGAGAACATCTAGAAGACGTGGGAAGCAACACCGGGCGAAGCGAGGCCGCGGGATGGGCCGACTAGGGCCCAAGCCGGCCGGCCCGGCCGGCCGGCCCGGCCCCCACCCGGGGCCCAATCGGCCTCTCCTTTGACCTAATTGCTTCTCGGGCTATAAATAGCCCCCCGACCGAGAGCCACGGAGAACGGAAGTCGTAATCCGCCGCCGAGGAGCGAGAGAAGCTTGAGGGACACCATCTCGGAGATGAGGGTCGTGCTAGTTGTCTAGGGTTTCCCTAGCCGACGTGGGAACCTTGCATGGAAGACCACGTCGGAGCTCGGAGCGAGGATCAAGATCGAGGGAGGGCCCCGGTGGTGATCTTGTTCATGTAATCATTCATGGTGAAGTTTGTAAGTGAATCCGATTTCTAGCGATTAAGTGCCTTCTCGATGATTTTGATTTCTTCTTGGTTTTGCTTCTTCTACTATCTAGTCTATAGCTAGATTACATAGGGTGCTCTTGTAGCCGCGGTGGCTAGAGGTGCATACCGGACCGGCCAAGTGATTTCAACTTGTTCTATCGAACTCGCCCTAAGCTCCCCGCATGAATAGGGATACGTTGTGACAGAACGGGGGTCTCGAAAGGCGGATGTTTTCGGAGTCGGATGGGAAGGCCACGATTTAAAGATGCTTTTAATGAGATTCGTTTACTATCTTCATCTATCTTGTTTGGAGCTACAATATAAGCATAATCTAGATTCTCTAGATTGGTTATCTCTTGCTTTCTCTTGTTACCTCTTTAGTAGATTAGATTAGATTCGTTTTCTTTATGAGTTAGTAGATTAGATGCAACTTACCTTCATAAGATAGCTTACCTTGCTTTACTAGATTGAATCCTTGCGTTGCACATTGTTCCACGGATTCGATACCTTGGGTTCACCACTCGAGGGAAGAAGGGTCCCTTGACTACGACGGGAGACTTGTCCGCTTGCAAGTCACAAACGAACTTTGATACAAATATTAACCGTCAACACCACACCCGGTGGAAACATCACGTCTCAGTTAGTGACTTTTGGAGTTCCCCTAAGACTAGGAAGTCGGGTTATTCAATCTAATCTGATAGTCATCAAATTAGGAAGCATGGATGTTATTTTGGGTATGGAATGGATGAATCAACATAAGGTGGTTCTAGATACATCAGATAGGGTCGTAGAGATCAACCTCCTACGGTCGGGCACACTACCTTGTACGTACCTTTCCGGGACGGTACCGACTCTTGTGCCTATGCGACCATTATCTCCTCCCTTGATGAGATTCCAGTAGTGTGTGAGTACCCGGATGTATTTCCTGACGAGTTGCCTGGTATGCCACCGGACGGAGATGTCGAGTTTGTGATCGAACTCCCGGCCCCGTACCGCACCCATTTCCAAAAGACCTTATCGCATGCCACCCAAAGAGTTAGCTGAACTAAAAACCCAACTCCAGGAATTGTTAGATAAGGGTTACATTCGCCCGAACTCTTCTCCTTGGGGTTGCCCTCGCTCTCTTTGTCAAAAAGAAAGATGGTAGCTTGAGAATGTGCGTAGATTACCGACCACTCAATGCGGTCACCATCAAAAACAAATACCCACTTCCTCGAATTGATGTTCGTTTGATCGGTTGGTCCGGTGCCAAAGTCTTCTCTAATATCGACCTTCGTTACGGCTACCACCAAATCAAGATTCGACCATGCGACATTCCTAAAACCGCTTTTTCCACTCGTTATGGTCTTTACGAGTTCTTGGTCATGTCCTTCGGACTCACTAATGCACCTGCCTACTTCATGTACCTCATGAACTCCGTATTCATGACGGAGCTCGATAAGTTTGTCGTGGTCTTTATCGATGATATCCTCATCTATTCTAAGAGAAAGGAAGAGCACGCCAAACATCTCCGAGTTGTCCTTCAGCGTTTGCGAGATCGTCAGCTTTATGCTAAGTTCTCCAAATGCGAATTCTGGTTGAGAAGTGTCAAATTCTTGGGGCACACCATTTCCCACGATGGTATCTCCGTAGATCCTAGCAAAGTTCAGGAGGTGATGGATTGGAAACCACCCAAATCCGTGCATCAGATCCGCAGTTTCCTAGGATTGGCAGGATATTACCGTCGATTCATTCCTGACTTCTCTAGAATCGCAAAACCCATGACCGAATTGCTCAAGAAGGGAGTAAAATTCGTGTGGAGTGAAGCATGTGAGAAAGCTTTTCACACCCTCCGACAACATCTAACTTCAGCCCCAGTGCTAGCTCAACCCGATAATTCCAAACCGTTTGAAGTCTTCTGTGACGCATCAGGCACCGGTCTTGGCTGTGTCCTTATGCAAGAAGGCCGAGTCATTGCCTATGCTTCACGAGCCCTTCGACCCCATGAGCTCAACTATCCTACTCATGATCTTGAGTTAGCTGCCGTTGTTCACGCCCTCAAGATATGGAGACATTATCTAATGGGCAATCATTGCAATATCTTCACTGATCACAAGAGCCTCAAATATATCTTCACCCAGTCAGAATTGAATATGAGACAGAGGGGATGGCTTGAGTTGATCAAGGATTATGATTTAGAAGTGCACTATCATCCCGGTAAAGCAAATGTTGTTGCGGACGCTCTTAGCCGCAAGGATCATTGCAACCACCTAGACTTAGAGCCAGTCAGTGAACCCTTGTGTGAAGAAATGAGAAGGCTCAACCTAGAAGTGGTACCGCAGGGAATTCTTTATGCCTTGACGGCAGAGTCAAACCTTTATGACAGGATTGTCACTGCCCAGCGCAATGATGCTGATATCCAAACCATCAGGCAGAAACTAGTGGAAGGAGACCCGAAGTACACTTGTTTCCAGAAGGATCACCAAGATGTGGTCTGGTTTGGAAAACGCCTAGTGATCCCCGTTGACCCAGAAATCAAGAAAATCATTCTAGATGAAGCTCACAAATCCAAGTTCTCTATTCACCCTGGTAGTACCAAGATGTACCAAGATCTAAAGCAGAACTTTTGGTGGTCTAATATGAAGGTGGATGTAGCCAAGTATGTAGCCGAGTGAGATACTTGCCACCGGATGAAAGCAAGTCATTTGAAATCGGCGGGAGTACTCCAACCCCTGTCGATACCTATGTGGAAATGGGACGACATTAGTATGGATTTTATTGTGGGTTTACCCCTGACCCCTAGAAAGAAGGACTCTATTTGGGTAATCGTGGATCGGCTCACCAAGACCGCTCACTTCATTGCCGTGCATACCACTTACTCCGTGCAACATTATGCAGAGTTGTATGTAGACCACATAGTTCGTCTACATGGAATCCCAAAGACTATAATCTCTGATAGAGGGACTCAGTTTGTAGCCCGTTTTTGGGAGCAGTTGCATGAGTGTTTGGGAACTCAGCTACTCCGTAGTTCCAGTTATCACCCACAGACCGATGGTCAGACGAAGAGGATAAACCAGATCCTAGAGGACATGTTGAGAGCAAGCATCTTGCACTTTGACAAGAGTTGGGACAAGTGCTTGTCCTTGGCAGAGTTCTCCTACAATAACAGCTATCAGGCCAGCTTGAAAATGGCACCGTTCGATGCTCTATACGGACGCAGATGCCGCACCCCACTGAATTGGTCAGAGGCCGGAGAAAGAACACTCTTTGGACCAGAGTTAGTTAAAGAGGCCGAAGAGAGGGTGCAAGTGATAAGAGAGAATTTGAAGATAGCCCAGATGAGACAGAAGAGTTACCATGATAAGGGAACCGCACCTCGACACTTTGAAGTGGGAGACCATGTATACTTGAAAGTATCCCCCACCAAAGGTGTGCAAAGGTTCGGAGTCAAAGGAAAGTTAGCCCCGCGCTACATTGGACCCTACGAAGTAATAGAAGTATGTGGACCCGTGGCCTACCATATCCAATTGCCAGAATGGTTTTCCGCGGTTCACAATGTGTTCCATGTAACTCAGTTGAAGAAGGGAATGCCTGTTCCGGAGAACGAGATCATCACAGAAGCTAATGCTTAGATCGAGCCGGATTTCTCGCTCGTCGAGCATCCTTTGAAAGTACTATACCAAAAAGAGTGAAAGACCCGGAGGCAAACCGTGTGAATGTACAAGATCCAATGGAGCCATCACACGGAAGAAGAAGCCACGTGGGAGACGGAGGATTATCTTAACACCAAGTATCCGGGCTTCCTCCAATCCCGAAACAGTGAGTCTTTTTCCCCATCTCTTCGTTGTCAAATCGAATCTCGGGACGAGATTCCGTTTAAGGGGGGTAGGCTGTGACGCCCCAGGTTTTTCATTACCGTCGTTAACGTTAATGACCGGGTTAGCTGGTCAAATGGTCAACCCTAGGTCAACCTGGGCCCTCACCCATGAAAACTCCCTAACACACACCTAGAGACCCCTAATGAATAGTATTTACACTTGTGGGCCAACCCATGGTCAAGGGGTGGGTCAAACCCCCTTGCCATCCCAGTGTCCACAGTGCCTGCCGGAACTTTTGCCGCATTCTCCAAAATTCACCTAAACACTTAAAATTCTACCTTTAGGAAAGTTGTAGGTCTTGTTGAGGGACACAAGTTTCATGTAGAGTGGCATTGCAAATTTGGAAGGGAAAATTGTGAAAAACCCCTTGCAAACCAGCTTTTACTGTTGCCAGACACAGGCTGACATTCAAAGTTGGCATTCAAATAGATTCAAATCTAGAGAGAAAAACCCCATACAGCCTTTGTAAAAATTGTAGCTGGTGCTTAGATCTACAACTTTGGTATTCATTGCTTGGTCAAGTTTTATTCAAAATTTTGGAGAAAAAGTTGCTCAAACACAGCACCAGCAACACTGCTAGGGCCAGTGCGCGCCGCGCGCGACGTCGTGCGCGACCCGTGCGACGCCGCCGCCACCCGCCGCCGGCCACGCCCGGCGTCCGTGCCCGCGCCGCCCAAGGTCTCGACGCTCGCGCCGCGCCCGGTCCCCGATGCCCCGCGCCCCCCGCAGCGCCCCGTCCCGAGGTGCCCCGAGGCCCGCGCGCGCCGTACGCGCGCGCGCCACGGACCGGCGGTCCGTCGGCGGCGTCGCCGCCGTACGCGCGCGCCTCGAGCTGCCGTAGCACGCGCCGGTATCTCCGCCGTCATCCCGGCGTCATCCACGGGCGGGCGAGCCGGGTATTTAAGCCCTCTCGCTCCTCCCCCGCACGCCACCCCCGAGCGCCCCCGCCGGCGCCGGAGCTCGCGGCCCTCGCTCTCCCCACCGGCCAACCGCACCACGAGCTTCCCTAGACCCCACTACACCTCCCGGGGGTCACGTGTTGTCCAAGCACGCACCCTCCTCGCCGGGAACCCGAGCCACCGCGAACGTGCTCGCCGGCCGCCGTCGAGCGCCGCCGTGCAGGGTCTCCCCGCCCCAACCGCGCCTACCCAGCCACCCTAGGGGCTTGTTTGGGAAATGGAGGATTTAAGTGGATGGAAGAGGATTGAAGGGGATTTTGGGAAATTTTGACTTATAATGGAAATTTCTCCACCCCAATACCCTTCATTCCCCTTCATTCCACTAATTCCCAAACAAGCCCTAGGTGAGCACGTGGTCCTCCACGGCCGCTTGCCCGGCCGGGATCGCCGCCGGCTCGCCGGAATCGTCCATGCCCGCGCTGCCGGCCTGGCCAGGGACCCAATTGCAGGGATTCATTTCTTGATAGGGTGTTCTGAGTAAAAAGGCAGGACTAGTTTGTGAAGAGCCCTATCTAACTTTTCTTGCAGATCAGTCCAAGGTCTTAGAAAATTCTTAGAAATTCACAGAAAAATCAAAAAATTCCCAAACCAATTTTGTAGGGTTCAGGATGATAAACCCCACCTCTTTGTTGTGCACTTATGGCTAGATTCAAAATTGTTTTGGCAGGAAAATTACAAATGTGTTATACATGGATCTGTCATAACTTGCAAAGTATAACTCCTCTGTAGCCAAGTTTTGGATATGTTGTGTGTTAGGATGTGACTAGATGCTGTGCCAAAATTTGCACAAAGTCATGCAGTAGATTTTGCTAGACAAATTCTTTTCCATTCCTGCAGTAACTGCCTAAATGATTTTTCATGTTAAATATATTCTTGTTCTTGAGCCCAACTTGTGCAGACTGTCTTGTGACGTCAAAAGGCACATCTTGTGAATTAATCATGAACTTTGGGTTAACAGAAATAATTATTCTTGATTTATGCATGTTTTCCTTTGTAAATTAATAAACCAAGTTCAGTAGAGGTTCCATGTGAACATGTTGGTTCTTTAGACTTGTTTAGGTCCAGAGAGCATCCCCAAGAAAAATTGGATCATTTTGATGCTTATTTATTTTTATATGCATTTACCTTGAATCACTAGCTAGCCTTTGTTATTTTCAATAATATTTAATTTCTTAGCATCCAACACTTACATGTGGGTCCAATAGACCAGGATGGGTGCTAGTAGGCTTAAGAAACACTCATTTAATTTTTGGTAATTTAATTGACTAATAAATGGCTTAAATGCCCTATTAATATTAAAGGGAAATTAAATAAAAGAAAATCCTTAATTAAATCTTTTTCCTTTTTGAAAGTATTATTTAATATAATTAAAAGATAATTAAATATCATCACTGATCAGAAAATAATTCATAAATAAGAGTGCTATTTATGCCCTTGCTTGTATAGATGAAAAGAATTAAAGCTTTCACATGAAATGTTAAGCTTAATAAAAACCTTTATTCAAATGTGGAATAAACGAGTAAACCATGTACACCCCCTAACCTTCCTAAAAGAGAAACCTTAGATGAATGCTTGTTAAGGTGAATATGACCAACCCAGAGTTGGGTAAGACAACAAACTATCACATCACCTAAATCTTGCATTGCATTCCGTGTAGATCTTCCGGACGGAGATTACTCCCTTGTCCCGGAAACCGAGGAAGGAGGAGCGGAAGCGTCGCTGCAGTACGTGGAAGTACTCGACACCGAGGATGCCCAAGCTAACCTAGTCGACGAAGGCAAGCTCCGGTGCATCTAACCTAATTTTTAAAGTTCTTTATTCAATTATCTATGAATGATTGTGCATTTACGTACAGGAGTTGAATGAAACCCTAGATGCATGATCCATAGGTACCTTTGGTCCCTACTAGTATGATAGGTCGATAGCTGCTAAGCTATAGGACCGTTACAAGTCGAGTGATGACCTCACTCGCGAGAATAGGTTCCTAGATAGGAATCATACTATATCCTTAAATGGATTGCTCACGTGGTAAGAGCATGGGATCTGGGCTCCGGTCCAGTGGTTATGTGGGTTAAGTTTTTGAACGTACTAAGCACATGCCGGTTATGGGGCCGGTAAGCCTAGTACCATAATGAGGCGGCGAGGGATCCTACTATTACTACTCTTGGGATTCGCTCTCACGGCTAGCTACCGGTGGTGTATGGTGACTCCGGGTATCTCGCGGGGTATGCGGATAGCCTCGCACCAAAGACCGTAAGATTCGATCCCAACCCGAGGATTTATGGGGACGGCCTGGGGAGTTGTCCTCGCGGGGGCAGCCGACCGTGTGTTTGGGTCTACCTTGCAAGGTTTAAATCAATCGATTGTCGGCCTCTCACCGTTACCCGAGACTACTTACTCCACTAGTCATGTGATCCCTAATGATGGAAGATGATGAATATGATGTTTGATTAATTGTATTGTACAACTTTGTTTGTACTAGTTGGCTAGTGTAGTAAAGATTAAACTACTAGAACTTGTGCTAAAATCTTGAAAGTAAGGACCTACTCTTTGTTACTTTTTAGCAAAAGCAACCCAGTAGCCAAAAAGCCTTTCATGGTCTAGAATTGGTGAAGTAGATATCACCGACGGGTAAGACTTGCTGAGTATTAGTATACTCAGCCTTGCTATAATGTGTTGATCCAGGTGATGCCTTCAGTGATGTGTGGCCCGGTGAGATCCCGCCCGGCTGGGAGCTGGAGTGGGTGGAGGACGACTACTGAAGCATCATGGATGGCCTCCCGTGGTGTCTTTACTTCCGCTAGTTAATTTCCGCTGCTTGACAAAACTCTGAACTGTGTCGTCATGACAAAAACTATGGTTTGTAATAATTAAACCCTTCGGGGTACGAATTTGGATTTGAATGTTGTTGTATCTCTAGACTCGCCTTCGAGTGAGTTTTAATGCATATATTCGATCCTTGTGCTCTCAAGTGATTTACTGGGCGTTAACCCGGCGACTTACGACAGGATGGTACTTTATTAATGCTTAATGACCAAGTGGATCGGTCTTAGGCAATAGTACGGTACTTTCCTGGGCGGGTTGTCACAGTCGTCATCGCCAACGACCCAGCAAATACCACCGGCGCAGCAGGCGCCGGTGACGGGGAAGTTACGCCCGCTCTAGGGATCGCTTCGCGCCTGGCAGCGGGACCAAGTGCCCCTGCTCCTTCACCCCCGGCTAGGGCCGACATCGACGCTCAGCTAGCCCAAGCCCGCGAGCTCGAATCCAAGCTGGTGGAGGAATATCGGACGGTGCGGTTGCTCCGCGCCTCTATGGCAGGGGAAGCCTCTGCGCGCGGCGAGTGCGTGCGGGAGCTGGGCATACAAGCCCGCGACCGCATCAACGCCAATTTCAACGTCGACAATCCAGACACGCCCCCGCGAGCGAGCCAGAAGCTCATCGCTGCCGCAATGCTGCTGCGGGCCATGCCCGCCCCCTCAACACCCGAGGCACGGAACCTGCACTGTGAGGCGCAGGCGCTCATCGAGCAAGCGGCCGTCCAGCAGGCCGAGAGCTTGGCGTCCCGCATCCGCCAGCAAGGAGACGCGCGGGGTGATGGGGGCGTGCAGGGGGCCGAACCCTCCGTGCACGCAGGTGGAGCGACGGAGCGACCTGCCAACCCGGGACGCACGCCGGCTAAAGAACGACTCCTCGACACGCGCGGGCAAGCACGGAACGGCGATGCCCGCAACGTCAACAACGCTCGGCGGACGAGCAAAGTGGATGCGCGAGCGGTGGCAGGCTACCACCCTCGGCAGGGTGGACACTACGACAGCGATGAAGACCGCTCGCCAACGCCGGAACCCTCGGGGACCCATGTGTTCAGCCGGGAGATCCGCGCAGCGGCCTTCCCCCAGCGCTTCCGCCAGCCCACGACCATTGTCAAATACAACGGGGAGACGGATCCCCGTGTATGGCTAAATGATTACCGCCTGGCGTGCCAGCTGGGCGTGGCCACCAACGACGAGGTCATCATCCCCAACCTCCCCCTGCACCTCGGCGACTCGGCCCGGACGGGGCTCGAACACCTGCCGGCCAGTCGGATCCACAATTGGGATGACTTGGTCCGCACGTTCGTCAGGAATTTCCAGGGCACGTACGTGCGCCCTGGGAACTCCTGGGACTTGCGCTCCTGCACCCAGAAGCCCGGCGAGTCGCTCCGGGACTTCATACGGCGCTTCTCCAAGCGCTGCACAGAGGTCCCAAGCGTGGCGCAATCCGAGATTGTGCATGCCTTCCTCGAGGGCACCACGTGCCGGGACCTCGTGCGCGAGTTGGGGCGCAGCCCGCCGGCGGACTCGAACGAGCTGTTCGACATCGCCACCAGCTTTGCCTCAGGTGAAGAGGCCGTGGGGGCGATCTTCGACGGCAAGAGGGGCAAGCGCACGGATGACGCGCCTGCGAAGGGCAGCAAGTCCAGGGAGCCCCACCGGAAGGACAAGCGGGGCAAGAAAGGGAAGAAGCCGCGCCGCGAGGTGCGCGAGCAAGGACGCGACGGCGACGACGCCGAGGCCCTTGCTGTTGACCCGGCTCGACGGGGCCCTCGACCGGCCCCTCGAGGTCCGGGGGTGTTCGATGACATGCTGAAGAAGCCATGTCCATATCACAAGACGCCGGTGAACCACACGCTCGAGCAGTGCGATATGCTCAAAATGTGTGTAGGTGGGGATCTCATGGAGAAAACACTCATCGAAGTCACCCAACTTCTACAAAAAATTAGTAAGGCGACTGCCATGCAAAGAGATTGGGAAACAAGACTTGCGGCAGAGCTGGAATATAATTTAAGGAAGAAGAAGTGTGCTGAATTTTCTAAGGAGGCAACCCCGGAAGTCACAAAAGAGGAGCCAATCCCGGAAAAGCTAGAAGAAGAACACATCAAGTCAAGCACTACCCCGAGCGTTGACTTCGTCGTACCAAATGAGACAATCAAGAGAAGCGTGTCAAGCGCGAAGCCACTAAGGGAGTTTGAACCAATGGTTTTGGTTCCGATCGATTACGGAGAAGTATTCGACAAGAGAAGACCGTTCCCTAATCTAAAGGGAATGGCAAGAGCATTGGAAGTGGATTTCCCACCGGAAAGGAAAGCGGAAGAATCATACAACCTTGAAACCACCAATGAGATCTTTCAAAAGCTTTTTGGAGATGATGAAGTGGATCCGGAACACATAGCCGAGGTGAAGAGAATCATGGGGATCAAGCCCGAAGCATTGCCATATGCTCGCCTCGCCGAAATTTATGCGATAGGATCCGAAGAAGAAGAGAAGATGGCAACACGCTTGAGTTGCGAGACCAACAGAGTTCAATGTAAAGCGTTGTGCGACATCGGAGCCCAAGTAAGTGTCCTATCTTCTAAAATTTACGATAAAGTTCAAGACCACAACCTAGACTTAGCTCCAACATCAACGAAATTAATTATGGGAGATGGTAGAACTATTAAACCTCTAGGTATTGCTTGCAACAAGAAAGTAAAAATCTCTGGAAAATGTATACCAACCGATTTCTTTGTTATTGATGCTTACCATAGTAATCATGATCACATAATCTTAGGTAGGCCCTTTCTTAAGTTGGTTGATGTCGTGTTAGATGCCGGAGAAGGCAAAGTAACAATGAACCTTAATGGAACAAAGTACACATATAATTTTCTTCGCGTATCTAAACACCCTACACCCTTTCCGCCCGAAGACGAAGAAGTAGAGGAGATAGATAGCCTTTGTTTTGTTGAAACCCTTAGAGACCCACTGCAAAGAGCAATGGAAAATCAAATTAGTAGTCAACAAGATGAAGAACTAGAAGAAGCAACGAAAGGCTTGGAACCACATGATGGAAGTGTGGAGGAAGGAAAATTCGAAGATATAGGAGAGATTAAACCCGAGGAGCCACAAGCACCCGAGGTAGACCTTAAACCTTTGCCCAAAGGATTAAAGTATGAATTTTTGGGCCCAGACAAGACCTATCCTGTCATCGTGAGCGACGAGTTGAGTCCCGAAGAAAATGAGAAGTTGCTGATTTTATTAAAAAAAACATAGGAAGGTGATTGGATATTCGATTAATGATCTCGAAGGTATTAGCCCAGCCTTTTGCACTCATCGTATACCAATGGAAGACCAATGTAAGCCCGTAGTGGACCACCAAAGGAGGCTAACTCATGCCATGCGAGAGGTAGTAAAGAAAGAGGTCATCAAGTTACTTGATGCTGGAATCATCTACCCGGTTCCGCATAGCGAGTGGGTGAGCCCGGTACATTGTGTACCAAAGAAAGGAGGTTTGACCGTGGTGAAGAATGAGAAGAACGAATTGATACCACAAAGAACCATGACCGGGTGGCGGATGTGTATTGATTATCGTAAGCTTAACAAAGCGACGAAGAAAGATCACTTCCCCCTACTGTTCATCGACAAGATGCTCGAGAGATTATCAAACCACGCTTATTTTTGCTTTCTCGATGGGTACTCGGGGTTCATGCAAATTCCCATTCACCCGGACGATCAACACAAAACAACGTTTACATGCCCTTACAGAACGTTTGCGTATAGAAGTATGCCCTTCGGTCTATGCAACGCTGCGGCCTCTTTTCAACGTTGCATGATGGCCGTATTTTCAGCATTCATCGAAGAAATTGTCGAGGTGTTCATGGATGATTTTTCCGTTTATGGGAAGACGTTCAGGGATTGCTTGGCAAACTTGGAAAAGGTCCTCACGAGGTGTGCGGAGGTAGACTTGGTGTTAAATTGGGAAAAGTGCCACTTCATGGTTAAGCAAGGCATAGTGCTCGGACATGTTATATCCGAGAGAGGCATTGAAGTGGACAAGGCTAAGGTAGAGACGGTTGAGCAACTCCCACCTCCGACGGATGTTAAGTCCTTAAGGAGCTTTCTAGGCCATGCCGGATTTTATAGAAGATTTATAAGGGACTTTTCAAAGATCACTAAGCCTTTAACGCATCTTCTTCAAAAGGATGTGGCTTTCGACTTTGATGAGAAGTGCCTAGCGGCATTTTGGACCTTCAAAAATGTGTTGGTGAGTGCTCCCATTATTCAACCTCTGGATTGGAGCCAACCTTTCGAGATCATATGTGACGCAAGTGACTACGCCGTAGGCGCGGTTTTGGGTCAAAGAAAGGAAGGCCGAGTTCACGTCGTTTACTATGCTAGCAAAACTCTTAGTGGGGCACAATTAAATTATGCCACTACGGAAAAGGAGTTGCTAGCAGTGGTTTTCACTTTCGAAAAATTCAGATCTTACATCGTGAACTTGAAGGTCATTGTTTACACCGATCACGCAGCCATCAAGTATCTCTTGGCTAAGAAGGAAGCTAAACCACGTTTGATTCGTTGGATCCTTCTTCTCTAAGAATTTGATGTTGAAATTCGTGATAAAAAGGGGGTGGAGAATGTTGTGGCCAATCATTTGTCTAGGATGAATCGTGGACAAGATGATAAAGAGCCCATAGAAGATAAGATGAGAGATGACCACCTCTATCGAGTGCTCGATAAAGACACTTGCATGATCGATATCATTCGAGCGATTCGGAAGATGCCTCTCGATCATCTAGATAAAAACTCTCAAAAGAAAATAATCTCCGAAAGTAGAAAGTACTTTTGGGATGCACCATACCTCTTCAAACTTGGCAATGATGGAGTCATGAGAAGATGTGTGCCAAGAGAAGAGAGGGTAGAAATTCTAAGGAAGTGTCACTCGGCGGAGTACGGTGGACACTATAGCCATTTTCGTACCCAAGCAAAAGTATGGTCGAGCGGATTCTATTGGCCAGAGATGCATGAAGATACTAAAAGATATGTTGCATCATGCCCCGAATGCCAAAGAACCGGAAACATCTCTCAAAGAAATTCTATGCCTTTGAAATACAACCTACAAATCGATATATTTGATGTATGGGGTATAGACTTCATGGGGCCTTTCAAAAACTCATGCAGATATGAACATATTCTAGTCATGGTTGATTACGTATCCAAATGGGTAGAGGCTATGCCATGTCGTAAAGCTTCCACGGAGGAGTCCATTACTATGATCAAGAACGTGATTTTTCCTCATTTCGGAACACCGAGAATCTTGATAAGTGATGGAGGAACTCACTTCATCAGGAAGAATTTCAAAAAGTGCTTGTCCAAGTTGGGGATTGAACATAGGGTCTCTACGGCCTATCACCCACAAACCAACGGACAAGCGGAAACGTCAAATAGGAAATAAAAAAGCATCCTCAATAAAACCATAGATAAGGGAGGCAAAGATTTGTCAAAGAAATTAGACGGAGCTTTATGGGCTTATCGAACGGCGTTCAAGACACCGATAGGTATGACCCCTTATCAATTCGTCTATGGAAAAACTTGCCACCTTCCGGTTGAGTTGGAACATAAAGCCTATTGGGCGATTAAAGAGATGAACCTCGATCTCGATGCCGCGGTGGTGAAACGAAGTATCCAAATAAGCGAGCTAGAGGAGATGAGGTTGAAAGCATATGAAAATGCAAGCATATACAAAGAGAGAATCAAAAGGTGGTATGATAAAAGATTGAAAAAGAAAGAGTTTAAATAAGGAGATAAGGTCCTCTTCTATAATTCGAGGTTTAAAACCTTCGGAAAGGGGAAATTGCAAAGCAAGTGGGACGGACCTTATGTTGTGCATTGAGTGCTCTCCAACGGAGCGGTAACCATCATGGATATAAAAGGTGATCAATTTATGGTGAATGGTCAACGGCTTAAGGTTTATTACGAACCCGATGTTGTACCCCTTCACCATGTTGATGTCTTCACCATGGAAGAAGAGCCCGAACGTCCCGCCTAGGACGAAAAACAAGGCATGAATTTATGTAAATAGTTTTCCTTTTAATTTTCTAGAGTTTCTCGCGAAGATTTACTGGGCCAACTTTTTCCCATGGGCTAAGGAGGCGAAAAAAGGGCGGTGCACGAAAAACCGGCCCGGCCCAGCCCCCGAGACAGGGTGGGTCGGTCGGCCTGGGCCGACCGGCCCAGAAGGGTCCCGGCGGTGGACGTCCCCAATTTTTGCCTGAATTGCTCCTTTTCGACTTCCTTCTTCGGTCAGAAAATTTTAAGGGAAGTTTAAAAAAAGAAAAATGAGGTTCCTAGGATTTTTCTCTTCGGACTATTTATTTGGCTGAATTGGGGGCTCGGGAATCAATCCCATCAAGCAATATTTTGCACCCACGCAGCAGCCATTGTGTCCCCAAGGAGCTTAGAATTGAAGCAAGAAGTCAAGGAGCCATCGATGGAGGAGGCAAAGCGATGCGAGCTCAAGCTACCCGTCGAGATCAAGAGGACCGCCCGCATCCGTTGCGGAGGGCGTGTCCCGACCGGATCTATCGCATCTCGCAACCCCGTCGAAGGAGAGAAGGTCCCTACGCCCGTTCGAAGGTCGGCGCGCATCCAAGGCATGAAGCGGGAACAGTACAAGGAGGTGTCACCCGATCCTAAGGACTATGGGGGTAGAGACTACTCCGACGATCGCAGCCCGAGCTCGTGGGCGGCCGCCGGAAGAGATGATAACGATCTTTACATCTGGGATGAGGAGCCCAAGGAGAGGACTCCCGAAAGCCCCAACGGCGGCGGCAACGACGGCAACGACGGCAGCGACAATGGAGGTGGCGACGACGGCGGTGATGATGGCGGAGACAATGGCGATGACGACCCCTTCGGATTGCATCTGATGTGTTGTCAGGCTTGTTGTCACTCCATCGCGGATCTCTACGCTACGGTCGATGAATGTTTCCAAGCCATGGAAGCAATGAAGCAGCGTATGGAGGACTTGGAGCGCGTAGTCGAAGACGACTACAAGTTCCTAAACCGTAACGTGCACAAACTTTTTGGCATGGTTGGAAACATGAGAGGCAAGTGGTGTAATAGTTGCGGGAAGTACCACTAGGTCTAGTTTTCCCCTTAGGAATTTTGTAAGATATGACGAGGACGTCGTATATTTTTAGCGTGGGGGAGAGCTAGCTAGCTAGCCTTAGCTTTTGAGCTTCAAGTTTAGGTTCGGTTTGATCTTCGTGAGAGTCTTAGAGTTTAAAGAGTCTTAGTCTTTGAGTGTGTTTTTAAATTTTGCAAGTGTCTTAAATTAGTGTTGAGTCAAAGAAAACCAAATAAAAAGAGTCTTTATATATATTTTGTGTGTTTTGTGTGATGCTTATCTCCATTCACTTGTTTGTTTATCTTTAATTCTTGATATATGAACATAAGTGTGTGGTTTGAAAAACGTTTACCGTGGTGCTTAGTGGAATTGCTACTACTTAAAGTACCCATACCGCACTTCGATCTTGAGCTTCACACGTTAGTTGTGCTACGTTCAATGCTAAAAATTGGAGGATTTCAGTTGTGAAAATTATCTTAAAACCCTTGTAATAAAGGTTACCAGAACCTCTTTTTCCAAGTTGAGAGTAAGAAAAAAATCTTATATAAAGCCAATTTATTTTTTTTTCTCCACCATAAGTGTGATTAGCACGATGAGCTAGGCTAGGATCCTTCTCTCTTGGGAGTTTTAATTTCAAGTAATGATCATGTCCTTGAGCTTATCTTTTGTTGCTAGCCTCATCATACATTCGGTAACGTGACTTTCACATCGGAAGTCCCGTACATCGTCAAATTCCATACCCAACCCTATACATCTCTTTTGTGCATTGCATTCCTTGAACACAACCTATTTTCAAAGTTTCGTCTCGTCTCTAGCATGGATTATTTAAAATTTCAGATTGTATGCATGTAAGAAAGAGAGGAGTTGAGAGCTTTGAAAAGTTGACAAGAGAGGAGAAAAATAAAGAGAAAAGTATGAGTATGGAAAAGAAAGAAAGAAAGAAAGAAAGAAATATATATATATATGTGTGTGTGTGAATGAAAGAATAAAATAATAGAAAAAGAGAAAAGAGGAGGTAGCAATAAAGATATGAGAGGGATGAATCAAGTGAAAGAAAAGAAAAATAAAGTGTAAGGAAGGATGTCACGTTGTTGAGAGACGAAACTTTCACTCTTTTTCCAACCATGTGCAATCCGACAACGAGGACATCATCGGTGCCTCGTAGTCATAATTTTTTTTGCCCTTGCACATGTCCACCATTCTAAATCTTCTCATCCTTGATGTCCCTACATATGGTTTATTCTCATGATCATTGGCTTTGAAAGGTAAACAACCATTAGAGGAAGTTCTTAGTTTGACAATACTTGTGTTGATTGCACTAGCCCTACCTATAGCTCCACTTTACATGTTATATGAGAGACTTATGGGAGGTGAGAGTTTTATAAAATTGGTTTAGGACAACCACCTTATATGAGTGACTTGAGAGAGCTTGGAGAAAGGTTTTTGTCTAGTACTTGTTGCAGGAATTTTGTTTGAAAAATCATAAAAAACCTCCGATGGAAGCAAGGAAGTAAGCATGGCTGAAATTGAAGACTTCGAGTGAAGAGTTTGGGTTGTGGGGTAAATCTTGATGTGGTAAAGATTCTAAACGCCCATGTTTATGTTTGATGATCATTACTTTATGTTTATGTATTAAAGATGAAAGGATTGAATAACTTGTGAAGAAGGATTAGCGGTACACGATTACAACACTTTGGACGAAGTTCTTTTACGAGTACTTGCTCGAGGACGAGCAAGAGCTAAGCATGGGGGAGATGTTGACGGTGTATTTTGGTGCACCAAGCATGTTCATTACACTTTGGTTTGGATTTGATTATGGAACTAACCCGCCACTAGGCACACTAATCATATAACAAGTTCATCTATGTGCATGCATTTGGAAGTGTTGTGTTTATGTAGGAAAACATGGACATAAAGGACGGATTCGCAACAAGTTCAAAAGAGCATTTACGGAGTCTTGTTCGTGTTCATGGGCTTGATGAAATCACTTCCAATGGTGGCAAGGACCGAAGTGCTATGAGGAACACCCCCGGGGATTGAAGCGTAAAAGACCGAACTTCATGCGCGGAGAACCTCCATCTTGGATGCGAGGATGACATCGTCAAAATCATGCAAGTGGAGGGGGCAAAGTGCATAATCACCTGAGGACCCACGGGAGCGAAGGGGCGACCGAACTGGGCCGAGATGGGCCTGAGCCGGTCGGCCCAGGCCGGCCGGCCCAGCCCACTCCGGTGGTCGGTTCGGCCCCCCTTTCCTTGCACCCGAAGGATCTTCAACCCTAAAACCCTGGAGGCGCCGCCATTCGAGAGGGGGAGAGCCATTCGCACCAGGAGGCTATCCACAAGCTAGAGAAAGAGGAGGGAGATCTCCGGAGGGAGATCAACCACCTCGAAGGAAGCACCCTCTCATGGAGAAGAAGGAAGACACCGTCGGAAGGGAAACCATGATCAACGGTGCTATGTCCAGCACCTTGATGGGGTAATCTCCTTATTCGTCCATGGGCTGTAATCGATCTTGAGATGTAATCATACTTTGTCGGATTATCTAACTATCATCTTGTGTTGAATTTACTTAATTGCTTAAGGTTAGTACCATGCCGTAAAGGGAGTAAGGCCTCAATGCTTCCTTGGATCCATTCAATACGTCGTGTCCATCATAGGTCTAGTCATGAATACCTTCGCGTAGTGACAGTACGAGAGGAAGGAAAGGGCGAAATCGTGGTCACAGCCCCTGATAGATTAGGTTGGTTTAATGTCTTTAATTGATTGCATGGTCATAGACCCATGGGCGAGTGTCTCCTATCTTGATTGCCTATCGTTCTCTCTAGTGTAGTTTAGTTGTTTTCTAGTATAATAGTAGATAGGGTTTTAGTAGCTAGTGCATAGAAGTAGATTGGATGCTTGTAATCCCCTTGCTCTGCGGATTGACAAGAACCTTGGGATTCCCGTGGTGAAAAAGGTGTGGGTTCCGTACGCTTGCGGATCGTAGAGGGATACGTCTTTTATCCGTCAACAGTGATGAAGGCAGAAAATGTGCAAGTATGCCACTATATGTCATCCCCCCCCGCTTTTTAGGGGACCGCCCCTCCTTTTATAAGCCAAGGAGAGGTGGCTTACAGTCGTGTTGCACAGTTCTAAGTTACGTATGGTGGTATGGTGTACAGCGCCACAGAGTGGATAGTCGTCCTGACGAATCTTGCTTCTGGCAAGCGTCGTGGTCAGTCCTGTGCCTGTCCAGGAGCGATTTCGAGGGCGGTGGTGTGGGAGCCTCTTGTTCGGTCGTTGTGCATGCGTCCGCTCGAGGGTTGGGCTGACAGAGGGCTGGAGGTCGCACAGCGGCGGGCGTGGTGACGTCTTGTCGTCCTGGGCTCCCACAACACCGGGGATGGTGCTGCAGTGCTTGGGATGGTGGCACAGCGGCAAGGATGGCCGCTCAGGGCCGACGGCGATGGAGGGGACGCGCCCCACTGGTCCGCCGTCACGGCGTCGTCCCGTGCAAGCTCGGGGTAGGCGTCTGTACCCCTTTCGAGGGTTCCGCCATCCTCTTTCGAGGGGTGTGGCGTGTAGGTCGGACGGGAGTGGGTGGCACAGTGTCGTGGAGTTGACACTGGCCTTACTGCATAGTCCCGTACAATGGCAGGGATGGCCTGACAAGGAGGGTTAGCGAAACAACGCCAGAATAGGATTCCCAGGCGGTGTCAGAGGGCTGGCGTGGCAAGGATTCGCCATTGACTCGGGCACCCACAGTGTGTCAGAGCATTTAATGCTCCAGTCGGGGGAGTAGGTGCGGGAGTGGCGGACCCGTGAGACCCCCGAGCGAGGCAGAGATCCGCCCGAGGGTGCGGATGACTCTAGAGCGAGGTGGAGATCCGCCTGAGGGTGCGCATAGCCCTCGAGTGAGGCGGAAATCCACCTGAGGGTGTGCATAGCCCTCAAGCGAGGCGGAGTTCTACTCGAGGGTTGCCCAAGTTGGAAACCTGATGGGCCACTGAGATTATTTGTGTTGTGGGCTCCTCCCTGCACCGGTCCGTGATTATGTGGGTGTGACTTGCGGTTCGTGGGTTCATTTATGTTTTGTTATTTTGTGAAAAAGGGGTTTTCCTCGGTTTATTAGGGGACCCTTGTGGTTGTCCTCGACAGTAGCCCCCGAGCCTCTGCGGAGGTATCCGTTAGGAACCTACAGAGGTTGACGCTCACTGATGGGACGTTCTTCCTTCCCGGCTGCTATGTTGTTCCATGGGGGCGCGCTAGCGCACCCGCGGGTGTAGCCCCCGAAGTCAACGTGCAAGGTGTTAGTGTTTCAGCCGACCTCGGTGGTGCCATGCGCACGCATTGATGCCCGTCTGCGTTCGGTGCACACTAGGAAGTGTAGCTGTGCGTCGAGCCCCCGAGCCTGGGCCCAGTCGAGGTGATCGGGGCGAGCTCTCTGTCTTGTCCATATGCCCCTTCGTCGTCCTTCCGCAGGACAGAGGGGTGAGGCATCCACGACTCCCATCGAGCAGGTCACGAATTCGTGGGTTTCTTGTTGAGCTGTTATCGGGTGATTCAAGTGGACGTTCGTGCCCCATTCGATAAGGGTCGGCTCGTGGTCCGGATACACGTCCATGAAAGCGCTCACGCGGGCGTGCTATGCAGGACTCGGTCCCGTTCGCAGGGGACCGAGGGCGCGGAAGCTCTCCCTCGATGGGATCCCTCCACTAGCTAACCTTGTTGGCTCTTGAACACGACATGTGGGGCGCCCTCGAGCTGGTGCACTCGAGGATAGGCTCGAATGTGCGCGCCCTGGTCGTCCCTGACTTTGTTGATCTAGGGTGCCTGTTGGAACCCTTCGAGGGTCAGGCTTCGAACCCCTGATCAGTAGGGCCATGGCGAAGTGATGGCTAGGAGCCCCCATCTTGGTTACATCTGCAGGACGTGTAGGGTCATGATTGAACTGGCCATCGAGCTGCTGATCAGTAACCCTCTGGGTTGAGGGTATCCGTGGCGCCCGCCTTCGACGGGCGGGGCTTAAGACCACCGATCAGTAATTGCACCCTTCGAGGGTCTGACTTTTTCGAGCCCTTGGCTCGGGCCGCGCGGGGGGTTACCCTTACTCGGTAAGGAATCGGGCCATTAAATGGCTGCAGTCGTGGCAGCGGTCGTGCGCGGCGGGCGTGCCTTTTCAAGCAGGCCAGCCGCGAGCGTAGTGGACGACGTGGGGGCGGACGTGACGGGGCGTCGCAGCCCTTCGGTTGTTGCGCCATAATGATCGCGCGTGTGCGCACATCCGGCCGTTTCAGCACGATGTCCCTTGCAGTTAATGCACGCAGCGTGCGCGGTTCTCGGGAGCGCAACTCCCCCAGATCTATAAATCGCGGGAGAGGGATGGGTGAATCCCTTACCTCGCCTCTTAGCATCTGCCTCCCCTGTTTCTCGCCTTTCCTACCCGGCTGCATGCTTTCTTGGCTTCACCCCTGCTCGTTTCGTCCTCGCGCCGTCACCTCCCTTGCTTTCCAGCTTTCGCCTGCAATGGCTCCGCCTCAGCCTATCGTAGTGCTAGAGTCTTTGCCCTGGACCCGATCGATAGCGACACCATTTGGTCTGAACGAGCTATTGAATGGCAGGCTACTGGCGCCGAACGTGGAAGGGGCGCCCCCGGTGTGGATCATCCCACTGGCGTCGGACCGGGAGCCCAACCCGTCGTACGGTTACGTCGTTAGCTTCATCAGGCTTCACGAGCGTGGCTTCACCGCGCTGGCGAGCCGCTTCATGCGGGGGTTGTGCTACCACTACGGGGTGGAGCTCCACAACTTGGCCCCCTACATGATATCGCATGCGGCAACCTTCGTCGGCATCTGCGAGGGGTTCCTGGGAATCCTAGTGAATTGGGACCTTTGGGTCCATTTGTTCTGCGTAGAGCTGCACACCCTTGCTACGGGCGAGTCGCGGGTGCATGCCGGCGGCCTGACATTCACGTTGCGGGACTCGCGCAAGGAATTTTACCTGTCGTGCACAATGACATCGAACAATGCGGAGTGGGAGAAGGGGTGGTTCTACCTCGGCAACGACGGTCTACACCGGCAAGGTGTTGATGGAGAAGACCGACGCCTGGCACCACGGTGTGTCGCCTTTCTCGCGTCAGCAGCGATTGGAGTCGCTCACCAATGCACTACGGAGTCTGATGGACGCCAGATTGGGGGCGGCCTCGATCCTCGCCATCCTCGACCACCGGCAGATCGTCCCCCTCATGGAGAGGGAGCTCCGCATCTTCGAGATGAACGATGAGGCCAGCCCTATGTCGTTGGCACGTTTGCGGCTGTTGCACAACTGCCTTCCTCTGGAGTATGCGACTACAAGGGCGAGGCGCGCAATCAGCCTCAGGTCAGTGCCGCACAGCAACGACGACCTCTGGTCGTTCATCATGCTCCCGACGCCTCAGCGGTGAGTGGGCCTTCCTTCTCTTTTTGGTCTCTCATATCGCGTTGGTGCGGTCTTAATAGTTGTTGTCAGCAGCGGGTGACTATGGATGTCGCGCAATCGAATCTGCTGACGCCCCGGACCCGGGCGGCCACCCACGCCGCACAGCAACGAGAAAAGGAGTGGGCGGTGTGCGCGCGAAGGAGAGGAGAATCAGGCGGCGGGAGCGTCGGGAGCAGCACAGCGAGGAGTATCGGTGGGAGCAGTAGGGACTCTCCCCTCTAGGGACGCCGACAGGGTCATCGTCGGAAGAGGAGGAGAAGGAGAGCGACAGGGGGCGCCCCCCAAGAGGTGGAATCCCCCGCTCCCGCACCACGGGCCGCAGAGGCGGTTGTGGAGTTGGTGCCCGTGGCGGGCGCGGAGGCACCCGCTGCCGGGTTATCAGTGGAGGAGCCCGCGAGCGCCACGGCGGCACCGGTGGGCGCAACAGCGGCGCCCCTTGAACCCTCAAGGAAGAGGAAGCGGGGCTTCTCCAACTTGAGGTGAGCAACGCTTCCCCTGTGCACCCTTGGTTTCGAGGGGCCAATGCTCATCCGTATGTTTTTCGTTCGTAGGGTGACGCCGACCGTCCCGCCCTCGAGCCCGCCAAGGCGCTCAGGTTAGGAGCGCCCATGACGACGGGGCGGTGTTCGTCGAGGGCACCACGGGCGGTGGTGAGCGCAGCGGTGACGAGTCAGCCGCCGCACGACATGACTGTGGCCACGGGGCCGCAGCAGGGGGAGTCGACGACAGCAGCGGTCGCAGCTGCGGCGACCGCGGTGGCATCGGTGTCGCCAGCACTTGTCCCCATAGCAGGTGACCGTGCGGTGGTGGTGGACATCACCGACGATGATGCCCCGCCCCTTGGGTGGGGCCAATGGGGAAACTATCCTGCATCAGCCCTCGAATGCGCGCCGGGGGTGTTGGTGATGTGGGAGGACGGCTGCGTGATGTCACGGCGCCCGGCGCATGACGCCGAGGCCTCGTCGTCACGCGCTGTCCTACCCACCCCTGATGTCACCGTCACGCACCCAGAGCGGGGGCTGGGCCGCGCCGGTGCGCCGACGGCTCACTTCAACGAAGCCCAGGCTGAACAGGCACTGTGGTAGGAGTTTCAAGACCACAACGCCTCGATCAACAACGCATTGAACGAGGCACTGCGGGTCCACAGGGGTCCCTCATGGTGGATTTTCTAGGTGCGTATTGTTCATTGGATTCGAGGCTTGCTCCCTTATTCCTTTTGTGTTTGCACATTTTCTAACTTCGCTTTCTCCCGCATCTTATCTGCTCGTGACAGGAGCTGGAGGGTCGAGCTCGGGAGAGGTACAACTGCCTCGCTCAGTTGAGCACTGAGCGCGACTGGTACCGGGACCAGTATGACTCCCTCGACGCCCTCGTGGAGGCCTTGCAGACCGACAACGTGTGGCTGGAGTACCGGTTGCAAGCTGTGCGGGACGAGCTCCTGAACCAGGGCGCCCAGGCTGCGAAAGGCGCCTTCGCGGTCGACATGGTGACATCGGTGCTTCTGGAGCGGGATGAGGCGTTGCAGAAGGCGCGCGAGGCCCTGGCCGCGGTCCACACCGCAGCGGATGAGAAGGAAATGTCGCTCGCCTTGGTGCAAGCCCAGCTTCAGCAGGAACAGGGGGCGCGGTCTTCGTAGAGCTAGGCCGAGGAGAAGGCCAAGGAAGTCGAGCAGCTGAGAGTCGACCTAGCGGACAAGGTCGCCTTGCTCGCCGCGGCGTGGGAGTAGCTCCAGCAGGAACAAGGCGCATGCCAGGCGGCAGAGTCCCTGCTCCAGCAGGAGCAGTCCGCCCATAAGGGAGCCCAAGCCGCCCTCGAGCACGAACGCATGGCGCGGAAGGAAGTGCAGGGCCAACTCTGGCAGGAGTGCGCCGCGCTCGAGAAGGCGCAGGTGACCCTCAAGCTCCGGGACAAGGAAGTCACACGGCTCAACGCGAAGCTAGCCCAGTTGAGCGTATCCTATGAGGACCAGTGCCAGGCTGGCGAGGAGAAGGATGTTGCGATCCTTGACCTACAGCGGGCGGCTGAGACCGCGCGCGGCACTCGAGACGGAGAAGAAGCAGGTCGAGGGTGAGTTACCTTTCTTGTCTTTCGCCTGTTGGCTTGATTCTTTTGGGATCCACTCCCAAATTGGTCTATGTCTTGGGAGGCCTGCGGACGGCTCTCGGGACCTCGACAACCCAAGCGCAAGCCATCCAGACGGCCTACAGTTCTTCTCAGTAGGAGCTGGAAGAGCTGCAGGCCGCCGCCCTCGAGGCGTGCTAGGGGATTGAGGAAGGCGAGGCGCAGACCGGGAGTTCCATGGCGAGTCCTCTCCGCACTTTGGGCGGGCACGTCACTCAGCGCATGCGCCGCGCACTCCACCTGGGGGTCCAGAAAGCCCTTGGCGTGGTGGTGTCGCACTACCGGGTGAACCTAGGGGCGATCTCCACTGGCTACGTTGTCCCTGCCGGCGCCGACGACGAGGTGGAGATGAACCATGTGGACATGCTCGTTGCCCCTGCTGCCAATGTCCTTGCGGAGGATTTCATGGATTTCCTGTTCCTTGATGCTCCCCCGGCTGGTGGTCCCGAGGCCTGAAAATAGTTGGGCGTTTGAGCCCTTTAAGTCTTTTGTTGGAACTGAGTCGTGCAGCTTTTGTAATGAACTTAATTTGCTTAAACCATTTGGATGTTTGTAAGTTTGAGTGTTCATTCCTGTTTCACCCATTACGTTGTTCCATCTCTCTTCCCTTTGCCTCGACGAATTTGAGCTTGGAGGGTTCGATTCCACGAGGAGCTTGTAGGTGAAGTGGCAAGGGAGAAGGGTCGTATCCTACTGGAGGCGTAGGCTATCTCCTTGAGGACCAGGAGCGTCCCGGTGGTCGATGGATGACCACTCCTCAGTGATGAGTGATTGACAACAGGTGTTGGACTGACTCTTGGCCCAGTGCGCAGGTGTAGGTTGCGGCCTAGTTCGTGTTGTTGCAGGTGAAGAACGGGCGCGAAAGGTCTTCAGTCTTGAGGGGCCTCCGGGAGATGGAGAGACAAGTAGGCTCGGTTCGAGGGACCCGGTGGACAGTGGGACTAGGTGAGGGCCACATGGTGGCGAGACGAGCAAGATGAAGTCGTGGACGATCGACCCAGTGCACGGTGGCGGTCGAGTCAAGAGGCTTGGCAGGAGGCCGGGCCGAGCACACGGGGTTAACCATAGGAGAACAGTTTCTTGGTTTGGGCCTCAAAACCAAGTCCGAAGGCCCAACACGACGAAGACGGGATCCGGGCGTGTCGGGAAGCTTCGAAGCGGAGGACACGCGGCGGGATCGCATGGCTTGCGTCGGGAGGACGCGGGGTGCGGCGAAGGCGTGGCCGTCCGATGGCAAGACCCATAAACATTACATAAATGCCCCTGCGTGGGTTGTATCGCCAGTAGTTGAATTAGGGGTAGTCGAGTCATTTACCACACCGGCGGGACCCGATATATAAGCCATGAGTGTGGGTGGATGGCTCCCTCTCTCTGCGACTTAGGGTTTCATTTCCCCCCTTCGCTTTCTCTTTTTTTCTCAGACTCTTTTCTCCTCTATTTTCTCTAGGCTAGCTTGAGAGCTTCATGAGAGATTTGTTGAGAGGGATGGATGCTAGGGCGGCAAGCTAGATCTTGTGAATCTTTCCTGGTTTGTATAGAAGATTCGGCGTTGTGGTTCCCGTGATGATTTTCGGAGTCATTTTTGTGCTATTTTCGTGCTCGTCTTGATTCTCGTTTTCTAGACGGTTTTGGCTCGGATTTGTTTGGGGGATTCATCCTTGAGTGCCTTGTGCCTCTTTTCCAAGTGATTTCTTGCCCCCAAACTCCTCAAATCGTCCTAGATTCGTGATTCTCTGGATGAACTCGTGAGTAGGACTTGAGCTCGTGTGATCCGCGATTCCCGGTGATTTGGTGGGTTTGGAGACGAGATTTTTGGGGTATAATCTCACCTAGGGGTGCTTAACATCTCCCCAAATCTTGCCTCAAGAACTTGAACCGTTTGGGATTTCCAGTGATGAGTTGGTGGAGTTGACTTCGCGAGCTCGGGATTTTTCTGTTCTGTTTGAACTGGCGGACAGTCCGCCCCCTCTCCGCGGACCGTCCGCGAGGTGCCTGTTCAGCCCAGTTCTTCGCGTGTTCGTCGTGTTCTTGCTCGCCTTCATTTTCGATCCGATTTTGCTTTAGGTTTTTGTTGCAGTCGGTTTGCGGACGGTCCGAGCTTCTGTAGCGGACGGTCCGAATCCGGTGCGGACGGTCCGCCTGGTCCTTGCAGACAGTCCGTTTTTCCCGGTTCGTGTCTGGTGGTTCTGGTGGCATTTACGGACTGTCCGCGGCACCTGGCCGGACTGTCCGCGTGGCCCTTGCGGACTGTCCGCGTGGCCCTTGCGGACTGTCCACGGCACCTAGCCGGACTGTCAGCGTGGTCAGTGCGGACAGTCCGCCCCTCCTGGCCGGACAGTCGCCAGTGCCTGGCAGCTTTGCTCCTTGGTTCGATTCCTCCCCCTCTTTTCTTTCGTGCTTTCGCGTGTGTTTCAAGGAATCGTTCCTAAGACTTGAGGTTGATCCATAACCTCGTTGTCTTGGCGATTGGTGTGTGATTCGATCCATTGCTCGTGTGTGACCGGGATTTGTCTAGGGTATAGGCCGGGTTCTTTGAGAAGAATTTTTACCGGCTCCTATTCACTCCCCCCTCTCTAGTCGCCATCCGATCCTTCACTCCTGCTTGCGCATCTTTTCCCACTGGCTGCTCACGTCCTACGTGAATTCGGCTGATGCTCGAGTCAAATCGTATTTAGCGTATTTGAAACGTGATTTTTTGTGAATAAATGGGACCACTTTTTGGGGGGAGTGCCCCCCGTAGTAGCCCCCGAGGGGGACTTGGTTTTCAGGGGAAAGTCGAGTCGCCCTTTGACTTTATTTAATGACGAAATTTACATTTGCACAACCAACTAGGGCATTGGGTATGTAAATAACAAGAAAAGACTTGGAAATCCTTTCTAAGGGTACAAGCAATGTAGCTATTGGATGTTCCAAGCGTTGGTGAGTACCTCACCTTCCTCGTTATCCAGCTTGTAGGTGCCGGGCTTGAGCACTTTGATGACAACGTAGGGTCCCTCCCATGTGGGTGATAGCTTGTGGCAGCCTCGATTGTCTTGGCACAGTCTCAGTACCAGGTCCCCCTCATCGAAGTCTCGGCGTTGTATTTTCCGAGCTTGGTACCGCCTCAACGCTTGCTGATATCATGCCGAATGCATCAGGGCCACGGCACGGGCTTCATCTAGCTGATCCAGTGAGTCCTCATAGGCCCGCTGGTTGGCGCCTTTATCATAGCCCTTGATTCTGGGCGACCCGTACTCTAGGTCCGTGGGGAGGACGGCCTCCGCGCCGTAGACCAGGAAGAACGGGGTGAATCTCGTGGCCCTGCTCAGGGTAGTCCTGAGGCTCCAAATGACCGACGGTAGCTCCTGGAGCCATTTTCGACCAGACTTGTTCAGTCTGTCGAATATCCTGGGCTTAAGGCCCTGTAACAACATGTCGTTGGCACGCTCCACCTGACCATTGGTCTGTGGATGTGCGACGGTTGCCCAATCCATGCGAACGTGGTATTTGTTGCAAAAATCCAGGAACTTCCTGCCGGTAAATTGGGACCCATTGTCGGTGATGATGGAATTCGGTACCCCGAACCGGTGGATGATGTCAGTGAAGAACGACACGGCTTGCTCCGCCCTGAGGTTTGTGATGGGGCGCACCTCGATCCACTTAGAGAACTTATCCACAGTGACCAGCAGGTGAGTGTAGCCCCCAGGCGTCCTTCGCAGGGGACCGATGATGTCCAGCCCCCACACGGCGAAAGGCCATGTGACGGGAATCGTTTGCAGGGCGTGAGCCGGGAGATTAGTCTTACGAGCATAGAACCGGCACCCCTCGCAGGTACGCATGACCTCGTTGCCGTCAGCGACCGCGGTGGGCCAGTAGAAGCCTTGGCGGAACGCGTTGCCCACGAGGGTGTGTGGTGCGGTGTGATGGCCACACACGCCCGCGTGGATGTCTCGAATGAGCTGACGACCATGGGGAATAGGGATGCACCACTGCAAGATGCCAGATGCGGCGCACTTTTACAGCTCGCCATCGACTATGGCGAATGATTTGGCCATCCTGGCAATGCGCCTGGCTTTGGACCGATCTGGGGGGAAGTTCCCCTCGATTCATCCAAGCGAGGTATTTGGCCCGCCAATACTCCACGCGGGGGGTTGGCTCTGTCTCCATGGCCTCGGCCTCGTCTGCACCGTAGCCCTCGAGCAGGGAGAGCACAAATGCCTCCTTCGAGGGGTCCTCGTCCTTGGGCTCCGCGCCCGCTAGATTCAAGGGAGCCCCCGAGGGTTCATCTTGGCTCGAGGGCGATGGTCCGAGGTTGATGGACGGTTTCGCGACGTCTCGTGCAAAAACGGTCGGGGGAACAGTGATTCGCCTCGACGCAATCTTGGCGAGTTCGTCCGCCTCCTCATTGTGCTTGCGGGGGACGTGATTGAGCTTGATGCCGTAGAACTTGTCCTCGAGGGCGCGCACAGCGTTGCAATAGGCCTCCATCTTGTCATCGTGGCAACTCGCGTTCTTCATGACTTGGTCAATCACGAGCTGCGAGTCTCCCCTGACGTCGAGATGTTTGATGCCTGTTTCGATGGCAATTCGGAGGCTGCAGAGGAGGGCCTTGTACTCTGCCATGTTGTTGGACGCGGGGAAGTGCAGGCGCACTGCGTACCTCATGTGCTCCCCGAGGGGTGAGATGGAGTGCAGGCCCGCGCCTGCCCCAGTTTTCATCACCGACCCATCGAAGTAGAGGGTTCAACACTTGGCCTGAATCTGTAGAGGGGGCAGGTGCGTATCTGTCCACTCATCCATGAAATCCGCAAGTATCTGGGATTTGATTGCCTTGCGCGGCGCGTAGGCTAGCGTCTCGCCCATGAGCTCCACAGACCACTTGGTTATTCTGCCCACTGCGTCCGGGTTACGGATGATCTCCCCCAACGGGAACGAGGAGACCACCGTGATCGGGTGGGCCTCGAAGTAGTGCCGCAGCTTGCGCCGTGCGAGCACTACCACGTAGAGTAACTTCTGGATCTGTGGATACCGCGCCTTAGTCTCGGATAGCACCTCACTGATGTAGTACACCAGCCTCTGGATTGGTAGGGCGTGCCCTTCCTCCGTACGCTCCACCACAATGACCACGCTGACCACCTGGGTGGTCGCGGCGACGTAGAGGTACAGAGGCTCGCCACTCTAGGGCGGCGTTAGGATTGGTGCATGGGCGAGCGTCACCTTGGGTAGACCTGAGCATTTTTCGGGCTGGGCTGAAAAAAAATTCTGTTATTTCGGGCCGAAAAAATCCTGCCCATGACTGTGACAACCCGCCCAGGGAAATACCGTACTATCACCTAAAACCAATCTACTTTGGTCATTAAGCAATAGTAAAGTATCATCCTGTCGTTAGTTGCCGGGTTAATGCCCGGTAAATCACTTGGAATTCATATAGAGGATCAACATATGCATTAAAACTCACACGACGGCGAGTCCAGAGTACAACACAAGTTAAAAACAATTTATTGCAAACCATTGTTCATGACATGAAGTAAATATTCAGAGTTCGAAAACAGCGGAAATAAATTATACTAGCGCAGCGGTCAGCACCACAGGAGGCCATCTGTGATGCCATCACTTGTCGTCCTCCACCCGGTCAATAGCACCTGCACTACAGTTTTAAAGCAAGGCTGAGTATACTAATACTCAGCAAGACTTAACCGTCGGGTGCTAACTACATCACCAACTCTAGACATGGAAGGTTTTTGGCCGGTGGAGTTCTTTTGCTGAAAAACAACAAAGAGTGTGTCCTTACTTTCAATATTTTAGCACAAGTTCTAGTTGATTACCATTCTAAATGTGCCAGCCAATTCAAACAAGATTTGTACAAGCTATTAATCCCTACAACAATATTCACCAAGTTCCATCATTACGGGATATCATGGCCAGTTGATTAAGCAGTCTCGGATAACGGTGAGAGGCCGACAATCGATTGAATTAAACCTTGCAAGGTAAGCCTAAGCACACGGTAGGGTGCCCTCGCGAGGACAACCATCCAGGCAGTTCCCAAAAATCCTCGGGTTAAGATCGAATCTTATAGTCCTGGGTACAAGGCTAACTGGCACACCCCGCGAGGCATCTAGTCTCACACATGCACCCCTCTTCCCGGTAGCTAGCCGGTTAGGTGGTTCCAAAGGAGTAGTAATAGTAAGTTCCCGCACCGTCTCATTAAGGTACTAGGCTTACTGGTCCCATTCCCGACAAGTGCTTAGTACGTTCAAAAGCTTAGCCACGAAAGCCACTGGGCCGGAGCCCAAATCCCATGCTCTTACCACATGAGCAGTCCATTTATAAAGATCTTATGATTCCAACATAAGAACTTATTCTCGCGAGTGACGAACATCACTCGACTTCTACCAGGTCCTATAGCATGGCAGCTATCGACCTACCATACTAGTGATAGAGCATAGGTACCTAGGGATCATGCAACTAGGGTTTCAATTCAACTCCTGGAACGTAAATGCACAATCATAGCAAAACATAATGGCATAATTTTAAAAGACGGGGTTAATGATCCGAGGCTTGCCTTCGCTGGTAAGGTTGGCCTTGGGCCCTTCTGGACTTTGGTCCAGGTCTTGAGCTACGTCCACGTACTGCAGGTCTTCGTCGGCACCTTCGTCTCCTCCTTCCGGCACGAGAGTATATCTACCGTCAGGAAGATCTACACGAAGATGCAAATGCAAGATTTATTTGACGATGTTTAATTTATTTATTTATAAACAACAAAAGACAAGCAAGGGGTGCTTTGGTTGAACACATTCACCTAGATAAGAAATACATTCAGCATACTCTTTCAAAGGAACAATATGCAGCTCTTTATTAATTATTCTTTTTGATAGTGACTGTGTACATATATATGTAAAATAATTTAATTCAACCTCACATACAGCAATGGGTTGGTATTTATCTTTTAAAATGATCTTCATCACACATAAAGTCATAAAAAGTGGTTTGGTAATTTTCTCATTTAAATGACCATTAAGCCTTAAATTGCTCCAATAGATTTTACTCATAATTTAATTAATTAAAATTCAGTGGAAGTGTGTATTAGGCACTAATCACCTATAACAAGCCACTGAACACACCTGTATGCTTAGGATAGCTTGGAAATTAATTATTTTGAAAATAACAAAAACTAGATAGCGAAACAAGGTAAATACACACAAAAATAATTACTCATCAAAATGATCCTAACTTTCTCCCACATCTTATATGGTCCCAAACTATCCTAGGGATGCAGCATATACACCTAGAACTATTATGAAACTTGACTTATGCAATTACAAATAAAAACAAGCATATTTCAAGAATAAGTATTTATGTTGAATATAAAATTGCGATTAACTCACCAAGGGTTCACTTTGGCATAACAAAACAGCATGAAGAAGTTGGGCACAAAAACGAAAATATTTTTAGCTACAAAAATCATTTGGACAGACTCTGACTAAATAGAAGACAATTTATATAAAACGATTTACATCACAACTTTGTGCAATTTTTGGCACAGGAGCTAGTCATAACATAACACACAACATATCCAAAAATTGGATACAGAGGATTCATGGATTTTGAGATATGGCATATCTAGGTTTTTCACATATCTATTTTTCATGCTAAAAATATCAAGAATCAGACTAGGTGAGTATAACAAAAGTTGTAGGATTCTTCACCAGGAATCCAACAAACTTGGGTTTACATTTTTCTGATTTTTCTACAATTTTCTAGGGAATTTACAAGATTCAGCAAATCACAACTACTATTGAAGATGAGATTTGGCGCTGAGGCCCCTGGAACTTTCTGCAGATTCACAACCATACCCTCCGTTCACACAAAACATCATGGAAGTAAATCATACCTTGCAATGCGGCCCTTGGGCGCGGTGGCCGCACGACCGGCGAAATTCCCGGCGAGGCCGGCGGCCTTGGCCGGACGGGGAGTGGGCGCGGGGTGGTCCAGGGGGATCCTCGGGCCGGGTGTGGGAGGTTGGGCCGGGCGGAGATGCGGGCGGCGACGACCGTCGGCGCGCACCCGGGCGGCGACCGCGGTAGCCTCGCCGTCCGGCGAGGGGCGGTGCAGAGTGAGGCGACGGGTGGTTGCTCGAGCCTCTATGGATCCTAGAAGGGGCGTCTGTGGGGTCGGTCGACCGCGGAGGAGGGTACAGGCAGGTGTCCCGCGGTGGCGGCCATGGCGATGGTGGCGGAGCACAGGGAGCCAGCGGCGGCCGTGGGAGCACGCATAAGAAGGCGCAGACGGTTTTGTAGGCGGTTCACGTGGCGTAGGGGGAATCCTCACCGCGATACGGCGGTGCCTCAGCCGGCGCGCGCGCACAGGGCAGAACGGCGGGTGGATCGCTGGACCAAGGGTGGTGCGGCCGGGCGGTGTGTACCGGAGAAACACGTGGCGTGCGCGGACTTCAAGGGTCTTGGAGTGCTCCCGGCCTCGGAAAGGTGCGAGCGGGCCCGCACGCCGAGGCGGCGGGCGTCGCGCGCGGCGCGCGCGGGAGCGCGGGCGACGTTGCGGTCTGCCTTCCTGTGTCGGACTGGCAACGTTTGACCAAGATTAACTCAACATTTTTCAACAAAAGTGTACCAAGTGACGAATAGGAAAGTTGTATATCTCACTACCCTCTACCACTTTCACAAAGGTGGTATGGTGTTTTTCTCCACGGGTTTTGCACAAATTACTGTCAAACTTTGAATGTTGCCATGCCTCGGTGAATAGGAGGTGCTGACAGTTGATCAAGTTTTTCACCAATTTCCTCTCAAAATTTGAAATGCCAATCTACATGAAAGTCATGTCCCTCGACAAACTGGACAACTTTCATATTGGTAGATTTTGAAGTGTTTTGGTGAAATTTGGAGAACGCGGCAAAAGTTCCGGAAGACAATCATCGACGTCAGGGTTTTAAGCGGGTTTTGACCAGGTCTTTGACCAAGGGTTGACCACCAGGGTGTGTTGACTTGGTCAAGGGGGTCACTAGGGGTCATCGGCTCAGGTTTCGAGGTGATGGCCCAGGTTGACCCAGGTTTGACCAATGTCGTCCGGTTTGACTCGGCTGATTCGGCCATTAGCGCTAATGACGCTAATTAAAAACCTGGGGTGTCACAGCCTACCCCCCTTAAGAAGAATCTTGTCCCGAGATTCGAAATTCCAAGGACAAGATAGGGAAATAGGGAAGTGGTCCTCTCGGATTTTCTAAAATTACTCTAAGGGAGCAAACACGATGGGATTATTAGTCAAAGGGTATAACCACCATCGGTTCAAGATTAGCCCATAAGAGTAGTCAAAGGCGACAAGTAATGGAAAGCTTTTGCACGAAGTTTACTTGCGGATGCAAGCGGAAAGTATGGAGAGATAAATTGGTATAGGATCTTCCGAACGATCTTGCTCACATGTTACTTAGTTTGCAACCTTAGGTCGCATTGTTTCGTGCCACTACGGTGAATGCTTTTCCACATTGGTGTGATGCACATGTTTATGGAGACATGATGCATATGCTCATGTAGTATGATGTTTATGATGTGTGTTAGCATGACTCGGTTACCCACCAAATGAGTTAGTGACTGAGAGGACAATCACAGGTTGAGAAGGAGTATACGCGGCGAGTCGCATTCTCACAACCATGATACCTAGCGCGCACCTAGTGGCAGTCATGTGGCTGCAGCGCACGTGATGCCCTAGGTTCCGTCGCGGCACCTTTGGTTATGGGACAACAGTATCACCAAACATAAAAGAGATAAGTATGAGTAGGGAAGTTTCCATGCGAATGCACGTTAGTTCACCCAAGGTTCCCAAATGCACATGCTTTGCAAATACATGCTCAAGAAGGGACATTTTTATTTATTTATTTATTTATTTATTTATTTATTTATTTATTTATTTATTTTCAAAATGTTGTGAGCAAGATAATGAGGAATAAGCCCATGATTGGAAGTTCGAAGTAACCATGACAAGGATATCAATACTAAGAATATCTTAGTGTTTCAACATGCTTAAGGACAAAAGGGGTTGGAGGGAAAAACAAGTCGATGGAGATAACATGTTGATAGGAGAAATCACCATTGAAGATTGAATTTTAAGATCAAGACATCCCCACTAACATGATAGAATAGCTAAAGTCCTTTTCTCATGTTGGGCAATGCTGGGTAGTCATGTGTACAAAGGCACAGTTGTATGTTAGATCTTGAAGTGAGTACACATACATGATGACATAAAGTTCTGGCAGTTGTGAACAAAAATTCATAACTTAAACCAGAGCTCCAAAAATTCCCAACTTTTGGGTAGTAACTCATCAAGGTTAAGAGACACATTTTTTGGTACTCGAAGGTTGATCTAGAAGGTTAGGAAGGTTGCTCAATTAAGCAAGGTTTGGATGGAGTTCCAGAAAAACAACAAGACAGGGGTTCCCAAATCTGAGCATAACTTGATATGGAAATAAGACTATGACCATGAATTCTTGCGAGCAAAAACTAGATTAGATGGGGAGCAACTTTTGTTTAACACACCTATTTTAGTTACTCCTAAAACATGGTGTAAGAACATAACACACTAGCAATTCTTCCTTAGAGAGCATACAAGGTCTTGTTTTGGGTCATTTTAGTTTGTTTCGATTTTAATATGCATGCAAGACGTCCTATTCGACCTCACATGGCAATCAAGCCAAAAATCGAAGTTAGTGCCGGTGGCAAGGCTTTTACTCGTCTCTCCCTATAATATCTAGTCGAGAGCTACACGGTGCTCACTTAGTGACTAACGAAGCACTGTTATGTACCTACAAAAAATGAACCTTCTGTGCCAGCATGTCACGGAAGCGTCCACATACATTGCCGTTCACTATAGAAATGACATCCATGCGTTAAGCCGCTGCATGGACAGCGTCCAACCTCGGACACCCTCTGTTTCAATGGAGTGTATCCTTGCCTCACATACTCGACATGCGGAATGCTCACGTATGAAACACGTGGCGACACACAACTTACAACTAGACGTGAAGATGGGATCCGTGGAATGGATCACTCCATCAACCCTCGCAATTCCCGTGATGCGGCACAGCACACGTATAAAACACGTGGCTAGTCTAGTTTGGTTGTGCAACAAAGTAAGTCTGACATAAACTAAATGTGATGGAAGTTAGCAAAATAAACCATAGATTATTAAGCCACATAAAAGAAACCAAAAATTCCCTCTAGGGCCTCTCAGTCTAGTTTATCCTTAACGGACCAACGTGTTTTGGAAAATCAAACCGTCTTGGCAAATTGTATTCAAAAAAAGAGTGATTAAGGTTACTAATTAATCTCTTGTGCATATAATTGCTCTGATGCCAACTGTGACAACCCACCCAGAAAAATACCATACTATCGTCTAAAACCAATCTACTTTGATCATTAAGCAATAGTAAAGTATCATCCTGTCGTTAGTTGCCGGGTTAACGCCCAGTAAATCACTTGGAATTCATATAGAGGATCGACATATGCATTACAACTCACGCGACGGCGAGTCCAGAGTACAACACGAGTTAAAAACAATTTATTGCAAACCATTGTTCATGACATGAAGTAAATATTCAGAGTTCGAAAACAGCAGAAATAAATTATACTAGAGCAACGCTCAGCACCACAGGAGGCCATCCGTGATGCCATCACTTGTCGTCCTCCACCCAGTCAACAGCACCTGTACAACAGTTTTAAAGCAAGGCTGAGTATACTAATACTCAGCAAGACTTAACAGTCGGGTGCTAACTACATCACCAACTCTAGACATGGAAGGTTTTTGGCCGGTGGAGTTCTTTTGCTGAAAAGCAACAAAGAGTCTGTCCTTACTTTCAATATTTTAGCACAAGTTCTAGTTGATTACCATTCTAAATGACCCAGCTAATTCAATCGAGAATTGTACAAGCAATTAATCCCTACAACAATATTCACCAAGTTCCATCATTACGGGATATCATGGCCAGTTGATTAAGCAGTCTCGGATAACGGTGAGAGGCCGACAATCGATTGATTTAAACCTTGCAAGGTAAACCTAAGCACACTGTAGGGTGCCCCTGTGAGGACAACCATCCAGGCAGTTCCCAAAAATCCTCGGGTTGGGATCGAATATTACAGTCCTGGGTACAAGGCTAACTGGCACACCCCGCGAGGCATCTAGTCTCACACATGCACCCCCTTCCCGGTAGCTAGCCGGTTAGGTGATTCCTCGGGAGTAGTAATAGTAAGTTCCCGCATCGTCTCATTAAGGTACTAGGCTTACCGGTCCTATTCCCGACAAGTGCTTAGTACATTCAAAAGCTTAGCCACGAAAGCCACTGGGCCGGTGCCCAAATCCCATGCTCTTACCACATGAGCAGTCCATTTATAAAGATCTTATGATTCCAACATAAGAACCTATTCTCGCGAGTGACCACTCGACTTCTACCGGGTCCTATAGCATGGCAGCTATCGACCTACCATACTAGTGATAGAGCATAGGTACCTAGGGATCATGCAACTAGGGTTTCAATTCAACTCCTGGAACGTAAATGCACAATCATAGCAAAACATAATGGCATAATTTTAAAAGATGGGGTTAATGATCCGGGGCTTTCCTTCGCTGGCAAGGTTGGCCTTGGGCCCTTCTAGACTTTGGTTCAGGTCTTGAGCTACGTCCACATACTGCAGGTCTTCGTCGGTACCTTCGTCTCGTCCTTCCGGCACGAGCGTATATCTACCATCGGGAAGATCTACATGAAGATGCAAATGCAAGATTATTTGACGATTTTTAATTAATTTATTTATAAACAATAAATGACAACCAGGGGGTGCTTTGGTTGAACACATTCACCTAGATAAGAAATACATTCAGCATACTCTTTCAAAGGAATAATATGCAGCTCTTTATTAATTATTCTTTTTGATAGTGATTGTGTACATATATATGTAAAAGAATTTAATTCAACCTCACATACAGCAATGGGTTGGTATTTAAATTTTAAAATGATCTTCATCACACATAAAGTCATAAAAACTGGTTTGGTGATTTTTCTCATTTAAATGACCATTAAGCCTTAAATTGCTCCAATAGCTTTTACTCATAATTTAATTAATTAAAATTCAGTGGAAGTGCGTATTAGGCACTAATCACCTATAACAAGCCACTGAACACACCTGTATGCTTGGGATAGCTAGGAAATTAATTATTTTGAAAATAACAAAAGCTAGCTAGCGAAACAAGGTAAATACACACAAAAATAATTACTCAACAAAATGATCCTAACTTTCTCCCACATGTTATATGGTCCCAAACTATCCTAGGGATGCAGTATATACACCTAGAACTATTATGAAACTTGACTTATGCAATTAAAAATAAAAACAAGCATATTTCAAGAATAAGTATTTATGTTAATTATAAAATTGTGATTAACTCACCAAGGGTTCATTTTGGCATAAAAAAACGTCATGAAGAAGTTGGGCACAAAAATTAAAATATTTTTAGCTACAAAAATCATTTGGACAGACTCTGACTAAATAGAAGACAATTTATATAAAACGATTTACATCACAACTTTGTGCAATTTTTGGCACAGGAGCTAGTCATAACATAACACACAACATATCCAAAAATTGGATACAGAGGATTCATGGATTTTGAGATATGGCATATCTAGGTTTTTCACATATCTATTTTTCATGCTAAAAATATCAAGAATCAGACTAGGTGAGTATAACAAAAGTTGTAGGATTCTTCACCAGGAATCCAACAAACTTGGGTTTACATTTTTCTGATTTTTCTACAATTTTCTAGGGAATTTACAAGATTCAGCAAATCACAACTACTATTGAAGATGAGATTTGGCGCTGAGGCCCCTGGAACTTTCTGCAGATTCACAACCATACCCTCCGTTCACAAAAAACATCATGGAAGTAAATCATACCTTGCAATGCGGCCCTTGGGCGCGGTGGCCGGCACGACCGGCGAAATTCCGGCGAGGCCGGCGGCCTTGGCCGGGCGGGAGTGGGCGCGTGGTGGTCCGGGGGGTGTCCTAGGCCGGTGTGGGAGGTTGAGCCGGGCGGAGATGCGGCCGGCGTCGGCCGTCGGCGGCGCACCCGGGCGGCGACCGCGGTAGCCTCGCCGTCCGGTGAGGGGCGGCGCGAGTGAGGCGACGGGTGGTTGCTCGAGCCTCTATGGACCTAGAAGGGGGGTCCGTGGGGTCGGTCAACCGCGGAGTAGGGCACAGGCAGGTGTCCCGCGGTGGCGGCCATGGCGATGGCGGCGGAGCACAGGGAGGCAGCGGCGGCCATGGGCGCACGCACGAGAAGGCGCAGACGGTTTTATAGGCGGTTCACGTGGCGTAGGGGGAATCCTCACCGTGGTACGGTGGCGCCTCGGCCGGCGCACGCGTGCACAGGGCAGAACGGCGGGCGGAACGCTGGACCAACGGTGGTGCGGTCGGGCAGCGTGTACGGGAGCAACACATGGCGTGCGCGGACTTCAAGGGTCATGGAGTGCTCCCGACCTCGGGAAGGAACGGCCTCGGGGAAGGCGCGAGCGGGCCCGGACGCCGAGGCGGCGGGCGTCACGCGCGGGAGCGCGGGCGGCGTCGCGGTCAGCCTTCCTGTGTCGAACTGGCAACGTTTGGCCGAGATTAACTCAACATTTTGCAACAAAAGTGTACCAAGTGATGAATAGGAAAGTTGTAGATCTCACTACCCTCTACCACTTACACAAAGGCCGTATGGTGTTTTTCTCCACGGATTTTGCACAAATTACTGTCAAACTTTGAATGTCGCCATGCCTCGGTGAACAGGAGGTGCTGACAGTTGACCAAGTTTTTCACCAATTTCCTCTCAAAATTTGAAATGCCAATCTACATGAAAGTCGTGTCCCTCGACAAACTGGACAACTTTCATATTGGTAGATTTTGAAGTGTTTTGGTGAAATTTGGAGAACGCGGCAAAAGTTCTGGAAGACATTCACCGATGTCAGGGTTTTAGGCGGGTTTTGACTGGGTCTTTGGCCAAGGGTTGACCAACAGGTGTGTTGACTTGGTCAAGGGGGTCACTAGGTGTCGTCGACTCAGTTTTCGAGGTGATGGCCCAAGTTGACCCAGGTTTGACCAATGTCGGTCGGTTTGACTCGGCTGATTCGGCCAATAGCGCTAATGACGCAAAAAAACCTGGGGCGTCACAATGACCATCCCACTGGACGCATCGGGACTCAATTTTTGGGCCGGGCAAGGGCCAGGCCCGGGCTTGGGCGGGCCGCCCGCATATTTTATAGTGTAAAACAACTAAAAACAGCATTTCGGGCTGGGCTCGGGCCAAAAAAAATTTTCGCGGGCTTCAAGATCTCTGCCCACGCCCGTCTAGTAAGGTTCGTGGGCGGGCCTGGCGGCAAGGACCAACACCTTCTGGACCCCTTTGAGGTCTCGGATTGGGCCCATCCGGTCGAGGGCAGCGACTTTTTCGGGGTAGGGTTCAATGCCCCGCTGGGAAACGATGTAGCCCATCAACATGCCACGCGGCACCACGAAGACGCATTTTTCGGGGTTCAGTTTCACCCCGTTGGCCCGCAGGCAGTCGAACGCGATGCGTAGGTCATTAACCAGGTCGTCTGCCTTCCTGGTCTTCACGACTATGTCGTCTACGTATGCCTTAACGGTCCGCCCGATGTGATCTCCGAAGACATGTTGCATACACCATTGGTATGTAGCACCCGCATTTCGGAGGCCAAACGACATTGTTACGTAGCAGAACATCTCAAACGGCGTGATGAAGGAGGTTGCGAGTTGGTCAGACTCCTTCATCTTTATTTGGTGGTACCCGGAATAGGCATCAAAGAAACATAAAATCTCGCACCCTGCAGTCGACTCAACAATCTGATCAATTCGTGGCAAAGGAAAAGGAACCTTGGGACATGCCTTATTTAAGCTAGTGTAACCTACACACATCCTCCACTTCCCATTCATTTTCTTAACTAGTACAGGATTAGCTAGCAACGTAGGGTGAAAGACTTCCTTGATGAATCCGGCCTCAAGGAGCTTCCACAGCTCCACTCCGATCGTCCGGCGCCGCTCCTCGTCGAAGGTCGTCATCGAACAGGTCAACAAGGCGTGGGACTGCGTCAAAGACATGATGGATGCTTATTGCGCTGAAATTCAAAAACTCAAAGGCCACTTCGAGGGGATCGAGTTCCAGCACGTCCCACGGAGCAACAACATCACCGCTGATGTACTCTCCAAACTAGGCTCTCGTCGAGCTCTAGTTCCAGCAGACGTGTTCGTCCAAGACCTACACAAGCCTTTGTTGACGCAAAATGTGCACCTAGCGCCAAACACACAGCAAGCCGAACAAGCTGGCTTCACACACGCAGAGAGTCACGAGACGTGCCAGTCAATTTTTCCTGAAAATTAACAAAAGATAAAGCAGTTAGATACCAAAGCTTGGAACTTGCCGGGTGGTACCAGACAGTTCCATATTTACGGCTAGGAAGCCAGATGGGGTGACACATAGCTATAAAGAGCTATCCGCCAATAAACTGAAACCATTCGGGAACTTGTAACAAGGGAAAAGTAACATTGCCGAATGGATGACGTAAGCATGATGACGATCGGTCTTTGTTTAAGCAAAGATACACATGCACGAGGCCGTAACCGATCCCCACGATAATTAACATTAAATAAATGAATAAAGTAAAGCACGAACATAAACGTGTGATAAACAAGTATGCATAGATCCAAAGCACTAGTCTACCGCATGTCTAGGTACTTTAAAACCCGTCGGGTACGATATCAAGCAAATCTATCCACCGCATGATACAACTTGCATGAGAACCGTACCACTTTCCACAAATAGATCTATCCACCGCATGATACAATCTAAATATGGAAAGCTAAAAGCATACATTATTTAAAGCATGAATCACGCACGTGTTCTACTCGTGAAGAAACATAACCGAGTACAGCTGAACAGCCGATTCGGGGTCCATGAAGAAGGAACGAACATTACCAAGCGATTAAATCTATCAGATTGGTTTGGAATCTAATCCACCGGATGACTAGCTCCAAAGAAACCCAAAAACCTGCATCTACCGCATGATACCCGGCTCTTTCAAGATTTATACCAACATTGGCAAGCTTGAACCCGCAACACGTAACAACCTAGATCGATTCAGTTTCGGCTATCGGAAAGCACAAGATCCACGTGTTAAAACACGAGCTCGACTCGTAGAAGGATCACAAAAGGAATAAAGCCGATCCAAATCTATCTAGATTGGGCAAAAGTGTGTTACATGAATCTAAACATAAAGTAAAAACTCAAAGCAACACGGGGTAACTTAATGAATCTATGGGATCTTGCCAAAATCCAATAGAGCCGATAACTAGCTTCGAGCTAGATCTTAGCCTACCGCATGGCTCATGACCTAACAAGAAACCCTAAACCCTCTTGAACCAAGCTTGAATCTACCGCATGATATGAAGCATGGTAACAAGACTACTTGCATCAAATCTAAATCCACCGCATGATACTAGACATGATACAAGGTTGCCGGTACTCACGGAGGTCGACGGATCGATGAACCCTCTCGAAGAACTCGACGACACGACAAAGGGACTCTAGGGTTTGGCGTAAGGCCGGTTTGTATTGAAGAATGATTGTTTGTTACATACATTCAGGGCTCATATTTATACCCTGCGAAGTACAATCTCGAATGGATTCGCTGCCTAACTTATCTCTAAGCTTGATCGCCTATCTATCCATTCGCCCTTCCTGCTTGAGCCACGTCACCATCCAATCCCGCAAAATCAGCTCTACTGTTCCTTTGCCGAACGGGAGCAGATAGCCGACCGCAGATCTCTTTGCTGAATATCTCTGAAAAGATCCTTCCTTCCACCAGACGGACTCCTCATCGAGCTGGACCCACAAGTCAGACTCCTTACCAAATTTTGGTGTTAACACATGCCCCTTCAATTGCGGGATAAAAGTAATTTTGTTCCGCAATTGACTCCAGCCACGAATTCTTTCAAATCGAACCTGTCAACACCTGTTCTTCTTTCTTCGCAATCCGCCGGAATCTTCGTCTAGATCCAAACCCTAGATCCTCTTGCTCGAAGCTCAAATTCCCAATGGCGGCTCAAAACCAAGACGCTTAGGTAAATTCCCCTTCCGTAAGTTTCATTCGGCATTTAGGTTTTCAATTTTACCTGAGATCTCTCTTCCGCTTTTCCTCAGGAGCCTTCTACTGAGCTTCTGATTCGCACCGGGGCCAATTCGAGATCCTATTATCTTGGTCCCGTGGGGAACTCTGATCCTCAAGATTTCATTGCGGCTGAATCTCAGAGGATCCCTTTCAAAGCAGCTCTGTCCCCACCTCCTCGGTGGCAAGACGCTTTCAAGAACTGGCCCTTGCCTCCAATCGCAGGCTAGAAAACTTGGTACCGAAGGATTCTCGCAGACAAGAGTGCATTGACCAAAAACTGGGATACCCTCCGCATTGCTCAGTGTTTGGAGTTATCCTTGGCCGAGACCCCCAAGAACGAGGACCTTCTGATAGCAGCTTGCCATTTTTGGTCAAACGGCGTCAACGCCTTCCTCTTTGGCCACGGCCCGATGTCTCCAACTCTGGCCGACATGTATATGATTACCGGCCTTGACATTACAGGGTCTGTCCAGCCTTGGGAATTCAAAAACTCTTCTCGGCAAACAGGGGTGAAGCCAGGGAACGGATACAAGCATTACATCTTGAAGCACATGAAGGACAATCCCCTTGGTGAAATCGAATACAGGGCATTTCTGAAAATGTGGCTGTGCAGATTTGTCTTCTGTGGCAAAGCCAATGAGCCTACCCTGAATCACATCACAATGGCGTCTCATTTGGTCAGTGGAAACCGCCTCCCCCTTGGAAAATTCCTCCTAGGCAGTGTATACCATATGCTTCACCAAACTGTCACCCAAATGTATACTAGCCAGAGGATAACATGTGTCAATGGTCCTTGGTGGTTTGTTCAAATGTGGCTGCAGCTCCACATGCATCAGATCATTGGTGTTGATTTGAACACCAGGCTCTTCCCTTTATCCAATCACCCTGAAGGGGAGCCCCAAGCCACCGGAGAGGATGCCGAATTATGGAGAAGCGGCTTCAACTGTTCTTGTTCAGCAGGACATCAGCCAGCTTTTCGAGCTATTCTTCAAAGGTTTCCAGAATCCTCTCTGGCTTCCTTATCTGGACAATGACACTTTGATTTTCCCTTGTGACTTCTCTTTTGAATCCGAACGCCAAGATGGGAGATTCTTAGAAATCCTCAACATCATAATCCGCCCATGTATGCTGCCAGCTGAATTCAATGGAGGAAGGCTGAACTCTAGTACTTATGAATATTATCAGCCCAATGTAATGGCTAGGCAACTTGGGTGTGGCTAGATGCCCCCAAGATCGTTCCCCGCATGAGTTCCTCAAGCCCGAGAGAGGAAATTAAAGAACTTATGCACAGTAGCAGGGTTTTCCATTATGTGTGTAGTCCCACTATCTACATCTGGCCTTTTGTGCCCACAACCATAGCTCACTCCACCTTCAACTCCTGGTGGCAAGAATTTCATGATCACATCTTCAGTGAGCCTGTGCACTTGTTCTGTGCAGAGTTGATGCCTGATTTTCTACCAACTTCAGAGGTAATATGATTAACCTTTGAATCAGACATTTCCCCTTTCAATCATGATTCTGATCCCATTTCTTTTACTCACAGAACACAGTGCCTGCCCCTCGAGCCAGGAATATCACCTATAATGTTGTAGGCCCGATCTCAGCACTGGGATTCAGATCCCCAACTCTGGCTCAGCTAATGGCCAGGTTTGCCACAACCGATCCAAGCCTCTCCAGCCTTGCTGCTGATAGGAGGCAAGGTTTGTCTCTGATTGCTCCCCCAAATGCCAAGAGGAGGAGAACTGTCAAGAAAATTCTTGTTGAGGTAAAATCTTTTACTTTCTTGATCACAAAATTACTCTGGTTCTGATAAATCATATCTTGTGTATTTTTAGACCAGAGCCCAGCAGCCTTCAGTGCCAGAACCTGCCAATGCCCCATCCACTGGTATGACCTTTATTGTCCTCTTTTAAGGATGAACACTGGCATTTACCCTTTTAATTTGACACTTGCAGAAGAAACAATGGAAGAACAACTTGTGGACATCCCAGTGTCTCAACAAGCAAGTCCATCTGGGGTTGAATTGCCTATCCCAGTGGAGATCTCGTCTTCATTACCCTCTGCAGAAGCAGTGAATTCTCCAGAGATGAGTCTCCCAATCTAGCCAGAGCCGTCAAGTCCTCCAAGGGCACAATCACCTGTTGGTCATGCAGAGACACCAACCCCAACAGAGGTGGATCCAACTCCTCTTCAGCCAGAAGCCCATGAGTTACCAGCGACTGCATCAACACCTTCTAACTTGGAAGCTTCAGCTCTACCTGGAGCACCTTCTTCACCTGTGATTGCCCCTGCTCAAAATCTTGCCCCAGCTCAAGAAATCAGCCATGAGGTACTCATTTGCACTTAACTCTGCTACCTTTACTTTTAGCACCCTTAACTCGGCAATACTGCTTCTTAGGATCAGGCCCCATCATCATCAAGCCTGCCAACGGGGAACAATCCAGTTGCCGAGGCGATGGAAGGAATGCACCAACCTCTGTCAGATGAGGTGCTAGCAAAGCTTAGAGAAATCGTTGCCTGGCTAGAAAGAGATGCACAAGATCAGTTCAAGGATCTCGATCACTTCGAGGAGATGCTTGAATCTATCAGCCAAGAACTCTCTGAGGATATCAGTGCTTCTCTGGTATCCATCTGTGGCTTGGACATCCTTTATGCGCCCATAAGGCACGCTTTGAGGAAATTGCGCTCCCGCCCGGCTATTGAAAAGAAGAGAGCCGATGCTGAACAAGCCATGAACGGGGCGCAATCCCAAACAGAGAGCCACAAAGATACGTTGGCCAGTTTGCAGGCTTCTTGTGATCTGAAAATAGCCAAGAAAGCTGCTCTAGAAGCGGAACTGAGAAGCCTGTCAGCTGAGATAGAGGCTGATAAAAAGAAAATAGCCGAGCTTCCTGGATTGATAGAAAAGACCCAAGAGGAAGCAAAATCGGCTATAGCCAAGATGGAACAATGCGATGCAGAACTCACCACCTTGTCTAGCGCCCAAAAAGACTGCCAGGAGTTGTTAGGCAATTTCCGCCAAGCAACATCCAAGGCCCGTGGTGTGATTGCGAAATACTTGAACATTTGAATGATCCAATTGATGTATAACCGAATTGATCGCTCTTGTGATATTTTTCTTGCAATTTCGTTTCCTTTTTTCTTCTGTGCTCCTTCAAGCGTAATGCTGAACGACCCTTTCGGCAGAGAAACGCCAACACCCGAATGGCACTTTGACTCCTCTCAGCCGAGCCAATCCATCGAATACGACTCAGCCTAGAACTCCAAGCGACCCATCGGCAGCCCGGTCAAGGAAACCTTTCCACCTTCCAATTTTCTCGGGATATGCGCCACGATCCAGAGCCACAACTCGAAGCCACGATCTGTCTTGCCAGGCCTATTAATGAAACCGTAGGTGCCCCTAGCTCTCCGCCAAGTCTTCTAGCTCTCGAATCTTTGCCAATCTTAGTTCTTCCTCTTTCCAAACAGTGCACATCCCAAACCAACATGGTGCGCCACCTCAACCACCGTCGTGCCTCCGACGAGGCAGAGGGGAGCAGCGCAAATGCGCGCCGGAGGCAATGATCATCGACTCCTCTTCTTTGCTTCAACTTTTATCTCCTTCTTGTTTTGACGATCATCTCCTTTTCAGGTTGATTCAGTGGAATCCGTCTCCTGCGCCGGCCAATCAACCCCTTCCGGACAACTCCTCGGAGTCCGACGGCCACTCCCCCGTGCCCTACGGGGAGCTCGACGCCCTCCGCTTCAAGGAGGAGCTGGAGACGGCCCGGCGCGAGTTGGAGGACGTCTCCAAGAAGGCGGGCATAGCCGAGCTGGAATGGGAGGACCAGCGCAAACAGCTGCTGGAAACCATCGACGGTACAGCCCTGAAATCAGCTCTTTGATCCAACCCGGCTTTTGATGCTAATCTCCTTTCTTCTTGCTCCTTGCAGCCCGCGACGCCGAGCTCAACCAGCTGAAGGCGCTGGTGGAGCAGCTGGCCGACAAGGTGAACGCCCGCGGTGACACGCCGGCGGAGCGCCTTGCTGCGGTGGAGCATCACGTCGACGAGGTGGCCACCCATGGCGTCCGCTTGGGCACCACCCTGGGCCTGGCTGCCATGGCGACGCATACGGATGTCGACTACTCCACCAGGCCGCGCGGCTTCCGGGGCGGCGCGCCAGAGGACATTGAGGAGATCGAGCTCATCTTGGAGCGCCTTGATGGCCATGGCGACGCCATTGACGAAATCACTCATCCCCAATCTGTGTTGAACAGGCTTTTTGACTAGATTGTATTAGGGATGTTTGAATATCGGCAATAAATGAAGAACTTTTGAATTCTGTGCTTGCTCTGTGATGATTTTCTTTACATTTGCATCCGTGAATCTCGTTTTCTCTTTGAACGCATCCGGGAACTGTCTTGAGCCGAATACGCGCGAACAGATGCCCCTTGGCGCAAAATCCACAGAAGATCCCTGAATCGGCAATCCGTAATCACTGTTCAAGCAAAAACCCTTCGCGTCCGGGAGAAAACCCTGCCGTTTGGTATTCCAACAGTGTGTACTGGCCAGTCATCACTCCCAATGCACCCCTTCGGTCAATAAAATAGCCTGATGAGATGCCCTGCAAATCCACTCGCACACTCATCCATCACTTCTCATCTCTTCCCCCGTCTCCAGAGGAAAAAACCCCAAGGCCATGGACAAAGGCAAGCAGCCCCAGAAGAGCAGCCCCTCAAAGAAACGCACGATTCGATGGTGGGTTTTCCCTTGATTTGCTTCCTGTTCCCCACATGATCTTGCGTCTTACCTTCTCTCCTTTTCCCCTTTTCAGTCTTGATTTGCTTCCTGAAGAAATCATCGGGACCGAAGATGTGCCTGAGTACATCTCCTCCGATTCCTCCCTCGAAGCAGAGGATGCCACGCCTGAACAGAGGACCAGCCATCAACTGCGCCGCCGCGTTCGGCACCTGGAGCACGGTCTCAGGGACATCACCGCCCGTTGCCAAGCCGAACGCGAGCGCCGCATGGCTCTAGAGGCACTAGTGGGGGGTAAACGTTTCTGACTTCTTCTTGATTTCGTGCCTACATCTGGATTTCTTCCCCCTAACACCCGTTCTTCCGCTCTCGATGTCTCCCGACGGTACAACAATCCGAAAGCGGCCCGGGGACAGCTTGGTGGAGGCCGCAAACCATGGTCACCCCCATGCATTCCAAGTTGCCGTCACGGTGGTCCTGGAACAACTGAAGAGGGAGCAGACGAAGAAGAAGCAAAGAAAAGATTGAATCATACTTTCGCTTCTTCCTCCACGCCTTCTGCTTCCCACCTCCTTGAGGTTCTGATCACCAGGGTTGTTGGATGTAAACCTGCAAGAAGCAGTTGTAGTTTTTGTGCTAAGGGCAATGCATCTAGGCACTGGCCATTTCTTCTGTTTATGGATTTTTTGTTCTGAAGGCGGCCTCGTTCTTGAGCGCCGGCTGTCTCTGTGTCAGATGTGTGTAATCATCGATCGATCTCAATGCTAGGGTAATATTTCTTCAGATATCTTCCATTTATTGCAGCGGAAAATTCTTCTCCTAGCAAAGCTTTTAATATATATGCATTACCAGGGACGCATCTGACCACACGGAAAGGTCCTTCCCAGTTAGGGGACTGTTGACGGTGAAAATCCGTCAACCTAGCCATGAGTTTACCTTCGGTGTTGGCATGAGTTTTATACCTTATCCATTGGTACTAATCCCCATGGTATAACAAGTTCACGTGTGCATGTCGGTTTTGGAGTTTAATGTTTATGCAGGGTTTTAGTGTTGAATGCAAGACTTTCGGGATAAGTTCATCAAGCACCTCATGACAAGACCTTGAAGCCTCGTACAAGTCATGCAATGAAGCAAACTTAACTCCAAAAAGCCAGGGACTTGAACCGAGAAGACGACAGACTCCGAGGACCTGACCAGAAAAGTGCTGAATCTTGCAAGACGAGGAGTTGAGTCCAATTCGGAGAGAAACCGACGACATGGACCTACATGCAGAAGGGGGAAAGAAGAAGCTAACTACCGCTCCAGTACTGATAATGTGAAATATACATAAAGGGTTTGATGTATAGTGTGATGCATCACGACAAGGTCTTGGTTGTGTCTTGATGCAAGAAGGAAAAGTGGTAGCATATGCTTCTAGGCAGTTAAGGAAACATGAACAAAACTATCCCACTCATGATCTAGAGTTAGCAACCATAGTGCACACACTGAAGATTTAGAGGCATTATATGATTGGTAATAAGTGTCAGATATTCACGGATCACAAAAGTTTAAAGTACATCTTCGCAAGTTGGAGTTGACTAAAGACTATGACTTGGATATACAGTGTCATCCTGGAAAGGCAAATGTAATAGCTGATGCTTTGAGTCGTAAAAGTCAGGCAAATATGTTAGTAGCGTGTTTGATGCCTCAGGAACTGTGTGGGGAAATGGCACGACTCAATCTGGGGATAGCTGCACAAAGTGAAACCATGGCCTTGGAAATTGAGTCAACTCTTGAACAAGAATTTAGAAAGGGGCAATTGAATGACGAAAAGATAAGGAATATAAGAAGTTGATTGAACTAGGCAAAGTTCCGGAATTCAGAGAGGATGAACAAGGAACTATTTGGTTTAAGAATAGGATTTGTGTGCCAGAAATCAAGCATCTTCGTGAAACTATACTGAAAGAAGCACATGATTCAGCATTCTCTATACATCCGGGCAGTACCAAAATGTACCAAGATTTAAAGCAGAAGTATTGGTGGTACCGCATGAAGTATCGGTGCGGAATATGGTCCCGACACTAACCAGTAGATAGCGCCGTGGTCTATCCCTCAATGGTCGATGCTAAGCAACAAGTGACACAGAGATTTTATCCTGGTTCCGGCCGAGGGGGCCGTACGTCCAGCAGGGGCGTGCTCGGGGCACTATATTACTTAGCACCGGGGGTGCTTGTAGTGGGGCAAATACAAGCAAGGCGGGAGAGGAAGTGTAGCTTCCAAGTCCCTGGTGGAGTGGCTGAAGATATTGTGGGAGAATGGGAATGAGTACGTGGTGTGGTGCGAAGTGTTCTTCTGTCCCTGTTCGTCTGTCGCCCCCCTCCCCCTTTTATAGATCAAGGGGGCAGCGGGTTACATGCACGCCGCGCTACCTAGCTATGTGAGGGAGCACGTCGCGCTACGGTGTAGAGTGGGCGGCCGTCCGGGCGATCCTCGCAGCGATCTGGTCATCATGGCCTGACTTGTACCCGAACAGTGGCGGTTCGAGGGTAGGAGAGTGGCAGATGGTGGTTGCGTCCTCTGATAGGCTTCGAGGGGGGTGCTGACGATGGCTGGTACGGGGCACAGGAGTAGGCAGAACGGCGTTCCTTCCCAACGCGCTTCACAGTGTCGGAGTGGTTGCCGCAAGCGGTCCGGGCGTGCGCCTGCGCGCGTGGGTACGGCGGCCGCGCCGTTACAGTGGCCGGAATGGCGATCCACCGGCCTAGCGCCTCCACCTAACCCTGTAGGGTCACGGGAAAGTGAAATCGAGGGTGCGCCCGGCCCCCCTTCGAGGGTCGGGCGCGTTAGCTGTACTGTAGTGGGTGCGCGGTGTCACGGGACTGACACCGGCGGTGCGCACGGTCCATCCCCACGGTGGTGGGGATGGGCTCCTCCCCCGGGGAGTTGGTGCGGCGGCACCGGGCGCGAGCCCCGGCGCATGATGGCGCCGTCCCCGCGGCGTCGGGGCGTTAAATGCCCGTGTACGGGGGCCGGCGCACGCGTGCGGGGCGCCCGTGAGCGTGCGGGCCCCGGCCCGAGGGCGGGACGGTCCCTCGAGCGAGACGAGACCCGCTCGAGGGGGAGTGAGCCCTCGAGCGGGGCGGGACCGCTCGAGGGAAGAGTTGCCCCTCGAACGGGGCGGAGCCCGCCCGAGGGGGCGCGCGCCGTCGAGCGAGGCGGAGCTCGTTCGAGGGGACTTCTAAGAGGGCCGTCTTGGTGGGCCGTCGGGGTCCCGCGGCGTGGGCCGTGTCCTGCATGGTTAGTCACCTGCATGGTTAGGCTTAATGTGTTTCGGTACCGGGATTTAAGTGAGGTTTTTCCCCATTGCTTAAGGGGACCCCTAGGGCTGTCCCCGACAGTAGCCCCCGAGCATCTGCGGGTTTGCCATTGAGGCTCCCGCAGATGCTGGAACCTACTGATAGGACGTTCTTCCCTCCTTGTTTGCGAACGCTTTCCGTGGGGCCGCGTCAGCGGACCCGCGGGTCTAGCCCCCGAAGCCCTGCAGGAGTGTGGGCTCTCCTGCAGGGGTTAACCACGAGAATTTTGGACAGAGAGGCGTGGCACATATGCCAACCGGCATCGGCGGTATTTCAGCCGGCTTCGGGGGTGCACGCACCGCTGTCACTGTCTCCGGCGGGTGCAGTTTCAAGGAGGTGTAGCCGTGCGTCAAGCCCCCGAGCCTTGGCCCGTTCGAGGCGATCGGGTCGAGCCTGACGACTTGCTTTTTAACGCGCCCTCGCCGTCCCTCCGCGGGACGGAGGGTGAGGTTTCGCAACTCCCATCGAGCGGGTCGCGACTTGCGGATTCCTCTTCGAGCCGGTAGCGGGAGGTTCAAGTGGACGCCCATGCCCCGTTCGATAAGGGTAGGCCGCGCGGTCGGAGACACGTCCATGGAAGCGCTTGCATGGGTTTGCTAGGTGGGGCTCGGTCCCGTTCGCTAGGGACCGAGGGCGCGGAAGCTCTCCCTCGGTGGGATCCCCCTGCTAGCTGCCCTCGCTGGCTCTCGAACACGACATGTGGGGCACCCTCGAGCCGACGGGCTCGAGGAACGGCTCGAATGCGCGTGCCCTTGTCGTCCCTAACTCTGCGATCTGAGGCGCATGTTCGAACCCGTCGAGGGTCAGGCTTCGAACCTCTGATCAATAGGGCCGTGCGGGGCCGTGCCTGGACAGCCCCGTCTTTTTGCGTTTGCGGCCGTCGAGGGGTCTGGGCGAGCCAGCTCTCGAGGCGCTGGTTGGCTGACAAGCGCGGCATGGGTGCTCGCGGTGCCCGCTTTACTTCAAGCAGGCCCTAGGCGACCCTTCTCACGCGTGTGCCTTCTTTAGAGGGTTGACATTGTCTCGAGCCGGGGGCTCGCGCCGCTCGAGGGTCTTGCGTGGCATGGGTGCCCGCGGTTGCCTGCTCTACATCGAGCAGGTCCCGGGCGACCTTCTCACGTCGATATTCCATCGAGGGTTGACGTCATCCTGAGCCAAGGGCTCGTGCCGCTCGAGGGTTTTACGTGGCATGGGTGCGCGCGGTTGCCTGCTCTACATCGAGCAGGTCCCGGGCGACCTTCTCACGCTGATATCCCATCGAGGGTCGCTTTTGTTTCGAGCCGGGGGTTCGCCCCGCTCGAGGGTTCTCCTTGCTTGGCAAGGGACCCGGCATTTAAGTGCCTCGCGGTCGTGGCCGCGGTTTTGCGGCGCGGGCGCGTCTTTTTAGGCGGCGCGCGCGCGCGCGCGCGTAGTGGGCGGCGTGGCGGGCGGACGTGACCGCTTCGCTTCGGTTGCTGCCGGTCTTTGCCGTAATGATGGTTCGCCTGCAATGACGTGGCCGCTGCGGTCGTGGTGGGCCCGCCCGTCGACGCGATGGAAAGATTCCCTGCAGTTAATGCAAGCGGGGCGTCCGCTCCGGAGAGCTCGCCCGTCGGCCTATAAAGCTGCGGGGAGGAGGGGACGGCGGTTTTTTACCTCAGTGTCTCACCATTTTCAGTCCCCCGCCCCTTCGCCTTCGTCTCGCTCTTGCCACCGCGCGGTGTCGCCGTTAGAGCCCTTTTCTTCCGTTCCTTGTCCTCCGCTCCTGCTTTTCTTCGTCCTCCTCATGGCACCGCCTCAGCTTCCCCTCACGATCCTGGAGCCGTACGCTTGGGAGAGGTCGACGGTTACCCGGCTCGCCCTTGGCGAGCTGGTCGCCGCCGGTCAACTGGCGGCTAATGAAGACGGACGCCCGGCGGAGTGGATAGTGCCGCCGGCGGCGGACCGCGAGCCCAACCCGCCGGAGGGCTACGTGGTGAGCTTCGTCCGCTACCACGAGCGCGGCTTCAACGCGCCGGCGAGCACCTTCATGCGGGCGATGTGCTACTACTACGGGGGTGGAGCCGCACAACTTCGCCCCCAACGCGATCTCGCGAGCGGCCACGTTCGTGGGCGTCCGCGAAGGGTACCTCGGGGATCCCGGATCAACCGGGAGCTGCGGGTTCACCCGTTCCGCGGGGAGCTCATCACGCGGCCCACGTCGGAGCCGAGGACTCGCCGTGCGGTGCGCGCGGCGGGATGTCACTTGCCCCGCGGGGGCAATTCAAGGACACCTACATCCCCCCGCACCATGATGACGAACAACGCCGGCTGGGAGCGGGGATGGTTCTACCTGCGCAATGCCGAGCCCGGCCTTCCCCCCTACACCGGTCGGGTGTTCAAGAAGAGGCCGGACTCCTGGGGCTATGGAGTGTCCACGGCCCAGCATCGGGCGCGGCAGGAGTCCGTCCTCGCCGCCCTGCAGCGTCTGGCGGCGCACGGGCTGAACGCGATGGGCGTTCTCGCCTTCCTCCATCACCGGCGGATCGTGCCCCTGATGGAGAGGCCGCTCTGCATCTTCGAGATGACAGAGGCGGCCAACCCCGTCGACTTGGCGAGGTCGCGGATGCTCCCGACGCCCCTCGAGCGGCCGTATGCGCTCACCCGGGCGCGGAGCGCCGTCGACACCCGACGCCGACGCCGCGGGGGCGGACCCCATGGGACCTTGAGATGCTCCCCACGGGCCCGGCCGGTGAGTTCGGTTCCTGATTTTGTTTCAGTTCTTGGTCTCGCTTTTGTTTTCTGACGTGTCTTTGGCGCTCCCGTGTGCGGTCGGTGAACTTCAACATCGCCAAGTCCGTTCCACCCACCCCCGACTCCCGTGCGTTCGGCCGGGCGGCGCAGCGGCGGCGGCGGGAGCGGGCGGCGCGCAAGAGGGAGCACGCGAGGCGACGTCAAGCGCGCCGCGGCCGGCGGGCCGCGGAGTGCCGGCGGCGCGAGGAGCTAGGGCTCTCCTCCCCCGGAGATCGAGGAGCCCTCATCCTCGGAGGAGGACGAGGAGGAAGAGGCCGAGGGGGAGGGCCCCTCGACGGGTGGCGGCCGCGCCCCCGTCGCGGAACCGGCGCGGCGACAAAGGCGGCTTCGCCCGGGGCGGGCACGCCGGCGCCCGCCGCCGGGCAATCGTCATCGGGGGCGGCGCGCGCCGTGGAGGTGTCGGCGCGCGCCCCCGAGGCGCGCGCGGCGAGCGCACCCCGTGCGCGCGTCAAGCGTGCCCGCGCGCGGGGCGAGCGTGCCCGCACGCGCGGCACCATCGTCGGGGGCGCGGCGGCGGGCGTGCCCGCACGCGGGGCGAGCGTGCCCCCGCGCGCGGTGGCACCTTCGGGAGGTGCGGCGTCGGGCGCGCCCGCGCACGGGGCGGGCGTGCCGGCGCGTGCGGCGGCGGCCGTCGGGAGGCGCTACGGCGGGCGCGGCGGGCCCGCGCCGGCCTCATCCGCTGAGGCGTCGAGGAAAAGGAAACGGGCCTTTTCCTCTTCGAGGTAAGGAGCCTGTCTTTTTTCGTTTGGTTTGATTTGCCGATGATTAGGCGCCCTAACCTCCTGTCCGTGCCTGTGCAGGGTGGTGCCAACCGTCCCTCCTCTCGCACCAGCCAAGGTGCTGAGGACGGACGCATCGATCCCCACCCGGCGGCGCTCGTCAAGGGCGTCACGCCCGGGGACAAGCATGGCGGCAGGCACGAGCTCGCAAGGCCCGGGCGGGGGCCCCGAGGCCCCGGCCGGCGGATCAGCCGCCGCGGCGCGGCCCGGAGGTCGCCGGGGAGCGGGCCGGGCGCCGGTCGTCGTGGAGACGCGGGCCGCGGCGGCGACCGTGGTGGAAGTACGCCCACGGAGGCTACCGCGGTAGAGGCGCGGCCCACGGCGCCGGGCCGCGGAGGAGGTGGAGCGGGGCGCGACCGCGGGGGCGCCCGTAGATGCGGCGGCACGGCCGGAGGTGGCGGCCACGGCGCCACGACGGGCGCCCGTGGCCACGGAGGCGCGAGGTGGAGGTGCCGGCGGGGGCGGCGCAAGCGGCCGCGCCCGCCGGCGATCTTCAGGCGGAGGTGGTGGAAGTCTCGGACGACTCCCCGCCGCTCGGGTGGAATCAGTGGGCCAGCTGGCCCACGAACTCCCCCGAGCCCCAGGAGGGGGCCCTCGTGAGGCGGCACGAGGGTCACATGGTGGTGGGGGGCCGAGGACATGGTGCCGAGGCCTCGTCCTCCCACGCCGGCCGCCCCGCCCAGGTGGAGGGGGCCGTCGAGGATCCCCCCTGCGTTCGCCGACGCCGGGGGGAACGGAGCTGCGGGGCGAGCTCGGAGCCACGCGCCACGCTCAACCGCGCGGCCGAACGAGGCGGCGCGGGTCCATGGCGGCCCGGCCTGGCTCGTCTTCCAGGTGAGCCGTGGTTGCTCGTCTTTTTTTTCTCTTTTCGTCTTCGTACGCTGCATTCAGGTCTTGGTGCTTACGGGTTTCGATTCTGTGCTGCCAGGAGCTCGAGCGTCGTGCCCACGACAAGTACGACGCCTTCGACCGGGTGAACGCCGAGGTTCACCGGCTCCGGGAGCGGTGCAGCGCCTACGACGCGCTTGCCGACGCTCTCAGGACGGCCGGACGACCCCGGGCGGCGTGCGGGCGATGGCGTGGTGCGACGAGCTTCCCGAGAGCTCGAGGCGGGACACGGCGCGTCGCTCGAGCCTCGGCGGATCCGCGCAACCCTCATCGATCGCGACGAGGCGCCGTGGAATGCGCGCGCGGACTCGGAGAAGACGCGGATGCGGCCGCCAACCGGGAGGCGGAGGTGGCCACCGCTCGCGCCGAAACCCGGGAGCTCCGCACGTCGCTCGAGGGGGCGCGGGCGCAACGGCGCCGGGGCGAGGAGCGGGCGCGCGGGTTGGAGCGGCGCGCCAAGGAGGCCGACGACCCGAGGGCCGCCCTCGACGCCAAGGCCGCGGCCCTCGTCGCCGGCGAGGAGCGACTCCGGCAAGAGCGCATCGCTCGCCGGGGGGCGAGGGGCGGCTCCGGCGAGGAGCGAGGGCGCCCTCGGCGACGCCGGACGGCGCCGGGAGCGGGAGCGCGTCGCTCGCGAGGCGGCGGAGAAGTCACTGGAGGAGCGGAACGCCGCGTTCTCCAAGGTCGAGGACGAGGCGCTCGTGCTCAGCATCAGCAACGCCAACCAGGAGCTGGCCCTCCGCGAGCAAGGCGAAACCGTCCAGCGCCTCAAGTTGGCGATCGAGTCCGCGCGCCGCGACTTCGAGTCGGAGAGGAAGCAAGTCGAGGGTGAGCCACTGTTTGACTCTTGCTTGTTGGTTTTTCGCTTTAGAGGGTTCACTTCTCCCTTTCTGATTTCTTTTTGTCTTGTCGATTCCAGGCTTGTGCACCGCCCTGGGGCACGCAGCTGAGCGGGCCGAGGCTCTGCAAGCTTCCTACAACTCCTCCGAGCAGGAGCTGCGGGAGCTGCGCGATGCGGCCCTCGAGACCTGCCGCGTCGTCGAGGAGGGCGAGGCCCGGGCGGCGGCTCGGCGGCCGGCCCTGCGCGCCCTTGGCGGCCACGTTACGGAGCGGATGCGCGGGGCGTTGCGGGCCGGGCGTCCGAAGGCCCTCGGAGTGGTGCGATCCCACTACGAGGTCAACTTCGAGGCGGCGGCGGAAGGCTACATCGTTCCCGAGGGCGTCGAGGACGAGGTGGCCATGGAGCGTGTGGACGCGCTTGCCGCCGACGCCGCCGGGTTGCTCGCCGAGGCTTTCGAGGAGTTCCTCTTCCCCGACGTCGCAGACGCTGCCGCTCCTCCCGCCTGAAAGCAGTTTGGGCGCTAGGCCCATTTTTTGATGTGTATCAGTATTCTGGCCTCGCGGCCTTTTTGTAAATGAACAAGTTGTTTCATGAACATGAGCATTTGCTGTAAATGAAGTCGTTTGTTTGTCACGCTTTTTTGTTTCTCCTTCTTCCTGAGTAGATTCTAGTTAGGGGAGTTCGATTTTCGCAGGGGGCCCGCTGGGTTGGAGGCGAGAGAGAAGGGCCATATCCACGCGGCGTAGGCTATCTCTGGCTCGCACGCTCCTTCCGCTGTGCCGCCTGCGCCCTGTTCGAATCGTGGCTCGAGGTTGAAGTAGGAAACAAACTTAGCCCGTGTTGTTTTGTTTTTTTGCACGAAAAAATGGGACCATTTGGGGGGGTGCCCCCCTCAGTAGCCCCCGAGGGTAACTTGGGTTTCAGGGGAAAGCCGAGTTGCCCTTTTTATTAGACTTGAAGTATTTACATAGTCGCTGCCAACTGGGGCGTTGGCGATGTGATTTTTACAACAAAGATACTTGGAAAATCCTAGCTAAGGGTAGAAGCGACGTAGCTATTGGATGTTCCAAGCGTTGGTGAGCTCTTCACCGTCCTCGTTGGCCAGCTTGTATGTGCCCGGCTTGAGTACCTTCACCACGATGTAGGGTCCCTCCCATGGGGGCGATAGCTTGTGGCGCCCTCGGTTATCTTGGCGGAGCCTTAGGACCAGATCCCCTTCGCTGAAATCCCTTCGACGTATCTTGCGTGCTTGGTAACGTCGTAGGGACTGTTGATACCTCGCGGAATGCATCAACGCTACGAGGCGCGCTTCGTCTAGCTAGTCCAGCGAGTCCTCGCGGGCTCGCTGGTTAGCGTCCTCGTCGTAGCCTCGAACCCTGGGCGACCCGTATTCTAAGTCTGTGGGGAGGACGGCCTCCGCGCCATGGACTAGGAAAAACGGGGTGAACCCGGTGGCTCTGCTTGGGGTGGTCCTTAGGCTCCACACCACTGCTGGTAGTTCTTGGAGCCATTTTCGCCCGGACTTGTTGAGCTGGTCGAAAATTCTGGGCTTGAGGCCCTGTAGGATCATGCCGTTGGCACGCTCCACTTGGCCGTTGGTCTGTGGGTGTGCCACAGCTGCCCAATCCACGCGGATGTGGAACTTGTCACAGAACTCCAAGAACTTCCGGCCCGTGAACTGGGACCCATTGTCCGTGATGATGGAGTTTGGCACTCCGAAGCGATAGACGATGTCGGTGAAGAATGTGACCGCCTGCTCAGCCCTTAAATTCGTGATGGGGCGCACCTCCACCCACTTGGAGAACTTGTCAATTGCGACCAGCAGGTGGGTGAAGCCCCCGGGCGCCTTCCGCAGGGGCCCGACGATGTCCAACCCCCACACGGCGAACGGCCATGTTACGGGGATCGTTTGCAGGGCATGAGCGGGCAAATTGGATTTGCGGGCATAGAACTGGCACCCTTCGCAGGTGCGTACGATTTCGCTGGCGTCCGCGACCGCGGTGGGCCAGTAAAAGCCTTGGCGGAACGCGTTGCCGACGAGGGTGCGGGGTGCGGCGTGGTGGCCACAGATCCCCGCATGGATGTCTCGTAGGAGCTCGCGCCCCTCGGGAATGGGCACACACCGCTGTAGGATGCCAGAGGTGGCGCGCTTGTACAGCTCGCCATCGACGAGGGTGAAGGATTTGGCCATCCTGGCGATGCGCCTAGCTGCGGCCCGGTCCGCGGGGAGCTCCCCTCGAGCGATCCAGGCGATGTATTTCTCGCGCCAGTCCTCTTGGGCAGGGGCCGGCTCGACGTCCATCGCGTCGGCCTCGTGGGAGCCGTACCCCTCGAGGAGGGAGAGCACGTACGCCTCGTTCGAGGGGTCCTCGTCCATGGGTTCCGCACCCGCTGGACTCGAGGAAGCCCCCGAGGGTCCGTGGCTCGAGGGGTAGGGCTCGAAGGCGACCGAGGGTTGCGCGATGTCACGCGCGAAAACGTTCGGGGGAACAGTAATCCGCCCGGACGCGATCTTTGCCAGTTCGTCTGCTTCTTCGTTGTACCGGCGGGGTACATGATTGAGCTCAATGCCGTAGAATTTGTCTTCGAGGGCCCGCACGGCTTTGCAGTAAGCCTCCATCTTGTCGTCATGACAGCTCGCGTTCTTCATGACCTGGTCGATCACGAGCTGCGAGTCCCCCCGCACGTCGAGGCGCTTAACGCCCAACTCAATGGCGATTTTGAGGCCGCAGAGAAGGGCCTCGTATTCTGCCATATTATTGGACGCGGGGAAGTGGAGGCGCACCGCGTAGCGCATGTGCTCCCCGAGGGGCGACACGAAGAGCAGGCCCGCGCCTGCCCCCGTCTTCATCACTGAGCCGTCGAAGAACAGAGTCCAGCACTCTGCTTGGATTTTTGGGGGCGGCAGCTGCGTGTCCGTCCACTCGGCGACAAAATCAGCTAGGATTTGCGATTTGATGGCCTTGCGCGGGGCGTAGGCGAGCGTCTCGCCCATCAGCTCCACGGACCATTTGGCAATCCCACTGCCGGCGTCGGGGTTGCGAATGATCTCTCCTAGCGGGAAGGAGGAGACCACCGTGACCGGGTGGGCCTCGAAGTAGTGGCGGAGCTTGCGCCGCGCAAGGACTACCGCGTACAGCAGCTTCTGGACCTGTGGGTAGCGTGTCTTCGTGTCCGAGAGGACTTCGCTAATGTAGTAGACCGGCCTCTGTACGGGCAAGGCGTGCCCTTCCTCCGTGCGCTCCACGACGATCACGGCGCTCACCACCTGGGTGGTTGCGGCCACGTAGAGCTGCAGGGGTTCGCCGTCCTGCGGCGGCGTGAGGATCGGAGCGTGCGTCAAAGACGCCTTCAGCTTGTCGAGTGCATCCTGGGCCTCGGTGGTCCAAGAGAAGCGCTCGTGCTTCTTGAGCAGCCGGTAGAGGGCGAGGCCCTTCTCACCGAGCCGCGAGATGAAGCGGCTTAAGGCGGCGAGGCACCCCAACACCTTCGCACCCCTTTGAGGTCCCGGATCGGACCCATTCGCTCGAGGGCCGCGACCTTTTCGGGGGTTGGCCTCGATTCCCCGCCGGGAGACGATGTACCCCGTGGAGCATGCCACGCGGCACTCCAAAGACACATTTTTCGGGGTTTAGCTTGACCCCCGTTGGCCCGTAGGCGGTGAACGCGACGCCAAGGTCGCCAACCAGGTCGTCCGCCTTCCTGGTCTTGACGACGATGTCGTCCACGTAGGCTTCGACCGTCCGCCCGATGTGGTCCCCAAAAACATGCTGCATGCAGCGCTGGTAGGTTGCGCCCGCGTTTCTGAGGCCAAAAGGCATCGTGACGTAACAGAACGTCCCGAACGGTGTGATGAATGAAGTCGCGAGCTGGTCGGACTCCTTCATTTTTATTTGGTGATATCCGGAATAGGCATCAAGGAAACAAAGTAGTTCGCACCCGCTAGTTGAATCAACGATTTGATCTATGCGTGGCAAAGGAAAAGGAACTTTTGGACATGCTTTATTAAGACTAGTGTAGTCTATACACATCCGCCACTTCCCATTCTTCTTTTTTACAAGCACGGGATTAGCTAGCCACGTAGGGTGGAACACTTCCTTGATGAATCCGGCCTCGAGAAGCTTCCGCAGCTCCGCTCCGATTGCCCGTCGCCGCTCCTCGTTGAAGCGGCGCAGCCGCTGCTGCACGGCGCGGGCGTTTGGCAGGATGTCAAGGGAGTGCTCGGCGACTTCCCTCGGGATGCCTGGCATGTCGGCGTTGGCGCGGAGGAAGTCGACGAGCACTGCTTCCTATTTGGGGTCGAGGGTGGAGCTGACCCTCAATGTCTTGCCCTCGGGGGCTGACGGGTCGAGGGGGACCCCTTTGGTCTGCTCGGCGGCCTCGAAGGTGCCGACGTGCTTGGCGGCGGAGCTGAGGTCATCGTTGACCATCTTCTCCAGCGTGTTCACCAGCGCTTCATCCAGCGCCAGTGCCTCCGCATGCTCCACGCACTCGACGTCGCAGTCGAATGCGTGCTCGATGGACGACCCGACGGTGATGATGCCGTTTGGCCCGGGCATCTTCATCTTCAGGTAGGTGTAGTTGGGGACCGCCATGAATTTGGCGTAGCAGGGTCGCCCAAGGATAGCATGGTAGGCCCCTTTGAACCCCACCACCTCAAAGGTGAGGGTTTCCTTGCGGAAGTTCTTGGGGGTACCGAACCAGACCGGCAGGTCGATCTGCCCGAGGGGTTGAACCTGCTTGCCGGGCGCGATGCCGTGGAACGGCTTCGTGCTGGGCCGCAGCTGGTCCAACCCGATCCCCATCAGGCGCAATGTATGCGCGAAGAGGATATTGAGGCTACTGCCTCCGTCCATAAGGACCTTCGAAAACCGGGCGTTCCCAATGATGGGATCGACCACCGGCGGCACCGGCCCGGTTGGGGATGCGGTTTGGGTGGTCATCCCGGCTAAAGGTGATGGCGTCCTTCGACCAGTTGAGGAAGGCCGGAGGCGCCCTCTCCGCGGCGAGGACTTCGTGCCGCTCCTTCTTGCGCTGCCGGGTCGACATGTCGACAGTAGGTCCCCCAAAGATGAGGAACACGTTTTCGACAGCAGGGAAGCCACCCGCGTCGCCATCGCCTCCATCTTTCTTGGCCTCTGCCTCCTTCGCGGCGGCACGGCCATAGAATTTCTTGAGCATATCGCACTGCTCAAGAGTGTGGTTGACGGGAGTCTTGTGGTAGGGGCATGGCTTCTTCAGCATGTCGTCAAACACCCCCGGGCCTCGAGGAGCCGGTCGAGGGCCCCGTCGAGCCGGGTCAACAGCGAGGGCCTCAGCGTTGCCGCCGTTGCGCCCCTGCTCGCGCGCCTCGCGGCGCGGCTCCTTCTCCTTCTTGCCTCGCTTGTCGTTGCGGTGCGGCTCCTTGGACCCGCTGCCCTCCGCGGGCGTGTCCTCGGAGCGCTTGCCCTTTTTGCCGTCGAAGATTGCCCCCACGGCCTCCTCTCCGGAGGCGAAGCTGGTGGCGATGTCGAACAGCTCGTTGGAGTCCGCAGGCGGGCTGCGTCCCAGCTCGCGCACGAGGTCCCGGCACGTGGTGCCCTCGAGGAACGCGTGCACGATCTCGGACTGTGCCACGCTAGGGAGCTCCGTGCAGCGCTTGGAGAAGCGTCGTATGAAGTCCCGCAACGACTCGCCGGGCTTCTGCGTGCAGGAGCGCAGGTCCCACGAGTTTCCAGGGCGCACGTATGTGCCCTGGAAGTTGCCCACGAACGTGTGGACTAGGTCGTCCCAGTTATGGATCTGGCTGGCGGGCAAGTGCTCGAGCCATGTTCGGGCCGCATCGCCCAGATGCAGGGGCAAGTTGCGGATGATCACTTCGTCGCTAGTGGCCCCGCCCAGCTGGCAGGCTAGGCGGTAGTCGTTGAGCCAGACACGGGGGTCCGTCTCCCCGTTGTACTTGACGATCGTCGAGGGCTGACGGAAGCGTTGGGGGAACGCCGCCGTGCGGATCTCCCGGCTGAACACACGGGTGCCCGGGGGCTCCGGCGTCGGGGAGCGATCCTCACCGCTGTCGTAGCGCCCACCCCTTCGAGGGTGGTAGCCCCTGGCCGCTCGTGCGTCCGCCTTGCTCGTGTGCCTTGCGTTAATGACGTTGCGGGCGTCGCCATCCAGCGCCCTGCGCGCGTCAAGGAGTCGTTCCTTGGCCGGCGTGCGTCCTTGGTCAGCGGGTTGACCCGCGTGTACCGAGGGTTCGCCTCCCGGTGCGGGTTCGTCACCCCGCACATCCCCCTGTTGGCGGATGCGTGAGGCCGAGCTCTCGGCCTGCTAGACGGCCGCTTGCTCGATGAGAGTCTGCACCTCGCGGTGCATGTCTCGAGCCTCGGGGGGTTGAGGGTGCCGGCATGGCGCGCGAGCAACGTCGCGGCCGCCGATGAGCTTTTGGCTCGCCCGCGGCGGAGCGTCCGCGTTGTCGACGTTGGGGACGGTGTTGATGCGGTCTCGGACTGTCGACCCGGCCCCCGCGCGCATTCGCCGCGCGCGGAGGCCTCCCCCGCCATCGAGGCGCGGAGCGCCCGCACCTGTCCGCATTCCTCCGCCGGCTTGGCCTCAAGCTCGCGGGCTTGGGCCGCCCGTGCGTCGACGTCGGCCCCGGCAGAGCGCTTGGTCCCGCGGCCGGGCGCGTAGCGATCCCCAGGGCGGGCGTGACTTCCCCGTCTCCCCGCGCTCGCCGTACCGGCGGCGTTGGCCGGGTCGTTGGTGATGACGGCGTAACACTCCCGCGCGGGGTCGTAGCTCCCGCGTCTTTCGGAGTCGTCGGAGCGCCCAAACCGCAGTCCGTGGCGTCGAGGAAACGCCTGAACGCGACTGGGTCCGGCACGCCGGAGAAGTCCCACTCCGCGTACCCGTGGCGGTTGGCGGGTGGCAACGCGTCGATGGAGCCTAGGGACGATTCGTCGGCCATTGAGGCGCCGGAATCCCTGGCGACAAAGACATGGCGGCCGGGCGGGACGGGCGCATCGTGGTGTTGACGTTGTTGTTGTAGGCCGTCGTGGCGCCACGTAGCCCGATGGGGATGCGCGGTCCGGAGACCGCACGCGATCCCGCTGGGGCGGTGGCGATCGTCGTAACGGAGGGCGCGTCGCGCCGAGTGGCGACGCGCTCGGCTTGCCGCCGCTCGGACCGGGCCCGGCGCGAACGCAGCCCCGCAGCGGCGACGGCGTCGCGGCGTCGATGGGCCCGCGGCATCCGTGCCCGCGGGCGCGCCCGCGCCGTGTCGTGCGTGCGGCGGAGACCGCAGCGGACCTCGGCCCTCGGCGCCGCGCGCGAAGCTCCTCACGGTTGGTGAGGCGCATGAGATAGCCGTTTCCCGTAGCCTGAAAGTTCAGATCCCCGAAGCGGATTTCGAACCCGGCTGGGAGGGGGTCCGAGCTACCCATGCAGTAGCGGGTACCACGGTACTCAGTGCGAATCACCATGGAGGGAGTTGGCGAAATGACCTTAGGCGCTCGTTTGCCCCACGGTGGGCGCCAACTGTCGGTGCGGAATATGGTCCCGACACTAACCAGTAGATAGCGCCGTGGTCTATCCCTCAATGGTCGATGCTAAGCAACAAGTGACACAGAGATTTTATCCTGGTTCCGGCCGAGGGGGCCGTACGTCCAGCAGGGGCGTGCTCGGGGCACTATATTACTTAGCACCGGGGGTGCTTGTAGTGGGGCAAATACAAGCAAGGCGGGAGAGGAAGTGTAGCTTCCAAGTCCCTGGTGGAGTGGCTGAAGATATTGTGGGAGAATGGGAATGAGTACGTGGTGTGGTGCGAAGTGTTCTTCTGTCCCTGTTCGTCTGTCGCCCCTCCCCCTTTTATAGATCAAGGGGGCAGCGGGTTACATGCACGCCGCGCTACCTAGCTACGTGAGGGAGCACGTCGCGCTACGGTGTAGAGTGGGCGGCCGTCCGGGCGATCCTCGCAGCGATCTGGTCATCATGACCTGACTTGTACCCGAACAGTGGCGGTTCGAGGGTAGGAGAGTGGCAGATGGTGGTTGCGTCCTCTGATAGGCTTCGAGGGGGGTGGCCGACGATGGCCGGCACGGGGCACGGGGAGTAGGCGAACGGCGTTCCTTCCCAACGCGCTTCACGCGTGTCGGAGTGGTTGCCGCTGCCAGTCCGGGCGTGCGCCCGCGCGCGTGGGTACGGCGGCCGCGCGCGTTACGGTGGCGGGATGGCGATCCACCGGCCTAGCGCCTCCACCTAACCCCCGTAGGGTCACGGGAAAGTGAAATCGAGGGTGCGCCCCCCCCCCTTCGAGGGTCGGGCGCGTTAGCCATACCGTAGTGGGTGCGCGGTGTCACGGGACCGACACCGGCGCACGCGCGTCCCTCCCCGGGGAGTTGGTGCGGCGGCACGGGCGCGAGCCCCCGGCGCATGATGGCGCCGTCCCGCGGCGTCGTGGGCGTTAAATGCCCGTGTACGGGGGCCGGCGCACGCGTGCGGGGCGCCCGTGAGCGTGGCGGGCCCCGGCCCGAGGGCGGGACGGTCCCTCGAGCGAGACGAGACCCGCTCGAGGGGGAGTGAGCCCTCGAGCGGGGCGGGACCGCTCGAGGGAAGAGTTGCCCCTCGAACGGGCGGAGCCCGCCCCGAGGGGGCGCGCGCCGTCGAGCGAGGCGGAGCTCGTTCGAGGGGACTTCTAAGAGGGCCGCCTTGGTGGGCCGTCGGGGTCCCGCGGCGTGGGTCGTGTCCTGCATGGTTAGTCACCTGCATGGTTAGGCTTAATGTGTTTCGGTACCGGGATTTAAGTGAGGTTTTTCCCCATTGCTTAAGGGGACCCCTAGGGCTGTCCCCGACAGTAGCACACGTTGCATTGTGTGATGTATGTCAGAGGGTAAAAGCAGAGCACCAAAGACCAGTAGGGTTGCTTCAACCATTGCAAATACCGGAATGGAAGTGGGAAGAAATTGGCATGGATTTTATAGTTGGATTACCTCGCACTCCTGATCGTTATGACTCAATATGGGTTATAGTGGACAGATTAACCAAAGTTGCTCACTTTATACCAATTAAGACCACATACTCAGGAGCAAAGTTAGCAGAGCTATACATATCAAAGATAGTATGTCTGCATGGGGTTCCAAAGAAGATAGTTTCGGACCGAGGCACTCAGTTCACATCCCGATTCTGGCAGAAGCTGCATGAGTCAATGGACACAAAGCAGAATTTTAGTTCAGCATATCACCCTCAGACAGATGGTCAGACTGAGAGGACAAATCAGATCTTAGAAGACATGTTAAGAGCATGTGCACTAAAACATGGTGGAAGTTGGGATAAGAGTTTGCCATACGCAGAGTTCGCTTACAACAATAGCTATCAGAGTAGTCTTAAGATGGCTCCATTTGAGGCATTGTATGGAAGGAAGTGCAGAACACCGCTGTTTTGGAATCAGACAGGGGAAAGTCAACTCTTTGGTCTAGAAATTATAAAGGAAGCTGAAAGACAAGTTGTGCTAATTCGAGAGAATCTTAAAACAGCTCAATCCAGACAAAAGAGTTATGTTGATCCTAAGAGAAGAGAGGTGGTATTTGAAGTTGGAGACTATGCATATCTCAGAGTGTCACCGATTCGAGGTCTTCGAAGGTTTAGTATCAAAGGAAACTTATCACCCCGCTTTATCGGACCTTTTTAAGTCTTGGAAAGACGAGGAGAAGTGGCTTATCGATTGGAATTACCTGAACGCTTGGCAGGTGTTCATGATGTGTTCCATGTGTCACAATTGAAAAAGTGTTCAAGCGAGGTCAGAGTAGAGAATCTACCTTTGGAAGAACTTGAGGTGAATGATGATCTGACTTACAAGGAACACCCAGTCAAAATCTTGGATACTTCAGAAAGGGCTACTCGTAGCAAAGTGATTAGAATGTGTAAGGTGCAGTGGAGTCACCATTCAGAGGATTAGGCTACTTGAGAGAGAGAGAGGATGAGCTTAAAGAAGAATTCCCTCAGTTGTTCTCTAATCTTCCTAAATCTCGGGACGAGGTTCTCTTTAAGGGGGTAGGATTTGTAACACCCTAAAAATTCCATCACTAAATTAATATAAGCAACAAGTGTTTATATTTAATTTTCCCTAAGAACATAATTAAATTATCAAATAAATTGGCCTTTAAAATATTTAAACATCATTTTTATAAAGTTAGAATAACAAGTGCTTGTGCATCATGATTCTAATGCATGGTTTCTTGTTTGGGTGAAGTTTGAAAGTTTGAAAAATGAATTTGAAAAGAGTTTTGAAAAAAAGAAAATCCCTAAACCTCTCCCCTCCTTTTCTCTCTTGCGTCCCAACTCAGCCCGGCCCACTTTTCTTTTTCTTTTTTTCTTTTCCCACAGCCCGCTTCCTCTCCCAGGCTGTCGGCCTTTCCCCGAGCGCGTGCGTGCAAGCGGCCCAACGTCACCCCGCCGGCCCATACCGCCGCTCCTCTTCTTTTCTTTTTCGTTGGTCGCTGACAGGTGGGGCCCGGCCGTCAGGCCCTCCCCCTACCTCCAGCCGGCGGGACAGCCGCCCCCTCCTTCATGACCGCCGGCCGTGATCGGCCTGTTCTTCCGCTCCCCCGCCTTCAAAACCTCGCCTTTAAGTCGCCCTTCACTTCCCCGTCATCACTAGGCCGTTTCCACTCCTTAACCCCCCATGAATCCCCATCAAGGCTGTATGGCCATTGATGGCCATGGCCGCCGGGAGCAGCCTCCCCTCCCCTCCTGGGCTTATTTAAGTGCCCCTCGGGCCTCTCCACAATCCCCTTCACCCAACCCCAAGTTCCACATCCCCTTTTGCCCTCGGGCGCCATTGCCACCACTTGGAGCGCCGGCAGCCGCGCCATTGCCGCTGCCCGGGCTTCACCGTCGTCGGTGATGCCCCTAGCTCCCCCTTCCTCACTTCTTCTTCACATTGGAAGCTTACACGCGCATCTATTCGAATCCGCATGGTCTCTAGCGCTTCCAATCGAGCTCGCTGCCGCCGTCCTTGAATTCTGACAGTCGGCGTCGATCTTCGCCGTTGTTGCCTTCCCCGCCGCTCTCTGTCCCACCTAAGCTTCTACGTGTGGTAAGGAAACAACCTCCCGCCTCCTCTTCATTTTTCCCGAGCCGAGCACCTCGCCGCCACTCGCCGGCCGCTGGCCGTCCGCCCCCTTTGGCGCCACACCTCGACCGCCGCCTAAACCTTCCGTGCAAGCACCCCATTAGCATCGCCATCTTCTTAGATACGCGTAGGTGCAACCTGTGCATGAACACCCTGACCGGGAGCCACTTTTAGCCGTCGTCGGCAACCCCTGCCGCCGCGCTCCGCCGCCTCCAGCGCCGCTGCCCTGGCGCATGCACACGTGGCTAGTAGTTGGATCGGCCGCCAACGGCCCGGATCCAACCGGCCGCGAGTCAACCCCGCGAGTAACGGTCAAGCTGGGGTCTTTTTCTCAAAGAGGCCCCTAGTTTCTTAAATATTGCATGCTGATCCTTCCACCTCAATAGATTCTTACGATTCAGTCCTGAATTTTATGTTTTAGCCCCTATCCTTAATAGATCCTTGCACCCGAGGTCCAGGCCAGCCTTTTTATGAATTAAACCTTCTGTTTTAAGTATAATTAGTTTAAAGCTCCTGTTTTCTTGCTGTTAGGCCCCTGGAAAGTTTAGTTCTTCGCAGATTAGTCCTTGTACCTTGTTTTTAGCGTATCTTTATTGTTATAGCTCCATTTTTAGTGTTTTATCTATCTATGCGATCGTCTCAGCGAGCCTGTCGCTTTAGAAGCATGTTTTTAGTCTTTAGACTTGATTGGTGAATTGTTTTATTTATTGTATGCTTTATGTGTGAAATCGTAGATATCGTGTCTGTTTCAACTGAGCCACCTCTCGGAGTCGATCAGGAGTTTGAATGCAAAATTAGCTAAATGCAAAATTAAGATTAGTTCTATGTTCCGTTATATTAAAAAGTAAATTAATAAAGAGAAAGATGAAGAAGGATGAATTCGATTATGTATACCGTTATGAACTGGATGATGAGAACCGGAGGCCTACCTACATTCTTCCTTAACATGTTGATCATCTCAACACAATACATGAATTCATAAATGTGTTTGAAGCAGAGGTTCAAAAGCTAGAAGCTGACTAGTTTTTAGCTTGGGGACTTGCGATACAATGACATACAGAGGTCACTTGATAGCCATTTTGATCTCCATTATCAGTGACCATACTTTTTATAAACTAACTTCTATAAAATTAGCTAAATGCAAAATAAGATAGTTCTATGTTCCATTATATTAAAAAGTTAATTAACATAGAGAAAGATGCGAAGGGTGAATTCGATGATGTATACCGTTATGAACTGGATGATGGGAACTGGAGGCCTACCTACATTCTTTATAATATAAACTAACTTCTATAAAATTAGCTAAATGTAAAATCATAATAAGTTCTATGTTTCATTATATCAAAAAGTGAAATTCAATTTTCTCTACCTCAATATAAATGATAACAAGACAATGCTAGTGTTTAGCCAACCACATTTTTCTCAACCTAAAGTATATAGATAATAACCTCATCTCTCATTACCTCCTCCCACCTAGGATTTAAGATTTCTATTTTCTCTATCTCTAAAATATATCAAAACAATTAATCGCAACAAATGATGGGAGGAAGAAGAATCAAACCTCGGAAAGACTTTAGAGGAGAGATGAAGAAAAAATTCAGCAACACCTCTCTAAGGTTGAGGCGCCATGGAGGAGGAGCTTGAGCTCTTGGTGAAGAATGGCTCAGGCAAGAGAAATGTTAAGAAGAAGATGGATTTATAGGGCACGGACTATTAGTCTCGGTTGGAGTTACCAACCGAGACTAAAGGGCACACTTTAGTCCTGGTTCGTAACTCCACCCGGGACTAAAGAATTAGCACTGGGTGGAATTACCAACCGATACTAAAGGGTAAACCTTTAGTCTCGATTGGTAATTCCACCCGATGCTAAAAGCCCACGTCAATCATTGCGGGAAAATGCCGTTGGGACACCCCCCTTTAGACACGGTTCGTAATACGAACCGGGACTAAAGTGTGGGTGTCTCCAGCGGGCATTTCGGGCCACGTCGATGAATGGCCTTTAGTCCCGGCTCCAAAGTTGAACCGGGACTAAAGGCCCAAACAAAAGCTTCATCTTGGTCTAGGTGACGATCGACCGATCGATCGGTCGATCAAAACCCGGTGCGTCGTCCGGGGTATAGCCTCCGCTGAAGTTACTACTCATTGCTCATCTCGCACTCGGGGATCGTCGTGAGATCCGACGCGAACCGCTCCAGCCGCCTCCCGGGGCGCGGAGGGACGCCGCTTCAGCTGCCGCGGCAGTGCCGTCTTGAAAGAAGAAGTGAAGGTCCGCTCGGACACCACCTGCTCCTCCTCCGGTGGCGTGAAGACGAGGGGCGCGACGGTCCCACGCCGCCGCCTCCCCGCACCCGATCCATTAGATGTGGCGGTGGTGGCGGAGGCCCTGACGGCGAGCGCGGCGACCTCTTCATAGCTCAGCCCGCATCGGCGCGCCGCGCGTGGGGAGGACGAAGTAGATCCGCCCGCGCGGAGCTCTTCCGCGGCGGGGACGGCCGCCACCGGCCCTCGAACCCCATCCTATCCGCGTCGCACGGAACCCGGGACCCGCCGCCGCACCGGCGTTGGCACCGGAGGCGGAGGCGTCCTCTAGCACCCGCGCCGCCATAGCAGCCGCGAGTACTCGCGGAGCTCCCCGCCCGCAAAGAACACCCGCCGTGGTGTCCCTGGGCGCACCCACCGCCGCCGCTGCCGCCGCCCTCGTGGCATCACCCACCGCGCCGCTCGAGACGCACTGCCCCATTGGTTTGGTTTGGTGTGTTTGTAGTTCGTCGGTATACGCGATCGATTGATTGGATCAGTCTGGTTGTGATGAGACGAGAGAGAGTGTTCGATGGTGTCGCTTGTGTCGGCGGTGATCTGATGGAAGAAGAAGAAGGCAAGAAGCAGAAGCAGAGGAGGAAGAGGAGAATGAGATGAGATGGTGATGGAGGGTGGAGGCCGGAGGGGATTTATAGAGGCGTGGGGGAGGGGGGGACTTTGTCGTGTAGTGGGTAAGGAATAGAATAGCAGAGCAGAGTAGTTGTGGCCCTAGGCTTTGGCTTGGAGGAGACGAAGCGGGAGCATGATAGGCTGGCGTGCCGCTGGGGCCAAATCCAACAAAATTAATACTAGTAAATAGGCGTTCTTTAATTAAAAACTTGATCAACATTAAAATGCTAACCGCTGCAAAACCATAGCCTACCTTGATAGCCTTGCATCTTCCCCCACTTGCTGAGCTCCAACCATAAGTGTGTTCAGCCTTGCTTATTGCTGTTCAGAGGAGAACAATGGGGTTGAGTTCTACGACGACTACGATGAGTTTTGTGGCTCGCGGTCCCCCAGTCAAGTGCCTGTGGGAGCGGAAGACGAAAACTCGTCGAGTAGCTATCGTTTTCCGTTGTTAGAGACCTTCGAGTCTCCCGCATGAGTGTAATAAGTGGTTAAATTCTGAGATACGTTTAAATTTGTTAATGATATTTCACTCATTTTGTCTATCATATGTTTGTAAACTGATCCTGGCGCAAATATGAGATGCACTTGGTTTCTCTTCAGAAAACAGGCGTGACAGACTGCTACCACTTTGTCATCAGACATCTTTTCTTTAGCTTTTGCCTTCGCGGCTTGACTGTAGCGTCAATGTTCAATCTTTGCTCGATGAAATTGCGATCCACACCCATGAGATCTTTGGCAGACCAGGCAAAACATCTCTATTCTTGTGGAGGAATTGGATTAACGTCTCCTCTTCGCTGGATGTGAGATCTGAACCAATGACGATGGCCTGATCCCAAACCATTTCATCCAGCAAAACCTTCTTAGTGTTACAATCTAGCTAGACATTGGTTTTTTTCCCTGTCTGCTTTTGGCTGCTTCTCCACGGATTTGGCCTTGACTGCCTCGTCAAGAGCATTGACATTTCTTTGTCCTAGAGTTCTGCCTCTCTCTAGGTTTCGACCATCATTTTGGTGACCCCTGATTGTGATGACCCCCTGTGTCGCTGGTATTTTCACACATAGGTAGACTTGATGAATGATATCTTCGAACTTGTTGAGAAATCCTCTCCCAAGGATTCCGTTGTATCGGTAGTACATTTCCACCACATCAAAAGACAAATATTCTGTCATAGCGTTCTGAACAGTGCCAAAGGATACCGGAAGCGAAACCTTTCCTATTGCATGAATGACACGGCCTCCAAAACCATACAATGGTGTGTTGAGGCTGTAAAAGATTTCTGCTCAACCCCATTATGTCGTACGCGTCGGCGAAAATTATGTCTGCCAACGAAGCCATTATCGAGTAAGAGCTTTCCCAAAGTCCAGCTTGCTATGTTGGCTTCGATTACCAAGGCATCGTTGTGAGGAAAGCCTTGTAATCTCACATCCTCCTCTGAAAAGGTGATCGGAATATGAGACCATCTTGTTCTTTCCACTCTCCCTTCCACACAAATATTGCAGACCTCACAAAGGTAATGCTTCCTATCCTTCTTGCAATCAAATTCCAGAGCTGAGCCACCCAAAATGGGGAGGATGGTTCCGACAGATGGTAATAGGTCGTCCAACACATTTGGTGCCTGGGCTCTGAGGTGTACGAATCTTCTAAAATAATTTTGGAGAGGTTCTTTGTCCTTTTGCTTACAAGAGAAAAGATCGCTCTCGGTAAGCATTGGACGCTGGAAACCGTGAAAATTCGAGAGGATCTGTTGTTTCAAATCTTCCCATCCATGTATCACTCTGGGGCTCAAGAGAGAGTACCACTGTGCTACTGCTTCATCTGCAGCGATAACAAATGGCTTTACCAGCACGGAATCATCGCCTCCGGCCGAAAGTATGCAGCCTCGTAGCTCATTAAGAATTGTCTAGGATCGGATTGACTCAAAAACCTAGGGAATGGAACGGGCCTGTAAGATAGTGGCATGGAGTGATTTGGATTTCTTGAGACAGAGGCGATTTAGGGTCCCAAGATCTCGTGCGGATGGTATGAATATCGTAGTTCGATGGGACAGACTCAAAAGGGTTGATGCAAGGATTGCGGCTGAGAGTGGTGTACCGAGGGGTTGTGTGAAAGTGAAGGACCGATTAGGCGACCAGAGAGGGGGGGAGTGAATGGGAGCCTATAAAAATTCTTCTCGAAGGAGATTGAAACTCTGACAAGTTGAACTCGCTCGGTCGGACCCCCAAAATCACACACTCCGCACTTCTACCTTCCGTTTGCCAAAATCACGTAGCCACTGGAGTGCTACTGGTCCTAGGAACAAACACTACCAGCAACCCCAGCACACACGCACCCACGACAGCGGAAACAACTCGAAAGCCGGCTGTTCAGAGGGGGCGGTTAAACCGGGTATAGGGGGCGGTTAGACCGCCTCCACCAGGCAACCAAGAAATCCTCCGAAACACCTCTTCCGAGCACCAAAATGCACCACGATTTCACCAACAAAGATCTCTGGTCAAGGCCATGCTAGCTACCAGGAAGTCTTGGCAAAAACCAAGACTTCACCCAGGGGCCTAGGGGCGGTTAGACCGGCTACCAGGGGCGGTCTAACCTCCTATACCCAGCAACGAACTCCAAACAAGAACTCCTAGCAAACGGCACGAGAACGACCCGAAATTTCACCCAGACGCTCCTCTGATCAAGGCGAACAAACTCACAGAGGAAAATCCGGTGAAACAAAACTTTGACCTGGAAAGCCCAGGGCGGTTAGACCGCCCCCTCCAGGCGGTTAGACCGCCCCTTCCAGAAAACGAACTCGCGGGTCAAACCTCAACTTCCTCGCGCCCGATCTCCCGAATCACTCCACGGATTGCAACAAAACTTCGGGAATAGCTGGGTTACCTCCTAGGCAACCTCTACCTCAAAGGAATCGACCCGAAACGCTCACAATCAAGAGGAATCGAAGAAATCGCCTCTCTAGGTCAAGAACTCGCCCAACTCGAAAAACCACCAAGTCGAGTCTGATTCAAGAGAGATTTGGGGGCAAAGTCACCAGCCAAAGAGGCACAAGATCCTCATACAGGACACCCACCAAAAACCCCAAGAAAACGTCCTCAAAACACCGCCAACAAAGAACTCCGAAAATCAACACAAAGAAGGACGGGAAAACCACCTTGAGGAATAACGCCGAACCATATATACATACCATAAAGGTTCATACAAGGTCTAGCTTGCCACCCATAGATCCATCCCTCTCTCTAGATCTCACATGAAGCTCTCAAGCTAGTCCTAGGAAAAACTAGGAAAAAAGGAGAATGAAAAATGGAAAAACAAATGAGTGAAGGACCGATACGGCGAACCAGAGAGGGGGGAGTGAATGGGAGCCGATAAAAATTCTTCTCGAAGGAGATGAAAACTCCAACAAGACGAACACGGCTTCCAACACACGTCTCCGACTCACTACCCAAGTTGGCCAAGCCCACGTAGCCACTGGAGTGCCACTGGACCTAGGAGCCAACACACACAGCCTTCCGACTCGAGAACGCAGCGGAACAACAAACCCCGAGTCTACAGACCCACACCGGCCGACCGGTGAGCACCACCGGCCGGACCGGTCCCCGTTGGTGAAACCGAGCAACTTTCACTAAGTGGCTCTACACCGGTCGGGGACCGGTGAGACACACGGTCGGACCGATGGCGGCCCGAAAGCCCCCAAGGCACCAAACAGGCCAACCGACCACCAAACGGACCCAAACTCGAAACAAGCGGCACCACGGGACAACAACGAACACACCAAGACGTTCACCCGAGCAAAATCCCACGGGGGGTTGCACCGGTCGGACCGGTCAAGAGCACCGGTCGACCGGTGTAGCTCCGGGCGACTCGGGATGAACAAGACCCGCGGTCAACTCCCCCAAATCCAAGTCTCGATCTCCCGAATCGCTCCACGGACTTGAACAAGACTTTGGGGATATCGTGAACACCTCATGAGGAGTCCATAGCCAAGTTTAATCCCACCAAATCTCGTCCAAAAAGGAGAAATCGAAGAAATCCCGCCGAAAGCACTTCCAACCCAAGAACTCAAGAAAACCCCAAAATCGAGCACTTTTACTCACGGATTTGGGAGGGGAATCACAGCCCAAAGAACCACGAAGGGTTCCCACAAATTTCCCCCATCAAATCCCCAAGAGAAAAGCCTCGAAAACACCCCAAAGAAATCACGAAGAGAGGGCTCCGAAAATCACCACCAAGAACAACCGGGGAAACACATCCAAACCTTGAGGAACCACGCCGAATCATCTATACATGAAACAAAGGTACGTACAAGGTCTAGCAAGCCGCCCGATCATCCATCCCTCTCTACAAGATCTCTCCGTGAAGCTCTCTTGCTAGTCCTAAGGAAAACCTAGAGAAAATAGGTGGAAAATAGGAAAACTAATGAGCTAGGGTTCCAAGAGTTGGCTGCCATCCTCTCACCTCTTGGGTTATATAGGCGGCAACCGAATGTCTAAAATGCCCCTCTCTACTAACTAGGGATACAAGCCCCTCAAGGGCGGATTTGGAATTCTTGATGTCTTCACCATCGGACGGATGCCCGCAACCGCACCCCTGCGTAGCCTCGACGCAAGCTATGCGATCCCGACGCGTGTCCTCCGCTTCGAAGATTCGGACTGCGTCGTCGCACACCGTCGGACCGGTGCTCCTCACCGGTCGGACCGGTCCCCACCGGCCGACCGGTCGGACCCACCGGTCGGACCCGGTCCGGTGCCGCCGCACCTCCGTCTTCGGTTCTCCGGTCTTGGCTTTGTGGATCAACCAAGGAACCCAGTGGTTTTCTGGTGAACCACCGGAAACCCCGCGAACTCAGTGTAGCCTCCGCCAATCTCCACTCATGACTTGGCTCCCACGTAGTTCCGGCTCGACCTTGGTTTTGAGGCTCAACCAAGAAACCGTCCACGACTTCATCTTGCTGTTCATGCGACCATGCGGCCCGCACTTGACCCCGCTGGCCACCGGGTCCCTCGAACAAAGCCTACTTGTCTTCTCCACACCTGGAGGCCTCACTGGCGACGACCTTTCGCGCTTGTTCTTCACCTGCACCAACACGAGTCAAGCCGCAACCTCGCACCTTGCAATACTTAGCCAAGAATCGGTCCACACAACGTTGTCAATCACTCATCACACAAGGAAGCGACCATCCACCGGTTCTCGAACCACACATGGTCCTCAATCTCCCCCTTGATGAGTGCATTGACAACACCCACACGAAAGTAACAAGAGAGAAAAGAAAAAGAAAAGAAACGAACAAAAAGAAACTCCAACAAGCGATCGAAAACCAAACAAAGGCAAAGAGCAAGATCACTTGAAGAAAACAAGTCTCGGACCCCTTAGGCAAGGGCAACGGCTCGACACATCCGAGACAAAGCAAAGCTCAAGCAAAGAGCGCAAACCACCGAAACAAAGCTCGAAAAACCACAAAGAGCTCCCCCTGCACACATGCAAGCTCCCCCCGAACCAATGCAACTCCCCCTGGACGAATGCATGCAAGACACCACTTGAAACAGGACAGCTGCAGCACTTTCAGCTCACACCGGTCAGACCGGTCATCACCACCTGGTCGGACCGGTGCCTAACATATGTACAGGACCAAGACTCACACCGGTCGGACCGGTGCTCTTCACCGGTCGGACCGGTGTACAACGAGCCCAGAAATGGCTCGAAACCACTCGAAAACCTTCTAAATGCATCCACCAAGCCATTTCAAGCTCAAACTTCTCCCCCTTGTTGGCAATGCATGAATCAAGCCAAAAATGCAAAACTTTCAACCTAGAGCTTCTCAAATAGACAAAATTCAACAAAGAATGCTACACATGTCCAAATGAGCAAGTTAGATACTCTACGGCTTCGTATCGATCTCAACTACATGATCACCAAGTTTCACAACCATTGGACGAAGCTAAGATGGATTTTGGCAATTTTGCGTAAAACTTGCCTCTCATGAGCAAAGTCCTAAACATGATCAAAGCATATCAAAATGGCAAAGCCACACAAACTTCATGCTAGGACAGCCATTCTAACCATAAGACCATCACAAACACCCACAAGCACCTCATGTCATGTCAAAGCCACCGAGCCATGTGCCTACTTCTATTTATGAGACTTCTCATTGGTAGGCATCATGCAACGGTTTAGCACCCAAAGCAAATTAAATTCAGCACATATGACATGGGAGCATATTTTCCAAGCATTTTTCATTTCATTTTCAGATTTGTAAATGGTACATGAAATGTCTTTGCGACAAAAAGGAACTTATGCTCCTCCACAAGATAAATCAAGAGGGCTAAACATTCATGATGGCAAATGAGCCTTTGGCCCCATATGATCAATAAACTAGCTATCCAACCACAAATTAAGCATAGCAAGGCCACACAAACATGTCAAGAGCATGTAAAGGCATTTACACATGAGAGAGCATGCATGTGACATTTTTCAAAAGCATAGCTATCAACCATGGATTATTCATCAAGATCATCAAGAGCTAAGCCAAAACTAACCGTAGCATACCAAACAAGCTCACAGAGACATATATCTCATTCCATGGTGAACAATGTATATGAGAGAAGCTTTTCCTAACCAATGCATATGATACAAAATGCATGCAATCTAAGATACAAGGATGCCTATACATCATGTTACATATGCCATGCCAAATGCAAGAAATGCACAAAGAAAAGCTATACATATGCTACAAAGAAGCTCTCACACAAAACTTACAAACCACCGGCTCCTCGAGGGGAGGCAAAAAGGGCTCGATACCACCGCAAAAAGCAAGGGAGCACAAACTTCACAAGCTCCCCCTAACCTCATGCATTAAGGCCAAAGAGCATACAAAGCTCACCTTACACACATGAGATAGGGCAAAGAGCAAAAAGAACCAAGTGGCTTGACCAAGGCCACACACTTGAAGGTCACAAATTCACTTACCTTTATCATTTCTTCACAAGTCACTCATCCTTGTCCACCATCCCCGAAAGTGATGTACCTCTATGTCACCACCGGGATATGAGGCCGAAGAACCACCCCCCGATATCAACCAAATGTTCTCCGGGCTATCCACCTGCAACTCAAAACCAAGAGCGAGAGCGAGCAACCGACTCAACACTGGGGTTAGTTCCAAATGTGTAAAACCAGTGCCTAGCCATTTGCTCGAAAGTGGGGTTAGCAAAAACCAAACCATCATTCCTACCAAAGCTACCTCCACGAACACCACCACGGTAACCACCATGAGGGAACCAACCCTCTCTGCCTGGAGGAGGACCAAAACCACGAAAGAAAGCTCATGGACCATCCCTCCTCTCCTTCTCAAAGCCATGACTCCTCCCATCCCCGTAGTGAGCTCGAGGGGGAGAATGCCTAGCAAACTGGCCTCCTGCAAACTTTCCAGACCAACCACCGGAACCACGACCTCCCGTAAACAACCCTCGCACCCGTACGAGCACGAAACCCAAGCTGCCGCTGTCCGAGCTCGCACCGGTCCGACCGGTGCCCCTCACCGGTCTGACCGGTGTAGCCTGGGCAGCAGCACCTCCAACAGCCTTCCGCTCTCCCCAAGCCCGAACTGACCTCACACTCGCCTTGGCCCTAGGCAACTGCACACGAGGCTCAAGTACACCATCGGAAGGGTGGTACTTGTCCTTGTTAGCCCACTCCTTCGCCATTCTCTCCTCACGCTTCCTCTTGAAGCAAAACGCTCTCTTGTGACCATCCTTTCCACAAAACTCACAATGGAAACGGATCGATCTGGGCTTAGGCTTGGGATGAGATTCTTCACAAGACTTCTCACTTGGTTTCTCACTAGGCTTTTCACTTGCCTTCTCACTCGGTTTTTCTCTTGGTTGGTTTGGCTTGGATGCAAACTTGTCTTTGGGTGTGGGTTGTGGTGGAACCGAAACATTCCCAAATTTCCTTTCTCTCTCACCACCGCCCTCACCAACCTTATCCAATCCCAAAGCCCAACCGTCAAAGCGTTTACGGCTAGCAATCATCATACCAAGCCGAGGTTCTTGACTCGACAACCAACTCAGTGCTTCACGCAACTTATCATTCTCATCTTGCAAGCGACCAACACATTTTGCAAGATCCAAATTCTTCATAGCATGCAACTCACATGTAGAGCAAGAAGTAGGAATAGGCACTTTCAAATCAGCCTCAAGCGAAACAATGCGAGAACGGAGCTCAGCAATTTTCTCATGCAAACTAGGGCAAGAAGTGCAAGCACCAAGCAAAGTGGGTCTAGATTGTAGCTCAGCCAACTCAACCCTAAGCACATCTAGTTCCTCACACTTGGAGGCATACTTCTCCCTAAGATTAGTCAAGTCAGCCAAGAAAACAGAGCAATCAGCACAATCGTTCTCATCCGAAACAACAGGGCTAGCCTTAAGGGAATCAATCTCAAGCTTGCTATCAAGCACCTGTGTCTCTAGCTCAGCCACTCTAGTCCTAGCATCCTCGAGTGAAGATCTAAGCTCCTTCCTAAGCTTCTTAGCCTCTCTAAGCATGTGATCGCGATTATCAAGCAAGTCAACCAACTCCTCATTCTCCTTGCGCAAAGAGGAGAGCTCATCACATACCTCATCCTCGGATTCCAAGTCCGAGGCGTCCTTCTCCGGCTTCTCTTGCTGCTCGAACCGCGAGCCATGCCGCGAAGTCGTCCTTGAGGCTTAGGCCCGTCACACAAAGGCCGTTGAGATACTTGCCGATGTTCTTCTTCTTCCTCTTCTTGTCATCCTCTTCGTCTTCATCACTCGAGCTTGAAGACGTGTCCTCGGAATCAGACTCGATGTCGCTCGATCTCTTCATCTTCTCTCGAGACCGCGTCTTCTTCTCATGTCCATGATCCTTCTTCCCGGACTTCTTCTTCTTGTCCTTGGACTTGTGCTTGTCGTGGTCGTTCACCTTTGGACACTCGGCGAAATAGTGTCCGGGCCTTGCCGCACTTGAAGCATATCCTCGTGTTCCTCCTCCTGTTCACGCGGTTCTCGTGCAGCCTCTCGAACCGCCTCGTCAGGAGCGCCAGCTCGTCCTCTCCAAGCTCGTCGAACTCCTCATCTGGCATAGACATCAAAGAGGAGAAGGAGAACATCCTGGTGGATGGGTTAGAGTTAGCCTTTCCTTTGGAACCACCAACGAGGGCGAGACTATGGGAGTCAGTCGGACCCTCGAGCTTGGCAGTCATGCCCCTATCCACCTCAGCCGACTTGAGCTTCGAGAACAGCTCGTTCACGGTCAGAGTGTCATACTTCTCCGACTCCACAATGGCCTCGAACTTTCCGCCCCAAATCGTACGATCCAAAGAGTGTAAGAGCTTGACCGCTCTATCATGATCATCGTACGGGAGCACGTCCACATTGGCCCTCATGTTGTTCACAACCACCGTGAACCTCGAAACAAGGCATCGATGGACTCACCGGGGAGATGAGTGAAGTTCTCGTACTCTCTCCGTAGGTCGCATACATCCGTGCCTCGAACTCCGAGCATTCCCAACATGAGCCTCCTTCAACACCGCCCAAATCCTACAAGCCAAGTGCTCGGTGTGCACCCGATCGAACTCGGCCGACACAAAGCACGAAACAAGTAGTCGACCGCCTTATTGTTGGCGTCGAAGCTATCCCTCGATCCCGGAGTGAGGAAATCAACCGCCGGACATAGCCTCGTGTCCACCGTGACATCCCAAAGAAGCTGACCCTTTCCGCGGAGAAACGCACCCATCCGCTTGCTCCACATCCGGTAGTTCTTGCCATCGAAGTGTGGAGGACCCGAACCCCGTTCTCCGGTACGCCATCCTTGGATCTTAGACTAGTTAGAGTCAATAAAGACCCGAACCGGCTCTGATACCACTTGAAGGACCGATACGGCGAACCAGAGAGGGGGGGAGTGAATGGGAGCCGATAAAAATTCTTCTCGAAGGAGATGAAAACTCCAACAAGACGAACACGGCTTCCAACACACGTCTCCGACTCACTACCCAAGTTGGCCAAGCCCACGTAGCCACTGGAGTGCCACTGGACCTAGGAGCCAACACACACAGCCTTCCGACTCGAGAACGCAGCGGAACAACAAACCCCGAGTCTACGGACCCACACGGCCGGACCGGTGAGCACCACCGGTCAGACCGGTCCCTGTTGGTGAAACTGAGCAACTTTCACTAAGTGGCTCTACACCCGGTCGACCGGTGAGACACACCGGTCAGACCGATGGCAGCCTGAAAGCCCCCAAGGCACCAAACAGGCCAATCGACCACCAAACGGACCCAAACTCGAAACAGCAGCACCACGGGACAACAACGAACACACCAAGACGTTCACCCGAGCAAAATCCCACAGGGGGTTGCACCGGTTAGACCGGTCAAGAGCACCGGTCAGACCGGTGTAGCCTGGGCAGCTCGGGATGAACAGCACCCGCGGTCAACTCCCCCAAATCCAAGTCTCGATCTCCCGAATCGCTCCACGGACTTGAACAAGACTTTGGGGATATCAGGAACACCTCATGAGGAGTCCATAGCCAAGTTTAATCCCACCAAATCTCGTCCAAAAAGGAGGAATCGAAGAAATCCCGCCGAAAGTACTTCCAACCCAAGAACTCAAGAAAACCCCAAAATCGAGCACTTTTACTCACGGATTTGGGAGGGGAATCACAGCCCAAAGAACCACGAAGGGTTCCCACAAATTTCCCCCATCAAATCCCCAAGAGAAAAGCCTCGAAAACACCCCAAAGAAATCACGAAGAGAGGGCTCCGAAAATCACCACCAAGAACAACCGGGAAAACACATCCAAACCTTGAGGAACCACGCCGAATCATCTATACATGAAACAAAGGTACGTACAAGGTCTAGCAAGCCGCCCGATCATCCATCCCTCTCTACAAGATCTCTCCGTGAAGCTCTCTTGCTAGTCCTAAGGAAAACCTAGAGAAAATAGGTGGAAAATAGGAAAACTAATGAGCTAGGGTTCCAAGAGTTGGCTGCCATCCTCTCACCTCTTGGGTTATATAGGCGGCAACCGAATGTCTAAAATGCCCCTCTCTACTAACTAGGGATACAAGCCCCTCAAGGGCGGATTTGGAATTCTTGATGTCTTCACCATCGGACGGATGCCCGCAACCGCACCTCGCGTAGCCTCGACGCAAGCTATGCGATCCCGACGCGTGTCCTCCGCTTCGAAGATTCCGGACCGCGTCGTCGCACACGGCCGACCGGTGCTCCTCACCGGTCGACCGGTCCCCACCGGCCGGACCGGCGGTACCCACGGTCGGGGACCGGTCCGGTGCCGCCGCACCTCCGTCTTCGGTTCTCCGGTCTTGGCTTTGTGGATCAACCAAGGAACCCGGTGGTTTTCTCGGTGAACCACCGGAAACCCCGCGAACTCGGTGTAGCCTCCGCCAATCTCCACTCATGACTTGGCTCCCACGTAGTTCCGGCTCGACCTTGGTTTTGAGGCTCAACCAAGAAACCGTCCACGACTTCATCTTGCTCGTTCATGCGACCATGCGGCCCGCACTTGACCCCCGCCGGCCACCGGGTCCCTCGAACAAAGCCTACTTGTCTTCTCCACACCCGGAGGCCTCACCGGCGACGACCTTTCGCGCTTGTTCTTCACCCGCACCAACACGAGTCAAGCCGCAACCTCGCACCCGCAATACTTAGCCAAGAATCAGTCCACACAACGTTGTCAATCACTCATCACACAAGGAAGCGACCATCCACCGGTCCTCGAACCACACATGGTCCTCAATCTCCCCCTTGATGAGTGCATTGACAACACCCACACGAAAGTAACAAGAGAGAAAAAGAAAAGAAACGAACATAAAGAAACTCCAACAAGCGATCGAAAGCCAAACAAAGGCAAAGAGCAAGATCACTTGAAGGAAACAAGTCTCGGACCCCTTAGGCAAGGGCAACGGCTCGACACATCCGAGACAAAGCAAAGCTCAAGCAAAGAGCGCAAACCACCGAAACAAAGCTCGAAAAACCACAAAGAGCTCCCCCTGCACACATGCAAGCTCCCCCTGAACCAATGCAACTCCCCCTGGACGAATGCATGCAAGACACCACTTGAAACAGACGACCGCAAAGACTTTCAGCTCACACCGGTCGGACCGGTCATCACCACCGGTCGGACCGGTGCCTAACATATGTACAGGGACCAGCACTCACACCGGTCGGACCGGTGCTCTTCACCGGTCGGGCCGGTGTACAACGAGACCCGTAAATGGCTCGAAACCACTCGAAAACCTTCTAAATGCATCCACCAAGCCATTTCAAGCTCAAACTTCTCCCCCTTGTTGGCAATGCATGAATCAAGCCAAAAATGCAAAACTTTCAACCTAGAGCTTCTCAAATAGACAAAATTCAACAAAGAATGCTACACATGTCCAAATGAGCAAGTTAGATACTCTACGGCTTCGTATCGATCTCAACTACATGATCACCAAGTTTCACAACCATTGGACGAAGCTAAGATGGATTTTGGCAATTTTGCGTAAAACTTGCCTCTCATGAGCAAAGTCCTAAACATGATCAAAGCATATCAAAATGGCAAAGCCACACAAACTTCATGCTAGGACAACCATTCTAACCATAAGACCATCACAAACACCCACAAGCACCTCATGTCATGTCAAAGCCACCGAGCCATGTGCCTACTTCTATTTATGAGACTTCTCATTGGTAGGCATCATGCAACGGTTTAGCACCCAAAGCAAATTAAATTCAGCACATATGACATGGGAGCATATTTTCCAAGCATTTTTCATTTCATTTTCAGATTTGTAAATGGTACATGAAATGTCTTTGCGACAAAAAGGAACTTATGCTCCTCCACAAGATAAATCAAGAGGGCTAAACATTCATGATGGCAAATGAGCCTTTGGCCCCATATGATCAATAAACTAGCTATCCAACCACAAATTAAGCATAGCAAGGCCACACAAACATGTCAAGAGCATGTAAAGGCATTTACACATGAGAGAGCATGCATGTGACATTTTTCAAAAGCATAGCTATCAACCATGGATTATTCATCAAGATCATCAAGAGCTAAGCCAAAACTAACCGTAGCATACCAAACAAGCTCACAGAGACATATATCTCATTCCATGGTGAACAATGTATATGAGAGAAGCTTTTCCTAACCAATGCATATGATACAAAATGCATGCAATCTAAGATACAAGGATGCCTATACATCATGTTACATATGCCATGCCAAATGCAAGAAATGCACAAAGAAAAGCTATACATATGCTACAAAGAAGCTCTCACACAAAACTTACAAACCACCGGCTCCTCGAGGGGAGGCAAAAAGGGCTCGATACCACCGGCAAAAAGCAAGGGAGCACAAACTTCACAAGCTCCCCCTAACCTCATGCATTAAGGCCAAAGAGCATACAAAGCTCACCTTACACACATGAGATAGGGCAAAGAGCAAAAAGAACCAAGTGGCTTGACCAAGGCCACACACTTGAAGGTCACAAATTCACTTACCTTTATCATTTCTTCACAAGTCACTCATCCTTGTCCACCATCCCCGAAAGTGATGTACCTCTATGTCACCACCGGGATATGAGGCCGAAGAACCACCCCCCGATATCAACCAAATGTTCTCCGGGCTATCCACCTGCAACTCAAAACCAAGAGCGAGAGCGAGCAACCGACTCAACACTGGGGTTAGTTCCAAATGTGTAAAACCAGTGCCTAGCCATTTGCTCGAAAGTGGGGTTAGCAAAAACCAAACCATCATTCCTACCAAAGCTACCTCCACGAACACCACCACGGTAACCACCATGAGGGAACCAACCCTCTCTGCCTGGAGGAGGACCAAAACCACGAAAGAAAGCTCATGGACCATCCCTCCTCTCCTTCTCAAAGCCATGACTCCTCCCATCCCCGTAGTGAGCTCGAGGGGGAGAATGCCTAGCAAACTGGCCTCCTGCAAACTTTCCAGACCAACCACCAGAACCACGACCTCCAGAAACAACCCTCGCACCTGTACGAGCACGAAACCCAAACTGCCGCTCGTCCCGGCCGCACCGGCTCGACCGGTGCCCCTCACCGGCTCCGACCGGTGTAGCTCGGGCAAAGCACCCTCCAACAGCCTTCCGCTCTCCCCAAGCCCGAACTGACCTCACACTCGCCTTGGCCCTAGGCAACTGCACACGAGGCTCAAGTACACCATCGGAAGGGTGGTACTTGTCCTTGTTAGCCCACTCCTTCGCCATTCTCTCCTCACGCTTCCTCTTGAAGCAAAACGCTCTCTTGTGACCATCCTTTCCACAAAACTCACAATGGAAACGGATCGATCTGGGCTTAGGCTTGGGATGAGATTCTTCACAAGACTTCTCACTTGGTTTCTCACTAGGCTTTTCACTTGCCTTCTCACTCGGTTTTTCTCTTGGTTGGTTTGGCTTGGATGCAAACTTGTCTTTGGGTGTGGGTTGTGGTGGAACCGAAACATTCCCAAATTTCCTTTCTCTCTCACCACCGCCCTCACCAACCTTATCCAATCCCAAAGCCCAACCGTCAAAGCGTTTACGGCTAGCAATCATCATACCAAGCTGAGGTTCTTGACTCGACAACCAACTCAGTGCTTCACGCAACTTATCATTCTCATCTTGCAAGCGACCAACACATTTTGCAAGATCCAAATTCTTCATAGCATGCAACTCACATGTAGAGCAAGAAGTAGGAATAGGCACTTTCAAATCAGCCTCAAGCGAAACAATGCGAGAACGGAGCTCAGCAATTTTCTCATGCAAACTAGGGCAAGAAGTGCAAGCACCAAGCAAAGTGGGTCTAGATTGTAGCTCAGCCAACTCAACCCTAAGCACATCTAGTTCCTCACACTTGGAGGCATACTTCTCCCTAAGATCAGTCAAGTCAGCCAGGAAAACAGAGCAATCAGCACAATCGTTCTCATCCGAAACAACAGGGCTAGCCTTAAGGGAATCAATCTCAAGCTTGCTATCAAGCACCTGTGTCTCTAGCTCAGCCACTCTAGTCCTAGCATCCTCGAGTGAAGATCTAAGCTCCTTCCTAAGCTTCTTAGCCTCTCTAAGCATGTGATCGCGATTATCAAGCAAGTCAACCAACTCCTCATTCTCCTTGCGCAAAGAGGAGAGCTCATCACATACCTCATCCTCGGATTCCAAGTCCGAGGCGTCCTTCTGGCTTCTCTTGCTGCTCGAACTGCGAGCCATGCCGCAGAAGTCGTCCTTGAGGCTTAGGCCCGTCACACAAAGGCCGTTGAGATACTTGCCGATGTTCTTCTTCTTCCTCTTCTTGTCATCCTCTTCGTCTTCATCACTCGAGCTTGAAGACGTGTCCTCGGAATCAGACTCGATGTCGCTCGATCTCTTCATCTTCTCTCGAGACCGCGTCTTCTTCTCATGTCCATGATCCTTCTTCCTGGACTTCTTCTTCTTGTCCTTGGACTTGTGCTTGTCGTGGCTGTTCACCTTTGGACACTCAGCGAAATAGTGTCCAGTCTTGCCGCACTTGAAGCATATCCTCGTGTTCCTCCTCCTGTTCACGCGGTTCTCGTGCAGCCTCTCGAACCGCCTCGTCAGGAGCGCCAGCTCGTCCTCTCCAAGCTCGTCGAACTCCTCATCTGGCATAGACATCAAAGAGGAGAAGGAGAACATCCTGGTGGATGGGTTAGAGTTAGCCTTTCCTTTGGAACCACCAACGAGGGCGAGACTATGGGAGTCAGTCGGACCCTCGAGCTTGGCAGTCATGCCCCTATCCACCTCAGCCGACTTGAGCTTCGAGAACAGCTCGTTCACGGTCAGAGTGTCATACTTCTCCGACTCCACAATGGCCTCGAACTTTCCGCCCCAAATCGTACGATCCAAAGAGTGTAAGAGCTTGACCGCTCTATCATGATCATCGTACGGGAGCACGTCCACATTGGCCCTCATGTTGTTCACAACCACCGTGAACCTCTGAAACAAGGCATCGATGGACTCACCGGGGAGATGAGTGAAGTTCTCGTACTCTCTCCGGTAGGTCGCATACATCCGTGCCTGAACCTGAGCATTCCCAACATGAGCCTCCTTCAACACCGCCCAAATCCTACAAGCCAAGTGCTCGGTGTGCACCCGATCGAACTCAGGCTGACACAAAGCACGAAACAAGTAGTCGACCGCCTTATTGTTGGCGTCGAAGCTATCCCTCGATCCTGGAGTGAGGAAATCAACCGGCTGGACATAGCCTGTGTCCACCGTGACATCCCAAAGAAGCTGACCCTTTCCGCGGAGAAACGCACCCATCCGCTTGCTCCACATCTGGTAGTTCTTGCCATCGAAGTGTGGAGGACCCGAACCCCGTTCCTGGTACGCCATCCTTGGATCTTAGACTAGTTAGAGTCAATAAAGACCCGAACCGGCTCTGATACCACTTGAAGGACCGATACGGCGAACCAGAGAGGGGGGGAGTGAATGGGAGCCGATAAAAATTCTTCTCGAAGGAGATGAAAACTCCAACAAGACGAACACGGCTTCCAACACACGTCTCCGACTCACTACCCAAGTTGGCCAAGCCCACGTAGCCACTGGAGTGCCACTGGACCTAGGAACCAACACACACAGCCTTCCGACTCGAGAACGCAGCGGAACAACAAACCCCGAGTCTACAGACCCACACCGGTCAGACCGGTGAGCACCACCGGTCAGACCGGTCCCTGTTGGTGAAACTGAGCAACTTTCACTAAGTGGCTCTACACCGGTCAGACCGGTGAGACACACCGGTCAGACCGATGGCAGCCTGAAAGCCCCCAAGGCACCAAACAGGCCAATCGACCACCAAACGGACCCAAACTCGAAACAGCAGCACCACGGGACAACAACGAACACACCAAGACGTTCACCCGAGCAAAATCCCACAGGGGGTTGCACCGGTCAGACCGGTCAAGAGCACCGGTCAGACCGGTGTAGCCTGGGCAGCTCGGGATGAACAGCACCCGCGGTCAACTCCCCCAAATCCAAGTCTCGATCTCCCGAATCGCTCCACGGACTTGAACAAGACTTTGGGGATATCAGGAACACCTCATGAGGAGTCCATAGCCAAGTTTAATCCCACCAAATCTCGTCCAAAAAGGAGGAATCGAAGAAATCCCGCCGAAAGTACTTCCAACCCAAGAACTCAAGAAAACCCCAAAATCGAGCACTTTTACTCACGGATTTGGGAGGGGAATCACGGCCCAAAGAACCACGAAGGGTTCCCACAAATTTCCCCCATCAAATCCCCAAGAGAAAAGCCTCGAAAACACCCCAAAGAAATCACGAAGAGAGGGCTCCGAAAATCACCACCAAGAACAACCGGGGAAAACACATCCAAACCTTGAGGAACCACGCCGAATCATCTATACATGAAACAAAGGTACGTACAAGGTCTAGCAAGCCGCCCGATCATCCATCCCTCTCTACAAGATCTCTCCGTGAAGCTCTCTTGCTAGTCCTAAGGAAAACCTAGAGAAAATAGGTGGAAAATAGGAAAACTAATGAGCTAGGGTTCCAAGAGTTGGCTGCCATCCTCTCACCTCTTGGGTTATATAGGCGGCAACCGAATGTCTAAAATGCCCCTCTCTACTAACTAGGGATACAAGCCCCTCAAGGGCGGATTTGGAATTCTTGATGTCTTCACCATCGGACGGATGCCCGCAACCGCACCCTCGCGTAGCCTCGACGCAAGCTATGCGATCCCGACGCGTGTCCTCCGCTTCGAAGATTCGGATCGCGTCGTCGCACACCGGTCGACCGGTGCTCTTCACCGGTCGAGACCGGTCCCCACCGGTCAGACCGGTCAGACCCACCGGTCGACCGGTCCGGTGCCGCTTGCACCTCCGTCTTCGGTTCTCGGTCTTGGCTTTGTGGATCAACCAAGGAACCCGGTGGTTTTCGGTGAACCACCGGAAACCCCGCGAACTCGGTGTAGCCTCCGCCAATCTCCACTCATGACTTGGCTCCCACGTAGTTCCGGCTCGACCTTGGTTTTGAGGCTCAACCAAGAAACCGTCCACGACTTCATCTTGCTGTTCATGCGACCATGCGGCCCGCACTTGACCCCGCTGGCCACCGGGTCCCTCGAACAAAGCCTACTTGTCTTCTCCACACCCTGGAGGCCTCACCGGCGACGACCTTTCGCGCTTGTTCTTCACCTGCACCAACACGAGTCAAGCCGCAACCTGCACCTGCAATACTTAGCCAAGAATCAGTCCACACAACGTTGTCAATCACTCATCACACAAGGAAGCGACCATCCACCGGTCCTCGAACCACACATGGTCCTCAATGAGCTAGGGTTCCAAGAGTTGGCTGCCATCCATCCACTCAATGAGTATATATGGAGGCACCCAAAAGACTAAACTACCCTTACTTAAAACTAGGGATACAAGCCCCTCAAGGGCGAATTTGGAAGTCTTCAGATTTTTTTCATCGGACGGATGCCCGGCGACCGCAACCTGCTCAGCCTCGACGCAAGCCTTGCGATCCCGGCCGTGTCCTCCGCTTCGAAGCATCTCGGCGCCGGCGACCAGGGCGGTCAGACCGCCCCCCTTGGGCGGTTAGATCGGCCCGGGCAATCTGACCGGCCCAGGCGGTCTGACCGCCCCTCCTGGGCGGTTGAACCGGCCTGAGTTGCCACAACTCCCCGTCGAGTCTTCGGCCTTTGTTTTGTGGCTCAACCGAGTAACCCAGTGGTTTTCTGGTGAACCACTGCAAACCCCACGAACTCGGTGTAGCCTCCGCCAATCTCCACTCATGACTCGGCTCCCACGTAGTCCCGGATCGACCTTGGTTTTGAGGCTCTACCATGAAACCGTCCACGACCTCATCTTGCTGTTCATGCCACCATGCGGCCCGCACTTGACCCCACTGGCCACCGGGTCCCTCGAACGAAGCCTACTTGTCTTCTACACACATGGAGGCCTCACCGACAACGACCTTTCCCACTTGATCTTCACCTGCACCAACACGAGTCAAGCCGCAACCTGCACCTGCAATACTTAGCCAAGAATTAGTCCACACAACATTGTCAATCACTCATCACACAAGGAAGCGACCATCCACCGGTCCTCGAACCACACATGGTCCTCAATCTCCCCCTTGATGAGTGCATTGACAACACCCACATGAAGTAACACAAGAGAAAAGAAAAAGAAAAGAAACAAATATAAAGAAAACTTAACAAGCGATCGAAAGCCAAAGAAAGGCGAAGAGCAAGATCACTTGAAGAAGGCAAGTCTCGGACCCCTTAGGCAACGGCAACGGCTCGACACATCCGAGACAAAACCATGCTCAAACAAAGAGAGCAAACCAACGAACCAAAGCTCGAACACCACAAAGAGCTCCCCCTGCACATATGCAAGCTCCCCCCGAACCAAAGCACACTCCCCCTGAACCAATGCAGCAATGCAACACGGGAATGCAGCAACGAGCAAAAATCTGCTCACTCAGCCCAGGGTTGTTAGACCGCCTACACTAGGCAGTTAGACCCCCTACCACACATCTGACCGCCTCGGTGGCGGTTAGACCGCCCCATGTGACTGGCCCTACACCAAACTGCTCAAAATTTTCCCGAACCAATTGGAACACCTTCGAACACTCCCAGGTGCCCAAAGCATGCACAAACTTCTCCCCCTTGTTGACAATGCATGAATCAAGGCAAAATGCGAAAAGTTTCAACATATAGATTCTCAAATATGCAAAATTCATCACAATGAGATACACACGTCCAAATGAGCAAGTTAGGTACTCTACAGGTTCGTAATGACCTTAACTACGAGATCACCAAGTTTCACAACCATTGGACAAGGCTAAAAAGGATTTGAGTAATTTTGCGAAAAGTTACTCTCTCATAAGCAAAGACCAAAACATGAGCAAAACATATCGAAATGACAAAGCCATACAAACTTTATGCTAGGACAGCCATTCTAATCATAAGACCATCACAAACACCCACAAGCACCTCATGTCATGTCAAAGCCACCGAGCCATGTGCTTACTTCTATATATGAGACTTCTCATTGGTAGGCATCATGCAATGGTTTCGCACCCAAAGCAAATTAATTTCAGCACATATGACATGGGAACATATTTTCCAAGCATTTTACATTTCATTTTCAGATTCATAATTGGTACATGAAATGTCTTTGCGACAAAAAGGAACTTATGCCCCTCCACAAGATAAAGCAAGAGGGCTAAACATTCATGATGGCAAATGAGCCTTTGGCCCCATATGATCAATAAACTAGCTATCCAACCACAAATTGAGCATAACCAAGCCACTAAAACATGTCAAGATCATATAAAGGCATTTACACATGAGAGAGCATATATGTGACATTTTTCAAAAACATAGCCATCGACCATGGATCATTCATCAAGATCATCAAGAGCTAAGCCAAACTAACCATAGCATACCAAACAAGCTCACAAAGACATATATAGCAACCCATGGTGAACAATGTATATAGGAGAAGCTTTTCCTATCCAATGCATATGATACAAAATGCATGCAAACTAAGATACAAGGATGCCTATACATCATGTTACATATGCCATGCCAAGTGCAAGAAATGCACAAAGGAAACTATACATATGCTACAAAGGAGCTCCCACACACCCAACTCGAGAAATCAAACACACACCAAGTTCCCCCCGCAAACGAGTGAAAGTTGCTTGATCTAGGGGTTTGGTGAAAATATCGGCTAGTTGGTCATTTGTGGGTACATGGATCAAAGCTATCTTTCCTTTCTCTACATTGTCTCTCAGAAAATGGTACCTCACTTCTATGTGCTTGGTTTTGGAATGGAGCATTGGGTTCTTTGCAACGCTTATGGCACTGGTGCTATCACATTGAAGTGGGACATGGGTATACTCCTCACCAAAGTCACTCATGGTGTATGAAATCCAAAGGAGCTGAGAGCAACAACTAGCAGCGGCAACGTACTCGGCCTCGATAGTGGATTGAGCAACACTCTACTGTTTGCGGGAAGACCAAGACACCAAAGAAGAACCCAAAAACTGGCAAGTCCCAGAAGTGGACTTCCTATCCAACCGACACCCGACAAAATCCGTGTCTGAAAACCATGAAATGCCAAAGAAGAGGACGCGGAGTACCAAAGGCCGAAGTCGGGAGTGTGACGCAAGTACCTAAAAATTCGCTTCACCGCTTGCCGATGCGAAGTCCTCGGAGACGCTTGAAAACGAGTGCACAGACATACCGAGAACTGGATGTCCGGCCTCGTCGTCGTCAAGTAGAGGAGTGACCCGATCATGCTTCGGTACTCCTTCTGATCCACTTGTTCACCTTCCTCGTCCGCATCAAGAGCTGTAGTCGTACTCATCGGCGTCGTCATAGCCTTGGAATCCTCCATCTTGAACTTTCGCACAATGTCCTTGGTGTACTTTGCTTGGTGCACAAATGTTCCTTCCTTTGATTGCTTGATTTGTAGCCCGAGGAAGAACTGCAACTCGCCCATCATGCTCATCTCAAATTCCCTGCTCATATCCTCTGCAAACCTTGCAACAAGAGAGTTAGACGAGCCACCAAAGACAATATCATCCACGTACACCTGCACAATCAGGATATCTCTGCCCTGCCTCAGCAAAAACAAGGTCTGATCGACCTTCCACATCTCAAAACCTCTCTCAAACAAGAACCTCCTCAACCTGCCATACCAAGCCTAGGCGCCTGCTTCAACCCATACAGCGCCTTCCTCAACTTGTACACCCGGTGGGGGTACTTCTCACTCTCAAACCCCGGAGGTTGCCTCACATACACTTCTTCCTCCAACACACCATTCAGAAAAGCACTCTTCACATCCATTTGGTGCAACTTGAACCCTTTAGCCACGGAAAAGGCTAGAAGGATCCTAATCACCTCCAAATGGGCTACGGGAACAAAGGTCTCCTCGTAGTCAATCCCCTCCTTCTGACTGAACCCTTGAGCAACAAGCCTCGACTTGTTCCTCACAACCTCACCTTTCTCTCCCTCTTTGTTCTTCCACACCCACTTTGTACCAATCGGCTTACACCTTAGGGGAGGGTCAACCAACTCTCAAACCTGATTCCTCTCAAAGTTCTCCAACTCCTCATGCATCGAATTAACCCAATTGTTATCAGATAGTGTGTGTCCAATGTCTCTGGGCTCAAAAGTAGCAACAAATGCAGCATGAGCGAAATGAAAATTGTTCCGAAACCTCGACCGTGTAGTGTGTTCATTCATGTCGTTCATGATCCTCGAAGCTGGGTGATCCACTTGTACTCGTCGTGGAGGTTCTCGCCTCGATGCTACCTCCCCCTCAACATCATCTTCTCCTCATTCTTGATTTGTCATCGTAGGTGTAGTAGAGGGTCCGTCCATCACCGTAGTCGAAGTAGTGGGTACACGTTCAGCCGGGGGCACTGCACCGCCATCTTCATTGTCTCCATGTTCATGCTCCTCCTCCTGAAATATCTCCTCGCCAAGCTCATCATCACCTGCACACTCAAAGACAAGCTGACTATGTGGCTCTGTCTCGTCGAAGGTTACCTCGCAAGTCTCCACGATTTGGTTAGTTTCAAGATTGAGCACACGATATGCTCTAGAATGAGATGCATAACCAAAGAAAATACCATCGACGTACCTAGCCTCAAACTTATCCAACTTCCTCGCCTTTCTTCGAATGAAACACTTGCAACCAAAGACATGGAAGTGACTCACCTTGGGTGTGCGACCATGCATCAACTCATAGCATGTTTTCTTCTTGTGCACTCTGAGGTAGATCCTGTTCGACACATAGCACGCGGTATTCACCGCCTCAGCCCAATACCTCCTTGGAGTCCTATGCTCATCAAGCATCGTCCGAGCCATCTCGCACAAAGGTTCTGTTCTTCCTTTCCACAACACCATTCTGGGGAGGCGTATACGGACTCGAAAACTGGTGCTCAAGACCCAAGTCATGGCAAAAGGTTTCAAAATGAGAGTTTCTGAATTCCGAGCCATTATCACTGCGGATAGCTCATATGGCATCACCATGCCTCTCGTTCCTCAACCTCAAGACTAGATCTCGAACAAAACCAAACATCTCCCCCTTATCCTCGAGAAAGAACACCCACGCATACCGAGAATAGTCGTCCACCACAACAAGGACATACCACTTCCCACCCGCAGATCGCACACGAGCTGGGCCAACAAGGTCCATATGGAGCAGCTCGCATGGACGCTCAGTCATCACATCGGTGAGAGGCGGGTGAGAAGAGGCTACCATCTTGGCATGCCTACACGGCGCACAAACCAACTCTTTCTCAAGCCTCAACCATGGCAAACCTCGGACCAAATTGAGTTTACTCAAGCGTGACAAAAGGTCGAAGCTCAAGTGACCCAACTTCCTATGCCACTTCCACAACTCACTCGAAGAACCAGCCAAGAAACAACGCTCCACACCCGAAGACTGAGAAAAATCAGCACGAAACACCTGACCCTCGGGAACGATCATACAAACAAGTCCCCTCGAGAGTCCAAAATCCGAGAACCACCGGGCCGAAACAACACCTCAAAATCCTCATCCAACAACTGGGACACAGAAAGCAAATTGTACTCGAGCGATTGAACAAGAGCAACACGCTTCAGAGCGATCTTGTCACTCACCTTAATCTCACCTTCTAAAAGCACACGCCCACGCCCATTGTCCCCAAAAGTGATGTACCTCTTTGTCACCACCAGGACGAGACTTGAGAACCACCCCCTGTCTCCGGTCATATGCCTCGAGCAACCAGAGTCAATCAACCAAATGTTCTTCAAGTCTCCCACCTAAAATTCAAAAACGAGCACGTGAGCGAACAAAATACTCAGCACTGGGGTTAGTACCAAAAGAGTAAAACCAGTGCCGAGCCATTTCCTCGAAAGTGGGGTTAGCACACACCAAACCATCTTTCCTACCAAAACTACCACCACGAACACCACCTCGGTAACCACTCCGAGGAAACCACCCCTCGCTGCCTGGAGGAGGACCAAAGCCATGAAAGACGACCCGTGGACCGTCCCTCCTCTCTTTATCAAAGCTACGACTCCTCCCATCCCTGTAGTGAACTCGAGGGGGAGAATGCGTAGCAAACTGACCACCTGCTGTAACACCCTAAAATTCCATCACCAAATTAATGTAAGCAACATGGTATTTAGATTTTATTTTCTAAGGATTAATTAAATTATCAAATAAATTTGGCCTTAAAAATATTTAAATATCATTTTAATAATTTAGAAGCAATAAGTGCTTGTGCATCATGATTTGAATGCATGAGTTTTGGTTGTCGTGTGATTTTAAAAATCTTAAAATACTTGTGAAAATTCTTAAAAATAATTGTGAAATATAATTGTGAAATTTGTGTAAAAGATTTGAATTTAAAAAAGGGTTTGAAAAATATTTAAAAAGGTTTTGAAAAAAGAAAAAAAACAACCCAACCCTCTTCTCCCTTCCCCTTTCGGCCCGCGTGGCCCAACTTCATCCCGCCGGCCCATCAACTTCCGGCCCACGCGGCCCAGTGCCCCGCCCCCTCCCTCTCCCTCACGCGGTCACCGACAGGTGGGGCCCACCTATCGGCACCTTCTTCCACTTCCAGCCGGCCAACTCCCCCATGGCCGCGCCGCCCGTCCACGGCGCCGCCCCTCCTCCCGCGCCTCTCGCGCCTCCCCCAATCAAAACCTCCCCATCAAGAAGCACTAAAGCCCCGCCTTCATTCTCCCCCATCAATTTATTCCGTTTCCTCCCCAATTAAACGCTCTCCCTTGAATGCATTGAAGGCCGCCGGCCGCCATGGCCATTGATGGCCATCACCCCGGCCGTGGCCCTATCCTCCTCCTTGCCCTATAAAAGCACACCCAGGTTGCCCCTTCATCCTCACCCGTGCCTCCCTTCCTCCCCTCCCTCTCCACAGAGCCGCCGCCGCCGCCATTTATGGCCGCCGCCGGCGAGCACCCGCCACCGCCTCGACCGCCCCTTCCTCTCCCTCCTACGCCCTATAAAGGATGCGCCAGGACCTCCTCTCTATCCCGCGCCCCTCCCCCTTCTCTCCTCGCTCACCACGACCGCCGCCACGGGGCACCACCGCCACCGCCGCCCCTCGCCGCCGATCTCCTCCTCCGCCGTGATTCCCTCTCATCCGAGCCCCTGGTAAGCTTCCCCTCTTCGCGTAGAGCCTTTCCGCGTCCAAATTCGAGGCCGGGAGCCCCGTATGGCCTCCTCCGGCGAGCCCGCCGCCGCCGCCGCCGCGCGCGCCGCCGCCGGCCGTCTCCCGCCCCGTCGCGGCCGCCCGTGTGGCACCCGGGCCGTCCGATCGCGGCGGGCGGTCCCGTATTAAAAGGGACCGCGTACCCCTTGGATCGGTCCACCGTGGGACCGGTGGACCGGTCCACGGCCGCGGTCCACGAGCTCGCGTCACCGCCCGCGTCGGCATGACGCGCCTTGCGTCGGCATCGCGTCGGCACGGCCCAACCGCAGCTCGCCACGTGGCGCCACCGCAGCTCACCCGCCGGCCGCCCTGGCAGGTTTGCAAATAAGTCCCCCATTTCTAGAAATTACAAGTATACCCTTCCACCATATAAAACCCTTGCAGTTTAGCCCCTGGTTTTTATAATCAAGCCCTTGACCTTTCAAAAATATTCACCCGCGGTCCAAAGCCAATCATTTGCACCAAAGACCTTCTAGTTTCACACATAATTATGTCTAGATCCCTGGAATCTTGCAGAAAACCCCCTAAACTTCTAGATATTCACAAATTAGTCCCTGAATCTTGTTTTAGCCATATCTTTTCCGTCCTAGCTCCGTTTTAAGCGTTCTTGGTGTCCATGCGACCGTCTTTTAAAGCCCGACAGTTCTAGAATCTTGTTTTATCCATATCTTTTGCGTTGTAACTCCGATTCCACCATTTCAAGATGCGTTAGGATCATATCAACTCAAAGTACACGTTAGGAGCAATGATGTACATGTTCTTTGTTTTATATTTTATTTTATTTAAATGTTAGATATGAATAAATCCTATTGCACATACTTTTCATATTAAAATCTAATTAGAAGTTTAAACACGTGTTTTCATAAGAAAGTTAATATGATTAATATTAAATGAACGTTTCTTTTAATTAAAATTTAATTAGATGTATACCTCGGTTTTTATAATCAAACTTAATTTGATTAATGATTATGCAATTTGCTTTCTACTAAAATGTAACATAGGCTATATCTCGAGTTTTCTTAATTAAATGTTAATTTGATTAAAATGAATATAAATGTGTTTTTAAATTATAATTTGATTAGAATAACTCGAAATATAAAGACAGACGCCTAGATGCTTTTACATGCTTCTTTTAAAATTAAATGTTTAATTTGCATAAATCATACTTTAATATTTATAAGTAAAATTGGAATAGGCTTATGTCGCCTTTTAAAATATAAATATAACTTGCTTAATTATAAATAGGGTATTTCTCTGAAATAACCTATACACATGATTTTACTTAATTAAAAAGATATCAAACGCATAGCCAGCTCTTGTTTGTGATCATCCAAATCTCCCGATAGTTCTGAGTGTTCCTTGTGTTCGCTTTCCTAGACCCAAACCTTGTTTTCCCTTTAAGCTTTTCATGCTTGGTGTATTGTTTTGTTTATTGTATGTATTCTTGTGTGCTCATAGACATCGTGCCGCTTTCAAGCGAGCAACCGCTGAAGTAGATCAAGAGCAAGTGTTTGAAGAAGAAGAACCTTAGTGTTTAAGCAAGGAAGGCAAGTGGTCTTCTCCCCCTGCATGATTCTATTTTACCCTATGTAATTGCATGACAACTAAGTTTATATTTAATATGATATTGCATTAAATTGATGGGAACGCCCTTTTTAAGGACTTACCTAGACTTTTATCCACAATCCTTGGATCAACCTGGTTTAACAAATGTTTTTGGGTAGAATATGCTAGTTGCTCAACTTGGGTTGGATAAAAATGGTTTTCCAAGATAAATGCTTATATGTTTTATGTCGATGATGCTTTTGGTAATACAAGATCATGTGATTTAATCGGAACATGGAGAACCACCCAAGAAAACATGCGCAACCACAGTGTTACATGGCTCTGACCTTAGCCAATTAATTAGGTGTGTGATCGTACTAGTGGCCCTTTTCCGAAAGGAGCAGAGGGGGATCCGGGTTGCAGGCGTATAGCCCAGTCCTTTTGGGGTAGTAGCCTTTGCTAAGGTACTGACCACTAGGGAGGGTTATGGTCCGCCCTGATCTGTAACTATGCGGGTCGTTAGTCTTTTGTATACCTTTGTAAAGGCTTCGTAGCGTCCCTATGCAATCACACTTCGGAAGTGTGGTATGATGCCTGATCAGCATCGCATGGTTGGGTTCAAAGTTCTTCGGAACTTTTACGCGAGCTGTGGGTAAAGTGTGCAAACCTCTGCAGAGTGTAAAACTGATCGATCAGCCGTGCTCACGGTCATGAGCGGCTTGGACACTCACATGATTAATAAACTTGAAGATGAGAATAAATCGTGGTTTGGTGAAGCTCGATGAGCTTTGGGTTGTTTTGCTTAAAAGTTTCTTAAGTGGGTTGGTATATACTTACATCTAGTAACTAGGCGTTCTTTAAATAAAAGTTTGACCAACATTAAAATGCTAACCACTGCAAAACCATAGCCTATCCTTGGTAGCCTTGCATTTTCCGCCATTTGTTGAGTACCAACCATAAGTGTACTCAGCCTTGCTTACCGCTGTTCAGAAGAGAACAATGGTGAAGAGTTCTACAACGACTTGAGGAGTTCTGAGGCTTGCGTCTCCCCCAGTCAAGTGCATGTGGAAGCGGAAGACGAAGACTCGACGTGTAGTTATCGTTTTCCGATGTTAAAGACCTTCGTGTCTTCCGAATGAGTGTAGTAAGTGTTAAACCCCCCCCCCCCCCCCCCCCCCCCCCCCCCCCCCCCTTGTTACGTTTTACTGTCTATGATATTACACTCATTTCGTCTATCGTATGTGTGGAACTAGATCCTCGCACACATATGAGATGCATCTGGTTTCCCTCCGGAAATCGGGTGTGACAGAGTGGTATCAGAGCAGTGTTGACTGTAGGAACGCAGCCTTAGCTAGAAATTGTCGAAAATTAAGGATTCATGTTCTAGAAAGCCATGTCATCCTTCAAATTTATCTTATTTACGCATAAAACTAATTTATCCATTGTTCTTTGACAAAACCCATCAATTGTTTTTGATCTATACTGAGTTCAGTTCTTGTTCTGTCAGCTGGATCTACCACCAGTGTTTCCTAGTATAAGTTCTTAGATGACCTACCCTCTTATCAACTTCGATAGAATCGTTCCTGTGAGGACGTGCGATGTAAATGCTTGATTGTTTGAACTCATGTTTGATTTGGAGTTTTGATTGTGTGAGTTGTATTGTGGAGTGATGGCCACAAATGCAACAAGAAATAAATTATTAGATTAATAGAGATAGTTTGGGTTTAAATCTGGGTTATCCTTATCTGCCATTCAAGCTGGTTGATGTTGAAAGATCAAAGCTTAGAAATAACACCAACATCGACAACAAGAAATCTACTAGTGAATACAGACATCAACATATGAGAGAAGTTAAAGAAAAAGATGGTCAATTTCTTTCACCCCTGTTGTTCTTCTCTCTACCACTGTGATTACAATCACAACAAGAAAAGATGGATATGATATCAATGATTTTACCTTGCTCCTCAATTTGTTTATTTCCAACCTCTTCTGAGCTTACCTTTATCACACAACCGGATGGTGAGTCCCAATGGAAATCATGAATATAAAGACAACAAAAGAAACATCGACATTCCATCTACAACCTCAGCAATTGAACGCAAGATGCTAGAGTATATGGCAACACAAACTCAGACTCTGCAAGCAATGACTCAAACCATGGTTAATATCCATCAGTATATTATAGAGCAAGCATCAAATCCTAAGAACCCCAACCTTGTTTTGGGTGAAACCGTCAGATTCCAACTGTTTCATCGTCATTGGATAAAGAAAATCTATCAGTCATGCAAGCTCAAGTCTTACAAGGACAGAAGCAGAACAATACGTCATCCCCTCATAATATAGAGATAACCAAAACTGGAGTTCCTGCCGGACCAGTAAAGAAGCAAGTTGTAGAAGTATGGAATCATCAAAATAATAAGAGAAGTCATGGAGCACCAGAGTTGCGGACGAATGAACAACATGAACATATGAAGATTACATGAACATGTCAATGTTGTGAGCATTATGGTCGTTCACGTCTCCAAAAAGAAGCCAGCCTAATGAGAGATGAGGCTAGACAATGTTACCATTTGGATATCAATAAGAAAAGGGAGTTATGTACCCAAAATCAGTCCCAGAAGAAGTTGCTCAAGCTGTAGATAGTAATCAGATTATCAACCTTGAGGATTGGAGTATAAATTTCAATGAATTTCAGCCGGACGGAATCAAACAACTCAAGAAGCATGCAAGTGAAGAAAGTCAAGGCAATCAAGACAAGAGAAATGATAGCAGTAACAACCTGGGATGTGATCAATATGTGTCACCATATCCAAACCCGGAGGATACACATACAAAGTTCTGGAATACTGAGCCACCTATGTTCTCTAACACTATGGATCACCTAGAAGCCGATGAATGGATCACAACAATTGAACGAAGCTAGACTTGGTGCAATGCAACGATAGAGAGAAAGTTTTGTTTGCATCGGACAACTTGTAGGAGCGACCTCGAATGGTGGAATTCTTACATCTACGAACATGAGCAACCACAAAGTATTGTTTGGGAAGAATTCAAGGACAACTTTATAACACACTTCATTCCTATAAGTACGATGAAGCTCAAAAGGAAGGAGTTCCTTAACTTGAAGCAAGGGCAAATGACAGTGAATGAGTATAGGGATAAAATTATTCAGTTATCTATGTACGCACCAAGATCGTCTGAAAGTGATAAAAAGAAACGAGAACATTTCCTCAAGGGTTGAATGAAGACCTTCAGAGTATACTAAGCTTACATGAATATTCTAGTTTGCAAGATGTCATCAACAAAGCTATTGAATTAGAGAGCAAACTACAGGAAATCATAAGTAAGAAGAGGAAAATGAATTTTCCAGAGCAACATGAGAACAATTCACATCTTTACCATTTGACTCAAGGATCAGAACATGAGTATGAAGATCCACCATGCAATCGTCGAAACATTAAAGAAAGTGGAGATTGTTTCTACTGCAAAGATCATGGACATTTTATTAGCAGGTGTCCTAAGAAACGTACTGACCGATATGAAAACAAAGCTCAGCAGAGACAGAACAAGCAAATCAATACCCAAGAAGCCTTGGATCAAATGGAGAAGAATATTAAAAGTTGTGTATGAGGACCCGAAGTATGATTCGAGATGGCTAAGCTTAGGAAAAGAAACAATTATGGAAGTCGATCCAGCTCTATTCAAATCACTTTATCAAGAAAAGAAGAAAAATCCTACAAAGGCAAATCAACAGAGTCGAGAAAAAGGAATGGACAGTTACAAGTGGAGTTAGGTTGAGTATTCCAATGATGTTTATAAAGTGAGTTGTGAAAAATAAAGAATTATGTTTATGGAGCTTGTGTAAGACGAATTATATGGAAGCAAGATAAGCAGTGTGGGATGCTAAACACCCGAACTCTTGTTTCATGCTAGCCTTTGTGAATCTCGGGATGAGAATCTGTCTTAAATTGGAAGTTCAAATTGCTTCATCTTTTTGAGTTCATCTCTTCATGCATTAGTACACTATTCATATCTGGAATACCTTTCTCTAACAATCAGATGATAAGCACCAGGTCAAGAGAAGGTCAAGACATTCCATCTGATGTCTGTGCTCATATTGCTAATCAGCAGAATCAAGCACCACCCCCACCCTTCAACCGAGCAATGGATCCAGTAACGCAACAGTTCCTTGTCACTCAGATGCGGCTAATCCAAAACCTGACTGCCACTATTCAAAACATTCAAGCTCAGCAAAATCAGTCACCACCAGCAGGACCACCAGCACCGATGGACAAGCATAAGGAATTCATGAGTCACCGTCCTCCCACATACTCCTACTCAACCGATACATTAGATGTTGATGATTGGTTAAAGACTGCCACCAAGAAGTTGGGATGACACAATGCACTGATCGAGAGATCGTCTTGTATACAACAGACTGTTTGTAAGGATTAGTAGCTGAATGGTGGAATGCGTACACTGTCGCACATGCTGCACCTAACACCATCACCTGGCAGGAGTTCAAGGATAATTTTCGTGTGCACCACATTCCCTCTGGTGTGATCAAGCTTAAGCAAAGGGAGTTCCTCGCTCTAAAGCAAGGCAATATGTCAGTTAATAAGTATCTGGACAAGTTTACTCAGTTATCTCTATGCACTAGATGAAGTTAATACTGACCCAAAGAGGCAAGAATGCTTCCTAGATAGTTTGATAGAGCCACTCAACTATCAACTACAGAGTCACAGCTTCCCGGACTTCGTTACATTACTGAACAAAACTACAGGTCTGGAGAACAAACGTTTGAAACTTGGTGAACAGAAGCGCAATTTGCAATCTCGTGGACAATCAGTAATACACGTCCCCGCTTCAACTCATCACAAGGTTCTCAGTTTAGTTCTGGTTAATCAAGTGGAAATTATTTGCAAAATTCTCAGTTGCAGCGTTCAACCCAGCAGTCCTAACATTCTAGCCAACAAACACTACATGTTCCAAGTCATCATCGAGATCACCTAGGTGCACTAATGAGAAACGACTCTCAAGTTCACTCTAATGGTTGTTTCAGTGGTGGAGAATTGGAACGGTATGCTAGCATCTACCCAAACCGTAACATCTAGACTCCCAAGAAAGACAATGGACAGAGGTTCGGACAACCATCATCTCCGATATGTCATGGAAGTGCAAATTCTCAGACCAATAAGGGTCAATGGAATTACGTGCGTGGCAGAGTGAACCACGTGACAGCTGAACAAGTTCAAGACGCTCCTGGTTCTGTGCTGGATACGTTTCCTGTCAACTTTGTGCCTACAACGATTTTATTTGATTCCGGAGCATCACATTCATTCATTGCCGAATAATTCGTGGCAAAGCATAATATACCTATGAATTCTATGAAGACACATTTGTTGATTGGTTTCCCGAATGGTGAAATGAAGTCCACTCATGTATGCCCACGAGTCAATCTTAAGATCAGGGAAATAGATTTTCAAGCTGATCTAGCAGTACTTACATCTAGTGAAATAGATGTGAAACTTGGAATGGATTGGTTAGGCGAATGTGACAGAATAATTCTGTGTGCCAAGAAGTCAGTACTCCTAACTAGTCTGCAAGGAGATGGGATTGAGGTTGTTGCTACTGCCCTACCCAAAAAAAAGGCAAAGTGAATCAAGATTAAGGAAAGTAGGTGAAGGAGCTATGCGTGATGGAAGAACTCAGTGTACAAGATGGATTCAGAATAATACCCTTAGTTCTTTTCAATCTCTCCGAATCTCGGGACGAGATTCTTTTTAAGGGGGGTAGATTTGTAACACCCTAAAATTCCATCACCAAATTAATGTAAGCAACATGGTATTTAGATTTTATTTTCTAAGGATTAATTAAATTATCAAATAAATTTGGCCTTAAAAATATTTAAATATCATTTTAATAATTTAGAAGCAATAAGTGCTTGTGCATCATGATTTGAATGCATGAGTTTTGGTTGTGGTGTCATTTTAAAAATCTTAAAATACTTGTGAAAATTCTTTAAAATAATTGTGAAATATAATTGTGAAAATTTGTGTAAAAGATTTAAATTTAAAAAAGGGTTTGAAAAAGATTTAAAAAGGTTTTGAAAAAAAACAACCCAACCCTCTTCTCCCTTCCCCTTTCGGCCCGCGTGGCCCAACTTCATCCCGCCGGCCCATCAACTTCCGGCCCACGCGGCCCAGTGCCCCGCCCCCTCCCTCTCCCTCACGCGGTCACCGACAGGTGGGGCCCACCTGTCGGCACCTTCTTCCACTTCCAGCCGGCCAACTCCCCCATGGCTGCGTCGCCCGTCCACGGTGCAGCCCCTCCTCCCGCGCCTCTCGCGCCTCCCCCAATCAAAACCTCCCCATCAAGAAGCACTAAAGCCCCGCCTTCATTCTCCCCCCATCAATTTATTCCGTTTCCTCCCCAATTAAACGCTCTCCCTTGAATGCATTGAAGGCCGCCGGCCGCCATGGCCATTGATGGCCATCACCCCGGCCGTGGCCCTATCCTCCTCCTTGCCCTATAAAAGCACACCCAGGTTGCCCCTTCATCCTCACCCGTGCCTCCCTTCCTCCCCTCCCTCTCCACATAGCCGCCGCCGCCATTTATGGCCGCCGCCGGCGAGCACCCGCCACCGCCTCGGCCGCCCCTTCCTCTCCCTCCTACGCCCTATAAAGGATGCGCCAGGACCTCCTCTCTATCCCGCGCCCCTCCCCTTCTCTCCTCGCTCACCACAGCACCGCCGCCACGGGGCACCACCGCCACCGCCGCCCCTCGCCGCCGATCTCCTCCTCCGCCGTGATTCCCTCTCATCCGAGCCCCTGGTAAGCTTCCCCTCCTTCCCCTCTTCGCGTAGAGCCTTTCCGCGTCCAAATCCGAGGCCGGGAGCCCCGTATGGCCTCCTCCGGCGAGCCCCACCGCCGCGCGCGCCGCCACCGGCCGTCTCCCGCCGTCGCGGCCGCCCGTGTGGCACCCGGGCCGTCCGATCGCGGCGGGCGGTCCGGATTAAAAGGGACCGCGTACCCCTTGGATCGGTCCACGGTGGACCGGTGGACCGGTCCACGGCCGCGGTCCACGAGCTGCGTCACCGCCCGCGTCAGCATGACGTCAGCTTGCGTCAGCATCGCGTCAGCACAGCCAACCGCAGCTCGCCACGTGGCGCCACCGCAGCTCACCCGCCGGCCGCCCTGGCAGGTTTGCAAATAAGCCCCCCATTTCTGGAAATTACAAGTATACCCTTCCACCATATAAAACCCATGCAGTTTAGCCCCTGGTTTTTATAATCAAGCCCTTGACCTTTCAAAAATATTCACCCGCGGTCCAAAGCCAATCATTTGCACCAAAGACCTTCTAGTTTCACACATAATTATGTCTAGATCCCTGGAATCTTGCAGAAAACCCCCTAAACTTCTAGATATTCACAAATTAGTCCCTGAATCTTGTTTTAGCCATATCTTTTCCGTCCTAGCTCCGTTTTAAGCGTTCTTGGTGTCCATGCGACCGTCTTTTAAAGCCCGACAGTTCTAGAATCTTGTTTTCTCCATATCTTTTGCGTTGTAGCTCCGATTCCACCATTTCCAGTTGCGTTAGGATCATATCAACTCAAAGTACACGTTAGGAGCAATGATGTACATGTTCTTTGTTTTATATTTTATTTTATTTAAATGTTAAATATGAATAAATCCTATTACACATGCTTTTCTAATTAAAATCTAATTAGAAGTTTAAACACGTGTTTTCATAAGAAAGTTAATATGATTAATATTAAATGAACATTTCTTTTAATTAAAAGTTAATTAGATGTATACCTCGGTTTTTATAATCAAACTTAATTTGATTAATGATTATGCAATTTGCTTTCTACTAAAATGTAACATAGGCTATATCCCGAGTTTTCTTAATTAAATGTTAATTTGATTAAAATGAATATAAATGTGTTTTTAAATTATAATTTGATTAGAATAACTCGAAATATAAAGACAAACGCCTAGATGCTTTTACATGCTTCTTTTAAAATTAAATGTTTAATTTGCATAAATCATACTTTAATATTTATAAGTAAAATTGGAATAGGCTTACATCGTCTTTTAAAATATAAATATAACTTGCTTAATTATAAATAGGGTATTTCTCTGAAATAACCTATATACATGATTTTACTTAATTAAAAAGATATCAAACGCATAGCCAGCTCTTGTTTGTGATCATCCAAATCTCCCGATAGTTCTGAGTGTTCCTTGTGTTCGCTTTCCTAGACCCAAACCTTGTTTTCCCTTTAAGCTTTTCATGCTTGGTGTATTGTTTTGTTTATTGTATGTATTCTTGTGTGCTCGTAGACATCGTGCCAGTTTCAAGCGAGCAACCAGTTGAAGTAGATCAAGAGCAAGTGTTTGAAGAAGAAGAACCTTAGTGTTTAAGCAAGGAAGGCAAGTGGTCTTCTCCCCCTGCATGATTCTATTTTACCCTATGTAATTGCATGACAACTAAGTTTATATTTAATATGATATTGCATTAAATTGATGGGAACACCCTTTTTAAGGACTTACCTAGACTTTTATCCACAATCCTTGGATCAACCCGGTTTAACAAATGTTTTTGGGTAGAATATGCTAGTTGCTCAACTTGGGTTGGATAAAAATGGTTTTCCAAGATAAATGCTTATATGTTTTATGTCAATGATGCTTTTGGTAATACAAGATCATGTGATTTAATCGGAACATGGAGAACCACCCAAGAAAACATGCGCAACCACAGTGTTACATGGCTCTGACCTTAGCCAATTAATTAGGTGTGTGATCGTACTAGTGGCCCTTTTCCGAAAGGAGCAGAGGGGGTCCCGGGTTGCAGGGGTATAGCCCGGTCCTTTTGGGGTAGTAGCCTTTGCTAAGGTACTGACCACTAGGGAGGGTTATGGTCCGCCCTGATCTGTAACTATGCGGGTCGTTAGTCTTTTGTATACCTTTGTAAAGGCTTCGTAGCGTCCCCATGCAATCACACCTCGGAAGTGTGGTATGATGCCTGATCAGCATCGCATGGTTGGGTTCAAAGTTCTTCGGAACTTTTACGCGAGCTGTGGGTAAAGTGTGCAAACCTCTGCAGAGTGTAAAACTGATCGATCAGCCGTGCTCACGGTCATGAGCGGCTTGGACCCTCACATGATTAATAAACTTGAAGATGAGAATAAATCGTGGTTTCGTGAAGCTCGATGAGCTTTGGGTTGTTTTGCTTAAAAGTTTCTTAAGCGGGTTGGTATATACTTACATCTAGTAATTAGGCGTTCTTTAAATAAAAGTTTGACCAACATTAAAATGCTAACTGCTGCAAAACCATAGCCTATCCTTGGTAGCCTTGCATTTTCCCCCACTTGTTGAGTACCAACCATAAGTGTACTCAGCCTTGCTTACCGCTGTTCAGAAGAGAACAATGGTGAAGAGTTCTACAACGACTTGAGGAGTTCTGAGGCTTGCGTCTCCCCCAGTCAAGTGCCTGTGGAAGCGGAAGATGAAGACTCGACGTGTAGTTATCGTTTTCTGATGTTAAAGACCTTCGTGTCTTCCAAATGAGTGTAGTAAGTGTTAAACCCCCCTTGTTACGTTTTACTGTCTATGATATTACACTCATTTCGTCTATCATATGTGTGGAACTAGATCCTGGCACACATATGAGATGCATCTGGTTTCCCTCCGGAAATCGGGTGTGACACCTGCTGACTCTCCAGACCAACCACCAGCAACACCACCTCCAAAACTGAAACCTCTCGACTCACCACCTCGAAAACCACTCCGCCTAGAATTCTGCGGGCGGTTGAACCGCCTAGCCAGGCCGGTCTAACCGTCCCCCTGCGGGGCGGGGCCGGTCGACCGACCGCCCTAGCCGGGCCGGCTCGACCGCCCTCTCCGGAAGCTCGCTCCTCGGGCCGCGGGAACTCGCATCTCCCCATGCCGGAACACTTCTCACCACAGCTTTACCCTTAGGCAGTGGCATACGAGGCCTAGGTACACCATGGAAAGGGTTGTACCTATCCTTGTTCGCCCACTCCTTTGCCATCCTCTCTTCCCGCTTCCTCTTGAAGCAAAACTCATCCTTGTGACCCTCTTTCCCACAATAGCCACAATGGAACCTCACAAGCTTAGTCTTAGGCTTGGATTGGGGCTGCTCACTTGGTTTCTCTCCACTCAACCTCTCCACCGGTTTCTCCTCACTAGCCTTCTCACTCTCTTTCCCAAAGAACACTTTCCCGGAAGTGCTCACAAACTTGATAGGCTTTTGGAGATCATTTGTGGGTGTAGGAAACACGGGTGGAGCTGGGATTGTGTCTAGTCGGTTCCTAAGATGGTTAGGTTTTGGGGGAAAATCATTCTTGTGGTGGGTTTTTGGTGGCTCTGGGATATTCTCTCCACTTCCCTCACCAACCTTGTTTGCCCCAAGTCCCTCACTATCCTGCCTCTTAAATGCCTCGATCATCATCCTCAACTGAGGCTCATGACTAGACAACCAACCCATCAACTTTCTCAGCTCATCATTCTCATCCTGCAAACGATCAACATAATGTGCAAGTTCCAGATTTTTCAAAGCATGCATTTCATAGGTAGAGCATGATGTAGGCATGGGTTCCTTCAATTTAGCCTCAAGAGAACTAGTGTAAACATGCATCTCATCAATTTTAGCATGCAAAATAGGGCAAGAAGTGCAAACACCTAGCAAAGCAGATCTAGATTTAAGCTCAGCCACTTCAACCCTAAGCACATCTAGTTCCTCGCACTTGGAGGCATGCTTTTCCTTGAACAAAGCAAGATCAGCAAGAAAGATGGAGCAATCAGCACAATCAACCTCATCGGAAACAACAGGACTAGCCTTAAGGGAATCAATCTCAAGCTTGCTATCAAGAACCTGTGTTTCTAGCTCAGCCACTCTAGTCCTAGCATCCTTGAGTGAAGCCCTAAGCTCCTTTCTCATTTTCTTTGCCTCTCTAAGCATGTCATCACGATTATCAAGCAAAGTACCAAGCCATTCATTCTCCTGGCGCAAGAAAGGAAGCTCATCACGCACCTCGTCGTCGGACTCAGAATCCGAGTCGCTCTGTGTGCTCTTCTTGCTGCCGGAGCTCAGCGCCATGGTGCAGAAGTCGTCTCTAGCGAAGCAGCTCAGCCCGCTCAGGTTCTTGGACGACTTCTTGCCCTTGCGAGATCACCTTCATCTTCACTGCTACTCGAGCTCGAGGTGGAGTACACGGAACTGGAGTCTACGTCGCTCACACTAACCATCGCTCGGGCCTTGCCTCGGCTCTCCTTCTTCCTCAATCGTCGCTCGTCCTTGTGATTGTTCTTGTACTTGCTCTTGTGGTCGCGCCTCGACCGGTACTTGCCATCGTTCCTCGGCTTGTGCTTGTAGTCGTCCTTGTTCTCGACCTTCTCCGGGCAGTCGGCGACGAAGTGTCCTGGCTTGCCGCACTGGAAGCATGTCCTCGTGTTCCTCCTCATGTTCACTCGGTTCTCGTGCAGCCTCTCGAACCGCCTCGTCAGGAGCGCCAGCTCGTCCTCTCCAAGCACGTCGAACTCCTCATCTGGCATAGACATCAAAGAGGACAAAGAGAACATTGGGGTGGATGGGTTAGTGTAAGCCTTTCCTTTCGAACCACCAACGAGGGCGAGACTATGGGAATCAGTCGGACCCTCGAGCTTGGCAGTCATGCCCCTATCCACCTCAACCGACTTGAGCTTCGAGAACAGCTCGTTCACCGTCAGAGTGTCATACTTCTCCGACTCCACAATGGCCTCAAACTTTCCGCCCCTTATTGTACGATCCAAAGAGTGTAAGAGCTTGACCGCTCTATCATGATCATCGTATGGGAGCACGTCCACATTGGCCCTCATGTTGTTCACAACCACCGTGAACCTCTGAAACAAGGCATCGATGGACTCACCGGGAGATGAGTGAAGTTCTCGTACTCTCTCCGGTAGGTCGCATACATCCGTGCCTGAACCTGGGCATTCCCAACATGAGCCTCCTTCAGCACCGTCCAAATTCTACAAGCCAAGTGTTCGGTGTGCACCCGATCGAACTCAGGCTGACACAGAGCACGAAACAAGTAGTCGACCACCTTGTTGTTGGCATCGAACCTATCCCTCGATCCTGGAGCAAGGAAGTCCATCGGCTGGACATAGCCTGTGTCCACCGTGACATCCCAAAGGATCTGACCCTTTCCGCGGAGGAACGCACCCATCTGCTTACTCCACATCTGGTAGTTCTTGCCATCGAAGTGTGGAGGACCCGAACCCCGTTCCTGGTACGCCATCCTTGGATCTTAGACTGGTTAGAGTCAACAAAGACCCGAACCGGCTCTGATACCACTTGAAGGACCGATTAGGCGACCAGAGAGGGGGGGAGTGAATGGGAGCCGATAAAAATTCTTCTCGAAGGAGATTGAAACTCCGACAAGATGAACTCGCTCGGTCGGACCCCCAAAATCACACGCTCCGCACTTCTACCTTCCGTTTGCCAAAACCACGTAGCCACTGGAGTGCTACTGGTCCTAGGAACAAACACTACCAGCAACCCCAGCACACACGCACCCACGACAGCGGAAACAACTCGAAAGCCGGCTGTCCAGAGGGGGCGGTTAGACTGGGTATATGGGGCGGTTAGACCGCCTCCACCAGGCAACCAAGAAATCCTCCGAAACACCTGTTCCGAGCACCAAAACGCACCACGGTTTCACCAACAAAGATCTCTGGTCAAGGCCATGCTAGCTACTAGGAAATCTTAGCGAAAACCAAAACTTCACCCAGGGGCCTAGGGGCGGTTAGATCGGCTACAAGGGGCGGTCTAACCTCCTGTACCCAGCAACGAACTCCAAACAAGAACTCCTAGCAAACGGCACGAGAACGACCCGAAACTTCACCCAGACGCTCCTCTGATCAAGGCGAACAAACCCACAGAGGAAAATCCGGCGAAACAAAACTTTGACCTGGAAAGCCCAGGGCGGTTAGACCGCCCCCTCCAGGTGGTTAGACTGCCCCTTCCATAAAACAAACCCGCGGGTCAAACCTCAACTTCCTCGCGCCCAATCTCCCGAATCACTCCACAGATTGCAACAAAACTTCGGGAATAGCTGGGTTACATCCTAGGCAACCTCTACCTCAAAGAAATCGACCCGAAATGCTCACAATCAAGAGGAATCGAAGAAATCGCCTCTCTAGGTCAAGAACTCGCCCAACTCGAAAAACCACCAAATCAAGTCCGATTTAAGATAGATTTGGGGGCAAAGTCACCAGCCAAAGAGGCACAAGATCCTCATACGTGACACCCACCAAAGACCCCAAGAAATCGTCCTCAAAACACCGCCAATAAAGAGCTCCGAAAATCAACACAAGAAGGACGGGAAAACCACCTTGAGGAACAACGCCGAACCATCTATACATACCATAAAGGTTCATACAAGGTCTAGCTTGCCACCCATACATCCATCCCTCTAGATCTCACATGAAGCTCTCAAGCTAGTCCTAGGAAAAACTAGGGAAAAAGGAGAACGAAAAATGGAAAAACAAATGAGCTAGCGTCCCAAGAGTTGGCTGCCAACCATCCACTCAATGAGTATATATGGAGGCACCCAAAAGACTAAACTACCCTTACTTAAAACTAGGGATACAAGCCCCTTAAGGGCGAATTCGGAAGTCTTCAGATTTTCTTCATCGGACGGATGCCCGGCGACCGCAACCTGCTTAGCCTCGACGCAAGCCTTGCGATCCCGACACGTGTCCTCCGCTTCGAAGCATCTTGGCGCAGGTGACCAGGGCGGTCAGACCGCCCCCCTTGGGTGGTTAGACCGGCCCGGGCAATCTGACCAGCCCAGGCGGTCTGACCGCCCCTCCTGGGCGGTTGAACCAGCCTGGGTTGCCATAGCTCCCCGTCGAGTCTTCGGCCTCGGTTTGTGGCTCAACAGAGTAACCCAGTGGTTTTCTGGTGAACCACTGCAAACCCCGCGAACTCAGTGTAGCCTCCGCCAATCTCCACTCATGACTAGGCTCCCGCGTAGTCCCGGCTCGACCTTGGTTTTGAGGCTCTACCAAGAAACCATCCACGACCTCATCTTGCTATTCATGCCACCATGCGGCCCGCACTAGACCCCACTGGCCACCGGGTCCCTCGAACGAAGCCTACTTGTCTTCTCCACACCTGGAGGCCTCACCGGCAACGACCTTTCGCGCTTGATCTGCACCTGCACCAACACGAGTCAAGCCGCAACCTGCACCTGCAATACTTAGCCAAGAATCAGTCCACACAACGTTGTCAATCACTCATCACACAAGGAAGCGACCATCCACCGGTCCTCGAACCACAGATGGTCCTCAGAAAGGCATGTTACCCTCCGTGAAGGTGGATTGGTTGGGTACGAAATATTCAGGGGAAGGCTGGTTCAAACTTAGAGACTTTGGCTTTTATGAGACGCAACTCTTCCTGTAGTTTGGCGATTTCGACCTTGTGCCTTTGGATTTCCTTGGCTGACTCAGCCTCTTGTTGCACTGCCAAAAGCCTCTTTAGTTTTGGCCAGCTCGTGGCCTCCTTCCGTAACTTTGCCAGCTCGGCCTCATAAGTTGCCTTGGTCGTGGCCGCAGTAGGATTTGGTTCTGGGAGCTCTTCTCCCTGAGTGAGAAAGTTGGACGGGTTCAATTCCTCGTCAAGGGATGACGAAGCCCCCTTGCTGGAATTAACAGTGGTCCTCTTCTTCCTTGTGGACATCTTGGGTTTCTTACTCAAGCCAAACACAAATAGTGTGCGCCAATTGTTGTGCTATGCTGAAGCTTTAACACGAACAATGAAAGGAACGAAAGGACTCAAGCAAACAAACTCAAATGAATGCCAAATGAAGACAAAACGTGAAGCATCCCCTCATTAGATGTCACACCCTGAAATTTCCTAATTTCAGGATGTGAATAGGATGAAAATTAAAACAACAATTTTCTCATAATTTTAAAATTTTTCCAACATTTATTTTCTATACAGGAGATATAGTATAGGAAAAATCTTTGTTTGATTTTCTAAATTAAATAAATAGTTGTGAGTGTTGCATTCATGTTGATGCATCTTGGTACTTCTTGAGTGCAAAAGGTTTAAAAAATGCGTTTAGGTGCTGACCAAAGTCTTCCGAGAATTTTTCAGATTTTTCTAGAGTTTATTATCATTTTCCTTGAGCTATTTCTATTTATTAGAAGGATCTAAAATCTTTTTCATGAGCTCCAAATATTTTATTTGGGTTGTTCGTGTCTTAATCTAGCTCTGGGAATTTTCCTGGAATTTTTGTGATTTTCAAAGTATTTTTCGTGGCTTTATTGAATTATCTAGCAATTTCTAGAATATTCTTTTTCACGAAAAATGTTTTTTGAAAATTCCTTTTTCTTTCCCTCTTTCGGCCTACAGCCATTTTCGGCCCAGTTATCAAAGTCTGTTCGTGCCCCTCCATTCCCTGGCCTTGTTCGCCTTTGCACTCAAGCAGGCCGCAACCCAACCGTTGGCCCACCCTACTCCCCTCTCCTCTTACGCAAGCTTAGGCAGGCTGCAGCACAGCTCAGTCCGACCCGGTCCGCTTCGGCCCAACCGCTCCGACCCGCGAGCCCACCCGCGGAAGCCCATCCAGGCCTAGGTCCCCAACTCCTCCAGTGTCCATGGCGGACACGGCTTGCGCCGGCCGCCGCCTCTCCCTCGGCATCCGTGTTATGCACGCCAAGCCAACCTCGTGCCTCGTGCACTATATAGCCGCGCCGGCCGAGCTCCCGCGTGCCCTAGCTCCCTTCGCCACCCTTGCGCCACCGTCGGCCATTGCCGAGCTCGCCGCCGCCTCGGTTGCTTGCCGGAACCAACCAAGGTCCCCAGGAGCGCCACGTCACCATGACGAAGTCCCTCCATCCCTTCTCGTCGACTGCCGAGCACCGGAACCCCGCCGTCACCTGAGAACGTCGTCGGTCGCTGCTGTCTCTACCGCCGACCATCTCTCTGTCCTCCTCTGTCCAAAGTGAAGGCTCCATCGAGATCCCCTTCGGCTCCTCTCCGTTTTCCCTTTCTTACCCGAGCCCTCACCCTCCAGGTCATCGGCGACGCCAGCGACCGGACCCGCCGGAGCGCCCCTGCCTCTGTTTTGAACCGGTGAGGAAGAAGAAGACTCGGTGGTTTTGTAGTAAGGCCCCTGTCTTTTCCCGTAACCTTTAGATTAGTTTTGTCTCTTGCATCTTTTACGAGTTAAACCCTAGATCTTTTAGGTCTTTTGCATCTAGATCCAACCCAAAGCCATTTTGCAGATCTAACCCTGATCTTAGATCTATTCGCAAGCACTATTCAATGTGTCTTGCAGATCTTCTCTGCTAACCCCTGACATCTATAGTTAATCACAACTAGGTCCTCTAATCTTGTTTTCTCCATAAAATCTATGTTTTAGATCCGTTTTAATCCGTTCAAGTTACGTTAGGTTCATAATAAAATAAAGCACGCGTTAGTGGTGTGTTTTCATCATGATTGTTTTCGAAAAATTAATTTAATATTAATTTTGTTAATATCTATTAAGCATGCCTTTTCTAAATAAAAGATACATAGTGTTATACACCATTTTTATAATCAATATTAATTTGATTAATTTTTATTTCACATGCTTTTATAAATAAAATCTGTTTAGATCTTTATCTCGGTTTTCATAAACCAAATGTTAACTTGCTTAATAGTTAATTAATCTTTTCTAATTAAAATTTGATTAGGTTCTTTCTACGGTCTTGCAAATAAAGTTTAATCTGAATTAATTCCAACTTAGGATACTTTTCTTTATGAAATATCTTATCATATGTTTTGCTAATTAAAATAAACATAGCACATAGTCTTTTGTGTTTCACATATGCAAAGCCTTCGTTAGACGTTCTTTATCAAGCTCTATCTCAGTGTGATCTTTCCGGTCCTTGCTCAACCTTCCACAACCATCTCTTTAAAGTTAACCAAGCCTTTCTTCCTCTAAGCACGGTTTGTGTGCTTTAGTGATCCATCTAATCGAGCGTATTCTTTAGTGCGTTCTTTTAAAGCTTCTCTTTTGATTGGTGCATTGTTCTAAGTTTGCTTGTTTGTTTGCTTGTGTATGCTTGTGCCCGATGATTGATGCGAGTAGAGTGAACGTGGTTCTAGAGCTTGGAAGAGTATGAAGATGAAGAATTCCGAGCAACTACTGTGTGGTTAAAGGCAATTGTGTCCTTGATCTTTTGTCCCAATAACTATGATTAATCACTTTGCATTGCTTGCATTAATATTGATAGGTCCTATTAAGGTTTATCCTAGTCTTTGATTGTCATTCCTTGTCAACCTGGGTTTAAGTTTATGTTGGGTAGCTATGCTAGTTGCTCTATTTGGGTTGTGGTGGTTTAATGAAGTTAGTGATAAACTTGTTTTACCTTTATGTTATATATCTTTGGTGCTTAATACAAGACCATATGATTAATCAGAACATGGAGCGACCACCCAGGAAAACCATACAACCACAAGGCATATGGCTCTGCCTTGGCTGAGTAATTAGAGTCTCTAGTGTTGGGATGACCTTACCTGATAAGGGCAAGGGGGAGCGCCAGTGGGGTATAGACTCGCTCTAGTAGGGAGTTGGGCTTTTCTAAGACACGGTACCTACTAGGGGACTTTATACTCTGCAACGACTCGGAACCTTTGTGGGTGGTTTCACAATGGGGAATCTTTGTAAAGGCCTCGTAGCGTCCCTATCCAATCACACCTTGGTAGTGTGGTATGGTGCCTTGCAAACACCGCATGGTTGGGTCCAAAACTCTTTGAGTTTTTACGCGACTTGTGGTGAAAGTATACAACCTCTGCAGAGTGTAAAACTAATCGATTAGCCGTGCTCATAGTCAAGAGCGGCCTGGACCCTCACATGATAATTGAACTTGAAGATGGACTTAAATCGTGCTCTCTGGTTATGCTTGCCATATTCTTATGGTCAATCTTATCTCTATGCTTAATGTGGGTTGGTATAAACTTATACTTTATTAGTAATCATGTGCTAATAAAATTTGACCAACTAAAATGTTGAATGCTTAAAGCCCAGTCCACTATAAAGCCTTTGCATTCATACTTTCCCCACACTTACTGAGTACGACAAGTGCTCACCCTTGTTATAAACAATGTTGCTCAGAAAGAGGAAGCTACTACGGAGTTTGCTAAAGATGTTGCTGAGTTCTAGCCGCAACCCCCAGTCGACTGTCTGTGAAGTTTGGTGCCTTCGTTTCCAGGATTAAGCGTAAATCTCTGCAAATCTTCCTTTTTTCTTACGTGATACTGAACTGTTATTCACTTATATGTCACTATATGCATGAAACTTGATCCTGGCATGCATATAGGTTTGCACTTGGTTTTCTTTGAAAAAACAGGTGTGACATCAGAGGTGACTAAATGTGATACAAATACCAATCCCAGGAGGCTGGTAACACATTTATTACATCAGATGGTTCATTGTCGTACAACACGTCGAGGCTGTGGGCATGGAAGTGCCACTGCCACGCGAACTAACATAAGAACTACTAACCAAACTACAATAGCAAATGCATCTAAGATATCTTTAGAGTCATGCGCCATGGAAGCTTTCTGTGGAGACCCTGAATCCACAGGCACGGGTTGGGTGTAGGACAGCAACATACTCGACGTCTTCGGGAACAAAGTCGGGACCCTCCACTGAAAAACAGTTAATATAGCAAGGGTGAGTACATACAAGTTCAACCCCACCCACGAAGGGGCTAATAAGCAGATCATGCATAGGATATATCAAGGATCAGCATAAGGTTTATTTGCAAACACATTTACTCATGCAGGGGTTCGTTTTCGAAAAGGTTTTTGAAAACCATTCTTATAACCCAAGTAACTCAGTTGTTTTGAGAAAACCAATTAGGGACTACCAGACTCCCCGCTCGCAGTAGTCCAGGCACACAACCACACACTTTTCCAGAAAACAACTCACGCCATGCAAACATCCCAAACCCAAACACTGGCTTTGTGACCACATCGTGACTCATCCAATACCATGGACACGACTATTCGAATAGGTTTTACACTCTGCATCTTTACCCACAAGTAGGGTACCGCCACACGAACACCTTAGTGTCGGCACGGATCCTATCAAAGCCATTACCTACCTTAGCTAACCCTACGAGCCACCACGGAAGCAACCAAGGGGTTATCTCACTTAACCAGGGCGTACCTCACACGGATCATACCCCTACTCCTTGATCTCCCGCTGCTCACTCGCACTCCTGATGGCAAGTAGATTAACTAGTGGGATTTATGCTAAGCCATTGCCACATATAACGATCGAGTGGTTGTACGATAATTGGGCCAGGTGAGATGTCATGCAACCCGGTCCTTAACGACAAGATGGACATTTCCCAACATGCTCAACCACAAAGGTACGAGCTCACCCATACTCCTAACACACACGTCCATCTCGTCTACCCAGTTCTTTACTCATTTTCCAAAATATCACATTCCCATTTTTAAAGCACTCACACATTTTTAAAGCAACCATTTAGGCCAAACAAAGGCAATCAAGGGTGGCTATCCTACCAGGTTTTTACAGTAAAACAATATGCAATTTATAAAATGGGTCATAGGGATGTGTTTATAAAACTGGGACCAAAGCATGCATCAAAGGATGAGATTGAACTTGCCATCTTCGAAGTCCTCGGGGAGTTCCTGCTCGCGGTTCGGGACTCCGGTCTCCTGCTCGCAGTACTCGGCTCCAAGCTCTGGTTCGCGGTACTGATCCTCGTTCACTCCGTCGGCTATAGCGCACACACAAGCAAGCATGCAATCAACACAAGCACACAAAATTTACCGGCTGAGCTCGAGGAAATAAATAAATAGATAGTGAGGGAGTAAATATTATTAATGGATATATGGCTCGGCGGAATTAATCCCCGAAAAGATGTGGTAAAGTTTGGGATTAAGAGCTAGAACAGTTCGTACAATGATAAGTTAAAGAGGGAGGAAAAATAGTTGGAATTGCTAGAATATGATTTTATAGGAATTTAGGAAAAAGAATGAAGTGAATCGGAGTTCGAATGGGGGAGATATGACTGTGTAAAGATTGAGTGCTAATTAAATTTAAATTCCGAAAATGATTCAACATAATCGGAATGGACTAATTGCAGGGCACTGCGTGAGTGTCTTGGGTGGGCTTTTCGATTTGCTCATGGGCCGGTGGTATTGCTTATTTGCGAGTTGAGGATTAGGTCTAATACTAGTGTAATGCCCGTGTGTTGCTACGGACAGCTAAAAGATCATGCACATAACAAAGGCACTTCACATAGGCTGTTTACCATTCATAATATAATGTCCACGCTAACGACAAGGTTTTATCATTACATAAGTCTCATACAAAAGTATTCAAAAGTCTCAAGCAAAAATCATTCATGCTTAACAATGCATATCTTACATCCTACAAATAAGTTATATCTCGCTGAAGTAGATTTTGTTACAAATTCAAGACAATATTGTACCCATCACAACCATTATCCCAAACATGGAATCAAACGTACTACATTGACTACTGATGACAAGCCAAATCCGAAGACATCACCAAGGAAATTAACACCATTTGCTTAACAGACTGCAGAGGGAATGTAGCCATTGCGTCATAGACTGCAGGTTAAGTTTGAAGTAGTAGCCATTGCGTCATATTCCTCTTCCATCCAGTATTCTTCAAGAAGCTTCGCAACCATAAAATGAATTTAACAGATCTGTTATTTGAAAATGATTGTTCCAAACAAGAAGTCACTATAAGTCCTTATTATTTTTAATATCTTATACAGTTGAGAGATGACTCAAGCTTGCAAGCTAAAGGAAAGCAAAATGGCATAAAGCTAGTAACTTAAGGACTGAAGCAAATAACATTCTGAAATAGATGCATTTTTAGACTAAAATATGAAAAAAAGGAAACAGGAAGTGAGAACCAAGGTCGTATATCAGGCAGGGGCCACATGAGGTTTCTTGCAATTTAGAACACCTACCTGCATATAATCATCTCTCACCTGATGATGTAATTCAGTAATTCACAAGGATCATCCGACTGGAGCTCCGCCCCTTGGCCAACTAGTTGGACTAGACCTTGTGGTCGGACCATAAGCGCTTTAGTTGGTGCAACCTAGCATACAGAGGTAATCAGCCTGTTCGTTTGGCTGGTGGCTGACGGCTGGTGCTGGTTTGTTCTGAGAGAAAAGTACTGTTGACTTGTTGCTGGTGGCTGATTTGTTCTGAGAGAAAAGTACTGTTGGCTGGTGGCTGATAAGCCAAGCGAACAGGCGGATATCAGGCAACATTAGCCTACATAGATAAATAACCTAGACAATGGAACTACTGAATTAGCTACACTCTAATGGAAAATCAGAAATTAAATTGAGACTAACAAGACCATGACAGGTTTCCTATCAGTAGTAGTCTTGAAAAACTGAACTTAAATTCAGACTTGGAAGCAGTTGCAGGCTTGCACAGTTGCAACTATGCCATATTCGAATGCAAATGAACATTCTGAAAGGGAAAGAAAAAAGCTTGCTCAACAACAGTAAGCGGAAATAAGTCATACCAATAGGTAAGATATACCAATAGGTAAGTCATACCAGATTTCACTTACTGCTTGCATGTAATAGCAGGTTGGTCATCCACATTGCTCCAAAAAGAAAATTTTCATAAGCACAGAATTTTGAACAAAATTTAGCCTCCCAAAAACAAATACATGAAGCCTAACTCTCTGAAATAGTATCATGCATTAGTATCCAAGCAGTAGCAGATAACCCTCTCTCACCATAGATCCTCCGAGCCAGTTGAATGGCCACTTAGCAATGGCACTCATTGATATACAGAAGAAGAAAAGGGAGGAAACTCTGATAGTATTACGTAAACTCAAATTTGATTGTCCATGTGAAAAAGTTTGGGAATACTCTTTACTCTCTAGATCAAGTTGTACAAAAAATTAGTAATTAGAGCTAGTGAACCAACTCAGATTAGCTGAACACTGACTAGTGTTAGAGCAAAACACGACTCTTGACTAAGGACCAGTTCCAGCTAATAATTCCAGCTCACCACTTGACACCTGTATGATATCGGACTTTTTCTGTGCCTTGTTTAGGACCTCCTCTGTCTTATCCCTGGCTCCCTGCAAGCCCACAATGACAATGGAAACTGAAGCCAATTGTAGAACTCAAATTGGTGGACAATACATTTCAGCCAAAGGAACTCAAATGAAAATGTAAAAAAGCAAGGTTAACAGATCGTAGAACAACCATATTTTCCAAGAAAACAGTTTCAGATTCACCTAATGAAGTTGTGCACATGAAACTGTAGTTATGATCTGAATTCTTACATGTGGAACAAATCATTACCCTGAGGGTGCCATTAGAATAACCAGAAAAATGCTGCCCTTTGAAGAACGCTATAGCAGTTGCTGCACCATTGCTAAGCTGACCAATTTCCAGATTTGTGTATGCACAATTGTTAGGCTGCACCATCAGCCAGTCATTAATTCAGGCATGGTAAGTTTTATCTTTCCAAATGAAGCCATGGCAGGGAAAGAGTTGAGCTTGAGCAAGAGAAATATTTAATAAGTCTTAAAAAGAGAATAATGTTGTTAGTTCAAATAAAAAAATATTCTGGCGCAATACAAAGAGCATTGCTCATGGTGTTGACTAACCTGAAGGTTGTACTGACCAGCTGGTGGGTGCAATGTAACTTAGTTTCCCCATAGTGCTACATCAATGTGTACTAACCAGCACGAAAAGTAACTTCTGCACCAATGTGTTCTCAAAGACAGACTGCAATATAATCGACAATCATTAGGCTCTAAAGAAGGGCCAACGACATGCATATAGAAATCAACATCATAAGAACTTACAGGGATTAGAAATCCACCTATGATTACATCTCCAACACCTAGATATATAAACTTACCTGGATACCATAAAAATGTTTCCTAGAATTCCAGGTCCCAACTCAATAGAAAGAGGCTGCATGGGAATAGTTACAATGACATAAGCAAAACAGTGGCACTAAAAGTACAGTATGATCAGAAGATAACTAAAATGCACCTTTCTTGTTAAAAATATTGGATAAAACAAACATCTTCTCAAAATGTGGGACTGAATGTGAAGAAGACATGTGAGAGGAGAGTTTTGCAAATTCCAAAAGAAATATATTTTTGAGCTCAGAGCTAACTTATCATGCCAACACTCATCGTGTCATCCACACTACATCTGTCAAAGCCACTTCCGACATGGTCATGATTCATGAACTCCACCTCTTGCCATACAATACAATGTGAGTTATCATCATCTTTATTTTCTGGGCTTCACTCTACTTTCTCCATGAGAAAATCTGGTAAGAAAGAGAGCAGGTTGTCAATGTAAAATGCATGGTTTTGAAAATGTCTTTATAATAAGGAAAACTATCCTAATACATTTTTAGCAATATTGTCACAAATGCATTAAAAAAGCAGCACTCTAACTGGTTTGGCTGCTTGAAAGGTAGATGGTGGCAGGGGCAACTTCCAGCACATCAAGGATCCCCATAATCTGTTATGCTCGCAAAATAAAAGAACCACAATCAACCCTTTTTTGCCATGGAACAAATAATTCTCTAAATATTGACTATTATATTAGCTTCATCCACTATTATATGAGCAATGAATATAAAAACATATCCATTATTGTGAAATAAGCAAAGGTCAATAACCTGTACGAGGATCATGAGCACGAGCAAACCTTGTTCATCATCTCTAGGGAGACAACAGGGCAAATCTCCACCTGCACGGCTAGCCGACCACGTGGTGCATGAGCAGTAGCACTTGCCGCACAAGAAGGGGGGCGGTGTTGCCGCGAGGAGTGCCGACTGTCGGGCGAACGGGCGAGCTAGCATTGGCGGCAGACGGGCGGGCATGCAGTAGCTGGTGGCTGGAAGCATGCGGACGTGCAACGTACGTTGCAAGCAGCAGGAGGTTGACGAGAAGAGGATTTTTCTTTTTGATCGAGGCCGCACCGCGGCACCGCCCACAGATCGGTGACAAATCCGGCCGCTACAACAAGCCCATGACCCTGCTTGGTCACGCCGGCCGTCGGCGGATGGCACGGTCGGAGAAGGTGCCGCCTGGGGAATGAATGAGGGAGGAGGCGAGGCGAGGCGAGGCGGAGGGAGGAGACGATTTCGTGGGCGGTGATGAGCAGCAGGAGAGGAGGAAAAGGAGTGGCGGCGGTGGCGCGGCGGACAGGGGAGTTTTGCAGTTAGGATAGGGGGTGAGGCTGCGGTGGCTCCGATGCGGAAGGGAGGGATTCACGAGGCGGGGTGGGACGGGGTGAACTTCCCCGCAGGCTGGATGGCACTCCTTCGCGCCGCCCCACTGCTGCACCTCCTGCACATGCCACCGCTCCCGCTAGCACCGCTGAATTTTGGCCGCCGAGCCTTGCCCCGCACCACCACGTTCCTACCCGCCGCCACCGCGTTCCTACCCGTCGTCCTCCACCTCCGCGGTCAGGGTCTTCGTCACCGTGGAATCGGCGGGCAACATCCTCGAGTACCACCTCAACGTCTGCGGGTTCATGCCGCAGGGAGGAGGCAAAGACGGAAGAGAGGACAACAGCACTGGAGAATGAAGGCGAGGCACAGGGTAATGCAAGCGTCGCTCGCCCTCGACGCCAGATCTGGTGCCTGCCGCATCTGAGAGCGAACCCGTCATCCCTGATACGGGCTGCTTCTCGCCGAGTAGGGTGCTGCTTCACCGATCGTGGATGGCAAGGAGGCGCAACTGGCGCGGATGGGGAGGCAGCACAGGGTCACGTCGAGGATGGGGAGGAGGACGGCAGACGAAGAGGAAGGAGTGGTGCGGCTGATGGGATCTGCCGGTGGCGGCGGCAACCTAGAGACAGAATGGGAGGGCGCGGACGGGCGGGTTGCAGCCAGGAGCGGAGGGTGGACCCACGAGGAGGCGGGCGTGAGGAGGGGGCGGACGCAGGGAACCACGGGCGGGAGGCGCATGGTCGTGCAGGACTGCGGAAGGCGGAGGCATACGCATAACGAATGACGCATCAAGTTTTTTTTGTCTCACTTCCATACTTTTCAGGAGTATATATATATATACTAGGATCATGCCCGTGCGTTGCAACGGCCAGCAAAATATGTTGGTAAAAATATTAATATTGCAATATACTAAGCACTCAATAAGATAATAATCATAAAAATAAGCACAAACATCTAATTTAACCCATATGTTTCTCTGAAGAAAATCGTTAGGCAATAAATTTTTGTTGGCACTAATCTACAATTTTGTCACCAAATTTGGTTGTACACGTCATAATTGAAAGTTACCTGAAAAATTAGTAAATATACATGTTGAAATAAACAATAGTTGTTCTCAAAAAATAATAAACAATAGTTGCATGCCTAAATAAATAAGCAGGAATGCAGTCCCTATTTCTTACTTCCTTAAGCTAAGCTATATTGAGCTGCCAAATTTGCCTCTCCTTACAACAAAAATCTTAAATTGAACAAGCTATCCGCTAAGCTCTAGTTAGGTGGCACCTCATGCCACAAATCATCAGCATCAACCTTCACCCAACATGTATTAGGCAGCGTCCATTTTTCCCTAGGTGCCATTGTTGCATCCTTTGTTTCCAAACAAAAATTTCTCAAGCATATTGGAGATATGCTTCGCTGATGCAATTGGTTTCCATTGCACTATAGCATTCCGTCCTGATCATAGTAACCAAGCACTACAACGAAGAGCTGTATTAGAGAAAAAAGAAAATAATTATGACTACAATCTTGCCTTGTGTAGTAAAGAATAGTATGCATTAGAGGGTCGTCTTTTCTTGATAACTTTACCTTTGTAACCAAGTTGTATTAAGACTATAGTGTCCACAATATTGCTTGATCGAAACGGTAAAAGGTAAATGGAAAATGATTAATGAATCAAACAAATATGTATTGAAGGACAAAAGATAGTTGAAAGTTATGTGCAATGCAGACATTTAGTACGCCAGCCAATTTCAAAACTAAAAAACCTGAAGCGCTATTATGACATCTTGCCATCTAAAGATGAGGAAAAAATTGTAACAACATGCACTTGTACATAATCAACTACTCTAACACAAATTGTGTGAACCAATATGCATGCATATGAATATGTGATGCAATCAAACTGCCAGAATGATTTTGCATGATCCAATTCTATGTAAGGCATAGCTAACTGTCACATAAAGCTACCTATAAAACAACATTGGAGGGAGAGCAACATATTGTTACCATTTCATTGTGGGATTGATCTCAATCAGATAAGTAATGGTAGTTGAAACCTGCTAACCCAGAAATATAGCTCGATCAAAACAAGTGCACACTTGCATGTTCAATAATGTGTAATAAAGTACAAATAGCAAGCTCAAAAAAATTATTGGATATAACCTGAGAATTGAACTCATCGATTGTAACCATCCATGCTAAAACTAGTCTTCTCCCTTAGACACTTAAACATACAATTTTGTACTGTACCTAGCTAGATTATTGTTTCTTCATGGGAAATAAGAGGAGTATCATAGGAAAATTTGAAGAAGTAAAATTAAAATCTAGCAAAAGCAAAGCTTTCTTGATAATGTCTCATTTTTTGTTTATTTTATTTCACAGACAATAATAAGTTGTTGACCATAACATTGTTGAGGTTGCATCAGCTTTTTTCCATGCATTAGATCAAGAGAATTACATTGTACATTGCTTGGTCTGATAGGAAATATATTCGAGAAATAATAAACATATGTGCATATATAATATAAACAGACATGTCATGATCCTTGTTTTAAACAATCTATCCCACAATGTAAAAAAATGGGTCTTTGCTTTGAAGCTGTTGGTGTTCTTATTTATGAATACATCCTGAATGTGAATAAGTAAGATGGTGTGTATACTTCAGAAGAAAAAAGAAAGGGCATCCTAAAAAGGCAGCTCATCACTGCAACGTCTCTCTCTATATATAGTGCATCGATCAAGCAGCAACATCTAAGAAAAGAACATTTTGTACTTACGATCAAGGAGGGAGAAAATGAAATGAACTGCTTACATTTGGTCTTCATATACTGTCGGAATAATTGATCATGAGTAGACTACTTATCTGATTGGAGATGAACGTAGCATCACATGTTGACCAATGCAACATGAGTAAACTTTATCATCAACAGATACTGATGGGCACTGAGCAGCAAGTCGCTAGTTAATTTAGGATGATCCGATAGTGTTCGAGAAAACACGCATGTACTCAATCTTAAAATAAACTACCTCACACCATGAATATCGGCCTGATGGTGCATATCCTGGGAAGAGTGACAATGATTGGAGTACTTGGAAATAAAAAAATATTAAGAGAACCTAGAAACATGCCTACAAAGACATTGGAGTACTTGAAAATAAAAAAGAAATATTGGGAATCGGCATACCTAACTACGAATTCAAACATTTATGAGTAAAGAAGTACTGGATGTAAAGTTGAACGATTCTGAAATTCTGGGTCATGTGAAATGAGAAGACCATACATTAATTCTTGAAATCAGTAATGCATCCAAAACAAAAAGTCAATAATTGCAATGAACACCACCGCAACCAAGAATACCTGTAATAACAACAAGACTAATTGTATCAATCAAAATATTCCACAACTCAAGAATTCAAGCATTAGCAACTCATAATTGCAGTAGCTATCTATTCAGCTGAACATAACAAAGATCCAATATATGTATCACTGCTACATAGTAAAGGTGCATATTTTACAATTAAAAAAACATTTACAACAAGAGTTTGTTTCTCGCAATAAAGGTGGAAAAGACAAACAAGAATGGAGTTTATTGCAGCAAGCCTACATTGATAAGTTTAACCACAGATAATCATGCTCTCAAATGTTAGAACCTAGAAGCCCAAACCAAATTTAAAAGTTTAACCATAGATAACGTACCATGCCCTAAAATTCTAGAACCTAGAAGCCATGTAGACCCAGGGTCCTCAAGCTGAGAACCAGGAACAGAGCAAGCACCATGGCTCAATTATTGGTTCGTTTCAAAAAACATGCCTCGGCTAGCAGCTAAGAAAGAAGTTGATATGAGGGATTCATTGTTGTTCCAAGTAAAATTAATACAAAGAGTCAGTTCAATTGATACAAAGAGTTAGTTCCTCCTTAGTTTGCAATAGACTGTCTAGGTTCTTCAATATTTCAAGGGTGTGGCATCTGATGGTCTTTTTTGTGGTATTTACCCATTTTTATGGTAACTTTCTATGTACTGGTAGCTACAGGCACACAATAGATAGTATTAATTATTTAGTGAAGAATACAATTAGCCTTTTTCTGTTGCTACTTGAGAATGCAGTTAACAATACTTGAGGGTAGTTGAACTCATGCCACTAAAGTTCGATCAAATGGTTTGTTCAAGCTACAGTTCTAAAACTCGAAGTTGTGCATACCAAGTTAAGGAGGCAGTGAAGCACTAATTCAGTAGTACCTGTTCTTGGCCGCTACAATGCTAGCTCATCAGGTTCACAAAATGCAACACTCCGATAATCATCCGAACAAACAGCTAGTGTGCAGGACCTAAAACAAACCGCCGATAATCATTTTTATTGAAAGCACAATGTTTTTGCATCATTCAGAGAAAAGCAGAGCTGGGATGATGGAACCAGGTAATAATAGAAATAAGCGGGACATGGACTTCACCTGCATTCCAGCTTGGAATTCTCGGCGCGCCCGTCAAATTTCCCTTTGTTGTTTTCCGCCATTGGTTCCAAACACAATTTTGGTCCAAATCTTCTCTTTCCGCAGCAGCAAAACAGCATGGCAGCAGTGTAGCGAACATGGCCCCATTTTCCATTTGTTGGAGTTGATTTTGGTGATTCATGCTAACACAAGTAATGGGACTAACCACATTGTCTAGCATGTCTTTGTAGGCATTCCTAGGTCCCATGGATGTTACCACATGTTAACATACCATGCACAAGTTAACATACCATGCCCAAGCTAACATGTCATACCACAAGTTAACATACCATGGACATGTTAGGTTACTTACAGCAAATTTGAGGACTTAGTACATATGTTGAGGCTATAAGTAATGGCATGTTAAGTATGTTAAGTATGTTAAGTTGAAGCAAAGACCCAAGTTGAAGACGCAAAGAAAAGGAAGGAAAAGGACACCGTCGGATGAACTGACGGTATCAATATAGCAAGCGTCGGTGCAATCGTCGGACGAGTTGGTACACTGGTGAAACCCTAGGCACCGTCGGATGAACCGACGGTCCAATTTTTAGTAGCGTCGGACGAGTTGCAGAGGAAGAGCAGTGAAGACAGTAGCACCAGATGATCCGACGGTCTGAGAGGGAACACCGTCGGTCTATCCGACGCTTAGTTTGAATCAAGACAGAGACGCGCCAAGACGAAGCCTTCAGCACCGGATGATCCGACACCTTGGTCAAGGGGTAGCGTCGGTCTATCCGACGGTCGCGTGGAAGCTAACAGAGACGACTTGGTTGCGGGGTCTTCAGCACCGGATGAATCGACGCACCGTCGGTGCATAGCGTCGGAGCAGTTGTGTCAGAGAAGTCATGTGCGGTGGAGGCAACGCTAGTAGCACCGGATGAACCGACGCCCAGAAAAAGATAGAGTGGGATCATCCGACGGTACTACTTTCAGCAGCTTTTAGCCAACGGCTAGTTTGATGCCTTGGGCTATTTATACCTCCTCCATCCGCTCATTTGAGGAAGCTGGATTGTGTGGAAGTGCATAGGAGTTCAAGACACATTGAAGATCGTATCCAATCCATTCAAGTGCTTAATTGCTCATCCTTAGACTTGCATATGCTTTGTGTATGTGCTTAGTGCTAGGCTTAGCATAGAGCTGAGTGAGTGCAAGGTTGTTCCAATCTTGTGAGGTGATTCTCGAGTGAATCAAGTTGTACAAAGTTCGCCCGAAGCATTGGGGCCTAAGTGGCTCACCGGCAATCGTCATCGACCCTCCGGCTTGGTGTGGAGCGGCGAGGACACTTTGTGCGGGGGACGTGGAGACCCCCTTCCTTGGTGGAGAAGCTCCTTAGTGGAGGCGGCATCAAGGTGACCAAGGGAGCTTGGCAAGTGCCTAAGTGGCTAGCCTTTGTGGCGAGTCAAGTGGTGCTCTTGGGAGAGACTTGGTGACCGGGAAGCAATACTCTTGTGTGAGTGCTTCAACGTGGACTAGGGGTGGCTTAGGGCCTACCGATACCACAGGATAAATCGCGTGTCAAGAGTTTGCTTCCTCTCATCCCCTTTACGTTTCCGCATTTACTCTATTGCAATCTTTGCTTGTCTTTACTTTCCTAGAGTAGTATCATGCTATGATTGGCTACAGGTTGCAAACCTTGGTTTGGGATGGGAGTTTCACACTAGAACAACCCTAGTTGCACATCTAGATAGTATGTTCTAGTTTATCTTTGTGTAATTTTAGTGAAGCCATAGGTTAAGGTTTTTAGTTGCCTAATTCACCCCCTCCCCCTCTTAGGCTAATGAGCATCTGATTCCTCACAAGTGGTATCAGAGCCGGGACTCACTTCCTTCACAAGGAAACACCAATTCGATTGGTAAATTGTGAAAACCGGCTAATTGGAATGGTTAGGCTTCACCGCCTAGTGAGTTGCTCTATAGAGGAATGAAAGGGGTGGATACCTTAGGTTTGGCTCCACATTTCGATGGCACGGGCTATCCTCGGTGGAAGGTTCTCATGGAGGCCTATCTCCAAGCAAAGGACCTTCATGTTTGGAGAGTCACCGATGAGGGCATGAGAAATGGTACTAAGAAGGAACAGCAATTTGATGTGATTGCTAAGAGTATCATTTTGTCCTCACTAGATGTAGGCGTTTTCAATAGAGTTTTTACTTGTGAAAATGCTCATGAGCTATGGAAAACCATCAAGGAGCAAAATGAGGGTTCAAAAGATGTTGCTAATGAACGCTACGGTTGTCTCCTTGAGGAATTCAATAGCTTTAAGCAACTTGCAAATGAAAATGTCGAATCTATGTACTCACGCCTAAATGTGCTTGTCAATGAGATCAATTCTTTAGGTGTGAAGGACATCTCGGACTTGAACATCAACCGCAAGATCCTTCAAAGTCTCCGGAAGCCCGATTATGACTTGGTGAAGGCAATAATCTACGAGAAGAAGCTCGAAGATTTGAAGCCATCTCATATCTTAAGCAAGATCATGGCACATGAGCTTCAACTCATGCCCAAGTCAAAGAAGGCGCCCCAAGAAAATCCCCAAGAACCATCCTCTCCAACGACAAGCCATGCTCTCTCAGGCCAACAAGAGAAGATGTTGAGTAGGATGGCTACTCATGGAAGCTCAAGTGAGGATCATGGTGACAATGGAGATTCCTCAAGTGATGAAGAGGTTGAATCCATGGTAGCCGAGTACGTGAAGAAGATCTTCAAGTATGTAAAGAAAGTCAACATGTACGGCTACAATGTCCACTTGAGAGAAGGGCGTCATCATCAACACATCAAGTTCACCAAGATCAAGCACAAGCCTAAGAAGAAGGTGGTCAAGGAGAGGAGACCTAGGCAAAAAGCAACTATCGCCATCCGTGAGTGGACAAGTGGTGGAGAATCAAGTTCTTCTAGCTCAAGTGATGAACCAAGAAAGAACTTCACCACCCGCTTAATTCAAGGTCCTTCATCATCACTACACATGTGCCTTATGGCCAAAGGTATGGAAAGCAACATAAGTGATGATGAATCTGACACCACCTCTCTTGATGATCTTGTTGAGCTAGTCCATGAGCAAAAAGGAATTCTTGAGAAACAAGCTAATGAAATTAAAGAACTCAATGCTCTCAATGATCTTAGTGCAACCCTTGCTACAAATTATGAACATTTGTTGTGCAAATTCAAATTGCTTAGCAAGGAGTGTGATGAGCTAAAATATAAGCTTGAGAGCAATGAGACTAAAACATGTAATTCCTTTGAGCTTGATGAATCATCTATCCCTTGTGCTATTCCTATCTGCAAGGTAGATGCTTCAACTTCTTGCATTGATTTGATTGATGAATCTTGCTCACCATCTTGCAATGAGAATGTTGTTGTAGAAACATGATTGTCTCATAGCCAAGAAAAATGATGAGCTCAAGCAAGAAGTAAAATGGCTCTGAGAGAGGTTGGCAAATTTGATGGGCAAGGGCAAGAACGATGAGGAACAAGTGGACATCTCTCAAGACATGAAGAGCAAAGTCCAACCTTCTCAAGATAATTGTGATCCCATGGTGAAGAAGCTTGAGAAGGGTGCAACCGTGACTTGCTACAAGTGTCATGGAGAAGGGCACAAGTTCTACAAATGCCCTCAATTTATCAAGAAGATGGACAAGGGCGTAAAGAAGAAATTGAAGCCCACCATCGAAAGCTCCCTCATCTACACCAAGCCCAACCACAAGAACAAGACCAAGAGCAACACCTACGTCATCAAGAAGAAGGCTAATGGCAAGGTAGTTGCACACAAGGTTGGGAAGATAAAGGAGGAGCGGGGTTGGAACCAACCCATTTGGGTGCCCAAGGAAGTCATCATCAACATGAAGGGGCCTCAAATGGTTTGGGTTCCGAAGGCCACTTGAAGGCCTTGAGTGCGGGGACTTGGGAGGCTTGGCACAGAGAAGATGTGAAGTTTCAAGCCTAAAAGCCAAGCTTGCAAGTTGGACATGTGTTGCCCAAGTTCCCCGGTTGAGGTAATGGAAACTAGTACTTATCTCTTGTATCATTGTAGCTCCATTGCCTTATTTAGGTTCCATTTGTTGCAATGTTTACATATGGTAGGTTGCTTGTGTCATGTGCTAACCCATGAGCAACTTACATGGTTTGATTAGTGTGTAGGAAAGCTACACTTGTTCTTTCATGGTGCATGTTTTCATATATATCTCTCTTTGCATCATGAGAAAGCTATAGGGTTAGCTTCCCTTTTGTTGTCATAAACAATGTGCATACATTTGGTTGGTGATTCAAACACTAAATGCACACATTTAGGGGGAGCTCATCGTATGGTTTGGTTATGGGACTAACATTGCTTCAAGTTTATCTTATGTAGTCCCTTGGTGACGCGTTCCAGTGCGGTACTTCATTCTAAGATAATGTTATTTCACTCTCAATGTGATCTAACATCTCTAAAAGAGTGAATATAGCAATATGAGCTTCATGCTATTGAGTCATGTCCTTGCGAGCTTATGCCTCTATATAAGTTCAAAGGCAATGCACTCATACATTCCTAATCCTTGTGGTAACCCAAGTGTCTTCTTGCAAGCTTCTTTCGAGTGGTGTCACCTAGTTATATCATTTTCAAAGTGGCTCATCTCAATGTGGTGCCAACAAGGTAGAGAGGATCACAAACCCCCGAGGTATGCAATGATCAAAAGACTACAAGTGATATCTACAAGTGGTAATGTAACAAGAACTCATTTGTCTTATCTCTTGTCCTCTAAAGCTACCTCCTTGCATGCTCTAAGCTTCCTTGTCTTACAAGTTTGTAGTTGTGCACTTGTTTTTCACACCATCTTTTTGTGCACACACTTAGGGTGAGCTTAGTTTGTATCATGCTAGTCTTATGAGTTTGTGATCCAACTTAGTCACTCTTACATGCAGTATCTTCATTGATATCATACATATGGATTATGGTTCATGCGGCTTTCTCCCTTGTATTTAACATTTCTCTTTGAGCTATGTTTGCTAGGACTTTCTAGTTTCCTTGGAGCCCTTTTGTTTTGGAATTTTTGGAGATTTTATTCCAAAGGGGGAGAATGTGAGACCAAAGCAAGCTAGTGGTTTCAAGGATATGAGACCAAAGGGGGAGAATGTGAACATAGGAAGAGAAGATTAAAAAAGGGGGATGGTTGATCTAGGGGGAGTTTGGATGATGGTAAGCATCCAAGCAAGTGTAAGTGGTTCTAATTTTGTCAATTTTTGCAAATTTATGCTTGCTTTGCTTGTGTTGTCATAAATCACCAAAAAGGGGGAGATTGTAGCGAACATGGCCCCATTTGCCATTTGTTGGAGTTGATTTTGGTGATTCATGCTAACACAAGTAATGGGACTAACCACATTGTCTAGCATGTCTTTGTAGGCATTCCTAGGTCCCATGGATGTTACCACATGTTAACATACCATGCACAAGTTAACATACCATGCCCAAGCTAACATGTCATACCACAAGTTAACATACCATGGACATGTTAGGTTACTTACAGCAAATTTGAGGACTTAGTACATATTTTGAGGCTATAAGTAATGGCATGTTAAGTATGTTAAGTATGTTAAGTTGAAGCAAAGACCGAAGTTGAAGACGCAAAGAAAAGGAAGGAAAAGGACATCGTCGGATGAACTGCGATTGCACCGACGCTTGCAATATTGGTACCGTCGGTTCATGGGAGCTTGGGACCTAGGCATCTGGTGGTCGAAGCTTCTCTGCCTCTGGGAACGCTCTTGCTATTGAGCCTAGTGCTCCATGAACTTACGCTTGTTGTCCTTCTTTTCTTCTTCCCTGGCTCTCTCCATGAGGATAGCCATGTTCATAAGTGTATTGAAATCCGGGTAGATCTGAGGGGTAAGCAGAGTCCTCAATTCCGGAGTCAAGCCCTTCTTGAATATGTCTTGTTTCTTGGAGTCCTTATCCACTTCCTCAGGGGCATAGCGGGCCAACTCTATGAACTGGTAAGTGTATTCCTCCACTGACTTGTTGCCCTGGCAGAGTTCACGGGACTTGTCCGCCTTGCGCTTCAGTGTGGCTTCTGGGATGTGGTAGCGACGAAACTCTTCCATGAACCCATCCCAAGTGATGGTGGAGGGATCTTTGGTCATTGCGCAGTAATTTTCCCACCATGCTAAAGCTATTCCAGTGAGCTGGTGAGTGGCCAAAAGAACCTTGTCTCGATCTTCACAGTTGAATGGCTCTAGTTCTCTTAGGATGGCCCTCAGCCAGTCATCTGCATCCAAGGGATTCACGGACCCGCCAAAAGTGGGTGGCTTTGTCCAGAGAAATTATATCAACTTCTCATTCATGCCTAGAACATGAGGCCTTGGGCGGTTAATGGCATTGGCTATGGCTTCCAACAACAGAGTCTGGTTGGCCATCACTTGTGTCAAGTCTACAGTAGGTGGTGGTGGTGGCTGCACTCGATTTTCTCCTCCACCTTCACCCTGATTTACTTCTTGCTCGTTATGGCACTCCATTTGTTCAGCTTGTGATCCTTCCACGTTCGTGTCAACACGGCTGGCAGCGCGCCTTGTGACCATCTCTAGAGAAGCGGGTTTCTAAGAGTCTAGGTCTTATGTGATGTTTAAGTTGATTAAGACGGATTTCTTTTTGAAAAGACAGGATCTACTCCTGCCGGTAAGCACACAACAAGCACACAGCAAACAAACAAGCACAAACAAACTTTATTTCAACCAAGAGAGTAGGATACATCCCGAACACGCGACTGATACAATCACTGACACACTACACGATTTGGCACTTCGACAGAAGCTAGGGGTGCGACTGCATTCCTTGGGTCAAGGGCATCTGGGGCATGCTACTCGTGAGGCGAGCCCTCTTCCGGGGCGGAGTGTGCTTCCAGTGGAATGAGCATCTCTTCATCATCATCGCCCCCAAGGTTCCCGTTCTCTTGGGGTTGTGCGGCAGTTCCTTCTCCTGTGACCGTTGTTGGTTGCTCAGCGGCTGCAGGTGATGCTGGTGGGGTCCTCCCCATCCCACGAGGGGTGTCCCAAGTAGGACTTGTGCTTCTCCAATGGCCGGAACTGGTGTTCCATTCCTGCATGCGCTAATCCTGGATTTGTCTGAGGCTCTCATGGGCAACAGCTTCACTACTTATAGCGGCTGCGGTCCTTGCTTCAGCTTGGGCTACTCGAACTTGGTGCATCCTTACTGTGACCTTCGCTTGCTCGGCCCGACCAATTTGCTCCCTCAAGAGCTTGGCCTGGTCATCAAAGAGCTTATCCAGGAAGACGAGGTAAGCAACTACATGGTACAAAAGGTCTTCTTGGTGGTGGCGCCGTTCCAGGTTTCTCATGCGGGCCTGCCAAACTAGAGTCCTGATGGCAGTAGGGAAAAACCTCATCAGTGTGGGGACGAGGTGCTCCTCATAGATTCAGCACAGGTAGCGGAGAGTTTTTCTGAGGAAGGGTAGGTATCTCAGTGTCAAAAACCTGTGGCGGTCACGCGCCACGGCTCTATGTTGGGGTAGCGGTTGCTTTTGGTGATGGAGAGGACCACCCTACAGCGAAGAGTGTCGAGTTGCTCGTACTCTCTGCTGTAGTACCTTGGGCACTCAGTGATACCGAGGTGCTCCAGGGAGTTGATAAGAAGGCGAGCAAAACCAGGCTCCTCCTGGCACACGCCCTTGGTCCATCCATCTTCGGCCATCTGAAAACAAGGGTAGAGTTGAACAAGTTGTGCAAAGGGTAGGGTATAAAAGACAAGGGCCAAGTGTTTGTGTAGAAAGGTGAGCTAAGCAGGGAAAGATCTAGTAGAGAAAGGCTTAGAAAAGGTCTCGGGTCCTAGGGGTCACGTCCTACAGCCAACCGACGGCTCTGATACCACCTGAAGCATCCCCTCATCAGAGGTGACTAAATGTGATACAAATACCAATCCCAGAAGGTTGGTAACACATTTATTACATCAGATGGTTCATTGCCGTACAACACATCGAGGCTGTGGGCACGGAAGCGCCACTGCTACGAGAACTAACATAAGAACTACTAACCAAACTACGATAGCAAAGGCATCTAAGATATCTTCAGAGTCATGCGCCATGGAAGCTTCCTGTGGAGACCCTGAATCCACAGGCACGGGTTGGGTGTAGGACAACAACCTACTCGGCGTCTTCGGTAACAAAGTCGGGATCCTCCACTGAAAAACAGCTAATATAGCAAGGGTGAGTACATACGTACTCAACAAGTTCAACCCCACCCACGGAGGGACTAATAAGCAGATCATGCACAGGATATATCAAGGATCAGGATAAGGTTTATTTGCAAACACATTTACTCATGCAGGGGTTCGTTTTTGAAAAGGTTTTCGCAAACCATTTTTATAACCAAAGTAACTCAGTTGTTTTGAGAAAACCAATTAGGGACTACTGGACTCCCCGTCCGTAGTAGCCCAGGCACACACACTTTTCCAGAAACAACTCACACCATGAAAACATCCCAAACCCAAACACTGGCTTTGTGACCACACCGTGACTCGTCCAATACCGTGGACACGTTCGAATAGGTTTTACACTCTGCAGAGGTTGTACATCTTTACCCACAAGTAGGGCACTGCCACATGAACACCTTAGTGTCGGCGCAAATCCTATCAAAGCCATTACCCACCTTAGCTAACCCTACAAGCCACCACGGAAGCAACCAAGGGGTTATCTCACATAACTAGGGCGTACCTCACACAGATCGAACCCCTACTCCTTGATCTCCCGCTGCTCACCCGCACTCCTGATGGCAAGTAGATTAACTAGTGGGATTTATACTAAGCCGTTGCCACATAGAACGGTCGAGTAGTTGTATGATAATTGGGCCAGGTGAGAAGTCACGCAAACCGGTCCTTAACGACAAGATGGACATCTCCCAACATGCTCAACCACAAAGGTACGAGCTCACCCATACTCCTGACACACACGTCCATCCCGTCTACCCAGTTCTTTACTCATTATCCAAAATAAATCATTCCCATTTTTAAAGCACTCACACATTTTTAAAGCAACCATTTAGGCCAAATAAAGGCAATCAAGGGTGGCTATTCTAACAGGTTTCTGTAGTAAACAATATGCAATTTATAAAACGGGTCATAGGGTTGTGTTTATAAAACTGGGACCAAAGCATGCATTAAAGGATGAGATTGAACTTCCCATCTTCGATGTCCTCAGGGAGTTCCTGCTCGCGGTTCGGGACTCCGGTCTCCTGCTCGCAGTACTCGGCTCCAAGCTCCAGCTCGCGGTACTGCTCCTCGTTCACTCCGTCGGCTACAGCGCACACACAAGCAAGCATGCAATCAATACAAGCACACAAAATTTACCGGCTAGGCTCGAGGAAATAAATAAATAGATAGTGAGGGAGTAAATATTATTTGTGGATATATGGCTCAGCGGAATTAATCCCGGGAAAGATGTGGTAAATTTCGGGAATAAGAGCTAGAACCGTTCGTACAATGATAAGTTAAAGAGGGAGGAAAAATAGTTGGAATTGCTAGAATATGATTTTATAGGAATTTAGGAAAAAGAATCAAGTGAATCGGAGTTGGAATGTGGGAGATATGACTGTGTAAAGACTGAGTGCTAATTAAATTCCGAAAATGATTCAACATAATCGGAATAGACTAATTGCAGGGCACTGCGTGAGTGTCCTGGATGGGCTTTTCGACTTGCTCATAGGCCGGTGGTATTGCTTATTTGTGAGTTGAGGCTCTTAGGTCTAATAAAAGAACGGAGGGAGAGACACTGGATGGAGGTAAACTTCATATGAAATTGTAGCTTTCGACGAGATCTACAACTTTGTAGTTCAAAGTTTTTCCATTTAAAGTCATTTTCATAGTCAAATAATCAATATACTATCTAGAGCTCAGTTTTCATATTCAGATCTCAGTTTTCAGTTTACGTTCAAAAAATTTGTAACTTTTTTGCATGAACTCGGATGGAGGTAAACTTTATATGGAAATTGTAGCTTTCGACTAGATCTACAATTTTGTAGTTCAAGGTTTTTCCATTTGAAGTCATCTTCATACTCAAATAATCGATACACTATTCAGATATGAAGACTGCAAATTGAGATATGGATAGTTTATCGATTATTTGACTATGAAGTTGACTTAAAATGGAAAAACTTTGAACTACAAAGTTGTAGATCTCGTCGAAATCTACAATTTTCATATAAAGTTTATCTCCATCCGATTTCAAACAAAAAAAGTACAAATTTTTGAAAAGAGACTGGACCGTGCGCCTCCTAACGCCATGGGGCACGGCGGTAGGTCCCTTCCGCCGTCTCCCACGGTGCCAGATGTATAGTTTTGCAAAAAAATTTCGGACCATATATATTTGCAAAACTGATGTGAAAAAAATGTAAAATAAGAAAAAAATTCCCTTCTTCCCGGCGCCACCATGGCAGCGGCCAGAGCTCTCTGGAGCTCCACCGGCGATTCCGGGCACCATTTTCAAATCCAAGGGCATGGGGAGGGAGAGGAGTGGATGGGGAAGCTCTTCCTAAGCTCACCTCGGGCAGGGGCAGCTCGGATAGGGAGATCGACGGGCAGTGGCGAGCTAAAATAGAGGCAGCAATGGCGGCGGCGGTGGAGGGCAAGGGAGGAAGAGGGAGGCTGATGTGGAGGTGCGAGGCAGGGTAGGGAGCGTCAGCCTCTATTTTTAGGCGCAGGAAAGGTGGTATCCCGGCCGGGGTCGAACACGCGGAGCTCGTGCTTGCATGTTAATGGCGGTTCGGGCAACTCGGCCGGCGGGATTCGCGACGGGGAGTAGACGTGACGCGACGGCGACGCTGTTGGACAAGACCCGACGGGCAGGATGCAGTGGAGAGCGAGCCGAGGCAGCGGTAGGCACGAGTGGGTGGCGCGAGGTGGCCGGCGGCTTGCGGCAGTGCTGAGCTCAGAGATGACCAGTCGAGCAGGCGGTGGCGTGCTCGCGCGGCCTTGCGCGTGGAAGTTGTGGCGGCGCAGACGGCGAGGCCGCGGGCTGGTCGCAATTGCGGCACGGCGTGCACGGTGATGGGATGGCACGGCGGGTTCGGCTGCAGCAGCTTGGCGCGTGTGTGCCTGTTGTTGTGTTGCTTGTGCTGCTAGCACTATGTTGCATTGCGAGTGTTTCTGCTTACTGAGCATTGCGCGTGAACAGGCCGCAGAGCAAGGAGTGCTTCTGTGCTTGGTGTTGTGTTCTTGCCCAGGCTAAAAGATGAGAGAAGTGGCAAGTGCATGTATGCATGTACACCTGAAGAACAGGATTAGCAGGGTGATGGTTTGGGGAGATAAAAGGAAAATAAGAAAAGGAAAAGGGAAAATGGAAAATGGAAAAGAAAATAGAAAAGGGATTTAGAAAATTAGGAGCAATCCTAGGAAAATTAGGAAAGAGGGGGAAAAGGAATTTCTGGTGGGACTTAATCCGAGTTTTGAGCACTCACGGGGCTGACGAAACGGGTCGGCTGGCGGGACCGTAGTAGGCCCGGGATTCCCGGCGAAGTGGCCGACCGCGGCGCCGTGGCGGTGCTGTGCGACACGACGCGATGAGCGGCGGGGCTCGAGTGGTGGCGTGCGGGATTGGTGGTGCCGGCGGGATTTACAGTGTGCGCGCCGAGGGTAGGGAAAAGAACTGATGATTGGGGTTCTTGAAGAAACGATCGAGCTCAGCGGAAAGGTTTTGAAAAACACGTGTGATTTAGCAGGTGATTTAATAGAGGCTAAAACACAGACGTTACAAAACACTATCTCCCAACAGTGTAATTCTCAAAAGCTGGTCCCCTTTACAAGTGTTGGTCGGCCTCCTTTTATAGGGAGACGAACGGACTTTTTACATACCGAAATTGTTCTCGTGTAAAACAGATTAAACAAGAATGTACTAGTATAATTTTGGGAAATCTCCATTGGGTCTTCACGTAATCGGCGCTTCCGACGTCACGCCACATATCACGGCGCTTATCTCGGCATCAGCACGTGCGCTTGCCAGGTGAAGACCACCAAACTTTGGAGATGTCCCTTTCGCCTAGTACCTTCTTGTTTCCCTACACCATATGCAAAACCAAAAAGTAGGCAGATAAGACGTTATAAGCGACGAAACCCCTGGCGGAATATAGTTTAGCGCTTACTAGACAGAGACAATTCGGCCCTGGGGTTTCGTCACGTATAAGCTGATAACATTAAGTCCAAAACTTTCTGGCGACGAAGGGTGAGACGCGAAAGCTGATGTATAAAAGGAGCATTTTTAGAGATAGGCACCTCCTTCATCACTATGGGTTTCAAGTGACGAAAGGTGTCTATCAAAAACTCATGGGCTAATGGAGAAGGAAAACCAATTGGCTTCAAGGGCTTCATCACTTGCACTATTGAAACCATCAGAATGAACACGCTTCAGTGGTTCCACAGTGTTTTGACTTTGTCATTCTTGATTCTGAATCCCCCAACAGTCGTGAGCACCAACACCATAGACAGCACCAGCGTCTGCAGCATGACCACCACCAAATGCATGAAAACCACCGGCTTCTGGAGAACCACTGGCTAATGGGGCACCACCAACTGCTCCAACACCATCAGTGACAAAACCAAATCATGGAGCTTGGGGAGTGGAGCAGCTTCAACTGCATCTCCAGGTCGAGCACCATGGCCGGCTGGAGCACTTGCAGCCGATTCACCAACGGATTGATTCGTCACTTGATTTTTCTTTGTGACTGGTTTTCTCATTGTTGCACCGCTTGGGGCGATTACTTCCTCAGGGATGGGAGATTCGACTCGATTTGAAAATAATAAGTACATATCTATGTTTTATAAAAGGAGCATTTTTAGAGATAGGCACCTCCTTCATCACTATGGGTTTCAAGTGACGAAAGGTGTCTATCAAAAACTCATGGGCTAATGGAGTAGGAAAACTAATTGGCTTCAAGGGCTTCATCACTTGCACTATTGAAACCATCAGAATGAACGTGCTTCGGTGGTTCCACGGTGTTGACTTTGTCAATCTTGATTCTGAATCCCCCAACAGGCATGAGCACCAACACCATAGACACCACCAGCGTCTGCAGCATGACCACCACCAAATGCATGAAAACCACTAGCTCCTGGAGAACCACTGGCTAATGGGGCACCACCAACTCCTCCAACACCATCAGCGACAAAACCAAATCATGGAGCTTGGGGGAGTGGAGCAGCTTCAACTGCATCTCCAGGTCGAGCACCATGGCCGGCTGGAGCACTTGCGGGCGATTCACCGACGGATTGATTCGTCACTTGATTTTTCTTTGTGACTGGTTTGCTCATTCTTGCACCGCTTGGGGCGATTACTTCCTCAGGGATGGGAGATTCGACTCGATTTGAAAATAATAAGTACATAACTCTGTTTTATTGAAAGATCCACCATAGTAATAATACGCAAACCTCAGTATTTCTTATCTTTTTCTTGTTAAAATTTTCTCCCAATGTAGCACTAATCAAGAGATAATTTAATTTGAGTATATGGGTGCGTCGGAGGCCGGTCTTCTGGAATTGAACCGCGTAAATATTTGCATTTAAAATTACGTTGGTTAGTTTATGATTTATAAATGAATAATTAATAACTAAGAGGTGTTCAGATCATTATATGTAACAGTTCCACCAGTGTATTATTTGATTTTCATGTGTTTCATGATTTGCTTCATTTTTTGGACCATGTTACGGTTGATGTCAGGTGTCACTGGCATGTAAGTGTTGAAATTTTTGTAGCTGCTTTCTACTAAAAAAGGAGAATTACTCAACCAAGGGACAAATATCACAAATTTTGATAAATCCGAAATTTGTCCTTGTTTCTTCTACGGTCCAATGTGTGTTGTGACTCCTTTGAAATCTATGAAACATAAATATGAATTATTATTAGATAGTCATAAAATGAGTGAAAGTGTAGAAATTGTAAAGTCAACAATGTTTTACCTGATAGGTACATGTTCACATTTATTCTTATTTAAAGCATATACGTGCTCATGAACTTGAAACTATACATTGGAATGTTTTCATTATCTTTGAACCTTTTTAGAGTAGTTGTGGGTAAGAAGTTGACGCACGATCCTGTTATTTTCCATTAGTCGATACTTCTATGTTGTTAGTGTGACTCCGACTTTAGCAATTATGTACACATTTCTTTCTTAAATCAGTGGCTTAAACTTTTCCATATAGGTCCTATTGATAACACCATGCACTATGGTTCTTTTTTCATCATCATTAATAATTTGTAAACTGAAAACAATACAAAAAGATAATCAAACGAAACATATCTACAATTTGGTTACCCTTTCCTTGATGTTCCACAATTCCTTTACCGGTATAATTTCACTTAAGAGTTTATTCACCATTGCAACTTCTTTTTTTAGCAAAGTTCACCATTGCAACTTGTTCAACTGCATTAGCAAAAGATGGTGATGGATCTAATTGTCTTATTTTTCCATACAAAAGACATAATATAAAAAATTGAAAAATTTCTGTATGGTACAAAAATAACAATCAAGTAAAATATAATTGAATAGAAAGAATTGAAAATAATAACAGGTTGAGAACAATTTTGAGAAGCAAGTCATCTATACCTAGCACGCAGCAGACCTAACAATAAACAAATAATTTAGTAGTCATAACATATGTCATGAAAATTAATCTAATTGTAGCATGCAATAGGACAAATAATAAACAAATCCTTCAGTATTCATAACTTATGCCATGAAAAATTAATCTAACTGTAGCACACAACAGACCGAACAATAAACAAATAATTTAAAAATTATCTAATTGTAGAAGAGAAATCAAATAAACTCGAAAAATAATGTCTCGTCGTGGATGGATCTCTAGTGTTCTAGTGTAACCACTGGGTGTAAAAGGTTTCATGCAGCCATAGAAGAATGCTTAGGTTGATCGTACAATTCTATTGAATAGCAGCAGCAATCCCTAGTTGATTGAAGCAGTATACAAAACAGATGTTTCTTGAAAGATGTCATCTCTGATTTTATAGTTTATATATGCACAGGTAAAGTATATAATTTGTTGTGTGAGCTAACAACCTTTTAGGATAGATTTTTTATGATTAAAGTATGAAAGAGAGACTCAAGATAAGGAAAATCTAATCAGCATGTATATACACATATGTTCTAGTTTTTTAGTTGTATTATCTAAAGATCCTTTGAGAATGTTTTCCTTTTATGGTTTAAACATCGGAATGAGATAAAAGGTAAGAGACTAATTATGTTACATTACATTACATGTGACTAGCACGATAGGATAGCTGGACAGATTATTTTATTTGAAGCAAAGGAATTTATTGTGTTAGATGTGACTGGGAGATGATTTAGATTCTATAGTGTCACGTGTGGATAATTTAGACAAAGATATAGAAGGGTTGTTTTTGTTAATTCTTCATAATGGCGGGCACGATAGGATAGTTGAACAATTTTTTAATTGAAGAAAAAAATTTATTGCGTTAGATGTGACCGAGAGATGGTTTAGATTTAATTTTTTTTATAGTGACACATGTGGATAATTTAGATAAAGATATACGAGAGTTGTTTTTGTTTATTCTTCATAGTGGCATAGGTGGCTAATTGTAGAAACAAAATACATCTAGCGGCTATTAAAATCAATGATATTTTTTTAGAGTGTCCACATAGGACTTCTAGGTGGCTTCATGTGGAGGCTAGACTGTCCACCTAGGATTCCTAGTGGTTTCATGTGGAGGCTTCAAAAGGAGCCTCCAATTAGTAATCTTGATAATGGCAGGCACGATATGATAGTTGGACAATTTTTTAATTGAAGCAAAGAGATTTTTTGTGTTAGATGTGACCGAGAGATGGTTTAGATTTAATTTTTTCTGTAGTGGCACATGTGGATAATTTAAACAAAGATATATGAGGGTTGTTTTGTTATTCTTCATAATGGCATGGGTAGGTAATTTTAGAAACAAAATGCATCCAACGACTATTAAAAATCAATGATATTTTTTTAGAGTGACCATGTAGGACTCCTATGTGGCTTCATGTAGAGGTTTCTCTTTTTTTAGACTGTCCACCTAGGATTCCTAGGTGGTTTCACGTGGAGGCTTCAAAACAAGCCTCCAATTAGTAATCTTCATAATGGCAAGCACGATATGATAGTTGGACAATTTTTAATTCAAGCAAAGAGATTTTTTGTGTTAGATGTGACCGAGAGATGGTTTAGATTTAATTTTTTCTATAGTGGCACATGTGGATAATTTAGACAAAAATATATGAGGGTTGTTTTTGTTATTCTTCATAATGGCATGGGTGAGTAATTTTAGAAACAAAATACATCCAAGGGCTATTAAAAATCAATGATATTTTTTTAGAGTGACCACGTAGGACTCCTAGGTGGCTTCATGTGGTGGTTTCTCTTTTTTTAGACTGACCACCTTGGATTCCTATGTGGCTTCGTGTGGAGGCTTCAAAAGGAGCCTCTCATTAGTAATAGTAGTGCATGGTGATACAGAGTTAAGGATGGTGTCAGATGAGATCCATGTACATGTACTACATTCTGGTCGCGGACTGACTGACGATGTAGAGTACATCATGCTGTCAAATATCATGTCTGCTTCGGAGAGGTGGGAGCACGCAGAGCAACTGAGGAGGAAAATGGCGGGGCTCGGGATCGAGAAGACTTCTGGCTGCAGTTCGCTTTAGTTTGGCACTAGTCCGTCAACCCGTGCCTCCGCACATGTTAGCACTTTACTTAATTATTAGTAATTATTGTTTACTTTTATTAGGGGTATCATAATAAGGTTCACACAATTTTGCAACATAGACTGTAAATATAATATATTAATTAACATTTGGTCAGCATAATTTGAGAGGGGTCCTTATAATTTTAAGATTGTATTGCATAATATGCTTGAAAAAAAAAATAAGTACAATTAACTCTGTTTTATTGAAAGATCCACCACAATAATACGCAAATCTCAGTATTTCTTATCTTCTATTACAGTTTGCTCCCAATGTAGTACTAATCAAGAGATAATTTAATTTGAGTACATGGGTGATGACGTCGATTAGTTTATGAATTATAAATGAATAATTAATAATTAAGAGTTGTTCAGATCATTATATGTAACGGTTCTACCAGTGTATTATTTATTTTTATGTGTTTCATTATTTGCTTCATTTTCTTGGACCATGTTACGGTTGATGTCAGGTATCACTGGTAAATTATTTTGATGGGCACTATGAAAGATATTTTTAATTCAATACAGGTTTTGTAGCATATATGTAAGTGTTCAAAGTTTTGTAGTTGCTTTCTACTAAAAAGCAGAATTACTCAATCAAGAGCCAAATATCACGGATTTTGATAAATCTGAAATTTGTCTTTTTTTCTTCTGCGGGTCCAATGTGTGTTGTGACTCCTATAAAATCTATGAAGCATAAATATAAATTATTATTAAATGGTTGTAAAATGAGTGAAAGTGTAGAAATTGTAAAGTCGTGTCCACATTTATTCTTGTTGAAAGCATATCCATGCTCATGAACTTGAAACTATACTTTGGAATGACTTCATTATCCTTGAACTTTTTTAGAGTAGTTGTGGGTAAGAAGTTGGCGTACAATCCTATCATTTTTCATTATTCGATACTTCTATGTTGTTGGTGTGACTGACTGTCGTATGGACCTCCCTGGGCCCACTACCTCGGTGGGTACCTGTACCGACTACTCGGTAGGCCCCTGGGACTACTCGGCTAGTGCCACACGGCACCTGATGGCGTGAGGTGCAAGGACTATGGTGGAGAAGTACTCGGATAGGAAGCTATACATGTCCTGTACTATGTAGAGAACTCCTAGCCGTACCCGACTAGTACTCTCTCCTCAAACCGACTTGTAACCTTGCCTCCCGGGATATATAAGGCGAGGCAGGGACCCCTCTCTCTCTTATACGCATCATCTTGTAAACACACCCAATCAATCCAGAGCTACGCAGCATACAGGACGTAGGGCATTACGCACCTCGCGGCCCGAACCTGTCTAAACTGTGTGCCACGTGTCTCTTCCTTCGAGTTACCGATCTTGGCGAGGCCACATTCATCTACCTCGGGTACTCCCCTTGGTAGGTTGCCGGTGTAAAACACCGACAGCTGGCGCGCCAGGTAGGGGATCTCGCCGAAGATCTCATGGCGAACTCGACGGCTTCAATCTACATCAAGCCAATCGTCGCTTTCAACCACGGCGACACCTTCATCTTCGGGTCCTGGGTGTGCACTGCTGACGGCATCGGATCTTTCCAATGCCACCTCACCATGACTCCCAACCCGAGCACTGGGCTCGTGATGCTTCCCGAAGTAGTCACGGGCGAACTCGCCGGAAAATTCGGCGAAATCTCGCTCTACAACCAACACGCCGACTTCGAGCTTGGATCCGACTCCAACTCGAACTCGACGTCCTCGTGGGCCATCGCATGCGAGCCGGCTACCGAGCCATCGTGTGCGGACTTCCCACTCCATGAGCACTTCCCATACGGCCTTTGCAACGCTAGCAAGGCCCATGCGAAGGATCTCACTGCGCACCGGGCCGGCAAGGAGATCGTCTCCTACTACACCTCGGACTCCAACCCCGTCTCCGGCTACTACTCGGACTCCTCCTACGAGTTCGACTTCGGATCGGACCTCGACGAGCCCGAGTCCGAGAACTCCACGACTGAGCAACCTCTGTCAGGGCCAGCCATCGGCCTGGTTATAACATCTACACCCGCCGGGAGATTCGTCTACTGGCCAGACCGCAAGCCTGCAAACCTGACAGACGGGAACTCACGCTGTGTCGCCTACCTCGACACACTTCCCTTCCAGGAGGGAACACCACTTGCTCTAGCAGAGGAGCACACTCCAACAGAGGTGGTGACTACTGACTCCAGTCTCGGCTCTCCTGATCGCCAAGTCTTCATGACTACCAACGAGACGCTGAGACCCTGAGGGACACGACTTGACTGCTACCTCGAAGATATCTCAGCAGACGAGTTGTGTGCCAATGCACCCGCAGATGAAACCAGCGACTACAAGAACGCCCGACGTGAGCGTAACAAGAAGCGTAACGAACGGCATCGACGTCTCCGTGAGAGCCTCCCCATACGGAACCTCACAGAGGCACTTAACCAAGTTGAAAGCTGGGTGCATACTACCCCTGAACAGTGCCTCATGTCTATCACCACGATAGCACGTCAGGCTCAGGGGATGCGCGCGGGAGAAGTCATTGCCAAGCTCGCGGAGGACGCCTACTTCATGAGAGTTGACAACAGAGTCACTCAAGTGCCTCCCCTCAGAACTCGCGAAGCCGACCATGAAACCACAAGTCACAGTCCAGCTGACAACGGACGCAACCGTACTCGAGGAGAACTACCACAGAACCCCAACTGCACTAGGGCATCAGCTGGTGGACCTTCTCAGGGCGGCAACAGCGCCAGTGGCAATGGCGGCAGTCGCGCCGTGGTGGCTCACGTGACGCCGGTGGCGGAGGCAACAGCGGCGGGAGCTCCTCACATGGGGCTAGAAGGAGAGCCGGTGGTGGAGGCGATCGTGGAGGCCGAGGCCACGCAGACAGACACGTCACCGGTGTCTCACGCGACGGCTATGACGCCTGCCGCAGAATTGAAGAAATTCGACGCAAGAAATCCTCTACGGCGGGCGAGAACGACGGCTTCCCCGCCTTCTCTGCTCGACTTCACAATCTGCTCCTCCCAGAGAAATTCAAGCCTCTGGGAATCACCAAGTACGATGCGAAGCAAGATCCAGTCCAATGGCTCCGATGCTATGCCCTCTCCGAAAATGCTGGTGGCAACAACGACACGAAGTGCCTCTACTTCCCCTTATGTTTGGACCAAGCTCCACTTACATGGCTCGAGTCTCTCGAGAAGTACTCAATCGACAAGTGGGACCAGCTCAAGGAGCAGTTCACCAGCAACTTCGCAAGCACCATGGGATGCTTGGGTACTCGCATGGACCTGGCTATGGTGAAGCAGGAACAGGGCGAGACCCTACACAAGTACATGCGGCATTTCTTCGACAAGCGCGCCACTGTAGTTGATGTCATCGACAAGGAGGTCATCAACCTTTTCCAATACAGTCTCTACCACCGTCGCACCTTCGAAGACTTCAGTCGCCGCCGCCCGAGCTCCATCACCAAGCTCAAAGACATGATCACTTCATGGGCCGACGAAGAAGACAAGGCGAACGCCAAGTACGACGCTATTCGCGGCAAGAGCAAGCAAAATGCGGGCGGCAGCAACAATAACAACCGGGATCAAGGCGGTCGCAACAACAACTACTCGGGTCCTAATCGCAAGCGCAAGCCAGACAACACAGTCGCGGCTATCCAGTGCCCTGCGAAAGACAACTCGAATAAGACCTCCGGCGGCTTCAAGGACTTGCTGAAAGAGAAGTGCCCGTGGCATCTGGAGGGCAACCACACTACCGAGCAGTGCTACCAACTCCGGCGAGCACTCAAAGACTCTCCAGACCCACGACCTCCTCATGACAAGAAGGGCAAGAAAAAACCGACGAAGGCAACGGCGACTTCCAAGAACCTGACAAGAAGGTGAACATCCTCTTCAGCGGACTACCAACCAAACGGTCTCAGAAGGCCACTCGGTGGGAGATCTTGAACACCGAACCAGCGGTTCCGACCCCTCTCAGGTGGTCGGAGGTACCCATCACCTTATCCCGCGCGGATCAATGGACAAGCTTCTCTGAACCAGGGCGGTTTCCTCTCGTCTTGAAGCTGGTAGTCGCGGACTCCAGACTCAACAAGGTACTCATCGACGGTGGGAGCGGGCTCAACGTCCTTTTCACTAAGACCTTGAAGAAGATGAAGCTTGACATCACTCACATGCTCACCAAGAGCACGTCGCCTTTCTACTGCATCGTCCCCGGGAACGCGGCTATTCCACTGGGCTCAGTGGTCCTGCCAGTCACCTTCGGGGAAACCAGAGAAAACTACCGCACCGAGTACATCAAGTTCGAAGTCGCGGACTTTGAGACCTCCTACCATGCCATCCTCGGCAGACCAGCTATCACCAAGTTCATGGCGGTACCCCACTACACGTACTTTGTACTCAAGATGCCAAGTCCGGCCGGTGTACTCTCGCTACAAGGGGACTTGAAGATATCATTCGACTGCGACACAGAAGCCGTGGAACTCACAGCCACCAACCAAGTACCCAACACCATGATGGAGATCTATGCTGCATCAAAGAAGCTTGCCCCAAGTGAACTCGACATCCCAGAGAAGTCAAACAAAGCCAACAAGCCTCAGCTATTCGAGGAAGTGCAAGTCAAGGCAATTGATCTTGGGACAGGCGACAGCAGCAAGACTACCATGATCGGGGTGGGCCTTGACCCGAAATAGGAAGACGCGCTCGTCAGCTTCCTCCGGGCTAACCGAGACATCTTCGCTTGGAAACTAGCGGACATGCCAGGGGTGCCCAGGAATCTAATCGAGCACTCACTCAACGTCGACCCTAAAGCTACCCTGAAACAACAACACCTCCGTCGTTTCACTGACGACCGTCGGGATGCCATCAAGAAGGAACTCGCCAAACTACTCGCGGCTGGCTTCATTAGAGAAGTCTTCCATCCTGAGTGGCTCGCCAACCCCGTCCTCGTCCGCAAGAAGAACACCAACGAGTGGAGGATGTGCGTCAACTACACCAACCTCAACAAGCACTGCCCCAAGGACCCTTTTGGGTTGCCGCGGATAGATCAAGTCATCAACTCCACGGCAGGCTGCGACCTGCTCTGGTTCCTCGACTGCTACTCCGGGTACCACCAGATTGCTATTAAGGAAGAAGACCAGGAGAAGACCGCATTCATCACCCCGTTCGGTGCCTACTACTACATGACCATGTTGTTTGGGTTGAAGAACGCCGGCGCTACCTACCAGCGAGCTATCCAGGCCTGTTTCAAGAGACAGCTCAATAAGAACGTCGAGGCCTACGTGGATGACGTGGTCATCAAGACCAAAAACTCCGACACGCTCATCGCCGATCTTGAAGAGACTTTCGCATCCCTGCGAGAGTACCACTGGAAGCTCAACCCGAACAAGTGCATCTTCGGCGTACCGTCGGGAAAACTACTCGGCTTCATCATCAGCCACGCGGCATCGAAGCCAACCCCGAGAAGATCTCCGCCGTCACCAATATGAAAGCTCCCACCTGCATCAAAGATGTGCAGAAGCTTACCGGGTGTATGGCGGCCTTGAACAGATTCATCTCGAAGCTTGGAGAACAGGGGCTACCCTTCTTCAAACTACTCAAGCCTCAAGAGAAGTTCGTGTGGACTCCAGAGGCAGATCAAGCTCTCGCTCAGCTCAAGGATTTCCTATCCAAGCCGCCAGTCCTCACGGCTCCTCGCAAAAAGGAGCAGCTACTGCTCTACCTCGCTGTGACTACTCACGTGGTCAGTTCTGCCATCGTTGTCGAGCGGCAGGAAGACGGCCACGCCTACCCAGTCCAGCGACCAGTCTACTTCGTCAGCGAGGTCCTGTCGGAATCTAAAGCACGCTACCAACTAGTACAGAAGCTACTGTATGCAGTGCTCATTACCTCGCGGAAGCTACGACACTACTTCCAGGAGTACTCGATATCCGTCGTCACTGACTACCCGCTCGGTGACATCCTGCGGAAGCAAGATGCTACCGGAAGAATCTCCAAGTGGGCAGTCGAACTCGGCGCCCTAAACATCGACTTCAAGCCACGAACAGCCATCAAGTCGCAAGCACTAGTCGACTTCATGGCAGAATGGCGGGAGAATCAGCTACCAACTCCAACCGAGCGACCAGAGCATTGGGTGATGTACTTCGACGGCTCACTCAAGCTCGAAGGTGTGGGTGCAGGGGTACTCCTAATTTCTCCAACGGGCGAACAACTCAACTTCTCTGGGCATCAAGCGACTACTAGTCTACGGCGACTCTGCAGTGGTCATCAACCAAGTCAACAAGTCTTGGGACCGCAACAAGGAGAACATGGACGTCTACTGTCTAGAAGTCTGCAAGCTTGAGAACAAGTTCTACGGTCTCGAGTTCCACCACGTCGTCTGCGACAACAACGTTGCCGCGGACGTCCTGTCAAAGCTTGGTTCTACTCGCGCTCAAGTACCAGCGGGTGTCTTCGTCCACGACCTTCGCGCGCCATCCATCCCGGAGCCGGCGCCTACGACCACTGACCCAGCGCATCCGCCAGCTGGCCAGGAGGTCATGATGATCGACGTGGACTGGCGACAACCCTTCATCGACTACATTCGCGAGCAGAAGGTTCCCACGGACAAAAACTTGGCTGAGCAGCTCATCCGCCGGGCCAAGTCCTACGTCCTGGTCGGGGACAAGCTCTACAGGCGGGGCGCCACTTCTGGAGTACTCATGAAGTGCGTTCCCCGAGAAGAAGGCAAGGACATCTTCGAGGAGATCCATAAAGGCATCTGCGGCAACCAAGCATCTTCACGTACGCTGGTCAGCAAGGTCTTCCGACGAGCTTTCTACTGGCCCACAGCTCTGGGCGATGCCGAGGAACTCGTCAGAAGGTGCCAAGGGTGCCAGTACTTCGCCAAGCAATAGCACGTCCCAGCCTACAAGCTAGTCACCATACCGCCAACATGGCGTTTCACCTGCTGGGGGCTCGACATGATTGGGCCTCTTCCAACTGCGCCAGGAGGATTCAATAGAGTTCTGTTGGCCATCGACAAGTTCACCAAGTGGATCGAAGTCAAGACGGTCACCTATCCCAAGGCCGACAGGGTACTCGACTTCTTGGATGAACTCGTGCACCGCTACGGACTACCCCGTCGCATCATCACAGACCTGGGCTCCAACTTCAACAATCACCATTTCTTGGAGTATTGCGAGAACAGCGGGATCGACGTCCGGTACGTCTCAGTCGCCCATCCATGGGCCAACGGACAAGTCGAGCGCGCCAATGGGATGGTACTCGACACTCTCAAGAAGCGATTGCGCGATGCTGCTAACACAAAAGGAGGCAAGTGGATCAAGGAACTGCCCAATGCACTCTGGGGGCTGCGTACTCAACCCACCAAGCCGATGGGACAGTCACCCTATTTCCTGGTCTATGGCTCCGAAGCTATTCTACCGGTCGACGTCATGTGGGACTCGCCGGCAGTAGAACAGTACGACGAAGGCATATCTGAAGACAGCAGACGAGTAGACATCGATGGACTCGAAGAAGCTCGCTGCGCGACCCTCGTCCAATCAGCAAGGTACCTAGAGGGTATCCGATGCTACCACGATCGCAATGTCAAGGAACGCTCCTTCAACGTTGGTGATCTAGTCCACCGCATCCAGAACACGGAAGGACTACACAAGCTCAGCTCGCCATGGGAAGGTCTCTTCACAGTCGCAAGGGTGACCGGACCAGGCTCGTATCGCCTCTAGACACTTGAAGGCGATGACATCAGCAACTCGTGGAATGTCGACCAGCTCTGTCGATTCTACGCATAAGTCTTTCGACTACTCTGGGGGCTCAAGTCTACACGACTACTCTCGGGCCCTTTGCTATAAGCAGCCTCCGGGTCCAAGCACTAGTCTCTGGACTACTCCACTCCGAGATCTGGCGCTAATGGCTACTAACGGAACTCGGGCTGCTCAGAGCGTCAAGGACTCTAGCAGCGGTCTATTAAGAGACCATGTACTTCTAGATCCATCATACACGGCTACTAACGGATCTACAGCTGTAAGCGGCCACGCGCCCTAGCACTACTCTAGCCGTAGGCGGCCTCCGGGTCCTGGAAACTACACTTGTAAACGGCCCTGGCCATCCAGGTGTACTTTTTTTAGTAATAAAGTTCGACTCTTGATCAACTCATTTACTGTGTATCCCTCAACGGGTCTACTACCGAGTACTACTACTCGCGACAACTCCAAGATGGGCACTCCGCATACACACATCGCGACAACGAGTACTCATTTTCGGAAGATCTTTTCATTAAAACTTAAACAGGTTCATTACAACTTTGTTTATATTACAATTGCTGCTACAAGCTAACCCTACAGGATAACTATTAGAGGTTCAACTTCTCCACGACTTGCTCTGCGATCGGCGCCATCTGCTCTAGAAGCTCTGTGTACTGCACATCTGTGCAATTGGCGGCCAGTCCACCCGCGACTACATTCACCAGAACCTTGGGGAAGTATGACTTCATGAATGCCAAGACTTGGTTCGGGATGGACTTCGCCAAATGCTTGACATAAGTAGCCAGGCGTCCGGGGGCTTCCTTCAGCCGATCAACCAGAGGAGCTACCTTTGGCCCGCCCGGGTGTGGCACCAGTAGCCTCGCGATGGGGAGCGCAGCTTCTTCGAGTTCCTTGAGTTGCCCCTGCAACCTCTCATGGTCTTCATTCAGCTTCTGCAGAGATTTATAGCAGTTGACAAGGTCACGATCTGAGGCGATCTGAATCTCCATGTGCATATTACACTCATGGGCCAGCTGCTTATAATCGTACTCAAGTACCTCACGGGCATCCTTTTCTCGGTAGAAGAGGTTCTTCATATCAACCTCCGATGCCTTCAGCTGTTCCACTCGGGCCTCAAGATCTGCAAACAACTCAAGGGGAGATGTCAGACTACTATAGGGTACCCACAATAAGTACTTGACAGGCTGACATCGGCATACCTTTGTTCTTTTGGCGCAGCGACTTGTTCTTGCGGACCGACTCATCGCTCTTCGCTTGCATGTCTTGTACCTCATTGTGGTACTGGGCGAAGGCACCATCAAGCATGGACTGGAGCATGGCGGAGTGTTTCCTGGCCTTATTGAGTTCTTTCTCTAGTGTTTCTGCCTGGAGCACTATATCACCATACCCCTGGAGCATATCGGATTTCTATCGGGATCTCTCCACGACATCCTACAGAAGGCAATAATTATTATTTGAGTACTCAAGTCTGGCGGAATTCGACTACTCAAGGGTACTATTACATACCTTCATCCATTGCTCAACCCGGCGCATCGACTCCAAGTTGCGGGCTACTGTCGCCGGGTTGATAAGGTCATCTGCCAAAAGTTCGAACCCATCGCGACTAGTCGCTACGGCCTCGGACATCGGCACCGATCGGATCGGCTCCGCGTCTTGGATTTCCGGCGAGCAGACGACTACGTCCAAGCTCGTCTCCGACAGTGCATCGTCACGCACCTCCTTTGTCACCCCGGGGGCTGCTGCCTCCACCGGCTCAAACGCGGTTTCTGTGATCACCTCGGCTTCAGGCACGACGCCTTCAACCAGCACAGCTTCGGGGATTGTGCTTCCCTTGACTTGTGTTCCAGTCAACACAAGACATACAATATCAGTACCCGGGGGCTATGACTACTACTTGAGGTAGGCTGCATCAGTGCAGTCTACTTACCTTCTACTACACTGGCTTTCGGTAGTGTAGCCTCTGTGCCCGGAGCCGCGGTCTCGGCCTGAGGGAGGGGAGCGGACTCCTCGACAGCGAGCGCTGGTTTCTCTTCAGCTGCTGTCGTGCTGGGTTCATCTCCCTCCCAGGATAGATCAGTCGACTTCCTGCACAGTACAAGAATTGGTGGTCAAGCAAGTAAGATTACCAAGTTACAAGTACTACTCGGGAAAGGTTTTCACTTACAAGCTAGACCGGACGACAGTCACGGTCGGAGCGCCAAGTATGCTGGCGATGTGCAAGCCCGGCTTCGGCGGGTGCTTCTTCTTCAACCTGAGCTGCCACTGGTTCTTCGACTCTAGTAGTCGCGCTCGGTTCTGGCCTGCTCTCCACGGCCGGCGCCTGTAGCTCGACAACTCTAGTCGTCCGTTGTGCCATTTGCGACACAAGTTCTTCTACGGTGGGGGCTGGGCTGCGGCTTCTCTCAGCCGGCTCACCCACTATCTCCCAGTCATCTCCTTCCCCTTGATCAACGGGGTCGGATGGTGGAATCTCCTGCGAGAACTCAGAATTCAATTGTCAGCATACACAATACTTCAAAACAAGTACTCGACTACTCTGCTCGAGGAGCTTACCTCTTGAGACGTAATCTCGGTGACCTTCAACTTTTTGGCGACACGTTTACGCACCACATTGCGCGGCCCCCTCGGCGTGCTGGGAGACTAGCCTCCAGGCTAGTCGGTGGATCCTCGATGAGGGGCACATTGGCAAGTCCAGGACGGCTGAACCTGGACCGCAGCTGGAACAACTCCTGCAGCGTCTCCCCGTCCTCCTCGTCGGACGTATCTTCAATGGTGACGGTGTCGTCACCCTCACTGACTTCACGGCACTCCTTGGCCTTGCCCTTGCCCTCCTCTGGAATATCTACAAGTCGAGGAGGGGGAGTTGGTTCGGAGACAAACTTCGTAACATCATCCTGCAACGAACAGTTAGGGTGAGCACGACTACTACAATACAATCAGTACTTGGAGGCAAAGTTTGATTACCAACCTTATTTGGCGGACGAGCCGCGGAGTACTCGGGGACTGGGCAGGCTGTGTATGGTGGCATATCCTTGAAAATCCTACCCAGTCTCTCGACAATGTTTTCATCACCGACTTCATTACCGGGCATCCTCGACGTGTCATCATCACCCGTATACTGGTACCCGAGGGTGTCGCGCACCATCAACGGCTGCACCCTCCTCTTCATGAAGCTGAAGACCACGTGTTCGGCCCTCAGCCCGGCTTCTCTCAAAGCCTTGATCTTCTGCAGCAGTTCGGGTAGTTGAATACCCTCCTGCATCGTCGGTTCCGCGTTCCACCAGGGTCGATGCTTCGGCTGTTGCCCACTCGGCTTCGGCAGCTCCGCGTGGTGGTTGGTGATGTAAAACCACTTTGCCTTCCAGTTTTGGTTGGAGTCGATAAGTTTGTATGACAAGTACTCCTCGGCGGCGTCTTCTCGCATCTGGATGCCGGCTCCACCAACTACTCTTGGGTCGTTGGTGCTTGGCTGCGGCTTCAAGCGGAAGAATTTTCGGAACAAGACCAAGTGGGGCTAGGGCTTCACAGAAATGGACGAAGATGGAGACGTGAAAAATTTCGTTATGGTTCAAGTTCAAGTACTCGATACCGTAGTACTTGAGGAGACCCTTAAAGAAGTCGCTCGCCAGGAGGGCCAGCCCGCGCTCCACGAACCGGGCGAACATCGGGATCTCGTCGGGGTTCTTCTCCATTGGGTACGGGTCGCCCGCGGCTGCGTGCCACATGTCCATCTCCTTCTACCAGAGAACCCGCTGTTCACCAGCGCCAGCAAATCTTCGGTCTTCGCCTTGGACTTCTTCCACTCCTTGTTTGGATTGGGGCGTGGGGGAGACATCGGTGGCGATGAATCCCGAGCAGATCCTTCCGCCTCACTATGGGATCTTTTCTTCCCAACGCCAGTCTTCATGCTCTTGGACGGGGAAGACTTCATCCTCCAAGTGCACCGGGTCTTCACTCACATTCGCTCGGGGGCTTCACTGGTGGCAGCCAGTGGCAGCGCGCATGGATCTACAGACTAAGGCGCGGCGGTAGTGGTACGGGTGGCTCACCCTGGGCCAGATCTGCTTCAACTAGCTGTGAATGTGGGGGGTGGAAAACCCTAAGGGTTTCGGCCTCTATTTATAATGTGCGCTTGTCGGGTGAAGACCACCAAACTTTGGAGATGTCCCTTTCGCCTAGTGACTTCTTGTTTCCCTGCACCATACGCAAAACCAAAAAGCAGGAGGATAAGACGTTAGGAGCGACGAAACCCCCTGGTGGAATATAGATTAGCGCTTACTGGACAGAGACAACTCGGCCCTAGGGTTTCGTCATGTACAAGCTTATAACATTAAGTTCGAAACTTGGGGAATTGAACCTTTCGCCCTGCACTGAATCTTTCTAGCAACGAAGGGTACGAAGCGAAAGCTGATGTATAAAAGGAGCATTTTTAGAGATAGGCACCTCCTTCATCACTATGGGTTTCAAGTGACGAAAGGTGTCTATCGAAAACTCATGGTTTAATGGAGAAGGAAAACCAATTGGCTTCAAGGGCTTCGTCACTTACACTATTGAAACCATCAGAATGAACGCGCTTCGATGATTCCAAAGCGTTGACTTTGTCAATCTTGATTCCGAATCCCCCAACAGGCATGAGCACCAACACCATAGACACCACCAGCGTCTGCAGCATAACCACCACCAAATGCATAAAAACCACCGGCTCCTGGAGAACCACTGGCTAATGGGGCACCACCAACTCCTCCAAGCTTGGGGGAGTGGAGCAGCTTCAACTGCATCTCCAGATCGAGCACCATGGCCGGCTGGAGCACTTGCGGCCGATTCACCGGCGAATTGATTCGTCACTTGATTTTTCTTTGTGACTAGTTTGCTCATTGTTGCACCGCTTGGGGCGATTACTTCCTCAGGGATGGGAGATTCGACTCGATCTGGGACTAATGGCTGGTGGGTTTGGCCAACCCTAACCCTAGGGTGAGTTTAATGGAGGGCGGCACTGGGCACGGGAGTTTGGCGCCGAGAGGGAGGAGCACGCCAAACTTTCGCGGCGATTTTGGCTTGCACGGGAGAGAAAGAGGGGTGGGAGAAGCTGCGCACGCTGGCCATGGCTGCGGCGCAGCGGGAGACGCTGCGAGGGCGGGCCGCACAGGATCAGGAAGACCAAGTAAAAAACGGAAGAGGAAACGAGTCAACCATCCCGACGCGAAAACATGCAATTCTCGCGTCTTGGAACGGGAGCCGACCTGGCGTTGTGCATGCGACCCAGTTTCCTCAATTTCTTTCTTATTTTTGCCTATGTGGCAGTTTAATTAATTTGTAAGACATCAGCTGAGGTGTAGGGTTGGGACTGCCCTAAAGGTGTATTGTCGTATGGATCATTGCATGGGCTTTTACTTTAACAGGACAAACAGAGCAAAAGGAGTCGCAACGAGCAGAGGTGAACTGCTCCCGGCCCAAGCCTGGCCCGAGCACGATTTGGCACGGCCCGATGCGGCCCGACACTATCAAGCCCAATAGCAACTTCGTGCCGGGCCGTGTCGAGAGTCGTGCTGAACTGGCGGCCCAGGCACGGCCCTACGTCCTCTTTTTCGGGTCGGGTCGGCACGACGGCCCGACTGGCCCATAGGGCTGGTATCGGGCTATCAGGCTCGGCCGGCCCGTTCCAACCTCTGTTATGCCGTCAAGGGGCAGTGGCCGACGGCTAGGGTTCCCGGCAGGGCGGCGGCCAAATCCCGGTGGAGCAGTGGCTTGGAGAGAGAGGGAGGGAGAGATCGCGGCGGGGCGGCGGTGCAGCTCGTCGATGTCTCCATGGTCGGTGGCCTAGACAGGGAGGGGCGGCGACCCCTCCACAGGCGGTGGCGGAGGCCTAGGGAGGTGCGGCGCACGCCGGTGCGACCGAGGCTCCGCCCCCACGGCCTAGGCGGCGCACGCCGACGCGGCCGAGGCTTCGGCCCCGCGGACGACCCGGGCGGCGGCGGTGGGTCGGAGGTGGCGGCGGGCGGCGCACGCCGGCGCGGCCGGGGCTCCGACCCCCGCGGATGGCTAGGTAGCAGCGTGACTGCAGGCGAGGGGTGGGCGACCAGGCGATCCCGATCGGGATTGGGAGGAGAGACTGAGAGTATGAAGGAGGAGGCGAGGCTGAGTTGGGGATTAGGAGGAAAAAAATTAGGGTTTCGCAACTATTTATATGAGATGGGACAGAAATATCGGGGTGCCTATTGGGCTGCCAAAAATCGGGTCGTGCCTCGGGTCGGCCCGCCGTGCCGGGGTTGCGGCCCAGGCACTAAAAGGCCATCGGGATGGGTCGGCACTAAGCACTATTGATTGTGTCTCGAGTCGGGTTAGGGTCGTGCTTTTTAGGGTCGTGCCTTGTGTCGTCAATCGTGTCTGGCCCATTTGGAATACTATACTTCTGCTCTGCCCTCCAAACTTGTCGGGGACAGCCCTAGGGGTCCCCTTTAACAACGGGGAAATCCCCACTTAAAACCCGCAACAAAGCCAAACACACTTCGCCTAACCATGCAGGATACGGCCCATGCCGCAGGGACCTCAACGGCCCACCAAGGCGGCCCTCTTGAAGACCCCCTCAAGCAGGCTTCGCCTCGCTCGAGGATGTGCGCCTCCCTCGGGCGGGCTCCGTCCCGTTCGAGGGGGTGCGCTTCCCTCGAGCGGGCTCCGCCTCGCTCGTGGGCCCGCTCCCCCTCGAGCAGGCTCCGCCTCGCTCGAGGGTCCGCCCCGCCCTCGACCGGGGTCCGCCTCGCTCGAGGGTGCCCCGCACGCGTGCGCCCGCCCCCATACGCGGGCATTTAACGCCCCGACACCGGCGGGACGGCCGCCATCATGCGCCGGGGCTCGCGCCCGGTGCCGCCGCACCAACTCCCCAGGAGGGAGCCCATCCCCATCACTGTGGGGAGGGACTGTGCAGTAGGACCGGTGCCAGTCCCGTGACGCCGTGCGCCTGCTCCAGTACGGCTAACGCGCCGAGCCCTCGAAGGGGGGCTGGCTGCACCCTCGATTTTCTTTCTTGTGACCTTACAGGGTTAGGTGGAGGCGCTAGGCCGGTGGGACGCCATCCCTGCTACTGTTACGGCATGGCTGCCGCCCCCGCGCGTGCGGGCGCACGCCAGGCGCTGTAGCAACGACTCCAGCACTGTGGAACGTATTGGAACGGGACACCGTTTTACCTACTCCTGTACTCCATATGGGCCAACGTTAGCAGCTCCCTCCAGCCTATCAGAAGACATCACCACCATCCGCCGCCCTTCTACCCTCGAACCGCCACTGTTCGGGTACAAGATAGGCCATGATGGTCGGATCGCTGCAAGGATCATCCGGACGGCCGCCCACTCTACAGCATAGCATGCCACGCCCCTTCACGTAGCTAAATAGCGCGGCGCGCATGTGATTCGCTCCCTCCTTGATCTATAAAAGGGGGATGAACCCTCCCTGCCGCGGAGAGACGGACACAACACAGCAGGGAGACGGACCGCGCCACGCACTTGCTCTCCAATTCTCCCACAACATCTTCAGCCACCACACCAGGGACTTGGAAGCCAGGCTTCCTCTCCCGCCTTGCTTGTAGCAGCCCCACTACTGGCACCCCCGGTGCTAAGTAATATAGTGCCTTGAGCACGCCACTGCTGGACGTACGGCCCACCGGCCAGAACCAGGATAAAACTCTGTGTCTCTTGTTGCTTAGCATCGACCATTGAGGGATAGACCACGGCGCTTATTACTGGTTAGTGTCGGGACCACATTCCGCACCGACAGTTGGCACCCACCGTGGGGCCAAACTGAGCGCCTAAGGTCATTCCACCAATTCCCTCCATGGTGATCCGCACCGAGTACCGTGGTACACGCTACTGCATGGGCAGCTCGGACCCTCTCCCCGCCGGGTTCGAAATCCGGTTCGGGGGCCTGAACTTTCAGGCCACGGGGAACGGCTACCTCATGCGCCTCACCAACCGTGAGGAGCTCCGCGCGCGGCGCCAGGCCGGGTCCGCTCCGGTCCCCGCCGCACGCACCACCACGGCGCGGACGCCCGCGCAGCACGGATGCCGCGGGCCCGTCGACGCCACGACGTCGCCGCCGCTGCCCGGGCTACGCTCGCCGCCGAGGCACGGTCCGAGCGACGGCGGCCGAGCGCGCGCCGCCTCGGCACGGCGCGCCCGCCACCACGATGACCACCATCCCAGCGGGACAGCGCACGGTCTCCGGACCGCGCATCCCCATTGGGCTGCGTGGTGCCATGTCGGCCTACAACGCAAACGTCAACACCACGATGCGCAGGGTTCCGCCTGGCCGTCACGTCTTCGTCGCCAGGGATCCCGGCGCCTCAGCGGGTGACGAGTCGTCCCTGGGTTCCCTCGACGCGTTGCCGCCCGCCAACCGCCATGGGCACGCGGAATGGGACTTCTCCAGCGTGCCGGACCCAGTCATGTTCAGGCGTTTCCTTGACGCTACGGACTACTGGTTCGGCTACTACGATGACTCCAGCACCGGGAGTTACGATCCCGCGCGGGAGTGCTGCGTCGTCGTCGCCAACGACCCAGCAAATGCCCCCGGAGCGGTGGGCGCCGGCGACGGGGAGATCACGCCTGCCCCAGGGATCGCTCCACCCCAAGCCGCGGGACCAAGCACCCCCGCCGGAGCCGACGCCGACGCGCGGCCTAGCCCAAGCCCGCGAGCTCGAGGCTAAGCCGCGCAGGAGTACCGCACGGTGCGGGCCGCTCCGCGCCTCGATGGCGGGGAGAAGCCTCTCGCTCGCGGCGAACGCGTGCGAGAGCCGGGCAGCCGTGCCCGCGACCGCATCAACGCTGACAACCCTGACGTGCCTCCGCGGGCAAGTCAGAAGCTCGTTGCCGCCGCAACGCTGCTGCGGGCTATTCCAGCACCCTCGACCCCCGAGGCGCGGAACCTGCAGCGCGAGGTGCAAGCCCTCATCGAGCAGGCGGCCGTTCAGCAGGCCGAAAGCTCAGCCTCACGTATCCGCCAGCAAGGGGATGCGCGAGGTGACGGGGCCGCACAAGGGGGCGAACCCTCGGTCCACGCAGGAGAAGCCGCGGAGCGTCTCGCCAACTCAGGGCGCGCAGCGGCCAAGGAGCGGCTCCTTGACACGCGCAGGGCGCTGGACGGTGACGCCCGCAACGTCATCAACGCCCGCCGCACGAGCAAGGCGGACACGCGAGCGGCAGCGGTGGGCTACCACCCTCGACGGGGCGGACGCTACGACGGCGGCGAGAACCGCTCCCCGACGCCGGAGCCCCCGGGACCCGTGTGTTCGGCGGGAGATCCGCGCGGCGCCCTTCCCCCCCCGCCGCTTCCGCCAACCCTCGACCATTGTCAAGTACAACGGGGAGACGGATCCCCGCGTGTGGCTCAACGACTACCGCTTGGCTTGCCACCTGGGCAGGGCCACCAGCGACGAGGTCATCATCCGCAACTTGCCCCTGCATCTCGGCGATGCGGCCTGGACATGGCTCGAGCACTTGCCCGCCAGCCAAATCCACAATTGGGATGATCTGGTCCGCACGTTCGTGGGCAATTTCCAGGGCATCTACGTGCGCCCTGGAAATTCATGGGACCTGCGCTCCTGCACTCAGAAGCCTGGCGAGTCGCTGCGGGACTTCATACGGCGCTTCTCCAAGCGCTGCACGAAGCTCCCGAGCGTGGCGCAATCCGAAATTACGCACACCTTCCTCGAGGGCACCACGTGCCGGGACCTCGTGCGAGAGCTGGGGCGCAGCCCGCCCGCGAACTCCAACGAGCTGTTCGACATCGCCACCAGCTTCGCCTCAGGAGAGGAGGCCGTGGGGGCGATCTTCGACGGCAAGAAGGGCAAGCGCTCGGAGGACGCGCCCGCGGAGGGCAGCAAGTCCAAGGAGCCCCATCGCAACGACAAGCGGGGCAAGAAGGGAAAGAAGCCGCGCCGCGAGGCGCGCGAGCAGGGGCGCGACGGCGGTAATGCCGAGGCCCTCGCTGTTGACCCGGCTCGACGGGGCCCTCGACCGGCCCCTCGAGGCCCGAGGGTGTTTGACGACATGCTGAAGAAGCCGTGTCCTTATCACAAGACCCCAGTGAACCACACCCTTGAGCAGTGCGACATGCTCAAGAAGTTCTATGGCCGCGCTGCCGCAAAGGAGGCAGAGGCCAAGAAGGACGGAGGAGATGGCGACGCCGGCGGCTTCCCCGCCGTGGAGAACGTGTTCCTCATCTTCGGAGGGCCCATTATCGACATGTCGACCCACCAGCGCAAGCGGGAGCGGCACGAGGTCCTCGCCGCGGAGAAGGCGCCTCCCTCCTTCCTCAATTGGTCGGAGGACGCCATCACCTTCAGCCGGGAGGACCATCCGAACCGCGTCCCCAACCCGGGCCAGTACCCGTTGGTGGTCGACCCCATCATCGGGAACGCGCGGTTCTCGAAGGTCTTGATGGACGGAGGCAGCAGCCTCAACATCCTCTACGCGCATACGCTGCGCTTGATGGGGATCGGGTTGGACCAGCTGCGGCCCAGCACGAAGCCGTTCCACGCGCATCGCGCCCCGCAAACGGTGTCCGGCTCCTCGGGCGCATTGACCTCGCCGCTTGGTTTGGCACCGCAAAGAATTTTCGCAAGGAGATCCTCACCTTCGAGGTGGTGGGGTTCAAGGGAGCCTACCATGCTATACTTGGGCGACCTTCGTTACACCAAATTCATGGCGATCCCCAACTATACCTACTTGAAGATGAAGATGCCGAGACCGAACGGCGTCATCACCGTCGGCTCGTCCATCGAGCATGCATTCGACTCGCGACGTCGAGTGCGTGGAGCACGCGAAGCACCGGCGCCGGATGAAGCGCCGGTGACCACTTTGGAGAAGATGGTCAACGACGACCTCGACTCCACCGCCAAGCACACCGCACGTTCGAGGCCGCGGAGCGGTACCAAGGAGGTCCCCCTCGATCCTTCCCGCCTCCGAGGGCAAGGCGTTGAGGGTCAGCTCCACCCTCGATCCCAAATAGGAAGTGGTGCTCGTCGACTTCCTCCGCGCCAACGCCGACATCTTCGCGTGGAGCCCCTCGGATATGCCAGGCATCCCGAGGGAGGTCGCCGAGCACTCCCTTGACATCCTGCCTCACGCCCGTGCCGTGCAGCAACGGCTGCGCCGCTTCGACGAGGAGCGGCGACGGGCAATCGGAGCGGAGCTGCGGAAGCTCCTCGAGGCCGGGTTCATCAAGGAGGTGTTCCACCCAACGTGGCTAGCCAACCCTGTGCTTGTAAAGAAAAAGAACGGGAAGTGGCGGATGTGTATTGACTACACTAGTCTTAATAAAGCATGTCATAAAGTTCCTTTTCCTTTGCCACGTATTGGTCAGATCGTTGATTCAACGGCTGGGTGTGAATTACTTTGCTTCCTTGATGCCTACTCCGGGTATCATCAAATAAAAATGAAGGAGTCCGACCAGCTCGCGACTTCGTTCATCACGCCGTTCGGGATGTTCTGCTACGTGTCACACCCTGAAATTTCCAATTTCAGATGTGAATAGAAAGAATAATTAAATAACGATTTTCTCATAATTTTAAAATTTTTTCCAACATTTATTTTTCTTTACAGGGAATATAGCATAGGAAAAAAATCCTTTGTTTGATTTTCTAACTTAAATAAAAGTTGTGTGTGTTGCATTCATGCCGATGCATCTAGTGGTTCTTGAGTGCAAAAGGTTTCGAAAATGCGTTTAGGAGCTGTCCAAACTCTCCTGAAGATTTTCCAGATTTTTCTGGAATTTATTCTCATTTTCTCCGAGCATTTTCTATTTAATAGAAGGCTCTAAAATCTTTTTCATGAGCACCAAATGCTTTATTTGGGTTGTTCGTGTCTTAATCTATCTCTAGGAATTTTCCTGGAATTTTTGTGATTTTCTGAGTATTTTTCGTGCTTTAAAATAATTTACAGAATTTTTCTGGATTATTTTTCGCACTGGAAATAGATTTAAAAAAACCCTATCCTACCGGATTGGGTCGGGCCGAGGCCCGACCCAACCCGCCCGCGCCGCGCGCCGCCCGGCCGGCCAGGCCCGCCAAAGCCCATCGGGGCCCAACCTCGGCCGCCGGCCCGGCCGCCGCCGCGTGGGCGGCGGCGTGCCTCGCGCCGCGCCCCCATAAAAGGGGACGCCAAGCCCGCGCTCGCCCCCCCGCCCGCGCGCGCGCCCCCCGCCCCCCGCCGCCGTCGCAAGCCGCGCCGCCGCCCGCCGCTAGCCGCGCCGCCGCTTGCAAGCCGCCGGATCGAGCCGCCGCGTTGACCTTCGAATACCGGCCGATTCCGTCGACCTCCAGCCCCGGTGAGCCCCCCATCGTGTGTGTCTCGACCTCCTCTTTCGATTTTGTGCTTCAATCGAGCTCCTTGGTGCTCGAATCACCCCCAAGGCCGCCGCCCCTCCCTGCCTCTGTTCGGTCCTGAGGAGGAAGAAGGTGTGCAGTTTTGCACTTAACCCCCTGCGAGGTCTAGTAATACTTAGATTCAATATTGTGTCTTGCAGATCTTGCACGTGACCCCCTAGATCTATTAGATCCCTGAAACCAGATCCATCCCAAGCACCTTTTCAGATCTAACCCTGAGTATTATCAATTTTACGAGCACTGTTTCCTGTGTCTCGGGAATCTTTTCAGCTACTCCCTGAAATCTATAGTTAATCGCGACTAGGTCCCTGTAACCTTGTTTTGTTCACCAAATCTTCGTTTTAGCTCCGATTTAATCCGTTCAAGTTGCGTTAGATTCATAATAATGTAAAGCACGCGTTAGTGGTGTGTTTTCACCATGTTTTGTTTCTGAAAATAAAATTAATATTAATTTTGATTAATATCTAGTATACATATCTTTTATAAATAAAAGCAATATAGATCTATATATCGTTTTTCATAAGCAAATTTAATTTGGTTAATGTTTCTATCACATGTTTTTGTACATAAAAGCTAATTAGATCTTTATCTCGGTTTTCGTAAACCAAATGTTAATTTGTTTAATAGTTAATTAATCTTTTCTAATTAAAATTTGCTTAGGCTTTTACATCGGCTTTTATAATAAATATTAATTTGATAATGCTAATAGCATAATGTTTTTCATAATAATATGATCTACTCGAATTACAAAGTTTCGTTTAGATTGTTCATATAGTTTAGTTTTTCTAAATTAAATGTTTAATCGGTTTAATCAATATATGAATCTTTGTTAATAAAACTTGACTAGTTCTTTACACCGGTTTCATAAATAAAGTTTAATATTGCATTAATGTCAACATAGGGTATTTTATTTCTAAAATATCCTTTATAATTGTTTTGTTAATTAAAATGAACCCAGCTCATAGCCTTGCTCTCTCATATATGCAAAACGTTCGTTAGACGTTCTTTTCTCAGCCCAATCTAAGTGTGATCTTTCCGATCCTTGCTCAATCTTCCGCAACCATCTCTTTAAAGCTAACCAAGCCTTTCCAAGCACCCTTTGTGTTCTTTAGTGATCCATCTAATCAAGTCTATCCTTTAGTGCGTTCTTTTAAAGCTTTCTTTTGATTGGTGCTTTGTTCTTAGTATGTTTGTTTGTTTGCTTTGTGTATGATTGTGCCCGATGATTGATGCGCTTAGAGTGAACGTCGTTCGAGAAGCTTTGAAGAGCAAGAGGTTGAAGATTCTGAGCAACGACATTACTGTGGTTAAAGGCAAGTGTGTCCTTGATCTTTTGTCCTAAGAACTATATTTAATCACTCATTGCATATGCTTGCATTAATATGATGGGACCCATGTTTAAGGTTTGACTAGTGTTATTTATCCTGTGCCTTGATCAAACGGGTTTATCTTTATGTTGGATAGTTATGCTTAGTTGCTATACCTGGGTTATGGTGGTTTTAATGAACAACAATGATGAACTTGTTTTACCTTTATGCTATATCTTTGGATGCTTAATACAAGACCATATGATTAATCGGAACATGGAGAACCACCCAGGACAACAGTGCAACCACAAGGACTATATGGCTCTGGTCTTGGCCGAGTAATTAGGGAAGTCTTTGTGTGGTTATTACTCGCATAGTAGGTTGGGGACGGAGGAATGCTTTTATGGCTCTTCTATTCCGGAGCGGTGACGGAACGGAAGACTCTATGGCTTACCGTCCGTAATAGAAGTGTGGTACGAAAGATAGCCTCTATGACATACTACTATGGACTAATACGCACGGGAGGACTCTTTGTAAAGGCCTCGTAGCGTCCCTATGCAGCCACACCTCGGTAGTGTGGTATTGTGCCTACTTTTGCACAAGCGTGGTTGGGTGCAAAACTCTTCGGAGTTTTTACGCGACTTGTGGGTAAAGATGTACAACCTCTCGCAGTGTAAAACTAATCGATTAGCCGTGCTCACGGTCAAGAGCGGCTCCGGACCCTCACATGATAATTGAACTTGAAGATGGACTTAAATCGCTCTCTCTAGTTATGCTTGCCATGTGCTTGTGGCGTATTTCTTATCTTATGCTTAATGTGGGTTGGTATAAACTTATACTTTATTAGTAATCAGGTGCTAATAAAATTTGACCAACTAAAATTGCTTAAATGCTTATAGCCTAGTCCACTATAAAGCCTTTGCATTCATTCTTTTCCCCACACTTGCTGAGTACGACAAGTGCTCACCCTTGCTATAACCATTGTTGCTCAGAAAGAGGATGCTACTTTGAAGTCTTGTGAAGATGTTGCTGGTGCTAGGTGTACGCAACCTCCAGTCGACTGCCTGTGATGTTTGGAGCCTTCGCTTCCAGGGTTAAGCGTAAATCTCTGATAATCTTTCTTCTTCTTACGTGATATTGTTTCTGTATTCACTTATATGTCACTATATGCATGAAACTTGATCCTGGCATGCATATAGGTTTGCACTTGGTTTTCTTCGGAAACTCGGGTGTGACACTATGTCACGATGCCATTTGGCCTCCGAAACGCGGGTGCAACGTACCAGCGCTGCATGCAGCACGTTTTCGGAGACCACATCGGGCGGACGGTCGAGGCGTACGTGGACGACATCGTCGTAAAAACCAGGAAGGCGGACGACCTGGTTGGCGACTTGAGCATCGCGTTCGGCCTGCCACGGGCCGCGGGGGTCAAGTTAAACCCCGAAAAGTGTGTCTTTGGAGTGCCGCGAGGCATGCTCCTGGGATACATTGTCTCCCAACGGGGAATCGAGGCCAACCCTGAAAAGGTCGCAGCTCGTAATCGATCAAGTCATGAAGAATGCGAGCTGCCATGACGACAAGATGGAGGCCTACTGCAAAGCCGTGCGAGCCCTCGAGGACAAGTTCTACGGCATCGAGCTCAACCATGTGCCCCGCCGGTACAACGAGGAGGCGGACGAGCTGGCCAAGATTGCATCTGGGCGGATCACCGTCCCCCCGAACATTTTCGCGCGAGACGTCGCTCAGCCCTCGGTCGTCTTCGAGCCCCACCCCTCGAGTCACGACGAACCCTCGGGGGCTCCCTCGAATCCAGCGGGTGCGGAACCCATGGACGAGGACCCCTCGAACGAGGCGTACGTGATCTCCCTCCTCGAGGGGTATGGCTCCCACGAGGCCGACGTGATGGACATCGAGCCGCCTCTCCGTCAAAGCGGACCGGCGTGACAAATACATCGCCCGGATGGCCCGAGGGGAACTCCCCGCGACCGGCCGCGGCCGTGGCGCATCGCCGGATGGCCAAGTCCTTTGCCCTCGTCGACGGCGAGCTATACAAACGCGCCGCCTCCGGCATCCTGCAGCGGTGCGTGCCCATCCCCGAGGGGCGCGAGCTCCTACGGACATCCACGCCGGAATCCGTGGCCACCACGCCGCGCCTCGCACCCTCGTCGGCAACGCGCGTTCCGCCGGGGCTTTTATCGTCCCTACCGCGGTCGCGGACGCCGCCGAGATCGTACGCACTTGCGAAGGGTGCCGCTCTACGCCCGCAAGTCCAACCTACCCGCCCATGCCCTCGCGACCATCCCCCGTAACATGGCCATTTGCCGTGTGGGGGCCGGACATCGTCGGCCCCCGCGGAAGGCGCCGGGGGGCTTCACCCACTTGTTGGTCGCGATCGACAAGTTCTCCAAGTGGGTGGAGGTGCACCCCATCACGAATCTCGTGCGAAAGCAAAGCGGTAACATTCTTCACCGACATCGTTCACCGCTTCGGAGTGCCAAACTCCATCATCACCGACAACGGGTCCCAGTTCACGGGCAGGAAATTCTTGGAGTTCTACGATAAGTTCCACATCCGTGTGGATTGGGCAGCTGTGGCTGTCGTATGGACCTCCCTGGGCCCACTACCTCGGTGGGTACCAGGACCGACTACTCGGTGGGCCCCTGGGACTACCCGGCTTGCGCTACACGGCATCTGAAGGCGTGGAGCACAAGGACAGCAAAGGAGTAGTACTCGGTTAGGACTCTGTACACGTTCCGCACTGTGTAGAGGTCTCCTAGACGTACTCGACTAGTACTCCTGCCCTACTCCGACTTGTAACCCTGCCTCCCGGACTATATAAGGCGAGGCAGGGACCGATCTCTAGCATCGCATCTCAATCCTCTACAACCCACGGCGCACTATTGCACCATCTTGTAATCGTGCCCTATCAATCCAGAGCTACGCAGCATACAGGACGTAGGGTATTACGCACCTCGCGGCCCGAACCTGTCTAAATTGTGTGTCGCGTGCCTCTTCCTTCGAGTTACCGATCTCGGCGAGTCACATTCATCTACTTCGGGTACCCCCCGTAGTAGGTTGCCGGTCCAAAACACCGACACCGGCGCGCCGTAGGGGCTCTCGCTCGAGATCACATGGCGAACTCGACGGCTTCCGTTCACATCAAGCCAACCGTCGCCTTCAACCGCGGCGACACCTTCGTCTTCGCGCGCCCGGGTCCGCATCGCCGATGGCGCGGGCTCCTTCCGGCGCCGCTTGATCATGCAACCCGACTCGAGGACGGCCTTGTGACGCTTCCCGAAGTCGTCACGGGCAAGCTCGCCGGCAAATTCGGCAAAATTTCGCTCTCCAACCTCCACGCTGACTTCGAGCTCGAGTCCATCTCCAACTCGAACCCGACGTCGCCATGGGCCATCGCATGCGAGCCGGCTCCTCAGCCATCGCAGGCGGTCCCCTCTCTGTGCCACCGCTCTGCGCGTGGCCCTCGCGTTCTCAGCCGGGCCCGCACGGAGGCTTCTGCACCACGCCGGGCCGGCAAGGAGCCCGCAACCGAGTACAACTCGGACTCCGACGCCGTCCCCAACCACGTCTCGGACTTTAACCCTCTCTCCGAGTTCTACTCGAACCCGGACTACGAGTTCGACTTCGGGTCGGACCCTGAGGAGCCCGAGTCCGAAGATGACTCCTCTGAGCTTCCCTTGTCAGGGCCAGCCTCTGGGCTGGTTATAAGATCGACGCCGGCCGGAAGATACGTCTACTGGCCAGACCGCAAGCCCGCTGAGCTGACAAAGGAGGACTCACGCTACGTCGCCTACATCGACTCGCTACCGTTCCAGGAGGGAACGCCACTAGCCCAAGCTGACTCAAACACACCAACTGAGGTGGCGCCTTCTGAGCCAAGCTTGGGTACGCCTGATCGTCAAGTCTTCATGGCTGCCGGCGACACCCCGGGAACCTCAGGCACGGCCGCAGACAAAGTACTTGGAGGACATCTCCGCGTACGAGCCGTCCGTCGAAGCCCCCGCGACGAGACCGACGCCAACAGGGACACCCGGCGCGAACGCAACAGGAAGCGCAACGAACGACGCCGGCGGCTCAGAGACAACCTTCCCATCCGCAACCTTGCGGAAGCTCTCGGAGGGGCTTGAGAGCAGAGTCCACACCACTCCTGAGCAATGCCTCATGTCGATCACAGCGATCGCACGCCAGGCTCAGGGCATACGAGCTGGGGAGGTCATCGCCAAGCTCGCTGAAGAAGCCTACTTCATGCGGGTCGACAAGAGAGTCAGCCGACCTCCCCCAACCAAGCCTCGCGACAACGAAGCTACTAGTCGCAGTGCTGACCCCGGTCCCAACCGTACTCGGGGCGACATCCCAGCTGATCCAAATCGCCGACGCTCCACCGCCGGCGGACCCTCACGGCAGGACAACGTCAACCGAGAAGTCGTCCCCCACCGTGCCCCGGCCGGTGGCGGCGGCAACGACCCCGACGGAGGCGGCGGCGGCGGCGGCGCGCCTCCAACCACGGAGCCAACAAGAAAGCCGGAGGCGGCGGCGGCCCGCGGCGGCCGCGGCCACGCGCACGCCCACGCCTCCCGTGCCTCCCACGGCGGGTACGATGCTCGTCGAGAGAATTGATGAACTACGGCAAAAGAAGTCGACGACCGCCGCCGAAGGCGACGGCTTCCCCGCCTTCTCACCCCGGCCGCAACCCTCGCTCCTCCCCGACAAGTTCAAGCCTTTGGGGATCACCAAGTACGACGCGGCGCAGATCCTATCCGGTGGCTCCGATGCTACGCTCTCTCCATCGAGAACGCCGGCGGCAACAAAGCGACACCAAGTGCCTCTACTTCCCCTTCCGCCCGGACCAAGCCCCACTCACGTGGCTCGAGTCGGCCGGACAAGCACTCAATCGACAAGTGGGACCACCGAAGGAGCAATTCACAAGCAACTTCACGGGCACCATGGGCCGTTCGGGTACTCGCATGGACCTCGCCATGATCAAGCAGGAACAAGGCGAGACCCTCCGCAAGTACATGCGCCGCTTCTTCGACAAGCGCGCTACCGTCGTGGACGTCACCGACAAGGAGGTCATCGACCTCTTCCAGGACGGGCTCTACCATCGCCGCACCTTCGAGGACTTCGGTCGTCGCCGCCCTCGGTCCATTCCCCACCTCAAGGACATGATCACGTCCTGGGCGGATGAAGAGGACAAGGCCAACGCCAAGTACGACGCCATCCGCGGCAAGTCCAAGCAGAACCAAGGTGGCGGCAGCAGCAGCAATCCAAACCAAGGCGGCCGCAACAACAACAACAACAACAACTTCTCGGGTTCTAATCGCAAGCGCAAGCCATACAATACCGTCGCGGCTATCCGGCGTCCTCCGAAAGGGAACTCGAAGAAGAACTCCGGCGGGTTCAAAGACCCGCCGAAGGAGAAGTGCCCGTGGCATCCAAACGGCAATCACACCACCGAGCAAAGTGCTACCAGCTCGGGCATGCACTTAAGGATACGCCGGAGCCACCGCACCCTCACGATCAGAAGAACAAGAAGAAGGACGGCGACGACTTCCAGGAACCCGAGAAGACCGTCAACGTCCTCTTCGGCGGACTACCCACCAGGCGGGAGCAGAAGGCTACTCGCCGCGAAGTAATGTCCATTGAACCAGCGGTTATGACCCCTCTCAGGTGGTCAGAGACACCCATCACCTTCTCCCGCGCGGACCAATGGACCAGCTTCTCCGAACCAGGACGTTTCCCTCTCGTCCTGAAACCAACAGTGGCGGGCTCTAAGCTCAACAAGGTGCTCATCGACGGCGGAAGCGGGCTCAACGTCCTCTTCACCAAGACTCTGAAGAAGATGAACCTTGACGTCACCCCCATGCTCGACAAGAGCAGCATGCCTTTCTACAGCATCGTCCCAGGCAACGCGGCTATCCCACTGGGCTCAGTGGTACTGCCAGTTACCTTCGGGGCGTCTCGCGACAACTACCGCACCGAGTACATCAAGTTCGAGGTCGCAGATATCGAGACTTCCTACCATGCCATCCTCGGCAGACCGGCCATCGCCAAGTTCATGGCGGTGCCCCACTACACGTACTTGGTACTCAAGATGCCAAGTCCAGTTTCGGCGTACTCTCCCTCCAAGGTGACTTGAAGATCTCTCACGACTGCGATACGGAGGCCGTGGTGATCGCTTCAACAAATCAAGCACCCACCCCGATGATGGAAGTCTACGCCGCGTCGAAGAAGCTTGCCACAAGCGAACTCGACATCCCGCAGAAGTCGACGAGCGCCAACAAGCCTCGGCCACCCGAGGAGGTGCTCACCAAGTCGGTCGACCTCGGAACAGGCGACCCCACCAAGACCACCACCATCGGGGCCGGCCTCGACCCCAAATAGGAAGACGCGCTCATCAGCTTCCTTCGGGCTAACCGCGACATCTTCGCGTGGAAGCCAGCGGACATGCCAAGAGTGCCCAGGGAGCTGATCGAGCACTGCCTCAACGTCGACCCAAAGGCCACCCCTAAGCGACAACACCTCCGACGCTTCTCCGACGACAGACGGGACGCCATCAAGAAGGAGCTCGCCAAGCTACTCGCTGCCGGCTTCATCAGAGAAGTCTTCCATCCTGAGTGGCTCGCCAACCCCGTCCTCGTCCGCAAGAAGAACTCGAACGAGTGGAGGATGTGTGTCGACTACACCGACCTCAACAAGCACTGCCCCAAGGACCCCTTCGGGTTGCCGCGGATTGATCAAGTCATCGACTCCACGGCGGGTTGCGACCTACTCTGCTTCCTCGACTGCTACTCCGGGTACCACCAGATCGCAATCAAGGAAGAGGACCAAGAGAAGACCGCGTTCATCACCCCGTTTGGCGCGTACTGCTACACGACCATGTCATTCGGGCTGAAGAACGCCGGCGCCACCGACCACTGCCCCGGCTCATCAACCAGCCGGGCAGGAGGTCATGATGATCGACGTGGACTGGAGGCAACCCTTCATCGACTACCTCAGCGACAGCCGCGAAGGTCCCCTCCGACAAGAACGCAGCCGAGCAACTCGTCCGCCGCGCCAAGTCTTACGTCCTCGTCGGCGACAAGCTTTATAAGCGAGGCGCATCTTCTGGAGTACTCATGAAGTGCGTACCTCGTGAAGAAGGCAAGGACATCTTGGAGGAGATCCACAAGGGCGTCTGCGGCAACCACGCGTCCTCACGTACGCTGGTCAGCAAGGCTTTCCGGCGAGCCTTCTACTGGCCCACGCCTGCGGGCGACGCCGAAGAACTCGTCGAAGGTGCCAAGGATGTCGGTTCTTCGCCAAGCGACAACACGTCCCCGCCTACAAGCTAGTCACCATACCGCCAACCCGGCCCTTTGCCTCGTCGGGGGGCTCGACATGATTGGGCCACTACCAACCGCGCCGGAGGATTCAACGAGGTACCGGTGGCTATCGACAAGTTCACCAAGTGGATCGAGGTCAAGCCGGTCACATGCCCCAAAGCTGACAGAGTACTCGACTTCCTGGATGAACTCGTACACCGCTACGGGCTACCCCACCGCATCATCACGGACACCGGGGTCCAACTTCAACAACCACCGCTTGCGGGAGTACCGCGAGAACAGCGGGATCGACGTCAGATACGTCTCCGTCGCCCATCCACGGGCCAACGGACAAGTCGAGCGTGCCAATGGGATGGTGCTCGACGCCCTCAAGAAGCGGCTACACGACGCTCGCTAACTCAAAAGGGGGCAAGTGGATCAAGGAATTACCCAACGCACTGCGGGGGCCGCGGACTCAACCATCCAAGCCAACGGGGCAATCCCCCCTACTTCCCGGTCTACGGCTCCGAAGCCATCCTCCCCGCCGATGTCATATGGAACTCGCCGGCGGTGGAGCACTATGACGAAGGCGTCTCGGAAGACAACGGACGAGTTGATATCGACAGCCTCGAAGAAGCTCACCGCGCCGCCCTCGTCCAATCGACAAGGTACCTCGGAGGGTATCCGACGCTACCACGATCGCAACGTCAAGGAACGCTCCTTCAACGTTGGGGATCTTGTCCTCCGTCGTATCCAGAACACGGAAGGACTTCACAAGCTCAGCTCCCCCTGGGAAGGCCCCTTCACCGTGGCTAAGGTGACCGGGCCAGGCTCCTACCGCCTCCAAACACTCGAAGGCGAAGAAGTCAACAACTCGTGGAACGTCGACCAACTCTGTCGATTCTACGCCTAGTCTGTTCGACTACCCCGGGTTTCAAGTCTACACGACTACTTCAACACCCCTTGCCGCAAGCGACCCCACGGGTCCTGGCTCCAAGTCTCCGGACTACTCTCCTCCAGGTCCAGCCCGTGGGGCTACTTACGGACCCCGGGGCCGCGACGAGCATCAAGGACTCTAGCAGCGGTCTATCAAGAGACCACACTCCAAGATCCAGCCCCACGGCTACCTACGGATCTGCGGTCCAGCCTACACGGCTACCTACGGATCACCCACTGTAAGCGGCCACCCGCTCCCGGTGCTACTCGCCGTATGCGGCCTTCGGTCCAAGCGACTACTTGTAATTACGGCCCTGGCCACCCAGGTGTACTTCTTCAGTAATAAAGTTTGATTATTCATCAACTTCTTTACTGTCTACTCCCTGCGACGGGACTACTAAGCCGAGTACTACTACTCGCACCTACTCCACGATGGGCGCTCCGCACTCTGAGATCGCGGCTACGAGTACTCATTGATGGAACACACATTTCATTGATATATGAAAAAGTTCATTACAACTGTTTCCTATGCAGCTATGGCTACTAGCTATCTACTCAGGGCTACTGGAGGTTCAACTTATCGGCTACCTGCTCCGCGATGGGAGCCATCTGCTCCAGTAACTCTGCGTACTGCTCATCCGAGCAGTTGGCGGCTACCCCGCCGGCGACTACCTCCACCGGGGCCTTCGGGAAGTACGACTTCATGAAGGCCAGCACCTGCTTCGGGATCGACTTGGCCATGTGCTTCACGTAGGCGGCCAGCCGGCTTGGCGCCTCACGAAGTCGATCCGCCAACGGAGCAATCTTGGGGCCGCCCGGGTGCGGCACCAGGAGCCTCGCGATCGGGAGGGCAGCCTCTTCAAGGTCCTTCAGCTGGGCCCGAGCGCCTCACGGTCCTCGTTCAACTTCTCGCAAGGATTTGTAGCGATTGACAAGATCCCGTCGAAGCAATTCGCAACTCCATGTGCTTCTCGCACTCGAAGGCCAACTCCTTGTAGTCGAGTTCAAGTACCCGGCGAGCTTCCCGCTCCCGTAGAAGAGATTCTTCATGCCGATCTCCGAGCCTTTCGGTCGCTCCACCCGGCCTTCGAGCTCGCAACGACCGAACACAAAAAACGGGTCGAGCTTGATGACTCCCAACAAGTACCCGACAAGTCAAGAGACATACCTTTATTCTTGTTGCGGAGACCCTTGTTCTTCCGCACCAGCTCGTCGCTCTTCGCCTGCAAGTCCATCACGTCGTTGTGGTACTTGGCGAAGGCGGCGTCAAGCTTCGACTGCATGGCGGCCGCATGTTTCCTCGACTTCATGAGCTGCTCCTCCAGGGCTTCAGCTCGCGATCGTGTCGCCGTAGCCTTGCGAGAGATTCGACTTCTCGCGGGATCGTTCCGCGACGTCCTACACAAGACAAGTACAAGTCAAGCAGAGTACTCAACGCAAAGGATTGACTACTCGGGAGGCGACGGCTACGTACCTTCATCCACTGTTCGGCACGCCGCATCGCCTCCAAGTGCTGCGCCAACACCGCCGGTTCGACGAGATCGTCGGCAAGCAGCTCGATCCCGCCACGGCTACTTGTTGTAGCCTCCGCCATTGGCGCCGAGCGGATAGGCTCCGCGTCTTGGATCTCCGGTGATCGGATCGCCACCTCCAGGGCAACCCCTGGCGACGTGGTAGCCGCCTCCCCCTCGGCGGACTTCTCGACGGTTTCCCCCATGGGCTCGGGGGCTTCTACCGCAGCCTCTGGGGCTTCTGGTGTCAACTCCTGCATGGGCACCCCTGCAGGGATGTCACCCCCTTCAGCGCCTGTCAGCAAGAAGCGCGCGCATCAGCATCTACGACTACTCTTTTTGGGGCTCTATAGCTTCAGGAGGAGTACTCACCTTCGACTACGACCGCCTCTGGCAGTGGCGCTTCGGCAGCTGGGGGCTCGGTCGCGGCTTGGGCCTCTGGAGCGGGCTCCTCGACGGGCGGCGCGGCTTTCTCTGCCGCCCCGCCGCCGCGGGCTCCTCCCCGTCCCGGCTCAAGTCCGTGGATTTTCTCGCACAAGTATCCACGAGAGGATCGTCGGACAAGATCGACTACTCTAATGAGTACTACCGAAGAAAGCGTGGTACTTACAAGCTCGACCGGACGATAGTCACGGCCGAGCACCGAGGATGCCGGCGATATCGACCGAGTCCACCCTCGGCGGGCGTTTCTTCCTCCGCCTCTCCGACTACCGCCTCCTCCACGGCGGCGGCGGCCGGCGCGCTTTCTGCGCTCCGGCGGCTTCCACCTCTTCAACGGCGGCGGCCGCGGGTACTCTGCTCCCTTCTGGGGCAGGGGGCTGGCGCCCCAGCTGCGCCAGAAGTTCCTCGACTTCATGAGCTGGACTTCGGCTTCCAGCCGGTTCCCCCACTGTGGGCCACGTGCCCTCATCGCCCTCCTCCACGGGCTCTGTTGGCGGCCTCTCCTGCACACAAGGACGACTACTCGTCAGCACCGTACTCGATCAACTGGGTACTCGACTACTTTGCTCAAGATGACTTACCTCTGGAGGCGTGGTCTCTGAGATCTTCATCTTCTTGGCTACCCGCTTCTTGGCGGGGGTTGCGCGGCTTCCTCGGCGGCGCGGCAAGGCTAGCCTCCGGAGCTAGCGGAGGGTCTTGGATGAGAGGTACATGAGGCAAGCCCGGACGGCTAAACCTCGACCGCAATCGGAAGCGGTCTGCGCGCGTCTCCTCGTCTTCCTCGTCATCGGAGGTATCCTCCACGATGACGGGATCGTCGTCGTCTCCGACTACTCGGCGCTCCTTAACCTTCTCCACCGTTGGAATCTCAATTCCGCTCGGTGGTGGCTGCGGCTCGGAGACAAACCGCTTCACATCATCTGCGCGCGAAAGACGCAAAGGCGTCGGCAACTCGCTACAAGTGCCTACTACTCGACGGGGCGGGTACGGCTACTTACCTCGTTGGGCGGGCGCGCGGCGGAGTACTCTTCGACAGGGCACGCCGTGTACTCCGGCATGTCCTTGAAGATCCTCGACAACCTCTCGATGATGTCGTTGTCCTCTATTTCGCCCCCCGGCATCCGCGACGTGTCGTCGTCGCCGGTGTACTTGAAGCCCATCGTATCCCGCGCTGATAGCGGCTGGATCCGGCGCTTCATGAAGCTGAAGGCCACGTGTTCGGCCCTCAGTCCTGCATCTCGCAGGGTCTTGATGCGTGCCAGCAACTCCGGGAGCTGGATCCCCTCTTGCATGGTGGGTTCCGTGTTCCACCACTCTTGATGCTTGGGCTGCCGTCCGCTCGGCTTCGGCAGCTCGGGATGGTGGTTCGTGGTGTAGAACCACCTCGTCTTCCAGTCCGTGTTGGAGTCCACGAGCTTGTACGCCAGGTACTGCTCAGCGGCATCTTCCCTCAACTGGATCCCGGCCCCTCCGACTACTCTGGGGTTGGAGGCGCTGGGCTGCGGCTTCACGCGGAAGATTTTCCGGAAGAGAACCCAGTGTGGCTTGATCCCCAAGAATGCTTCGCAGAAATGGACGAAGACAGAAGTGTGGAATACTCCGTTGGGGTTCAAGTTGAGGTACTCGATGCCATAGTACCTGAGAAGCCCCTTGAAGAAATCGCTCGCTGGGAGCGCAAGCCCGCGCTCCACGAAGCGCGAGAACATCGGGATCTCGTCTTGCGCTTTCTCCATTGGATAGGGATCTCCTGCGGCGGATCTCCACATATCGATCTCCTTCTCCCTGATGAACCCGCTGTTCAACAGGGTCAGCAAGTCTTCGGTCTTCACCTTCGACTTTTTCCACTCGCGGCTCGGGTCAGCGCGCGGTGGAGATGTGGGCGGCGCCGCTCCGGTGCCGGCCGCGGCAGCCTCTGCATGGCTCCTCTTCTTCCCGCCGGCCTTCGACGTCTTCGACGGGGACGGCTTCATCCTCCAAGAACAGGGAGTCTTCACTCGCATCCGCTCGGGGGCTACCCTACAGCTTTGCGGTGGCGATGTGCTCGGATCTACTACGGCGGCGGCGCTCGCTGGGGTGGATCTACTTCAAGATTCAAGTGGCGAATGATTGCGGCTCACTTGGGTGAAAAACCCTAAGGGTTTCGGCTTGTATTTATAAGCCAAAACGCCTCCATAACGGGCGGCTGAATAAGTCCACGCGTGGCTGACTCAGCGGCTGCGCGTGACTCTTCGCATTCCACTAGTCGACGCGCCTCATCTCGGGGGCTCGGCTACTTCTACTCGACTACCTGGGACGCGGCTAGTCTCAAGAGCATCTCAGGACACATTCTCCAAAAAAGACCCTTCAATTCGAGAGGAAGTACTCGACTCAAGGCTCGGGGGCTCCGTGCCACGTGTCCTTCGGTTTTTCTCTCCGGATTTTTTGGGATTTTCTCGCCAAGACTTCGGATAGGACCTCGGCCCGCAGCCCGCGGCTCGAGGCTCCTGGGGCTACTCCACGTGGATTGCGGATCCGCAAATCGCATCCTCTTGACGGCTCCGGCTTCAAGACAAGGCGAGCATTTTTGAAGACCTTCGAAGGCGCATTTCAAGGACGCTTGGGACTACTCGAGAAGACTTCAAGATTGCTCAAACATCGGTGGAGTACATTCCAGCCTCGGGATGCTTCGACTACTCTTGAGGACTTTTGACTTGTAGTACTCAGGGACGCTTGAGGACTACTTGTTAAGGCCTTCAAGACTGCGTGAAGCTATCCTTCTCGACTACAAAGTACTCGGGGGCTTGTCGTATGGACCTCCCTGGGCCCACTACCTCGGTGGGTACCAGGACCGACTACTCGGTGGGCCCCTGGGACTACCCGGCTTGCGCTACACGGCATCTGAAGGCGTGGAGCACAAGGACGAGAAAGGAGTAGTACTCGGTTAGGACTCGTACACGTTCCGCACTGTGTAGAGGTCTCCTAGACGAACTCGACTAGTACTCCTGCCCTACTCCGACTTGTAACCCTGCCTCCCGGACTATATAAGGCGAGGCAGGGACCGATCTCTAGCATCGCATCTCAATCCTCTACAACCCACGGCGCACTATTGCACCATCTTGTAATCGTGCCCTATCAATCCAGAGCTACGCAGCATACAGGACGTAGGGTATTACGCACCTCGCGGCCCGAACCTGTCTAAATTGTGTGTCGCGTGCCTCTTCCTTCGAGTTACCGATCTCGGCGAGTCACATTCATCTACTTCGGGTACTCCCGTAGTAGGTTGCCGGTCCAAAACACCGACGGTGGCACACCCACGGACCAACGGCCAAGTAGAGCGTGCCAACGGCATGATCCTACAAGGCCTTAAGCCCGAATTTTCGACCGGCTAAACAAATCGGGGCGAAAATGGCTCCAAGAGTTACCCAACGCGTCGTGTGGAGCCTAAGGACCACCCCGAGCGAGCCACCGGGTTCACCCCGTTTTTCCTAGTCCATGGCGCGGAGGCCGTCCTCCCCACGGACTTAGAATACGGATCGCCCAGGGTTCGAGGCTATGACGAGGATGCCAAGCGCCCCCGAGCCGCGGGGACTCGCCGGGCGATCGGCCTCGGACGAGGCACGCCTCGTGGCCTTAATGCATTCCGCAAGGAATCAACAGTCCCTAAGGCGCTACCAGGCACGCAAAATACGTCGGCGAGACTTCAGCGAGGGGGATCTGGTCCTAAGGCTACGCCAAGACAACCGAGGGCGCCACAAGCTATCGCCCCCATGGGAGGGACCCTACGTCGTGGTGAAGGTACTCAAGCCCGGCACGTACAAGCTGGCCAATGAGGACGGTGAAGAGCTCACCAACGCTTGGAACATCCAACAGCTACGTCGCTTCTACCCCTAGCTAGGGTTTCCAAGTATCTTTTGTTGTAAAAATCATATGACCAACGCCCCAGTTGGTGACAACTATGTAAACGCCTCAAGTCTAATAAAAAGGGCAACTCGGCTTTCCCCTGAAACCCAAGTTACCCTCGGGGGCTACTGCGGGGGGCACCCCCCCCCCAAAATGGTCCCATTTTCGCGCAAAAATAAAACAATTCACACGCGCTAAGTTTGTTTTCTACTTCAACCCCGAGCAACGATTTGAACAAGGCGCGGCGCGGCTAGCGGAAGGAGCGCGCGAGCCAGAGATAGCCCACGCCGCGAGGATACGGCCCTTCTCTCTCGCCTCCAACCCAGCAGGCCCCCCGCGAAAATCGAACTCCCCTAACTAGAATCTACTCAGGAAGAAGGAGAAACAAAAAGCGCAGTAAACAAAAGACTTCGTATCAACAAATGTTTACGATTAAGATAACTTGTTTATTTACAAGGGCCGCGTGGCCAGAATACTGATACACAAATAAAAACGGGCCAAGCGCCCACGGGCGTCTTCCCAAGGGGGAGGAGCGGCGGTGTCAACGGCGTCCGGAAGAGGAACTCCTCGAAGGCTTCGGCGAGCGACCCGGCGGCATCGGCCGGCGAGCGCGTCCACGCGCTCCATCGCCACCTCGTCCTCGACGCCCTCGGGAACGACGTAGCCCTCCCGCCGCCCTCGAAGTTGACCTCATAGTGGGACCGTACCACTCCGAGGGCCTTCGGCTCCACGCCAAGACGCAACGCCCGGCGCATCCGTTCGGTGACGGCGCCGCCAAGGGCGCGCAGCGCCGGCCGGCCGAGCTTCCCCGGCCGCGCGCTCACCCTCCCCTCCTCCACAGCCCTGGCGCAGTCTCGAGGGCCGCATCGTGCGGCCTCCCCGCAACTCCCCCCGGAGGAGTCGTAGGAGGTCCGCCAGCCCCTGCCCCCGCTCAACCGCGTGCCCCAGCCGCGGCGCGCAAGCCCGGAGTCACCAAGACAAGAAAGAAATCGAAAAAAGGAGTGTGAATTCCCAAACGAGGAAAACCAACCAAACGAGAGTCAAGCGGCAGCTCACCTTCAACTTGCTTCCTCTCCGCCTCGAGGTCACGGCGCTCGGCCTCGACCGCCGCCGAGGCCCTTGACGGTCTCACCTTGCTCCTGGAGGGCCAGCTCTTGGTTTGCGTTTGTAATGCCGAGCATAATCACCTCGCCCTCGGCCTTGGAGAGCGCGGTGTTCCGCTCCTCCAGCGACTTCTGCGCCGCCTCGCGAGCGACGCGCTCTCGCTCCCGGGCCGACCCCCACGGGCGTCGGCGAGGGCGGCTTGCTCTCGCCGGAGCCGCCCCCTCGCCCCTTGGCGGGCGGTGCGCTCCCGCAGGAGCCCTCCTCGGCCGACGGCGAGCGCCGCGACCTTGGCATCGAGGGCGGCCTTCAAGTCGTCGGCGTCCTTGGCCCGCGCGCTCCCGCCCCCGCGCGCCCCGCTCCTCGGCCCGCGCCGCCGCGCCCCGCACCCCCTCGAGCGACAAGCGGAGCCCCCCGGCTCGCGGCGACGCCGGCCACCTCCGCCTCCCGGCTTGGTCGCCGCCGTGCGCATCTTCTCCCGAGTCGCGCCCCGCCCCGCCACGGCCCTCATCACGGTCGATGAGGGCTGCGCGGACCCGCTCGAGGCCAGAGCGGCGCGCCGGCCCTCGCCTCGAGCCCTTCGGGGGAGTTCGTCGCGCCGAGCCTCGGCCCCACGCCAACCAACCGTCCGGGAGTCCCGAGGGCGGTCGCCGAGCGCGTCGAAAGCGCCCGCATCGCTCCCCGAGGCCGGTGGAGCTCGGCCGTTCACCCGATCGAAGGCGTCGTACTTGTCGTGGGCGCGGCGCTCGAGCTCCTGGCACCCACAAATCAAAACCCGTAAGCGCCACGACACAGAAATAGCGCACAAAAACGAGAGAAAGAAGAAAATGAACAACAACACGCTACCTGGAAGACGCGCCATGCGGGGCCGCCATGGACCCTCAGCGCCTCGTTCAGCGCGCGCGGTCGAGCGTGGCGCGGTGACCCCGAGCTCTCCCCGCAGCTCCCCGCTCCCCCCCCCCCCCCGGGCGCTCCGGCGAACGCAAGGGAGGATCGCCGGCCAGCCCCCCTCTACCTGGGGCGGTGGCCGGGCGGCGGGGGAGGACGAGGCCTCGACGCCGTGGTCCTCGGCCCCCCCCCACCATGTGGCCCTCGCGCCGCCCCTTCACGAGGGCCCCCTCCGGGGCTGGGCGCCGGGGGAGAGTGTGGGGGAAGCTCGCCCACCGGTCCCACCCGAGCGGCCGCGCGTCGGTGCCCCCCGGACCTCCACCACCTCCGCCGGAGACCCGCGCCGCGGCGCCGGGCCTTGCGCCGCCTCCGCCGGCGCCTCCACCTTGCCCCTCCCCCCGCCCGCGCGGCGCTGGACGCGGCGCCGCGGCCACCGCCTCCGCCGCGCCTCCCCCCGTAGCGGGCGCCCGCCGCCCTCCTCGCCGGCCACCGCCTCCTCGCCGTGCCTCCGCGACCACGGCACCACCGCGGCCTGCACCCGCTCCCCCTCCTCCGCGCCGGCGCCACGGACCGCGCCTCCGTCGCGGCGCCTCCGCGGGTTGCGCCCCCGCCACGACCGGCCGCCGTGGGGCGCGCCCCCACCACGGCCGGCGCCGGCCGCTCCTCCGCGACCGTCGGGCCGTGCCATGGCGGGGCCGATCCGCCGGCCGAGGCCTCGGGGCCTCAGCCGGGCTTTGCGAGCTCTCGCCCGCCGCCGCCGTGCTTGCCCCCGCCCGCGACGCCCTCGACGAGCGCCGCCGGGTGGGGATGGACGCGTCTGCCCTCAGCACCTTGGCCGGTGCGAGGGGAGGCACAGTTGGCACCACCCTGCACAAGCACAAACAGAAAGTTGGAATGCCTGATCGTCAAAAAACCAAACCAAGCAGAAGAGCAAGCCCCTTACCTCGAAGAGGAAAAGGCGCGCTTCCTTTTCCTCGAGGCCTCAGCGGATGAGCCCGGCGCGGCCGGCGCACCCGCCGCCGCGCCTCCCGACGTCACCACCGCGCGCGCGGCCCCGCCCCCTCGCGCGGGCACGCGCATCCGCGCGCGCCCCGCGCGCGCGCGCCCCTCGTTGTTGATCGCCCCGGCGGCGGACGCCGCGCGCCGCCCCCCGGGCGATGCCGCCCTTGCCGCCGGAGCCGGCTCCGGCGATGGGGGCGCGAGCTCCCACCTATCGGAGGGGCCCCCCCCCTCGCCCTCTTCCTCTTCGTCCTCCCTCCAAGGACGAGTACTCCCTCGGTCCCCGGGGAGGAAAGCCCCGCCTCCTCGCGTCGCCGGTACTCCGCGCTCGCGCGGCGCTCGCGGCGCTCGCGGTGCCGCCTCGCGCGCTCCCTCTTGCGCGCCGCCCGCTCCCGCTCCCGTTGCTGTGTCGCCCGACCGAGCGCGCGGGAGTCGGGGGTGGGCGGAACGGACTTCGCGGCGGTGAAGTTCACCAGCTGCATGCAGAAACGTCAAAGGCGCGTCAGGGGGTAGAAGCAACACCAAGAACTAAAATGGAATCAAGAATCATACTCACCAGCGGGCCGGTGGGGAGCATCTCGAGGTCCCACGGGGTTCGGTCCGGGCGCGCCAGCATCCGGGTGTCGACGGCGTTCCGCGCCCGGGTGAGCGCATACGGCCGCTCGAGGGGGGTCGGGAGCATCCGTGACCTCGCCGGCGCGACGGGGTCCGCCTCCTCTGTCATCTCGTAGATGCAGAGCGGCCTCTCCATCAGAGGCACGACCCGCCGGTGATGGAGGAAGGCGAGGACGCCCGCCGCGGTCAGCCCTTGCGCCGTCAGGCTCCTCAGGGCGGCCAGGACCGAGTCCTGCCGCCTCCGATGCTGGGCCGGGGACACTCCGTAGCCCCAGGAGTTGGGCTTCTCCTTGAACACCCGACCGGTGTAGGGGGGAGGTCGGGCTCGGCGTTGCGCAGGTAAAACCATCCCCGCTCCCAACCGGCGTTGTTCGTCATCATGGTGCAGGGGATGTAGTCGTCCTTGAACTGCCCCCGTAGGGCGAGTGACATCCCGCCGGCGCGCACCGCGCGGCGGGTCCTCGGCTCCGTCGTGGGCTGCGTGAAGAGCTCCGCGCGGAAGAGGTGTACCCAGAGCTCCCAGTTGACTGGGATCCCCAGATACCCCTCGCAGACACCCACGAACGTGGCCGCCTGTGAAATCGCGTTGGGCGCGAAGTTGTGCAACTCCACGCCGTAGTAGTGGCACAGCGCTCGCATGAAGCGGCTCGTCGGCGCGTTGAAGCCTCGCTCGTGGAAGCGGACAAAGCTCACCACGTAGCCTCCCGGCGGGTTGGGCGCGCGGTCCCCCGCCGGCGGCACTATCCACTCCGCCGGGCGGCCATCCTCGTTTGCCGCCAACTGGCCGGTGGAGACCAGCTCGCCAAGGGCCAGCTGGGTCACCGTCGACCGCTCCCAGGCGTACGGGTCAAGGATCGTGAGGGGTGGAGGCGGCGCCATGACGAAGGACAAGGGATGCGAAGAACAAAGGACAAGAAGAGGAAGAAGAGCTCTAATGGCGAAGTCGCACGGTGGCGAAAGCAAAGCGGAGAAGAAAGCACAGGGGGCTAAAATGGCGGAGCGCTAAGGTAAAAAACCACCGCTTCCCCTTCCCCTCAGATTTATAAGCCGCGGGCGAGCTCTCCGGGGCGGATGTCCCGCGCGCATTAACTGCAGGGAATCTTCTCTTCTCGCTGGCGAGCGGACCCCACCACGACCGCAGCGGCCACATCACCGCAAACGGGCCATCATCACGGTGAAGACTAGCAGGGGCCGTGGTAGGCGGTCACGTCCGCCTGCCCACGCCGCCCACTACGCGCGCGCGCGGCCGCGACGCCTAAAAAGCGCGCCCGCGATGTGAAACCGCAGCCTCTACTGTGGAGCATTTAATGGCCCGGTCCCTTGCAAAGCAAGGAGAACCCTCGAGCGGCACGGACTCCTGGCTCGGGATAAATTCAACCCTCGAAAGGGTACAGGCGTGAGAAGGTCGCCTCGAGGCCCGCTTGAAACAAAGCGGGCATCGCGAGCACCCATGCCACGTAGGACCCTCGAGCGGTGCGAGCCCCTGGCTCTAGACAATGTCAGCCCTCTGATGGGTACAGGCGTGAGAAGGTCGCCTCGAGGCCCGTTTGAAACAAAGCGGGCATCGCGAGCACCCATGCCACGTAGGACCCTCGAGCGGTTGCGAGCCCCTGGCTCTAGACAATGTCAGCCCTCTGATGGGTACAGGCGTGAGAAGGTCGCCTCGAGGCCCGTTTGAAACAAAGCGGGCATCGCGAGCACCCATGCCACGTAGGACCCTCGAGCGGTGCGAGCCCCTGGCTCTAGACAATGTCGCCCCTACGAAGGGTACGGGCGTGAGAAGGTCGCCTCGAGGCCCGTTTGAAACAAAGCGGGCATCGCGAGCACCCATGCCACGTAGGACCCTCGAGCGGCGCGAGCCCCTTGCTCGAGACAATACCAACCCTCTAAAGGGGCACAAGCGTGAGAAGGTCGCCCGGGGCCCGCTTGAAACAAAGCAGGCACCACAAGCACCCATGCCACGCTGTGTTGCTGACCAGCGCCTCGAGGGCGGCTCGCCCCGGACCCTCGACGGCCGCAAACGCAAAGACGGGGCCGCCCGGCGCCACCCCGCACGGCCCTACGATCGAGGTTCGAAGCCTGACCCTCGACGGGTTCGAACAGGCGCCCCAGATCGCAGAGTCAGGGACAACGAAGGCACGCGCATTCGAGCCGTTCCTCGAGCCCGTCGGCTCGAGGGTGCCCCATATGTCGTGTTCGAGAGCCAGCGAGGGCAGCTAGCCGGGGGATCCCACCGAGGGAGAGCTTCCGCGCCCTCGGTCCCTATCGAACGGGATCGAGCCCCACCTAGCAAACCCACGCAAGCGCTTCAATGGACGTGTCTCTGGACCATGCAGCCTACCCTTATCGAACGGGGCATGGGCGTCCACTCGAACCACCCACTAGCGACTCAACGAGGAATCCGCAATTCGCGACCCGCTCGATGGGGGTTGCGGAAACCTCACCCCTCCGTCCCGCGGAGGGACGGCGAGGGTGCGTTAAGAAACAAGTCGTAAGCTCTACCCGATCGCCTCGAACGGGCCCAGGCTCGGGGGCTTGACGCGCGGCTACACCTCCTTGAATTGCACCCGCCGGAGACAGTGCCAGCAGCGCGTGCGTCACCGAAGCCGGCTGAGATAATGCCGACGCCGGTTGAAACATGTACCACGCCCTCTGACCAGCTCTCGCGGTTAACCCCTACAAGAGCATCCACGCTCCTGCAGGCCTTCGGGGGCTAGACCAGCGGGTCCGCTGACGCGACCCCACGGAAAGCGTTCGCAAGACAAGAAGGGAAGAACGTCCTATCAGTAGGTTCCAGCATCTGCGGGAGCCTCAATGGCAAACCCACAGATGCTCGGGGGCTACTGTCGGGGACAGCCCTAGGGGTCCCCTTTAACAATGGGGAAATCCCCACTTAAAACCCGCAACAAAGCCAAACACACTTCGCCTAACCATGCAGGATACGGCCCATGCCGCAGGGACCTCAACGGCCCACCAAGGCGGCCCTCTTGAAGACCCCCTCGAGCAGGCTTCGCCTCGCTCGAGGATGTGCGCCTCCCTCGGGCGGGCTCCGTCCCATTCGAGGGGGTGCGCTTCCCTCGAGCGGGCTCCGCCTCGCTCGAGGGTCCGCCCCGCCCTCGACCGGGGTCCGCCTCGCTCGAGGGCGCCCCGCACGCGTGCGCCCGCCCCCGTACGCGGGCATTTAACGCCACGACACCGGCGGGACGGCGCCATCATGCGCCGGGGCTCGCGCCCGCGTGCCGCCGCACCAACTCCCCAGAGGGAGCCCATCCCCATCACCGTGGGGGAGGGACCGTGCAGGCAGGACCGGTGCCGGTCCCGTGACGCCGTGCGCTGCTCTCCAATGACGGCTAACGCGCCGAGCCCTCGAAGGGGGGGGCGGCTGCACCCTCGATTTGCTTTCTTGTGACCTTACAGGGTTAGGTGGAGGCGCTAGGCCGGTGGGACGCCATCCCTGCTACTGTTACAGCATGGCTGCCGCCCCCGCGCGTGCGGGCGCACGCCAGGCGCTATAGCAACGACTCCAGCACTGTGGAACGTATTGGAACGGGACGCCATTTTACCTACTCCTGTACTCCGTACGGGCCAACGTCAGCAGCTCCCTCGAGCCTATCAGAAGACATCACCACCATCCGTCGCCCTTCTACCCTCGAACCGCCACTGTTCGGGTACAAGATAGGCCATGATGGCCGGATCGCTGCAAGGATCGTCCGGACGGCCGCTCACTCTACAGCATAGCACGCCACGCCCCTTCACGTAGCTAAATAGCGCGGCGCGCATGTGATTCGCTCCCTCCTTGATCTATAAAAGGGGGACGAACCCTCCCTGCCGCGGAGAGACGGACACAACACAGCAGGAGACAGACTGCGCCACGCACTTGCTCTCCAATTCTCCCACAACATCTTCAGCCACCACACCAGGGACTTGGAAGCCACGCTTCCTCTCCCGCCTTGCTTGTAGCAGCCCCACTACAGGCACCCCCGGTGCTAAGTAATATAGTGCCTTGAGCACGCCACTGCTGGACGTACGGCCCACCGGCCGGAACCAGGATAAAACTCTGTGTCTCTTGTTGCTTAGCATCGACCATTGAGGGATAGACCACGGCGCTTATTACTGGTTAGTGTCGGGACCACATTCCGCACCGACAAAACTGTCCCCCAGCGAAAGGGAACAACAGACAGGTCGACAGTCCATCGCCAATTCGCCCTCCCCAAAAGGTGCAAACCATGGTTCCAAGGGGGGCAGCAGATGCGCAGGCGTAAGTGAAGGGCGAGGGCAATCCCTAAGAGCAACTTCAGCAGCTTCCCTATCCCCTCCCTAATAGCAAAAAAATAGTCATATAGGGGATCAAACCCTCTCCAGCAGATCCCCTATAGCCTTCCTTTTTTCTCCATGGACTAAAAATCCCTCTTCATCCCCTCTATAGAGGGAACCTCTCCTCCACCCCCTATCCGTGGGACCCACTCGCTCCCCCTGCCTTCCCACCTCCCCCCATCTTGCCCCGCCCCCGCACATCCCCGCTCACCCCGCCCGCGGCCATGGCGGCCGCCACCGTCTCCTCCACTCACCTCGCGCCCGCCTTCCGCCGGCCCACCGCCAACGCCGCCCATGACGTCGCCGTCCTCGCACCACCCGGACACGTCCTCGGCGTCCTTCACCCCCGCGCGCCGGGGCCGGCCACGGCAAGCGCATCGGTGGCAACAACCATCTCCACCCGCCGCCCCTCCCTCCGCCCGACGCAGCCTTCCGCCAGCCGCACCCCATCAACCGCCTCCACGACGAGACGCCGCCGTCGCCGGGCTGCACCCCATCGAGCCAGAGCTGCCACCACCCACCTCTCGGTCCAGCCGTGCGCCGGCGGGCAGCTCCCAGTCGAACGCCTGCAGGAGCATCGCCAGCGAGTAGCCCGTCATCTAGTCGGCCATGGTGATCCCCGCGAAGATCCTGCTCCATGTCGCTGCCGTTGAAGTCCAGCTTCCGCCCTTCGCCGCCGTTGGTGGTGGAGCGGGTGCCAGCGCCGGACCTCGCCACCGCGGCGCGGTGTCGCGGGGGTGGCTCCGCACGGTGCATGCCGCGCCGCGTCGCCGCCGCGCGGCCGGCTGCCCTGGCTCGTGGCGCACGTCTAGGGACCGCAGCGTCGTCAATCCGATCGCTCCAGTCTGGCAGGAGCTCGCCAGCATCACGGACGAGACTACTAAAGCTACACAGACGAATTTTGGGCGGCGACGGCGGATGAGGTGGAGCGCGGCGTCGAGGTCGCGCGGTGGGACTAGGGAGCGTCGCCGTGCGGGCGGGCGCGGCGGGCTTCGAGCTCGGGACGCGGACGCGTAGGCGGCGGGAAGGGGAGGCGGCGGCGGCTCGAGGTCGCGGACGCGGAGGCCGGCCGGCCAGGAGCGCGCGGTCGATGGGTGCCGTCGGCCGTTCCAAAATCCAAGATTTGGGGTGAGAAGGAAGAAGAGTGGTGGGACCCACGAGTAGGGAAGTAAAATAGGGAAACTGCTGGAGCAAATTATGTTTTAGGGATGAAAATATTTTTACTCCACCCCCAATAACTTTATATCCACCCCCAATAACTTTATATAGGGGATCAAATTTAGTCCATCTGCTGGAGTTGCTCTGATTCCCTACCACCACGACCAATAGGCCCCCATTCTGCTGCGTACCTAACAGTCACGCTTCATGCGTGCATGCCCCCAGGCGTCTGTGCGACAGCTTCCAAAGGCAGCAAGGCACAGCAAGTACATCACCACAGTGCGCAGGTCACGCAGATTGTGATTGTAGGAGAGGCCGCCTCCAGATTCCGGATTTGCAAAGCTGCACCGTACCACTCACTGTGCTCGTGGCTCCTGCCGGTCGCACCATTCCGGCGACGACAAAGCCGCAAACATCCCCATTCCACCCTCGGACGCGAACGCGACGCGAGGCACCACAACAGTGCTCGATCGACCGACGATGGCACGCGCGGCACCGTGTCACCTCGTGCTCGATCGATCGGTCTCATCTCATGTGACGTGCCGAGGTCACCACCTAATAAGCCCACAGAGGCACACAGAGCCGCCCACCACTAACTAGAACGCGGTCCAGCCCAGCCGATCGATCTCCCAATAATTTGCGCGGGAGAGGGGTCGTCATGTGGCGTGTTTCCCGCCCACCTCCAGGCTCCAGCACGAAGGAAAAGGAGGAGAGAGGTCACCCCTGCCCTGTCGGCCGTTATCGCGGCGACAGAGCAGCCACCTCCCCCTTCCAGCTGTGCCCCGTACGCGCACGCACACGCAGCGGCGCGCACAGCCCACACCGTTTCGGTCGTGTCCTGTCCCGGTCTGGGTCTGGTTCTCTTCGATCGGCTAGCTAAGCGCAGTGCTGCCCTCGCTACTGCTGCAAACTGCCAAACTGCTACTAGTAGAGTCGAGATCCAGACCCTGCACGGCTGCACCTGCACGCCACGCTCGCGCGCCCACGCAACGCAACTGCTTCTAACCAACTCTACCCGACCGCCGGCCGGCCGTCTCAACGACGCATGCTGCGAAAGTAGCGGCGGCGGTCATCAAGTACGCGCGGATTGGGTAATGTGCTGAGGACCTGAGGTCTCTATGCCGTGTGTCAGTCGTAGCATCCCTGGATGGTACCAGGCTTTGTTTTAATTTGGTCGCTGTGTCGGTTCGGGGGACGCCCTGCACACTGCATGTGCGCAGCGCAGAGGGAGACCACCGCAACTTTTAGGGCGCGTTTGTGAGGGCGGCCCACGGGCTCGGCTGCGCTCGTGGGCTGCAACTCGCCGTGTTTGTGGCCTTGGCCCGCTCGCTGGCCAGGCTCGCGAGAGCCAAAAGAGGCGTCTCAGCCCGGCCGCGGGGAAACGCCAGAAACCCTCGTTTCCCCGCGGCACCGAGCTCGTGGCGGCGCGTGCCGGCGATTTTGGGCGGCGGCGGGGTGGCTCGCGCGGGCTCTGGCGGGAGGGTGAAACCTCCTTCGCGCGCGATGGAGCTCGGGCGGGGGTGTGAAACCTGCTTCGCGCCATGGCTTCCGTCTCCCTTTATAAGGGTCGCCACTCCCCTCTGCTCGTTCTTCTTCCTCTTCTTGCTTCCTCTTCCACCCTCGCTCGTGAGAAACCGGCGGGGAGTGCCGGTGCGTGGCGGCGTCACCGCTCCGCCCCGAGGTTCGTGGCGGCGTCCCCGCTCCGGGCCGGCCGCCGGGACTCCGTGGCGGAGATCTGTCTTCCTCTTCGTCTCGATCCGCTTCCTCTACTCCCGGATCCGCTTCCTCTTCTTCTCGATCGCGTCCGCTACCCCCGGATCCGCTTCCTCTTCGTTCGTTTGACCCCGAGGCAAGGTGAAATCGACCCCCTTTCTCATGATTTGCGTTAGGGTTTGTTAGAGATGTGTTGGTTCTTCGCTTGCCGATGATGCGTTAGGGTTTGTTGTACTATGTTGTTGTTGGCGTGATAGGTTTACTACCCATGTTCTTGATTTGGTTCGGTTTCCTGTGTGTACATGTTCTTGATGTATTAGGTTTACTACCCATGTTCTTGATTTGTTTATTTTTGTTGTCCCGTATTGTTCCTGATCTGTTTTGCGTTGTTCTGCCATATTGTTTTCGATCTGTTAGTTGAACTGCCTATGTTGTTCATTTGTTTCTCGTTTCTTGTATCATGTTGTTCTTATTTTGGTTCATTGGTCGATGATGTGGTCCAAAGATAGCACCGGGAGGCATCACGGACTAGATGCAGCCGTGCTTTTCATATGCATTCATTTCTCATTCATGTTGATGCCTAAGCGAGGTACAAATCTGAAATCTTGTTACATTCTTACATGCTTGTAGATGGATCTTTCTTTGAGCCGTGACATGCTTCGTGTAGGAAGGCACCTGCCTTGACTATTGTTATGGTCTCCTTTGTATCCAAGAGGGCCGAAAAGGAAAACCCCCGAATCCGAAACCCCCCCGCCCGATCCTATAGCTCTAGCCCTGATTAGGGATGAAAATGAGCAGCACAGACACAGAACACTAGAAATGATATACCACTCTCCGATTCGCAGTGTATTTCTATGATTAGGATGAAGAGAGCTGCCTTTTTTGGGTTAGTGAGCACTTTTAGAGACAGGGGTCTTGTCTCTGATAGAGAAGGAGTGTCAGTGGAGGAGCAGGTTGCCATGTTTTTACATGTTGTAGGGCACAACCAAAGGTATCGGGTTGTCCACCAATCCTTTAGGAGGTCCATCGAAACTGTCCACAAGCATTTCCATCAAGTGTTATATGCTGTGGGTGAACTTAGGAATGAAATGATAAAGCCAGCTAGCACAAGCACTCACCCAAAAATACTTGGAAGCCATAGGTGGAATCCATATTTCAAGGTAAATATATATATATATATATCTTGGGATCATCGATCAAAGTAAATATCTTACAAACACTGACACAAACTTTTTAGGATGTAATTGGCTTTATAGATGGCACTCATTTCCTAGCAAGGGTTCCTAGGCGCATGCAACAAGCTTTCAGGGGTAGGAAAAAGGATCCCACCCAAAATGTTATGGTGGTTGTGAATTGTGATCTGAAATTCACATATGTCTTGTCTGGCTGGGAGGGTTCAGCCCATGATGCCACTGTTTTGGCGTATGCCGTAGACAGGGGTGGATGGCTTCACCGTGCCACAAGGTAATAACACAACACATTTAATACATATTCAATGGCTAATAAACATACACACTCACAGTAGATGTCTTGTGTAGGTAAAATGTTCTTGGTAGATGTTGGGTATGCATGCAAAAGTGGTTTCCTACCTCCCTACAGGGGGGTTAGGTACCATTTATCTGAGTATGGTCCAAGGAACAGGCCCACTAATGCAAGGGAGCTCTACAACCTTAGGCACTCATCACTTAGAGTGACTGTGGAGAGGGCAATAGGAGCACTAAAGGGCAGGTTTAGGATCTTGGACAACAAACCATTCCACAAGTATACCACACAAGTCAAGTCAAGGTTGTTGCTCGTGCCATTTTGCACAATTGGATCCTAGGTTTTGGCACTGATTCAGTTGTGCCAGCAGAGGAAGGTTTCACAGGGTCCACTGATCCAACCAACCTGCCCCCAGCACATCTGGATCAAGACTCTGCTGACATGACTCAAATAAGGGATGATATTTCCAATGCTATGTGGGAGGGGAGGGGAACAAACACTACTTGATGTATTTTCTTGAATGTAGTTGTTGTACCCTGCTGTGGAACTCATGTGTGTGACATGGTGCTGTAATAACTTGGTGGACAAAGCTGAGACCATTTTTTAATAATTATGTTGGTTTATTTGTGACTTCCTACTTATTTTTGGCGTATGCTTGTGTGTGACTTCCTCGCTTTAATTACTCGCCCATTTGTGCTTGATGCTTGTCGGATTTTTGTTTCTTTCCCGCCGTGAATTAGGATGGTGGTCTCTGGTGCATTTGTTGATGAGATGGAGGAGCTCATCAATGGTGGTTCTGCGCCCGTTGTAGCACTCGGTAGTGCCGGTGATGCTGTCCCTCTAGCACCCGTGTTGTTCGTCGCTCCGGATGCGCAATCCCCCGCCGATGTTGCTCGCTCCCGGTCCCGTGGATGTGGCCGTGGCCGGGGCCGGGGCTTGTGGTGGGGCCGCGAGGGCAATGAGGTGGACCAACAACACCTCCGGCTTTGTGCTTAGGAGGATGGCTGCCCTTGTTAGTGATGGCGAGCAGACTCGATAAGGTTTTCAAGGAAAAGGATGTCAATGCTGTGGGCCAAAGCCGTTAAGGAGTACCGTGGGGAGACCGTGACCTCCACTCAAGTGTACAACCACTTGAGGAAATGGAGGCGAGAAGTGGTCTAGGGTGAGCAAGTCAAGGACCTTAGTGGTGCTCTCTGGGATGATGACACTCATGCTATCATGCTTGAGCATGAGCACTACCTTGGCCACTGCAAGGTAGCAAATTGATCTATACTCTTTACCTATTGCACCTTCTGTTCCTTTTCTTAAATCCTATTTGCCCAACCATGCAGGATCATCCCAAAGATGCAGAGTTTCTTAACTGCCCTATTAGGTTTTACTCTGAGATGGAGGCTATATTTGCTAATGCCATGGCCACTGGAAAGTTTGCACTTGGGTCTGGTGAAGCCTTAGGACAGAAGCCAGTAGATAGTGTTGCTGGAAAGGCTGATGGCCCTCCTCACAGCACTGTCCCTAGTGAACAGGGGGGATAGCAAAGCCACTGAAGTGCTTCCTACCAGCACATCTGTTGCTGCCTCTAAGAGGAAGAGAGGGAACTTCTCTGAGGATGAGATGCTAATGTTGACTAACATGAGTGATGTTGTGAACAATGTAGCAAAAGCTCTTAGGGAGACTGGACCTGCCCATGTTGATGGTAATCTCTACCTTGCTGTGATGGAGATGCCTGGATTCACTGAGGAGGCACTAATTGTTGCTTACACCTTCCTTCTTGACAACAAGGCCCAAGGTACAGGCTTTGTGAACATGAGTGATGCACATAGGACCCTTTGGCTTAGGACCTTCCTGGCCAAAAACTACTATGGTTAGTTTCCTGCACTGTGGTCTTGCTGCACAGGAGGGGGTTGAATGTTGAGCAGTATAGATGTGCTCCACCCCCCTTAACCACACTCTCCTCTTTTGATGGTGACCTTTTGTTCAGTCTAGGTTGATCTTGTCACACCTGACCTTTTGTTGATGCTAGTTTAGGAGGGTGACTAACTATTTGAGCCCTTGGCTGTTGGGCTGGAACTAATGCATGTAAGAACTTATTTGTGGTGCCTCTGTTGGTTACCCATGCTCAGCCCTTACCTGGGTTGCTGGTTAAGACATTATCTGTGGTGCAATGCTTTACTTGATACTTGGATTGCTCTATTCCTGCTTGTTTTTACTTGTGGTGGTACTAGTGGGATTTGAGGCCTATGATGCTACAACATACATGAGTTGGATGCTGTTTTCCTTTGTTTGCAATTAATCATGTGTTTCTATTTGCTTGCATTTGAGGTGCCTGCATCTGCAATGTTCTTTTCTATTTGCTTTCTTTCTTGTTTGCAAGGCATCCAACATTGACTGAAATTAACAAATCCACCACAACATACAAGCTGAGGCCAATGTTTACTTTCTACCTAAATGCCTATGATGATAATCATGTTTGCTCATTGCATTGATGAACTTGAACACCATATGGGACTGGAGCTGTTGGTCATCTGTTCGTTTTGCCTATGAACATGTTTTTTTCTGCTCTATTATTCATGTCTGTCATCAAACCATGGGACACGTCGATTCCCAGACAATTTGTCATGACCGGGATCGACTCCGTCCCATGGTTCCATGCCTGCCATGAGAAACTCTTTTCGTCTTGCTTTCTATCCTTAAGCTCCAAGTTCAAGTTCAAATGATATGCAAACTTATCCGAGGCCGATGTTCTCGTGTTCTTCCTTTGCTCCTATTTTGCCTATGATGATGATGAGATGTATATAACTCGTCATGGCACTCATCAAACCATGGGAGACATCCATGCCCATGTTTTTCAAATACTGGGCTGGATGTGTCCCATGGTTCCATGGCTGCCATGAACCATTTGTTACTGCTTGTAATATCAAATCATCTGAGGCCAATTTGTTTTTGCCATGGTTGCCAATGATGATTCAATTTGTTTGCCAATTAATTGATGAACTTCAACTTGTGAGGGACTGGAGCTGTGAAACTTCACTTGTTCTTTTCCTCATGTCTGTCATCAAACCGTGGGACACGTCGATTCCCAGACAATCTGTCATGACTGGGATCGACGTGTCCCACGGTTCCATGCCTGCCATGAGAACCTCTTTCATGCTGCTTTCTATCCTTAAGCTCCAAGTTCAAGTTCATATAAAATGCAAACTTATCTGAGGCTGATGTTGTCTGTTCTTCCTTTCCTCCTCTCTTGCCTATGATGATGATCACATCTATATAACTTCTCATGGCAATCATCAAACCGTGTGACACATCCATGCCCATGTTCTTCATATACTGGGCTGGATTTGTCTCACGGTTCCATGGTTGCCATGAACCATTTGTCACGGTTTCATCTGAGGCTTATTTGTTCTTGCCATGGTTGCCTATGATGATTCAATTTGATCATGCAGAGGGATGACCTTGATCTGTGTATTGTATCCTTCTCATGTCTCCCATCAAAACGTCAAACTCATCCATGCCCAATGTTTTCTACCTTGGGCTGGATGTGTTTGACGTTTCCATGGTTGATATATGTTGTATGCATTTTATCCTTGTTGTATGATCAAGGTCAGCCTCATGTGGAACATAAAAAAGTTTCTGAGGCAATGATGTAAATGATAGAATGTTAATTTTATTATTTCAATTAAACAATGATGTAAAATATATGATATTATTGATGTTAATGATGTTGTAACTGTAATGTACACTTCTCCCTCTATTGATTAAGATGTAATTTGTGTATGTTTATCTTGGGCCGGGCTCACCTAAGCCACCACCGCCAAACATGTTCTTGGCTCGGCGATTGGTGGCGGTTGGCCTCTCAGCCGAGCTCGCACCGGGTCGCAAACAAGAGCTCGGTGAGCTCCGGCTCACCCAGCGTGCGCACGCAAACAACTGAGGGTGGCCGCCCATAGCCGGGCCCGACAAGGCCCGGCCCGGTTAGGCTAGCCGGGCCGCCCGCGGCCACCCTCACAAACAGGCCCTTAGTTGCGCCCGGCGGCGGCACCGCCACCAGATCCTCTGATCGATTCAGCCAGCCATCGATCGATCGGTGCGCGCGATGCGGTGGCGCCGCGCCGGCGGCCGTGGGACGAACGAATCCCGCGGAGGCCCTGGCTCGCACTTCACCGCACTCCTATATCGGCGGCGAGTGCGGTTGCATGTGGGCTTCAGGCGCGGTGGGGGGAAGAAAAACGGAGATGCGCCCTGTTCGCTTGGCTTATCGACCACCAACAATGAAGACATTTCTCTCGAACAAACCAAGCCCACCAAGATTTTCTCTCGTGAACAAACCAAAGACGGTACCATCACCACCACCAACCGAACAGGCTCATGGATTTGCCTTCGTTTTTCCTAGCGTTGCTAGCGCGCGCGTGATCGATCGGATCCCAAACGTGACCAATTGTTGTGGGAGGGGTGGAGCCGGGAGAGGAACACGTACGGCCACATGGTGTGCGAAAGCTCCCGCGCAACTCTGTATAGTCGTATGCATGCGGCATATGCTTGCACTGCACGCGCTGCTGGTCCAACTAACGAAACTGCAGCGAGAATATAGAATTGACAGGAGTTGTTGTCCTCGTCCTCGCTGCCGCCGAGCTTATGTGACGCGCGTGGTTTCGTCTACGTGCTACAGGTGGTAACAAAATTGCACGGCTGATGACGACTACGACCCCATCCGTCGACCCTCGTCGGCGCTGCTAGTGCTAGCCAATTGGGCTTCTTCGCTTGCGCGGGATTCAATCCGGCCGGAATAATAAATGTACGAAGAAAATTATGATATGGACTCGGATTTATTCCGGATCAAAAATTAATTTACCAATCATGATAAGTAGAACAAGAGACCGTGGAGCCGGATTGGTTCCACACCTCTTGACTAGTAGATTGATTCCGAGTCTTTTGGTGTACCTATCATGAGCAAATTAATTTTCAACCCGGAATAAATCCGGATCTCTTATATTAACTACATGATGACCTGAAACGCCCCGGAATTATAAGCCGGAATTCCCGTTCGCCCGCCCGACCGCCCAAAACTAGAGGAGTCGAGCGAGCGAGAGAGCGGCATGCACGGTGCATGGCCCTGAAGCTTCTGACGCCCTATTCGCTTGGCTTATCAGCCACCAGCCAACAGTACTTTTCTCTCGGAACAAACCAACACCAAGAACTGGCCAGAATCCACCAATGCAGATTTTCTCTCGTAACAAACCAAGACTACCATCACCAACCGAACAGGCTGTGAAAGTCCACCTCGACCTCATCATTGCCCACATTTTGCCAACTCATCGACGTTCCCCCCGCCGCCCCTCTCTTTCCGTGCCCACAGACACAGTGGGACCCGCATAACCCCCCCCCCCCCCCCTGCAGATATTGTACGCACACCCAGTAGGAAATCGCCCTCTCTCTCTCCGGCGAGGATGCTCTCTCTCGCCCAGCGGCCAAAGCAAATGGATGGCGGATGATCGATGATGAGCTTCTTCTTTTTTATTTGATTCCTGGCCTGGCGAAGTGGTGATCCACTTGCATTAACCTATGGCTCGTGACGGCTTGTACTAGTAACTTAGCTGCAGGTCAGTTGGCATTTTGTTTTAGCATGGGCACGGCCACCGGCCCTGGGAAGTGTGCTTCAGGACCCTCTGGTGATCTGGTCGATCTTCAACGTGTACGTTGGCATTAGCTAGAGTCGTTTACAGTTCCTCCCATTGGGACTAGAAACAAACCGACCCATCAGCTGCGGCGTGCACTATAGTACCAGGATCACATGCAGGAGGTCCAGAACTAACAGCCTGTTCGTTTGGGCTGGTGATGGTAGTCTTGATTTGTTCGAGAGAAAATCTTCTTTGGCTGATTGTGGTGGGCTGGTTTATTCTCGAGAGAAAAGATCTTCATTTGTCGGTGGTCGATAAGCCAAATGAACACGACGTAATTATGTAATCTATTGTCACATGATTAAGAAATGTATACCACTGTTCGTTTGGTGGTGGCCGATGGTAGGTCTTTGGTTTGTTTTGAGAGAAAATCCTGTTGGTTGGTTGCTTTGTACTGGTTTATTCGAGAGAAAAAATCGTGTTGGCGTGGTCGATAAGCCAAGCGAACAGGGCGGTAGTTATAGTACTAGAAGCATCGAGGTGTATTTATATAGGAACAAAAATGGCAGCTTATGCCTTATGATTGAGATTGCTCTTAGCAGTATACTGGAAAAAGTATAATCATTTATGCTATCACAAGCCCTAATCCCAACTTGTTATAACGGTCTCAGAAACACTTGAACCAAGTCGCCGTAACTATGTACTCCCTCTGGTTTCTCTACTCCTAAAAAGAAGAAAGAGGAGAATTTTTACGGACGAGCCTTTTACCCCCGCCGCGCGTGGGTCTGCCGCTCGCGCGTCTGCCCCCGCGAGTCTACTACCTCCACCCCTCTGCGCAACCTGTTTTCTTTTTTTCGCCCTCGCCCCCCCCCCCCCCCCGTTTTTGCCGGCCGTCACCGCCTCGCCTCCTTTCCACGACTGTCTCGCCTGCTCCTCCGGACGCCCATCGCCTCCACAATCGATCTCCCCGCCGGATCCGCCCCGCAGCGTCTCTCCCCTGCCTCTACCACCACCGTCTCCGCCTCTACCTCCGCTGTCCTCACCCCTGTCAGATTTGGAAGTCGGATGCCCGCGATCCCGCCTCCAAGATTGATCTCGCCACCGCCACGTCGCATGTTCGTCGGCCGTCGTCTGAACTCCACATCCTCTTCGTCGGTCGTTGTTCGGGACTGACAATCGATCTCGTCGCTGTCGCCCAGGACTGCTGCCTGTCCGGCGCCACCGTCCGGGATTGCCACCGTCTTGGGACACTGCCAAGCCCTGTACATTGAGGACGGTCGACCCCTGTTGGCGTCCTCGTCGTACGTTGTAAGTCTTCCTCCAACTCTCTGATATGATGTTGCCTGTGCTGCAGCTTGCAGCTGCGCGAGGTGCATGGCTGTGCGAGATGGCTGCAAGGTGTTCGTCAAAATATCAACACACACGGTAAGCTTCACAGTCATGTTTCAACCATCTATGTTGGATGTCAAATTAATTTTTTTATCTTACTAAAGCATCAGCTGATGTGTTTTTCAATAAGTCAAAGCTCTCATGTAGATGTAGTTGTCCTTATCTTATAGAGCCCAAGTAAAAGAGATAAATAGGCCTGTATCCATTGTTGTATTTGCTTAATTAAGTTCAGTTCACAAAAACCTAATTTGCATGGAGATCAATGTTGACAATGTTGTGCCAGTTGGAGTTTTTCCTAATCATTTTAATGAAGCTGCACATGAATAAAATTTGCATGATTTGATCCATCTGTCTGGGCCTTGTATCTCCTACCCTGCCTTTGCATATACTCAAACTCTAATATATATATCTGTTTCATGTTCAGCCAGCGGTAGTGACTCTGACTCTGTTTTTAGTACTTGCAGTATTCCTGGAGGTTATGGGTTGGTTTTAGAAAAATCTCTCTCTTCTCATGTAGAAATACTTGGACTCGTAGATTTGTGTTCATACAATTTTGTTGCTATGAAGCTAAAAGCTTTAATTAGTGGGCTTGATGCTCCATTCCTTTGAGAGATCTTAAATGACCACCTGTTTGTTGTAAGTGCTTTGCGTTATTCTGTTGACTCAATGCATAGCTTGATTTATTGGCGCAACTGATCAACGAGGCGCACACTCTCCACCGGCTTCCCCTCATCAGCGGGAGGTGAGATGCTGGAAGGTGACCCAACGCTCCCCATCGGCCACTGATCAACGAGGCGCACGCTCTCCACCGGCTTCCCCTCATCAGCGGGAGGTGAGATGCTGGAAGGTGACCCGACGCTCCCCATCGGCCACTGATCAACAAGGCGCACGCTCTCCACCGGCTTCCCCTCGTCAGCGGGAGGTGAGATGCTGGAAGGTGACCCAACGCTCCCCATCAGCCACCCTGCTACCTCCACTGAGCCAGGCTCCCCAGCTATGGTAATTTCTGGCGTACGAGGAGAGCCTGCCCCAACCTGCTTTGGATCCTGCGCAGCACGAGCTCCAAAGTTGCGCCAGGAAGCCAAACACACAAAGTGCACTCTCGGGAGCGCAGCCCGGCCCCTGAGCCACCCTTTCAAACACACCCTCCGATTCTCCCTCCACAGGGTAGCATTGCACTGGAATGGCAATCAAGCAATCATCATAATCATACACGACCGTATGAGTGAACCAAATATACATGCTATTTATGTGTGTATACATATTGTCACGGAAAGTTCTTCTTCTTCTTCTTCGTCGTCGTCGTCGTCATAAGAAGACCACTGCTTATTTGCTCTAACTGAACAACATGCATGGATGGATCGATCCCCATGATGATGATGAGGAGGAGGAGGAGGAGGAGTTGTGGACTGACGGACTTGGCTCACTGAACACACTCACCAGTGTCGGCCTCTGTTCGTTTGTAGATATATAGATATACAAATCGAAGGAAATGGAAGAAGAAGAAGAAGAAGAAGAAGATGAAGAAGAAGAAATGAAAAGAATCGACAGGAGAAACAATGGCGCTAATGATCGGAGCAGAGAGGATCCATGCACAAAGGAATGTACCGTCTGATCGACCAACCGGGATGCACTTCCAACGTCAGAAGAGCTCCCAGTCGAACCGCGGGATCGGGGAGGCCGTCGCGCCCGCCGGAGAGGTGGTGGTCGCGGCCGCCATGGTGGTGGTCACGGCGGCCGAGGGCGTGGGCGTGGCGGGGAGGTGCCGCGCGCGGGCCTTGGCGTGCCCGTTCGCGTTCGTGTTCGCGGCTCCATTGTCGTTGGCCCTGGGCGCCGCCGCATTCTTGGCGCAGATGGCGTCCAGCGTCTCCACGTAATTCTGCACCTGCTTCTCCTGCACCGTCACAACCCGTCGCTTCGTCAGAGTCGGCAGCGGATTGAATTCGTCCGACAAGCGGCGACACAAATTGGCGCGGCACGTGAGCACTGACCTGCATTCGCCGCTGCACCTTGACCTCACCATCGGCGGCGATGGAGTCAAGCTTGACCAGCTCATTCATGAGCGCCTCGGTGAGGGTCACCACGTCGGCGTCCACCACCTTCCCGCCCTTGCCGACGATTGTCTCCAGCGCCGACACCTGCGCGCCGAACAGAGCGTACCAGCCAAAACTCAATACCAATTCGACACTGGAGTCACCGCGAGGTGGAACCAGGAACCATTTGTTCGATTCTGACCTTGGCGGCGAGCTTGTCGACGTCGAGGCTGACGCGGGAGATGGACTTGGCGGCGCGCTCGGCCTTGTCGATGCGTCGCTGCTCGAGGAGGCGCTTGGCCTGCGCGGTGGGGTCCTCGAGCAGCACCATCTTGGAGCGGTCCCTGACGCCGGCCATGTCGAGGAACGCCTTGGAGTCCCTCTCCTTGTCCTTGTACACCAGCTTCTGGTCCTCCGGGTGCAGCCCCGTCCGCGTGGACAGCAGCTTCTTCAGCTCACCTGCAGCCGCGCGCGGCACCATCTTCCAGTCAGAACGCACGCAGGCACGCAGGCACGCAGCTGAGAGCAAACAAGGCAAGTCGCGGAATCGCCACCGGGGCGCATTGCAGCTTACCGAAGGACGCCTGCGAGTTGATGTAGATCTCGTGGTAGACGCCGTTGAACTTGACCTTGACGCGGATGTTGGGCACGGGCGCCCCCGCAGGGGCGTCCGCGTCCGGGCTCCGTTTCTGCACCAGCATCCCGCCGAGCCGCACCTCCCACTCGTCCTCCTTCATCGCCGCAGCCGCCGAACCCGGAGCAGCAGCAGGAGGAGGAGGATGAGGCGTGCTCTCCTTCATCGCGTCTGCGAATGTACCTTTGGGCTTGGCGCGCATCATCTTCTCATGGTACGCCCACGCACCCCCTCGCGCGCGCGTGTAGAGGCTCCGCCTCAATAACCGCCGCTGCACCACCCTCTGGCATCAACAACAGCGACCAAGCAGTCGAGCTCTGCTCCGCTCTCTCTCTCTCTCTCCGTCTACCGAAAAAGATCCCCCTGCTCTGCCGCCGGGCGCGGACGTACGGGTCCCCTGCTGGCGGCGCGGGGAAGGGGCGAGTTTGCCGGCGCCGGATCCGGGCGGGGCGGGCGACATGCAGTTCCGCAGCTGCAGCGACCGCAGCAGGTGCCCCCCTGCCCTGACCTCAATTGGCGGGAAATCGGGTAGGATCAGGGCCGGGGGCAGCGGGCAAAGAGGTAGGTGGGGGGTTAGGACCTGCTGCTGCGGCGGTGGGGAAGGAGGAAGAGAGAGACTTCTGGGCTGCTGCTGCCGGCTACCGCTGCTGGCAGGCAGGAAAGGGGAAGGGGAAAAAACAGCGCGTACAACTCATGGACAGGGCGGCAGAATATTTATACCGATAGAAGACGCGGGCGAGGCAAACGAGGCAAAGCCAACAATGGCGTTCCGCCGCCGAGCCTTTCTTCGTCCCCTCGTGCCGGGCTCCGGTTAGGAATGGTTCGTTTCCTTGCCGTGCGGGGTTTTAACCATTGGGGTCCAATGTTGCCCTAAACGCTAAACGGTAGTCGTTCGTTCGACCCTCGTTTAGTGTGTAGGCCGTGTAAACGCTGTGTACACGTCGTGTACACGGGTTACACGGTTTTGTACGGATGAGAGAAAAATAGCATTCTAAACTTGATATAGTTCCCCATTTCAAAAAACATCAACACATCACTGAATATTGAATACATCTGTTCAGACCACTCACTAATTCACTAGTGTCTCATGCTCAATTGACTACAAGTCACATAGACACAAAATACATGGCCAGTCGGTAAAATACAATACGAAACATAGTTCACAAGTCACATGATGGTAAAAAAAGTGAAAAAGTTCATAAGATGGATAAAAGCATTAAGGTGCAACCAACAGACAATCAACAATCTTTGATCATCCTCTTGCCCATCACCAAAACGGCCCATTACACGGTCTACATGCTGAGTAAAAAACCGTGTTTTGCCTTTTTTGTGAGCTGTTTAATCCATGTTTGACCGAGTTTGACTGTGTACATGGGATAACTGTGTAATGAACCGTTTAGACCCTAAACTACACAGAAGTCTGCTGAGTAGCGTTTACACGGTGTGTACACGGGCTACACTGCCGTTTACGACAACACTGTTGGGGTCGGGTTGGTGGTGGACGGAGACCGGCGGCAAAACGGCAGGCACAACAGCCTTTGCTTGGGACAACGGCTTGCCTTGCCGGCGAGCGGGGGCGGCGCGCGGGGGGCTTAACCGCCAAGCAACCGCCTGTGCGGGGCGCGAGGGCGGGCTTGCCACCTAGCCGCGCGCGATTGGGGCATCGCGATCGCACCGACCCTGCTGCTGCGTGCGCGCGCTGCTTTCCCCCTTCTCCGCCACGCACGATCGCTCGCTTTCGTTGCGATCCCCTGCCCGGTGCTTTCACTTGGGCATCGGCAAAGGGGGATGAGGCTGGGAGGGCTTCACGCGCACTGCACGTCTGCGACTGCAGCGACACCAACAGAAAAAAGCTAGAGATTGTTCATTCGTTGGTGCCTGAGCCTTTGCCTCCAAGTGTTCGCCGCCGGCCGGGGTCATAATTGGAGGTCAGGTCAGCAACCTCAGCAGGAGCCTGCAGTGCAGGCTGTAGCTACAGCCAGTAGCCTAGCTAGAGTAGCATCATGTCACCATGTCACCTCGAATCACCGGGAGAATTTCGTGACAAGCTCCTGCGAAAAGGTTACTCCGGTCATCCGGTGATTCTGCTGAGAGTTTACTGCAACTCGGCCCCATTCGTGTAGCAAAAAGGCTGGCAGTAGGCAGCTGGGGGAGCATGATCGCTGATGATGACGACTTGACGAGAAAGTCAGGTACTCCTACGCGGGCTATGCCTATGCCCCCCCGCCGTATGCGGCAACAGGCATGGTTCCCAAATCTGTCGAAGCGGCGCGACAGGTCAGCTTGGTGGGTGACATCCCGTAGTATTCCAATTGGCAATTGCTTCTTTGAGTTCTTTCAATCTTTCCTCCTCGTTGTCGCCGGCGCCCGCTACGGCTTGTACTTGTACAATACAGGGAACTACCGACAGGTCAGATTGGGTTATCTCGCACTCGATTACTGAGAGGCTTCGCTTTCAGACCCAACGGGCCCCACCGGTCGGTGGCGCGAGGAGACGCACCCCTGCACCGACAGCCGGCCCACGCGGCGGCTGGAGGAGCTGCCCACGTCGGCACCCCCCCGGGGCCGCCGCCACCAGCCTCCGGCGACGTGATCGGAAAGCGACCATATAACCTACGGCCGACGGGGCCCGCGCGCCGGTGACGCGGCGGGACACCCACGTCCGCGAGGCACCGAATGGCCGGCCAAATCCGAACCCCGCAGCCGACGCGGCTACGAGGAAGAAGCTCTCCGCCCGCGCGCGCCTGCGACCGCAACGGTAACATCCGGTCTCTATGCTCTCAAGCTTTTGTCGCCGGGCTCTGGGCCCGTAAAAAACCGTGGTCTTTTTTGGGTCGGGCACTTGCCAGTTGGGCAGCCGCTGCAGTTTGCTCGCACGTGTGGTTTGGCATTTGTAAAACTGGGAGCGCAGCAAAAGGGTGGGGGGGAGCTCTGCGCCTCTGCCAGTGTCGGCTGGGCGGCCAAGTGGTTGTTGACTCGTCGTCGACCCCCCACCCCCCATCGTGACAGCGCGCGCGGCACGTCCGGCCAACGCCGCATCCCACTTGGCCGCACCCCGGCTCTGCCACCATGCACCCCCGGCGCGGCGTGGCCACCGCAAGTTGCCATGCCGCTTGGCTTCTTCGGATACCCCCTGTTCGCATCAGTCCTTGACACTGTGACAGCTGGGAGTTTAGAAGAACTAATCGCGTGTTCGTCCTGGGATCGACGTCGACGGTCGCATGGACCGATCACCGATGGGGTGGGAAGTGTCTGGACAGCAAAACACACATGGCGTTCTCGTGGTCGGCGTCGTCCATGCATGGCGCCCCGCCGCAACCTCCCGGCCGGCCTCCAGCGGGCGGGATAGGGATCCGGCGATCCGGGGGTCGTCGTCAGCTGACTGCACACTGCCACTGCCACTGCAGGCGCCGTGGCCGCACCCGCACGCGCCCAGCCGGCGCTCGCGCGCCATCCGTGATTCCTGACAAGCGATTCTCTCAGCTCGTGTCACCCGCCGGCGGCTCCACATGACGGCTCGTGATCTCGGCCCCAGAGGCGGCAGTGAGCCGCGCGCCGTGTCATCCGACGGCCGGTCCCTCGATTCCTTCCGTGTACGGTGTACAACGTACTCGTACCGTCGTACGTACAGACAATCTCGTCGCTCCTCACCTTGGTGAGCGCGCGGAGGACAAATCTCCAGTGCACTGCACGGAGCACGGGAGCACGCGCGCGCCCGCTTTTTTCCAGCTGCGTACGAGCGATCCCCGTGATGGATCTCGCGAGGACGCGGCCAGTGAGTGTTACTTTGTTCCTGTGTAGATGGGACGCTATAGGTGCAGTGCTTAGACACACCGTACGTGCCGCACTTACGAGCGGCGTTCATCATGGTTCGATGATTGCTGCTTAACTGCATTGCTCAGTACTCGCCGGATCCTGCAGTCGTTGCGCAAATAAACCGGCCGCGCGCAACTACAACTCTCTCTTTGGCTGATCTAACTGTCAGTACTGTTGCCACTTAATTTAACCATCATGGCGGTTGTACTTACTGGTTATTGCTGCTCCTGACTTGCTGTCCGGGCTGCTCGAACTCCTCGTTCTCGATCTACATTTTCAGCGATCAAATTCTTGCTCGGTTTAAAAAGAATCTTATATGCTTTCTATAAAAGCAGGGTTAAGCCTTTTTCAAAAAAAAATTCTTGCTCGGTAAATAAACGTACTACTACGTACTCCAGTACGTGCCGTCGACAGTAAGTGTACCACCATGCCATGCCACACAGTGCATGATGCATCGATCACCAGCAAATTAAAAGCTCCGTCCAAAGTCGATATGCCTGCAAAAAGTTGTAAAAGTACAAGGACTAACCACGAAGCAAGAATATCTCGCCTTTTCTTCTATACGCTCTCCCCCTGCCCCCCCCCCCCCCCCCCCCGCGTAATGCTTGCCTTTGCTTTTGTTTTTGTTTTCGGGGTGCTCTTCCTTCTATCATCGCCCCATAATGCATTCTCCACCTTTGCGAGCGTGGTGGATCGATCGATCGAGGCGATCGAGGCGATCGAGCGAGATGTGCGCATCTAGCAGCTAGTATATGTGCCAAAACATCATCAGATTCTTCTGAAGCTTCGCCTCAGAAAGAAATTAAAAGGGATTCTTGTGAAGATTAATTTATGATTTCGGATCGAGAGCATCTAATCAGTGTGCTGTCCTTGTTAAACGTCACAGTTTTTTTTCAAGGCCATCGCGCTACTAGCTGCTCGCCCTGGTGGGCAGGGGCGGGCCCAACATTTTGAGTGTTGGTATTCGAACTTAGTAAATGGTGTAAAAATTTTTTCTTGACAGCTTAAATTGCGGGTTGAGGGGAGGGAGGCGGGGCATGAGTTGGGCCAATTGTTGGGTTGTTGCCCAGTTTTGCGAAATGAGTTGTAGGGTGGCCTGAGTTGCTGTATTTTTCCATTTAGTTTTACACACGATGTATATACTATATATATCCAATTTTTTTTCAAAAATAATTGGTATTCAATGAATACCATTGAAGACCAAGTGGGCCCGCCCCTGCTGATGGGATGGTGAGTGGTAGTGGTAGAGATGCCGGCCGGTTCACGTGGGGAAGAACAATAATCTGAATGGGCTGCTACGTTTGGTGTTCGAACCTACCAGAGCCCTGCACTCCTGTACCCTTCTTGTTCAAGTAATCAAGTGTTAACAGAAGCTGCTGTGCTGCGTACAACAAGTATGGATCGCACCTTTTTCTCCGAGTCATTGGTATTCACTTCATTCATAGTCCTTCCAATGACTGTTTCCTTTCCATTTTTTTTAGAGATGCATCACTCCCTGAAAGTCTGAACCATACGAAACAAAAAAGAAAATGCAATAGTATTTTGCTCTGTCGACTGTCGGTAGCAGTCTACTTTCTGAATCCCTTCTATTGAAAATTGGCTGCACTCTATGAATTCAGCCAAGTAATATAAAAAGAACCCGCCGGCTTCCCTATTTTTTACATAATGAGCTTCAACATGCCTATAATTTACACATCGTTTTATATTAGTGTATTTAGTGACCTGAGATCTGATTTAATAAACAGAAATTTGTCGGTCAGTGTCTGACAACCAGATAATAATCAACAAAGGAGGTAAACCATAAACCCACACTAGCAGGGAACTTTATAAGCTGTATGACCCATAAAGCGAGTAAATAGTATTGTACCTGAGCATTTAAAGGATAAAAAGGCCATGTCAAGAACTAAAAGAAGAGAGTAACCCCCATTCCCGCAAGTTCAACAACAACTGGAAAAAACAAGAGGACGTGAAATGGATGCCTGGCCAATGCGCTCCGATCCTCCTCTCCCTTCACCACCACGAGTCCGCAGCTAAGGTAGCCTTTATTTTCCGTACTCATGTCGCTGTTCATTTGTTGGTAAGCGCAACACATCCATAAAAGTCTGGTTAAGCAGGGCCAGCGCCATACAGATCATACTCATACCTGTCGACATTGATTTAAAAGGAACTAACAGACAGTTAAGCCTGTCCCCATCGCAATTAGCGTTGATTTGGACCTGTCATTATATTGTTCAGTAGTGTGATTCACTCGTTTCCCCGCTACGCGGATCGATCAACGCGCAGGCATCGCCAGAAGAAATCGAGATCTTCTGTTTGGTTTTGCGGTTTCAGTTCTTAAGCCTGATGTGCACAGTTTTCTTTCCACCAATGGCACAGTTTTCTTAAGGTACCGAAGAAATGGAGGAGGTGTGAAGCAATATGTGCGTGTGTGTTTTGCAACTAGCAAGCAATGCCAGCTTCTGGTGGCAGGTCACCATGGGAGCATCATCCTGAAGAAGTGGCCGGGGATCCAATCCCAGACATCATTTTCTGTCCAGGAAGATGGAGAAGTCTCTGCAACACTTCGGAGGAGCACACAGAATAACGGGGGGCGAGTGTGCCTCTCTCCTTTTCCTTGTCGAAACCGCCACTGATTTCGACGCCCGAACCCAGGGGGACTTTTACCGTGGACCATACCACGAAGCAGTGGTATGCAGTATGATTCTATTTTTAGTAAGGGTGTGGACCATACCACGAAGTAGTGGTATGGAGTATGATTCTATTTTTAGTAAGGGTAATTAGAGCAACTCCAACAGTTTGGCAAACGAACTTGGCATCCATATAATTTTGGCAAAACAAGAAAAATTGGCCTCCAACAGTTTGGCAAACCAACTTGGCAAAAATAGAAACTTGGCAAAACTCACCTCCCCACGCGCATATATGCGCGCGCGGATCGTGGTTGCCATCGTTGTTTCCCTCTAGGTGGGAGGGTGAAAAAGAAATAAAGAATAGAGAAGGATTCCTGATGTAAGTTTTTCAATAGGTGGAAGGGCATATACATAATTTTGTTTCTCTCAGGATTCCTGATGTAAGTTAGATCTGGATTTGGCAAATGAATTATGCCAAACTGTTGGAGATGAATTCTTTTTTTACTTTGCATATCTTTATAGAAGTTGGCAAAACTCAGGATTTGCCGAGTAAATTTTGGCAAACTCTTGGAGATGCTCTTAGATAATTGTTACAAATTTATTAGATTAGACCGGTGACTCGGCGAGACGCGGGGCCTCCATGCGTCCGAAGCTGCGCGTGGGCGGAGGGCGGCCGACAGGAGCAAGCTGTTGTGGCCGGAGCCTCATAGGAAGGCGACGCGACTGGCACCTGCCAGAACCCGCGGACGGGCGCCCCCGAGCGTCGGCGGTCGGAGCCCCGCGGGGCGGGCCGTGCGAGCCTCCCTTGGGAGCGCGGCGGCCGGGCGGGGCGGCCTTCTCGGCAAGGGAGCGGCAAGCGGCAGCGTGGCGTCCCCGGCAGGCGGCAGGCACGCGACATGGCCACAGCCAGTGACGATGTAGGGGGCTGAACACCTTCTTTTACTTCTAGACACTAGAAAAATTTCATTTATAGCAAAAAATTTTAGAGGAGAGTGAAAGAGGGCTCCATTGTTGTGCAAGCAAGGGTATGAACACCTTCTTCTACCCCTAAACACTCATTTATAGCAGAAAATTTCAAAGAAAACTGAAAAAGAATTGTTTTATTACGCAGGCAGTAGGGGGGCTAGAGCCCCCTCCGCCCCCCTCGCTGCCTCCGTCCCTGGCCGCAGCTTGCTCTGCGGTCGTCGAGGGTGCCGCGCCGCCGCGGTCAGAACTCCCTTGCGGCGCCGACCGCTCAGTGGTGGCTGCTCAAGTCACCGAACGGATGATACAGGCATGGCGCACCCAAATGCAGCAAAGCCGCAGTGGCCACGGAGCACCTGAAAATCTGAAATAGACGACATAGCCAGTGCCTTCTCCCAAGTGACTGAAGAGATCAGCGGTCGTTTCGCGTTTGGCAGGAGCCACCGAAAATCTAGGGAGGCAATCCTCGCCGCGATGCCCGAGATGCAAAAGATTGCAGCCGTAGCCATCAGAGATCCTCCAATACAGTCTAAATCCTTGCATTATTTTCTTATGGAATCGATCACGCGAAAAGCACTATTCAAATTAATCAATTAACTCTGCTAATCTTCGTTTCGTTTTTGCTGAATGTATCTGCTGACTCGTAGCAACTTGCTGGTACGGCGTCTGGACAGAGTGTTGAGGACCTCGATCATGGCGAACTGGCGATGGTGCAGGAACGGGTAGCAGCTGCCAAAGACGGCGACGCGTCGGGTGCGATTGGGTTGGGATATTACTGTTGGAGCAGCGAGAGGCCGTGGCCGTTTCCGGTACCGCGGTTGGAGCTTAGAGGAGAGGACCTCGCCCGGGGAGGGGGGGGGGGGGGCTGAGGTTGAGCCGTCGACCATGGAAGGCGGCCCGGCCGGAGGTCGCTCCGCCGCACATGGAGGTTCTCGCGGGTAGGAGTCGTCTGGCCCGCAGGGCATGGAGGCCGGCGGTCGTCGCGCCCGTTGGTCATCCCCGCACTACCGGCGATGGCCGTAGGTCACTCGGCCGGTCATCGTGGACGCCGCAGCCGGGGTACCGCGCCTGGGCCTCGTCCGACCCGCCGACCATGGAGATCGCCACGGCGAGTGTGAGAAAAATGAAAAAAAAATAAAGAAATCATATATTTCGTTTATGCTATCGAGATAAAATTTCCAATTATACTCGTATACCACCTACACCACTTATAGGTGAAAGTTGTGGTGATATACAATTAATCATAAGCGTCAGATCCTTCCATATTGATCATTTTCCAACAGTGGTATGTGGTGGTATGGTTCACCGTAAAATAGCCCAACCGATGGTCGCATCTGTTCCGGAAATCCAATACTCCATAGCTTTCGAACATAAGGTTTGTGCCGGACGCTTGCTTGCCGTTGGCAAGTGTATTGCTTCCAGTGTAGGGTTTCTCGTCGTAGAAGAAACCATAACCTCTCGCCGACAGAAAGCTCGGTGCTGCACACCGAAGCTACTCTTTATTGTTCAGTTGGACATGGAGTGCACAGTTTGCTCATGTCCATCAGACCATCACCACCAGTGCGCTGTATGGCATACAATAAAATCAACGAACCGCATTTCAATCTGCGACATGTTCAACGTCAAAAGGGCATGGCTGGCAAGCAGCAGCCGGCAGCGGTACGGGAGCCCAGTGAAGATACTTTAGGGGAGAAGAACAAGGCACAACAAAACAATCCGGCAGGTCATCTCTTAAAAGATGGAAATGGGCGATCATGCAGTATCTGAATGATCCGAGACTGAGAGGAGAGCAACGGCGTAATTTCTGCAGGGAGCCGAGGTGTTCGCCCGTCGCATCTCGTCCTGATGAGCAGCTACCACTCGAGTTCCATCCATCCACCGATATTCTTCAGATCTCTTGCTTGCGTGATCGTCAATTCTTTCTTCAGATCTCTTGCTTGCGTGATCGTCAATTCCAGGATCTTTTCATTTCAGGCCATTTGCTTTCCGAAGGCCTGTGACGAACCGACTACAAAACTGGGCCCACATTCCAAGCACATGTGTGCCGGTCTTCTGCAGGCCCAAGCTTGTAGCATGAGATAATGCTAGACGGGCCTAAAGTCAGGTTAAAAATGGGCCGGGCCCAGGAAAGGAGAGAGCCCGAGGAGACCCCAAGTCGATGTCCTCAGTTTCGTAACCCTGAGGCGCTCGAAACATAGCCTCGCCGCCGCCGCCGCCGCCGCCATGAGAGGCCGCAACCGCCGCCCCACGGGAGCCTCCGCCTCGACGTCCAGCAAGCGCGACCCGGAGGAAGATTTGCCCAGCGCCTCCGAAGAGTCGGGCGAGGACGAGGTACGCAGGGGGTTCTATCTGCTCTTTTTTCCTGCCTTGCCGGTGACGGCGCGGAGCACGGAGAGCTTACCGGAGTTCGTTTGCGCCACAGGAGGTCTCCTCGTCGTCGGGGTCGGAGTCCGAGTCGGGGAGCGATGGCGAGGATGCGGGGCGGGAGCGGGAGCTGGAGCGCGCGCTGGCCGACGTGCCCTTCGGAGAGCTGCAGCGCGCGAGGGCCGACGGGTCGCTCGCCTCGCGGGCTGCCTCTGCGGCCAAAGCAGCCGCAGAGAAGAAGGCTCGCAGGGCTAGCAAGAAGAGGTTCGGCGATGCCCAGCTGCTGCTGCTGCTGCTGCCGCCTTTTTCAGGGGTTCTGCCGTTCGTGGTGGCTGTGTTGGTGCTTATCTGTTCGCGTGTGTTTTGAACAGGCCGATGGAGATAAGCACGAAAACGCGTCCACCGAAGCTCAGGGAGGTGATTCAGGTTCCCAAGAAGGTTAGTTCTGGTCTCAATTTAGTTCGATTTGCCACGTATTGTGTTGAGATACTGTGTTTTTGTTTGATTAGATTCTGTGTGTTTAGCAATTTGGAATGTGGAGGTAGAGCTTAAATGAATCAGCAGTCTCTCTACCTGTCTAGCTGTGATAGATTTTCTAAATCACCTGTTCGACTGGGCATGGCTTGCTGCTGCTGGATAGAAATTTCTGAATGCCTTTACATGTAAAATCTGGTTTGCTTCATCTTAAATGCTGTGCTGACAATTTCATTTTGAGAAGTGCAACCATGCTTTCTTAACCAATCCATTTTACCGTTCAGTTTATTTTATTAAATAATATATGTTGTAATGGGCCCATTACTTATGTAGAAATGGTCTATCACAAAACAGTGCACTTTCCCAATTTAACGTGCTTAGCCTTTCTTTTTGAGTAAATGAGTAATTATCTGGCTCAATCATGAAAGGTTATATTGTTCAGTTTGTCTTCAAACTCCATATCAATTTGTGAAATTGCTTTTGTCCATAGGTTGTAAGGGATCCAAGATTCGAACCTATATATGGATCTGTCGACAAAGAAGGGTAAGAGTTGAATGCACAGACGCAATGTATTTGTTCTATTGTCTCCACACACATTTAAAGCATTTTTTATTTGTCAATTTCTGCTTTGCATTTGTACTCAGTGTAAGGCTATAATTATGTCTTATTTGCTTCCTATTAAAATGGGTCAATTCAGACCACTATCCTATTTCACCTAGTTCATTGCTTCCATTTCTTTTCCTTCCATGGCATCATTCGTTAAGATTAGTCATATATGCTGTTATTTGATTGCTTACTCTGGTACTGACGGTAAGCTTGATGGTTTCTGGAACACTAGCTGATTTTTTGGCATGCAGGTTCAGGAAAAGATACAATTTCTTATTTGATGAAGACTTCCCTGCTGAAAAACAGGTGTGTCCAGTGTTCATATTTAAACGCATTGATTTGAAGGTGTTCAATAAAAATAATTTCATCCTGCATTATCTGGCTTATGCAGAGACTTCAACAAATGATCAAGAAATCAAAGGACCCAAATGCCATTGAAGAAATGAAGAGTCGTATCACATGGATTGTACGTATTACTTCTTACATATTGGCGGTTGCTGTTGATATCCATGAAAAGTAGTATGTTTTGGAATTTCTATATTGATGCTCAATTTGTGATAAATGGTGAGATAAATTTTCCTCACTGTCCGGATATTGACCATTCTGGAATTTACTTATAGGCTATATCAATTTTTCGTTGACCTTTAACCCCCATTCGATTTCTGGTATATGACTGAAGCCTCTTTTAGTAGTTCAACAGTGCTTCCAATTCAGTAGGCCAAGGAATTGTCGGCAAAACTGCATAACTAAAAAATGTATCTGCCATTTTTGAAAATGCTGACCAATATATCCTGAATATTTTTAAATTTATAATGTGGTTATCATCACTTGCTGCCGCTTCATAAACTGGAAAGGGAGTCAGGATAAGATGATGTTGGCTATTAGGCCTCATCAGAAACTATCTGCAGCCATCCAATAACGAATTACCAAGTCATATACATACATAGAGTTGACAATAAGAAGATTTTTTTTGGCTGGTTACTTTATTTTGAACTTTGTCCTTTTTATGTTTGTGTGAGCAATGGGATCAGCTTGCTTCAGATAACATGTGCTTGAGTTGATTCCTCAAATGGAAATGTCTACAGGATAAGCAGTTGAAGTCGCATCCTCGAAAGAATGTTGAATCAGAGATCCTGCGCGAACATATTAAGAAAGAGAGGGAAGCAGCAAAGGCTGGAAAGCGACCATACTATCTTAAGAGATGTCTGTCTTCAATCCTGGTCCCTCCTTACTTTGCTCACTGTCCCTCTATATGCGAGTCTGAGAGTTACTTTTGTTTTTCTTAACCAGCTGAGCTTCGTGAAAGGAAGTTGATTAATAAGTATGAGGAGCTCAAGGTAAAACTTACAAGGTTTACTGGCAGTTCTTCCCCCCCAACTTTGGGATTTTTGCCTCATTCTTCAAAATTTCATCCATCGTTCGCAGGAGGCAGGAAAGCTTGATGCCTTCATGGAGAGGCGGCGGAGGAAGAATGCTTCTAAAGATCACCGGTACATGCCATACCGAAGGAATGGGGACGGTGTGTGATGATGTCTCAAGGCGAAATTGTGCTAAGATGGTCTTTTTAATGCTCACTGAGTCAGAGTCAGTGTTCACTGTTACTTTGTTACCCTGGTACACAATTTATATTGAGCTCTGAGTTGTAATAGTAACAGATTTTACTATGTCAAATTATGGATATAATATTTGTTTTGTGCAACACTTTGGTTTCTATCGCTTTGTATTTTCCTGCAAACCAATAAAAAAAAATAGGCCTTAGGGGCGATCAGTTATTCCTAAATTGAGCAGGGGTGGAGATCGAGAAGCACATTTGCTGTTTGTGGGGCATGCTCCGGCTCTCTGTCATATGTTAAGATTGAACTCGACAGTATCGACACACGTCTCAAGTTAAGATTGAACACGATATTACATCCACCACATGACAAATCCTAAGAGCTCAAAAAATTTGGAAAATTTGGTTTCATAAAAAGGCCTGTGTACACAAGGGCAAGGTGCACTGCAGAATGCACAAGATGTAGTACATCTCACAGTTCAGAAGGGGCAATTTACATAGGAGTAGCATGGGGGACAAGAGGAACTAAAAATCACTTGCCCCTTCAGTTACATTACAGGACTAAAAAATTTTGTGTAATTGCAACCGCACTTCTGTATAAAGAACAAAAACTATGGAGCATATGCATAACTCCAAGTGTATCAACACTTGTCTGACAGATCTACACATAACAGGGAGGCGCTTTTTTCTGCATGAGGTACTGCGGTTTCACCACCACTGAATCCACACAGAGGCCTCCTTTTGTGTGTGTGCAGTCTATCTGAGTCATCGCAAACCGGATGTTTGTCGGTTTGTTTGAGTCCTTCACAACAAAGTCCCCAACATGGTGATTGATCCAAACACCCGGATCAGTAAAATAGCACTTGGATTGAGCTTGCTGTCCATCGGAAGTAGACATCTGGAAGCGCACTGGCTTTATGTCCCAGCCATGGATGTGCTCTGAGCTATAAATCCGTCGTCCAAGCCGCTTGAATGGTCGGCCAAGATGAACGCGGTAGAAAAGGCTATAAGTACCTTCTGGGAAGCAGAATTCAACCTCCCCTCTAACTTCAAACCACCAAATGTGTGAGAGATAAGCAACCTTGTGAAATCTGCAAGGAAAGCCACAAATTCATGACTCTCTTATTTATAAATAGTTTGAGAGTTGAAACGGTGGCTATATATATTCACGTGACCAAAGAGGTTCAACTAAAGCTAACTAGGTTGGTACCACCGGGGGTCACTAATTCTAGTATGTTCAACTAAATCACACAATGATAATGTGTCTGGGAACAGGTGATTATGTCTTTACTGTGCAAACATTGTAGCTTGTAGGACTTAATACAGACATGAAACAGAACATTCCATCTTTGAAGCAAACTTAAGGTGTGATTTAAACCCTAAGGTTACTATATCTTAATCATGAAGCTACAACACCCTAGTTAGCTGGAAAGGGGCGAATGAAGAGTTGGCCATTTTCTGCCATGAACTCTCACCAAGTCACCAGTTGAGTCTTGAGACACAAGTTGATAAATCCCAAATTTAACTCAACAAGCACAATCATGAGGCTCATATTCTCCCATACACCAAAAACTGTTGAAGCAAACATGTTGTGTATGTGTTTGTGTGCATAAGTGAGCCATCTATATTTAAAATACTAGAACATAAGATGAACAGACAGGCCTTAGAACAAATTGCTATTTCTTTGACACATTTCCTACAACGCCAAATAGTATATACAAATCAGTAACCACATACATAAACAATGAAACATGATCACTAAAAATTGGCAAGTGAGATTTACTAGTAGATGAAAGCACCTTGATTCATCATTGGGAATGAAATTCCAATATCTCCTATCATCAATGCCCGTTATTGAAAGTGCCATTGACGAGATTGACATGCAGACACCTCCACCACCCTTGTCCAGCCAGAATTCCTACAAGAGCCACATAAATTTTATGTCTAAGCAGCTGCAACATGATTATAGAAACAATATTTAATCTACCAGCCAAACACTATTCTTCCTATCAGCCGAACAAACTCTATACATGTAACTCATCTTCAAGATGTTAATCAGATTCCAAAGTCCAAACACAAATAAACTACCGAACTCAAATCCAGCCCAATTTAGTCATGCCCAGGGGCAATTTGGGTAATTCGAAATTGGATAAAAATGCAATGTTGTCTCATAATTCGATTGAACAAATTTCATCCAATTTAATCAAACAGAATATGATTCGCCTTTCTTTTTAGAATACGATTCACCTAGCTGACAGGTAAGCAAAAAGATGACCCGGCCAGAAATTGGCAAGAAGCACGTACCTTTTTGCCACCATCGAAGCGGTTCAGGCGGCAGAGCCGGGCGTACACCTCCTTCTTGGGCAGCGTCTCCGCCTCAAGCGCCGCGGCGGCGGCGGCGACCTGCTGCTCTCCTCCATCGACGGCCGTGGCAGCGGCGAGGAGGCGAACGTAGTTCGTCGGCAGCTTGGACTCCCAGACGCCGTCCCCGGACGCGGCCCCTCGGAACGTGCGGCTGAGCCGCGCCATCCGGCAGATCTCCAGCGGTTCCAGCCTGAGAAGCACCTCCGCGACGCAGCTCTCCGGCAAGTCCCCCAGCACCGTGCCCTCACCTCCCCGCCCCCTTCTCGCCGACGAGGCCACGCCACCCATGAGCCGAGGGACAGCAACCGCCGGGGGTGCCCTGTGCCCAGCTCAGCTCAGCAGTAGAGGGTGAGCGACTTGGAGAGCAGCAGAAGGGAACCCGGCGACTTGGAGAAGGGCGGCGGTGGGTTACGCCTCAGCGCCAGAGAGCCCATCGCGGTGCCGCCGCCTCGGTGGCCGTGCCGTCGGAGAAGTGAGTACCTTTCGTCGTCGTCGTCGTCGTTGCGGGTTCTTGCAGCTGATGGGACCGAAGCAAAGTGGTAAAAAGGCTGCACTTTTGGGCTCTCCTCGATTGTTCTTTCTTGATCAAACAAAGCGGTTCTTCCTTCCTCTTGTGCCTCCTGGTTCCTGACACGCCGGAGAAGACAGGAGGATTTGCGCTCGTGCGTGTACCTTTGCGTGCGTGTTGGTTACTTGGGTGCGTGCTCGCTGGGTTAGGCTGGTATTGGGGGAGGGGCAGCAGGGCGTGGTGGAAGCCGTGGAAGATGACGAGTGGAAGCGTGGGAGGAACCTACACAACGGTGATGGTGGTGGGAGGTTGGTTCTCTGCGTGTGCAATCTTGCGGTGGACAGCCCGGGTTTTTGCTTGCCGGGGGCCGAAAGCGCAGCTTTTCTTTCTGTTTTTTCGAGGCGGGTGACCTCTCGCTCGCTGGCCGTCGTGTGCCGTGGAAAAGTGTCGATGAATCCTGTCCTGTATTCTGCCAGCAAAAATGACATCAACTCTGACGCCACCTTTGAATTTCTCCGCCACTCCTTCGAGCCTAGCGGCTTCTTCAGTTCGTGCCGTATGGGAATCCTTTTGTTTTTAAATATACGATGTTTAGGATAAGTAAATTAGTTCATTTTCAAATAGCGACAGAGACGTCGCCGAACGAGACAAATGATTAATTTCTAAGATGTTTTCTCTCGATCGCAACGCGATCCTAAGATGTCTTCTTTTGCAAAACAAAAACAAATCTTAACGTGTCGATCCGGTACTGGAACGATAACGGTGGTTGTTCGTATCGGCACCACCAACAGAGTATTCAAAAAGTTAAACTTGAGCTTTCGCTGACCTGCAACAGAAGGCGCCAACCATTCGAAGAAAATTTCAGAGAGCTCGAGAAGAGAAAGAGTCCCTCGAGCTGTCGACCATGTAGAGCAACCACGCGTACACTTCAATCAACGAGATCGTCAGATGCAAATGCAACAACAACATAGAGATCGAGCTAGTGAGGCTAGCTGGAGCTGAACACGATGTGGATGGAAAAAACAGGTCCCTTTCCAACTGAAGTCAGAGGTACTCCCGTTTGGGTTTTGCCAGCCTCCATGGAGGGACAGACGACGGACAGCGATCCTCTTGAGTCCCTATCATGTGGACCCGGTCCCACATGGCAGTGACTCGACGCGGAGGCCCCAACCGCAGGCTGAGGGCTTTGGCCGGCCAACCGTCTCGTCGCCATGGAGAGATGCTTGCTCCGTGATCAGATCGATTGCAAGCCGATAGCGATGTGTCCTGATGAATGTCAAGAAGCCAGCAGCAGGGTATGGATTCAATGGATTTCGCCTTCGCAGTTTCAGTTCCGGAGGGGCAAGGGATTATTGGTCTCGTGAAAGGCCGGAAAACTTTCTGCTCCTGTTCATATGGCCTCATGATACCAAGTGCGTGTTTGCTCACCTGCATCTGGCTAGCCCCGCTCGTCAGCCTGCCTCTGGCCGGCCAAAGACTGGTGAAACCAGATCACCCCTTCTTGTTTGGCACACTGGCCCAATCTAGTCGGTCCCTCCAGAGATTGTGTTTGGTATTCGGCTCAGCTTAGCTCTACCACCAACCTCTCTCTTGTCGACATTTCATCGAACACAACACGCTCGCCATAGCCGGTAGCAACACGACGCCCACCGAATCGAACCCCTACGAGATCTCCACCTCCGCATGTCGTCGCCGCCGTGCACGGCGAGGAGCGGCAGCTCCACCTCCTCGAACCGTCCCTGGAGCTTGCGGTAGACGCGGAGGAGCTTGAGCGCCGTGGCTGCCCTGGGCGGCGCCGTGGTGCGTCGCGGCGAGGCAAGCGCGAGCGCCCGCTTCCGGTCCACCTTGAAGGACCGCTCGGGGGATGTTGCCGCGCGTGTACACGATGCGCCACGTCGGGACGACGGCGGCGGCGGCGGCGGCGAGGAGGTGCTCGAGCGGCCACGGCGGCTTGAACCGCGGCCGACCACGCACATGGCGTCGTTGAGGATGGCGCCGTCGCGCCACGGTCCTTGCGACGGAGGTGGAGGAGCGACGCGATGGCGCCGCCGAGGGACTCGCCGCGAGAGGAAGCAGGGGAGCGGGGCGGGTGGTCGGCGCGGAAGGACGCGAAGGCGGCGTCGCGCTCGTCGAGCGCGGCGACGGCGAACCCGGACGAGGCGAGGTGGACGGCGGTGAGCCGGACCATCCGACTGGACTCGCCGGGTGAAGCCGTGCACGACGGCGACGGCGCCGAGGACGGGGGTGGGGCGGCGGGAGTCCTGCGCTAGGTGAAGATGCGGAGGCCCCGCGGGTTGAAGAAACGCCCAGGAGAGCCTGCGAGTGCTCCACTCAGCCAGGCCAAAATGCTACACCATTTTTTGGCGTATCGGTAGAGCCAGGCCGTGGGCTGCTTTGAGCAACGTGCGAGCCGGGCTGAGGGAGCTAAAAATGACGCCAAACACGAATTTGAGCCCATGAGGGTGCAGCCGAGCCCTAGAGCCACCCTTCCAAACGCACCCCAACTGCACACGTTGATCTGCCCCACAGCCGTTGTTGTTGACTGGCACGATCCTTGGCAATGTGTAAACCTCACCATGAATGTGGATGTCAAGTGGATGACGAAGACTCCATGAGTGGCTTATAAACAATGCAAAGGATTAAGGTTTGGCATAGATTCCGGGCAGTGGATAAGATCTGCCATGGCGAACACAACACTACCTGATCCTAACAACCGCCACCAAGCCTACCATTGACTAGTACTAAGGTTGAAGCCTTGACGGTTGCATCGGCCGTAAGATCCTAACATCTGGCCTGACATTCAGAGCATTTTTTTTCAAATCCTAAGGCATCATATAAACTGCTGGCGAGTGGTGACCTGCATGATTGAGCAAATTATTCGTTCGAAAACTGATGCCTTTTTTTTTCTGAACCGTCTGCGTCAGCTTGCTCCATTAGTTTAGTTCATCTTGGCCGGACTGATGGTTCACCGAAGCAAAAAAATATAACATACCATAATAGCAACAGTTGCTGCTAGTTACCTATTGGCATTTTTTTGATCTGAAAGGACTTGGCTGCACCAGTTGTGAAAGTTATCTGCTAAGTTCCTGCGTCATGGAGAAGTGTGGACTGATTGAGTCATCAACAGGTGTTTGGTGGTTGATGCGTCCAGTTGGATGCAAATGGACGGAAAAGGTGTTCATGTAATCATGTTAGCTTCAGATTGGACATGGCATGCTTTTATCGTCTCTTCTTTCGGTGGATTGAACAGCTCAGAACTTCTAGTGCAAAAAACAAAAGGGTACTTCCAGGCATAGGTTGCAAAGATCTTTAGTTGAGCGTCAGTAAAGCCAACTCTTAGATGCTGCTCACAGGTTGTAGAAAATTTGACTGAAAAATGAAGGGTAACTAAAAGGCCCCGTCCATGTCAGGAAACATGAAGCTCTTTCCGAAAAGCTTTTAAGGTATTTTTTTAAAAGTTCAAAAAAACTGATAGGTCCGAACGTGTAAAAATAGATTTTTTCCATAAAAAGTTAGAGAAAAGGTAATGAAAAGGCAACGAAATTACAAGGTTCCAACGAAAAAGAAAAAGAACGTACCGCAGGTTCAACAAAGCCTAAAACAGAACCAAACATGAAGGAGACGACAAAGAGAGACTTGCACCGGGGGGGGGGGGGGGGGGGGCACCAGGGCCGCGCCTTCCTGCAGCAACTACAACCAGGACGAGAACTCCTCCAGTCTACAAAAGGGACTCCCCCAACAGAACGAGCACACATACACCAAAATACTAGTGTTTGAAACTTCCGACAGCAGCAGTCCTACACATGAGATCCGCCCTTCAATCTTTTCCTCACAGAGCAACGCTGGAGCAGCCTGCCTCCAGCTTCCGAAACCATTAGATAATCAAATTAAAACAAATTTGATTAAACAAATGTAAAATACTGAAAAAGCCATTTTCATCTACACTCATTTTTCTGGTTCAGAAGAAAAGGCTACGCGTAGTAAGGTCCCTTTCCTGTACAAACAAGATATGTATCTCCTCAGCTGCAAACACCAGAACCTTCATCTGTTTTGTTTGTTGGATGTCTACATCATCCACACTTTATAACACTAGATAATCAGAGAATAATAGAATTGGCGGAAAGAGCAATATGACAACAGAAAGGGCATGGTGCCAAGAACAATAGAACATGTATCAAGCGCAAGAATCTAGGCCTAATGGTGTGGATCTGAGTCAGCACTGGATCAGACACCATTAGATAATTAGTTTTGTTGGCAATCAGTTCCATTGTTTAAACGACCAATCACACTCACAATACTAATCCAATTAGGCCCAAGATATTTTTGGTGTGTTTGCATCCCTGTTTTGCCCCTGCGAGTAGGTCGCGGAACAGGAGAGTTTTTCTTTTACAGAACTAAATCATGTAGTTGTTGGAGAAATATACAGAGATAAACATAGCATTACATTGAATTAGTCATGCTTTAATTTCCCCCAAAAATTGAAAAAGGAATCATGCAATATTTTAAATGCAACATGTCAAATTAAAGCAGTTAAGTCTATAGCTTTATAAGAATAACAAACTGACCTTGCCAAATCCTTGCAAAACACAGAGCAGAGGGCAGCAGCAGGTTCAGCAGAGGGAAAGATCTAAAATTAAGCATAAAATTTCATTATTATAGGCAAAGGACCAGGGCCTTTTCTGTGCAATATTTTAAATGCAACATGTCAAATTAAAGCAGTCAAGTTTATAGCATAATAAGAACAACAAACTAACCTTGGCAAATCCTTGCAAAACACAGAACAGAGGGCAGCAGCAAGTTCAGCAGGGGGGAGATCTAAAATCAAGCATGAAACTTTATTATTATAGACAAAGAACTAGGACTTAACCAAACCAAAATAATGTAGGAAATCATGAGGCCGACTCACCTTTTTAATGTCTTGGACACCCATGAGAGAAAAAGCCTTAAGCGTAAGAAGGCAACAAATAGCTATCCTTCACCTCGCAACAGGAACAAAGTTTGCAAAGCATAATTTAGTAAGAGCTACAATATATATTTTTTTGTCCCGCATAACAGATCCGATGCGGCAGTAAAGAAGTCAAATACAAGAAAGGAATGGAGCTCATGATCTGCATGGTTTGGTTTGGGAAGGAGAAAGGGCTGCAGGTAGGAACAATGGTAAGCAGAGAAATTGAATCTGATACAATCATTTTGCTCATGAATTGCACTTAACATGTATTCAAACTGTTTGAGAAAAAATATGTATTCCAACAAGTAAATTTCTGACAATGTAGTTATACTATATGCAATTGCTCCAAGTGTGTGCTGCTGAAAAATTAAATTTCTCTATTCATGACGCACAATAATTGTACAGCTTGACATCATAAAAAAAATTTATGGGCAGATTGAAGGACAAGCATCGGCAAAATCAGTAAATTGAGATTGCATACAGAAAATAGGAAGCTTTACTATGCCTGTAACATGTACATTATTATACAATTTATATGTGCTCATCAATAAATCTTGGAAGTTACAGAAAACATTGGGCTCCAATGTTGAGAGCTTACTTCCTTTTCATACAATCGAAAGTTCTACTTTTATCATGCAAATCCTGCCCTTCCATACAGGTGACTTGCACAAAAGCATCACTTTATAATACTATTGTTGCAGAAGTGAAGTTTATTTGCACTGGACATTGCAAAATGATGAACAGAGAGCTTTTACCAGTCCTATACATGTGTACAGCAGAATGTTTAGATACCTTAATCTCTTGATAAGATATGCACACTTAATCCCTTCTGAATTATGATGATAGAATCTATTTTACAGTGCATAAGAAGTACTCCTATCTCACATTCCAGGAAATTAAGACATCAACAAACTGCTGATATGTTACAGCATGTTGCTTGTCCAGCATGTGAACAAAACATCCATGCAATGCTTAAGTGAAGTACCATGATGCAGTGCTGAAACATTACATATCAAGAAACACAGCTCCAAGCATGGGATTTCTCCATGTTCATTCCTATCATGGAGCTTCTAATATCCTCCACTTCATCCCATCGACCACCTCCAGCATAGACATTACTGAACACCACATGATAGCCAACATTATCCGGTTCCAATTCCACAAGTTTCTGAGCAGCAAAAGATGCCAGCTTAGAGTTTGAGTGCACTCTGCATGATGCAAGAAGAGCACCCCATATTCTTCCATCCGGACTAACTTTCATGTCACTGATCACTTGTAGAGCCTCATCTAGCTTACCTGAGCGCCCAAGAACATCCACCATAGAGGTATAGTGTCCTATATCGGGTGCAAGTCTGAATGTTTTTGTCATGCAATCAAACAATTCACGAGCTTCAGTTACAAGACCTGAATGACTACAAGCTGACAGCAAGCTCAGGAAGGTCACTCCATTTGGCTTTATTCCTTCTTCCAGCATCCGATTAAACATTGTGAGAGCTTCCTTACCATGACCATGGATTGCGAATGCTTCAATCATTGAACTCCATGAGACTAGATCTTTATAAAGGATTCTGCTGAAGCACCTTTCTGCCAGAAGAATGCACCCACATTTAGCATAGAGCTTAACGATGGATGTCTCCAAGGAACAACTCTTAGATTCTGCAGCATAGTTGTTTCGTATGACATATCCATGAGTTGCTTTACCGAACTTCAAAGCACCCATTTGAGTGCAACAGATTATGAGTCCTCGCAGCATATCAGCACTGGGAACGCAGAAATAGTCCATCAATTTCTCAAACAGACGGATTGCATCTATAAACATTCCATGGTGGATAAAGGTCCAGAGCATGGTTGACCATAGGCAGCTGCTTGCCCCCCTGAACTCCTCAAACAACTGAACTGATGACAGTAACTCACCACATTTCGCATAGAAGTCCACAAACGATGCTACCAAGATGGTGTCCATGAGCCCACTTCTAACTGCGAAGGAATGCAGCTTCTTGCCTTGCAGGAGAAACCTGTGCTTGGTGAATGTAGCAACAACAGAAGTTAATGTCTCACAGTTTGGATATACTTCCTCTTCTCTCATCCTTTCATAAGTATCAGCAACTTTTGAAACATTCCCCTCTGAAGAATACACTGATATTATAATGTTCCATGAAACTATGTCTCTTCTCCGGGACTGCTCAAACAGCATAACTGCATCCTCCAAGCTGGCAGTCCGGCTATAGTGTGTCAACATTGAGTTGAGAACTAAGAGATCACCTGCCCACGCGCTCTTCACGGCATAGCAGTGCAGCTGCCTACCGCCGGCAGTGTCCCTCAGGGCCGTGCATACCCGGAGTACCACAGAAAGCGTGACTGCAGTGGGCTCGCAGTTGCAGCCACCGCTGGTCCTCATCGCCGTCACAAGCTGGGATACCTCCCGCGGCTCCCCAGCGCCAGCGTATGCGGACACCAGCGTGGTCCAAGAAACCACGTCCCGCTCGGGCATTTCGTCGAACACCTGACGTGCGGGCGCCACCAACCCGTGCCGCGCGTAGACATCCAGTAGCGTGTTGCAGAAGTATATGTTTCCGCAAAAGCCGGTCCGGATGCCGAAGCAGTGGACGGCGCCGACGAATCGGGGGAGCGACACCGCAGCACGGTTGAGCAGCGGGAGCGTGAAGGGGTCGGGGCGGGCGCCGATCCGGAGCATGGCCGCAAAGGCGGAGACGGCCTCCGTCGGGAGGCCGGAATCGAGGCGACGCCGGATGACGGCATTCCATCGGGCGGTGGCCGTGGTGGCCAAGGAGAGTGGTGGCTGAAGTGTTCGACGAAATGCAGTAGTTTGGTGGCGGAAGACGGATCCGCTACCCTTTGGAAGAAGAGCAATTTTCTATTTTTCTCTATAAGTGCCGCTACCCTTTGGAAGAAGAGCAATTTTCTGAAAAAGTCTACATCACCGAGTCACCTTGGGCTGACCCCTATGGATATGGATAGTGGACTACATAAACCCCGACCTATGCACCTTCTCAACTTTTCAAAACCGACCAAATTGCATCACTAAAGCAGTTTTGAAAAATCATAGTAACAAAAAACATATAATAAAAATTTCAAAAGTGTTGGACTCTAAATGAGTAGATCTACACGGTAAACATATAATATGGAATAATTTAGAACATTTTGTGTGTTGTAGATTTAGATCTATACTTTTTTTCATAGTTGTAGAAAAATGTACTAAATCGTATCATGTTATATGTTCATTGTGTAGATATACTCATTTGAGTCCAACACAATTGAATTTTCCATTTTATGATTTTTCTGTGATTTATTATGATTTTTCAAAATTACTTTAATAGGTAATTTGACTATTTTTGAAAAGTTCAGAGGTGATAACCGTTTTATAAGCTGGGAGTTATATAGTCCAACCCCATAGATGAGATCTAGACTTTTTCTACTTTAAATGTCGATCAAGATGATTTGGAAGAGATTCTACGAGTGCCCGAACAATCACGAGTTCATTCCAACCCGATGTTGGAGAAATATACATGTATCGAAGACGGCGATAAACATAGCAGAAAACTGGCAACCGAAGTAATGTACTCACACTTTTAGGAACTCGTGAAGGGTGTTCGGCTGGTAGAATGAATAGTACTCGGCTGGTAGAATGAATAGTATTATGTGAGAGGAAATAAGCCAAGACAAGTCGAGATAAGCCGAGATATGCCAACCGAACAGCCTCGTGGATTCATCGACGCGTCATCAAACAAGACCCGTTTTATAATGAAAATCCGTGGGGTCACCTCACCGGCCTAGTTTTTTCAAAAAAAAGTGTAAACCAAAACCAACAAACAGTTGTCGTAAGCACATAATGGCCATGTTTGGATGGTATAGGTTAGTGTTAGTGGTAGTTTTTAACACCTCCAAATTAACACATAAAAAATTAACACCTTGGATGTTTGGATGGAGGTGTTAGTTTGCATTTAAAGTAACTTTTCCAATCATTTGAAAAAGGAGAGGGAGAGAGAAAAGGGGTCGGGTCCACCAAACTAACACCAATTACCACCTCTTGGAGGTGTTAGTTTTTTGGGGGGGTGTTTGGATGAAAAGTGTTAGTTTTGGTGTTAGTTTGCTTCAAACTAAAACTAACACCCCCATCCAAACATGCCCAATGACATACCCAACTAGCCTAACATAATCACATAGCATGGCCCATATGAAGCCCAACGTGAACGATGGAGCTGCAATATTCGCCGGGAGCCTTTTAGTTCATCCAAATACCTCCTCGTTGCAGACTGGGCATGCCTGAATCAACAAAAGGTACAGATCAGGAGATATTCCTATAGGACCACAATACTCTTCTGGCCTATTCTGGGAATTACTTTCATAAAAGAGATTCAGATTCTTTTTTTTTCTTTTTGTAATTGAGAGGCATTATATCAACATAGATCAGAACTGTACCTTGTTGATCTTAAGCCAGCGAGCTATGCAGTTTGCATGATAACAATGGCTGCAGGGCAGTCTTATCATCTTCTGACGGCTCTTGTAAGTCGTTTTGCATATCACACATCTGCAGGGACGATAAAATGCAGTCTCTGTTAGCAACACAAACGAACCAATTGCTACTTCTACCTGCTAAGTAGAATAGTGCAGCTACGTACTCTTCATTGTTCTTATTCCAGGAGAAGAAGGTGCACTTGTGCCTAAATGGCTCCAAATAAGATATCAGCTCATCAGATAACCCTCTGGACTGAGTTCCTACTGCTTCCCCTAATGCTTGTAGTTGCTGCAACAGTTACAAATTAATTACAATGAGAGTCCCATATGAATGAGGTTATCACGAAATTCTGTCATGTGATGGATTTCAGTTTTAAGTGAGGTTATCATGAGACTGGACTCTCATGATAGATTTCAGTTTTAACTTTGAAGTGATGACTTTTTTCTTTTATAAATCAAGGATACATATAATGGCCAGCTCTGAACCTGAAAGACGCAGCAGCCGCTGTCCAGCTGCTTCTGGTTTGTATAAGTCCTAATTCTTGTTCTATAATCCTGATCACTTACTTAGTTCAAAACAATAAGCCCTTTGAAGTTTTCAACATTATATACTAGGGACCATGGAAGTTGAACCCTCATGACTTGAAAGCTTGTGAATTTAAGTCCGAAGTTGGATCCACTAGCCTGACCTTGTTTTCATTGTAACAATACATGGAGTCAATGATAACAATGGACAAGATATATCATGAAACGGCTTCAGCTCTGCACTATGAGACATCCACCAGCCAGGGAAAAGCTAGCAAAAAAGGAGAGAATTTGCATTCTGTACATGTTTCATCACGAGTTCACGACCAGGGTTGAAGCCCAACAAACGCGGGACCAGGAACAGGAAACACAGAGGAAAGAAACTGAAAACTAGTGGACAAGAAAAGTAGCACTAAACCAGAAGCAGTGAAGCACTACACCTGAAACTGAAAGGTTGAAAGTCTGAAACGAAGAAAAAGAATGCTACCTAACTAGACGCTCAGGGCAGAGAGTAGCCAGAATCTTGTGATCTTTGTGAACAAACACTGAAGTTGCATTTGCTATGATGGATATTCACTGTTTCACTCTACATTTGGACACTGTCAACAGTGCTTGGGCAGGAAATTCAGTAAAATAAAACATGCTATACACCTTGAATTCTTTATTCCTGACACATTGTACTTAAAAATGTAGACTGCTGATGAACCAAATTTCGGGAAGTCTTCAGAAACCTATTTGTTCTACCTAAACCCACAAGTGGATTGCTTTCTATAAAAGCAGGGCCATAGTCCTTCCTAAAAAAACCACAAGTGGATTTGCTGCTACTATATCCTTTTTAGGTAATTGCTGCTACTTTATCCACGTGACACGGGAATTTTACATAACCTAATTGCTGCTACTTCATCTGTTCCAGAGTTCCAGCGCATGAAAGAATGTAACTGACATACCTCATACGACATATTATCTGGGTCAACATTGTCTTCCCGTGCCACCTGGATGCACACAAAAATTATCGTCAAAATTTAGTTGAGATAGATTCAGTCCTTTCCCATGTAAGACAGCAATCCCAATGAACCAAAAAGTTCAAACAGAAGAGTGCCAAAGCAACAAACCTGAGCTGCATTCTGTGCAGGCCTGTATAGAACAGCCGGTGACGATGGCTCCGATGACACGTTACCTGAAAAACAAATGAGCGATGAGCATGTTGTCAGTGACTGTGTTACTAGTTGGCTACAGCTAATTAGCTAATGGTGTCACCTAAAACGAAGCGAAAGATTCTGGGAGTGGCGCTGTACCGGTGGTGTCGGCAGCAGCGTGGCGCATGTTCTCTTGCTCCTCCTCCTCCTGCAGCTGCCTGGCCAGAGCTTCGTCAGACGCCAGCCAGGTCTCGATCTTGTGGGTTTCTGAAGAGACGCGGACTGAGTAGGTGGTGGGAGTCGCCATTGACGAAGCTTTGCAACTACCCTGCAACAATTTAGCGGCGAAGTCGAGGTATCGACTCAAGCAGCTATAAACATGGTTGAGCAATCGTCTCAACTCTGAAGTCTGAACCGAATTAACACTCGAGATCATGGCAGCAATGTTTAGCGTCTTTCCACAGACTGAACTCATGTGGCATCGCACCGTAGGAAGGGCAATTCGGCTCACAGAAGAAGACAACATCAATCGTCGCTACTAAATTTTACTCTCAGCGTGAACAATCAGAGATCGAGTACACTGGACCATAGTTCTAATTTATCAAAATCACTGCCGAATTGCGATCCTTTCCCTCTCCGACCAGAAACCAATCACACAAGAGACAAAAGACAGAGAGAGAGAAGGGACAAACGAAATTTCGCTCCAGATCAAGAGCGCCGAATCATCCAACGACCGTCATCTTGTCGAAAGAAACGGAAGGAGATGGCCGTGTGCGTACCTCGCCTCCGTCCTCCGGATCAGCAGAGCAGGGGCAGAGTGATGGCGCGCCGCCGCCGCCTCTTCCCTCCCCTCCGAGACCTCTCTCTCTCTCTCTCTCTCTCTCTCTCTCTCTCTCTCTCTCTCTCTCTCGCGCGCGCGCGCGCGCTTTCTCCCCCTATCCCTGGCAAACTGTGTGGTACTATCTCCAATCCAGAGGCTTTATGCAACCGACGACGTGAGCCGTGGTTGCTCACAGGTCAATGTGATGGAGACCACTTACTCAAAGCTCTTCTTTTTGTTTCCTTTTGCATTATTTTTTTTCTCCTGTTTGTATATTGGAACCCGTTGTTCTTGTCTGAACCGTCTATGCAACAACTCAATTTTCCATTCTATTTTCGGTTAACTAAACACCATTTTGCAAAGCCTTAGCCCACGGGATAACCCAAAGGATGCAGTGACAGGGGATTGTTAGCTGTCCATGAACACGTTGCGTCACCTTGTTTAAGGCCAGAGGGTAGGTTTAACAATGCGTTTAGGCTGCTAGGTTTACACACGAGGGTACAAGTGGCGTCAGAGGGGGGTTGTTTAAAAGGCCACCAAACCGGTGGCAGGTCTCCATCAGTGATCACATAGATAGTGGCTCACAACTCACGAGCAGAACCAGGAGGTCCCTCCAGAGCAGTAGCTTCCAGGTGATGGATCCCCCGCAAGATTCTGCAGGAGACTGCAGCCAAAACTGTCGAACAAGGACTCCCTTTTGATTGCTTCTCTGTCGCGTTAGACTGACTCCAGCGGAGTCTTCATCCGCTACTGCATCTGCATTTTGCAAAACGAAAGAGCACTGTTCCGCCTCCAACAATCGCTGCATCGCCTGCTGCATTTTGCGGTTGGAGCCGTCCCGTGCCTCTTTCCTGGGATTCTCTCTCTTTTCTGCAGTCCAACCGCCCACTCCAGCACCCCCGTGCGGCCCGCCACCTCCTTCCCGAGTCGGCCTCCTCCACCCTCTCTCTCCCCCGCCTCTCTCCCCTCCTCACGACTACAGCGCCGGCGGTGGCCTCCTCCTCCGCCCTCCCTCTCCCCTCGCTGGCACACGAGCTCCCTTCCTCCCCTCTCGCTCGATCCGGCGGTGGCGGGGCTTCCTGAGATCTCCGCCGACCGAGGGCGCCGGAACCCTAGCCCGCCGCATCCGAGGTCGAGGCCCGCCATGGTCGCATCCGAGATTGAGGCCCGCCATGACCCCGACGCAGATCCGGTAGCAAGGGCAGGGCGGAGCAGGGGCGCGGTGGGGAAGAGCTCCACGGCTCGCTCTCCCTCTCGAGCGCAGAGGAGCTCCGACTGCGGACCTCTTCCTCCACGCGCTCCGACGGCGATGACTCCCGGCCGGCGGTGGCGGCTCCCCGCGCCGACGGCGGCGACGGTGTCTCCGAGCATCGACGGCGGCTCCGACGGCGGCGGTGGCTCCCCGCCGGCGGCGGGGCCGTCTCGAGCTCCGCCTCGCTCATCCGCCTCTGGCCAACCTCCTTCCCCGGTCTCCTCCACCGCCCGCTCGATCCCAACACCCGCGGGAGCCAACTGCCTGGGTCGTTGCGCGACGGGTTGCACACCACTGCTGGAGACCCTCGAGCACAACCGCTCTCTCACCTTAGCGCAAAATACCTCTTTGCAGATGCAGATTGGGTAAACTGCTGGAGTCGGTCTTAGTTGCTTTGTGCACAGACAACACAGTAAAAAAAATGGCCGTAATTTACGATGGCGTGTGAAAGCTGCGTGGAGCCGTGGACGGAAAGTTCCGGGCAAAATTCGTAGAATGCGATTCACAATTCAACCGCTCGGAACATTCGAAGCGAAAGGTAGCTCAGGATGATGACGAGTTGATGACAGGTTGACATTCACAGTGCTCCTTTTTTTTTGAGATTCCACATTGAGAGTGCTGCTGTCATAATTTTACTTAATGTTGGGCCATTTTCACCTGCGATTAGTGTGGTGGGCCATGAAGACTCGTCCGTCATAGGCCCGACGGCGAAGTCATAGTTGTAGGTAGGGCGCGGCCTTACTTATGCGCGGCCTTGTGGAAACATAGTGGGCCGAGATTTCATCAACACTGGCCCGATCAGCGCAAGTTTCTAACGGCCCGTTTCTTTCTCCTTCCTACGCTAGCGCGCGCGTACACACTTTGGTGGCTCACACGCTTGCGCCTTGCGGTGCGCGCTGCCCGCCCGCTCCTCCGTCATCGACACGCCCGGCCACCGCGCTGCGCCGGTAGGTGAGCAACGCGAGGCTCGCCGCCGCCGCCCGCGAAACCACGCCCCTATAAATCTCGCCGTTAGCTCACACACCCACCCACACACACACACACACACACACACCGCCGCAATCATCAACAAGCCAGTTCCAGGCTTGTAGCAGCGCTACGCACGCTGCACGTAGGAGAGGCTTTGGGTTCCTAGCTCCTCTGCTTGTGAGATGGCAACGGGACGGCTGCTTCTGGTGGTGGCGGCGGCGCTCCTCCTGGTGGTGCTGGCGGGCAGCGCCGCCGAGGCGCAGACGTGCGCGGGGCAGCTGAGCGGGCTGGCCCCCTGCGCGCGCTACAGCGTGCCGCCGGCGCCGGGGCAGGCGCTCCCGGCGCCCGGGCCCGAGTGCTGCTCCGCGCTGGGGGCCGTGTCCAGGGAGTGCGCCTGCGAGACGTTCGGCATCATCAACAGCCTCCCAGCCAAGTGCGGCCTCCCGCCAGTCAGCTGCCGCCGTAAGACGCCGTGCACCCCCTCTCTCTTCCTTCTTGCGCACGGCCGGGCGCAGCAGTTTTATTTCATTTGAGCGTGTGTTCGTCGACATGTGTTCTATTCGCTGACTGACCGGCTGACGATTGATTTCCTTTTCCCTCCGTGGATGCAGAGTGATGCCCAGAAGTTCGCCGCCGTTCTCTTCACCAGGTGAAGGTGATCGAAGCTGAAGGCCGCCGCAAGGGCAACAAGAAGAATGAAGAATAAATTAAGATCGTCTCGTGTCTCAGTCTCGTCTCTGGTTGAGCTGCTGCTATCGGGCGTCGTCCACCGTTTTCCTTTCCCCCATTTTTTTTTTTAAAAAAGAACTTCACTTCTTGATAGCTTCAGCTTGTGATCTCAGTGAATGTTAAGCAAACGCTGACAGCCGTTCCGTATGTCTCGTGCATTTCTGCGACCTCGCTCCTTTATGCAAGCACTCAAGTGTGCCGCACGCGCGTCTTTCAGTGCGAACGTTCTCATATGTAACCGAGCGGGCCGAACGCGCTCGCCGCCGGCGCCAATGCAAGTGCACCGGCCACGGCCAGTGCGTCGCACGAAGCGTAGGCACGGCCGCGCCCCCAGGCCCCAGCGGCCCAGCACAATCACCTCAACACCTCATGAGGCACACGTACCTAGCTGGGATCTCAACCTCATTCTCAAGAGAGGCACCGTACCATCATTTATATGGCATAGTCACTGAACGGAAACCAACAACACATACAGAAGCACTTTGCACATAGCGGGCTCTTTAAATTGAATGATCATGCATAGGTACAAGGTAGTACGTACATATATCCTGGCCCTATGCCGTCTCCACGGTACTCCGACATAAACCTTTCCTTAGCGGGCATAGATAGCATACAACATGTAAATCGCAGGGCGTCATGACACGGCGCCACAAAAAGAATATAGCCTTTCTTCACCCAACCATTCAACATTTCGACAGACTGAATCTTTAACAAGAAGTAAAAAGGTACAGGTATAAAATGTAAAACCTCCAATTCCAGATGGTATCTCTAATAAACATGCCTAACACACAGGCTCTATTCTTTGATCTGTTCTAGAAACAGTGCCTCCTGCTTGCTTGTGAGGCCAAGATCACTGAATGATACGTCACCCTCACTGGTGGTAAAGGTGCGCCTTGGGTATGTCCTCACCTGCATAGTACATAATGGTGAAAAATATAAGATTGGGCAAATTTGACCACAAGAATGAAAAGGCGCAGTGTAAAGCCTAGTCAGAATTGATTGCACCCCCCCCCCCCACCCCACCACATGTCATAGTTAAATAGGGCATCAGGCATTCTGAAACAACGATAAATAGCTGGTTACCAGTTAACACTCAGCAACATAATTTTACAAGACCATAGATGATTTCTAGAAACAACAAAAAAAACAAGGAAATACCACTAGCCAGCCAAATATATATATATATATTGTTATTTTGCCAGAATACCACCAGGAAAACTACCAGTTTCCACATATATCCAGGCAGCAAAGCTTGTTGTGGTAACTGGAAATGATTTTCAATACTATTTTTACTCTATACTATTCTTCTCAAAGCCCTTTCAGGTGCAGTGATAACAGATCAGGGAATCAGGCTAGCTACTTTTAACATTCTATTACAGGGCTAGACCTCGAAGAAAACTAGAACTGCTAGATAGATAAAACTTGAATAAAACTGGATGGAGTGCTCATAAAAGCCAGAATAGTAATAACACTCTAGTGTTTAGCTAGTGTACGTGGTCCACGGCACAAAAAAATCCATTAATGATAACTACCAAACTCAAAGCACCTCAGTGGCAGAAGCATAAAAATGACAAGGTGAAAAATACAGGGCCATCAAGCACTCAGTTGTCACAGCTAATCTTCTCTTTAATCCATGTGATTTAATATATTGCCTTATGTTTAATGCAACAGAATTCTGTATGCAAGTCACATAGAGACTAGAGTGCCCTAACTCATGAATAAAGTAGCTCTTAACTGGTTTACTTGAGAAAACAGGAAACGGGCACATTCTTTCTTAATTTACCAAAATTTATCAAAAAATAATGGTAAAGGATTACCAATCTGTATGTCCCTGGCTTGCAAGTCCTCCCGACGTCTAAGAAATCAAATAGGAACTGAAAGCAAACCACAGCAAGCCAAGAAGCAATTATCAATCACTCACTATAAAAAAAACAGAAAAACAAGAAGAAACAAGTTGAATTGATGTTTCTATTCTAGATTCAGGCAGCTCAAAATTGTTTACCTGAAGCTTATCAGTTTTGAGAAAGCGACGCCCTTGTCGACTACCATCAGGCATGCGAACCACAACTGTCACAGCACCCTCTATGTCTGGAGGTGGTTCAGATGGTAATGATGCTTGCTTAGACGCAAGATTGGACTCTAGCTCCTATTTTCATAAAACATAAGGGTCAGCATGACAAAAGTGAATCAAATGTCCAGCTAAGAGAAACAGATAGGATAAAGAATAAAAAATACATATCAATTAAGCCAAGGGGAAACTGATGAAGTGAAGTGCAATAAACAGTCCTAAAAAAATGAAGTGCAATAAACACAGGATATTGATCTGATTAATGTAACTCACCAACTAAAACTAAACCAATATCCAAACAGAAGACAACAACAAAGAGCCCTAAGTTCATGACCACACTGGTGAACTGATGTCGTAATTATCTACCAGTCAAATATCAAAGATTGTTGCCCATAAACCCTTCAGCTTCCAGATTACATGTGACAGAAAGATACCTCTTCCTCAAGTTGCTTTTTGCGTCTTTCCTCGTCCTCTTGCTTCTGTTTTTCAAGAGCAGCTTCTCTTGCAGCTGTTTCTTCTAGGCGACGGAGCTCAGCCTCCTGTGATGCCTTTAATTCCTTTTCTTGGTCAGCTTGTAGAGATGCAAGGTACTCATCATCCTGTAAATCAAACTTTAATAGTCCTCACCAAATATAGTGGCAATTACACCAATAACCAGATAAATCTTAGACATCACACCTGCTGCTCTCGTAATAACCGTTGTTCAGTTAATGCCGGTGAAGAAGACTGCACAAGTGGGGGATAAGAAGTTGAGCTTCTGTGAGAAGGCATGGAGAAAGGATATGTTGGTCCTTCAGGAACCCCACCAAACATTGCAGCCTCAAGCATAACAGCTTCATCGTGTTCTTCAGAAGAAATGCCGCCCCACTTTTTGAAAAGAGGGATGTCAAAAACGAAACAAATGCTATTTAATGTTAGTTCAGATTGGGATCACATGTTATAATACCTCGGATGGGAAATCATCTCCATCAGATTGGCGATTGTTCAGCACAGGGCTAGGACCTGGTTGTAAAATTTGTGCTGACTCAGTATTTTCAGAAGGGACACGCCTAGAACGACGTCTAACTAACGGTTGTTCTTCTACATCTTCAGTCTCCTCTTGGAAGCTCTCTTCATCTATTGGTTGTGTAGATGTTCCAGCCTTTCCTGAAGGTAGTCCTTGTCCTTGCCTCCAAAAGGAAATGCCGTGTATAAGGAATCAAGTGATGATGTAGTAGGGTAACCTGAGTAAGAGGTGGGTAGCAAAAGTTAATATTCACCTTTCAACTGTTCCTACTGCAGTTCCCATGTCTGCTTCATCAGAATGCTCTCCCAAGTTCACTCCCTCTGGATGTTGATCTTGTCCTTGCTCTTCTATCTGAGAATTATTGAATATTTAGTTAAACCATAAAGCAAGATTCACAAAAGCATGTTCAAGATAAAATATAAGCATGCGCACACAAGGGCAGAGGCAGGATTTAGCTTGGCTCCCGATGGTACTCAACGCCCAGTCACCCACCATCATTTTTTTTGTTGCCTGTTTATTCTTTAATTATGCCATTGATCTTATGTGTTGTTATTAATTAGAGTGTGACTAGTGTTTGGAAAAATATTTTATGGACAGAGATATATGATAAAAATCATAGGGGTATATGAACATTAGACATTCAATAAATAATAAATTAGAACAATCCTTTGCATAAACAAAATATCAAAAAGGAATATATTGTGTGTGGCTTCGTTCAGCAATTTATAACAACTAAAGACAACCTAATTTAAATTTATTTGTAAATAACAAAATCATTAGCCTAGCCGATCTGTAATACCAGGTTTATACCAACTAACCAGGTTTATACCAACTATCTAGGGTCCCGTTCATTTTGATCTTGGCTAAATAAGTAATCAACTAACGCCGAAAGATGGAGAGGGAGAAAAGGCCACAGCTTCACAATGCAAAGAGATTATGAAAATGTACAGAAATGATGCTCTCATTCGGGGCTGCAGCCAGGTGTCAAATGTGAGTTGATGTTGGGCCTATTAATGATGATATTGGGCTGGCGGCTGGACATGGGCAGCTGGGCTGTTTCATGGCTCCACCCCTGTGCACACATGCACACGCCCACACACATGGGAAAAGAATATGAGCACATACAACACACACACACACACATGCACACCCACACACATGGGGAAAAAATATGAGCGCACACACACACACACAATCGGCTTACATTTTCCAGTCCTTCAGCATCCTTCTTTGAAGCTTCAATTGCCGCCCTAATCATTTCCTCTTCTATGTCATCATCATAGTCATTAACATGAACCAATGGAGGAGCAGTTGGCGTAGTTGATGTAATGCTAGGGATATTAACATGAGGAGCAGATGGTGCAGATGGCAATATGTCATCATCAATTATAATAGTTTCATGAACTTCAGGGCCGTGCGAAGACTCATTTCCAGTAAAATCCTCAATAACAGGGGCCTGACCAGAAGGACCTGTTTGAGGATCACCATCCTTAACTTCGATAGGGATCTCTCTCACCTCTCTAGGGTGTGAAACCATCGGTCCGAGACTGGCACTATCAGTGGAGCCAAGTCTGTCAAAAAATTGTTGCTGAAAATTTGGATCCATCAGTGCAAAAGGGTCACGGTGATTCTCTGGGAACGAAGATCTTTGAAATGTATTATCAAGTGGTCCATCCAGGTCCATCATATCATCATGATTGACAGTTGTAGGGTTTTGATTGATTCCAATCCTGTAATGCACAAACATATTATTAAGGAATCTTTACAGCATGACAAGCAAGAGTGAAGAGTGAACTCCGATATCCAAAGTGAACATGATGGGAGAAATTGAAACATTTACAGTGTGTTGTCTCCTTCATTGAAATGTGAATTGATTGCCCGATTGAGATCACCACCATGCTCCTGAGTTACATTGATCAGTTAGCCTCTATGACTAGAAGATAGCTAGATGACAACAGAAGCAAAATAATAGTACAGTTTAACTACCAATTTGGATGCAATATCTATAAGACAACGAGTTAACTAGACTTCTGAATAAAAGCATAGGAATAATAAGGTGATAAACTGTATGTGTATTCCATCTTACAACCAGATTGAACACATTGGATGATAGTACGAATACAGGTGCAGTCAACACTCAACAGGCTTATTGGAAACATCACTACAAAAACTTACTGTAAACAAGTACAAGAAATCTCTGCAGATGCTGCAAATGCAAAATGAGCCAAGTAAATGATTTCAAACAGGAACATAAAATTTTACCAGATCATGCAAACAAAGATAATAAAACTGGATGCCCTGAGACCAATTTGGGACCTTTTTTTTTTACTTTAGTGACACAGTAGTGTTGCAGCGTAAGTGTGTAACTATCACTTTGTACGTGATATCTATAAGTTAAGAGCTATCTAGACTTATAAGAAAACTAATAGGAATAACATGGTAGTAAAATCGTTATGTGAGTTCATGTCTTAGGATGGGGTTGAGTGCATCAGATGATGGTAACATTGCAACAAGTGTAGCAAACACACAGCAGGATTATCGGAAATGTAACTATGAACATTCACACTCAACAAGTACTAGAAATTTCTGAAGATACTACAAAGCTAAAATGAGCCAACTAAATAATTTCAAACAGGAACAGCAAATTGAACCAGATCATGCAGACGATGCTAATCAAACTGAATTCCCTGTGACTAAATTGTGCCCGTTTTTTTGCTCAAGTGGACAAGGAGACGAGCAAAGAAAACAAGGAGATTTGGTAGCGTAATTCCATTCCGTAACTGTCAAATAATTCCAGCGCTCGCTAGCAACTCCACGATCAAAAAGTCACGCTTGTCAATAAGTCCGCAGCACAAATCGGGCGCACCTCAGGTCCCGATGACATCGCATCGCATCACACCCAAACCCCAACCCCATCCACCACCCACCCAAAGCCACAATTAAACGCCAAACACTAACGCCCGACCCGCCGCGACCAAATCCGCCACGATCCTAGCCGATTCCGCGAGATTCCGGGGCTTGAATTGAACAGCGGAAGGGCAAAAGGAAGGGGGGTGGCTTTGGGCGGTACCTCGAGTTTGCGGACGGCGAGGGCCTCGTCCGCCCCCGTGATGCTGACGAAGGTGTCGATCGCCTCCTGCGCCGGCCTCGCCATGGCTGAGGGATTTGGGGGAGACCGGAGAGAGAGAGGATAGGAGGGGTGGTTCGCGCAGGAGAGGGGAGAGGGAGAGAGCAGGCAACAAACTGAAGAGAAATGGCAGGTGGTGTGATTCTGATCTATGAAACTGAGAGCGATGACTTGTCTGCAGAAGTCTTTGAACAACCATCCCGCAAAGGTGATCAGTCTGTTTGCTTGACTGGGTGACGGTGTTGTTGCTGATTTGTTGAGAAAGAAAAATACTAATAGCTGAATTGCTGTAGTGACTGATTATTGGTCCTGTTTGGATCCATGGGCTAGAGTTAGTTTTGGTTAGTTGGAAACTCAACTACCACAAAAGATCCAAACACGAGGCTAGATTTAGAGGTAACAGATCTAACCCACCTAAAAAACTATCCTACCCAAGAGGTGCTTATTGGGGCTAGTTCATGTTGGGTCCACCAAAAAGTGATTTTTCTCTCTCCCTCCACCCACACCTAATGATTGAAAAGGTACATTTAATGTCATTCTAACCCTTCATCCAAACACCTCTAGAGCTAGAGTTAGTTTAGGGTTAGAGCTAGAGTTAGAAACTAAGCTATTGCTCGTTTCGCTTATCACCACCAAACAAATAAGATTTTTCTCTCGTAACGAACTGCCCACTCAAAGAACTGACAAGAAGATCGTTTTCTCTCGTAACAAACCAAAGACTACCATCACCACCAAACCAACCGAATAGTGTAGAATCTAACTCTAACCCTGCTAGAGTATCCAAACAGGGCCATTGTAGCGAAAGTTTACTACAGAGGTTCAAGTACCTAGAATCTCAAGATATATAGTGGTACTGTAGCACTGGTCTTGGCAAGTAACTGGTTATTGTCGCGAGTTCGAAGCACAAATCAGGTATGAGAAACGCTTGTTCATTAAGCATGGGGTGTCTTGTCACGAGTTCAAAACACTTGTTTAACAAAGGAAAAAAGCTAACCCTTATTAGAGTGTTTTGGAGTTCCCGTCACCTAAATTCTCCTCCTGATCTGCACCCTCTTTCTCCGTTCAGCTAGCCGCCTTCGACATTGGGACATTCAAGTTAGGAGTTCGGGGTTTTTGGGGTTCAAGGGGTCAGGGTTCCACTTACCGCCGATATTGAGGGTGGGCTGACAGCGGCAGGCTGGCCCGGTGGTGGGGGCGCTGCCGGTCGGGTGTGGCGGTTGGTCCGATATTGGACGCCCATGGAGACGACAGCGGAGGACGGAGGCAGCAGATCCTAACCTACCCACGCGACAGGAGTGAGGGAGGATTGGGCGGTGGGCGGAGAAAAAGAAGATGATGTAGGAAAGGAGGCGCTAGGGAAAATCGGATGGTGGGAAGCTCCAATCACCCGAGACCCGGTAAACACTTTCTCAAGAATACGGTCTTGGGAAAAAAACGAAAGTTGGGTATTGTCGGAAACACATGTTTGGTGTTTGGTTAGGATCAGCCTGGGCGTTCGGGTTACCCGAACCAATCGGGTCGGGTAATTCGGGTAATAGAAAGTTCGGGTAATACAATCTTCAACCCGAAATCAGATCCAAAATTACATTACCCGCAACCTCGGGTACCCACAGATTCGGGTTCGGGTTCGGGTTTACCCGTTTTACCCGAAAAAATAAAATAACAGTAAATACTCAATCAGTATAGGAGTTTTACATAGAATTAAAACAGTCATTCGGTGATTCAATCAATCATCGCTTATCGCAAACATTGTAATTTAGTCTTGTGCAAAAATGCAAACCACACCACAGTGCACGTACCACAAGTCCACACCACCATGGTCCATGGCACACAGCCACACACAGTCACAAACTCACAATTACACAAATATAGTTCATAGTCGCATAGATAATATTGTATGAACTACTGCTGCCATGCACCAACCACCAAGCATTCAAAATAAAATTTTCAAGCCTTCGAGGCTTCAGCAAGGCGTCAAATCCGCCGCCATACTCCGGTGTACTAGCACCATACTCCGATAGTCCAGTCCGATCTACACTCTACAGTTAACAAGAAATAGCCAAATATTTTGTAGTTAGTAGAGATACTAATTATCCTACACTTTTGACTAAGAAATATGAACTGCAATCATGCATATACCCGGAGGTGTCAACACTCAACAATCCACGACGGGATGGTCATTCTTTTTTTCTTTGCCACCAAATTCTTCTATCCATTCTGTAAATGCACATTATGAATGTCAATAATCATATGATTTCTTGAGTTTCGACAATAGCAAATTGACAAATGTAAGCAAGTAAGGAAAAATGATACCTTTTTCTACGTTTTCCAATTCCTCTGTGATTTCGTTATGTCAACAGTAGGCCTACGAAGCCAATCCTGCGTGCAAACTAAAGCCTCTAACATGAATGGAGTAAGAGAAGTACGGAAGTCATCCATAATACGCCCAACTGTGCTAAAAGCGGATTCTGACGCTACACTTGTTATGGGTATAGCAAGCACATCACGAGCCATGTGACCCAATACAGGAAACCTATTTGAATTGACTTTCCACCAAGCTAGAATGTCGATTTCCTTTTCTGGGTCCTCAATTTCTTCTACAAGATACTTCTCAAGTTCGATTTATTTGAGTCGGTAGAACAGCTTGCTTAGTTTCATCCTTTTGGCAATTTTCTCTCTAAGCATTCCTCCCGTTCCTTCCTTAGGTCGTTCATCATCAACATTGAGCTTTGTTTGTTCACTTGGAGAATACATGTTCTTATATTCTTCAAACAACTCTCTCACACAAGTATTAATTGCTGCCCAAACCAATTGACCTCTTTCATTACCAAATATCTCTTCAACAGTCAGCTTTGTGTACATAGAAAGCTTATACCTTGGATCAAGGAATGCAGCCACAAATATTAATAAGTTGATGTTCTCCTTCTCCTTCTCCTTTTCCTTCCCCCTACCCTTGCTCCGCCCTTTATCCCTATCTTGGTCTTGTTGCTGTCCTTTCTCATTGTCCTTGCTGTTGGTGTGCCAAAGTCCCCAATATTTATCAAATTTCTCTTTCATTCTCTTCCCCATTGTTACTTGCAAGTCATCTTCACTGTTCAACCATGCTTGAATCAAGAGACTAACTTCTCCAATCTCATGAAAGAAAGTGTTACTAGTGACTTGTAGAGTAGAAGAGATACGATCTGTGAGGTCATGGAAACGCTTTAGAAATTGTGCCATCTTCTTTGCAGTCTCCCAATCATCTTCATCAGGATGTCCAATACCATCTTTTGCTTCAGAGAGATCAATAACATAATTACTGTCATCATCAACTAACCTTAAGAACACTTTCTCATACACAATTGCAGCCTTCAACATGTCATGTGTGGAATTCCACCTTGTTGGAACATCAAGTTTCAAAAACCCTTTGCCCGACCACTTTCTCTTCCTCGGCAATTTCTTTAAACTTGACCAATCTTGAAGTCCCATTTTTTATATATCTAACAGCAGCCCTAACACGCTTAATAGATGGGTCCGCTTCTTGCAAGCCATCTTTCACAATCAGATTCACAACATGAGCTCCACACCTCATATGCATAAACTTGCCCTTGGCAATGTTGGTTTTCTGCAACTGCTTCCTCAAGTAATCAACACCACTGTCATTGGCACTAGCATTATCCACTCGTTATAGTCATTACTCTATGCAAACCCCAGTCATCTAAGCATCTTATCAAGTTCTTACCAATATCTTCCCCCTTGTGCCCCTTTATCTTGAAAAAACTTATCACTTTCTTATGCAACTTCCAGCTTTTCATCAATGAAGCTTGTCGTAATGTGATCATATATGGGTCTTGAACCCGAGAAGTCCAAAGAATCCGTTGTCAAGCACACTCTCCGACAAGAATTTTTGAAGAACTTCTTGACTTGGCTTTCTCTTCGAAGTAAAGACGAACAATGTCCCTTGTGCAAGTTCTTCTAGATGGAGGTTCGAAACGAGGACAAGCTTTGGCTAGAAATTTTGTTAAGCCGGCTTCTCACCAAAACAAAAGGGCTGCTCATCTTCTATTACCATCCGAGCAAAGGCCTCTCTAAGTGCGGCTTGATCAAACCTCCAAGTGGTAGGAGCTTCCCCATGAGTCGCTTGCAATATGCTTTGCTTTGGGTCCTTGTTGTGTACATGAGGATTGCGCTTGCATATGTTGAAATGTTTCTTCAATGCAGATGTTCCATGTTCCCTCGTGCCAGCCTTGATTTCACGATGGCAATATTTGCACCGTCCAGCCTTCACTTGTCCTTTCTCATCCTTAATCTTGTCAAAATGTTGCCAGTACTCAGACCTTGATGCTATCAGTTTCTTCTCAACTGTTTGAGTTTCATTTTCCACATCAATGACCACCTTCTGGTCCTTCTGAACTGCTGCTTCAGTATCGCCATGGACCTGAGTCAAACCTAGTGAACCAATATTATCTGGTTCTGGCATCTGCAAAAAAAAAGACTGATCAAACATTTAAACAACATGTATGCTCAGTACGCTTACTATAAAATAGAAAACAAAGTAGTATCAGTAGAACTCCTTGACAATAACAAAATAATCATAGAAATTGTATTCTAAATGACAAAATAATCATAGAACTCAAGGGAGAATAGTGTAATTATTGATTACAGTACAAAAGACAGTAATATCTCAAAAGTTCAAGCACCAAACTTGGTTCCTTAAGCTCCCAATAACAGCAGCGTTTTTATTGATCAAATCATTTTGTTTAGAAATTCGAGTCCTTACAGGTGATAAAAGGGATCTTCTAAGGGCAAATGTTGTCCACAAGATAAAGTCTCGCTATTTAACATCAATTGACGGGATCGCCTAGGTTACTTGAACCGATGGGCGCAACTTGTACTCTGCCCTTTTTGTGGAAGGGAGGGAGAGGGGGGAGTTGAATGACATTTGACAAGCATTGTGTCCACCGAGTTAAAAAACTCGGGCTACTAATACCTTCAAAATATAATTCTCGGTTCCCGCACTTGGGTAGGGACCAGCTTGCACAATAAACCCATCAAAGGAGTGAGATGATATGCCCGATTTTATCCCGCCAATAAATGCCTCCTAATTGTACATGTAAATCTACTAATCTGGCAAACTACGCAGGCAACACTACCCAATGGTAAACAAGTGTTACTAGACTCAACACTATACCCTAGGGAAGCTAGAACTTAAGGGAGAAATTCCCGTTACCTCTTGTGCTAATAAAATTGTTTTCACTCAAATGAAGCCCAGAAAAAATGATCTATAACAGTACAGAAGACAGTAATATCTCAAAAGTTCAAGCAGCAAACCTTGTTCCTTAAGCTCCCAATAAAAAGGGTCTTCTAAGGGCAAATGATGTACTCCACAGCATAAAGTCTGCTATTAACAGCAATTGACAGGATCAGCTAGCTTACTTAAACCAGTTGCCATAACTTGTACTGCATAATTGCAGATTAGACCATGTAAATGGACCATATATGCTACAAAATTGCTAGTAGGTGGCTGGACAGCAAACAAATACATACAACTTAATGTAACTTTAGAACCATCAAAGGAGTGAGATGATATGCCTGATTTTGTCCTGCCAATAAATGCCTCCTAATCTACCAAAGGCCAGAGCCTGCCTGGCCTGGGAAAATTCAGAAAAAATTATATGATGTTGTCCTCGTGTTTAAATTATGCTAACTCAAGCTACAACGTTCCGTGTTGTTATACCTCTGTTTTAATGTGACTGATTACTGCTTCCAATTGAGTGCTCTAGAAAGGCCATATCAAGAAAACATATTGTTCACTCACAAGTACAGGAACAAACAATCTTTCACTGATTAAAATTGACAATTACAAGAGGAGCACCTTGATTCAGACACATGTAAATAGGGTTAGGGATTAGAGAATACTAACATTGCGTGAGGATTCAGATGTGCCGGCCGTCCTTCAATCTTCAACACGCGCCGTTGGTGTCAAGTTGTCGCGAGAGATGCGAGGCCGCGCGCCCGCGCTGTGTGCCTCGAGGGCGGCCTCCCGGTGTCCTTCGCCGTCCACAGGGACGACGGCGCGTCGTCCTTCACGGCTTGCACAGGAACGACGGCGCGTCGTCAGGCCTCCCCTCCAGTCTGGACTCTGGAGTTTGGAAGCTTGAAGCAGCGGCCGGCGGCTAGGTTTATACGGAGAGGAGAGCAGGTGAGGAGTCGCCATGGGGAATTGGGATCTGGGGCGCGGCGCGGCTGCGTCTGCGTGATGAACCGATGGAGTCGAGGTCGAGGAACGAGGAGTCGAGCGACGGAGTCACGGAGCGAATTAACTTCGGGCGCCCGCGTCCGCGTGCGCGTGGGGACTGGGGACTGGGGGAGTCGAGCGGTGGCCGCCACGGCGGGGGGGCCGGGGAGTCCGGAAGTCGGTCTGGGAGTCGAGCGGGTTCGGGTCTTCGGGTACGGGGTTCTCAACCCGAAATACCCACAAAAACTTCGGGTTTTATGATTCGCAACCCGAAGAGAACATGGGTAATGCGGGTTCGGGTTTTTTGGGTTCGGATCCGGGTTTTTCGGGTTCGGGTAATGGGTAGCGGGTAATATGCCCAGGCTGAGGTTAGTAGAGGATGTTCCTCTCTCTCTCACACACGTCCGAAGAACTGAGACGACTGGAGATTCCCAAAATCATCACTGGCGTCTCATCGTCGACGAGAACGTCGCTTACCACTTAAAGCATAACGCCAGCAAATCTAGAAGTAAATAAAAAAAATACGAGCACACGTGCCACGTTGAGGACTTCAATCTAGGTGGGTAGGTTCGGGACCTAGCCAATTGATCTACGATCAGTTCACGTGGTGACAAAAATTTTGAAACATGATATTAAGATAATTTATAAACAATCCATCCATTCATGTTTATAAGACGCACACATATCAAAATTCAAACTTTACCATCATAGACAATAATCTACCCAACATTTTTTTTACATTTTAACGTAAATTTGACATAATTCGATTTGTGATAAACTGTACTTTCCAATGATTTTAAGTTTATAGCTATATACACACTATAATATCAGGAAAATGAATGGTCAAAATTCAATTTGGAAGGCCGAGCTATGTCACATTGCATCTTATAAACAAAAAACGAAGGATGTCTAACTAAAAATAAATTGATGTATGTATATTTGTTTCAATCCTTCCATCTTGGCTTGGTTACTCCTATAAAATAATATGATTTTCAATTTTATATTCTCATTCTTATAAGAGTTAACTAAAAAATAGTATTACATTGCACTTATCATGTTTCCTTTAATGCAGATATGATTGATGATGTGTTGATGTTCCGGAGAGACATGATTTTTTAAATAATTTGACATAAGTGTTAGAACTTTTTTAAGGTATGATAGACATAAGAGTTGAACTTTGATGCATGTAATCTTATCTTTTACCTTCACTTATATAAATTGTGATTCAAGATGGATCTTGTTCAGAAGGTGCTAATGAGTTTTTTTAAATGTGCACATCCTCTGTTTGTTTTATAAGGCGCGCAAGCAATTAGGATTCGAATTTTACAATCTTTGACCAATAATTTACACAATAATTTTAATATTGTAGTGTAAATTTGTGCTTTGATCTTAGTTGCAAATCCGCAGAACGAGCAAGGATATCCCCTACGGTGCAAAATGCTAATACTAAAAAAAAAGATAATTACAGTAAAAGGATCGCCGTCCGTGGGGATCGAACCCACGACCACGTGGTTAAAAGCCACGCGCTCTACCACTGAGCTAGGACGGCTTCGGATGGTTATCTTAAACAATATATTTTTATATGCTATCTTATTAGAGCTAATAAAGTGACCTCAAACCCAATTACTGGCAAGCAGAACATGCGACAGTCTGCCGTTCTAAACAACAATTTTGAAAAGGTATCAACCTCGAGTTTATGAACAATACAATGACGCTCAACGAAGTTTACAGAAACCAGCAAACTCCAATCCAATCCAAGAAAAGAACAAATAACTTTGTTCATATCTACAAACAGCATAAAAAATGGTCTTCTGAATCTGAACACTAGTATTTCGCCGGAAGTGTTAAGTGAAAACTGAGGCGCCTAGGTGTTGCACTTCCACTTTGAGGTTGGCACGCAGTTGAGGTAGTGGCACCAGTGGCAGCCATCGTTCCCATTCTTCCCCTTGAAAAGCATCACCAGTGAAACCACAAACCTGCACCAAAAGTCTCTTGACATCAGTTTCATTCCACACCTAAAAATGGGTTTGCATCAACCATGGCAACAACAACAAATGATACTGAATAACATTCTGATCGTTCACTTACCCGATCAACAGCAAGACGAGCGCCACAACCCACAACACGTATTGGTATGCTTTGTACTTGGGAGGTTGGCTAGTCTGAGGCAACTCCTGGCGTTCCATCCAACCAAATTGAGGCCTTGCCAACAGAACAAAACCCAAGAGGAAACCCGTCGCGAATCCACCAATATGAGCAAAGTTGTCAGCATGAGGTAGTATCCCAATAGCCAAGTTGAGAGCAATAATAAACAGGAGAGTTATTATGGCTGCTGCCTGCATCAGAAGTTAAGTAGATGTGTAAGAAAATTATCAAGTACTAGCTGAACAGAACAAAGTGTATGCTTTGTTAGTTCGATCTCTTTACCGCAAAGGCCGTAACGGGCTTGTTACCGCGCCCTGGTCGGGGGCGCCCAACCAATCCATGGTTGGTGGGCCCCCGTCGCACAGTGCTATAAAGAGAGGGTGGGGGCCACGGCTCGCAGTACGAGGTTCACCGCGCCGCCGCACACACCCCACCCCACAAACCCTAACCGACCCGAGGGAGCACTGGAGCGGCGGGAAGCTCCGCCACCGCCGCCGCCGAGGCCCTCTTCCTGGATCCGACGCACCCGGTGCCACCGCCCGACGCTCGACCGCATCGTACGTGATCCCGTCGTCCCCGAGCCGGCACTGCAACCCCTGCATCAAGCCGCGGCCGCCCCTGCGACCTCGACCCGAGAGATGGCTTCCGACTCCGCGCTCCCGTCCAACCCCGATTGTCTGCGTCCCCGTTTCCCCTCTGTTTCCTTATTAGTTGTTTTAGGTGTAGTAGATCTAGATCTAGGTGGTCATGTCGTTTATCTGTAATCCTTAAGTACCTACCCGAACAGATTAACTACTGGTGTTTGTGTATGTTTAAGTGATTAAGATCTAACATGCTTATCTATCTCTTGCGCAGACCTTGTTGGAATAAATAGTCCAGTTCATGAGCAGCTCAGAAAGCATGGATCCAAGCAGGCCAAATAAAGCTCCAGATGCACCAACAGAAATGTAGCTGTTCCGTAGGAAGAGTGCAGACAGGATGCTGCCACCGAAACCAGATAATAGGTATATGGCACCAATGCGAACTTCCAGGCAAGAAAAAGAAGTGTCAGTATAGAATGGTTAAGAGCAACGACTGTATAAACGAAAATTGGAACATATAACTGAAATGAATGCCTGAGTCTACAACTCTGCATTGAAGAATGAAGAGAAGTTTTTTTTAAAGAAATCATTCAACTAAAGAAATCATAATAATGATTCAGAACAGTCATAAGCTTACCAAATCCAAATTGCTGTTCAAGGCGGATTCCAATAAACAGCAAACTTAGCATGTTCACAACCAAATGGATAAGGCCAGCATGAAGCCAGATGCAGCTAATAAGGCGCCAGCCTTGGTGCTGATGAACAATTTTGTTCCAGTCAAGAGCTCCCATTTTTTCCAAACTGGCAAAAAATACCAGTGTCAGTAAAATAATCTCATAAATCCTACACTACACTACAGGAGCAGTATGATCCAGACGAAAATCACGGTGACAAAACAGAGTTTATGGTCAGCAGCAATCCCAGTGCATAGCTACAATTAAAAGGAGGAGGCATGCAAGTACGGTCAAGCGGGTAACTCCAGAATGTGATATTATCTTATCTTCTTCTGGAAAGGCCAGAGGTAAAACAAACACAAGTCAAAGCGGCTCAGATGGTTCCATCTGGGTAGAACATACTATAATACAGGATCCTACGCCTGCAACATAACCTTGTCACTCATTTACCACCTATATTCCGACAGAAGTGTCAAAACTTTAACAGTGACCATCATGAACTCCAGGTACATCGAACTTGCAAAGTTTTTGATCAGTTCAAGCTAATGCCGACGGAGATCTCAACTGTCAAGGTCACATAAAAAAATTCACCTGCCTTGAGGACTTCCTAGTAAGCATTAAAAGGTGAAAAGGACTTAACACAAGGAAAAGGGAAATCTCAGAAGCAACAGTTCCAGACTAGATTCTACTACTAGACCAAAAGCCTCGAACACTAGTAGAAATGATCAGAGATTTCGTTTATTCACAACTGGACCTCGCACCAACCAAATTGCCACTGAGTGCGGGCTTTAAACCCTCAGACCATCCGGCCAAAATTGCAATTAGCTAAGCAGTTAACCATGAACACGGTGAAACCTCAACTTTCTGTAGATCCCAAAAGCAAGAAAAACCCTGAATACGCGAATCTCCTCGCCGAATTCCACCTCCAGCACATCCAGAACACTCTAATTGGCAGCACAAGTAAAGAAACGCAAAGCTCGTGCAGCGACAACGTACGTGGAGGACGACGGGCCGAGGAGCGGGTTCTCCCGGAGCGGCTGGAAGGAGAAGCGGCGCAGGAAGCCAGCGACGCAGCCCCCGAGCGGGCTCCCGTGCTTGGGGCAGTTGTTCTCGTACATCTCGACGACGAAGACGGCGATGCAGGCGACGATCACGGTGGGCACGAGCCACGGCCACCACCTGCGCTCCTCGGGCCCCTCGTACCCGCCGTACCCGTACCCGTAGCCGTAGCCGTACCCTCCCCCGGCCGCCGCCGTCGCCACGCGGTCCTTCCCGTCGCCGTTGCTCGCCATGGCCCCCCTTTCCCCCCTCCGCGTCCCGGCCTCTCGCCCGCCCGCTCCCGCCTTTTCCGCGCCGCTTCAGTGGAGTGGAAGCCAAGGGGGAAGCTCTGCTCTGCTGCTCAAGTGGTGTGGCTGGCTGGTTTGTGTGTCGCTTGGAAGCGAGGTGAAGTCCTTGAGCTGATGAGGAGTGGAGGTGGAGGTGGAGGGGAAGGACCGGAGGGGAGAAATGAGGAATGGTTGCGGGCAGCGGGCGCGGCAGGGTACACCGGCGACAGCGACCGTCGGGGGCCCGCGGTGGGTGGGGCGCCGTCAGGCTGGCGCGCGGACCCCGCGGAGGGATGGGACCACCGGGCGGTGAGACGTTGCTGTCCGCGCGGCCTGAGCAGCTGAGCGGAGCGGTTGGCTGGGTTCACTTGCGCGCGCGGGGAGCGGGAGGTGTGGTTGGCTGGAGTAAACTGCTCGGCGTGAGGAGGAAGCCGGAAGTCTTGAACCCAGCCGAGAGAGGCGGGCGAGGCGGCGGCGACTCACTCCTCCCGCGCGCGCGGGCGCTGGGGAGGAGTCGACGACATGCGCGTGACGTGACGAGAGGAGGCGCGAAGCGTGTGGATGCCGAGGTGGACGAGCAGAGCAGGTGCCGCACGTCACAGCGAGAGGCCGGGATGCCGGCGGCGAGAGCGCGTTGAGGTGGTGCGGTGTCGCTGGGCCACGTGCACGTGGTGGCGTGGCGTGCCGCGCCTGGCAGACCCTTCTGTGCGGCGGCCGTCGCCGTCGGCTTCCGTAGCTTATACCGTGGTTGACGTGGTCCGGCACGGCACGGGACAGGTAAAAACAAGCTTCTTCCCGTATCGAATTTGGGGGCAGCTTGGTGCCGTACGTCATTGTGAGCCGTGACGGATCTGGGCTCTGCGATGCGCTGTGAGCTTTGCGGCTTGAGGCCGACCGCGATATAACTGTGGGGAGGGAGATCCAGCTTTTTCTTCCGTGCGCCGTCGGTCCACCATGCCCGTCCTGCGCTGCCTTCACGCGGATGCCAGCCGCAGTGCGCCGCAGCGCGCACGCGATTGGAATTCACTTGCACGCAGCCACGCCCGGGGCGTCGCCCGTCGGGAGCGGTCACCGCGCCCCCCGGCCAAGGATGCATGCGCTACCGCGTTCGCGCGCGCGCAGCATGGAGCGGTCACGTCATCTACGCGGTGACGCTGACGCGCGGGCGGAGACGCCCGTGTCGCATCGGCCTAACCGTCGTCGGTGGCCGCTCCTCGATCTGATCCCTGAGCCATGCATTCCTTCCTCACTGTCGCCACTCGCCAGCGGCGGCGGCATCGGCATGTGGGACTGCCGGCCACTGAGAGCTCGCGCTGCCATAGGAGTTGCTAGCTAGCTAGGCCGCACACATCGCCCACCTCGCGTTCGGTATCGCGTGCCTATTTCCTGCTCCGCAGTCGACAGCGATGCCGATGGCTTCCCCCCTATGCGCCGATTGCCAACACGAAATGCCAACTGTACGATCAGCGACTCCTCACTTTGCTCGGCAGCAGCTGCTGGTCCGCAAGGAATTAGCTCAGCCAGCGCCCAACCAGGCAGTCGCCTTGCTTGCAGCAGCGAGCTTCTTTGTTGCGCACTTGGGGATGCGGGTGGTGTGCCTCGCGTCCACATGGCGGTGGTGGCAGCTTCTGCAGACCGTCCGTCCACTCAAAGTCCCCGTAAACCGTTGCCTGGTGCGCTCTCACGACGTCCCAACGCCTCAATCATTTCCACGCGGCGGCAAAGCTGTCGTGGGCCCATTCATCCCTGCATTGGTGATGGCGTTTACTGCACCCCACCGAATGGCATTGTTCCTTGGTCCTGCATTTTATCGCGGTAGTGGGTGTTTGATACCCGGCCAAAGTTTAGATACGGTCGTATCTCGAATGCGAATTGTAACCTGTAAGACTGGATATATAGTTAACTGTAAAACTAAATGTAAAAGTCGTGATTAATTCGGAAGACGACGAGTCTATTGAGCATAATCAATCCATCATATGCATATATGTTACTATAGTACCACATTGTTCAGTCGTGGACTAATAACCCTCATTTATGCAATTGATACTTGAGAGTTTTACCTCTTTGTCATTAAAAAAGTTGTTCGTGACCTTTGTGTTACTGAATGAGTTCGCACCCACACGCCACTGACATAATTCACCTAGATTATTGGTATAGTTTTAATCCCGATTTAGTGGGCTTGATTTCTAGTGATACAAATCAGGATGGGGTGAAATTGAAAGAGGTTTTTACTAGTACTAGTATATAATCATAAAAGATGGTCTCGATCCATATGCTACTAAAATTTCGAACACACCTAGGTGCCACTGTGCTGTTTTTTTGTCTTCCGTGTCATTCCGTCTGCATATGCTGCTAGCGGTTTCTCTAGGTCTTGCCATGGCCAGCGACATGATCTCGGCACATCGGTGTGAGTCATGCTGATTAGTTCTCAATGTTGATGACCGACAGCCGTGGGGGTGTACGACGCCATCATGAGCAGCTTGGTGATGCACCTTTGGTGCTTTCCGGATGAGGATCTTACTTCCATGGCTTGCAGGCTTGGCAGAGATCAGGGCGAAAGCCTTGTTGGCAACGTCTACAGGCATCGTTCCCTTCTTGGAGACAACTCTTTTGCACCTTCCCCTCATGTTTGGTTTCTCCATGTGTAAAACCTAGCCCAATACTCTGGCCAGCGATGACGGTGCCATTGGTATTGTGTTCTTCTTAAAGATGTCGCGTTGGACATTCATCTGGTGTTTCCCTGTTTGTGCTCATCTCGATTACTGGATGAAGGCTACGATAACACTACGTGATGGAGACATAAGGGAGACCGTTCGTTCAACGAATAGAGCATTAAAAGCTTTGGATATTCTCATGCAAGAAAGCTTTGATTAGCCGTTGAGCATAAGATTATGTAAGAACTTGGATGTGTGCGCTTATCGTAGAGGTCAGATATATTTTCATTTTCTAAAAATGTTGCTAAGCAAACAAAATTAAATTCTGATTTCCCCTATGCCACTCCTTGACTAGTGTTTTTGGAGCCAAACTAACTCGGTTGACCATTTCTCAGTGCACTATTTTTTATTTAAGTTATTTACAATAACTTTTAATTTAGAATGTCAATATTAACCATCTCATCAGCCTATTTGGGCATCAATATTTTTTTATCTTTAGCCCAATACTAAAATCAAAACAAAATTAATAATAATATAACAATAAGGTAAACTGATATTGAAAATTACCCTTTTTCTCATAATGGATTGCACTGAATTTTACTTAATATTTTAAAGTCCACACAAACACTTAGAGCTTCAATAAATAGACTTCCTTTTAAAAAAATAAGTATACTTATATTTGAATTCATTTACCTAGTAGTTAGAGTAGAATATAATCAAGCATGCCTGGTGAAAGGATCAAGATGTCGACTAGAGAGGGGGGGTGAATAGTCGAACCTGAAAAATCACAACTTTTTCGCAGCTGTTAAATCAGGTCCGGAGTTTCCGGATATTTTTCCGGATACTCCGGGAAATCCGGAGAATCCGGGAAAATGTCCGGATATTCCGGCCTGTCAGGGAGAAATCAAATTCGACAGAAATTAAACTTGCTCAAATGTAAATCTGTGAAAATAGGTTATGCACTAAGATGAGACAAACCTGTTTATCCACTCCAATCTTGCTGAAACCTCACCACGAGGTAGATCGGCACCAAACCCTAGATATGCGCTCAAGAGCGAAACAAGCATACAACAAGATGAACAAGCACAAGAGATACAAGGATTTGTTACCGGAGTTCAACCTCACATCTTGAGGTCTACGTCTCCGTTGAGGTACCCACAAAGGGTGGACCTTTACACCTAGGTCACTTTCCTCCCTCTAGCGACCACAAAGATCAAGCTAGAGTTACTTACTCAAAGTCGGGGTGATACAAACTTCCTTGGGCAGCCACAATCTTTGGATGCTCCAAGGCAACGCCTAGCCGGCTGGGAGCTCAAGGCTCCAAGAGTAACAAACACGAATTTGCCAACCAAGCGAAGAACGAGGTGCTCTAGAGATGGAAAATCAGCTCACTAGCACTCTCCAAGCTCTTGCTCTCAAACCCTCTTAAATCCCCACAACAAATCTCACCAAACTTGAGCCAAGGGGAGTGAAGGAGAGAATAAATGAGGTCTGAAGTGTTCAGGTCGAAATGGCAGGAGAGAGAGTAAATGAAGGGGTGGAGGGGGCTTTTATACCCCCTCACCCAGAATATAGCCGTTGAGGCTTACTAGAGATGGCAACGGGGCTATCCCCATCGGGGATCTGCAGAACGTTTGCCTCCCCAACAGAGAAAATTACTACCGCTCCCCACCCCTTCTAAGCTTGCGGGGAAGGGTTTTCCCCATTATCGTCCCCGAACGGGGATCATGTCCCCGGTAGGTCCCCCGTCCCTGAGAAATCCCCGAATACACAAAAGCTTGAGCATACTAAATATATATGCAAATTCACATAAAATGAATAAACAACACAAAGATGTAGGACTCTGAACATAGAGGTTCACTAATCATTAATTTAACAGCACTACAACATTTCAAATTGTATGCTTCTGCCTGCATACTCCACTGACCAACAACAATTCAACATAGCATCAAGTTTATGGCGCAAGACCAGCAAGAGGTAGTGTACTAGTGTCATCATACAATAGTCATTACAACCAAAGGTTACAAAAATAGTTCATGCAGATGCAGCCATGCTGAACTGAGCTGTGAGCACATTGCACTTCTTGCACACGGTACGCCTACGCCATCTTGATAGTTGGTTTCAATCTGCACTTGTGGACAGGGAGAACTGTTCTTGTGCTGGACCTAGATTGTAAGTTCCTGCATGTGAATGCACAAACAAGTTAATGACTATCTATAAAGGAGGAAATGCATAAAAGCAAGACAAATGATATGATGTTGTATTTTGACCAATCACCTGAAGTCCTTCTTGGACTTCTTGAAGAACAGACCAAAAGCTCGCAGGCTGCCCTTCATCATTAACCAGTCCTACATAGAGTTGAAGAATTATTTTTATCCCCAAGCTATGAAAGTATGAACACATGAGAAAACTATGAATTGCAGGAAAAATAAATTGTGAATTGCATAAGCGATATACCTTTGTACTTGTTTCGAATCCAGTCCTGTGAGCACATTAGAGCCTCTAGCATTTGAGAAGTAAGCCTACTATGATGCTCACTCAGAACTCTACCACTGGTAGAGAATGCAGATTCTGAAGCAACTGTAGTAGTAGGTATTGCAAAAATATCTCTGGCTATCATTCTCAAAGTAGGATAGCGTGTTCCTGCCACTTTCCACCAATCTAAAATGTCAAATCCCTTTGTATGTATGTATGTCCACCATCTCATCCTCCAAGTAGCGATCCAACTCTGATCTGAATCTTATGGCTGCTGGCTTTGTACTTGCAACACGTGCACTAAAGGAAGACAAGAAGCCTGAATTACCTACTGCAGGTGCTAATGCCTTGTTAACTATAGGTTCCTCCTCTTCTACATGGTACTCAAGCATCAACTCACTCAGTGAGTCCTTCACTTTAGTAAACTCATCCTCACAATCCACTCCACTTGTTCCAAGCAATACCTCAAAACACTGAAGCAGCATGATGTGTTTGAATCGAGGATCAAGAAGAGTAGCAATGCCCATCAGGCCTTGAATATCAGTCCAATATTTCTTAAACTTGGCTTCCATATTAGCTGACATTTCTTGAATTAGAAAATTACCACAAACTGTCCACTCCTTAATGTTACTTCTAATCTCACAAATTTTGTAGAAGAACATATTTGCTGTGACATAATCAGTTCCAGAAAATAGTGTTGATATGTCACTAAACAGTTTAAGCCTTTCTACAACATAACCAACAAATTCCCATTCTTGCTCAGTAGGGCAACAAGTGTAATTCCTATCCACACGACTTGCTCTAATGAAAATAGCCATGTAGGGCATTGCAGTACTGAGCATTGTATAGGTTGAGTTCCACCGTGTCTTGCAATCAAGACATATTTTCTTATCAATCTTCACATTAACATGCTTAGCTATCTCCTCAAATTTCTCTGCCCTTTTTGGTGTTGCTGTCCAGTAAGCTACGCTGTCACGAAAGTTTTCAATTGCATCTTTTAACATTTCTAATCCATCCTTAACAATCCGATTCAAGATATGAGCACAACAACGCATGTGTAAGAATTTCCCTTCACCCAACAACTTAGATTTGTCAATCTTCCTAATCAGATAAGGAATGGCGCTATCATTTGCAGTGCAATTGTCAAGAGTGATAGTGGATACCTTCTCATCAAGGTTCCAATCAACAAGAGACTCATAGAGTTCATCAGCAATGACATCATGAGTGTGGGGAGATGGCACATAAATAAACCTGTACAGAAACAGAAAATACATGACTAGATCAGATCCACCAATGCAATCGAATTAAACTGTAATGCACCAGTTGTGACAATAATTACCTCATGATGATGTTCCTAAGACACCAAGATTCATCAATAAAGTGTGCTGTGATGGCCATGTAGCCTCGCTTCTGGTTGTCAGATGTCCACATGTCACTAGTGATAGCCACCCTTGATTTGATTCTAGCCATGTATTGGATGGCCTTCTTCCTCTCTAACTCATACTGGTCAATGATGTGCTTCCTGAAACCATAGTACAACACCTTAAGAAATGTGTTTAACATATGCACAAAGTGTAGGAAATAAGCTGCAATCATATTCAGATATTCTGATATACCTGGGTGTATTCCTGGTTCCAATCTTGAACAATGGTTGAAGTGCATGAACAAATCTTCGAAAGCCTGCATGATCAACCATGGAAATGGGGTATTCATGCAGCACCATCATAGCACCAAGTTCCTTTCTTGCAACATCTTGATCAAAGGTGTAGTTCTCCACTGAAACTTTCCCTGAATCTGTCGGACTGAACCTCAAAGACGCTTGTGACAATTTCTTATTTCCACCCAACTTGATCTTTCTTTGTACACAAGACTTTAAGTGATCATGAAGGTGCTTAGTCCCAGACCTCGTATCTCCTCCAAGCTTGCTGAAACAGTAGTTGCACTTTGCCTTTACCTTCCCATGCCATCTCACTCTCTTAAACTCCTTCCAAACAGGTGATCTTAGCTTCCTCTTCGAACCTACCTCGGCACCTTCTTCCTCCTCGTCTTCTAGTTCGACATCTTCATCATCTTCTATTTCAATTGCTTCACTTTCGTTGACTAATTCATTACGTGAATCAGTTTCTGGCAGCGAGCCTTGAGAAACTGGAGCTTGGCTACCACTTGCACTGCCTGCTGTTGACATGTTTTGTTGCTTTTGCAGCCTGCATTTTAACATAACCATGAGGCTTTACATTTCTGAATACCTTACTAGCAGACATGCCTAATGCATCAACTATAGTAGCAGCACTAAACTAAATGCATTTCTGAATACATTTCTAAATGCATCAACTAACTATAGTAGCAGCACTGAACTAACATGGGTACCAGACTACAGCTACTGAATGCATTTGATATGTCCATATGAATAATTACTAAATAGAAACAAAAAATCCTAGATCAAAATGAAAAAGCCTATTATACAACAAAATGCATCAAATGAAAAGGAAAAAATAGATCTTGAACTATACGTACCCTAGGGATTGCAGAATACTACAGTTGGGCTTCTTAGCTGCTGGTTCCTTCGAGCGGCGACGCTTTGGGTCAGCACCTTTGGTCGACGGTGGTCGTGGAAGGTGCTTCGGATCACCAGCCGCAATGGCTTTGGTGGACGGCAGCGATGCATCCTTGTTCTTCTCGGGTGGAGGTGGAGATGCAGCTTGAAGCTTGGATCCGGCGGCAGCAGTCTTGATTCTCTCGGTTGGATCCGGTGGCGGCCGGTCGGAGACGTCGTCGTCCCTTGATTGGGGACGGCCGGGGTCAGTAGGGAATGCTGCAAGGTTAACAGATCGAGCACAGGAGGGGGGAAGAAGGGTTTCACCGGCTGTCAACAATTTGGGATTCCATTCCTGGAGTCGCCATCTCGATCTCACTAGCAGCGCACAAGCTAAATGGATGAGGATGAGTGTTGGACTGCTGGAGGGTGGCAGGCCTGGCGGTGCATGCGGCTGAGAAGGGGAAGGAGACTGGATGATTGAGGAGCTGCTAGGGTTACTCAGGTTATATACCAGTATTTTGGGCTTGGGTTGATAAATTATTTATCGGGCCTCTTTTGAACTATAATGAGTACTAGAATGAATATTCGAGGTCCCCAATGGGGAACGGGGACGGGGACCTACGGAACGGGGGTGTAAGTGCAATCAAGCCCTATGAGGGTTTTGGTGATGTTGACCACACAATTAAAGAGCTAATGAGCTTTTGAGTTTGTTGTGCAGGATAAAGATATTTTACAGGTGCAAAAGAAAGAATGGAGACCCCTCAACTGAATGAAGAAGGATACCTATGCTATTTGGAGGAGTTTATTTATTTTATCTTTTGATTTTGAGTATAGGACAATCCGTACTATCAAGAGGGATACTAATGGTGAGTTAGGGTGGTTTCAAGTGCTCATAGTCTATCTTTCTTAAACCCTAACTGTCGGTGTTTTAGATCGGCAAACCTACCAAGGGGGTACCCGAGGTAGTAGATTGTGCGGTGGGGATCGTGATCGGGATACCGGGAACTCGAAGGTACGCGCGAGGACACGGGACACAAGATTTATACAGGTTCGGGCCGCCAAGGTGGCGAACCCTATGTCCTGTTTGGGGGATCAAGTATGGCACCCTGCGCTTGGTGTTGGGTTGTCCCCAGAGGGATTGGGATGTGTGGCTAGGTACCCGGCCCTCCTTTATATAGTCCAGGGGGCGGGTTCCTAGTCGGTTACAAGGCAGGAGTCCTAGTAGGATTACACAGAGCGAGTCCTAGTAGGAGTACAGGGGAATTCTACTAGGAGTCCGTCTTCTACTATTCTTCCTTCCTTGCACGAGTACCTGGGGAGTATGCTCGACAAGCCCCCGAGCACGTTGGAGTCGAGAGTAGTAGTTCGAGTAGTCTTGAAGCCTCTGCGAGTAGTCCTTGAGCGTCCTCGAGTACTGCTTGGAGAAGCCTTCAATAGTACTTGAACTGCCGCGAGGCTGGAAGGTGGTCCACTCAATCGCCTTGAAGTCGAGATTATATGGAAGTGCGATTGCAAAATCGCACTCCATATGGAGTAGCCCCCGAGCTTTAGGTTGAGTTGCAGACTCTAGCTGAGGGTCAATCTTGATTCTGAATCTTCCGTCTTGAAAAAATTAAACGATGGGTGTAGCATAGTAGCCCCCGAGCCTTGAAATGATTAGGTAATCAATCCAAGGGTCTTCAGTGTTCGCGAAAGCCATCATCCGAGTACTCTTGCAGCGTGTAGCCCCCGATAAGAGAGCCATATGAGCCACGTCGAGTAGTGATTGGTGAGAAGCCCCCGAGCTTGAGAGCGAGCGAAGCATGCTGAAGTTATCTTCGAGTAGTATGTGAAATGCAGCCCCCGAGCCGGAGAGATTCCAAGTAGCGCTTAGGCGTCGAGCCGTGGAGCTTGAGAAGTAGTCGTGCCGTCAGAGCGGACTTTAGGTGCGACCAAAGTCGACTTTAGATGCCGGCAGAGCGGACTTTAGAATGCGACTTGAAAACCGAAGTCGACTTTCTGCCGTGCGGAGCGGACATTGAGATGCGACTTGAAAACCGAAGTCGACTTTGTGCCGCGCGGAGTGGACTTTTAGATGCGACTTGAAAACCGAAGTCGACTTTAGTTGCCGCGCGGAGCGGACTTTGATATGCGACTTTAGAAGTCGACTTTGTGCTGCGCGGGGCGGACTTAAGATGCAAAAAACGAAAAACACTTTCCGGAAAGCCAAAGCAAATGAAAAATCAGAGAAAACGAGTAGTTTTGCCGCCGGAGCGGGCTTAAGATTGCGACCGAAGTCAGCTTGTGCCACCAGAGTGGGCTTGGATGCGACCGTTAGCGTCGACTTGTGCCACCGGAGTGGGCTTGGGTGCGACCGTTAGCGTCGACTTGTGCCACCGGAGTGGGCTTGAGTACCTGAGCCATGGATTTCAGACCCAAGGTACGATTGCCGCCAGAGCGGGCTTGTGCCACCGGAGTGGGCTTGAGTACCTGAGCCATGGATTTCAGACCCAAGGTATGGTTGCCACCGTAGTGGACTTGAAGATGCGACCGGAGTCGACTTGCATACCTGGGCCATGGATTTCAGACCCAAGGTACGGAGCGCGAGTACTTAGGGTACTTGGACCCATGGTACAGAGCATGAAGACCACGTGCAGCTAGGTTCCATCGTCGCCAGGACCCGAGGGCCGCTTACAACTAGGTTCCATCGAAGCTTACACACGTAGTATGCCATCGAAGCAGGCGAAGATGCAACCGGAGTCGACTTTAAGTTGCCGCACGGAACGGACTTTAGAATGCGACTTTAGAAGTCGACTTTAGATTGCCACGCGTAGCAGACTTTAGAAACTGCCTCCTAGGGATAGCCCCCGAGTTGATGAAGTAGGCTCGTGGTGACTTGATTGATATACCCCAAGAGTAGTCGGACAGTGTAGCTCCCGTGAAAACCCGCCGAGAAGCATACACAAATGAGTAGTCGGCAAGTAGTCCTACATGATGAGGAGAACATGCCAAGAGAACAGTAATCATTTAGATAAATGACTTAGCTGTTGCTGCCTGGGCAGACTGATGATGAAGCCGTGGCGATCGGCGATGGAGACGCGACGGTTGTTGTTAAAGTTGACTAGTCAGAGTTGATTCCGACTAGTTGTTGGGGGCGTGATAGCCGTTCTCGACTAGTTTGGAAAACTAGTCGAGATGAATGGTCGACGCGATGCGACCGGGGAAGATGACGTCGTGGCGGCGCGCGGCGTACTCGAAGTAGAGACAGTGTTGCCGCGAGACAAGTAGTCACCACGTACGGTGTGGCTGAAGTAAAGCCACGTAGTAGTCGATGATGAGCCGTGTGACGGGCTGCGCGACGTGCCGAGGCACCCGGACGCGCAGCGTAGGCGGAGTAGTCGACGATGAGCCTGCGTGAGGCGAAGTAGTCGACGATAAGCGGTGCGACAAGCTGCGTGGCGAGCCGCGCGACGTGCCGAAGCACCCGGACGCGCGACGAAGGCGAAGTAGTCGACGACGAGTAGTCGACGACGAGCGGCGCGACAAACCGTGTGACGAGCCGCGCGACGTGCCGAGGCACCCGGACGCGCGGCGGGAGACGAAGTAGTCGACGACGAGCCGCCGCGAGGCGGAGTAGTCGACGACGAGCGGCACGACGAGCCGCGTGACGAGCCGCGCGACGTGCCGAGGCACCCGGACGCGCGACGAAAACGAAGTAGTCGACGACGAGTAGTCGACGACGAGCGGCGTGACAAGCCGCGTGATGAGCCGCGCGACGTGCCGAGGCACCCCGACGCGCGGCGGGAGGCGAAGTTGTCGACGACGAGCTCGCGCGAGGCGAGTAGTCGACGAGCGGCGCGGCGAGCCGCGTGACGAGCCGCGCGACGTGCCGAAGCACCCGGACACGCGAGGAAGGCGGAACGAAGTCGACAACGAGTAGTCGACGACGAGCGGCGCGACAAGCCGCGTGACGAGCCACGCGACGTGCCGAGGCACCCACGCGCGGCGGAGACGAAGTAGTCGACGACGAGCCGCCGCGAGGCGAGTAGTAGACGACGAGTGACATGACGAGCCGCGTGACGAGCCGCGTGACGTGCCGAGGCACCCCGACGCGCGGCGAAGACGAAGTAGTCGACGACGAGTAGTCGACGACGAGCGGCGCGACAAGCCGCATGATGAGCCGCGCGACGTGCCGAGGCACCCCGACGCGCGCGCGAGGAGAAGTTGTCGACGACGAGCTCGCGCGAGGCGAGTAGTCGACGAGCGCGCGCGGCGAGCCGCGTGACGAACCGCGCGACGTGCCGAAGCACCCGGACGCGCGACGAAGGCGAAGTAGTCGACGACGAGTAGTCGACGACGAGCGGCGCGACAAGCCGCGTGACGAGCCGCGCGACGTGCCGAGGCACCCGGACGCGCGCGCGCGAGCCGGCGTAGTCGACGACGAGCCGCCGCAAGGCGAGTAGTCGACGACGAGCGACACGACGAGCCGCGTGACGAGCCGCGCGACGTGCCGAGGCACCCCGACGCGCGGCGAAGACGAAGTAGTCGACGACGAGTAGTCGACGACGAGCAGCCGCGACAAGCCGCGTGATGAGCCGCGCGACGTGCCGAGGCACCCCGACGCGCGCGGAGGCGAAGTTGTCGACGACGAGCTCGCGCGAGGCGGAGTAGTCGACGAGCGGCGCGGCGAGCCGCGTGACGAGCCGCGCGACGTGCCGAAGCACCCGACGAGCGACGAAGGCGAAGTAGTCGACGACGAGTAGTCGACGACGAGCGGCGCAACAAGCCGCGTGACGAGCCGCGCGACGTGCCGAGGCACCCGGACGCGCGGCGAAGACGAAGTAGTCGACGACGAGCTCGGCGAGGCGGAGAGAGTCGACGAGCGGCGCGGCGAGCCGCGTGACGAGCCGCGCGACGTGCCGAAGCACCCGACGCGTGACGAAGGCGAAGTAGTCGACGACGAGCGCGCGCGACAAGCCGCGTGACGAGCCGCGCGACGTGCCGAGGCACCCCCCGACGCGCGGCGGAGACGAAGTAGTCGACGACGAGCTCGCGCGAGGCGAGTAGTCGACGAGCCGCGCGACAAGCCGCGTGAGGAGCCGCGCGACGTGCCGAGGCACCCCGGACGCGCGCGAGGCGGGTTGTCGACGACGAGCCCGCGCGAGGCGGTGTAGTCGACGACGAGCGGCACGACGAGCCGCGTGACGAGTCGCGCGACGTGCCGAGGCACCCCGACGCGCGGCGAAGACGAAATAGTCGACGACGAGTAGTCGATGACGAGCCGTGCGACAAGCCGCGCGACGTGCCGAGGCACCCCGACGCGCGGCGGAGGCGAAGTTGTCGACGACGAGCCCGCGCGAGGCGGAGTAGTCGACAAGCGGCGCGGCGAGCCGCGTGACGAGCCGCGCGACGTGCCGAAGCACCCGGACGCGCGACGAAGGCGAAGTAGTCGACGACGAGCGCGCGCTGCCGCGCGCGACGTGCCGAGGCACCCGGACGCGCGCGGAGACGAAGTAGTCGACGACGAGCCGCCGCGAGGCGGAGTAGTCGACGACGAGCGGCACGACGAGCCGCGTGACGAGCCGCGCGACGTGCCGAGGCATCCGGACGCGCGGCGAAGACGAAGTAGTCGACAACGAGTAGTCGACGACGAGCGGCGCGACAAGCCGCGTGATGAGCCGCGCGACGTGCCGAGGCACCCGGACACGCGGCGGAGGCAAAGTTGTCGACGACGAGCTCGCGCGAGGCGAGTAGTCGACGAGCGCGCGCGCGAGCCGCGTGACGAGCCGCGCGACATGCCGAAGCACCCGACGCGCGACGAAGGCGAAGTAGTCGACGACGAGTAGTCGACGACGAGCGGCGCGACAAGCCGCGTGGACGAGCCGCGCGACGTGCCAAGGCACCCGCACGCGCGGCGAAGATGAAGTAGTCGACGACGAGCCCGGGCGAGGCGGAGTAGTCGACGAGCGGCGCGCGAGCCGCGTGACGAGCCGCGCGACGTGCCGAAGCACCCGGGCGCGCGACGAAGGCGAAGTAGTCGACGACGAGTAGTCGACGACGAGCGGCGCGACAAGCCGCGTGACGAGCCGCGCGACGTGCCAAGGCACCCCGGACGCGCGGCGAAGACGAAGTAGTCGTCGACGAGCCCGGGCGAGGCGGAGTAGTCGACGACGAGGGGCACGACGAGCCGCGTGACGAGCCGCGCGACGTGCCGAGGCACCCGGACGCGCGCGGCGAAGACGAGGTAGTCGACGACGAGTAGTCGACGGCGAGCGGCGCGACCGCGCGCGCGCGCGTGATGAGCCGCGCGACGTGCCGAGGCACCCGAACGCGCGCGCGGAGGCGAAGTTGTCGACGACGAGCTTGCGCGAGGCGAGTAGTCGACGAGCGCGCGCGACGAGCCGCGTGACGAGCCGCGCGACGTGCCGAAGCACCCGACGCGCGACGAAGGCGAAGTAGTCGACGACGAGCGGCGCGACAAGCCGCGTGACGAGCCGCGCGACGTGCCGAGGCACCCGACGTGCGGCGAAGCCGAAGCAGTCGACGACGAGCCCGGGCGAGGCGGGAGTAGTCGACGAGCGGCGCGGCGAGCCGCGTGACGAGCCGCGCGACGTGCCGAAGCACCCGACGCGCAACGAAGGCGAAGTAGTCGACGACGAGCGCGCGCGACAAGCCGCGTGACGAGCCGCGCGACGTGCCGAGGCACCCCGACGCGCGCGGAGACGAAGTAGTCGACGACGAGCAAGCGCGAGGCGGGAGTAGTCGACGACGAGCGGCGCGACAAGCCGCGTGATGAGCCGCGCGCGACGTGCCGCCGCACCCCCCGACGCGCGGCGAGGTGAAGTTGTCGACGACGAGCTCGCGCGAGGCGAGTAGTCGACGAGCGGCGCGCGGCGAGCCGCGTGGACGAGCGCGCGCGACGTGCCGAAGCACCCGGACGCGCGACGAAGGCGAAGTAGTCGATGACGAGTAGTCGACGACGAGCGGCGCGACAAGCCGCGTGACGAGCCGCGCGATGTGCCGAGGAACCCGGACGCGCGGCGGAGATGAAGTAGTCGACGACGAGCCAGCGCGAGGCGGAGTAGTCGACGACGAGCGGCACGACGAGCCGCGTGACGAGCCGCGCGACGTGTCGAGGCACCCGACACGCGGCGAAGACGAAGTAGTCGACGACGAGCGCGCGACAAGCCGCGTGAGGAGCCGCGCGACGGCCGAGGCACCCCCCGACGCGCGGCGGAGGCGAAGTTGTCGACGACGAGCTCGCGCGAGGCGGCGAGTAGTCGACGAGCGGCGCGGCGAGCCGCGTGACGAGCCGCGCGACGTGCCGAAGCACCCGGGACACGCGACGAAGGCGAAGTAGTCGACGACGAGTGGCGCGACAAGCCGCGTGACGAGCCGCGCGACGTGCCGAGGCACCCCGACGCGCGGCGGAGACGAAGTAGTCAACGACGAGCCAGCGCGAGGCGGAGTAGTCAACGAGCGGCGCGGCGAGCCGCGTGACGAGCCGCGCGACGTGCCGTAGTAACCGGAAGCGCGACGTAGGAAGATTGATTCCGCTTTGACAAGAGCAAGGCGACTTGCTTCAATGGATCTCGGCGAGTCGACGAGTGGATTGATCTTGTTGACGAGGGTCCTTCGAATTCGCCCGGTGGTGATGATCACCCCTACCCGCGCCGCCACCGTCGGTGTTTTAGACCGCAAACCTACCAAGGGGGTACCCGAGGTAGTAGATTGTGCGGTGGGGATCGTGATCGGGAGACCGGAACTCGAAGGTACGCGCGAGGACACGGGACACAAGATTTATACAGGTTCGGGCCGCCAAGGTGGCGAACCCTACGTCCTGTTTGGGGGATCAAGTATGGCGCCCTGCGCTTGGTGTTGGGTTGTCCCCGGAGGGATTGGGATGTGCGGCTAGGTACCCGGCCCTCCTTTATATAGTCCAGGGGGCGGGTTCCTAGTCGGTTACAAGGCAGGAGTCCTAGTAGGATTACACAGAGCGAGTCCTAGTAGGAGTACAGGGGAATTCTACTAGGAGTCCGTCTTCTACTATTCTTCCTTCCTTGCACGAGTACCTGGGGAGTATGCCCGACACTAACCCTCTCCCAAAAGGGAAGAGACCCGCTGCTGTTTTGCCCCTGCTGCTTGTTGTTCGGAGGTTCCGACCGTACGGGCTACAGTCAGCAGAGATTACAAAGGTCGGAAGTTCCGAGATTTTTCTCGGAGGTTCCGAACTTTGGAATATAGTCGTTACTGTTCTGGATCTGGGGGTATTTATACCCCTTGGTCCCCAACGGCTATTCTTCTTCTTCCCTCAGCACAGTACGCTGTTCTAACCCTTCTCTCTCACCTTGCATTCACTCCTAACCTACTCTCTTCCAAATCCTTGCCTAGCATTGATTGAGAGTGGATTCTTGAAGTGAGTTAGTAAGCAAATCCCTCTCTCTCTTGAACTTGAGCACTTGGAAGAACCCTAGCAATCTTGGTGGATCTATTACTCTTGGAGCCTTGCTCCTAGACGGATAGAGGTTCTTGGAAGCTTTCCAACCCGATTTGTGGAAGCTCCAAGGTGTTTGTATTACTCTTTGTGATTCTAGTGGAAAGCCTCCACCTATTACCCAAAGTGATAGGTGTGAGAGAGGAGTTGACCTTCGTGGTCCCTAGCCTTTGTGGCTTCCTCAACAACGTGGACGTAAGCAAGCCTTTGTGGCGAGCTGAACCACGGGATAAATCTTTGTCTCATGCGTGCTCTTGTTTACTTACTTGTTCATGCTTGTTCTTGACTAGATCTATTAGGGTTTGCTCCCGATCTATGTTATGGTACCTTCCTAGCTTGTTCCTTGCTTAGAAATCTTCTTGCTAGGTCCTAAGTACCTCCTAGAATTTGGTAGATCTGGTTTTCATCAAGATATTTGCAGCTCAAGTCATTTATGCTCTGTTCTAACAGTTCCCGAAAGTTCTGAGTTTATTCTCGGAGGCTGCCTCGTTCGGAGGTTCCGAGAATAATCTCAGAGGTTCCGGAGTCTGACAGTGTTTTCGCAGAAAAAGTTTAAATTTTGTGTGCAGGCCTATTTACCCCCCCTCTAGGCCATATTGCCTCGATCCTTTCAAGGGGCGCCCCCGCTTCCCCCGATGGGATGTATTTTTCCCCAATAACATCCCAACGGGTAGTAAAAACACCCCAATAATTTCTCTTAATGGAAGAAATCCCATTGGGGATCGGGGCCCCATTGCCATCCCTATTTAAGACCCGGAGTATCCGGGGTAAACCCGGAAACTCCGGGAAGTCTGGAGACTCTGGGGTAAACCCGGACACTCCGGCCTCCCAAGGTCAGCACCCAAGAAAAGATCCCTGTGAAAGTGTTGGTGCAGAGGTGTCTCTCATAGGTTTTGTTTTAGAAACTAGAGCACTTGTTCGACTCTTGGAAGACACAATTCCTGTGCCTCTTGATAGTACGGCATCCTTAGGACTCAAATTCAAAAGTATAAAATAAATAAAAGCCTTTTAGGAATCCTTTGTAGCACCACTTCCTTTTTGTAGTGTCAATGGACTGCACTTGATGCCACTTATAATTTTAATCCCTGCTCATGGACTAGATAAATCATTAGCTACTTATGTGTGTGTCATTAAACCACCAAAACCCACTTAGGGGGCCAAGATACTCTTCAATCTCCCCCTTTTTGGTGATTGATGACAACACAGTTAAGTCTTACAATAGATAAACAATGAATATCAAAACTTTCGTAATACCCCCCCCCCTTAATATGTGCATTTTGATTTTGAATATCAATGGTCCTTTAAGGGCCAAATTTTGCACAAAAGATAGAAGCATGAGAGTATTACATAAGTGGGGTGCTTGTGATGTGCAACAGATAATAGTGAGATGCTCATGACAGATTATGCACTCAATCAAGGAAGAAAAAGAATTCTGAGGCTGTAAGTCCGGACTGTCCGGGGAGAACCCGGAATGTCCGGGAAATCCAGAAACTCCGGGAAAATCTCCGGACTGTCCGGGCTTTCATCAGCACACCAGCGAAAAACAGACATCACACAGATTTTCAATCTAGCATAAAACATCCTTAGAGAGTAAAAACGGAATAAAACACCACAAGCACACAACCAAATGTCTCAAGCTCACATAGTCTCACACACATACGAATTTTAGGGTTATTACAAGCCAAAGTTCCAAATCCAAATACATGAAGTTCAAATTTCATTGTTCCAACACATAGATAGATGAATTCACTCCCCCTTTGGCATCAAGCACCAAAAAGGAAGTGTGGAGTAGCTGGATCACTCGGAGTCGTCGTCATACTCCTCCTCCTCTTCTTCTTCTTCTTCATTGTTCTCCTCCGCTTCTTCCTCTTGTCCTTCGTGTGACAACCCGCCCAGGAAAGTACCGTACTATCGCCTAAGACCGATCCACTTTGGTCATTAAGCAATAATAAAGTACCATCATGTCGTAAGTCGCCGGGTTAACGCCCGGTAAATCACTTGAATAGCACAAGGATCGAATATATGCATTAAAACTCACTCGAAGGCGAGTCCAGAGATACAACAACATTAATATCCAAATTCTTACCCCGAAGGGTTTAATTATTACAAACCATAGTTTTGATCATGACAGAATAGTTCAGAGTTTTGAAAAGACACAGCGGAAATTAACTAGCGGAAGCAAGTCACCACGGGAGGCCATCCATGATGCTTCAGTAGTCGTCCTCCACCCACTCCAGCTCCCAGTGGCGGGATCTCACCGGCCACACATCACCGAAGGCATTACCCGGATCAACACATTATAGCAAGGCCGAGTATACTAATACTCGCAAGTCTTACCCGTCGGTGATAACTACTTCACCAAAACTAGACCATGAAAGGCTTTTTGGCTACTGGGTTGCCTTTGCTAAAAAGTAACAAAGAGTAGGTCCTTACTTTCAAGATTTTAGCACAAGTTCTAGTAGTTTAATCTTTACTACATTAGCCAACTAGTACAAACAAAGTTGTACAATACAATTAATCAAGCATCATCTTCATCAACTTCCATCATTAGGGATCACATGACTAGTGGAGTAAGTAGTCTCGGGTAACGGTGAGAGGCCGACAATCGATTGATTAAAACCTTGCAAGGTAGACCCAAACACACGGTCGGCTGCCCCCGCGAGGACAACTCCCCGACCGTCCCCATAAATCCTCGGGTCGGGATCGAATCTTACGATCTTTGGTGCAGGCTATCCAGCATACCCCGCGAGATACCCGGAGTCACCATACACCACCGGTGGCGAGCCGTGAGAGCGAATCCCAAGAGTAGTAACGGTAGGATCCCTAGCTGCCTCATTATGGTACTAGGTTTACCGGCCCCATAACCGGCATGTGCTTCGTACGTTCAAAGACTTAACCCACATAATCACTGGACCGGAGCCTAGATCCCATGCTCTTACCACGTGAGCAATCCATTCAAGGATATAGTATGATTCCTATCTAGGAACCTATTCTCGCGAGTGAGGTCGTCACCCGACTTGTAACGGTCCTATAGCTTAGCAGCTATCGACCTATCATACTAGTAGGGACCAAAGGTACCTATGGATCATGCATCTAGGGTTTCATTCAACTCCTGTACGTAAATGCACAATCATTCATAGATAATTGAATAAAGAAATTTAAAACTGGGTTAGATGCACCGGAGCTTGCCTTCGTCAGCTATGTTAGCTTGGGCACCCTCGGTGTCGAGTACGTCCACGTACTGCAGAGAACCTTCCGCGTTGCCTTCCTCGGTTTCCGGGACAAGGGAGTAATCTCCGTCCGGAAGATCTACACAGAATGCAATGCACTTTAGGTGATGTGATAGTTTGTTGTCTTATCCAACTCTAGTTGGTCATATTCACCTTAACCAGCATCTATCTAAAGTTTCTTCTTTAGGAAGGTTAATGATTGTACATGGGTTACTCTTTTATTGTATATTTGAATAAAGGTTTTTATTAAGCTTGTCATTTCATGTGAAAGCTTCATTCCCTTTTATCTCTACCAACCATGTGTAATTAATATATTTTTATTTATGAATTAAATTCTTATCAGTAATGTTAATTAAATTTATTTTATTTATATTAAGTACTATTTCCAAAAAGGAAAAGGATTTAATTACGGATTTCTCTTTATTTCAATTCCCCTTTAATATTAAAAGGGCATTTAAGCCATTATTTAAACAATTAAATTACCAAAAAAATTAAGTGTTTCTTAAGCCTAACAGCACCTATCCTGGTCCATTGGGCCCACATGTAAGTGTTGGATGCTAGAAAATTAAATATTATTGAAAATAACAAAGGGTTATCTAGTGATTCAACTTAAATGCATATAAAAATAATTAAGCATCAAAATTACCCAAACTTTCTGGTGGATGCTCTCTGGTCCTAAACAAGTCTAAAAAGCTAGCATGTTCACATAGAACCTCTACTGAATTTGGTTTATTAATTTACAAAGGAAAACATGCATTAAACAAGGATAATTATTTCTGTTACCCCTAAATTCATGATTAATTCACAAGATGTGCCTCTTGACATCACAAGACAGTGTGCACAAGTTGGGGTCAAGAACATAAATATAATTAACATGAAAAATCATCTATGCAGTTCTGCTAGAGATGGAAAAACATTTTTATAAAAAGATTTACATGATAACTTTGCGCAATTTTTGGCACAGCCTCTAGTCATATCCTAACTCACAACATATCCAAAGCTTAGCTACAGAGAAGCTATACATTTCAAGTTATAACAGATTCAAGCATAACACATTTGTAATTTTTCTGCCAAAACTATTTTGAATATAGTCACAAGTGTACCACACATGGGTGGGGTTTGACATCCTGAGACCTACAAAATTTGTTTGAGAATTTTTGGGATTTTCTGTGAATTTCTAGGGATTTTCTAAGACCTTGGACTGATCTGCAAATAAACTAAGTTACGGATCCTTGCAAATATGCCCCTGGATTCACATCTATACCCTCGGCGGCGGCGGGAGGGCTCGCCGGCGGCGATGTGGGGCCAGACCACGACAACAAGCGGCACCATGATGAAATTGAGCTCACCACGGTCCTATTGGTGGTGGTGGCGAGGGTGGAACTTGCTCCGGCGACGGCGCACGACGGCGGCCGGTGGCGCGCGCTCGGGGCGGCTCGGTGTCGCGGCGTGGAGGCCAAATTGGCGCAAACAAACGCGCTTGCGAGCTGGCTCGGGTGCTAAGGGATCTAGCGACGTGCTTGGACGGCGGCGAGCGCGAGCCGGGAGAGCTAGCACCGGCGGCGGCGGGAATGGCGGCGGGGCGCTCGGGTGGCGCGCGGAGGGGCGCGAGGGGGGGGGGGTTTAAGTAGGCGCGGCCCGGCACCGGGTGACGCGGGGTGACGGCGCAAGATACCCTCCGTGCTACGGCGCGTCGAGGCGCGCGCGCGCGGGCGGCGGCGCCGGGCCGACGGACCGGCCGGTCCGTGCGCGCGCGCGCGCGTACGGCGGCGCGGACGCCAAGGCGCCTCGGGACGGAGCGCATCGGGGCGCGCGTGCATCGGGACGCAGCACGGCACGGACGCCTAGGCTACGGGCGGCGCGGGCACGGCCGCCGGGGCAAGGCCGGCGGCGGGCGGCGACGGCGGCGCACTGCGCGCGCGACGTCGCGGCGCGACGCGCTCTGCGTTTGGCAGTGACACTGGTGCTGTGTTCAAGCCACGATTTCTCCAAAATTTTGAATACAACTCGACCAAACAATGAATACCAAAGTTGTAGATCTAAGTACCAGCTACAACTTTCCCAAAGGTTGTATGGGGTTTTACTGTTTAGATTTGAATCTAGAGGAATGTCAACTTTGAATGTCAACATGGTTCTGTCAACAGTGATCTCTAGCTTGCAAGGGCTTTTTCACAATTTTCCCCTCCAAATCAGCAATGCCACTCTACATGAAAGTTGTGTCCCTCAACAAGACCTACAACTTTCCCAAAGGTAGAATTTTAAGTGTTTAGGTGAATTTTGGGGAACGCGGCAAAAGTTCCGGCAAACACCTGTGGACAATGGGTGGCAAGGGGGTTTTGACCCACCCTTTGACCAAGGGTTGGCCCCACAAGTGTTTTACTATTCACTAGGGTCACTTAGGGGTATGTTAGGGAGTTTTCATGGGTGAGGGCCCAGGTTGACCTAGGGTTGACCATTTGACCGGCTAATCGTGTCGTTAGCGTTAATGACGGTAATTAAAAACCTGGGGCGTCACACTTCGCCCGCGTCTTGAGCGTCCCACTCCGCAAACGGATCATAAAACTCGGGAAGCTCACGGTAGGGGTCGGTGGGAAGGCCAAGATGGGACTTGATCTCAATGATATCCCGGCGGTTCTCATTAGTCTCCATGGCAATAGTCTTGCACATTCTAAAGATGCTCTTAAGCACCCTCTTGATCATGGAGCCACAGTGCCGACGGGGAGGCCTAGGAGGAAGAGCGTGCAGCGGGCAAGTCATCATGGCGAGGAGCTGCACTAGAGGAGCCAACATACTTGCGACCTTTGGGAGGCCTCTTGGCTCGATCACGGAGGTGACGAAACGGCTCATGGACCACATCCTTGGGATAGCGAACATTGGTGACTCTCTCAATCATGTACATAAGATAAGGGGCATAGGGGAGATACTTCATGGGATCGTTCATAGCCCTTCTCAACTCATTCCAAATGAAGTCAAATATGCAAAAACCTTCCTCATCTGGTGCCATCCTATTAAGGAGATTGGGAGCGTAGTACCTCAAAGCGGTGGCATCTCCTATCTTGGGATCAATGGTGGCACGAAAGAATTGGTTGAGGTAGTAGTAGTATGGATTGAGTTGATCCGCCTTGCCCTCTATAGCCAAATCACGGCTAGGAAACATGAAAGGGAGCTCCTTGGGCTTGTACTTGTCCTCATTGTGCACGGGAGTGCGCCTTTCATCCTTAGAGCCAAGTCCCAAGAGCCTAGAGAAAGTCATGTAATCTACAGTGCACCTGTTCCCTTGTGTTGTCCAAGTGATTGTGTTGTCATAGGGGTTGTAGTAGTAAGAGCAATGGAATTGAGCAAGAATCTCCTTATTCCAATTGTACCTAAACCCCATGAGATCATAGAGACCAACCTCCTTGCACTTCTCAATCACGGAGTTGAACACGGTGTTGTTGAGTTCTTCATAGTACTTCCAATCAATATACTTCATTTTCACTATTGGAGCCATGTTCTTTGAGGCTAGCTTAGGATTTCGGATGACGGATTGATAGAAATCTCTATGGAAGTCACACCAAAACCTTGCTTCTAGCCCTTCTCCTTTGAGATACAAATACACATTCTCCTCCCTTTGCTCCCTCACTGCTAGAGCATTCTTGGAATAGTCCCTTATCATATGCTCTGCAAAACCAAGGACGGAATCGGGATCCCTAAGCTTGATAGGAGTGTCAACTACCCGGACGTTTGGTGGAAGGGTAGGGATGAGTCTAGGAGGTGTCTTTGGGCAAATTTGGGCTGCTACTCCTTGATTGTGCTTGGGAGGAATGCGAGTAGCGGCACGGCTTTGATGGACATAGGGGGCTTGATGGCTCTTTTTGGGGTGAGGCTTGTAGCGAGGTTTTTCCTTTGCTGGCCCCTTTCCATGGTGACGAGGAGGTTCAGGGGACTGCTCATAGGTTTCGTCTTCCTCATCACCACCATCACTTTCGGTACTCTCCTCCTCCTCCTCCTCCTCCTCCTCCTCCTCCTCCTCCTCCTCCTCCTCCTCCTCCTCCTCTATTTCTTCTTCACTCCCTTCGGCATAGGAGGGAGGAGGGTCACCTCTTCTTGGCCTTGAACTGCGCTGAGATCCCTCTTGTCCCAAGGCCTCTTGCACGGCCCGCAAAGCGGTGGGATCGTGCCTAGCCTTGGTCCTCCTTTGGGTGGAGGGCTCCTCAGTTTCGCGACAGATCTTCACCCTCATTTTCTAGATAGATAAATAGGATGTGGAAGTGAGAGATGATCAATAGAAGAGATGCACAACAGTTGTGAATTAGGGTTTTCAGTGTGAACCCCGGAGACTCCGAGAAAAAGTCCGGATACTCCGGAAAGTCCGGAGAATCCGGGTCTTTCAACCTCGGAGTTTCCGGGTTTCACAGCCGCAACCCTAACTCACAATGCAGCACAAATCATCCATCCAAACTGAGCGATATTGCAGATCTAGAGCCTATGGAGTACTCCCTACCTATTTCCTAAGAGGATACGACAAGAGCTACTCTAGGAAAGTAAATCGGGAAAAGTTCCTCAAGATATACCTTGGGGAGAGAGGGGGAAAACTTCAATCCTTCGAGCCTTGAGTAGATCTTCGATCTCCACACCTTGGAGCCTTCAATCCCTCACTCTCACTTGATTTGGACAGTGGAAGGTGAAAATCGCCTAAGGGCTTGGATGGGGGAGAAGGGGAGGCGACGGGGAGGGTGATGCGCAGTCAAACTGTGAAAAAAACAGAGAATTGGAGCCGGTTGACTGCGGTAAAAAGGTATTTATACCTTTATAACCCGGAATCTCTGGACCAGGTCCGGACTATCCGGGAAACCCGGATTTTGCGGGGAAAACCCGAAGACTCCCCTCCCCCTGAGTCCAACGAGCAGATTTGCAGGGAATTTGATTTTGGATAGATTTGGAAGATTGTATATGTAATTTATGTGAGCCTGAGCGGTATCAACATTTTGGACTAGTAACAAACAAGCAATGGGAACAATAGTACAAGCGTTGTACTCTAAAGATCCAGATTTTTCAAAAACAAATTCAACACAAGTTTTTCACAAATCTTTTGCTTTCAAAGTTCTATACTAGGTCATTCAAACATGTGCATGATCTCAAGCCAAGTTACGAGAATCCAAGATATTTAGCTCACTCCTCAAAGCACAAAACCTTAGTTCATCAAGAGGCTTTGTGAAGATATCGGTTAGTTGCTTATCGGTGCTCACATGGCTTAAAGCGATATCTCATTTGGCTTTGTGGTCTCTCAAGAAATGGTGTCTTATGTCTATATGCTTTGTTCTTGAGTGGTTGACGGGGTTGTTAGCTAGCTTGATGGCACTCTCGTTGTCACACAAGAGTGGCACCTTACTAAACTTGCAACCAAAGTCTCTCAAAGTGAGCCTCATCCAAAGTAGTTGAGCACAACAAGCGCCGACTGCAACGTACTCGGCCTCGGCGGTGGAAAGGGCAACAAATTTTTGTTTCTTGGAACTCCAAGACACCAAGGACCTCCCAAGAAATTGGCAAGTCCCGGATGTACTCTTTCTATCTACTTTGCAACCGACATAGTCCGAATCGGAGTAGCCAAGTAGATCGAAAGTGGAGCCCTTAGGATACCATAAACCAAGGTTAGGAGTATGAACCAAGTATCTAAAAATTCTCTTAACGGCCATTAGATGGCACTCCTTAGGATTAGCTTGAAATCTTGCACACATGCACACACTAAGCATAATATCGGGCCTAGATGCACAAAGGTAAAGCAAAGAACCAATCATGGAGCGATATACCTTTTGGTCGATGCTTTTGCCTTCCTCATTTAGATCAAGATGTCCATTGGATGGCATAGGTGTTTTGATGGGCTTGGCATTATTCATGTCAAACTTCTTGAGCATGTCATTGGTGTACTTGGTTTGACTTATGAATGTGCCATCCTTGAGTTGCTTGATTTGAAAACCGAGAAAGAACTTCAAATCACCCATCATAGACATCTCAAATCTTTTGGTCATGATCCTACTAAACTCATGAACCCAAGATTGATTAGTAGACCCAAATATGATGTCATCAACATATATTTGACATACAAACAAATCATTGCCTTGTTTACGGGTGAAAGGAGTAGGATTGGCTTTGCCTATTTTAAAGGCTTTCTTTAAGAGAAATTCCCTAAGGCATTCATACCATGATCTAGGGGCTTGCTTGAGCCCATAGAGCGCCTTATGGAGCTTGTAGACGTGGTTAGGAGATTGAGGATCTTCAAAGCCCAGTGGTTGTTCAACGTAGACTTCTTCGGAGATTGGACCATTCAAGAAGGCACTCTTGACATCCATTTGATGTAGCTTGAAGTTGTGATGGGTGGCAAAAGCTAAGAGTATACGAATTGCTTCAAGTCTTGCCACCGGTGCATAAGTTTCTCCTAAGTCTAAGCCTTCTTCTTGAGTGTATCCTTTTGCCACCAATCTAGCTTTGTTCTTGGTCACCACGCCATCTTCATCTTGCTTGTTGCGAAACACCCACTTGGTTCCAATCACATTTTGCTTGGGGCATTCCACCAAGGACCAGACTTCATTCCTAGTGAAGTTGTTGAGCTCTTCTTGCATGGCCATCACCCAATTGGCATCTCCAAGAGCATCTTCAACCCTAATAGGTTCCAACATGGAAACAAACGAGTAATGTTCACAAAAATTTGCTAATCTTGAACGAGTTGTTACCCCTCTACGGATGCTTCCAAGAATGTTGTCAACGGGATGATCTCGTTGAACACTTTGTCTAGAGATGGCAACGGGTAGTATTCGCGCGGATACTGCCGACAAATATTCGCACCCGCATGCTGAAAACTGCACCCGCGCCCACGCCCGCTATCCGCAACGGGCACGTAACCGCGCCTGCGCCCGCAATCCGCGGATAGCGGATACCCGCGGGCATACCAGTGTGCCCGAAAAATCACACATTTCAACAACAGTTTAAGTGTTCAACACACATTTCAGATAACAAGTGCCAAAGATGCAAATGCAACAAATTACAGACCAAAGTTATTTTGCTAATAAAGTCTAGCACAACACATGTACATGAACTGACCAATAGTCATCACAAATTTAAAATCATTACAGTACCACATAAAGTGCACCCAATGACCCAAGTGACCCAACTCAAACAGTTCAAGTGTTCAACAACTCAAACAAACTACAGATACATTGCAAACAGAAATGAGACGTCCATCAGTCAGAATCTTCGGCCGTAGTGATGCAAGATTCTTCCTTCATTTCTTCTTGAATGTCTTCAAGGCATGACCAAAAGCTATTTTCCCTATCACCATCATCTACAATACAATTTCATATACATTAGTAGCTGCAACAAATAAGTCAAATATGAAAAAGATGACACATTGCAAATGCACAAATAGTAATACCTTTCAGAGTGTGGCGAAGCCAACTTTGGCTACACATGAAAGCTTCCAACATTTTAGGAGTAAGACGGCTGCGATGCTCACTTAAAATTCTTCCACTAGTACTAAAAGCTGATTCAGAAGCTACTGTTGTTATTGGAATAGCCAGTATGTCACGAGCAGTTTGTCTCAAAGTTGGATAACGAGTCCCCTCCAACTTCCACCAACCAAGGACATCAAAATAATCATTCTCATCATGTGGAAGAGTGTCTTCATCCAAATAGCGATCTAGCTCATTCTTACTTCTAACAAAGGTAGTAGTCTTCTTGTTTTGAGAAAGGGTCTTAAAAATAGACAACACAGCCACTGCACCAACAGAAGAACTAGCACCACTAGATGATGTACCCACAAAATCATTCTCTTTGACATGGTAGTGTTTCACCAAATCAGTTAGCAATTGATGGGCCTCTGCCACATGATACCCAGCACTTTCTTCACCAAAAAGGGCAATATAGCAAGCATGTAACATTGTCATCTTAAGGCGTGGATCAAGAATGACAGCAACAGCCATAAGACCATGTATATCAGACCAGTACTTGTCATATTTTTCTATCATGGCAGCAGATGTATCTCTAAAAATTTGATGTTCATCATTCTCCCAAGATTTGATTTTAAGTTTTATCTCACATACTTTAGGGAAAAAAGGTTGACTGTCACATATTTGGTCCCAGAAAAGACCTCAGTGAGCTGATAGAACAATTCTAATTTCTCACAAACTTTACTAGCAAATATCCAATCATCAGGTGGTGGACAGATAAATTTCCTATCAAGGTCACCCAACCGCTCAAAAACCTTCCTATAAGGTATAGCAATACCAAGCATGATATAGGTAGAGTTCCATCTAGTTTTGCAATCTATTTGTAACTTTTTACCAAATTCAACATTTTCATCTAGAGTTGTTTTCTCGAACTTTTCATACCTCTTTGGTGTAGCAACCCAATGAGCAATACTTTCTCAGATGGCTGAGATCGCAGTTTCAATGATATCCAAACCATCTTTGACAATGAGGTTGAGAATGTGTGCACAACATCGCATATGCAGCAACTTTCCTTTCAATAGCATATTTGTTGCACCAAGCCTTGTCTCCATTAAGCCAACCATGCTATCATTTGTGCTGCAATTGTTTAGGGTCACAGTTGATATCCTCCGATCAATATCCCAACTTTGGAGGCACTTGTGCAATGCATCACAGATGACTTCAGCAGTATGGGGGCATGGCACATACATAAACCTGCACATAATAATACAATAAATTAGCTGCACAGTTTATAATTCAGATCTGGACAGGAAGCAACAATTCAAGGCAATATAGATAATCACCTCAAAATGCAGCTTTTAAGTGTCCATGAGTCATCAATAAAATGTCCAGTGACTGCCATATATCCTCTTTTTTGATTATCAGCTGTCCAAAGGTCTATTGTTACAGCAACCCGGCAACTAGTCCTCTGCAAATATATTCTAGCTTTCCTTTTCTCACCCTCATAGAAGTGCAAGATGTCCCGCCTAATAGTATTTCTAGTTCCCATCTTAAACATTGGCTGGAGTGCACTAACAAACTTTCTAAACCCATGATGATCAACAATGAACAGTGGGTACTCATGCAGTACAATCATTGAATAAAGAGCTTTTCTAGCTACTTCTTGATCAAATACATAATTCTCTACAGCTATTGTCCCCTTTTTAGTGGTTCCAAACCTCAAATTAGTTTGAATTTTATCTCCTGGCTTCTTGTTATAGTACGGACAAGATTTCAGATGGGTTCTAAGATGGGTAGTACTGTTCCTTGAAGTAGCAGAAAGTTTCCTACCACAGTGATTGCATTTGGCCTTCGAAACTCCATCATCATCCACTAATCCAAAGTCCTTCCACACTACTGATCTCAGCTTCCTCTTTCGACCACCATCTTGTCCTTGTCCCTCTTCCCCATCTGATACGACCACAACATCATCTCCCTCTCCCTCGGTACCAGCGGCTACCGCAGCTGCACCAGATGCTTCAGAGGCCGGAACTTGAGAGCTACTAGCCATAACAGCTGCATAACAATGAACAAGTAGGCATAATTAAAAAGCATGGTCTTCTTATTTGGGAACAAACAACAGTACAACATCATGGAGGGATTCAACATGAAAAATTAGCCACTGAATAGGGGATTCAACAAAAGTATTGACTACTGACTATTGAGATTTGAGATTTGAGAATCATACCTTGGATGGGGGATTCGGTAGTGAGGGAGGGCGACAGGTCGGCGCCCCGGCGGTGCAGGCAAGGGAGAGGGAGGGCGACGGGCTGGCGTCCCGACGGTGCAGGCAAGGGAGGGAGGGAGACGGGTCGGCGGTGCAGGGCTGCAGGCACGCGGTGGCTGACGAGAGAGGGAGGGCGACGGGCCGGCGGCGCGCGGCAAGGAAACGAGAGAGGGAGTCAGGGAGGCCGGTGGCGGTGACGCGAGCAAGGAAACGAGGGAGGGGAGGGCTGTGGGTCGGGGCGGCGGCGCTCGGGCGGTGTGCGGTGGCGGCGCGGCGTGGGTCACGGGAGAGGCCGTGAGGGAGAGGGACTCGAAATTCTGGATCGAGAACTAGGCCTAGCGGCGGCGTCGGGTGAGGAACTGGTGGAGGCCTGGAGGGATTGGGAATGAGTGGAAACCCTAGAAATCTGTATATATACTTTCAACTACTGGGTCCACATGTTAGTAGTTTCTTAATGGGTTTAGCGGATTTGCGGGTGCGGATAGTATATTTTTGAATCCGTTAGCAGATATCAGTTGGGTTTAGGGTAGTATCCGCGCCCGTGCCCGCGGGCACAGATCCAGACCCGCATTTGTGCCCATCGGGTTTGGTATCCGCGGGTACGCGGATATTTCGTGCCCGTTGCCATCTTTAACTTTGTCGAACTCTTGGATGTGGGTCAGACACTTCTTGTTGGATAAAATCCTCAGTTTCTTGACTGCCTTGTGAAGCTTCAGCAGCAGGTCCGGAATGTCCGGACAAATCTCCGGAGTTTCCGGAAAACCCGGAATCTCCGGATTTTTCTCTGGACACTCCGGGGTTCGCAGCTGGAGTCAGAATTGCTACTTCTTCTATTTCGCAGTCCTCTTCATCTCCTTCTTGAGGCTTGATTTCTCCAACGACCATCTTTCTTATAGCCTTTTCAGCAGGTACATCCTTGCCTACACACAATTCATCAACTTGCTCATCTTGAGAGCCATTAGATTCATCAAACGTTAAGTCACACGTGACTTCAACACAACCGGTGGTTTTGTTGAGGACACGATAGCCATGAGCGTTTGAGGCGTAACCAAGAAATATACCTTTATCAACTTTAGATGCAAACTTAGAGCTTTTGGGCTTCTTGTTAAGAATGAAGCACTTACAACCAAAAACTCTAAAGTAAGAGACATTAGGCTTTTTACCGATTAGGAGCTCATAAGCGGTCTTGTGGCGAAGCTTGTGAAGATACAAACGGTTGATAGCATGACAAGCCGTGTTGATTGCTTCCGCCCAAAAACTATCTGAAGTCTTGTACTCATCAAGCATGGTTCTTGCAGCTTCAATGAGAGTTCTATTCTTCCTCTCCACTATCCCATTTTGTTGTGGAGTATATGGGACGGAGAGCTCATGACCAATGCCTTCTTCATCAAGATACTCTTCAATGTTGGTGTTCTTGAACTCGGTGCCATTGTCACTTCTCACTCTCTTGATCTTCATATCAAATTCATTTTGGGCTCTTGTGGCAAACTTCTTGAATATTTCATGAACTTTGCTCTTGTCTTTCATAAAGAACACCCAAGTGTACAGAGAGTAATCATCAACAATGACAAATCCATACTTGTTCCCTCCAATGCTAACATAAGCCACCAGACCAAAAATATCCATGTGAAGTAGTTCCAATGGCCTTGTGGTAGTGACTACATTCTTGGCGGGATGAGGGGCACCAACTTACTTTCCGGCTTAACAAGCACTACAAATTTTATTTTTCTCAAAATGAATGTTTGTTAGTCCTAGGATGTGTTCCACCTTTAGAAGCTTATTGAGATTATTCATCCCAACGTGAGCTAGTCGGCGATGCCAAAGCCAACTCAAGCTAGACTTTGCTAATAAGCATATATCAAGTTGGGCTTTATCTGATGAAAAATCCACCAAGTAAAGCCTTCCCTTGAGTTCACCCTTAAAGGCAACGGAGTCATCGCCCCTTCTAAAGATGGTCACACCCTCATTGGTGAACAAACAATTGTAGCCCATCTCACAAAGTTGTGAAACGGACAACAAGTTGTAGTCCAAAGATTCAACCAAATAAACATCGGAAATTGAATGATTGATTGAGATAGCAATTTTACCAAGACCAACAACTATTCCTCCACCATTGCCTCCAAAGGCAATTCTTTCCATAGGATTTTCAACCATATCACAAGATGTAAACATTTTCTTCTCCCTGGTCATATGATTTGTACATCCACTATCAATCACCCATTTTGTTCCACTGGAGGAGTATGCCTTGGAGCCCCTAGCCATGAGGCAAGTATGGGTGAAGTCATCTTCACCATCGGTGAGATCTTCAAAGAGTGACGACTTGTTGATTGGTTCTCCGATGGATATGGTAGCTAGACCCGCTTCACCGTCGGAGTCAGAACCATCATCATTTGAGTCCCATTCTTCACCCAAATGAGCTTCACCAATTTCCTTTTTCTTGTTCTTGTCAAACTTGTTAGTGTCTCTTCTTCTTACTTTTACATTGGGGCATTCCGCAATGAAATGACCCTCCTTGCCACACCCAAAACATGGTCTCGTGGAAGTCCTCTTCGTCTTGATCTTGTCTTTGTCCTTGTTCTTGTTGAAGAAACCACTCTTTTTGAACATTTTGTTGAACTTCCTCACAAATAGAGCCATTTGCTCGGGAGTCATGTTCATGTCACTATCTTCATCACTATCTTCCTCGACCACGGTCTTTGAAGTTGATGAGCTTGATCTCTTCTCTTTGCTAGATGCCTTGAGGGCCACTCCCTTGTTCTTCTCAAGTTGTTCATGCATCTTTGACATTTCTTGTGAAAGCTTTGACTCCTTGACGGTGATGAGATGTTCTTCCATTCTTTCAATCACATCCGCCGGAGTGAACTTGTTGAAGCCTCTCTTCTCCCTTATGAGAGTTGGGAGTTGAACATCCCTTGCCATATACGTGGAGAGAATCTTGTCAACCACTTATCTTCTTCCCCATCGTGTGCTTCCAAGGGACTTGATTTTGTTGATGATCTTGTTCAAGCGGTTGTACATGTCTTGAGGAGACTCATCATCCTTGATGACAAACCGATTGAGCTCACTCTCCAAAGCTCTAATCCTTCCTTCTCTTACTTGCTTCGTCCCTTCATGGTTGATGAACAATGTGTCCCACACTTCCTTGGTGGACTTCAATCCATCCACCTTGTCATATTCTTCGGACGTGAGTGAACTCTTGATGATGCGTATGGCTTGATAGTTTCTTTGTATCTCGTTTGCTTGATCTTGAGTTAGCGTTGCATCACCACTAGGAAAGGTGATACCCCTGTTCATAATAGTTCAAAGTGCGAGATTTACCGCCATCAAATACTCCTCCATCGAGTTCTTCCGCTTGGAATAGCCGGTTCCATCAAATTGGGGTATCTTCCCAATGTGGCTAGAACCCGATGGATGGTTAAAGGATAAGCGAGAGTAATCGAAAGAGGTTCGAGTATAGTCCCTTGATGGTCATCGAGTGGAGCGGTTGGACCTTGCATCATCGAACTCATCCTCACTATCGGAGAACTCATCACCATGTCCATGCGCTTGATGACTCGTGCTTGCGCCATGGGTGTTGCCTCCTTAAGGTAGACGGGAGGTGTGCCAACAACATTGTTGACAGGATCATCTTCGGCAAGAGGTGGAGCATGATGACTTGGATTCGACATCTTCTTAACTCCAAGCGGTTAAGCTTCAAATGTGGAGAACCTTGCTCTGATACCAATTGAAAGGATCAAGATGTCGACTATAGGGGGGTGAATAGTCGAACCTGAAAAATCACAACTTTTTCACAGCTGTTAAATCAGGTCTGGAGTTTCCAGATATTTTTCCGGATACTCCGGGAAATCCGGAGAATCCGGGAAAATGTCCGAATATTCCGGCCTGTCAGGGAGAAATTAAATTCGACAGAAATTAAACTTGCTCAAATGTAAATCTGTGAAAATAGGTTATGCACTGAGATGAGACAAGCCTGTTTATCCACTCCAATCTTGCTGAAACCTCACCACGAGGTAGATCGGCACCAAACCCTAGATATGCGCTCAAGAGCGAAACAAGCATACAACAAGATGAACAAGAACAAGAGATACAAGGTTTTGTTACCGGAGTTCAACCTCACACCTTGAGGTCTACGTCTCCGTTGAGGTACCCACAAAGGGTGGACCTTTACACCTAGGTCACTTTCCTCCCTCTAGCGACCACAAAGATCAAGCTAGAGTTACTTACTCAAAGTCGGGGTGATACAAACTTCCTTGGGCAGCCACAATCTTTGGATGCTCCAAGGCAACACCTAGCCAGCTAGGAGCTCAAGGCTCCAAGAGTGACAAACACGAATTTTGCCAACCAAATGAAGAACGAGGTGCACTAGAGATGGGAAATCAGCTCACTAGCACTCTCCAAGCTCTTGCTCTCAAATCCTCTTAAATCCCCACAACAAATCTCACCAAACTTGAGCCAAGGGGAGTGAAGGAGGGAGTAAATGAGGTCTGAAGTGTTCAGGTCGAAATGGCAGGAGAGAGAGTAAAGTAAGGGGTGGAGGGGGCTTTTATACCCCCCTCACCCAGAATATAGCCGTTGAGGCTTTAAGACCCGGAGTATCCGGGGTAAACCCGGTAACTCCGAGAAGTCCAGAGACTCGGGGGTAAACCCGGATACTCCGGCCTCCCAAGGTCAGCACCCAAGAAAAGATCCCTGTGTGTTGACGGTTAATAGTTGTATCAAAGTTCGTTTAGACTTGCAAGTGGACAAGTCTCCCGTCGTAGTCAAGGGACCCTTCTTCCCTCGAGTGGTGAACCCAAGGTATCAAATCCGTGGAACAATGTGCAACGCAAGGATTCAATCTAGTAAAGAAAGGAAAGCTATCTAATGAAGATAAGTTGCATCTAATCTACTAACTCATAAAGAAAACTAATCTAATCTAATCTACTAAAGAAGTAGCAAGAGAAAGCAAGAGATAACCGATCTAGAGAGTCTAGATCATGCTTATGTTGTAGCTCCAAACAAGATAGGTGAAGATAGAAAAGTGAATCTCATTAAAAGCATCTTTAAATCGTGGCCTCCGGTCGGACTCCGAAAACGCCCGCCTTTCGGAACCCCCGTTCTGTCACAACGTATCCCTATTCATGCGGGTAGTCTAGGGCGAGTTCGATAAGAACAAGTTGAAATCACTTGGTCGGTCCGGTATGCACCTCTAGCCACCGCGGCTACAAGAGCACCCTATGTAATCTAGCTATAGACTAGATTGGGGAAGAAGCATAACCAAGAAGAAAACAAAATCATCAAGAAGGCACTTGATCGCTAGAAATCGGATTCACTATAAAAACTTCACCATGAATGATTACATGAACAAGATCACCACCGGGATCCTACCTCGATCTTGATCCTTGCTCCGGAGCTCCGACGTGGTTTTCCATGCAAGGTTCCCACGTCGGCTAGGGAGACCCTAGACAACTAGCACGACCCTCATCTCCGAGATGGTGTCTCTCAAGCTTCTCTGCTCCTCGGCGGCGGATGACGAATTGATTGATCTGTGGCTCTCGGTCAGGGGGCTATAAATAGCTCGAGATGCATCTAGGTCAAAGGGGGGCCGGCTGGGCCCCGAAATGGGCTGGGCCGGCCGTCCTGGGCCCATCTCGGTCCAGTCCGTGGCCTCCTTCGCCCGGTGTTGCTTCCCGAGTCTTCTAGATCCTCTCCCCTTTTGCATGTGGGCCCTTGTCGTCAGTTTCAGTCATGTTCACTTCATTGCTTGACTTGTACCGGGCTTCAAGGTCTTGTCATGAGGTGCTTAATGAAGTCTTGCTTTCAATGCTAAAACCCTGCATAAACACTAAACTCCATAACCGACATGCACAAGTGAACTTGTTATAACACGGGGGTTAGTACCAATGGATAAGGTATAAAACTTATGCCAACACCGAAGGTAAACTCATGGCTTGGTTGACGGAATGTCACCGTCAACACCGTGAAAGTGTTGGTGCAAAGGTGTCTCTCATAGGTTTTGTTTTAGCAACTAGAGCACCTGTTCGACTCTTGGAAGACACAATTCATGTCCCTCTTGATAGTACGGCATCCCTAGGACTCAAATTCAAAAGTATAAAATAAATAAAAGCCTCTTAGGAATCTTTTGTAGCATCACTTCCTTTTTTAGTGTCAATGTACTGCACTTGATGCCACTTATAATTTTAATCCCTGCTCATGGACTAGATAAATCATTAGCTACTTAAGTGTATGTCATTAAACCATCAAAACCCACTTAGGGGGCCAAGATACTCTTCACCTGGTTTATGATTTCCATGGTTGGCTGGTGGCGGAAGAGACTCGGAGTCTTCTTGATCATGGTGACCTGGTCCAAACCTCTCACACAATGTCTTTGTGGAGCCCCCCCATAGGTCAAGTTTCCTTTTTTTTATTTCAGGGGAGGTCAAGTTTCTTTTTTGCAACTACTCATCAGTACAAGGCTCTGTTTGGCAGATCTTCGACTTATTTGTGCGATAGATTTGTTGTGAAAGAAGTTTTTTTCAAAAAAAATCTATAAATCCAAAGGAGGAGGCTTCTATCAAGGGGGATAGAGTTTGCAACAATCCAAATAGTGCTAATTTTTGTTCATCTTTGCAGGTTGGAAAGTTATTGTGGTAAATATATGGCTATATAGGACTACAACGTAACTAAAAGAATGGCAAACAAACTGGTACAAACATATATTGGTGTTGGTATGACCAAAAACACCGTTCGTATTTGAAGAAGACCAACGCAAGTTAGAAAGAAGTCATAATAACGTATGCACATCCCTAAACTATTACTCGATCTCGGTTTGCATGTGACTGCAGGAATTCTATCAACAAATTGTACATTTGTTTGGGTTTTTTTAAACGTAAATTTCATAAACTATGAGACATAAAGCATGTTTGAGATAAAACTACATCAATATTTTTATATTCAAAATGGTTGAAGAGTACACTACAAAGTTGATTTTTATAAATTATGAAAATAATTATCATGTACCATGTTAAATCTCATCCTGTACATCTATCTCTACCTAATATTAAAGCAAGGATTGCTTCTGCCCCTATTTTTCGTCCGTCACTTAGAACCGGAAAAAAAACCGTGTGAACCGGAGGCATAAGATGCAAAGCCGAGAAAGAAAGACTCCTGTACCGGCCCGACCGGCAATGGACCCAGAAAAACCCCTGCCGGCTCCGCAACGGACCCAACCCGCCTGCTCTTTGAATTGGAAACCGAGCCGTGGAAAGAAAAAAAGGGTGCCTGAAGAGGGAGGGTGTCGGACTGCGTATTGTTTGTGCTATGATAACATTTTTTGTGAGGGATGTGCTATGATAACATATATTAAACTATTATTACCTTTTGCATTTAGGATCAAGCTACGTCATACGCCACAAAGGATGTACGTGTATGCATCAACACATAACATTAAGAGCATCTCCAAAAGATTAACGGTAATTTATGTTAAATTTAGAGATTCAAAGACTAGCTAAAAATAAAGGTTGTTAAACTCTAAGATAAACCAACATACTCTTTAATTTGGGCTCTCCAGAATAAGTGCCCCCCACATGTCATTCTTTCCCTCTCCTAACCCCATGTGTGTGTCATCCTTCACCCCCACCCCCAACCGGCTAGCCTTATCCACCCCCTGCAATAACTGCCCACCCGTCTCTCTACGTCGAGGTGCCCAACTAGAGACGTCGTCTTGGCCAGGAGCGGTGCCGCCCGACCTCCTCCTCCTCCTACTGACGCCGCTCGACCTTCTCTCCCCGGCATCGTCCGAGCTTCACCTCCCACGGTTCTGCCCAAGCTCCTCTTCCCCAACTCCGCGCGACCTCCTCCCCTGGAATCGCCCAAGCTTGACCTCCCCCAGCGCCACCCAAGTTCCTCCGATGACAACGACGAGATCCCGATAGTGAGGATGGTTGTTGGTGGATCTCGGTGCGCGGGAAAGGACACGAAGGCAGGGGTGGCACGTACTGCACACAGCAGCGACGATGACGGGCATGGGAGCGACGGTAGCACACGAGATGACATTTTGGCACGAGCGCGGAGAGGCGGGCGCACGGGAGGAGGGATGGCGAGGTGCCGTTGCTCGCCAAAGATCCCGAGCAGATGGGTTCAGATTGCGAGTGAGATAAAGTTTGGAGGAAGAAAGTGAGTCTGTTGGAAGCCAGAATTGTTTTTCTTTTTTTACCGAGTTCATGGGTTTTACCGAGCCTCTTGGAGTTGCTCTAAGTTTTTCTTGAAAATATTGATAGATGCTCCATACTTTTTTTTAGAATATATCACTTTTTATACTGAAGTAGAAATGCTATACAAGATGATAGAAATATCGCACGTTAAGCAGTATCTTGCGAATTGGTCACACACCACTTGTGGGTAGAAATAGATTGGCGCCTACTAAGCCAAGCACACTACACTCAACTAGAAGTTGCATAAATTTTGCAATTAGAAATGTGATTAAATTGTACATCACAATATCATTGTATCTATTTATTTCTATTTATTTTATCTAAATGTAGGTCGTTTTAAAATTTCTAGATTATTTGGTTTTATTATGTGTTAAGATGTAATGTACATTTAGGTGAATAGGAAAAATTATGAACCTAGAAAATGCGTAAGATCCACTACGTGTACAAAAATATAAATGATGACAAAATAGAAAAAATATGATTTCAAAAAATGCTATTACCGTAGCAACGCATGGGCACTTTGCTAGTTTCTAATAACATGGTGATTCAAACGAAATAAAAAATAGAACCTACCCCAAAAATCCAATCCCAACTGAAGGCCCAAAACAAGATTACACCATCTGAGCCCAGCTAAAGGCTTGACCAACCCACAATCAGTTCCACAACGCTCTTCTATTTACCCAATCACCTCTCGCCCACGGACCACGGCCCACCAACCAGTCACCCTCCTGCCGCCCGCCGCCGTGCGGGAACCCCCCTCCCAAGTCTCCATGCTCCGCCGCATTGCCGCCCTCCGGGCGCCGCCACCGCCTCGTGCGGCAGCTCCGGCGGGGGCGGGGGCGGGGGCGGCCCTTTATTCCTCCAAGTCCACCTCCATTCCTCAGAAGCAGCAGCGCGTCCGCGACCATGCCTTCGACGGCATCATGGAGGTCCAGAAGCGCGTCCGCCGCTTCCACGCCCTTTATTCCCTCATCCTCTATGCCGCCGCCCCGACCGCGCCCTCCCGCGGCGGAGGTAGCGGCGCTGTGTCCGTCCCCTTCACCCGCCTCTGCGCCCTCGCGCGCCGCCAGCTCCGCCTCGCGCCCCTCGACGCCGGCCGCTTCCTCCTGCGCCACGCGCACGCCTTCCACCTTTTCCTGCACCCCGTCCACCGCATGCTCCACGCCCGCCTCACCCCGCGCGCCGCCGCGGCGCTCCACGCCGAGACCGAGGCTGTCGCCGCCGCCCTCCCTTCCGCCTCCGTCATCCGCCTCAGCAAGCTCCTCCATCTCGCTCCCCCGCACCGCCGCCTCCGCCTCGAACACATCCACCTTCTCCGCCGCGACCTCGGCTTCCCCGACGATTTCGCCGAATCCATCATTCAGTCCAACCCCTCCCTTTTCCGCCTCACCCCCGACGGCTTCGTCGAGTTCCTGCCGTCCCCGACAGACCCGCCCGACCTCACCGTCGCCGCGGTCGAGCGCGCCCGGGAGCGCCACTACCGCGAGCACCGCGCCCCCGGTTCGGGCGAGGAGGATGCACGTTTTGCGTTCCCCATCCGCTTCCCGCCTGGCTTTAAGATCGGCAAGTACTTCCGAATTGCTGTCTGGAAATGGCAGCGCCTCCCCTACGCGTCACCCTACGCGGACGTCTCGAGCCATGACCTGCGCTCACTTGAGGCACAACGCCGCATGGAGAAGCGTGCTGTCGCTGCTGTCCATGAGCTGCTCTCACTGACTGTTGAGAAGCGCACTACACTGGAGCGACTCGCGCTGTTCCGGGAGGCACTTGGTGTGCCCAAGAAGATCAAGGAGTTCTTGCTTAAGTATCAGGGCATATTTTACATATCCACCAGGGGAAATCAGGGGAAGCTGCACACAGTGTTCCTCAGGGAGGCATATTACAAGGGGGAACTTGTTGATCCAAGTGAGATACACGAGGCAAGAAGGAAGCTGGAGGAGCTGCTCATGATCAGCCCACAGAAGGCGAATTTGGACCGGATGTTCACCAGCATGGGTCGGGGATGGGATGAGCTTGGTGGTGGTCGCCGTGGTGGAGCTGAATTGAGGGATGAGTTTCTTGGGGATGGAGGTGGCCGGACAAAGCATGCTGATACTGATGGTGCTGATAGTGGGGAAGACTCTGGTGTTGAATCACTTTACATTGACTGAGGAATAGAATCATATGATGGCATTGGGTGTCAACTTGGAAGGTTACAGTCTCTGCCCCCATTTGGAAAGGTTAATTACTTGCATCACCTTGGTTATGTTATAAGTTGGAAATATTATACCTGACTGAAATCTGCTAAAGAAATGGTTATGTTACAATTAGACACTCCGTGGCTGCACGCCAGACATGCCAACCTAGGCTTTTCTGATGTTTCAGACATTGCTTCTATCTTGAATATCTACAGTCCCTTGATTATCAGCTGGGATTCTTTCATTTTCCTGTTAAAACTTGCCCTCGGATACTCTCTGGCTGCATGCCAGACATGCAAACCTAATCGGCTTTTCTAATATTTCAGACATTGCTCCTATCCTGAATCTCTAGTCCCTTGATTATCAGCTGGGATTCTTTCATTTTTCCTGTTAAAACTTAAAACTAAAGAAAAATAGAAAATAACAAAAGTTTTGATCTGAATGTCTGCCTGTCTGGGCGAAGCTTTGGTATTGATGTAATGAACTGAGTTTTCCATGATTGAAAGAACAATGAATAGACACAGCAGAATGCGGTGATGAAACCAGAGTACAAACTGTACATGACTAGTCCATTCAGATTGGAACAGAATTACAGGATGATGAAGGTTATTGTAGCACTGCAGTTAGCTTTATTCAGGTCTGATCAAGTTCACTGTGAAGGCGGAATTCATGCTGATAGGTCAAGGGATGGTCTTCGTTGTCACCATTGCGCCTCTGCCATATGTGCACTGAACAGGTGCACGTAGTCAATTGGACCTCTCTAGTGCTGCTTGTGTTATTCTATAGTACTATCATTTCAAAACTTTGAACTGCAGTTACAAAGACAAACAAAACCTTAGGAGCACAATGGTTGGAACATGATGTCACCTATGATTATCATGCCTCACATTTTCTGGAAAAGGTTATGTGTCCCCAAGATGCTATGATTTTGAAAATGTTGACTTGAATTTTTGGCATGGTTGCAAACTTAGTTTGCAATGTTTGTTTTACAGCATTCCATAGTAGTTGGATTTAGACCTAAACTGACTTGCTGTCAGTTTGCCACTTGATGACTTGAGGTTGTCAACTCCATAATAATCTTGTTTCGTGTGTCAGAAGACAGTTCTTGTCATTTCCTCATTTGGTCTTCTCGTTTGATGGAACTTGGTTCTGCTTCTTGTCTGCACTCTAGCTACCTGTCCATTTCCTCCTTGAAAACCTATCTATCTGCTAGTACTTGTAGATGCTACTGCTAGCACTTTATGGTCTACATCTTATTTGATTTTGTGTTGGCAGCAGTGGCAGAACCGCTGAAGGATGTTGTCTTGTTCATCGATCGGTCTCGCACTCCATTTTAGTATATTGAAGTGCAGAAGATTGAAATGCGCAGAACATGCCATGTTTTTGGTGATCTAGATGACACATCAGGGCCACTTTCGCCCCCATCTAATTCTATTGGTAATTTGCATTCCTTAGTACATCCTAACTCTGTCTTCAGTTTTAGAATTCCTGTTTCCATTATTACCTCTTGCGTGGAAATGTTCAAAGATGGCCCAACTTTTGCCCACCAATTATGCAGTGTCTTGTTATAGTGTCCAGCGTGTGGCTAACTACATTTCTGGAATGACCCGGCGCAAAGAGATATACCATGTTTTCTGCACAATGATCATCAGACGTGGAGGCGATTCACATGTCCCCTGGACTAGCTGGATTCCTTTGGTATGACAGGTATGTGTTGGCGTCGCATTAGCTTTCAATTCCTGAACAAACTGTGCTAATCGGAGTTAAGAGCTAATGGACGTGTTTTGGGTAGTCTTGTTTGGTGTGGTTTAGAGTAACTGCTATCGCTGTTGATCCCCCGCAATTAGGTTGTTCAGATTGATCCACAGCTAGCGTTGCAAAAGCCCACCCATCATTTGAGGTGATTCAATGGCAATTAGGTGTGTCGCTGGATCTCCATTCCGCTGTGTGCTACAGTTCAACAACCTGGAGTCGCTTGGTTGCTGTTTGCTGTCAAATGGAAACGAGTAAGCTGTTCACGCGCAGGCTCCGATCCGGGAGAGGGATCAGGAAGCTGACGCGGATGCGGATGTACAGTTTGTTTGGACTTCGGAGGTCAAGGAGGCCATCAGGGATTCAGGGGAGCTAGAAATTTTTAAACAGGAAACCAATTAGAGTTGAATGTCGGAAGGATTTCGGTTTCTGCTTTCAGAAGTTACGGTCTCTGCTTTCAGAAGTTAGGTGCTGCCGGAGGAAAGGCCTGACAATGGGCCGAGTGAACTCGAGGGCCAAATGGGCGCCCGAGCTTATGGGCTGTTTGCGAGGGTCTTGTATGGGCTCTCCACAGCGAATGAGCAAATCGAATTGGGCTATCTGTTGAACGGATCAAATAATGGGCACAATCCTTATTTAGCTCGTGGGCCGTGGGAAAAGGCCAGCCCGTGGATTACGGAGAAAGGGCCGGCTCGTGCTATGTCCACCAGCGACTCTAGCCTTCCCTCAAAAAAAAAAAAAACAGCGACTCTAGCCTCCAAGATCCGCCGCACCAAGAGCCGGAGGTGAGGGCGCGGCGGCGGCGCTCGCACCAAGATCCGCCGCGTTCAGGAACGACCAGACCGACGGCAGCTTCTCCATCAGCGTCGCGCTCAACGCCAAGCTCAGGGTCAAGGTCTGGGGAACCTTCAAGGTCCCCGGACCCAAGGTTAAACTCATCTGCAAGCTCTCCGTCCCGGCGCCGGGAGCATCCAACGCCTACTGCAAATTCTGGTAGACCAGAGTACTACTAGCTAGTATCGATTGCTCTTCGTCTAAGCGGATTACACTACTCCTTTTGTTGCTGCTGCCTGTACATCGCCGGCCAGGCTTGCCTTGGCTTGGCTGCTCTAGATCTAGATCCCGTCCCCCCACCTGCCTACTCGTACTAGGCATATGCACATACAGTATTCTTTTTCGTCTCTGTTTTGTTTTGCCATTTCATTCATTGATATTATACTGCTACTTGATAGTACATTCATCTCTCGTATCATACTACTGATGTCCCCCTGGAAGCAACCCGAGAAATTAAGATTTGTATGTCTCTGTTTGTGCAATTCTTTGTGTTCTAGCAGTTTCATTAAGATTTGTATATAGATCACGAACATTATTGATGCTCCAAAAGCAAACAAGTGGCTAGGTAAAGGTAAAGGTACCATTGTGCATGCTGTATGAATGATTTTTTTTGTTCAGTACAAATGCAAGTACGTCTCGGAGGAGGATAAACTCTTATTGAAGATTAGAATTTGTAGCTGCTGGCCGAGGTTGCCGCGGCGGCGCACGTACCAAGCTATACTGATGCTAGCTGCGTGACAAAACTAATAAATCTACTAGTCCATATGCTGAATTACCTGAATCGCCTACTCCGATTGGTCACCTACTAGCTGTTTTCCTTGCACATTCGTTCTGGTCTTGGTTTCCTTCCAAGCAAGTCATAAGATCACGCTGATTAATTCCGACGTAATAAAAGATCTGGGTAGTATATATCAAGATCACCACACTGTTTTACTTTTACACGCGTTGTTTTGTTCGCCCGTGCATGTGCGTACAAATAAGATTTGTAGATACTGCTGTCTGATGAAATTGCTGATGTGACCTGTTCCCTATCTTACCCTTTCGTATACTGATAAGATAGTCTCGTACTGATTGCGTTCATATGCTGAAATGCAGTGTTATGTACAGGGAAAAAACTGTGATAAGAAAATCCGACTACGTTCATATGCTGAAATACCTGAACATAAAATGAATGCCATATGTTGATGCATACATTTCTTTCTGCTCATATTCATCCTTTTTGTAATATTTGGATGCTGCTGCCCTTTCATTCAGTATCGCTTTGAATTTAGTACTGCTTTCATTCAACAATCACCATATATGTCTTTTTTAATTGATATGTTATTAATTATGTGGCAAGAACCGGTCCACTTTCAACTTTAGTTCAGTCTCAATACCTGAGTCAAACTTGTTGATATGGAAGGTGCTAGTTCAGTTCCGGAACTTGCGGCAGATAGTCGTGATGCCATGTCAACTGATCAGTCAAGCTGTTCATCCAAGAAAAGAGCTAAAGTGTGGGAATTTGTTGAGTCAGAAGTGGTAAATGGAATAGATAAGGCAATCTGCAAATTTTGTAGGGCTCAATTATCTTCACAAGTTGGGAAAGGCACCACTCATCTAAATAGACATATTGCATTCCATTGCCATGTTATCCCACAAGAAGACAGAGATAGGCTCCTAGCAACATTTAAGGGAAAGTCCAGTGACGGGGACTAGCAAGTCTTTGATCCCGTTGTCTTTAGAGGTCTATTGCCAAGTACTTCATTAGCGCAGAGATCGCCTTTCGGAAAGCTGATGACCCCTCTTGGAAAGAAATGCTAAACTATTGCCAACCGTCATTCAGGGCAGTTGGTTGGCTGAGTGTGCGCGGTGATTGCCTTCTGTTGTATGAAGAGGAGAAACTGATGTTGGGTGACCAGTTCATAAAGTTGAAGTCTCATGTTAGTTTGACTGCTGATCTTTGGTCTTCTAACCAGAATTTTGGGTATCTTGGTGTTACTGCACATTACATTGATGAAAATTTTGAGTTGCAAAAGAAGATCATTGCGTTCAAGCAAATTTCTTTCCCTCACACATCATATGCTATTCAAGATGGCCTTACTTCATGCTTGATGGAGTGGGAATTGGTTGATCACTTGTTTACCCTAACTTTGGACAATGCTAGCGTGAACAGTAAGGCAACAAGAAATATGAAGGCTGCTTTAGGTGATCAAATGTTTTCAGAGGTGAGCATCTCCATGTAAGATGTGCTGCACATGTGCTAAACATAATGGTCCAGGCTGGTCTGAAGGTCATCCCACATGCAATTGGGAGTGTGAGGGACATCATAAAAGTTATCACGTCATCACCATCTCGTATGCAAACCTTCAATAGCATTGTTCAATCATTAGGATTCAAAAGTAAGTCTGGGTTGGTCCTTGATGTACCGCATCGTTGGAATGCCACATATGACATGCTGCATGAAGCACTAAAGTACAAGACAGCTCTGAATAGATTTGCAGAGGAGCAACATTATCAATCACCTAGTGAAGAAGAATGGGAAAACGCTGAAGCTCTGCATGGTTTTTTGCAAGAATTCAGTGAGGCAACCAAGGCTTTTTCTGCAGATAGACATCCTACAGCCCAACTCTTCTTGAAGATGGTATTAGCAATTCAAGATGTGCTACTTGATGAAACATGGAACACAAATGAACTCCTCAATGCATTGGCTGAGACTATGTATGTCAAATTTGAGAAGTATTTGTCCAAGCCCAACATTGTGCTTCTCATTGCAGCTGTTCTGGATCCATCTTTGAAAATTGATTACATCAAGTTCTACTTCCATACAATTGGTGAATGCATTAACGAGAAGATGATAGAGTTGAAAAGGTACTTAAAGAGGTATTACTTGGAGTATGAAAAGATAACGAGGAGCAGCAGTTTTCCCATATCTGTTCCATCTAATGAGCAGATCACAAGCGAGTCTACTGATAGTGGTACAAGTTCTGTAGGATCAGTTTGTGCTAAAAGACGGGTAGAGTATGCTTTTGCTCAGTTTGCCTCTCAAAATTCGGATACTCGTTCGGAAAAAACAGAGCTGGACACATATTTAGATGACCCTAGAGTCCCTTTGAGGCCAGGTGAAAATTTGAATGTGATAGCATGGTGGAAGAAAAACTCAGATGCATATCCAATCCTATCTCTAATGGCTAGAGATTTTCTTGCTATTCCCGTGAGTACAGTATCCTTTGAATCTGCCTTCAGTGCAGCTGGAAGGATTCTTGGTAAGAACAGGACTTCTCTCTCCTGAAACTCTTGAAGCTTTAATTTGTGCCAAAGATTGGTTGATCGGGTTCAATGATGAAGAGGAAGGCGAACCAATGACTGGGCAAAGAATGTTTGGTTCCGATGATGATTATGAAGAAGATTACCAGATCTGATGCAGGTAATATTCCTCATATTTTTACTTTGCTATTGTAGTGTTGTAGCTTTCTTTTACTTTGCTACTGTAGTATTGTGAAGTATTTCAGATGCATGTCTTTCGGCCATTAAAACTATTCTGAACATCTATCTGTGGCTGAACTGATGGTAATGTATCCGATTCAGTTGAAGTTAAGTTACGCCAATTGAAAAATGCTATGTTGTTTCAATTCAACAGGTTGTTTCAGGCATGTATTTCAGATGCATGTTGTTTCAGGCATAAGTGGTCAGTTGTCAAGTTTCTGGCAAAGTAGTTAATAGTTCAATCTTATCATATTCATCTGTTGTCGTGTCCTACTTTTTCTCGTGATATTAGTGTTCAGTTTACCATGAACAAACTGTACCGTTCCTTGGAAATTCTCTTTGTTGGGTTCCTTTGCTTATGTGTTCTAGCAGATCATATTTCATTCAGGTAAGCATCGTTTTGTTTCCTAGCACTTTTCAATGTCTGGTCAATAACTCTCTTGTATGAATTATCTCTCTGAACCGGTTGTTATTGCGGACAAGGACGATGCGGCTCCTCCTGCTAAATGAAGCGGCTTCTCCTGCTAATCAGTGTTCCAAGTCTGAATCTCTAGAACATAATACTGTTGCATCTCTACAATATGATAGTGTCGCACATGTCCCTGTTGCTTCAATATGGATATTATTTATTTTATCTCATTTGAAACTTGATGACGCCCTGTTCGTTTGGCTTATCAGTCACCAGTCAGCAGTATTTTTCTCTCACAACAAACCAGCAATCAGTAATCAGCCAGCAGTACTTTTCTCTCAGAACAAATCAGCACCAGCCATCAGTCACCAGCCAAACGAACAGGCTGGTAATTGTCTATTTCTTTATGTACCTATACTGTGTCAGTTTACCTTTGACCTTTGTAGGGTCGGTAGACAGCAAGGCAGCTTGGTAAGCATGTTTGCTTGTCAAACGGAGGGTGTTGTGCTTGCTTGTTAAATGGATCGTGCTCGACTTTCCACTAGTACTACTAGTAATACATAATACATAAAGGGTAGGATAAAGACTGGGCCGCATCTTTAAACAACCAGGGTCGAAGCGGGGTTAGGATCAGGCCATGGCCCATTGTCAGGCTTAGGGCTCGTTCGGTTTCCGGGGGTCCATTCCTACCCCTGAACTGATCCTGGCCAGGAACCATTGGATCCGGTCGATCCACTCATTCCTGGTGCTGCTGCAATCCATTTGTTGTATCCATTCCAGCATAAAAAATATCATGTTCGGTTGGATCAAGAAAAAATTCAGAGACAGAGCAATAACCACACAACTATTTTAGTTACGTACAGCTGTGGAATAACCACACATCATTCAGTGCATGGAAGTTTTCAGTTCTTGCAACCAGAACAACTGCATAGCTAATTTAGTTACATGTAGCTAAAAGCTAAACTCTGAAACACCAGAAATTAAGGAAAACTTAGAGCTTGGAACTTGCGTGCCGTCCAACAGAGCAAGCTTGCATACTGCCAACAGAGAACTTGAAGCTAAACTCTCAAACATCAGAAATTAAGGACCTCTTCCTCTTCTCCTCCAACCAGCCCTCCAAGGTTGTGGGTACCTTCACTTTCTTCTCGACGCCTATATAACACACAGCCAGACATATGTAACGAAAAAAAATCAATCCACATACTGAAGAAATAAAAAGACCAATCATAAGATTTATTCTCACGTTTGTCTTGCAGATCCTCATCTGACTTCTGAAGATCATTGAAGTCCGGATTTCATCTCAGATGGCTTCAGTGGTTTTGGCCCTTGGTGCATCAGCCCTCTTGCCTGAACATGAAGATGAAACAAGTTTCTTATAGAAAGTTCCTTTACAAAAACTAGTTTCAAGAAAAAGCAATCTCACCTCCATGTACATGAATGTTCTCATCAAGAAGAACAGCTGCTGGAGTTGTGAAAGCCATGACTGAACAGCAAAAAAGCTTCCTTTCTACCTTGGTTGCCTCACTGAAGTTCAATTGTTTGATCAACGGAAACTGATCAAAATATAGAAATAATAAACAACTATTGCCTTATGCTATTGTGCTGCAGAAACTGAAAAAGATTCAGAAATGAGCTCTGCATGTGCTAATTTAAGATAGACTGGCAGTGGTAACACTAAATTGCAAACAAAATAAATCAGAGAGATTAAACAATCAGGGACAAATTTGCATTTATCTTACAAAGATAGATTTTGATATTTGATAGAGTAATAAAAACATTCATAGCCAGCAACAGACTTGTTTTTAAAGAGTGGAGGGTGCCTGTAAATGATCCTGGATTTGTGACAAACATCTTTTCTTTGAGCATATACATAATCTCATTGATACTTCTAGTTCTAGGTAGGAAAAATTGCAAGTTTTGCTTTATAAAGAAACAAAGTAACCATTTTATCTGGCAACAGGAAGCAGCAGGCTAGTTATTACCAGCTGCTGCAATGTGCATGCATGCAACTTGAGAAATGCTTGGTTACTAGTAGCAAAAGCAATGTCAACATGTGAGTGTACATGCACAATGTCTTTAAAGGGGGTTTGTTGCATTGGGACTAAATATTTGCACCCTTTCTCTGAATTAATTAATGGGAAAGTGTCATCCATTCAGTTGCAGAACACCTGAAAGCCACATCCCAATTGTATTGCAGAACAGACAGAAGTCTCTCATCATGCTCTCATAGACATAATTTGATGCAATCATGTAAGTACAGAGTATAAGATTAAGCACATATTCACAATCACAAATTACAGGGCCACACCATATCTGAACATTCAACAACAGAAATACTAGAGATTAGTAAAGAGTGATTGGGAAAGAATCAATTGAACAAGTTGACAATTATATCCAGGAAAGAAGAGCAACTGGGTAAAGATAGAAAGTCGCATCCCGTAAATTTGTGTGTGCGCAAAAGAAGAAAAAACAAAAGTATACCCTGAAAAATAACTTTTGGTAATAACCTTACACAGCTTTCATTCGTGCCGCCTTAAACATAATATATCTAGAATTTCGCACCAAAGAAAGGCAGTACTTTAATCTACAAGACAATATCAGCCACCGGCCTACAGCTCTGTTGCATTGGCAAATATTGCCAACAAACAAATTCATGCTAGCAAATTAATCTCTACATACTACCTAGTCTACCTGTGGCCATTTGCCAAGGTCGTGAACAAGAAAATTCAGGAAACTAATATGCAAATATCACCATTGGATTTTATTTGTGCACAACAAAGGGAAATAACAAGCAAATCGATGCAGCAAATATTCTTGCGAGAAATTATTCTGTCCTAGGAAATCAAAAAGGGAGCCATTTGTTTGAGTCCTATAGTCACAAATTTCCCGACGGACAATACAGACAAAAGACACAAGAACCCTAACCCATCGGGATTGGAGATGAAATCCTAGTACTTACCGGGTGAAGGCAGCGGAGGATGTGGAGGCTGGAAGGGAGGTGTTCACCGTCGAGGATGCGTCGCGCCGCCACTTCGGGTCGCCACTTCGTCGCCAGTTCCGCGTCTCGATCTCCTTCGGCGAGAAAGGGTGCAAAGGCATGGAGGTCAAAGGGGATGTCGTCGTCCAGGTGGTGGTGGTGGTCGTGTCGCGCCACCGCCTCCTGCCTGCTACCGCGCCGCCACGCTAGGGTTGGGGACACCGCGTCGACACCACGAGACGCCGGCCGGAACGGATGAGTTCCCGAGGTCAGGTGGTGTGGTCTATATTCCGGGCCTTCGGGGCGGGGAATGGACAGTTCCTGGGTTGTTTCATTCCTGGGCCAGATCTAAACGAACAACAACTTTTTGTGGGCTGATTTCAATCCGGATGAAAATGAATTCCGAGTGGAACGAGCCGTTCCGGGCCTCATTCCGGGAGAAACGAACGAGGCCTTAGGAACAATGCACCTTGTCCTGCTGGATTTCGGTGCTGCCGGCGTCAATCAAATGTGATGTAACGTGTGCTGAATCTTCTTAATATTTTATCTCTGCTGAGTGCTCAAGTAATGGAACTCAAGACAGCTCCATGACTTATCCCAGCCGGCTGGTCCCAGGCAGTGTGAGAAATCTTTGTGCGCCGCGGCCGTCAGATGCTCGGATGGAGCAGTATGGTGCGGTGGTACTCCCATCGGATTCCAGGCGTCCGACTCGCGTTGGACCGTGACCGGTCGACGGCTTGTTTGATTGGCCTATCAACCACCGGTCAATAGTACTTTTCTGTCAAAATAAATCAACACCAGCCAAACGAACAGGCTGTGTAAGGCTGCATTTTGTTTGCATTCCAGCGTTCTGCCGGTGCTGCAAAAGCTTCTGTTCTGGCTCGAGAACCGAAATACGTGGATGGATTAGTGGATAACTCTCGATATGAAAATGTAAAAAAAATGGTGTGTGCTAGCGTGCAACGACAATGCATTGTGTTCTTTCCACAGGGATCACAAACGAGAAGATGAGGATGAAACAAGGTTGGGGATGAAACAAAGACTCGAGAAGATGAGGGTGAAACAAAGACTCGAGAATTGTTGTAAACAACTCCTCCGGCGAGGAAAAAAAGAAAAATCTGAGCGACTCCCCGCGTCGCCCCCCCCCCCCCCCCCCCTCCAACCCTCCTCCCTCCCTCATTTTCCTCGCCGTCGCCGGAGGGGTGACCGCCGGGACTCCGCGCGGACCCCGGGGACGGCGGCGGCGAGGCTCTCCTCCCCGGCGGCTCGTCGGTCTCGCGCGGGTGGCGAGACCCGATGGCGCGGCGGCGGCGCGGCCCCGGGCATGGCGGCGGCGGCGGCCGGCGGCTTCGCGTGAGGCGTCCGCCGGCTCCGACGCGAGCTCGTGGGCGGCGCGGTCGGCCTCCTCGTCGGCGTCCTCGGCGGCGGCGGAGGGGTGGGCCTTCGGATCCGGCGCCGTCCCGGCGGGATCCGGAGGTTGCGCGGCGGGGGCGTGCGCGGTGGGTGGTGGGGGCGGAGGCCGACGTTTCCGGTGCGGACGGTGGTCGTGGTTGGTGCGGAACCCGGTGACGGCGGCGGCGGCCGGCCCACGTCGGCGGCGGCGGTCGTCTTGGGGCGGGGTGGTGGGCGCCGGTGGTCTCGGTCGGTGCCTTGGCACTGCGGCGGCGGGCGGGACCCCTGGTCCTGCTGGATCCGTGCCTTGCGGCAGGATTCTGGTGGGCCCGGGGAGTCCAGCGTGCGGGTGGCGTCTTCTTCGACTGGTTGCTCCCCTTCTCGTCCTTGGCATTGGTGTTGGTCCGACGCCGCTACGGTGGTGGGGTTGGGGGTCGCCGGGCTCTTGCTGGCGGCACCGTGGTGGTGCCTCGGGATGTGCCAGGCTTCTCTCGGTGGTGGTGTTGAGGATGAAGGGGTTGTGTGGAGTGGTTTTTCCGGGCGTAAGCCTACACTTTCGATGGCAATGGTGGTGGCGCCCTTGGCAGGTATACGAGCCCGTGGCAGAGGAGTGAGGCGGTGGATGCGGCGAGGCCCCCACGCAGAGTGGCCAGGGTCAGTGGTTTGCATTGGCGCTGCGACGAGAGTTTTCTGCCGAAGCGGTGTCGGGGTTGAGTGATCGGCGGCCGGGTGTGTCCAGCCTGTCGGTGATAGCCCATGGTGGAGGAGCTCTGGTGGCTTGTTTCACCCTGCATCGGGTTGCGGCTTCGGTCGTGGCACATCGTTGGTCGACGGCGCGGGTTGCGACGGCTCCATTGGTTCTTCTCCCAGGTGGTGGTGGTGTGGCGTCTTGTCGTGTGCGTTGTTCGTGTGTGTTGTTGTGTGTGGTGGTGTTAGTTTCGGCTTGTGATGTAAAACTGCTTCTTCTCCTTATATGACATGGCAGTGCTCCTGCCCTTATTTTCCAAAAAAAAAAGAATTGTTGTAAAAAAAAGTCTCGAGAACAGGCCAACCGCCCACGTGAAGCAACACACGCAACTCGTCAGACGTCAGTGTACAGTTTTTTCACACGGAACTGCGGGGGTAATCTTAGTAAAAATTTTACTCGGGATATTATCTACACGGACGTGGCCTTTGCACGAAATTGTGTTGATCACCCCTACGCCAAACAACAGGGGTGGTACCAGGGTTAATTATACAGTGAACCGACCGGTTTCCGGAAAGGAAAAAACCGGTCCGGTTACCGGTGGAACCGGCCGGTTCACCGAGATATCTGAGATATCTAAATTGCAGGCACGACGTTAAGGTGGGAACCGGACCGGTTCATGTACCGGGTCGGACCCTCTGGTATCCCCTTCAAGTATCTACAGTTTTGTAGATGAATGGGAGAGTTGTACAAACTACAAGTTATGTGCAGGAGGGGGTTGTGCACACTTCGATCTGATTCTGATCCGTTCAAAAAATATATCTACACGGCCTCTAGTCCTCTATACCCATCTTCGCTGCCACGGTCGGACGCAAGCAGGCAGCCACCAGCCTACTAGCAGGCTAGCATGATCTTTGTGTCGGGCAAGTCAGGCTCGTGATCGCGACGGCGATGGGTCGGTGTAACTGTCAGCGACTCAGCCTCTCCCTTTTCTCTTTCTTTACCGTTTTTTTACTGCGTCGGTAGCTAGACTCCCTGCCAACCTTTTTGTTATCACACTTTTATCAGCGGGGTGTGCAATGCTGCTGCTGGCTCGCCTGCCGTCAAACTCCCAGTGGCCCTGGTGCTGACGTGGAGTTGGGGTGTGCAGCCACATGCCCTGTTCGTTTGGCTTACCAGTCACCAGCCAACAGTACTTTTCTCTCAGAACAAACCAGCCACCAAAGAACCCGTCGCCGTGATCTTTTTTTCTCCCGAACAAATCGACCACCACCACCAAAACAAACATGGTGACAACCCACAGCCCTACACCTATTTTCCTCGTATCGAGTCATTTTTATTTCACATACACATTTTAAGACTCGTTTTTCCACAGGATTTTTTCTAATTTTAACTTTATTTTAAAAATTATTCAAAATAACAGTCATTCCACAACTTTCCACCCAATATATTATTTCAACATTATTAACTAAACACCACTCATTGCACGTGAACAATCATTCCAGAGAAATCATGGATGGCAATTCATGATTGCACATTGGTCACTGGAACAAGAAAATGTGAACACCGGTAGAGTTCTTTACCCCGCTGGTGCTAAGTTGACTGGATTAAGCTTATGAAAAGTTTCTAGATATAAGTCAACAAGAACAGGTTTTTCCCTAACGGAAACATATCTGGTGGTAATCACAACGTTTACGAGAACTTATGCATATCACGGCAAAAAAAAAAACTCGTCTAAATTCTCAAAAAAAATCACACATGGAGATGACACGATGATACACAACCTTCTAAAAATATCTTGTCAAATCTCGACTTCGTTTGTGAGATATAAAAACAACAAATTTATATTTTTTATATCTCACAAAAGAAGTTAACTTTGGAAAAGATATTTTACAAGGTTGTGTATCATCGTGCCATCTACATGTGTAATTTTTTGTGTGAATTTGGACGACATTTTTTGCCATGATTTGCACGAGTTTTTACAGAAAGATTGATTTGCATGTATATACATGACCTTTCATGATACTACGTGAACCGCTCTACGTCTATGCTCCCTCCGTTTCAAATTGCTTATCATTTTAATTTTTATAATTTTATTTTGTTATGTATCTAGACATAAATATATATCTTAGATGCATGACAAAATGAATGTAAACGATAATATGAGAATGAAGACTAAAGGCGGCGTACTGCGTAGGAGCGGAAGACTTCGGCCAACATGGCAACTTGGCAAGGGGCAGGAGGGCGTTGATGCCGCGCGCGTCGGGCCCGCACTGTGCACCGGCGCCGCCGCCAACGGCGACCCGTCGTCCGCGCGGTGCCGGGGTCCCGGACTCCCGGGCCCGTACTGCTGCTCCCCCGGCGGAGATCAAGGCCAGGGGCGCCGCGCCGCAGCGTCCAGAACCGGACGCCATCTCCGCCGTACGCTCCCCGACCCGGGGGCAGGCAGGCGTATGCCGGTTAGTCGCAGCTACTACCAGCTGCCTAGCTCTCGGCACGTCCCCCGTCGCTTTGCACTGGCACCATCGGTACCCACGGATACAGGCATACAGCCACCCCACCGGGGGGGGGGGGGGGGGGGACGACGGACGGACGCGTTCGTGCGCGGAGAAATTTGGGTGCGTGCAGTTGTGCTCCCGAATTCTAACTTCTTTTAGTGCGTGTAGCAGGTTGTTAATTTGCGAAGTAAGTAGTCAACTATACTACGTAGCCACCACGTACGGTACCAGAAAAGTGACACCGGTTTGGGTGTGCCGCCGCGCGTCATGATTGTTCGGTACGGGGACGAGCTGGCTGCAGTTCTCGTGTTGCACAAGGACATTATTGGAAGGAAACGAGTCTGAGAGCGATCGGTCTCGTGCGCCGGAGACGGAGGGCGGCAGGGAATCCGGTGGAGGCGCAGGTCGGCCATGGAGCAGCGCAGCGGATTCGTGACCAAGGAAGGGCGCCCCGCCCGGCGAGGCAGTGAATCGTGTGGAGCCCTCTCGGCACTGCGATCGCTGTGTGAGGTGAGCGGGACGAGCCGACGCCCCCGACGAGCCAGAGCGAGCGGGAGCATCCGAGCAAGGTGTTACGAACTCACAAAAGATCTGAGGATACACTAGGTGCTTGTTTGCGAGGGTGGGTCCGGCCGGCCATGCGCTCGTGGGGTGCAGGCTCCTGTTTGCGCCTTGACTCGCGAGCGAGCCCGGCCCTCAGGAACCAAAATTAACATTAGAGCCTAGCTCCCGGGAAACACCGATTTCTATGTTTATCCAGAGCCAGGCCGGCTGTAGCGCGCGTGCGCTCGCGTGGGTCGGTGTGTGCGTTCAAGTCACCTCCCAACCGTGCTTGGACTGATGCGGCGGCGCAGCGCGGTGCGTGACGGCGATGGAGCTCGAGCTCCGGCTCCGCGCGGAAGGTCGGCGGCGCTCCAGCTAGGGGTGCCACGGCCGTCACCGGCACGCGCGGCGACGCACCAGCTCCACCCGGTGCTTCTCCCTCATGTCGTCGTGGTGGCGCATATCTGCCCGTGGCGGAGCTCTTAGTGGACACAGGTGGAGCACATATGCCAACGTGCTCCTATGCTGGCCGCGGGGGCGCACCGCCGCAGGGTACGCTGTTGGGGAATTCAGGAAAATCTGTCACCCTCGAAACGTCGAGTTTTACGAAATTCGTGAAATGAGTTTTCAGGAATCTTCAACCCGCGAAGCTCCGAAGTCGCGAACTTGCGAAGATCTGGAATCTTGAACCTGCGAAGCTCCGAAGTCGCGAACTTGTGAAGATCTGAAGCCTTGGACCTGCGAAGCTCGGGAGTCGCGAACCTGAGAAGATCTGAAGCCTTGGACCTGCGAAGCTCCTGAGGTCGCGAACCTGTGAAGACCCGGAGTCATGAATCTGCGAAACCATGAAATCGGGAGTCTGCGGAATTCAGAAATCCGCTGAAGTTCGAGTTCAGAAGTCGCGGCGTATGAAGATTTCCTGAATGGGGAGACTCGCGAACCAGCAAGAAGCCAAGTCAAAGACGTTGCCTCAAAAAGACATTCTTGTATGTGTTCACATTAGGAATATTCCTTGGATTCGAGGGTACTTTCGGAATGTAAAAGTCCCTTCGTCTCCCTATAAAGGGGGGCAAGGGCACGTGTAAAAGGACTCACAACTTTTGAGGCTTGAGCATTCTTTGGGAGATTTCTTGTCTCCTTTCGCGTCATCTGTGTACTTGAACGTGCTCACTTTCCTTTCTCTCGTGTTCGGGGATCTCATCCGAATTTTCGGATACCCTCAACACACACGAGCACCGAGGATGGAAGCCGGCACCGCCACCATCGCATGGCCGAGCGCCCCTGCCGCAAATCGCTTGGCCGCACCGGCGATGCGGTCCCTTCTCAACTCCGTGAGTAGGGGGCGTCGGTGTTCACCGCCGCGGCGGACTAGGGCACGACGGTGGGTGGGCGGCGAAGCACGAGTCGATGGCACAAGCAGGAGGCACGGCGCTAGGCCGCGCGCGGCGGAGGGACGGCCTCGCCCGCCGACGTTGGCAGCAGCTCGCGGTGCTCGCCCTCACATGTTCGATGAAATGACAAAGAGAACTATTTGTGGGTAACATTACCACATTCTGAGTCTAAGGTGGTTGTATCCATCTGTTCAAACGAGACAAACACAACCACAATCGAGCTCAAGACTCCGATAGACCATGTTGACAAACACAAGCACTTGCACCATTTTGACCAGGCTATGAATGTCCAGGCCATGGCCGGCCAGTCAAGCCGGCGAGGTACACCCTCGCAAACACGCCGTAGGTACTTTCTCACTGCCCGGGCGGGTGGCCCCCAAACCCGTGCTCGGTACTACCCCCTCCAGTCCACTCAACTGCCTTGGCAAGCCGCTATAGAGAAAGGTCTGAACTCTGAACTGATTTGGTAGCTGCAGTCTGCAGAGAGAACGAAGGCTTATCCTCATAATAACTAACCTAGAGTTTCGGAATAAAGTTTGAGAACATTATTTGTTATCAGAAATACTACAAAAGCCTACCATACATTCCGAGATATTTATTTGCACAAGTATTGAAAGAAAGCACAAGCACGGATGCAGAGGCGGAGCCAGAAAGTTAGTTTTTTTTGAATGTTAAGGGGGCCAAACTTGTTAAATTTTCAAAAATTTATTCAAATTTCAAAAAAAATCAATAGAAATTTGACATTCATAGGGGGTGACAGGCCCCTCTCAGCCCCTCCCTGGCTCCGCCCCTGCACGGATGGTCCAAGCTCAAGGTTAAATATAGAAGTCAAACGTCTTGTTCGCTTGGCTTATCGATCACTTCAACAAAAGATCTTTCTCTCGAATAAACCAAACACCAAGAATGAACCAAGAAGATTTTTCTCTCAAAAGTGAGAACAAACCAGCTCCAGCCATCAGCCAACAGCCAAACAAACAGGCTGAAAGGCTCAAAAGTACTTATTGCTACAATTTGCAGCATTCACTGGCATATTAACATCCATGATCCATGCACGGATAGATATTAGTACGCGGACGTGGACATGTACACACAACTTTTGGAAGCAAAGGGATGGAGAACGTAGTGACAAAAGAGTGGCAGCATGTATTAGGACAGGATCACAGGAGCCCCCAATTTTTTCGGTGCTGTAGTCTATGCCGACACACACCAACTGAAAGTATCCAAGATGTAAACTATGGTGCCGAACACATTCATCATCAAGGCATGTACTGCTACTGTCTTGAACAATACATCTGTTCTCCAATAATCAACTCAAGATGGCTGTAAACATTAAAGTTGAATGGTTGAGGCTGGATTTGCCTTTATCTAGAAAAAATGATCAACTCAAGAGCAGTTTAACCCGCTTCGTTTCAAAAATAGAACAGAACAATTTAAGCACTAGAGAACGTACATTTCACAAACATATATATATATATATATATATATATATATATACCAACTAACCCAAACGAATTAATTGACATTATGCAAAGTAAACAAACACAAGCCATCTCTCACCAGTGTCACCTCATCACTCTATATTTCCCCATATAGGAGACCTACTAGAAGGGCAAAAAAAAAACTCTTCACAAAATGGTTAAAACAAACTTCTAGAAACACATAGGATAAGCCCTGGGGGTTTTGAACTTCTTTGCCAGAGACTTAAGTCAATACCCGAACCACCACATGAGCATACCAAGCTTGAGCGAACAGTAAAAAACATGTTTGCTCAAGATATTTTAGCCTAGCGCGCGGTTCGTTCTTGACTTAATCCCTGTGTACCTCACCCCATATATTGGTCTATGCAATACATTTATACTCCACACTATATATAACTTATTCTTCCTTTTTATCTTTCACCACCTCTCAAGCACCAGCAATTTCTTTGCAGCATACGGCCATTTTCTTCTTGCCCCATTTTGTAGAGCTACCATCGACCATCATGGCCTCAAGCTAAGCATTTGACATGGCATCCGGTCTCCAGCCTTTTGCTAGGCCCGCTGGCCGGAATCCACGTCAAATACCTGCTAGGGCGTGACGATGCTGGCCTGGAGGGCGGACTTTATCTTCTGAATTGTGCAGGAGAGCAAGTTGCTGACGGTATCCACTGACTCCACGGTGAGCTTAGCAGTGGGCAGGTTGTTCACCAGGATCTGGAATGCCACGGTGACCAGGGACCCGGTGCTGTTGCTACCAACGCTGGAAGAATGACTGTTCGGCGAGCCCTGGGCAGTGTTGGATGACGGCTGGCTGTAGCCGTCGGGGAGGATGGCAAAGCCGGAGGGGAGGAGGGAGACATACGCAGAGTCACCGCCGTTCATGACAACGTGCATGGACTGGACGTCCACAGGTGCGTAAACCACCAGCGAGCCAGAAGAGTCGGTGCAAGTCTCTTGCAAGATCAGCATGTTGTTCTGGTTGCCACTGGTTGCCTGCAACGTCAGTGTGTATTTTAGTAAAGGAGAGCTGTGAATGCATCAAATTTGAAGGGAACAAATGATAGAACGTCAGTCAACTTCTCTTCTAACTATACAATGAAATGTGTAGAAAAAAGTATAATTAATTGATTCAAGCATTTCCTCTTGTTAGGCAACATCACTGTACACTTGCAAGACAAATAGCATACTATATATATTTTACCACTACCGCAACAGTAATTTAACACCAATTTGCATAAAAGAATCTACTGAACAAGTTTGTAAAGAGATAAATCACTTTGGAGTAAGAATAACTGTCTTCGTAGAACCCCAACGTACACAGATCAATCTGAGATCCCATCAATCAAAATACGTGATAGAATGCACCTTATCAACACAGAAAGAAGACGGATGAAATCAAGGAACGTGTTCAAGTAGGGGGTAAAAATTTTCTCAAAAAAACTTCTCCAATGTTTAACAACAATTTCCTTATGTTTGACAACAATTTTCATGTGTTTCACAACTACAGTTGAGGACAAGACAACAAATGTTACATGCACCCAAGCAACTGTACCCCTTACTAGCCCCACACGCTACTGTTTTTGCTAAACACATGAAATTATTTTGGTTGAAATTTTTTCCTCCCTTATTTAAACGCGGTCAAGAGATAAGTTCAGAGATGGAAGGTTAAAAGGCAGACAAGCTTTGTGGGCAAGGACAAGAGCAGCTACGCAAGCTTCCAAACCCGGCCCGCAGAAAAGCGAATAGCTTGGAGCTTGCTCTCGTGCACCAATGTCAACCTTGCCCTCTGCCCGTTTTTAACCTTTTCTGGTTTGTCCTCTTGTTCATGTCACTATGTCCCTCAACCCATGCAACGCATGCATAGACCCACAAATCCAGCGCATGGCACTGTACTACTTTAAAGCTACTCCAAGAGATTATTCACTAATCACAATGGTACTAAGTGCACGTAGTAAAAGAACGGTGGCCTGTGAGGGAGCAAAGTGTGAGAGAGCTTACATTTGGACGGAGGAGGGAGACAGCGTTGCCGTGGTGCTGGCCCTTGGCGATGTGGTCCATCTCCTGCATGGCCTCGCCGTTGGCCAGGATGTCCCACTCGCCGCGGCGCTGCTCGTCGCGGAGGTAGTCGAACACGCGCTGCGGGGCCGTGGAGGGCAGCCGCACGGACGTGGTGGCGCTCAGCACCACGCCCGGAGGCTCCCCGGGCGCGCCCACGCTCTGCCGCGCCATCATGCGCACCTTCTCCTCCCCTTCGCCCGCGGCACCGCAGTTCCCGGCAGCAGCCCCTCCTCCGCCCTCGCCGCGCCACTCGTCCAGGCGCCGCCACTTCTGCGCGGCCGACGCGCACACGCCCGCGCAGAAGTTGTCCGTCATCCGCTGCGCCAGCTTCAGCATGCTCCTCCGCCCCACCGGCGTTATCGCTGCATCATCATCAATCAATCATCAGTCACATAATCGATCTCACGTACGCACGGCAAAATAAAACGAGACGAAGTACTGATCAGTAATTAACAGCAAGTTGAGTTGCTCACCGGCGTGGTCGCGGGCGGGGAGGGAGTTGGAGCAGAGGATGGCGAGGTACTGGCACTGGCGCTGGAGCGAGGCGAGCCAGCGGCGCGCGCCGAGGGCCTGGCCTGACCGGAGCAGCTGGCGGTAGAGCTGGTGCACCGACGTCTCGTCGTACTCCGCGTGAACCACCCACGTGACCTGCGAGGGATGCGCAAGCGCGCACAGTACACAGAGCGGCGTTAGCTAGCACGGAGTTGCGGCAGCTCCTCCCATGACGCGCGTGCCGTCACGGCTTCCCTTTCCTTCCCCCTCGCGCCGCGCTGGCCACGGCCATCCACTTGCTTTGCCGCCGCGACAGGGCAGTAATGGCGGAGGCAGGTGTGAGGGGGGGGGGGGGGGGGGGTGGCCGGTTGGCCACGGACGTGAGGGAAAGGACGCGCAGGAAACGGCCACGACGAGCGAGATCGATCGCGGGGCAAGGGGCAACACGCCATCGCGCAAGCAGACAAGCGACGCGGCGCGAGCGAACCAACACAGGCGCGCGCGCCGCCCATCATCATCGCCGGCATGAAAAAACAGGGGTGGGCGTGGGGCGTCAGAGAGATTCAGGTCCTGAAGAAATCCCGGTTGACCACTGCAAAAACCCTTACTACCTTATCAGCAGCGGCACTACAGGATAAACGCACAGGAAACGTAGCGGTACCTCGATCCAGTAGTAGGCAGTAGCAGCGCGCACTACAGGATAACGCACAGGTAACAAACAAGATCTAGAGCCAGGTCTCGGGGCTCATGCGACTCGCGACTTGCTTGGATTTTTATAATCGCAGGTCGCATTCGTGCAGGCACAAGCTCGCCACTGACTGACGATCAGACATCATGATCTACCCGGCCCTAAAAAACTGGATCGCGGCGACGACGACTGCGCGAGCATCGCGCCCGCACGTACGGCGCGAGAGGAGGATACGGTGGTAGCGGAAGCATCGAAACTGTTTCAGAATCATGTGATACCCCCCAAAGCCCAGCTACGACGGTAGGCATGCACCAGGCTACAGGTCAATCTCGCCGCGCCTGCGCCGCCGCTGCGCGTCAGGGCGGCACGGAAACCGACTGATCTCCATGACGCACGCACACGCGCCTCGGCCCCGGCGCCCCGGCTACGGGTGAGCATTGACCCGCGCGCGTCGATTGGTGCGCCGGCGCGCCGCGCGGCCGGCCTTGGATGCACTCGCGCGCGCACCCCACACGGCCACAACCCACAGCACGAACGCGCACGCGTCGGGGGCAGCATAAAATACCGGGCCGCCCCGCCGCGCGCCCTAAATGCGCGCGTTAACTCGCCTACTGTAGCCGCCCACATGCCGCTGCGCCGTGCGGATTAAAGGCAGTCGGATCGGACGGCGGTGGAGCAGCAGGAGCGGAGCGCAACCAATGCAGGCCACCACCACCGGTAACGGCCGGGCGGGGCACAGAAGGTGAAGGACGACGTACGCGCGCGTACCTTGGAGTAGCCGTTGTTCATGTCCTGCACGATGCAGCCGGTGGGGAGGAGGCGGCAGCCCATGTACCCGGCGGCGCCGCCGTTCTGTGCGTGGTGGTGGAGGTTGTTGTTGCTGCCGCCGCCGTCGGCGCGGAGGACGGCGTCCACAGAGACGTCGACCACGGCCCACAGGCCCTCCGCGTGCTGCTTGCAGAACCGGAGGAAGACCACCTCCCGGATCGGCACCAGCGGCGACAGCACCTGCAGCTCCGCGTGCATCTGCATGCATCCATCCCACGGCACGTACGCGCGAGTAGTGTGTTAGGAGAGTAGTCGCCAAGACGTGACATGGGCCGCCGCGGCATAGGCAGGCGGCGCGTGCGTTCAATGCAAGGGGCAATGGCATTGCGTGACGGAATAGAACGGGGAGATCGATGACTCACCAGCTGGATTGACCCGCTGCGCGTGCCGCCCATGCCGCTGGAGATGATGTCCGTCGTGCTCGCCCTCGCCACGATGCACGGGAACATCTCCGACCACCGAGCCTGCGCGCGCGCACACACAAAAACCACGAATGCGCGTCGTCGTGTCAATGGCGGCGCGCGGTGGCAGAACTAACGAAACACACGTACTGTCCGCGATTACTACGTACCGCGTCCATGAGGCTGTCGACGAGGTCGACGCTGCTGGTGATGGCGACGCCGGCCTCGCGGGTGGCCTCGGAGACGTACCCGGCGGGGCTCGGCCCGAACACCCTGGCGAACGCGCGGTGGTACTCGTCGTAGTTGAGCGTCTCCAGGCCGCCGCCGCCGTCGGGGCTGGGGAGCCACAGCGGCTCCTCCATCTGCGCAACTTTCATGAGCTCCTCCATCGCGGCGAGCCCGAGCTCGAGCAGGACGCTGCGGTCCACGCCGTCGGCCGCGCCGTGCATGCCGCCGTCGAGGCCGCCAATGCCCGCGGGCAGGCGCATGCCCGCCGAGCCCACGGGGCCACCAGGCAGGCCACCGCCCATCAGGTCGGGGAGCGGGTGCAGCGCCGACGACGCGCCCAGCGGGCCGAGCCCGAAGCCGTTGGTGCCGACCCCGAGCTCGAGGCCGGTGCAACCCTGCAGGGACGACGGCATCGGGCCTCCGGCGGAGGAGATTGGGCGGCCCAGGAACTTGCCGGCGAGCGCGCAGACGCGGTCGAGCTCGTCCTTGAGGCGCGCGTTCTCGATGCGCAGGTGCTGCTCCTCCAGGGACACCTCCCCGAGCACGGCCGCGCCGCCGCAGTTGGCGCAGATGGGGTTGCGCATCGCCTCCCGGATCGTCATGTTCTCCGCCCGCAGCTTGTCGTTCTCCTGCCGCAGCAGCGCGTTCTCGTGCCGCTCGATCTGCGTCTGCTCTCGATCATTTCACGGCGGGACGGCGATGCGGCAGGACACAAAATTGGCGTCAGACACGCGTAGCTGGATAGGCACATGGATCGATTAACTGATCTGTACAGTGCGTGCTCCGAACCTTCATCTGCGTGCGGCGGTTCTGGAACCAGAACTTGACCTGGCGGCTCTCTAGGTTGAGCCGCCTGCTGAGCTCCATCCGTTGCTTCTCGTCGGGGTGAGGGCACTCCTTGAACACACTGCATATGCATAAGATTATTATCGTCAGGTCTAAAAACTCAGGCAAAAAAAAAACTATAGAGGCTCTTGCTCGTGACGTACGCTTCAAGTTCTTGGATTTGCTGCGGAGTGTGGCGGTGGTATCTCTTCTTCTTCTTCCGCGGGTTGCTGTTGTCCGGGTCGAGCTCGTCGCCGGAGGCGCCGTCCACGTTGTCGCTGCCAGACCGGCTGTCGTTCTCGTCCTCCCGTCCGCGGCCCATCGAGTCGCCTTCGCCGGCGCTCCCGCTCCCAGCGCCGCCCATGAGGCCCATACGGCTCATGTCGCCGAGCTGCCCCCCGTCCATGTTGGTTTGCTAGGAACAACAAAAGACGAAAAATAAGGAGGCAGACGAAAAACGAGCACGGGAAAGAATCTTAAAAACCGCAGCGCATGGCGTGTGGGTGGGTTCACTAACCAGCCCGAGGGAGAGGCCGGGGGCGCCGTACCCGCCGGGCTTCGGGATGGGCGGCGCGGCGATGAGGCGGCCGGGGTTGTGCATGCCCGCGCCGCCACCGCCGCCGCCGGCGGCGGCACCGTCGTAGGAGAAGACGCCTGAGCCGGCGCCATCGAACATGCCACCGAAGCTCATCAAGAGCGGTGCGGTGGTGGCCGGAGACGGACTGGAGCTAGAAGGAAAAGACCGGCTCCCCTCCACTACTCCTGGCTAAAAGAAATCCCTGCCGCCCGCGATCCTACCAACCCCTCTCTCTCCCTCCGTCGCGGAGGATCTCCTCAGACCCCAAGGAAATAATTAAATTGTTTATGGGGCGAGAGGGAGGGACGGGACGGGCATGCATTAAAGTAGCCGGAGCGCGGCCTCGCTGCCGCGGGTGAAGCAAATATGGAAGAGAATCATCGAGCCGGACATGGAAAAGAAAGAAAGAAACCCGAGTTGGGGGCGGCACCGGGGGAGCCGCGAGCGCCTGAACTCGACGCCAAAACTCCGCCGCCGCCGTCGCAACGGCGGCGATGGCGACCCCCCTAGGTAGCTAGCTGGCTGCTGAATCCGAAACCCTCAGGCCAAGGTGAAGCTAGCGAGCTGAGAAGAGGAGATCGAGCGGACGGGCAAAGAGGAACGGGGGACGAGGGGAGGACTCGAGAGAGACTAGCCGGCGATGGCTACGGGAGGCGAGGGACGGAGCGGGAGGGAGGTAGATAAAGCGGGGACGTGGAGCGAGTCTACACGATGCCACAGCCAGCGCCGCTCTCGCGGGGGCCGGGGGCGCAGCGGATAAAAGACGAGACGCCGCCGTGGAACTGTGGAAGAGCTCGAGAGGCCCGCGCCGCAGCAGTCTCTCGCTGCGGACCCCGCGCGGCTGGCCGTCGTGTAAAACCAGCGTGAGACCGCGGAAAAGGTGTGTTGTTTCGGAGCGTTTTCGGGGATGGGGGCATGGAAACGAACCAGGCCGGGGGGAGGCACAAAAATCAAGTGGGGCTGACTCGCACACGGAGGCTAGCGCGCGAGAGTCAAATGGCCCCCACCGCCGGTGCAGCGTCACGCTTGGCCGCATGGGCATGTCCCTGACGGCCCCGGTATAAACGTACTCCGGCGCGCGCGGCTCCACTGTTTACTTTCACACCGGGCCACGGATCTGGCAATGGCCAACAGGCGAAGCGATTGTGCTGGGCTGTTGGCTAGCGGCCATGGGAGCACGCACGCAGCTGAGGTCCGAGGCCGAGAGAGCTCGAGGGGACCGCGCGCGGTGCCGGTGATGTGGGTTGTCCCGATTGGATGGACGCCAAGTACAACAGCGACCAATTTTTATGCTTCAAGAGAGATGGAGACGGGGAGCGGGGGAGGAGGGGGAAAAAAGGACTTGGGGTTCGCTGTCAGCCGTGCTGTAGCTAGCCTGCGGAGGGGGAGGCGCGAAAATGCGGTGGAAAAAAGCGAGTGGCACGGCGAGGAGAGGAAGGAGTAGGAGGGAGGGGAGGCCGGAACAGAAAGGAGCACCCTGTTCGTTTGGCTTATCAGTACTTTTCTCTCAGAACAAATCGCCCACCAAAGAACCGGGCCAAATAAAGATTTTTCTCTCGTAACAAATCGCACCGGCCCATCGCCCACTAGCCAAACGAAAAGGCTGGAGGTGAGGGGGAACCTGACGGGGACTTGTCTGTCACGGGCGTCGTGGGTGTTGGGCCGCCTTCTTTGGGCCGGGCCGGCTTCGGATGGGCGGCCGGCCGGCATTCATCAATCGGGCGCGGGGGGGGGGGGGGGGGTCGGGCGTACGGGTGTCCCGACTCCCTCCCCGGCACGGCGCGGGGAAATGGCCGGCGTGCCCCCGCGCGGCGAGGTGTTGGCCGGGCGTGACGGGGGCGGGGGGCGGGAGCGCGCGGCAATGCGGTAAATGAGGCGCGGCGGCGGCGCGGGTCCGGGTCGGTGGGTTTTTTCGGTGGTGCGGCGTCCGGGAGGCGGAGGCGGTGCGAGGCGAACGGGCCGGTTCGCTCGGCCGGTTCGGTTGGCACGGACACCCCGTTCGTTTGGCTTATCAGCCACTATAGATGTCCAACGGGCCGGCCCGGTCCGCCTGTGGCCCGCTCGGGCCGGACCGGGCCAGCTGAAAGTGCATCTAGGCCCCTAAGTGGATTTTGGTGAATTGAATGACAAGGCGATTAAAGGACTAATGTTTTTGTTTAAGATCGTGAGCAGGTTTTCATTATATATTCATGAGCTACTTTTGAGGTATTTTAATTATGGATGTATTTTATGGCTCACATCTACAAAGATATGAATATGGTGCAAGACTTCATGAGTTTATTGAAAGAGAACAAGATGATGAGTATACACTTCATGGTTCTAAAAATGGAAGCTTGCATATCCGTTGTCAATCAAGATCAAGCATTTGAAGCGGGACTTTCAAATGAAGGTTAATTGCGTGTGAAGCAAAGTGGAACTCAAAGTGGATTGGATAAGTGATGAAGAGATCAACCGAGATGTCTAGGGTGAGGGACTAAGCAATCTTTGGGGCCGTAGCTAAGCCGCCATAAGTGTTTTGCTAGGGTGAAGGTCTAGCATCCGTGGGGTCTTCAAGTATCATATTCAAACCTTAACAGAGGGAAGCTTTGCAAGTCATCAACTCGTTAAGATTGGCAACATGGAGTGGCCATGGATCCAAGTGTGCATTCTTATGCTATATGGAAAGATCCTAAGTCACTAGCTCAAGTATGGACATGCTCAAGTCAAAGGCTATGTTGAAAGCCCTCAAGTGGTTATCGATCAAGTATGGCAAGAATTGAAGTTGTTCAAGCTCAAGAGGTCATCAAAACTCTTTTACTCTTTTCTTGAGTTTAGGTACGCCGTACTATCAAGAGGGATGCAACTTAGCAAGTTGACCAAGTCAAAGTGCTCTCTAGTTGACCTAAGTGAGATCTAGCCCTTGAGTGAGCTAACTAACCCTCCTAACCTAACCTGGGTCATTTCATCTTGGTGGTGAAGTGCTAGTTTCTTTAAAAGGGGTTTTGGGGGCAACTCGGGGCCTGACCGGTCTGACCGGTCAGAGGCACCGGTCTGACCGGTGCCGCTAGCCCAACGGCTAGTTTTTCATACACCGGTCTGACCGGTGTAGGGCACCGGTCTGACCGGTGCCACCCGGGGTCTAACGGCTAGTTTTCTTCTTTGAGGGGTATAAATACCCCAAGCCCTCTTCAGGTGAGGGTTGCTGCTTCTAGTGTTGTTGCTGAGATCCCAAGCCATTTCTAACTAGCTCTAAGCCTTAGTGGCTCTCCCCAACCATCTCTTTGTGAGATTTGTGGATTCAAGCCATCTTCTTTGTGTTGGGTTGAGAAAGTGAGCCTAGGAGTGACTTTGTGAGCTAACAAGAGCAGGTTCCATAGCTTGAGCACTTTGGTTTCGTGTCTACAAACTTTGGTGCATTTGTTACTCTTGGAGGTTTGCCTCCTAGACGGCTAGGTGTCGCCGGCTAGCTCCCAAGGTTGTGGTGAGCAGCGGGAAGTTTGTAAGGGCTGCGATCTTGCCTCTCCGTGGAAAAGATCACCTTAGTGGAAAGGAGGAAAGTGGTTGAAAGAGACCCGGCTTGTTGTGGGAATTGTCCCTTACAAGCTCCTCAACGGAGACGTAGCCATTCCTCAGTGGGTGGTGAACTTCGGGAAACAAATCCTTGCTTCTTTGTGTGGTTTGACTCTCTAAGTTGTATTTCTAGCATATTTCATTTGCTTCCGCTTCGATCTACTTGGGTGTGTTACTTGTGTGTGCAGGGCTCATTACTCTGCTTGTGATCATCTACAAAAGCCACACCCTGAGTTTGGTTCGTGCTAGAAGTCAAGAGGTGCTTGAAGTCGTTTGTGCAGGTTCTCTGTGCTACACCGGTCTGACCGGTGAGGCGCACCGGTCTGACCGGTGTCATCTGTGAAGACCAGTGCTTGACCGGTCTGACCGGTCACCACCACCGGTCTGACCGGTGGAGCACTGTCAGCTCAAGTACTGTGGGGGAAAAGTTTAATTTGGTCGTCACGCCTATTCACCCCCCCCCCCCTAGGCGACATCAAGGTCCTTTCACCAGCCCGCTGCGGGCCGCTACGGGCTACGGGCTACACGGGTCGGGCCACCTATGGACACGGGTCGTGACCTCGGCCCATGGCCCGGTCCGTGGGTCATTTAATCGGCCCACGGGCCACTCGGGCCACTGATCCACGGACCGGGCCACAGCCCGCCCGTTGTTTCAAACTTCAAGCTAACAGTTTCAACAGGGAATTTTGAAACAAACTTCAAAATAACATGTTTCAACAGGGAATTTTAAAACAAACAGGACAATATGGAAATTGAAAAATGATGAATATGAACTTGTGCAATGCTGCCTCATTAAAAACCTTTCTAGGTAAACCCACCCTTGTGGGATAAACCCTAGAAAGGAAAAGAGTACAGCAAGTTCATATTCATCATATATATATAGTTCATAGATCGAAGTCACAGATTCACAATTTCATTACAATGGCCATCATGTGGCAAGCTGGCAGCAAAACTGCAAAAGAAATAGGCCTAAGCTAAAGAAGTTCATCTCATGACTCATCTCAGACTTGCAAAATACTAGTTCCAGACTTCCAGTCCAGGATCCCTGCACATCACAAAGTAACTTGATCAGACTATGATTTCACATAGCTAGCTCATGTTTCACAAATCAACAAACTTACCTTTAGTTCTCTAGCCACCTCTTCCTCTCCCGCTGCTGCCTCCTCTCCCGCTGTTGGTGCCGGTGCTTTGCCGGTGGACGGTGACGTTGTCGGTTGCGGTGTCTTCATCTTCAGGAACAACATCACCACCAACCTTCATTGTCTTGAATAGCTGAACCAGTTCTGTATCCTCAACCGTGTGCTGCGCTTTCCTTTTAGCTTGGTCCCAGTCATCTCCACATGCTCTGGCAAAAGGCGACGACGCCGTTCTTCGAGTATTCTACCTGTCAAGCTAAAACAAGACTCGGAAGATACAGTAGAAACAGGTACAGCTAGTATATCACGAGACATAATACACAGTATTGGATAAGATAGCTTATGCTCACGCCACCAAAGAAGAATGTCAAAGTTGGAGTCACCCCATGGGACAGGGTCATTGTCAAGGTAAGCTGTGAGCTCATTTACAGCACCAGTAGATGGAGTAGAGGATGAGAATCTGTCAAAGATCCTCCCCCATCTGTTACCTGAACCAACTAGAGGAACACCAGGTCTTTGAGCCCTTGTTGTACCTGCACTTGCACCATACCTTTGCTGATACTTGGAAAACAATCTGGTCAATGCATCTTTGGCATCACCATAACATAGAGAATAATCAGAACCAGTTGCATTACCAAGTAGATCTAAAGTGCACTTGAACCCTTGCATCTTACTGTCGTATGGACCTCCCTGGGCCCACTACCTCGGTGGGTACCAGGACCGACTACTCGGTGGGCCCCTGGGGCTACCCGGCTTGCGCTACACGGCATCTGAAGGCGTGGAGCACAAGGACAGCAAAGGAGTAGTACTCGGTTAGGACTCTGTACACGTTCCGCACTGTGTAGAGGTCTCCTAGACGTACTCGGCTAGTACTCCTGCTCTACTCCGACTTGTAACCCTGCCTCCCGGACTATATAAGGCGAGGCAGGGACCGATCTCTAGCATCGCATCTCAATCCTCTACAACCCACGGCGCACTATTGCACCATCTTGTAATCGTGCCCTATCAATCCGTAGCTACGCGGCATACGGGACGTAGGGTATTACGCACCTCGCGGCCCGAACCTCGTCTAAATTGTGTGTCGCGTGCCTCTTCCTTCGAGTTACCGATCTCGGCGAGTCACATTCATCTACTTCGGGTACTCCCCGTAGTAGGTTGCCGGTCCAAAACACCGACAGCTGGCGCGCCAGGTAGGGGCTCTCGCTCGAGATCACATGGCGAACTCGACGGCTTCCGTTCTCATCAAGCCAACCGTCGCCTTCAACCACGGCGACACCTTCGTCTTCGGCGCCTGGGTCTGCACTGCTGATGGCGCGGGCTCCTTCCAGCGCCGCTTGATCATGCAACCCGACTCGAGGACGGGCCTTGTGACGCTTCCCGAAGTCGTCACGGGCAAGCTCGCCGGCAAGTTCGGCGAGATTTCGCTTTCCAACCTCCACGCTGACTTCGAGCTCGAGTCCGTCTCCAACTCGAACCCGACGTCGCCATGGGCCATCGCATGCGAGCCGACTCCTCAGCCATCGCAGGCGGTCCCCTCTCCACGCCAGCGCTCTGCGCGTGGCCCTCGCGCTCCCAGCCCGGGCCCGCACGGAGGCTTCGCACCACGCCGGGCCGGCAAGGAGCCCGCAACCGAGTACAACTCGGACTCCGACGCCGCCCCCAACCGCGTCTCGGACTCCGACCCTCTCTCCGAGTTCTTCTCGAACCCGACTACGAGTTCGACTTCGGGTCGGACCCTGAGGAGCCCGAGTCCGAAGACGACTCCTCTGAGCTTCCCTTGTCGGGGCCGGCCTCCGGCCGGTTATAAGATCGACGCCGGCCGGAAGATACGTCTACTGGCCAGACCGCAAACCTGCTGAGCTGACAAAGGACTCACGCTACGTCGCCTACATCGACTCGCTACCGTTCCAGGAGGGAACACCACTAGCCCAGGCTGACTCGAACACACCAACTGAGGTGGCACCTTCTGAGCCAAGCTTGGGTACCCCCGACCGTCAAGTCTTCATGGCTGCCGGCGACACCCCGGGAACCTCAGGCACGGCCGCAGACAAGTACTTGGAGGACATCTCCGCAGACGAGCTGTCCGCGATGCCCCGCGGACGAGACCGACGCCAACGGGGACACCGGCGCGAACGTAACAGGAAGCGCAACGAACGACGCCGGCGGCTCAGAGACAACCTTCCCATCCGCAACCTTGCGGAAGCTCTCGGCGCGGTTGAGAGCGAGTCCACACCACTCCCGAGCGAGTGCCTCATGTCGATCACGGCGATCGCACGCCGGAGCTCGGGGCATACGAGCTGGGGAGGTCATCGCCAAGCTCGCTGAAGAGGCCTACTTCATGCGGGTAGACAAGAGAGTCAGCCAACCTCCCCCCGCCTAAGCCTCGCGACAACGAAGCTACAAGTCGCGGTGCCGACCCCGGTCCCCTAACCGTACTCGGGGGCGACATTCGGCCTAACCAAACCGTCGACGCTCCACCGCCGGCGGACCCTCACGACAAGATAACGTCAACCGAGAAGTCGTCCCCCACCATGCTCCGGCCGGTGGCGGCGGCAACGACCCCGACGGCGGCGGCGGCGGCGGCGGCGGCTCCAACCATGGAGCCAACAAGAAGGCCGGAGGCGGCGGCGGCCGCGGCGGCCGCGGTCACGCGCATAGCCACGCCTCCGGCGCCTCTCACGGCGGGTACGATGCTCGCCGCAGAATCGAAGAGTTGCGGCAGAAGAAGTCGACGACCGCCGCTGAAGGCGACGGCTTCCCTGCCTTCTCACCCCGGCTTCGCAACCTGCTCCTCCCCGACAAGTTCAAGCCTTTGGGGATCACCAAATACGACGCAAAGCAGGATCCCATCCAGTGGCTCCGATGCTATGCTCTCTCCATCGAGAACGCTGGCGGCAACAGCGACACCAAGTGCCTCTACTTCCCCTTCGCTCGGACCAAGCCCCACTCACGTGGCTCGAGTCGGCCGGACAAGCACTCAATCGACAAGTGGGACCAGTGAAGGAGCGAGCTTCACGAGCAACTTCGCGGGCGCCATGGGCCGCTCGGGTACTCGCATGGACCTTGCCATGATCAAGCAGGAACAAGGCGAGACCCTCCGCAAGTACATGCGCCGCTTTTTCGACAAGCGCGCTACCGTCGTGGACGTCACCGACAAGGAGGTCATCTCAGCCTGGGCGTTCGGGTTACCCGAACCAATCGGGTCGGGTAATTCGGGTAATAGAAAGTTCGGGTAATACAATCTTCAACCCGAAATCAGATCCAAAATTACATTACCCGCAACCTCGGGTACCCACAGATTCGGGTTCGGGTTCGGGTTTACCCATTTTACCCGAAAAAATAAAATAACAGTAAATACTCAATCAGTATAGGAGTTTTACATAGAATTAAAACAGTCATTCGGTGATTCGGTCAATCATCGGTTATCGCAAACATTGTAATTTAGTCTTGTGCAAAAATGCAAACCACACCACGGTGCACGGTACCACAAGTCCACACCACCATGGTCCATGGCACACGGCCACACACACGGTCACAAACTCACAATTACACAAATATAGTTCATAGTCGCATAGATAATATTGTCTTGAACTACTGCGCCATGCACCAACCACCAAGCATTCAAAATAAAATTTTCAAGCCTTCGGGCTTCAAAAAGGCGTCAAATCTGCCGCCATACTCCGGTGTACTAGCACCATACTCCGGTAGTCCGGTCCGGTCTACACTCTACGGTTAACAAGAAATAGCCAAATATTTTGTAGTTAGTAGAGATACTAATTATCCTACACTTTTGACTAAGAAATATGAGCCGCAATCATGCATATACACGGAGGTGTCAACACTCAACGATCACGACGGGATGGTCATTCTTTTTTTCTTTGCCACCAAATTCTTCTATCCATTCTGTAAATGCACATTATGAATGTCAATAATCATATGATTTCTTGAGTTTCGACAATAGCAAATTGACAAATGTAAGCAAGTAAGGAAAAATGATACCTTTTTCTACGTTTTCCAATTCCTCTGTGATTTCTGTTATGTCAACAGTAGGCCTACGAAGCCAATCCTGCGTGCAAACTAAAGCCTCTAACATGAATGGAGTAAGAGAAGTACGGAAGTCATCCATAATACGCCCAACTGTGCTAAAAGCGGATTCTGACGCTACACTTGTTATGGGTATAGCAAGCACATCACGAGCCATGTGACCCAATACAGGAAACCTATTTGAATTGACTTTCCACCAAGCTAGAATGTCGATTTCCTTTTCTGGGTCCTCAATTTCTTCTACAAGATACTTCTCAAGTTCAGATTTATTTGAGCTGGTAGAACAGTTGCTTAGTTTCATCCTTTTGGCAATTTTCTCTCTAAGCATTCCTCCTGTTCCTTCCTTAGGTCGTTCATCATCAACGGATTGAGCAATTGTTTGTTCACTTGGAGAATACATGTTCTTATATTCTTCAAACAACTCTCTCACACAAGTATTAATTGCTGCCCAAACCAATTGACCTCTTTCATTACCAAATATCTCTTCAACAGTCAGCTTTGTGTACATAGAAAGCTTATACCTTGGATCAAGGAATGCAGCCACAAATATTAATAAGTTGATGTTCTCCTTCTCCTTCTCCTTTTCCTTCCCCCTACCCTTGCTCCGCCCTTTATCCCTATCTTGGTCTTGTTGCTGTCCTTTCTCATTGTCCTTGCTTTGTTGGTGTGCCAAAGTCCCCAATATTTATCAAATTTCTCTTTCATTCTCTTCCCCATTGTTACTTGCAAGTCATCTTCACTTGTTCAACCATGCTTGAATCAAGAGACTAACTTCTCCAATCTCATGAAAGAAAGTGTTACTAGTGACTTGTAGAGTAGAAGAGATACGATCCGTGAGGTCATGGAAACGCTTTAGAAATTGTGCCATCTTCTTTGCAGTCTCCCAATCATCTTCATCAGGATGTCCAATACCATCTTTTGCTTCAGAGAGATCAATAACATAATTACTGTCATCATCAACTAACCTTAAGAACACTTTCTCATACACAATTGCAGCCTTCAACATGTCATGTGTGGAATTCCACCTTGTTGGAACATCAAGTTTCAAAAACCCTTTGCTGACCACTTTCTCTTCCTCAGCAATTTCTTTAAACTTGACCAATCTTGAAGTCCCATTTTTTATATATCTAACAGCAGCCCTAACACGCTTAATAGATGGGTCCGCTTCTTGCAAGCCATCTTTCACAATCAGATTCACAACATGAGCTCCACACCTCATATGCATAAACTTGCCCTTGGCAATGTTGGTTTTCTGCAACTGCTTCCTCAAGTAATCAACACCACTGTCATTGGCACTAGCATTATCCACTGTTATAGTCATTACTCTATGCAAACCCCAGTCATCTAAGCATCTTATCAAGTTCTTACCAATATCTTCCCCCTTGTGCCCCTTTATCTTGAAAAAACTTATCACTTTCTTATGCAACTTCCAGTTTTCATCAATGAAGCTTGCTGTAACAGTCATATATGGGTCTTGAACCTGAGAAGTCCAGCAATCTGTTGTCAAGCACACTCTCTGACAAGAATTTTTGAAGAACTTCTTCAGCTTGGCTTTCTCTTCGAAGTAAAGACGAACAATGTCCCTTGTGCAAGTTCTTCTAGATGGAGGTTCGAAACGAGGACAAGCTTTGGCTAGAAATTTTGTTAAGCCGGGCTTCTCACCAAAACAAAAGGGCTGCTCATCTTCTATTACCATCTGAGCAAAGGCCTCTCTAAGTGCAGCTTGATCAAACCTCCAAGTGGTAGGAGCTTCCCCATGAGCTGCTTGCAATATGCTTTGCTTTGGGTCCTTGTTGTGTACATGAGGATTGCGCTTGCATATGTTGAAATGTTTCTTCAATGCAGATGTTCCATGTTCCCTCGTGCCAGCCTTGATTTCACGATGGCAATATTTGCACCGTCCAGCCTTCACTTGTCCTTTCTCATCCTTAATCTTGTCAAAATGTTGCCAGTACTCAGACCTTGATGCTATCAGTTTCTTCTCAACTGTTTGAGTTTCATTTTCCACATCAATGACCACCTTCTGGTCCTTCTGAACTGCTGCTTCAGTATCGCCATGGACCTGAGTCAAACCTAGTGAACCAATATTATCTGGTTCTGGCATCTGCAAAAAAAAAGACTGATCAAACATTTAAACAACATGTATGCTCAGTACGCTTACTATAAAATAGAAAACAAAGTAGTATCAGTAGAACTCCTTGACAGTAACAAAATAATCATAGAAATTGTATTCTAAATGACAAAATAATCATAGAACTCAAGGGAGAATAGTGTAATTATTGATTACAGTACAAAAGACAGTAATATCTCAAAAGTTCAAGCACCAAACTTGGTTCCTTAAGCTCCCAATAACAGCAGCGTTTTTATTGATCAAATCATTTTGTTTAGAAATTCGAGTCCTTACAGGTGATAAAAGGGATCTTCTAAGGGCAAATGTTGTCCACAGCATAAAGTCTGCTATTTAACATCAATTGACAGGATCAGCTAGGTTACTTGAACCAGTGGCTGCAACTTGTACTCTGCCCTTTTTGTGGAAGGGAGGGAGAGGGGGAGTTGAATGACATTTGACAAGCATTGTGTCCACCGAGTTAAAAAAACTGGGCTACTAATACCTTCAAAATATAATTCTGGTTCCTGCACTTGGGTAGGGACCAGTTGCACAATAAACCCATCAAAGGAGTGAGATGATATGCCTGATTTTATCCTGCCAATAAATGCCTCCTAATTGTACATGTAAATCTACTAATCTGGCAAACTACGCAGGCAACACTACCCAATGGTAAACAAGTGTTACTAGACTCAACACTATACCCTAGGGAAGCTAGAACTTAAGGGAGAAATTCCCGTTACCTCTTGTGCTAATAAAATTGTTTTCACTCAAATGAAGCCCAGAAAAAATGATCTATAACGATATGTGAAGACGAGTAATATCTCAAAAGTTCAAGCGAGCAAACCTTGTTCCTTAAGCTCCCAATAAAAAGGGTCTTCTAAGGGCAAATGATGTACTCCACAAAGCATAAAGTCTGCTATTAACAAAGAATTGACGGGATCAGCTAGCTTACTTAAACCGGTTGCCATAACTTGTACCGCATAATTGCGATTAGACCATGTAAATGGACCATATATGCTACAAAATTGCTAGTAGGTGGTGGACAGACAAACAAATACATACAACTTAATGTAACTTTAGAACCATCAAAGGAGTGAGATGATATGCCTGATTTTGTCCTGCCAATAAATGCCTCCTAATCTACCAAAGGCCGCAGCCCGCCCGGCTCCGGGAAAATTCGAAAAAATTATATGATGTTGTCCTCGTGTTTAAATTATGCTAACTCAAGCTACAACGTTCCGTGTTGTTATACCTCTGTTTTAATGTGACCGATTCTTGCTTCCAATTGAGTGCTCTAGAAAGGCCATATCAAGAAAACATATTGTTCACTCACAAGTACGGGAACAAACAATCTTTTACCGATTAAAATTGACAATTACAAGAGGAGCACCTTGATTCGGACACATGTAAATAGGGTTAGGGATTAGAGAATACTAACATTGCGTGAGGATTCGGATGTGCCGGCCGTCCTTCAATCTTCAACACGCGCCGTTGGTGTCAAGTTGTCGCGAGAGATGCGAGAGGCCGCGCGCCCGCGCCTGTGTGCCTCGAGGGCGGCCTCCCGGTGTCCTTCGCCGTCCACGGGGGACGACGGCGCGTCGTCCTTCACGGCTTGCACGGGAACGACGGCGCGTCGTCGGGCCTCCCCCTCCGGTCCGGGACTCGGAGTTTGGAAGCTTGGAAGCGGCGGCCGGCGGCTAGGTTTATACGGAGAGGAGAGCGGTGAGGAGTCGCCATGGGGAATTGGGATGCGGGGCGCGGCGCGGCCGCGTCCGCGTGATGAACCGATGGAGTCGAGGTCGAGGAACGAGGAGTCGAGCGACGGAGTCACGGAGCGACCAACTTCGGGCGCCCGCGTCCCGCGTGCGCGTGGGGACCGGGGCCCGGGGGAGTCGAGCGGTGGCCGCCGGCGGTGGGGGCCGGGAGTCCGGAAGTCAGTCTGGGAGTCGAGCGGGTTCGGGTCTTCGGGTACCGGGGTTCTCAACCCGAAATACCCACAAAAACTTCGGGTTTTATGATTCGCAACCCGAAGAGAACATGGGTAATGCGGGTTCGGGTTTTTTGGGTTCGGATCCGGGTTTTTCGGGTTCGGGTAATGGGTAGCGGGTAATATGCCCAGGCTGAAGGTCATCGACCTCTTCCAGGACGGGCTCTACCATCGCCGCACCTTCGAAGACTTCGGCCGACGCCGCCCCAAGTCCATTCCCCACCTCAAGGACATGATCACGTCCTGGGCGGACGAAGAGGACAAGGCCAACGCCAAGTACGACGCCATCCGCGGCAAGTCCAAGCAAAACCAAGGTGGCGGCAGCAGCAGCAATCCAAACCAAGGCGGCCGCAACAACAACAACAACAACAACAACTTCTCGGGTTCCAACCGCAAGCGCAAGCCAGACAATACCGTCGCGGCTATCCAGCGCCCTCCGAAAGGGAACTCGAAGAAGAATTCCGGCGGGTTCAAAGACCTGCTGAAGGAGAAGTGCCCGTGGCACCCGAACGGCAACCACACCACCGAGCCAGTGCTACCGGCTCGGGCATGCACTCAAGGATACGCCGGAGCCACCGCACCCTCACGATCGGAAGAACAAGAAGAAGGACGGCGACGACTTCCAAGAACCCGAGAAGACCGTCAACGTCCTCTTCGGCGGACTACCCCGCCGGCGGGGAGCGAAGGCTACTCGCCGTGAAGTGATGTCCATTGAACCGGCGGTTATGACCCCTCTCGGGTGGTCGGAGACACCCATCACCTTCTCCCGCGCGGACCAATGGACCAGCTTCTCCGAACCAGGACGTTTCCCTCTCGTCCTGAAACCAACAGTGGCGGACTCTAAGCTCAACAAGGTGCTCATCGACGGCGGAAGTGGGCTCAACGTCCTCTTCACCAAGACTCTGAAGAAGATGAACCTTGACGTCACCCCCATGCTCGACAAGAGCAGCATGCCTTTCTACGGCATCGTCCCAGGCAACGCGGCTATCCCACTAGGCTCAGTGGTACTGCCAGTTACCTTCGGGGCGTCTCGCGACAACTACCGCACCGAGTACATCAAGTTCGAGGTCGCGGATATCGAGACTTCCTACCATGCCATCCTCGGCAGACCGGCCATCGCCAAGTTCATGGCGGTGCCCCACTACACATACTTGGTACTCAAAATGCCAAGTCCAGCTGGCGTACTCTCCCTCCAGGGGGACTTGAAGATCTCTCACGACTGCGATACAGAGGCCGTGGTGATCGCTTCAACGAATCAGGTACCCACCCCAATGATGGAAGTCTATGCCGCGTCGAAGAAGCTTGCCACAAGCGAACTCGACATCCCAGAGAAGTCTGACAGCGCCAACAAGCCTCGGCCACCCGAGGAGGTGCTCACCAAGCCGGTCGACCTCGGAACAGGCGACCCCACCAAGACCACCACCATCGGGGCCGGCCTCGACCCCAAATAGGAAGACGCGCTCATCAGCTTCCTTCGGGCTAACCGCGACATCTTCGCGTGGAAGCCGACGGACATGCCGGGAGTGCCCGGGGAGCCGATCGAGCACCGCCTCAACGTCGACCCAAAGGCCACCCCTAAGCGACAACACCTCCGACGCTTCGCCGACGACAGACGGGACGCCATCAAGAAGGAGCTCGCCAAGGCGCTCGGCTGCCGGCTTCATCAGAGAAGTCTTCCATCCTGAGTGGCTCGCCAACCCCGTCCTCGTCCGCAAGAAGAACTCGAACGAGTGGAGGATGTGCGTCGACTACACCGACCTCAACAAGCACTCGCCCCCAAGGACCCCTTCGGGTTGCCGCGGATTGATCAAGTCATCGACTCCACGGCGGGGCGCGACCTACTCTGCTTCCTCGATCGCTACTCCGGGTACCACCGGATCGCAATCAAGGAAGAGGACCGAGAGAAGACCGCGTTCATCACCCCGTTTGGCGCGTACTGCTACACGACCATGTCATTCAGGTTGAAGAACGCCGGCGCTACCTACCAACGGGCCATCCAAGCCAGCTTCAAGCGGCAACTCAACAAGAACGTCGAGGCCTACGTGGATGACGTGGTTGTCAAAACCAGGGACTCCAATACCCTCATCGACGACCTTGAAGAGACCTTCGCATCGCTACGCGAGTACCGCTGGAAGCTCAACCCGAACAAGTGCGTCTTCGGCGTCCCTTCGGGCAAACTACTCGGCTTCATCATCAGCCAGCGCGGCATCGAAGCCAACCCCGAGAAGATCTCCGCCATCACCAGCATGAAAGCTCCCACGAGCATCAAGGACGTCCAGAAGCTGACGGGGTGCATGGCGGCATTGAACAGATTCATCTCGAAGCTAGGAGAACGGGGTCTCCCCTTCTTCAAACTACTCAAGCACCACGAGAAGTTCGTGTGGACCGCGAGGCGGACCAAGCCCTTGCCCGGCTCAAGGACTTCCTGTCGAAGCCACCAGTCCTCACGGCTCTCTACAAGGGCGAGCACCGCTTGCTCTACCTCGCCGCGACTACTCACGTGGTCGCATCTTGCCATCGTCGTCGAGCGGCGGGAAGACGGCCACGCCTACCCGGTCCGGCGCCCGGTCTACTTCGTCGGCGAGGTTCTATCGAGTCCAAGGCTCGCTACCGGCCCCGTGCGAGGCTTCGTACGCTCTACTCATCACCTCGCGGAAGCTACGACACTACTTCCAGGAGTACTCGGTTTCCGTCGTCACCGACTACCCGCTCGGCGACATCCTGAGGGACCCAGACGCCACCGGAAGAATCTCCAAGTGGGCTGTCGAGCTCGGCGCCCTCACCATCGACTTCAAGCCACGCGCCGCCATCAAGTCGCAGGCTCTAGTCGACTTCATGGCGGAGTGGCGGGAGAACCAACTACCCACTCCCACCGTGCGACCAGAGCATTGGGTGATGTACTTTGACGGCTCACTCAACCTCGAGGGCGCAGGCGCAGGGGTACTCCTGATCTCTCCAACGGGCGAACAACTCAAGTACGTCCCGCGATCTTCCGGAAGGTCTCAAATAACAAAGCCGAGTACGAAGCCCTCCCGCACGGGCTCCGCCTCGCGGCTTCACTTGGCATCAAGCGGCTACTAGTCTACGGCGACTCCGCGATGGTCATCAACCAAGTCAACAAGTCCCGGGACCGCAACAAGGAGAACATGGACGCCTACGCCTAGAAGTCCGCAAGCTCGAGAACAAGTTCTACGGTCTCGAGTTCCATCACATCGTCCGCGACAACAACGTTGCGGCGGACGTCCTCTCGAAGCTTGGATCCACCCGCGCCCAAGTACCGCGCGGCGTCTTCGTCCATGAGCTTCACGCGCCATCCATCCCGGAGCCGGCGCCACCGACCACCGCCCCCGGCTCATCAACCAGGCCGGGCGAGGAGGTCATGATGATCGACGTGGACTGGAGGCAACCCTTCATCGACTACCTCAGCGAGCAGAAGGTTCCCTCCGACAAGAACGCAGCCGAACAACTCGTCCGCCGCGCCAAGTCTTACGTCCTCGTCGGCGACAAGCTTTACAAGCGGGGCGCATCTTCTGGAGTACTCATGAAGTGCGTCCCCCATGAAGAAGGCAAGGACATCTTGGAGGAGATCCACAAAGGCGTCTGCGGTAACCACGCGTCCTCACGTACGCTGGTCAGCAAGGCCTTCCGGCGAGCCTTCTACTGGCCCACAGCTCTGGGCGATGCCGAAGAACTCGTCAGAAGGTGCCAAGGATGTCAGTTCTTCGCCAAGCAGCAACACGTCCCTGCCTACAAGCTAGTCACCATACCGCCAACCCGGCCCTTTGCCCGCCGGGGGCTCGACATGATTGGGCCACCGCCAACCGCGCCGGGAGGATTCAACGGGGGTACCGGTGGCTATCGACAAGTTCACCAAGTGGATCGAAGTCAAGCCGGTCACGTGCCCCAAGGCGACGAGTACTCGACTTCCCGGATGAACTCGTACACCGCTACGGGCTACCCCACCGCATCATCACGGACACCGGGGTCCAACTTCAACAATCACCAGTTCTGGGAGTACTGCGAGAACAGCGGGATCGACGTCAGATACGTCTCCGTCGCCCATCCACGGGCCAACGGACAAGTCGAGCGCGCCAATGGGATGGTGCTCGACGCCCTCAAGAAGCGGCTACACGACGCTGCTAACTCAAAAGGGAGCAAGTGGATCAAGGAACTACCCAACGCACCCTGGGGGCTGCGGACTCAACCATCCAAGCCAACGGGGCAATCCCCCTACTTCCTGGTCTACGGCTCCGAAGCCATCCTCCCTGCCGATGTCATATGGAACTCGCCAGCAGTGGAGCACTACGACGAAGGCGTCTCGGAAGACGACGGACGAGTTGATATCGACGACCTCGAAGAAGCTCGCTGTGCCGCCCTCGTCCAATCAGCAAGGTACCTCGAGGGTATCCGACGCTACCATGACCGCAACGTCAAGGAACGCTCCTTCAACGTTGGAGATCTTGTCCTCCGCCGTATCCAGAACACGGAAGGACTTCACAAGCTCAGCTCCCCCTGGGAAGGCCCCTTCACCGTGGCTAAGGTGACCGGGCCAGGCTCCTACCGCCTCCAAACACTTGAAGGCGAAGAAGTCAACAACTCGTGGAACGTCGACCAACTCTGTCGATTCTACGCCTAGTCTGTTCGACTACCCCGGGGTTCAAGTCTACACGACTACTTCAACACCCCTTGCCGCAAGCGACCCTACGGGTCCTGGCTCCAAGTCTCCGGACTACTCTCCTCCAGGTCCAGCCCGTGCGGCTACTTACGGACCCTGGGCTGCGACGAGCATCAAGGACTCTAGCAGCGGTCTATCAAGAGACCACACTCCAAGATCCAGCCCCACGGCTACCTACGGATCTGCGATCCAGCCTCAACGGCTACCTACGGATCACCAGCTGCAAGCGGCTACCCGCTCCAGCTCCTCTTAGCTGTAAGCGGCCTCCGGGTCCAAGCGACTACTTGTAACTACAGCCCTGGCCATCCAGGTGTACTTCTTCAGTAATAAAAGTTCGATTGTTCATCAACTTCTTTACTGTCTACTCCCTGCGACGGGACCACTAAGCCGAGTACTACTACTCGCACCTACTCCACGATGGGCGCTCCGCACTCTGAGATCGCGGCTACGAGTACTCATTGATGGAACTTCATATTTCATTGATATATGAGATAGTTCATTACAACTGTTTCCTATACAACCATGGCTACTAGCTATCTATGCAGGGCTACTGGAGATTCAACTTATCGGCTACCTGCTCCGCGATGGGAGCCATCTGCTCCAGGCAACTCCCCGCGCATCGCTCATCCGAGCCGGTTGGCGGCCTACCCCGCCGGCGACTACTTCCACCGGGGCCTTCGGGAAGTACGACTTCATGAAGGCCGACACACGCTTCGGGATTGACTTGGCCATGTGCTTCACGTAGGCGGCCGGCCGGCTTGGCGCCCTCACGAAGTCGATCCGCCAACGGAGCAATCTTGGGGCCGCCCGGGTGCGGCACCAGGAGCCTCGCGATCGGGAGGGCAGCCTCTTCAAGGTCCTTCGGTGGGCCGGAGCGCCTCACAGTCCTCGTTCAACTTCTGCAAGGATTTGTAGCAGTTGACAAGATCCCGGTCAGAAGCAATTCGCAACTCCATGTGCTTCTCGCACTCGACGGCCAACTCCTTGTAGTCGAGTTCAAGTACCTGGCGAGCTTTCTGCTCCCGGTAGAAGAGATTCTTCATGCTGATCTCCGAGCCCTTCAGACGCTCCACCTGGCCTTCGAGTTCTGCAACACCGGAACACAACAACGGGTCAGCTTGATGACTCCCAACAAGTACCCGACAAGTCAAGAGACATACCTTTATTCTTGTTGCGGAGACCCTTGTTCTTCCGCACCAGCTCGTCGCTCTTCGCCTGCAAGTCCATCACATCGTTGTGGTACTTGGCGAAGGCGGCGTCAAGCTTCGACTGCATGGCGGCCGCATGTTTCCTCGACTTCATGAGCTGCTCCTCCAGGGCTTCAGCTCGCAGTACCGTGTCGCCGTAGCCTTGCAGCAGATTTGACTTCTCGCGGGATCGCTCCGCGACGTCCTGCACAACACAAGTTCAAGTCAAGCAGAGTACTCAACACAAAGGATTGACTACTCGGGAGGCAACGGCTACGTACCTTCATCCACTGTTCGGCACGCTGCATCGCCTCCAAGTGCTGCGCCAACACCGCCGGTTCGACGAGATCGTCGGCAAGCAGCTCGATCCCGCCACGGCTACTCGTTGTAGCCTCCGCCATCGGCGCCGAGCGGATAGGCTCCGCGTCTTGGATCTCCGGGGACCGGATCGCCACCTCCAGGGCAACCCCTGGCGACGTGGCAGCCGCCTCCTCCTCGGCGGACTTCTCGACGGTGTCCCCCATGGGCTCGGGGGCTTCTACCGCAGCCTCTGGGGCCTCTGGTGTCAACTCCTGCATGGGCACTCCTGCAGGGATGTCACCTCCTTCGGCGCCTGTCACCAAGGAACACGCGCATCAGCATCTACAACTACTCTTTTTGGGGCTCTATAGCTTCAGGAGGAGTACTCACCTTCGACTACGACCGCCTCTGGCAGCGGCGCTTCGGCAGCTGGGGGCTCGGTCGCGGCTTGGGCCTCTGGAGCGGGCTCCTCGACGGGCGGCGCGGCTTTCTCTGCCTCCGCTGCCGCGGGCTCCTCCCCGTCCCAGCTCAAGTCCGTGGATTTTCTGCACAAGTATCCACAGGGGATCGTCAGACAAGATCGACTACTCTAGTGAGTACTACTGAAGAAAGCGTGGTACTTACAAGCTCGACCGGACGATAGTCACGGCCGGAGCACCGAGGATGCTGGCGATATCGACCAGTCCACCCTCGGCGGGCGTTTCTTCCTCCGCCTCTCCGACTACCGCCTCCTCCACGGCGGCGGCGGCCGGCGCAGAAGTTTTCTGCGCTCCGGCGGCTTCCACCTCTTCAACGGCGGCGGCCGCGGGTACTCTGCTCCCTTCTGGGGCAGGGGGCTGGCGCCCCAGCTGCGCCAGAAGTTCCTCGACAGTGGGGGCTGGACTTCGGCTTCCGGCGGTTCCCCCCACCCCGCTGGGCCACGTGCCCTCATCGCCCTCCTCCACGGGCTCTGTTGGCGGCCTCTCCTGCACACAAGGACGACTACTCGTCAGCACCGTACTCGATCAACTGGGTACTCGACTACTTCGCTCAAGATGACTTACCTCAGGAGGCGTGGTCTCTGAGACCTTCATCTTCTTGGCTACCCGCTTCTTGGCGGGGGTTGCGCGGCTTCCTGGGCGCCGCGCCAAGGCTACCCTCCGGGCTAGCGGAGGGTCTTGGATGAGAGGTACATGAGGCAAGCGGGACGGCTAAACCTCGACCGCGACCCGGAAGCGGTCTGCGCCGTTTCCTCGTCTTCCTCGTCGTCGGAGGTATCCTCCACGATGACGGGATCGTCGTCGTCTCCGACTACTCGGCGCTCCTTCACCTTCTCCGCCGCTGGAATCTCAATTCCGCTCGGTGGTGGCTGCGGCTTGGAGACAAACCGCTTCACATCGTCCTGCATCAAAAAGACACAAAAGGCGTTAGCAACTCTGCTACAAGTGCCTACTACTCGACGAGGCGGGTATGGCTACTTACCTCGTTGGGCGGGCGCGCGGCGGAGAACTCCTCGACAGGGCACGCCGTGTACTCCGGCATGTCCTTGAAGATCCTCGACAACCTCTCGATGATGTCGTTGTCTTCAATCTCGCCCCCGGCATCCGGACGTGTCGTCGTCGCCCGGTGTACTCGAAGCCCATCGTATCCCGCGCCGACGGCCGGGCGGATCCGGCGCTTCATGAACCGAAGGCCACATGCTCGGCCCTCGCTCCCGCATCCCCGCGGGTCTTGATCCGTGCCGGCAACTCCGGGAGCCGGATCCCCTCTTGCATGGTGGGCTCCGTGTTCCACCACTCTTGGTGCTTGGGCCGCCGTCCGCTCGGCTTCGGCGGCTCGGGATGGTGGTTCGTGGTGTAGAACCACCTCGTCTTCCGGTCGGTGTTGGAGTCCACGAGCTTGTACGCCGTGTATCGCTCCGCGGCATCCTCCCTCGCCCGGATCCCGCCCCTCCGACTACTCCGGGGTTGGAGGCGCCGCGGCCGCGGCTTCACGCGGAAAAACTTCCGAAGAGAATCCGGTGCGGTTTGATTCCCAAGAAAGCCTCGCGAAGTGTACGAAGACGGAAGTGTGGAAGATACCGTTGGGGTTCAAGTTGAGGTACTCGATGCCGTAGTACCTGAGAAGCCCCCTGAAGAAGTCGCTCGCTGGGAGCGCAAGACCGCGCTCCACGAAGCGCGAGAACATCGGGATCTCGTCTTGCGCCTTCTCCATCGGATAGGGATCACCCGCGGCGGATCTCCACATGTCGATCTCCTTCTCCCTGATGAACCCGCTGTTCAACAGGGTCAGCAAGTCTTCGGTCTTCACCTTCGACTTTTTCCACTCGCGGCTCGGGTCAGCGCGCGGTGGAGATGTGGGCGGCGCCGCTCCGGTGCCGGCCGCGGCAGCCTCTGCATGGCTCCTCTTCTTCCCGCCGGCCTTCGACGTCTTCGACGGGGACGGCTTCATCCTCCAAGAACAGGGAGTCTTCACTCGCATCCGCTCGGGGGCTACCCTACAGCTTTCGGGTGGCGATGCGCTCGGATCTACTACGGCGGCGGCGCTCGCTGGAGTGGATCTACTTCAAGATTCAAGTGGCGAATGACTGCGGCTCACTTGGGTGAAAAACCCTAAGGGTTTCGGCTTGTATTTATAAGCCAAAACGCCTCCGCAACGGGCGGCTGGATAAGTCCACGCGCGGCTGACTCAGCGGCTGCGCGTGACTCTTCGTATTCCACTAGTCGACGCGCCTCATCTCGGGGGCTCGGCTACTTCTACCCGACTACTTGGGACGCAGCTAGTCTCAAGAGCATCTCAGGACACATTCTCCAAAGAAGACCCTTCAATTCGAGAGGAAGTACTCGACTCAAGGCTCGGGGGCTCCGTGCCACGTGTCCTTCGGTTTTTTCTCTCCGGATTTTTTGGGATTTTCTCGCCAAGACTTCGGATAGGACCTCAGCCAGAGCCCGCGGCTCGAGGCTCGGGGGCTACTCCACGTGGATCGCGGATCTGCAATCGCATCCTCTTGACGGCTCCGGCTTCAAGACAAGGCAGGCATTTTTTGAAGACCTTCGAAGGCAGATTTCAAGGACGCTTGGGACTACTCGAGAAGACTTCAAGATTGCTCAAACATCGGTGGAGTACATTCCCGGCCTCGGGATGCTTCGACTACTCTTGAGGACTTTTGACTTGTAGCACTCGGGGACGCTTGAGGACTACTCGTTAAGGCCTTCCGGACTACTTGAAGCTATCCTTCTCGACTACAAAGTACTCGGGGGCTTGTCGTATGGACCTCCCCGGGCCCACTACCTCGGTGGGTACCGGGACCGACTACTCGGTGGGCCCCTGGGGCTACCCGGCTTGCGCTACACGGCATCTGAAGGCGTGGAGCACAAGGACGACAAAGGAGTAGTACTCGGTTAGGACTCTGTACACGTTCCGCACTGTGTAGAGGTCTCCTAGACGTACTCGGCTAGTACTCCTGCCCTACTCCGACTTGTAACCCTGCCTCCCGGACTATATAAGGCGAGGCAGGGACCGATCTCTAGCATCGCATCTCAATCCTCTACAACCCACGGCGCACTATTGCACCATCTTGTAATCGTGCCCTATCAATCCAGAGCTACGCAGCATACAGGACGTAGGGTATTACGCACCTCGCGGCCCGAACCTGTCTAAATTGTGTGTCGCGTGCCTCTTCCTTCGAGTTACCGATCTCGGCGAGTCACATTCATCTACTTCGGGTACTCCCCGTAGTAGGTTGCCGGTCCAAAACACCGACACTTACCTCTTGGGTCAAGAATGGTTGCAAAACAATAAAGCATAGGAAGTTCATCCCAATATTTAAGGAATTTCATTTTCATAGGCCTTGCAACATGTTTAAAGCTATCATCTTTCTCAGCTTGTTTCAAATGTTCAGCAATGTCAATCAGTTGATGCAAAGCAAGTGGAGCAGTAGGATAGTATACACCAGAAAGAATAACAGTGGACTCATAAAATATTTTCAAGAATTTAAACATATGTTCAGCAGTATACCAATGAGTATCTTTCAATAACTCAGAGCCATAATTAGAGTTAATGAACACAGTAAACACTTCCTTGTATGGTAACAAATGCTCAAGCATCAAGTAAGTAGAATTCCATCTAACATCCATGTCCAACCCAAATTTCCTAGGTGTCATGCCTCTAGCAATGCGAATTCTTTGAACAATGCAATCCTTACATTAGAAGAATTTAAAAAGTTTATTGCGGTTCTCAAATCATCAAGCCATTTCTTGCAAACGACCAAGCCATCATGCACAATAAGGTTAATTATATGAGTAGCACAAATTGGTATGCACAAGGAAGTACTTAACAACGATGTGGATCCTTAATAGTAGGTGCGGGATAAGAACCCAAGTAACCGGACAAAACAGTACCCAAGATATCATAAGCCTTAGCATTAGCACTAGCATTGTCAAGAGTTATAGCAAACACTTTATCGCCCAAACCAAAATCCTCAACCACATTAGCTATAGATTCGGCTATGTTCTCACCGAGTATGTTTGCAATTAATCAACCTAAAACCAACTACTTTTTTTTCAATCTCCCATTCTTTATTAACATAATGGCAAACAACGAAATATAGTCCTCCTTAGCATTACCGGACCCGGATATCGGATGTCAAAGAAACGAGAAGATGCAGCGGGCAAATCAATATTCAAAAGCATTGCACGTTGTTCATCAAATAATTTGGCCAAGTCTCTAGTTGTGGTCTGCCTAGAAACACATTTAAACATAGGGTTGTGAGCATTCCTAATGTAATTAGACCAAGCTTGGGTTTCACCAATGCCTAATGGAAGGTCTAATCTAGCAATCAAGCGGCACAATTCAATACGAGCAATCAAAGGATCATACTTCCAATTAGCTAAACAATTAGCATTCAAAGCTAGCTTAGCCTGAACCATATCAGAATGGTTCTTCTGCTGCATACATTTTTTCATGTGACGTCTTAAATGAGTTGTTCCATTAGCAGGTATAGCGAGTATCTAGTAGAACAATGTTTACGAGATAGCCGCAATGCGACAGTTGTCAGCATCCTTTACCTCATCAAAGTAGGACCACACATCAGATTTCTTACCAGATTGAGTTGGACTGTCAGTGTCATCGACGTCCTCGCCATCGACATCAATGTCGACGACGGGAATGCCCAACAAGGCAGCACCGTCCTCACGTAGGTCGTCGTCGTCCTCGACCTCCAGGTCGTCATCCGAGCAGGGGTCCGGGTCATGGACATCGCCGTCGACGGCGCCCGGACGCCAATCAACCGCGCCCGGACCATGCGTTGCGAGTCCACGTCCACGCCCGGCATCACCAGCACCGTCCCTCGACGCCCGCTTGGGAGTAGGCCGCCTGGCCATGTCCACTCCAGCGGAGGAGGAGGACTCGGCGTCAGGCACCAGCCAACTCGACCTGAAACAGAAACAAAGGAGGTCAGGAGGAAGAAGATCATGCCTAATCGGCTTGGAAACAGAGGAGGAAGAGCATGCCTGCGACGGACGGAGCCCGGTGCCAGAATGCAGAGGTCACAAGAGGAGAAGAAGATAGAGAAAGGTGAGCTTCGACGGGGAGGGGATGAAGAAAAATGATGGAGCTTGAACTGCGACTCACATGCCGACGGAAAGAACAGGGGGGAGGAGGGAGAGGAGGGGGAGGAGGGGGGAGTGGTAAGGAGTAAAAGGGAAAAAGTCACCGGCTTGCCGGCGAGGAAGGCGGATCCGGCGACGAGGACAGGGATCACGGCGACGACAGCAGATCCGACGGCGACGGCGACGAGGACAGCGGATCACGGCGAGGAGTCGAGGACAGCAGCTCCGACGGCGGGCTACGCCGGCGAGGACGTCAGATCCACAGCTCCGATGGCGGGCTACGCCGGCGAGGACGTCAGATCCACTCCACCCGAGCGGCAGCGACGGCGGAGGAAAGGGGAGGGAGGGGATTGTCGTATGGACCTCCCTGGGCCCACTACCTCGGTGGGTACCAGGACCGACTACTCGGTGGGCCCCTGGGACTACCCGGCTTGCGCTACACGGCATCTGAAGGCGTGGAGCACAAGGACTACACAGGAGTAGTACTCGGTTAGGGAGCTGTACATGTTCCGCACTGTATGGAGGACTCCTAGACGTACTCGACTAGTACTCTCTCCCTACTCCGACTTGTAACCCTGCCTCCCGGACTATATAAGGCGAGGCAGGGACCGATCTCCTCATCCAATCTCCTCTCGTACAACCCACGGTGCACTATTGTGCCATCTTGTAATCGTGCCCTATCAATCCAGAGCTACGCAGCATACAGGGCGTAGGGTATTACGCACCTCGCGGCCCGAACCTGTCTAAATTGTGTGCCACGTGTCTCTTCCTTCGAGTTACCGATCTCGGCGAGTCACAATCATCTACTTCGGGTACTCCCCGTAGTAGGTTGCTTGGTCTAAAACACCGACACCGGCGCGCCGGTAGGGGATCTCGCTCGAGATCACATGGCGAACTCAACGGCTTCCGTCCACATCAAGCCAACTGTCGCCTTCAACCGAGGCGACACCTTTGTCTTCGGCGCCTGGGTCTGCACTGCTGACGGCACGGGCTCCTTCCAGCGCCGCCTGACCATGCAGCCCAACCCGAGGACAGGCCTCGTGACGCTTCCCGAAGTCGTCACAGGCGAACTCGCCGGCAAGTTCGGCGAAATTTCGCTCTTCAACCACCACGCTGACTTCGAGCTCGAGTCCGTCTCCAACTCGAACCCGACGTCGCCATGGGCCATCACATGCGAGCCGGCTGCTCAGCCATCGCAGGCGGTCCCTTCACCACGCCAGCGCTCCGCGCGTGGCCCCCGCGTCCTCAGCCGGGCCCGCACGGGGGCTCCTACTCCACGCCGGGCTGGCAAGGAGCCCGTAACCGAGTACAACTCGGACTCCGACGCCATCCCCGATCACGCCTCGGACTCCAACCCTCTCTCCGAGTTCTACTCGAACCCGGACTACGAATTCGACTTCGGGTCGGACCCTGAGGAGCCCGAGTCCGAAGATGACTCCACTGAGCTTCCCTTGTCAGGGCCAGCCTCTGGGCTGGTTATAAAATCAACACCGACCGGCAGATACGTCTACTGGCCAGACCGCAAGCCCGCTGACCTGGCAAAGGGAGACTCATGCTACGTCGCCTACATCGACTCACTACCGTTCCAGGAGGGAACACCACTGGCCCGGCCGACTCCAACACACCAGGCGAGGTGGCACCCTCGCGAGTCCGGCCTTGGCACCCCCCGATCGCCAAGTCTTCATGGCCGCCGGCGACACCCTAGGACCCTCGGAGCACGGCCGAAGACAAGTACCCGGAGGGACATCTCCGCGGACGAGCCGTCTGTCGATGCACCCGCAGGCGAGACCGCCGGCCACCCGGGGACGCTCGGCGCGAACGCAACAGAAGCGCGCGCGAACGACGCCGGCGGCTCGGGAGACAACCTCCCCATCCGCAACCTTGCGGAAGCTCTCGAGGCGGTCGAGAGCGAGTACACACCACTCCCGAGCAATGCCTCATGTCGATCACAACGATCGCACGCCAGGCTCAGGGCATACGCGCTGGAGAGGTCATCACCAAGCTCGCTGAAGAAGCCTACTTCATGCGGGTCGACAACAGAGTCAGCCAACCTCCTCCAGCTAAACCTCGCGACAACGAAGCCACTAGTCGCAGCGCCAACGCTGGCCCCAACCGTACCCGAGGCGACATCCCAGCTGAGCCAAACCACCGCCGCTCCCACGCCGGCGGACCTTCACAGCAGGACCAAGGCAACCGAGAGGTTGTCCCCCACCGCGCTCCGGCTGGTGGTGGCGGCAACGACCGTGACGGTGGCGGCAGCGACGGCGGCGGCTCCAACCACGGGGCCAACAGAGAGCCGGGAGGCGGCGGCGGTCGCGGCGCGCGACCGAGGCCACGCAAACAGCCACGCCTCCGGTGCCTCCCACGGCGGGTACGACGCCCGCCAGAAGATTGAGGAGTTGCGGCGGAAGAAGTCGACCACTGCTGCTGAGGGCGACGGCTTCCCCGCCTTCTCACCACGACTTCGCAACCTACTCCTCCCCGACAAGTTCAAGCCTTTGGGGATCACCAAGTACGACGCGAAGCAGGATCCCATCCAGTGGCTCCGATGCTACGCCCTCTCCATCGAGAACGCTGGCGGCAACAGCGACACCAAATGCCTCTACTTCCCCTTCTGTCTGGACCAAGCACCACTCACATGGCTCGAGTCGCTCGACAAGCACTCGATCGACAAGTGGGACCAGTCCGAAGGAGCAAGTTCACGAGCAACTTCGCAGCGCCATGGGCCGTTCGGGTACTCGCATGGACCTTGCCATGATCAAGCAGGAACAAGGCGAGACCCTACGCAAGTACATGCGCCGCTTTTTCGACAAGCGCGCTACCGTCGTCGACGTCCACCGACAAGGAGGTCATCGACCTCTTCCGGGACCGGCCTCTACCATCGCCGCACCTTCGAGGACTTCGGTCGTCGCCGCCCCCAGTCCATCCCCCACCTCAAGGACATGATCACGTCCCGGGCGGATGAAGAGGACAAGGCCAACGCCAAGTACGACGCCATCCGCGGCAAGTCCAAGCGAGAACCGGGGGCGGCGGCGGCGCCGCAAAGAATACAAACCAAGGCGGCCGCAACAACAACAACAACAACTACTACTACTACTCGGGTCCCAACCGCAAGCGCAAGCCAGACAACACCGTCGCGGCTATCCAGCGCCCTGCGAAAGGGAACTCGAAGAAGAACTCTGGCGGGTTCAAGGACCTGCTAAAGGAGAAGTGCCCGTGGCATCCAAACGGCAACCACACTACCGAGCAGTGCTACCAGCTCAGGCATGCACTCAAGGACACGCCGGAGCCACCGCACCCTCACGATCAAAAGGGCAAGAAGAAGGACGGCGACGACAATGACTTCCAAGAACCCGAGAAGACCGTCAACATCCTCTTCGGCGGACTGCCCAGCAGGCGGGAGCAGAAGGCTACCCGTCGTGAAGTAATGTCCATCGAGCCAGCGGTCCTGACCCCCCTAAGGTGGTCGGAGGTACCCATCACCTTCTCCCGCGCGGACCAATGGACCAGCTTCTCCGAACCAGGACGCTTCCCCCTCGTCCTGAAGCCAACGGTGGCGGGTTCTAAGCTCAACAAGGTGCTCATCGACGGTGGAAACGGGCTCAACGTCCTCTTCACCAAAACCTTGAAGAAGATGAACCTCGACGTCACCCCCATGCTCACCAAGAGCAGCATGCCTTTCTACGGCATCGTCCCAGGCAACGTGGCTATCCCACTGGGCTCAGTGGTACGCCGATTACCTTCGGGCGTCTCGGGACAACTACCGCACCGAGTACATCAAGTTCGAGGTCGCGGACTTCGAGACCTCTTACCACGCCATCCTCGGCGGACGGCCATCGCCAAGTTCATGGCGGTGCCCCACTACACCTACTTGGTACTCAAGATGCCAAGTCCACGGTGTACTCTCCCTCCGGGGGGACTTGAAGATCTCCCACGACCGCGATACGCAGGCCGTGGTGATCGCTTCAACAAACCAAGTACCCAACGCAATGATGGAGGTCTACGTTGCGTCGAAGAAGCTTGCTACAAGCGAACTCGACATCCCGCAGAAGTCGACGGCGCCAACAAGCCTCGGCCACCCGAGGAGGTACTCGTCAAGACGGTCGACCTCGGAACGGGCGACCCCGGCAAGACCACCACCATCGGGGCCGGCCTCGACCCCAAATAGGAAGACGCGCTCATCGGCTTTCTTCGGGCTAACCGCGACATCTTCGCGTGGAAGCCGACGGACATGCCACGAGTGCCCGGGGAGCGCGATTGAGCACCGCCTTAACGTCGACCCAAAGGCCACCCCCAAGCGACAACACCTCCGACGTTTTGCCGACGACGGACGGGACGCCATCAAGAAGGAGCTCGCCAAGCTACTAGCAGTCCGGCTTCATCGAGAGAAGTGTTCCATCTCGAGTGGCTCGCCAACCCCGTCCTCGTCGCAAGAAGAACTCGAACGAGTGGAGGATGTTCGTCGACTACACCGACCTCAACAAGCACGCCCCAAGGACCCCTTCGGGTTGCCGCGGATTGATCAAGTCATCGACTCCACGGCGGGTGCGCGACACCTTTCTGCTTCCTCGGCGCTACTCCGGGTACCACCGGATCGCAATCAAGGAGGAAGACCGGGAAAAGACCGCGTTCATCACCCCGTTTGGCGCGTCTTCGCTACACGACCATGTCATTCGGGTTGAAGAACGCCGGCGCTACCTATCAACGGGCCATCCGGGCACAGCTTCAAGCGGCAACTCAACAAGAACGTCGAGGCCTACGTGGATGACGTGGTTGTCAAAACCGGGGACTCCGGTACCCTCATCGACGACCTTGAAGAGACCTTCGCATCGCTACGCGAGTACCGCTGGAAGCTCAACCCGAACAAGTGCGTCTTCGGCGTCCCTTCGGGCAAACTACTCGGCTTCATCATCAGCCAGCGCGGCATTGAAGCCAACCCCGAGAAGATCTCCGCCATCACCAGCATGAAAGCTCCCACGAGCATCAAGGACGTCCAGAAGTTGACGGGGTGTATGGCGGCGCTGAACAAATTCATCTCGAGGCTAGGAGAGCGGGGTCTCCCCTTTTTCAAACTACTCAAGCATCACGAGAAGTTCGTGTGGACTCCAGAGGCGGATCAAGCCCTTACCCAGCTCAAGGACTTCCTGTCGAAGCCGCCAATCCTCACGGCTCCTCACAAGGGCGAGCGCCTCTTGCTCTACCTAGGCCGCGACTACTCACGTGGTCGGTCATCGCCATCGTTGTCGAGCGGCATGAAGACGGCCACGCCTACCCGGTCCAGCGCCCGGTCTACTTCGTCGGCGGGTTCTATCGCAGTCCAAGGCTCGCTACCGGCCGTACGAAGCTCCCGTACGCTCTACTCATCACCTCGCGGAAGCTACGACACTACTTCCCGGGAGTACTCGGTCTCCGTTGTCACCGACTACCCGCTCGGCGACATCCTGAGGAACCAAGACGCCACCGGAAGAATCTCCAAGTGGGCCGTCGAGCTCGGCGCCCTCACCATCGACTTCAAGCCACGCACAGCCATCAAGTCGCAAGCACTAGTCGACTTCATGGCAGAGTGGCGGGAGAACCAGCTACCTACTCCCACCGTGCGACCAGAGCATTGGGTGATGTACTTTGACGGCTCACTCAACCTCGAGGGCGCAGGTGCAGGGGTACTCCTGATCTCTCCAATGGGCGAACAACTCAAGTACGTCCTGCAGATCTTCTGGAAGGTCTCAAACAACGAAGCCGAGTACGAAGCTCTCCTACACGGGCTCCGCCTCGCGGCTTCACTGGGCATCAAGCGGCTACTAGTCTACGGCGACTCCGCAGTGGTCATCAACCAAGTCAACAAATCCTGGGACCGCAACAAGGAGAACATGGACGCCTACTGCCTAGAAGTCCGCAAGCTCGAGAACAAATTCTATGGTCTCGAGTTCCATCACATCGTCCGCGACAACAACGTTGCAGCGGACGTCCTCTCGAAGCTTGGATCCACCCGCGCTCAAGTACCAGCGGGCGTCTTCGTCCATGAGCTTCACGCGCCATCCATCCCGGAGCCGGCGCCACCGACCACTACCCCAGCCCATCCACCAGCTGGGCAGGAGGTCATGATGATCGACGTGGACTGGAGGCAACCCTTCATCGACTACCTCAGCGAGCAGAAGGTACCCTCCGACAAGAACGCGGCCGAACAACTCGTCCGCCGCGCCAAGTCTTACGTCCTCGTCGAAGACAAGCTTTACAAGCGGGGCGCATCTTCTGGAGTGCTCATGAAGTGCGTCCCTCGTGAAGAAGGCAAGGACATATTGGAGGAGATCCACAAGGGCGTCTGCGGCAACCACGCGTCTTCACGCACGCTGGTCAGCAAGGCCTTCCGGCGAGCTTTCTACTGGCCCACAGCCCTGGGCGATGCCGAAGAACTCGTCAGAAGATGCCAAGGATGCCAATTCTTCGCCAAGCAGCAACACGTCCCAGCCTACAAGCTAGTCACCATACCACCAACCTGGCCCTTCGCCTGCTGGGGGCTCGACATGATTGGGCCACTGCCAACTGCGCCAGGAGGATTCAACAGGGTACTGGTGGCTATCGACAAGTTCACCAAGTGGATCGAGGTCAAGCCGGTCACATGCCCCAAGGGCGACGAGTACTCGACTTCCCGGATGAACTCGTACACCGCTATGGGCTACCCCACCGCATCATCACGGACACTCGGGTCCAACTTCAACAACCACCGGTTCCGGGAGTACGCAAGAACAGCGGGATTGACGTCCGATACGTCTCAGTCGCCCATCCACGGGCCAACGGACAAGTCGAGCGCGCCAATGGGATGGTGCTCGACGCCCTCAAGAAGCGGCTACACGACGCTGCTAACTTCAAAGGGGGCAAGTGGATCAAGGAACTACCCAATGCACTGTGGGGGCTGCGGACTCAACCATCCAAGCCAACGGGGCAATCCCCCTACTTCTCGGTCTACGGCTCGAAGCCATCCTCCCCGCCGATGTCATATGGAACTCGCCGGCGGTGGAGCACTACGACGAAGGCGTCTCGAAGACAACGGACGAGTTGACATCGACAGCCTCGAAGAAGCTCGCTGCACTGCCCTCGTCCAATCAGCAAGGTACCTGGAGGGTATCCGACGCTACCATGATCGCAACGTCAAGGAACGCTCCTTCAACATTGGAGATCTCGTCCTCCACCGTATCCAGAACACGGAAGGACTTCACAAGCTCAGCTCCCCCTGGGAAGGCCCTTTCACCGTGGCTAAGGTGACCGGGCCGGGCTCCTACCGCCTCCAAACACTTGAAGGCGAAGACGTCAACAACTCGTGGAACATCGACCAACTCTGTCGATTCTACGCCTAGTCTACACGACTACTCCGGGGTTCAAGTCTACACGACTACATCAGCACCCCTCGCCGCAAGCGACCCACGGGTCCCGGCTCCCGATCTCGGACTACTCCCCTCCGGGGTCCGGCCCCCGCGCGGCTACCTACGGACACGGGCGCGACGAGCGTCATGGACTCTAGCGGCGGTCTACCAAGAGACCACACTCCAAGATCCGGCCCCGCGCGGCTACCTACGGATGCGCGATCCGGCCTATACGGCTACCTACGGATCACCTGCTGCAAGCGGCTACCCGCTCCAGCGCCACTTAGCTGTAAGCGGCCTCCGGGTCCAGGCGACTACCTTGTAACTACGGCCCTGGCCACCCAGGTGTACTTCTTCAATAATAAAGTTTGATTGTTCATCAACTTATTTACTGTCTACTCCCTACGACGGGACTACTAAAGCCGAGTACTACTACTCGCATTCACTCCACGATGGGCGCTCCGCACTCTGAGATCGCGGTTACGAGTACTCATTCTTTGGAAAAACTTCTTTCATTGATACTTGATACAATTCTTTACAATTGTTTCTGTACAACTATGGCTACTAGCTACTTATTACAGGGCTACTGGAGGTTCGGCTTCTCGGCTACCTCGCTCCGCGATGGGAGCCATCTTGCTCCCAAGCAACTCGCATCTTGCTCATCGGAGCGGTTGGCGGCTACTCCGCCGGCGACCACCTCCACCGGAGCCTTCGGGAAGTACGACTTCATGAAGGCCAAGACTTGTCTTGGGATCGACTTGGCCATATGCTTGACGTAGGCGGCCGGCGGCTTGGTGCTTCACGAAGTCGATCCACCAGGGGAGCGATATTGGGCCGCCCGGGTGCGGCACCAGGAGCCTCGCGATCGGGAGAGCGGCTTCCTCCAACTCCCTCAACTAGGCCCTCAACGCCTCGCGAGTCCTCGTTCAATTTACGCAAAGATTTGTAGCGAGTTGACGAGATCCTGTCGAAGCAATCCGCGGCTCCATGTGCTTCTCGCACTCGAAGGCGAGTTCCTTGTAGTCGAGCTCGAGTACACGGCGGGCTTCTCGCTCCCGGTAGAAGAGGTTCTTCATGCTCACCTCCGAGGCCTTCGGTACTCCCACCCGGCCTTCGAGCTGCGCAACACGGCAACGCAACAGCGGGTCAGATGCTTCACGACTTCCAACAAGTACCCGACAAGTCGAAGGACATACCTTTATTCTTGTTGTGGAGGCCTTTGTTCTTCCGCACCAACTCGTCGCCCTTCGCCTGCAACTCCATGACGTCGTTGTGGTACTTGGCGAAGGCGGCGTCGAGCTTCGACTGCATAGCAGCCGCGTGCTTCCGTGACTTCACGAGCTGCTCCTCCAGGGCCTCGGCTCGGAGCACGGTGTCGCCGTAACCCTGCAGCAGGTTCGACTTCTCGCGGGATCGCTCCGCGACGTCCTGCACAAGACAACTCAAGTCACGAAGAGTACTCAACAACAAAGGATTGACTACTCTAAGGATACGGTCACGTACCTTCATCCATTGTTCGGCTTGACGGATCGCCTCCATGTGCTTGGCTACCGTCGCCGGCTCGACGAGATCGTCCGCCAGAAGTTCTATCCCGCCGCGGCTACCCGAGGTAGCCTCCGTCATCGGCGCAGAGCGGATGGGCTCCGCGTCTTGGATCTCAGGGGATCGGATAGCCACCTCCAGGGCAATCCCTGGCGACGTGGTGGCCGCCTCCTCCCCGGCGGACTTCTCGACGACCTCTCCCACGGGCTCGGGGGCTCCTCCCTGCCGGCCTGCGGGGCTTCGGTGTCAACTCCAGCATCGGCACTCCCGCAGGGATGTCACCACCTTCAGCACCTGTCAACAACACGACATGGGCGTCAGTACCCACGACTACTCATCCTGGAGCTCTACAGCTTCAAGAAGGGTACTCACCTTCGACTATACTCGCCTCCGACAGCGGCGCTTCGGTAGCCGGGGGCTCAGTCGCGGCTTGGGCATCGGGAGCAGCCTCCTCGACGGGCGGCGCGATTTCTTCCGCCACCGCTGATGAGGGCTCCTCCCCGTCCCAGCTCAGATCTGTGGATTTTCCGCGAAGTATTCGCGGAGGGTCGTCGGACAAAAATCGACTACTTGCGGCAAGTACTACTCGTGAGGACATGGTACTTACAAGCTCGACCGGATGATGGTCACGGCGGAGCACCGAGGATGCGGCAATATCAACCGTCCACCCTCGGCGGGCGCCTCCTCCTCCGCCTCGCGGCCACTCGCCTCCTCCACGGCGGCGGCGGCCGGCGCATCTTCACCTTCCGCTCCAGAGGTCACCACCTTTTCAACGGTGGCGGCCACAGGTCTTCTGCTCTCTGATGGAGCAGAGGGCTGGCGCTCCAGCTGCGCCAGGAGCTCTTCAACAGTGGGGGCTGGACTTCGGTTTCCAGCCGGTTCCCCCACCGGGTCCCACATGCCCTCGTCGCCCTCTTCGACGGGCTCCGCTGGCGGCACCTCCTGCACACAAAGGAAGATTTCTCGTCAGCAATGTACTCGAATAACGGGTACTCGACTACTCTGCTCAAGATGACTTACCTCCGGAGGCGTGGTCTCTGAGACCTTCATCTTCTTCGCCACCCGCTTCTTGGCGGGGTTGCGCGGCTTCCGTGGCGACGCAGCAAGGCTAGCCTCCAGGCTAGCCGGAGGGTCTTGAACAAGTGGAACATGAGGCAAGCCCGGGCGGCTAAACCTCGACCGCAGCTGGAAGCGGTCTTGAAGCGTCTCTTCGTCATCTTCATCGTCATCGGAGGAATCCTCCACGATGACGGGATCGTCGCCTTCATCGACTTCGCGGCGCTCCTTCGACTTCCCCTCCGCCGGGATCTCGATCCCGCTCGGTGGCGGCTGCGGCTCGGAGACGAACCGCTTCACATCATCCTGCGCAAAGATGCAAGATTTCAGCAACTCGACTACAAGTACTCGCTACTCGACGAGGGGAGTACGACTACTCACCTCCTTGGGCGGGCGCGCGGCGGAGTACTCCTCGACCGGGCACGCCGTGTACGGCGGCATGTCCTTGAAGATGCGCGACAACCTTTCGACGATGTCGTTGTCGTCCAGCTCGCCTCCTGGCATCCGCGACGAGTCGTCGTCGCCAGTGTACTCGAAGCCCAGCGTATCCCGCGCCATCAGCGGCTGGATCCTGCGCTTCATGAAACTGAAGGCCACATGCTCGGCTCTCAGTCCAGCCTCTCTGAGCACCTTGATGCGTGCTAGCAGCTCCGGGAGCTGGATCCCCTCTTGCATGGTGGGTTCTGTGTTCCACCACTCACGATGCCTGGGCTGCCGTCCGCTTGGCTTCGGCAGGCTAGGGTGGTGGTTCGTGATGTAGAACCACCTCGTCTTCCAGTCCGTGTTGGAGTCGACGAGTTTGTACGCCGAGTGCGCTCCGCGGCATCCTCCCTTAGCTGGATGCCGGCCCCTCCGACTACTCTGGGGTTGGAGGCGGGGGGCTCGCGCTTGACGCGGAAGAACTTCCGAAGAGCACCCGGTGCGGCTTGATTCCGAGGAAGGCTTCGCGAGGTGGACGAAGACCGACGTGTGGAAGATGCCGTTGGGGTTCAAGTTGAGGTACTCGATGCCGTAGTACCCGAGCGGGTCCTTTGAAGAAGTCGCTGGCTGGGAGCGCCAGACCGCGCTCCACGAACCGAGAGAACATCGGGATCTCGTCCTCGGCCTTCTCCATTGGATATGGATCTCCAGCGGCGGATCTCCACATGTCCACTTCCTTTTCCCTGATGAACCCACTGTTCAGCAGGGTCAGCAGGTCCTCCGTCTTCACCTTGGATCTCTTCCACTCGCGGCTCGGATCAGCGCGCGGTGGAGACACGGGCGGCGCCGCTCCGTGGCGGCCGCGGCGGCCTCTCGCGCGGCCCCTCTTCTTCCCGCCGGCCTTGGACGTCTTGGACGGCGACGGCTTCATTCTCCAAGTGCAAGGAGTTTTCGCTCGCATCCGCTCGGGGGCTACCTTAAAGGCTTCGGGTGGCGGCGCGCTCGGATCTACTGCAGCGGCAGCAGGCGCTGGGAGTGGATTTTCTTCAAGATTCAAATGGAACTGCTGTGGCTCGAATGGGTGAAAAACCCTAAGGGTTTTGGCTTCTATTTATAAGCCAAATCGCCTCCATAACGGGCGGATGGATAAGTCCACGCGCGGCTGACTCAGCGGCTGCGCGTGACTCTTCGAATTCTACTAGTCGACGCGCCTCACCTCGGGGGCTCGGCTACTTCTACTCGACCACCTGGGAAGCGACTAGTCTCAAGAGCATCTCAGGACACATTCTCCAAGAAGACCCTTCAATTCGAGAGGAAGTACTCGACTCAAGGCTCGGGGGCTCCGTGCCACGTGTCCTTCGGTTTTTTCTCTCCGGATTTTTCGGGCTTTTCTTGCCAAGGTTTCAGATGGACCCTCAGCCAGAGCCTGCGGCTCGAGGCTCGGGGGCTACTCCATGAGGAGTGCGGTTCTGCAAATCGCACCTCCATGACGGCTCCGGCTTCAAGACAAGACAGACATTTCTTGAATACCTTCCAAGGCAGATTTCAAGGACGCTTGGGACTACTCGAGAAGACTTCAAGATTGCTCAAACATCAGCTGGAGTACATTCCAGCCTCGGGATGCTTCGACTACTCTTGAGGACTTTTGACTTGTAGCACTCAGGGACGCTTGAGGACTACTCGTTAAGGCCGTCAAGACTACTTGAAGCTATCCTTCTCGACTACAAAGTACTCGGGGGCTTGTCGTATGGACCTCCCCCGGGCCCACTACCTCGGTGGGTACCGGGACCGACTACTCGGTGGGCCCCGGGACTACCGGCTTGCGCTACACGGCATCCGAAGGCGTGGAGCACAAGGACTACACAGGAGTAGTACTCGGTTAGGGAGCTGTACATGTTCCGCACTGTATGGAGGACTCCTAGACGTACTCGACTAGTACTCTCTCCCTACTCCGACTTGTAACCCTGCCTCCCGGACTATATAAGGCGAGGCAGGGACCGATCTCCTCATCCAATCTCCTCTCGTACAACCCACGGTGCACTATTGCGCCATCTTGTAATCGTGCCCTATCAATCCAGAGCTACGCAGCATACAGGACGTAGGGTATTACACACCTCGCGGCCCGAACCTGTCTAAATTGTGTGCCACGTGTCTCTTCCTTCGAGTTACCGATCTCGGCGAGTCACAATCATCTACTTCGGGTACTCCCCGTAGTAGGTTGCCGGTCTAAAACACCGACAGGGATTAGGGTTAGGCGACCGGGGGGCGGCGGGGCGCAGCCGCGCGGGGCAGAGGAAAGGGGAGGGAGGGTATTAGGGTTAGGGCGGGGGGAGGGGGGGGTTGAGGGCGACGGTTTTATATGGGGGCGCCTGTGACGCCCCAGTTTTCTAATTAACATCATTAACGCTAATGACCAGGTCAACCGGTCAAACCCCGGTCAAACACCGGTCAAACCTAGGTCAACCTGGGCCGTCACCCGAAAACCTCGCCATTGAACCCTATTGAACCCCTTGACCAAGCCTACACACACCCGTGGTCAACCCGTGGTCAAAGACACGGTCAAAACCCGCTTAACCATCGACGTCAGCGAATGTCGTCCGGAACTTTTGTCGCGTTCTCCAGAATTCACCTAAACACTTCAAAATCTACCTTTATGAAAGTTGTCCATCTTGTTGAGGGTCACAACTTTCGTGTAGATTGGCATTTCAAATTTTGAGTGGAAATTAGCGAAAAACTTGGTCAACCGCCAGTACCTCCTGTTTTTCAGCACAGGCCGACATTCAATGTTGGCACGACGTTCCTGCAAAATCCGTTGAGAAAAACACCAGACGGCCTTTACAAAAGTTGTAGAGGGTACTTAGATATACAACTTTCCTATTCATCGCTTGGTGCACTTCTATTCAAAATTTTTGAGTAAAACGGGGTCAAACAGCGTCAGTCCGGGCAAATGCAGGCCGGCGCGCGCGCCCGCGCGCTCCGGCGCGCCGGGCGCGCGCGCGCGCGCGCGCGCGCGCCCGCCGGCGCCCGCCCTCGGCGTTCGAGCCCCCGGGCGCACCCCCGAGGCTGCTCCTTCCCCGAGCACGTGCTCCGAGGCGTCTTGAAGTCCGTGCGCACCTTTTCCGCCTTCGGACCGACCCGTACGCGCCGCGCAGACACGATCCGCGGTCCGTCGATGGCTCCCCCCGCCGGCGCGCGCCGCCAAGGCCGTGCGCGCACTCCCCGGCAGCCGTGTACACCCCCCCTTGGCGCCCATTTAAGGTGGCCGCGGCGCCCAAGCTCGCCCGCGCCGCGCCGCTTGCACCGCGAGGCGAAGCACCGCCGCTAGGCACGTCGCGGAGCGAGCTGCGTTCCCGGCCGAGTTCCCCGGCCCACACCGCGGTCCACTAGCCTCACTAGGTCCCCTAGGAGCTGCGGAGCCACCGTGTGCTCGCGCCGGTCGCCGCACCCCGCCGGTCGTCGGGCGGCCGCGGCTAGCACCGCCGGCTGCCGCCGCACGCCGTCCCTGAGGCCACCGCGACCCTAACTTCGGGCACAAATCGAGCCACGGTGATCCCCTAATCCCTCTCCCCACCTTTCCCGGCCGAATCCCCCACGGGCACGCCGGAATTTGGGCCGGCGCCGCCGCCCTCCATGGCCAGGGGTGACATTGCAAAAGAGAAGTTAATTCCAGGGTCTTTCTTGCAAAAGTACAACTCCAATAGTAAAACTGTTTTGCTGTTTCTTGTAAATTTCGTAGAAAATCACAAAAAATTCAGAAAAATGTGAAACCAATTTTGTTGGATCCATTGTGAATTATTCTACAACTTTTGTTATTCTGGCCTGAGCTAATTCCTTAAAGTTTTTGCATGAAAAATACAAATGTGAAAACCCTAGATCTGCAATAACTCAAACACTATAAATCCTATGTGGCTAATTTTTGGATATGTTGTGTGTGAGGTCATGCCTAGGTCCTGAGCCAAAAATTGCACAAAGATATGAAGTAAATCTTTTTATAAAAAGATTTTTCCATTTCAGGAAGATCTGCATAAGTAATTTTTCTTGTTAAATATATTTATGATTTTGACCCAAACTTGTGCAAACTGTCTTGTAATACCAAAATACACATCTTGTGAATGAATCATGATTTTTGTATTAAAGGAAATAATTATTCTTGAATTATGCATGTTTTTCTTTGTAAATTAATAAACCATGTTCAGTAGAGATTCCATGTGAACATGTTGGCTTTTTAGACTTGTTTAGGACCAGAGAGAATGCACAAGAAAGTTTGGATCATTTTGAGGCTTATTTATTTTTATATGCATTTAAAATGGAATCACTAACTAGCCTTTGTTATTTTCAATAATATTTATTTCCCTAGCATCCAACACTTGCATGTGGGTCCAATGGACCAGTATAAGTGCTAGTAGGCTTAAGAAACACTTCTTTAATTTTTGGTAATTTAATTGCTTAATAAAAAGCTTAAAAGCCCTTTTAATAATAAAGGGAAATTAATTAAAGAAAAACCCTTATTTAATTCTTTTTCCTTTTTGAAAAGTATTATTTAATACAATTAAAAGATAATTAATTATCATCACTAATAAGAAATTAATTCATAAGTAAAAATATTAATTACACCTATATTGGAGAAGATAAAAGGAAATGAAGCTTTCACATGAAATGATAAGTATAATAAGAACCTTTATTCAAATGTTTAATAAAGAATTGCATATTGTTCCTTTTTGGAAGAGTACGCTAAATGTATTCTTATCTAGGTGAATGTGTCCAACTAGTGCACCCTATGGCTGTCATTTATTGTTTGTGATTAATTAAATTAAAATCGTCAATTAAATCTTGCACTTGCATCCTCGTGTAGATCTCCCGAACGGTAGCTGTACGCGTGTGCCGGACGGAGGAGACAGAGGAGCTGACGGAGACGTGCACCACGTCTCTATAGAGCAAGACCTGGACCAAGTCCAGAAGGGCCCAAGGCCAACCTTGCCATCGAAGGCAAGCCCCGGATCATTAACCCTGTTTTGAAATTTATGCAATTATGTTTGCTACGATTGTGCATTTACGTTTCAGGAGTTGAATTGAAACCCTAGATGCATGATCCCTAGGTACCTATGCTCTATCACTAGTATGCTAGGTCGATAGCTGCTATGCTATAGGACTGATAGAAGTCGAGTGATGTTCGTCACTCGCGAGATTAGGTTCCTAGATAGGAATCTTAAGATATTCTTAATGGATTGCTCATGTGGTAAGAGCATGGGATTTGGGCTCCGGTCCAGTGGCTTTCGTGGGCTAAGCTTTGAACGTACTAAACATATGCCGGGTATGGGACCGGTAAGCCTAGTACCCGATTGACGCGGTAAGGGAACCTTTCCCTACTACACCTGGGGCACTTGTGTCCCCCCCGCTTGCAACAAAGGTGGTACCCGCGTGAGTACGGACGTTCGTGTGGGAGCGATCCAAAGAAACCTTGTACCAAGGAATGTAGGTTCCGCTCCCGAGCCGAAGATCGACGGGAACGGCTCGGGAAAGTTGTCCTTGCGGGGGCGACCTACCGTGTGTTTGGGTCTACCTTGCAAGGTTTAAATCAATCGATTGTCGGCCTCTCACCGTTACCCGAGACTGCTTAATCAACTGGCCATGATATCCCATAATGATGGAACTCGAGGAATATTGTTGGATGCATTAATTGCTTGTCCAATCTTTGATTGAATTAGATGGCACATTTAGAAATGGTAATCAACTAGAACTTGTGCTAAAACATTGAAAGTAAGGACCTACTCTTAGGAGCTGTTCAAACGAAAAGAAACTCCACCGCCAAAAGCCTTTCATGTCTAGAGTTTGGTGATGTAGTTATCACCCGACGGTTAAGTCTTCTTGAGTATTAGTATACTCGGCCTTGCTTTAAAATTGTTCTTTGCGGTGTGATTAATCGGATGGGTGACGACAAGTGATGACATCACGGATGGCCTCCCGTGATGTCTACCGTTGCGCTAGTTCATTTTATTTCCGCCGTATTTTTGAACTGCGAACCTTTACTCCATGTCATGAACAATGGTTTGTAATAAATTGTGTTAACTCATGTTGTACTCCGGACTCACCTTCGCGTGAGTTGTAATGCATGTGTCGATCCTCTGTTCGATGTCCAAGTGATTTACCGGGCGTTAACCCGGCAACTAACGACAGGATGATACTTTACTATTGCTTAAATGACCAAAGTGGATCGGTCTTAGGCGATAGTACGGTATTTTCCTGGGCGGGTTGTCACAGCGCCGCAGGCCGGGCCGTTGCGGGCTACACGGGCCAACGGACCGGGCCACATTCGGTCTGCGGGCCGAGGTAGCGGCCCATGGCCCGCCGGCCATCGGACGGGCCGCCCGTAGCCCGTAAAGTACGGATCGGGCCGGCCCAGCCCGCGGATCGCGGGCCATATGACCATCTATATCAGCCACCAGTACTTTTCTCAGAACAAATCGGTAGCGGCCAAGAATCGGACAATAAGATTTTTCTTGCAGTCGAAAAAAGACCAACCACGGCAACCAGCCAAATGAACAGGCTGGGCTCGGCTGGCACGGCGGTGCGGGGCTGTAAATGCCGCGCGCGCGAGAGCAGCGCGGCGGGGCTGGCAGGCAAGGTACGGAGCAAACGGACACGCTGCTCTCCCCCCACCGCGACGCGTCGTGTGCCGTGCCGAGCGGAGCGGAGCCCTCGCACCCAACCAACGAACGGTGTGGTGTGCCCGCACGGGGAGGGATCGGACGGGAGGTGGCACCGCGTAGGTGCACGGCACGTACGGCACCGGAGCGGGGGCGCTCGGCTAGCTGGGGTACTTGGCGCTGCATGCTGTCACGCTACTGTTGCGGCGCGGACGCCTCGCGGTGGTGGCGCTGAGTGACCGTGTGGTTTCCGTGCACGCACGGCTACGTTTCCGGTTGTTTCACGATTGATTGTTGGAGAAATAATAATCGTTCTGTCCCGTGACAATCTCAGAATAAATGAAAAGATCTCGAAATATAACAATTGTTGGAGTATGCATGCATGATCGTTGCTACAGATTTGGTATATTCATTTTGACTTCTCTATGGTCCTAACTTTATTCACAACTTTTATCACGTATCTAAACGATGTAAAATTAAAACCAACTATCTAAAAAATTAAACTATAATATCAAAATGAATAATAATTTGAGGTGGAAAGAGTACTATGGAGGTCCATTCCACACGTTTCAGAATCGGCGGTTCCTCATCAGTCATCACGACGTCGCGGCGTCTGGTATCGCAGCGCCCACGTCAATCCTGCTGCCCAATCCTGGATACACCGCCATTGCCTTTTGGCCGTCATGCATGCGGATAAGCATATCACCGCGCCTAGACACGACTGACTCCTCTTGCTGTTTCTTTGATTCTATCCCCTTTCGGCTGTGGGATTCGGCCACTTACATGTCCTCTTCTCTATCATTGCTAACTTTTCCTCTCTAGTGTTTCAGTGTGTTCTCTGTGCCTACCTCCTCCGTTCCCCTTTTTCGCGACGTACGTTTTTCGCTTTTTCTGATCTTAGAGTAGTTGCTGTCGAATGATGATGAGATCACTGGCTCCATCATCGTGGGCTTGTGGCTAGTCGACATGATGATGGAACCGGATGCTATTTGGCTATTTCTATGCTTCGATCGACGGAACCGAATGATATCGGGTCTGTTTGGATGGTAAGGTAAATGGGGTAAATGGGACAAATTTACCCCTAATTTACCCCTAGTCTTGCCAAACACGCGGCAAGAATGTGGTGGAAAGAAATGTTTTTTTCCCCTAATTCCATTTACCCCTAAAAGGTAGCAAATTGGAGCAAATTTGTGGTGGGTCCCGCTCTCCCTCTCTCATCCACATCCACATTTACCACTCCATCCAAACACCCAAAGGGGCAAATATTAGTAAGGGCAAATGGGAAGGGCAAATCATTTTCCTTGAGGTAAATATTTACCCCTACCATCCAAACAGTGCCATTATTTGCTATTAGAAATAATATGGGAATTATATTTAGTCGTGCATGTTCGGCTTTTCCTTTACACTTCTCGCCGGGTATTTTTCTCTTCGAACAAATACAAACCAGTAGAAAATCTGCACAACATACCACGCGTATATTCGTACCACGATGGACACACGCATGAGCTATATGAATCAGAACTTGATGTATACTCCTATGTGTGTGCTATATATCACCCCAACACCCAGAATCTCATGTGAATGTGATGGTAGCTTTCACAGAGTTTTATCACTGATCAGTCGTGTGTTACGGTCCATCCAGACTGAGGCAGTGCAGCAGCATATGCCGTACCCGTACGCTGGTCACTGGTCACAGTTGCTACACGATGAATTCTGGGGCGCTGTCTCGACATTAACTAGTGACTTGACAAGAACCCATGCATATACTGCAAACATCTGCCCCCAACATTTAAGTGGCCCTGATACCGCATTCATGCATTTTTCTGTACTCTTCCCGGAAGCAGAAAATTCATTTCTCATTTAGTTGGATATGGACAAGAGTTGTATATATATATATGATACCCTTTGGAGTTGGAGGACTTCGATCATAAAACTCTGAAAAGAATGGCTTCAGACGTTCAGGCCACTTGTTCTTCAAGGAGTCCATTAATCGATGGATGGACGAACACGCATGCTTGACTTAGGTATGGGGTCTTGATCATATACTCCTGCGTACAGCAAGTTCTCTGTACAAGACGACTGATGCATAGGACTCCGTATACTATGTAGATATATGATATGGCGTTCAGGACAAACTCGGTTGTTTTTTTTAAGGGGCACAAGCTCGGTTGTGCCCAACCCCGCCTTCAAATTTTGCAGGATCCAGAGATGGAAATAGAGCAGAGAACTGAAATCAAGGGTTACGATCACGAAAAGGGAGGCGGCGGCGGCAAAAGGAGGCGCGCGCGCGCCGGCATTCAACACGCCCTGCGGCGGCCGCTGCGTGTTCGGTGCAATCGGCCACCAGCCCGGAGACGAGTACTAGCTGCTAGTACTCCGAATGCGCGTCCGTCCGCCCTGGCGACGGGTGGAGGCGGCGCCGTCCGCATGCGGCGAGGACTGTTGCGCCATAAAATTGGGGATGGGAAAGGGCGGCCAGCCGCCAGCGTACGTCGTCGTCTCGGCTCGTCCTCCTCGCGGTAGCTAGCGGTTTCCTGGTGCAAGCATACCCCCCCAAGGCAAGCCGCAAGCAATTCTCATGGTCCATATGCGCATAGTAGCATCGTCTCCTGAATGGTTCTTGCGATTGAGTTGATCAGATCAGATCCTGACCAGCGAAATACTATTATTTTCCTGAACGTTTTTTTGCCCCCTGAAATGCTGGGATTGCTGAGCGATCCAATGGTCCTCCACTTCAGACGCCTCTGGAATGCCATGATGCTCCCTGATTAGGGCAGCTTTCATGGAGCTGTCTGTCTGCGTCCGTCGTTGGTGTGCGTTTTCTCTTTCCTCGACGGGACTTTTTGACGGATTCCGCTGAAAACAAGACCTGTGCATGCGCGGTGTAGTATTCATCGCGCAACTGATCACCGATCAGCTGGTTGCAGCAGCAGCAGCAGGAGTAGGAAAGCTCCGCCATGAATGTGCGCTTTCGACTGCCACAGGAACGCCGAGCGCGCAGCCACCTTGATTGTGTGCCTTGGGATGTGGGAACCCATTCAAGGGCCCCTGCCGAGACGGAGCAAAAGCGCGCATTTCGTTGCAGTCGATGGTGGCTCACAGCGGGCCAGCGGCGGGCCAGCGGCGTACCGTCATCAAGACATCAGTGAAGGAGGCTCATCAAGGAGAGTGAAGACTAGCGTTGCTTCTTGCATCGGGACAAGCCGTCAGGCTAACTCTGGATAGACCGAGTCTGAAGGCTCTGAACTCTTCCATATCTTCCTTCAGACGTTCCTGTTGTTGCGTTAGCTCGGTTATCTTGCTGACCCCGGTGATCAAGTTTTTGTTATTACTGAAGAAACAAGGTGCAGGGCAGGAAGGAAGAACATGATCTGGTGACTGGTGAAGGTGGTTGGTCCTTGGCGAAGTGCTTGAGCCTTCAGGGTGACGCGTTTGTGGTCAGAATTGAAACTGGTGAACCCACAAAAAATGCATTGTTCAGACAAGACGCGGTGACAATAGCTGCTTAGTCATGAGGAGTACGTTCCTCCTAACATGATTGCTTCCTGTGCCCATTTCACCAAGATGTAGCTTATGTAGCTCATTGCCGATGGTGAAAGCCCGGAGCTCTTCTGCATTTTGGGCCCTGGTAGACTGTTAGGTGAGAGCATGTCATGACTTGGACTTGAGTTCTTTCCTGCACCAAGCGTTTGGGTTTTTCGTTGGCATCGATTTCTGAATCCAGGGACATTTTCTGCAATTGCCTTTGGATCAGAGCAACGACGTGTGGAACTCCACGTAGTGATGTGCAAATTCCGTGGCTGATTCAGGGGTGGGTTTCAGTGATGCACTGCATCTGGCATTCATGGAACCGAGATGAAATCATCACAACGTAAAACCGCAGATCAGTCGAAATATAAAAGTAGTTCCCTCGTACTCGTGTGCGATTTTCTGAGCTGACTCAGGGGTGCATTCAACAAAAAAAATCCACAGATGCAGTCAAAAGACATGTTTCTAGCGTATGATCAGGGAATGCGTCAATGCAAGATCGATCAGGTCAACAAGGGGAAGCTACCCCGAAATCGCAGGCCAATTTCTTCATGAATACGAATTTGGTCCAATTAACCCTATTGGGCCAAGGAAATCACAATGCCCAGGACAGATTCAGTGTGATCCCTACTTATATCCATTAAGAAGCGTAATCTCTGCGGTTGACGCAACCACCAGAAAGGGTGAGGAGCCAAGAACTAGACAACCTGAGAAACATCAGAGAAAAATGCAGTAATTATTTGACACTTTGACAGGTGTTATTCTTGCATTCCCTCTTCCAATGCATACAATTTTTTTGAATGGTCCACTGAATACTGCTGGTGACCAGATAATTAAATAGAACAAGAACATCCTACTGCAACATCAGACAAGGATTACAACCCTGACACCGGCATTAAATCTAGTGGTTTTGATCTGTATACACATTTTTTGAGGGCATATACACAGAGATAAATCTTTGACATGACCCTGTTCCTTTTCAAATCATCCAATGTGCGCAGATGAATGACAATTTCAGAGTCTTCTCAGGGACTCAGGGTCAGGATGCATTCAACAAAATTTCACAAACTGGTCAAAAACGACATGGTAGCAGTCAGTGAGTTCCTAGGCTTCTAGCGTTGATAGGACTGACCATGGGTCAACGCAAGAACTCGGTCCCAAATCCAACAAGGGGAAAGCAGGGAATTCACAAAGCCAATTTCTTCCTGATTCACGAATTTGTGGTCCGATAGACTAACGGGCCCAACAAAGTGACAAACAATAGTACCCAAGGGCAATTCTGTGTGAACCATACTTGGTTGAGAAAAGTAAAACTAGTCTGCGACTCTACGCGTTCTCTAACTGTCAGAAAGGGGCACAAGCACAATCAAGAACTGGACAATTGCAGAACATCAGGAAATAATGTAGCAAATTTTTTTTGGCAAAGGCTGTTTTTATATTCTTTTGAATCATCCAATGCAATAAAAATTTCGGACGATCTTATTGTTGAGTAGCGACAGAACATTGAACAAGAACCTCCTGCTACGAGATCAGGCAAGGATTGCAACCCTGAAATTTTTTGTATTCTTTTGAATCAATCCAATGCAATAAAAAATTGGGACGATCTGTTGAGTAGCGATCAGATCATTGAACAAGAGCCTCCTGCTACAAGATCAGGCAAAGATTGCAACCCTGAAACCGACATTAAACTAGTATAAAGAGAGACATGCGTCGACACTACAACCCTGTTCTTCCTTTTTTTAATTCCTCAAATCATCCAATGCGTCAACAAGATTATCCAGTGACTAGTGATCTCATAAAGGTCAAGAACATCCTACATTCATACTGTGCAACCCAGAAACCAGCGTTAAATTGCTACTAGGTACTGTAGTACTAGGTCATATGATCTGTAATGTACTCAGCGCTAGATGTTGAGATGCCCAGTCGCCTAGCAGGCTAGCACCCGAGGGGGTACCCCATCACCGCACCGGCGGGAGCCGCGGGCTTCCCGAGCCCCGCGGCGGCGGCAGAACACGAAGCGCCACTCCCGCTCGGCCCCGCGGCGTCCACGGCCTTCCCTGACACCGGCACCGCCGCCGCCTTCCCCGCGGCCACCCCCGGCGCGCCGTCGAGCCTCTTGACGGTGATGTTGACGATGCCGTTCCGGCGCCCGCAGCACCCGTAGTCGAACAGGCGGTAGCTGAGGCAATGCAGGTGCCCGGGGGGCCCGACGGTGAAGTCCTCGACCGGAACGCGCGCCGCGGCGACGGGCTCGGCCGGCCGGCCCCCGCCGCGCGCGCGGCAGATCTCCACGTCGAGCGCGGGCGCCCCCGCCGGGAGCACCACGCGCACTGCCTCCGCCCAGTACGGGAAGCCGTGGCAGTCGGCGTCGTCGTCGACGCGGGTGGGCGCGGCGGACGCCGCGGTGCGGACCACGGCGTAGGCGCCGTGGCAGAGCGGGCGGCCCGACGGCACCCGGACGGCCTCTGCGGAGACGACGGTCACCTCCAGGGTCATCGACGGCATCGGCATTGCCGAACAACCCTTGCGCCCCATGCCGCTCCTCTCCTGCAGCTGCGGCGAGACCTCGAGTCGAGTCGGCTCCGGATGGATCGAGAAAACTAGGCGGTTTGGGTGCGCGCTAGCTCGACTCGATCGATGGATGGGAGAACACGGCCGGGGCTCAGGAGTCACACCATCCCTGCGCGCGGCTGCTTATATATGGAGATCAGGGCGGGGTGGCGTAGGTCCTCCGGTTGGAGTCGGGGATACGTACGATGCTGCTTCGTCGCTGCGCGTCCGGGATCGCCGCCACTGCGACGCACGGCGTCGCACGATCATGGAAACTTCATTCCACGCGGCGCCGCAACTTGCAGGGACGACATCGATCGATCGATCGAAGCGGAATGGATCGTGGTCCAGACCGGTGGGCCGTGGGATTCCAATTCGATCAGAATTGCCGTTTCGAGCTATAACACGGTCAGGGAGAAGTTTCCGCAGCGCTCGTTTTGGTTAAGAGCCAACGGCGATAAAGGAAGCGCGTGTGGGCGTCGTGTCGCAGCCTCGCAGGGTAGTTTGGCAGAATTTGTACCGGCGCCATCCAATCAAAGCGAAGGCAACTGCATCGAGCGTGGGACGATTTTTAAATTTTAACCTTTTTTTTTTCAAAATTATTTTTAAAAATAACACCTCAAAAATATTATTTGCAGATCTAACCATTTTGGCCGCGCCACGGGCCAGCGCGGAAAAAAATTATTTTTAAAAATAACACCTCAAAAATATTATTTGCAGATCTAACCCATTTGGCCGCGCCGGCCCGCGGGGCGCGGCAAGCCATGCAACGGCGCGGCGGGCCCGCCACGCCGGCAAGGTGGGTTTACGAGGCCGCCTCCTGCCGCGCCACATGCATCAACGTGATGTTGCCGCGCCATGTAGGCTGGCGCGGCAGGAGGTTCTCCGATTTAATCTACCAACTTTGAATCATCTAAATAAAATAGTATTTGAATTCTAAATGTCGCAAAAATTGATATGGATGTTATATAAGGTCTAAATATTCCATTTTAGTGAAATTTACGAGACTAAGTATTACATATTTTAAAATTTTCAATTTCAAAGTAGGCTATGTATTATCCTTATATCCCACTTAGGGTTCTCGTTAAATAGTTATCTATCTAGGATGATACCAATTAAATATCATTTAAATATTGATTGTCACGAAACTTATCATGCACATTGTATAAGATGTAAAGTTCTCATTTTGATAACATGTAAAGAGTAAAGTGTTACATATTTTGAATTACATAATTTCAAAGTAAGCTGTGTATTATCCTATTATCCGACCTAGGTTCTTTGTTAAATGGTTATCTACTTAGGAGAACCTTAATTAAATATCTATTAAACTTTAAATGTCACAAAATTTGTCATGCACATTGTATAAGATGTAAAGATCTCATTTTACTTACATGTAAAAAGTCAAGTGCTACATATTTTGAACTACATAATTTCAAATATGTGTTATTTGATGGTGTCGCGCCAACTTGGTTGCGTGACAGGAGTACTTCAGTTATACTTATCAATTTTGAACGTTATAAATAAAATAGTATTTGAACTTTAAATGTTACGAAACTTGACATGCACGATATATAAGATATAAACATTCTATTTTAGCAACATGTACAAGACCAAGTATTACATATTTAAAAAAATTAATTCCAAAGTAGCCCATATATTATCCATAGATCTCACTTATGACTCTCGTTAACTGATTATCTACTTAAGATCATCTCAATTATATAGCATTTAAATATTGAATATCACGAAACTTAACAACAAAGTTAATTTTTTAACACTTACAGATTTTTCAAGGAGATAAAGAAATACTATATAGCTTATTTTAAAATTATGTATATCAAAATATGTAGTACTTTGTTTTTTACGTGTAAATAAAATGAGATCTTTACATCTTATACAATATGCATGACAAGTTTTGTAACATTTAAAGTTTGAAAGGTATTTAATTAATATTCTCTAGATAAGAATATAAAAAGAGTCTCAGATAATATGATAATAAATATCTTACTTTGAAATTATGTAATTCAAAATATGTAGCACTTAACGCTTTACATGTTATTAAAATGAGATCTTTACACCTTATACGATGTGCATGACAAGTTTTAAGATAATAAATATTTCAATGATATTTAATTGGTATCAACTAGATAGATAACCATTCAACGAGAGCCCTAAGTGGGATATAAGGATAATATATAGCTTAATTTGAAATTATGTAATTCAAAATATGTAGAATTTGACTTTTCATATGTAAATAAAATGAGATCTTTACATCTTATACAATGTGCATGAAAATTGTGACATTTAAAGTTTAAAAGATATTTAATTAAGGTCCTCCTAAGTAGATAATCATTTAACAAAGAACCTAAGTCGGATAATAGGATAATACAAAACTTACTTTGAAATTATGTAATTCAAAACATGTAGCATTTTACTCTTTACATGTTATCAAAATGAGAACTTTACACCTTAATACAATGTGCTTGACAAGTTTCGTGACAATCACTATTTAAATGATATTTAATTGGTATCATCCTAGATAGATAACTATTTAACGAGAACCCTAAGTGGGATATAAGGATAATACATAGCCTACTTTGAAATTAAAAATTTTAAAATATGTAACACTTAGTGTTGTATGTGATAATAAAATGGAATGTTCGTATCTTATATAACGAGCATGTCAAATTTTTGTAACATTTAAAGTTCAAATGTTATTTTATTTCAATTGTTCAAAGTTAATAAAATTTAATTGGGAACCTCCTGCCACGCTAGCCAACACGGCGCAGCACAATCACGTTGCCGCGCCGATGCATGTGGCGCGGCAGGAGGAAGGCTCATCAGCCCACCGTGCCAGCGTGGCGGGCCTGCCGCGCCGCTACATGTGGCGCGGCAAAGTGGGCCTGCCGCGCCACGTGGGCCGGTGCGGGCAAACGAGTTAGATCTGCAAATAATGTTTTTGAAGTGTTATTTTTAAAAATAATTTTGAAAAAAGGTTAAAATTAAAAAAGCGTCCTCGAGAGTGCATGTTTTTTCGTAGGGAAAATAATAAAATAAGACCGTACCATTGTATTGATTTGAGGGTTTCCTTTGCGGGCTTCCCTAGAGTCGACGATGACAAGTCTAAGAGCAACTCTGGGCATGTACAACAGTGTAGACGACTGTTGTCTATTTGACACATACAGACACCTAAATAGACAACTTGTACAATGATTTGTTTGTTTGTCTGTATGTAAGGCATTTAATTCATCTTTTGACACATAAACCATGGTGATCATGTGCACCTTTCATCATTGTAGTCATTTTGATGCTCAATTGAGATATAATGCATGATATTAAATTTATTGACATGAAATACTTTTAAAACCATTAATATGATATATATTTATACCAGATTACTGTTGGCAGTTCACGTTCACACTAGTGTTTCAGTTCACACATGGCTATTGCCATTCCCATAAATCAGGCAGTTCAAAAAAGAAAAATAAGCATTCACATGGTGAATTTCGGTTCACACATGGCTATTGTCATTCCCATATATCATACAGTTCAAAAAAAGGGAAAATATTAGTAGACAGTTCACCAACAACGACCCCCTGCATGTTACAGAATTACTATCGAGGTTGCTGGCAGCCATGTCCAGACCTCATTCTTCTCACTAAGCATGTCCAGACCTCATTCTTCTAACTAAGCTGTTAAGCCAGCACAAGCTAAAACCACATCAGTGGAAGTTCGATTCTTATGATATGAATTGGAAGCAATGCAGACTGCATAAGTACAGAATCAATCTATACCAATCTATTAATTAATTTAGGTGGTGTCGTTCACCCCCCACCCAAATCTGTCGCCCCGAGCGCCGCCCCCCTCCCCGCGGACGGCGAGGTGGAGCGGGGTCTCCCTTGTCGGGACGTCGCGACGGTAGATGGCAGCGGAGACGGCGTCGGCGACGGCCTCCCCACCCCCCACACCACAAATCGTCCTCGCGCGCGCCGCCGCTGCCGTGCCGGCCGGGCGGCCATGACCCCCCCCCCCCCGGAGGCGAGGTGGAGCGGGGTCTTTCCTCCTTGGGATGATGCGGACCCTCCCCTCCGCTCCCCCATTGAAGGGATACGGGGTGGCTACGCTAGCGCAAAACAAAATTTTCCCCGCAAAACAGGAACTGCTGCTGTCAGAGATCACGGGATTACCACTAGACGCGCAGATGCAGCGGAACCGTCTCGATGTAGACGAACGCGTCGAGGGTAGCGGGCGGTGCGGTTACTCACGTCCTTCTTGACTTGCACGTGCGGCTTGTCCGATCCAAGTGCTCCAGATGCAGCACCTCCAAGGTATCCACACGTACGGAGAAGGAAGCGACGCACGCCGGACTGCTAGGTCCGCGAGTGCGACGAGGAGAGAGCGTTGGCAGCGCGACTGCTACTTGAGAAATTTGTGCCTTTTCAGGAAGGGTGTGGTCCATATTTATTGGGAGGAAAACCCCCACACCATCGTCCATTAGCAATATGGGACTAATAGATGGTGTACCCCTTCCAACGCTAATGGGCTTTACAACATTTGTGGCCCATTAGGACTTTTACACCATAATGGATCAAATCCATCTGAGTCCACTAGTGGATCAAATCCAGTTGGCTCTAGGGCATATTTCCAACAGTCTCCCACTTTCACTAGAGTCAACTATGCAAGTATATTCATCCTCATTCGGCTTCCAACCCCTTAAGTGTGTGACCCTATAGGTTCACGTACACATAGACTTGACCCGAGTACATTACTCGATCAATAGTTGATAGCGGCCTCTAGCAAGACGTGTCAACTCCTATGCATACGTAAAGATCTTATCAGACAAACCATCACAACAATTCATACATGCTATTCCCTTTGCCTCACGATATTTGGTCTAGCTCCAAGCTGACCTCTCTTTCTCGACACCGTGATTCGGATCATCAAAAGGGGGTTAACCCTTAACCCAAAGCACGGCCATGCATTTCTTGATCCGATCACTCGAGGGGCCCGAGAGATATCTCTCTCAAGTAGAGGGGCAAATTCTATCTTGATTGACCATGCCTCACGAGCATGCTTCCCGACAAACCCGAAAGCCATCTTTATGACTACCCGATTACGGAGTAGCGGTTGATGGCCCCTAAGTAGGTCAATTCACATCTTCGGTACATGCGACAATCTCAAGTCTAAGGACATAGCGTATACGTTGTGTAAACAGAGAACAAGGTCTCAAATTGGGTCGGTCCGGCCCCATGTCATACATGTGCCCACATTATTAGTTATACATCTCCATGTTCATGACTTGTGAAACATAGTCATCAACTAATTCATGTGCTAGTCATTAACTCATACTAGGGACAACTTTTGAATAACCATACAAGTAAAAGAGTTTCACAAACAATTCACATAATTGCCAATCAAATACAAGTCGCCTTTCATGGATATTCAATAAAAGAACCAAGTGACATGGATATAATGAAATATAATCATCTCTATGATTCCTTATAGGACATATTTCTAACATTCTTCCACTTGCACTTGAGCTAATCTAGAATATATCTAATACCCATAGCTCTCATGTGCGCCTCATGCTTATGCTGTGGAAGAGGTTTTGTTAAAGGATCTGCAACATTCAAATCCGTGTGTACTTTGCATATCTTGATATCACCTCATCTAACGATCTCTCGTATCAGATGAAATTTCCACAGTACATGTTTATTCTTTGGTGGTTCCTTGGCTCCTTTGCTTGCGCAATAGCCCCATTGTTGTCACAATAAAGATCCAATGGGCTAGAGACACTCGGAAACACACCAAGTTCAGAAAGGAACTTCCTTATCCAAACACCCTCCTTTGCAGCTTCCGAAGCCGCGATGTACTCGGCTTCTGTTGTAGAATCAGCCACTGTCTCCTGCTTGGAACTCTTCCAGCTCACAGCTCCACCATTTATCGTAAATACATATCCTGATTGCGACTTTGAATCGTCTTGGTCAGTTTGGAAACTAGCATCGGTGTAACCCGTTACAACGAGCTCCTCCTCACCTCCATAGACTAGGAACATGCCTTTAGTCCTTCTTAAGTACTTAAAAACATTTTAGCCGCTGTCCAGTGACCCTCACCTGGATAAGATTGGTATCTGCTTGTAACACTGTGTGCATACGAAATATCTGGACGTGTACATATCATTGCATACATAATAGATCTGATGGCCGAAGCATACGGTATTCTACTCATGCGTTCCCGCTCATCAGTTGTCGAAGGACACTGAGTCTTGCTAAGATGTATGCCATGTGACATAGGCAAGAACCCTTTCTTCGCCTCTTCCACGCTGAACCTTTTCAACACTTTATCAATGTAATGTCTTGGCTTAATCCTATAAGCCTTTTTGATCTATCTCTATAGATTTTGATGCCCAAAATGTATGCCGCCTCACCTAAGTCCTTCATTGAAAAACTATTTTTTAATGAGGTCTTAGCGGCCTCAAGCATAGGAATGTCATTTCCAATCAGTAATATGTCATCCACATATAAGATTAGAAATACTACAGAGCTCCCACTTGCCTTCTTGTAAACACAAGGCTCTTCTTCACTCTGAATGAAGCCAAACCCTTTTACCACCTCATCAAAGTGAAGGTTCCAACTCCGAGATGCTTGCTTCAATCCATAAATGGATTTTTGAAGTTTGCACACCTTTCCAGCATTGGTTGGATCAACAAATCCCTTAGGTTGTGTCAGATACACATCCTCAGTCAGATTTCCATTTAGGAAAGCTGTTTTGACATCCATCTGCCATATCTCATAATCGAAATATGCAGCTATAGCTAGAATGATCCGAATAGATTTAAGCATCGCTACGGGTGAGAATGTCTCGTCGTAGTCAACTCCTTGAACTTGTCGAAAACCTTTTGCAACAAGTCGAGCTTTATGTATGTGAACATTTCCATCCATGTCCCTCTTCTTCTTATAGATCCATTTGCACTCTATGGGTTTAACACCATCTGGCGGGTCAACCAAGTTCCAAACTTGATTGTTATCCATGGAATGTATTTCGGATCTCATGGCACTTTGCCATTTCTCGGAATCTGGGTCCATCATTGCTTCCGCATATGTCATAGGTTCATCATTGTCTAACAACAATATGTCGCGCTCTCCCGCGATCATGAGATTGAGCTTATCAGTTGCGCGACGTGCCCTTTCAGACCTTCGTGGTTGTGTTGGTGCTTCTCTTGCCACGGGCATCTCAACTCGTTCAGCTACATTAGCATCACTTGTGAAATCTTGCCCAAGCGGCTCATCTTGAACTTCTTCAAGATACACCTTCTGTCTACATTTTTCTCTTTTAAAAAACTCTTTCTCTAAGAAACACCGTTCCGAGCGACAAACACTTTGCCTTCTGACCGGTTGTAGAAATAATATCCCAAGGTTTACTTTGGATATCCCACGAATATGCACTTGTCCGATTTAGGTGTTGATTTATCTGATTGAAGTTTCTTCACATAAACCTCACAACCCCAAATTTTCAGAAAAGACAAACTGGGAGTCTTACCAGTCCACATCTCATATGGTGTCTTAACTACGGACTTAGAAGGTACCATATTTAAAGTGAAAGCTGCGGTTTCTAGAGCATAACCCCAAAATGACAATGGTAGGTCCGACTGGCTCATCATTGATCGGACCATGTCCAACAAGGTTCGATTACGTCACTCGGATACACCGTTTCTTTCAGGTGTTCTAGGTGGCGTAAGTTGTGGAACAATTCCACAACTCTTTAGATGACTGCTAAACTCATGGCTCAAATACTCACCTCCACGATCAGAACGCAAGGTCTTGATTTTCTTGCCACGTTGATTTTCTTCTTCACTCTGAAATTCTTTGAACTTTTCAAAAGTTTCAGACTTGTGCTTCATTAAATAGACATAACCATATCTACTTAAATCATCAGTGAACGTTATGAAGTATTGGGATCCACCTCTAGCTGTCGTACTCATTGGTCCGCACACATCCGTATGTATGAGTTCCGGTAAGTTCGAGGCTCTCTCGGAAAACCCGAGAAAGGCATCTTGGTCATCTTGCCTAGCAAACAAGCTTCACATGTCTCGTAGGATTCAAAATCAAACGAAGTTAAAAGTCCATCGTTATGGAGCTTCTTCATGCGCTTTTCACTGATGTGACCCAAACGACAATGCCATATGTAGGTAGGACTTAAATCATTAGGTCGAGACCTTTTAGCACTTATGTTACAGATAGGTGAATCATCAAGATTTAAAACAAATAAGCCTTCACAATGGATGCACAAGCCACAAACATATTATCCTTAGAGATCACGCAACCATTGTTTTCACTCGCAAATGAATAACCATCCTTCATCAAACATGAAGGGGATAAAATGTTTCAACTCAAACTAGGAACAAAATAACAATTATTCAACTCCATAATAAATCCTGACGGGAGGTGGAGTTGCATCGTCCCGATGGTCAACGCAGCAACTCTTGCATTATTACCCACGCGGAAATCAACTTCTCCTCGTTCCACACTTCTACTTCTTATCATTCCTTGCATCGAGTTGCAAATATGAGCAACCGATCCGGTATCAAATACCCAAGAATTAGTATAAGAATCAGCGAGGAAAATCTCTGTAACATAAACATTAAGTGTACCTAAAGTGGAAGTACCCTTACTTCCCTTGCTTTTCATAGAAGCTAAGTACAACTTAAAATTTCTTTTCCAGTGACCGATTTTCTTACAATGAAAACATTCAGCCTTGGCAGCTGGACTAGCCTTGGGCGCCTGGTTTGGCATTGGGATCTTATCCTTGGCCTTACCTTTCTTCTTCCAAGAATTGCCCTTCCTTTTAAAGATTGGCTTGTTTTGGATCGCCATCACATGACTACTGCCCGTGCTTTTCTTAACGTTATCATCTATTGGTAAGGGGGTGCCTAGAACTCCTTCCCTTTTCTCAGCTCTGAGAACAATTCTCAGATTACGAATCCAATTCGTAAAGTTTGTTCCAGTCAACTTGTCCTTCTCAAGGACCGAATGCAAGGTAAACGATGTGGTGTTGCTAGGTGCCTTTAATCTACAACAGAATAATAAATGCAAAACACTAAGACAATATATCCATGACAGAGTAAGAATTTACTCCCACTAAAATCAATATCCCCACATTGATACTTAGTGATTCAGAATCCACAACTAACAAGTCTACTAGTGAGCTTTTGCGTCACCGCTAGTAAACAAGGTAGATCGGTAAGCAACTTCTTTGCTAATCATATCACATATGACTCCTGTTGTTGGGTGACATCTCTATGTCTAGGCTCCCAACCTTTATGCCCCAAAATCCTTAACCGTTAAGATGACTTTGATAAGTAAACCAACACTTATGCGTGTAAGTATCCGATACAACCCGTCTAGTCAAGAAAAACTAGTGGCACCCTAATTTCATAGACCCACCACTAATTGTACGAGACGTGGGACGGTGGCAAGTGTTGGGAGGGCATGTTAACTTAAAATTCCAAAGGGATCGTTCTACTCGTAACATCACACGCAAGAAAATAACATTGTCGCATGTAAAAGTAGAACGGTAAGAACGACATTCATACAGTTGTAACACGGTATGGCCTATTGTCGCATGGTGATCTCCATCTCCATTGACTCGTACATCATGTTGATCTCCATCTCCATGATCTGTGTGTGCCATCCTCCATGTGATGAGTCCTCCAAGAACTATCTAACGCGTGCTAGTAATGAAAGTTACACAATCGCGTATTAGATCATCACAAATTTGGTACGCGTAGACCATTACATTAATTTTGACAATACATGTGGCTCCGGCCGTATTGCCGTATGCGTGACACGCGAGGTCACGAAAAAAATTACACACATGCATCACATACACATATAGGCCATACCGATTACAAAACCTCGCAAAACAGATTATCGCAATTCCGACGTCCAAACTTAAAACGCCCGAAAACCCATCTTGCAAGCCGAATTTGGCAAAACTAATTTCGCCGAGACCCGGCTATGCTTGGTTTATCACATGTGTAAAATTTTACGTAGATCAATTTTCGTATAGAAAACGTCTTCATCCGAGTTAACCACGAAAAGTTATGACTGTTTTACCGAACAAGATATTTTCTCGGTTTTTCCCGGCCCGGTAGAGATCCAATCTGCCACCGCCACGCATCCCATGCGCCTGGCACTTGACCTAGCTTCGATTCGACCAATCCAATTGATCTCCTTCTCGTTGTGACTGAGTTTACGTGTATCACTTAACTCCGATGGCGGAATTCCGACCGGTAGGAGTAATTCGTTACACGACCATCACGTCAAGAACACGAAGCCGATCAAAACTTTGATCTACATCTGCATATCTCTATATGCACACATCCCGAATCTAAAACTTAGCGCTACGGCTCGGTACCACCTGAAGGGATACGGGGTGGCTACGCTAGTGCAAAACAAAATTTTACCCGCAAAACGAGAACTGCTGTCGTCGAGAGATCACGGGATTACCACTAGACGCGCGGATGCGGCGGAACCGTCTCGATGTAGACGAACGCGTCGAGGGTAGCAGGCAGTGCAGTTGCTCACGTCCTTCTTGACTTGCACGTGAGTCTTGTCCGATCCAAGTGCTCCAGATGCAGCACCTCCAAGGTATCCACACGTACGGAGAAGGAAGCGACGCACGCCGGACTGCTAGGTCCGCGAGTGCGACGAGGAGAGAGCGTTGGCAGCGCGACTGCTACTTGAGAAAGTTGTGCCTTTTCAGGAAGGGTGTGGTCCATATTTATTGGGAGGAAAACCCCCCACACCATCGTCCATTAGCAATATGGGACTAATAGATGGTGTACCCCTTCCAACGCTAATGGGCTTTACAACATTTGTGGCCCATTAGGACTTTTACACCATAATGGATCAAATCCATCTGAGTCCACTAGTGGATCAAATCCAGTTGGCTCTAGGGCATATTTCCAACACCCATCTCATCCGATGCCCGCTTCCTCCTCCTCCGGTGGCAATGCCTGCGCATCACCCCCGGTGGCGCCTTCAACACCGCCGCCGCGGGCCATGAAGCGCGAGCTCGCTTTCGCGCTCCGGTCCCTCTCCGAGATCTCCGCCTCCCCCGGCCGCACGCGCTCCAGCCGTCCCATCTCCTCCCTTTCCGACCCATCAGCATCTCTCAAGCGGCGCAAGAGATCCGACCCACCGGCCACCGCCACCCCCGTCGTTGATCTCGTCTCCCCGCCCACGCCGCCCATCGACGCCGAGCCGCCTACCCAGCCCCTCCGCGACATCATCGAACCAGTGGATGGATCCAATCCTCCCACTCTTGCAGATCACCAATCCAATTCCAATGCTACCCAAGAGGTCATTGCGCAAAAGATGCTAGAAACCCCCCAGCCAACGCACGCTGAGGCTGCAAGAGAGGGCTCAGTGATTGCAAAGCCGAATGTGCCCGTGGAGAATTGTGTTGCCGCTCTGGATGCAACATCAACTCTACTGGAATCCGCCGGTGCTGATGGTAACGACATAGGGAAGTTTTAAGTTTTTCTATTCTATTTTGTAGTTTTGAATTCAGAGTCCTTTCGCACTACAATATATGAAGGATCCATCATTTGCCTGTGGCAACACACATTAGTCAATGGCAAATAATTAGAAAAGATCAAGTTTAACACAAGCAAATAAACAGTGTGGTAAGATAGAAACACAGAATAGGTAGAACATTCCATCATAGGAGCATGAAATACAGATAACAATGTGTCAAGAAAGTATGGCAGAAATCTGGAGCAAGCATGGTGAATAACTCATTATTGAGTATGAGATTGCTGTTCAGCAGATATGGTTAGAACTCAAGTAGAGCATTTATATATCCTGAAACAGCTTTATGTAACTCGTACAATATCCAGTTAGTTCATAATAATGTTATTCTGAGCTCAGATTTACTGTGCACTTCTGCAATGACTACCTTCATACTGATGCAATCGGCAGCCCCTGCAGCTTCCATGATGGCTTTTCCAAGCGGGTGATTTGTATTTGATTCTACTCCAGCAGCAAAACTCAGAATCTCAGCCTCAGTCCATTGGTTGTCCCCAAAATCCCTGATGACGAAAATGTGGTTTGTCAACAGGAAGATCTCAGAAATAATCTTCATTTCTCTATCACTCACACAAATTTATGAATAATATAGGGCATTATCCATGGAAATACACTGGAAATTGCATGTTGCCGGATCCTATGCACAGACAAGTTTTCCAGAAAGATATTCAATCAAATTTAAAGTCCAAAGTCAGTATAGCACAACAAAAGATAACTTCGTGCAAATATATAGCTTGCATATATAGCTTCTTATTATTAATTTGAACTTTGATCTTAACTCAATGATAGTTTAGTTTGTTAAACTAAGGCATCACTGCATACAAATTCCTTTGGAAAATATGCAGTATTAATAAATATAAGTAGATATTATCGTTTGTATGTAACTATATTTGTTAGAGAACACTACAGTATGAAATTTAGAGGTTCCTCAATATAAACCATGGCTTGTTAATTATATTTGTTAGATATTATAGTTTGTATGTAATTTTTTATTTTCTCCTCAAATATGAGTATTCTATGCATAGTTTTAAATTAAGGTATCGTAAGCATGTCATTTATTACACATGATGCACAGAGCTAGGCCGCATGATGCTTCTGCGCGAATAGTCTCCTTCCCTTACATGTTTGTACAGAGCTACCAGGTTAATCCAGGTTAAATCAAATATTGCATGCATATCCATAGTTTCTTCACCTTTTTACAGGATTTGATGATAAATTTTCCAATTAGTATTTGCGGGCCATCAGCTTCGCCATTTGTTCGCCACAACTGTTGTGAGATGCATTAGAGATTAAGGTGAAATTGACAAACAATCTTCAGGAGCTGCATTCACGAACCCATTTCTAGCCCTTTTCATTTTCATCTTTGCTTCAAATGTTTCAACAATATGTCTCTATTATGTTGTAAAACAAAAGATATGGACACCAAAATCTTTTCAAGTTGCCAAAGTATGGGCCTCTTTTCAGAATACATGTTAAATGCCACATCACAGCGGGTTTTTTCGGTTATAGGCCATGTGCTATTTCTGGTTATCCCCATACTTCAACCCAGTATCAGTTAGCTGGATGCTTCTATTGCTATCTTCATACTCCAATATCAGTAATGCTTCCATTGGGTAATGAATCAATGCAACAGTTTAACCGAAAGTACTTTTCCGGGTACAGTTCTGGTCTATTGGGTTCATATCCAAACAAATGTGCAATGCTTGAGCATCTATTTCTACTTTCAGAGGAACTAATGATATAAATTGATGGTTTTATTAGCCTTTGTAATAAATCTATTATTTACGTGATGTTGTTCACCCCCTTAATCCGTTGCACGACGTACGAACCCCTATTAGCGCAAGCGTTTGCACGTGAATCAGGTCTATTCTACTCCGCACCGTGGGCTTTAACTTATCAGCGTGGGCTATAATTGAATCAGGTCTATTCTACTCAACGTTGTGGGCTTTAATTGAACAGCATGGGCTCTAATTGAATCAGGTCTATTCGGTGTGTAACCAGATTTGAACTCTATCCCTAACCAGAATAGAACTCCAACTGTGTAAATGGACGCACTGGCATAAATATATAATAAAAAACAAAAACCCAAAACTGAACTATTGTGAAAGCCCATGCGAGAGCCGAGAGGACAACTTTTGTTTCTGAGAGCTTTCGTTTGTAGACTTTTTGATTGTCCGCATGTGATTTGCGGTCGCACATCATCTCAAAACAAGTTGCAGTCGTCGTTGCCTGTGTGTCTTAGATGCATTAGCCACCAGGATCTTCTGACGTGAAGCAAGATTCATTTGATCTTGAATATACAACCAAGCTGAGAAGATCGGTTGCTATGTTGTTGCATATTGGAAATTTCTCAGTTCATTAGTGCTGGACGTCATCATCTACGGTGATAGCTGCAATCTGTCAGCTAAATATCCTAATGATCTTGTTGCTAACCTGCCGAAAGAACATGGTAATTCCTAAACAAACTGTTCAATATTTTTAAATGTCCATGCATTTGTTATCGATATGTAAATATCCTTACCTATGTATATTCATATGCTGCACTTGAGTACCCAGGAATCAAATAGATCAAAGATGTCCAATGCCCGTGACAATGCACGGGCACTTCGCTAGTAATTAATCAATGCAGGTGATAAGTCTAGAATATTTTGCCAAGGTAAAAAAATACTAACCTTAGTTGTAATCAGAAAACATTTTTTTCTTCAAACACTTCATGGTGGAGGAATGATCTTTTTTCTCTTCATCAGACATCAACGAGATGTCTACTGCTAAGAGTTTGTTATATGTCTCAAACAACTTAGATTCAAGTTCCAATTTTCTTGCCTCCCTTTGCTCCTTTGCTGCCTCCTTTTGCTCCTTTGCTGCTAGGTGGGCAAGCTTTGCTTGCTCAATCTCTTGAGATGATAGCTTTTGTTGAACTTCCAAGACCTTCAGATGGTTTGCATGTTCATCAGCCTGAATTTTACCAAATGTGTTCATCTCCTCAAGGTCTACTAGATCAATGGCCTTCTTGTTGGCATTTGTAGCTTTCTTTTCAAATGCTGCCTTCTTCGCTGCCTTTTGCCCTATTGGCCTTGGAATTTCTTCCACATCCTCCAGGTCTGCATTGCAGTCCATGTCCTCTTCTTCATTCTCCTTATCTGAATTCTTCCTTTTGCGTGCTTGTTTCAAGCCAATGTTGTATGTTATCCACTTTGCTTCATTTCTTACAATTTTCCACACATCCATCAACACAAAATGGGTGAGTTTCAACTTCTTGTTGTCTTCTATGTAGAAGATATGAGCCTTCTCAATCCACATCTGCTCATTGTATCCACTACTGAAAACTCTTTGAGCCTTAATATAAGCATCATTGAAAAATTTTGTCCATCTATTAATCTTGTGAAACTTGTCCTTGGCTTGCTTAAGACTTCTTTTCCTATTGCCTGGAGTAGTCTGGTTGTATGTCTCAATAACATCAAGCCAGTATTGGTCATTCTTCCTATCTGCTCTTTGGGATGAGTCCGTCGAATTAAGCAACCAAGAGCTCATCTAAAATTTTAAAGGAAGTGTATAAGTGTTGTGGATAAATTACAACGATAACTGAAAAGCCAAACTGAATTAAGCAACTCACCAGCCTAACATCTTCTTCTTCTGTCCACAAGATGCGTTTCTCAGTCCTAACAACTTCATCCTCACTATCGACATTAACTGGTGATGAATGAGGGTTGTTTCTTCCTGAGATGGTGAAGTGCCAAAATGTCCCGGCGGCTTGAATGGTACAAAATGAGAAGGCTCCCCAACTAAGTGATGATTGTGATATACTTCAGGCTGGTTGTTCATTAAATTTATAAAACCATTGTGTAGGAAAATTCAGAAGCATAAAAAATGTACTAGCTGTGCTCTAATGCTACTACTAAGCAAAAAATCACAAGTACTAAATGGCATATAAGAATCACAAGTAAAAACAGTCATATGCAAGTTTTTCTCATTTTTTAGGTTATCTACAACTCAAACAACAACTGACTGTAGACAAGTTTTTGTAAAGACAGTCCATGAGAAGGTACAAAGTATGGCAAAGAGTACAGAGTATGGCAAAGCTTGCCACCAACATAAACAGAACCTGTACAAACATGATGTGCAGGTAACAAAACAATTAACTAGATTAAAAAATTATGCTCAGAAATAACCTAAGTCTATTTAGCAACATCATCAGAACCTTTCATGAATTTATATGCAAAGGGGGTTAGTGATACAAACCTTTGTCCACTTATACTGAAGATAGAAAATAGCAATCTCTAGTTATATCCATACCAGAGGTGTGCATTGTTGTCTGATCTAAATGCATAATGCAAAATCAATATCGAAATAATGGACGAAAGTGACAGAAGATAAAAGAGGGGGGCAAAGAGAACTTCAAATCAAGACAGAGTCGCTGAGTTGTAAGCGTTGAGCACTAGGCTTTATCTTTTTCATTATAAGAGAGGGGATTTTCAGTTTTTTATTCCTTACAGGTTATCAAACAAGGATATTCAGAGTATTGTTTCATCATCAATAGCAAATACAGAATCATATGTCTTTCGCAATGAAACCTTAGTCAACTGGATTTCACTGCAAATGATAAAAATCAAGACTGCTAATGTGCTTTAATAAGATGGAACTGAGGCTAAGTAAAAATCATAACTACTATCTGTGCTCCAATCAGAGGAAAATGAGAGAAACTGAGAGTAATTTGTTACCATGTGGATGGATCAAAAGCTTGATGACGCATAGATGGATGAACATTCAGACTACCACCAAAGCCTTGAGTACAGAAAGCTCCATTAGAAATACCACCAACGCTGGCACCCAAAGCATACTGGGAACAAGAGATGGAAGCGCCGGTGAAGGACACGAGGGATTGGAATGCACCGGCAATAGCTTCTGAAGGTGGGGGCACCAGCATCGTCCCCTTTGTCCTCGCCATCGCCATCCCCTTTGCTGTTGTCGCCACCCCCTTCTGCCCCCCACTGTCCTCTTTGCCGCCCAGCCGCCTTCCGTTCCTGCATTGCAGCGGCCTTTCTCTCCCGTGCCGCAAATGCTTGTAGCAAAACTTGCACCGCCGCCGCCTCTCTCTGGTCACGGCGCATCGCTGCAGATGAAGTAGGGTTAGGGATGGATTGGGGGATGGAGATTCAGCTATATGAGGAGGAAAACGATGCGAACTGGAAAAATCGTGGAGCCATCTTCCCACGCACCTGGCCGCGGCAAATCACGAGCTGCTGCAGATCGAGGAGCTCCTGCGCACAACGGTGGCGACACTATCTTTTTCGCTTCGAAAAGCACGCCCGGGTCGTCCTCTCGCGGCTGTCGACAGGATGGAGCAGGGTCTTTTTTGCAAATTAGGCAACATGCAGACGACAAATCGCCAGCCGTTGTACGTGCCGAGTTATCGGGGTGGAGTAAAAATATTTTCATCTCTAAAACACAATTTGCTTCAGTAGTTCCTCTATTCTCCTTCCCAACTCAAGGGTCCCGCCAACGTCAGCTTCTCCTTCCCCTCTCCTAAATCTTCCATCTTTGGAAACCAGGGCTCCAGTTGTCCGCCGTCGCCGCCCTCCGCGCCAACCCCGCCGCGCTCCGCCCAGTCCCGCCCCGCGCTCCGCCTCATACAGCGGCATCGCGACGCCATCCTCCCGCAGAATCACAGCCGGACGCGAGCATCGGACGGTCGCGCACGTCACCGTCCCGCCCCCAACGTGGACTTCGCTTTTCGTTCCCGGGAGCCGTGGCCGCGTGTATAAATCCACGTTGCGGCCCTCCCCTGCAGCACAATGCAATCAACAACGAAAGCCAACAAGAAAATCTCCAACGCAAGAATTCCTAGAGCCTAGAAGAAACCCGTTGTGTCGCCGTCGTCGTCGTTCGAGTTGGAGGCTAGAAACGTGACACCGTCCAAAGTGGAGGCCAACAAGGCCAGCAAGAAGGTGTCGCCGCCGGCGGCGCCCCTCACATTGGAGGGGTGGGGGTTGGCGAGCTACTCGTCCTCAGACGACGAGGCGTCGCGGCCATCGCCTCCATCGACCGGCCACTAGTGTTCGCACCTAGTAAACAAGCAAAAGCAGAGAGCACTCGCGCTAGAGCAAAAGCATACACGGTGATGCTCGGGTGCTTCTCCCGGCTGCGGCGGCCACTAGCGGGTTCACCGGTGCAGGATCCCATGCCGGGGTCCGAAGACGCGTCCACGTCCGCGGCCTCGACGTCGGTGGGCAGCTCCACCTCCCTGTGCTCATCGTCCTCCTCGGCACACTGCCACAAGAATGACGGCGCCGGCAGCTCGCCACACGACAACAGCGCGGTGGGCAAGAACCCGTCCGCGTTGTCCGAGTCTGGGCTGTCGTCGTCCATCACATCGCGTCGGTTCTTCCTCTCCTCCCCGGGCCGGTCCAACTCCATCGTCGACTTGTCGGCGCCGTCGGCGCACGTCGGGCAGTGTGACGAGGACGCAGACTGTTAATATTTGTTAAGCCTACAGAAATATTATGATAGATAATCCACAAGCGCACAGATACTGGTGAGCATTCCACACGGGAGAGGGTTTTAACTATCGAATCCACAAGGAGAATGGTAAAGAGAGTATCTGAGGTATATAACTAATCACTGAGTAACTATCAAGGACTTGACAGAAAGAGATTTAAGGAAAACTTAAGGATGTCTGGTTCTTATTCTCACAAGCTATGTCTATATTGATCTTTCGAGGTGATTGTCTGAAGGCACACTTAGGAAAGGGAACCTCCCGAGAATCTATGGGGGGAGTCCTACGGTTTCTATAGACGAGAGGTGGACTGCAAAGGACAGACGGGAACAAGATCACTTCCCGCTTCTACCACATGATCCGGAATATAGAAGGCATTCATAAGCTAGCTAGTCTAAGCACCATGCTTACACTAAACATGCAACTTTAACTCAAGAGCGACAGGAATTAAAGTACTCAAAGAGTTATGAACCGTAAGAACAATAAAAACAATGTTGCTCATTTGAATAAGAAGACGATCTTTTCACAAGGTCTTAGGATCAGGCTCCAATGGAGTTGATCCCAGAGGTAGAAGATGAAGAGGAGACACCAAAAGGTCCAGACCTTCCTTCAGCTTTGCCTCTACCGCTCTCTAATCCTCTCGAACAAGATTAGCTAGATCTAAATAGATCGTGGCTCTAATATCTCAACTTGATACTAACTCTCCAACTCTAATTCTAATCTAGAGCTCTAATCTCAGATAGGCATGGAGGATCTAATAGAATGAATTGTTGTCTACCCTGGGGTCAGGGGTCAGCTTATATAGCCCAGAGGAGATGACGTGCACCGTACGATCAAACTGACCTAACTTGTGGTTTAGATTGATCCTCACAGGCGGTGGAAGAAAATTCCGAAAGCTGGGCCCAGTTGACGCCAGGGGGGCGACCGGCCCCACCACTAGGCCGCTCGGTCTGGGGTGGGGCCCCCTCGGGGTCCACTTCGACCAGGTGGGTCCTTGATCCTTCTAGATGCTTCTTTCTTAGGATCTAAGTCACATTGAGTTCCGGAGCCTTCTGGAGTCTTCTAGAGTGGTTTCTTTGCATATTTTCTGAATAGTCCCTGTAAATTCATAGATTCACCAAAACTCGTGGAAATTGACAATATAAACCCTAATAAGGTGATCTAATCATATTTTAGTCCTTTTTCCAGTAATTGTGAGGGATAAAATTCATAGAAAAAATGTGTCAACAAACTCCCCCACACTTAGGCTTTTACTCGTCCTTGATAAAAGGATGGTTTACAACCGTAGAGACAAGAATAAACCTAATTACACTCCTTAGTCATATCTGTACTTAGGGAATATCTGAGCATAGTTAGAAACATATCACCTTTATTTCTCAAATCAAGTCAATGGAGAGATTTTGAATAAGTTTTGAAAAGAAAATGCAGCCTTGCTTACTCCTTTGTGATACTCTCAAGTGTAAAGATGTAGGAGACTTACCTTGCATATATTGCTGGGTCAAAATATGTATTCATGAAGAGGCCTCTCATAGGTTGTAGATCAAGATATGTGCGTGTGTCAAATTTTAAAAACCACTGCTCTGACTTTAAAATCTTCTATCTTTTCCCATTTTTTAAGAACAAGGTATCCATCTATTTTGTGGAGAGTTGGGTTGTACTCACCCTCGGACACGCGCCCATTATTACTCTCTCACTTATTATTTTTTAGAGAAGTGGGCCCTACTCACCCTCGGACACATGTCCATTATTCTTCTCTTTTTATGCCTTTTTTCTGAGAGAGGGTTCTTTTGACCCGTAGAACACTTGTTCATTTTCTCCTCTCTCTCACTTTTCTCTCCACTCATATTTTTTTTCTTTTCTTTCTTTGGCTTTTTCTCTCTTTTTCTTTTTTTAGTTGTACCTTTTTTCATGATATGGGAGACAGAGATAAAAAATGTTAGAGCATAGATATTTTAGTGAAAGCAGTGTACCTGATCTTGATCATAGACTTAGACAGAAGTTCAACATAGCTCTAGATTTGACAAAGCTCAATACAAGTAAGCAACATTTAATCAAATTTATTTTCAATGAAAGCTTGGGATATATTATTGATCACAAAGGAGAAACTTGGCTAATGAATTTTAAAGCACTCTCCATAGACAAGATAAAAGAAAGATGGTTCTCATTATTCTAACCTCTCATCATCCCAAAAGCAATAAATATTTCTAAGAGCATAAACATGTGAAACTTTATCTTTTAGGTTATTAGGACATTTTAGCAGGGCATCTTTATTCAAATTCGAAACGGAAAGCAAATTACAAAAATTTAAAAAGTTCAGGAAGCAAACCGAGTGGTGGACGAGACGTGGCCGAACTGGGTTCTACCGTGGTTCGTCGTGCGAGTCGTTTGTTCATGCTTTTTCCGTTTTTGACGTGGAAGATGTTGTTTGGTTGTCTGTTCTTCTCCCCATACTTGTTTTCCAGTTATCTTGCATGCACAGCATGGTAGAGACAAAAACATATCCAGAAAATATATATAGGTAAAATAGCTCAACTTGTGGAATACTTCTTTACTAAAGGAGAGAGCACTTTATTAAACAACTCTAACAACTAAAGCAAACTAACTAACTCGAACTAACTATCACTAATGTGCTCTCTAACTAAGGTGTTTACAAAGGGCGCTTGCCCTTCTTAAGGTCGTGACTATGGTCTTCCTCATCGTCCCTTCGCTTCTTTGATTCTAACAGTTTGAGGACGGTCTTGGTGAGGGAAGTGTTGACGCGGTGGACCTCTTTACAAGTTTCTGCCAGCCTTGCTACTTCCTGTGCTTGCTCAGCTCCGGTCTTCCGGGTCTTCTGTTTCTGCGGCATCCGCTGGCTGGCTTTGATGACCAGAATTCTCCTGATTTGAGGTTCTTTGGCACGAACTCCGTCGATGGTGACACGACTTGAGGAGGTGGTGTACTTATGCACCCTTGTGTTTCCATGCTTGTTCATGCACACGTCTGCGAGTCGCTCTCCATCCCTTGGTTTCTTCAGATCCATGTAGCTAGGAACACGGATCGTCTTCTTCTGACACTTTTTCGTGGGTCTATGATAATTTTTCAAAAGATTTGCTATGTGGAAGTATAAAATATACTTAATTTTGTCTTATGTATGAAAATAACAACAACTTTTTGCATCATTTCCAGTAGTCCTAACTTTCAACTTTGCTTTCAACTCATAAACTCCCAAAATATGATTGAACATTCACTGCTAATGTTTTAACTCTATCAAAATCAACAATCAATATGAGATTTATTTGTCAATTATTTATACTGACACTCAAAACATCAATAACTTTCTGAAAAGTACCACTATGAAAAAAATGAATTTAATATTGGATTGATCAATTGGATTGCATATTACTTTTTATTTTTTTACTTGATTAGAAGCATTAATGTAATAGTATTTTATTTTAGCATAGTAATGTAAAGAAATTGTACTTCATCGTGATTTAAGGTTAGCATCTCTCGCACAGACGCACATCACGCGCCAACATGACTAGTAGTTGTATTAATATCTAACCAAAGTATTGTCAGGAGCCTAGGATAGGTTGACGCAGGGGAAGCTGGTGGAGGTGAACGGTGCCACGGTGGTGATGAGATACGAATGGTTATGAGTTGGAGGGTGCCGTCCATTGTTGCACCCTCCACCTTGTTCGGTCAGGGACAAAAAGGCAAATCAGAAAAGACAGGCATGCAACTCCAACAGTTTGACAAACCAACTTGGCATCCATCTAATTTTGGTAAAATGAGAAAAATTGGCCTCCAACAGTTTGACAAATCAACTTGGCAAAAATAGAAACTTGGCAAAACTCACCTCCCGACGCGTATATATGCGCGCGCAGATCGTGGTTGCCATCGGCGTTTCCCTCTAGGTGAGAGGGCGGAAAAGGAAATAAAGAATAGAGAAGGATTCCCGATGTAAGTTTTCAAGAGGTGGAAGAGCACAAATAAAATTTTGTTTCTCTCAGGATTCCTGATGTAAATTAGATCTGGATTTGACAAGTGAATTATGCCAAACTGTTGGAGATGAACTCTTTTTTTACTTGACATATCTTTTTAGAAGTTGGCAAACACAAGATGTGTCAAGTTAATTTTGGCAAACTCTTGGAGATGCTCTTAGGAATTGCCGAATTGGCTAGGTAGGAGGGAACAACAGAAGTGGTTGCTGAAATGCGGAGGATGTGAATGTGTGATAGAAGGCATTTGTTAAAGGAGGGCAGAAATATAAAGGACAATATCACAACTAACAAAATGGCAGGGGCAAAATGCATAGTCAAACTACCACGGCAGGGGCGCCAGAGCAAGATTGGAAATGGGGATATGTAGTGAGCTCTTGCTAACGCTGACATCCATCTAATTTTGACAAAAGAAGAAAAAATAACCTTCAATAGATTGGCAAAACGACTTGGCATAATGCCAAGTTGCTATCCCTCCGTGCCGCAGGCGCATATATGCGTGCGATGGACTCCTTGCCATCATGTGTTTTTTTGCGGCGCCACCACTTCTCCCACGCGTGAAGCGTTGGTCGCGCGCCTCTCTTCTCCCCCGGCTCGCACACTTCTCTTTTTCTCCCCGCGTGAGGGTCTCTCCCCCGCAGCCAATCCCCCCCCCCCCGGCACCGGCACGGCCAAGGCCACGATCATCGACCAGGAGGGGATCACGCGCCAATCGCCAACTGATCGCCAGGCCAGGTATGATCGCTATGTTTGCTATGGTTTCTAGGGTTGACGTCGGCCAGCCGCTGTTAGATCTTAAGCACTTAACTAAACACGAATACCAGTAGCTAATCATTCGGGTAGGTACTTAATGATTACAGATAGGTAACGTGAACTCCTAGATCTAGATCTACTACACCTAAAGCAACTACTAAAGGAAACAGAGGGAAAACGAGGGGGCGCAAACCATCGGGGTTTGAGGGGAGCGCGGAGTCGGAGGCCATCTCTTGCGTCGGGGTCGCAGGGGCGGCAGCGGCTTGACGTAGAGGTTGCAGTGCCGGCTCGGGGACGACGGGATCTCGAACGATGCGATCGAGCGTCGGGCGGTGGCACCGGGTGCGCCGGATCCACGAAGAGGGACGCGGCGGCGGTGGTGGCGGAGCTTCCCGCCGCTCCAGTGCTCCCTCGGTCGGTTAGGGTTTGTGGGGTGGGGTGTGTGCGGCGGCGCGGTGAACCTCGTACTGCGAGCCGTGGTCCCCACCCACTCTTTATAGCACTGTGCGACGGGGGCCCACCAACCATGGATTGGTTGGGCACCCCCGACCAGGGCGCGGTATCCAGCCCGTTACGGCCTTTGGGACGTAACGGTGAAGAGATCGAACTAACATTCTCCCTCTCGATCTCTTCTACACCATTCACTTAATCTCGAGTTCTTTACTAGACATCCGTCTCATCACAAATAAACATATTGAGCATGGGTCATCTAAATTGTAATCACAATCAGATTAACCAGCCACAATACACTTATCCATTTTGATAGGATCTTAACATGGGCCCAGTCCGGGAATCATAGGCTTTCCCTTAAACTCATACCGGCTAAGTGTTCTCCGAACACGTTGGGTGGTAAGCTTTTTGTGAGCGGATCCGCTAACATTTCTTTAGTGCCTAAATGCTCTAGACTTATAGTTTTATCCCGGACTCTGTCTTTCACCGCATAGAATTTTATTTCTATCGGTTTGGTAGCATTACTTAACTTGTTGTTGTGAGCATAGAATACTACTGGTTTATTATCACAGTACAACTGTAGTGGTTTGTGAATACAATCCACTACTCTTAAGTCGGGTATAAACTTCTTTAGCCACATCACCTGTCCTGTTGCCTCATAACAGGCAATGAACTCTGCATACATCGTAGATGTTGCAACTAGTTCTTGTTTTGAGCTTCTCCACGAAATAGCTCCTCCTGCGAGAGTGAATATATATCCTGACGTGGATTTTCTATCATCCCTATCTCCCGCATAATCAGCATCTGAGTACCCTTTTATCTCTAGGGAATCAGATCTTCTATACGTTAGCATTAAATCTTTCGTGCCTTGTAGATATCGAAAAGCCTTCTTTACCATCATCCAGGGTTCTTTTCCTAGATTACTTTGATATCTACCAAGCACTCCCGTAACAAATGCTAAATCAGGGCGAGTGCACACTTGTGCATACCGTAAGCTACCAACTCGCCGAAGCATATGGAACCATTTTCATTTGATCGATCTCATATTGGTTCCTTGGACATTGGTGAAGTCCAAACTTATCGCCCTTTACTATAGGAGCAGGTGTGGCTCTACTCGCATGCATATTATATTTCTTTAGTACCTTTTCCAGATATGCTTTTTGCGATAATCCTAAGACCCCCTTCTTTCTATCTCGATGAATCTCAAGGCCTAAAACATATGAGGCTTCACCAAGATCTTTCATATCAAATTTTGAAGAAAAGAACTTTTTCGTTTCCTGTAGTAGTCTAACATCACTACTAGCTAGTAGAATGTCATCCACATACAGTATTAGGAAAATGAATTTCCCATTCTTAAACTTTGCATAAACGCAGTTGTCCTCAACATTTGCCTTAAAACCAAATTTTGTGATGGTCTCATCAAACTTTAGATTCCACTGCCTAGAGGCTTGCTTTAAACCATAAATGGATTTTCTTAAACGACATCCTAAATGTTCCTTCCCTTTCACAAAAAAACCTTTGGGTTGAGTCATGTATACATCTTCATATAAATCTCCATTCAGAAATGCCGTCTTAACATCCATCTGGTGTAATTCTAAATCATAGTGCGCCACCAAAGCCATTATGATTCTAAAAGAATCCTTACATGAGACTGGAGAAAACGTCTCATTGTAATCTATCCCTTCTCTTTGCGTATAACCCTTTGCCACAAGCCGACCTTTATACTTTTCTATATTCCCTTTGGAGTCATATTTTATCTTGTAGACCCATTTGCGGCCCTCCGTTTTGGCTCCTTTAGGAATTTCCTCTAAGTCCCAAACTCGTTGGTACTCATTGACTTCATTTCATCTTCCATGGCTTCTTGCCACTTAGATGCATCAGGACGACTCATAGCTTCTTCATAAGAAGTAGGATCACCTTCTATGTGAATTTCTTCACATTCATAAACTTCATAATCGTCAGGGATAGCTGACATTCTGACTCTTGATGACCTCCTCGAAGCCTCTGCAACTGGCTCTTCCTGCACTTGGGGCTGTTGTGTTTCTTCCGGTGCATCAGTTGTACTTGTAGGATTCTGTTGAACAGTTTCCTCATTTTCTTCCACTGATGGCACAGGCGTACTAGCAACAGGTTCCGGCACCACATTGGGTTGCTCTGTGGCTATCGGAACAACAGGCAGCTCAAAATACGGTTCTTCAACCATAGGAGTGGGTGCACACACCCGCTTTTCTTCAAGCTCAATCTTTCGAACTGCCTTGCTCCCTCTGATCATTTCATCCTCTAGAAAAACAGTGTGTCTCGTTTCCACAAACTTTGTATGCCCAGTAGGACAGTAGAAACGATATCCTTTAGATTTTTCTGTGTAGCCAATGAAATGGCAACTTACCGTCTTGGGGTCTAACTTCCCAATATTTGGGTTAAAAACTTTAGCCTCTGCAGGACATCCCCACACACGCATATAATTCAAGGAGGGTTCCCTACCCGTCCATAACTCATATGGTGTAGTAGGTACTGACTTACTAGGTACTTTATTTAGAATGTGAGTGGCGGTTTTTAATGCCTCCATCCACAAACTAATCGGTAACGTTGAGTAGCTTAGCATACTTCTAACCATATCCATCAAGGTACGGTTCCTTCTTTCAGGCCTACTCCATTCCGTTGAGGTTCACCCGGTGTACTATCTTGGGCAACTATGCCATTTTCCCGTAGAAACCTTGCAAAAGGTCCAGGAACTTGGCCATACGGGTGTGTCGACCGTAGTACTCCCCACCTCGGTCGGACCTCACCACCTTAATCTTTAAGTTGTGCCGATTTTCAACTTCACCTTAAATATCTTAAATTTCTCAAGCGCTTCGACTTCTCCTTAATTGGATAGATGTACCCATATCGAGAATAGTCATCTGTGAATGTAATGAACGAATCAAAACCATCCACAGACGCCACAGGGAATGGACCACAAATGTCTGTGTGGATTATCTCAAACACTCCTGTGCTTCGCTTTGCGCCTTTCTTAATTTGTTTAATGAACTTGCCTTTAATGCAATCTATGCATTGTTCTAAGTCATTAAATTCTAACGGCGGAAGAATTGATTCCTTAACTAAGCGTTCCATCCTTCCCCTCGAAATATGGCCTAAGCGACAGTGCCATAATTTCGATGATATGTTATCAATTCGCTTCCGCTTCTTGCTTACATTCGTAGATGATTCAACATTCGCATTTTCACATACAGAAGCAACACATTCAGAGCAATCATCATGAATAGCCAACATGTAAAGTTTGTCTTGTCGGATGGCAAGACCCACAATCTCATTATTTAACTTAATAGAACAATGTTGTGCACTAAACTGACACTCAAAACCATTGTCTGCTAAACATGACACTGAAATTAAGTTGCGACTTAAAGATGGAACATAAAGAACGTCATGGAGTCAAGCGTGAAGCCATCCTTCAACTTGATGGGGAGATCACCAATGGCTTCAACTGCACCTCGACGCCGTTTGCAACCTTAATTGTTCTTGCTCCTCTTGTTAGGATTCCCGTTGTAGTCATACCCTCGCATAGAATTAGCAACATGAATTGTTGCACCCGAGTCAATCCACCAAGTAGATTTACTATAACTTAAGTACGGGATTCATCTACAAATGTAAGAATGTCCTCACCCTTTGACCACATGAAGTGCAACCACTTAGGACACTTGCTTCTTCCAATGCCCGTCTTCTTGCACCGGTGACACCGGTTTGGAGCAAACTCCATCCGCCGAGGCGGTTTCGGAGGTTTCGGAGGTCGATCATTCCGCATGGGAGCTTTTCCATTTGGCTTCATCTGTCCCTGAGGAGGTGCATTGGAAGGTCCGCTTTCCGCTTGATTCTTAGCTTGAAAGTGCTTATGTGGAAAGCTTCGCTTCTGTGGCTTCTTACCATGGTTTACATAGTTAACAAGACCACCATTCTGAGCCTTTAACCTTTCCTCCTCCTGGACTGACATGGCAATCAACTTGTGCACATCCCACTTATCTGGTATGGTGTTGTAGTTAACCTCAAAAGCCGAAAACTCAGGAGGCGAGGGACTTAAAAATCAAATGAATGACAAACTCATTGGGAAGGACCATGCCCATCTCGAGCAAGCTTGCCGTTCATGTTGCTCATCTTAAGTATGTGGTCCCTTATACCACCACCGGTGTACTTCATTGCAACCAAACCGCCAATAGTAGTACCGGCATAAGTCTTAGTGTGATGAGAGTGTCGCTTATCCACTATCTCCAAATACTCGGAGGCAGTGAGTAACTTTCCGTCCTTATCCTTTTCAGGAATGGACGCCTTAATTGCCTCTGTCATCTTAGTCTGAATGATTGCTAGACATCTCTTGTTGTCTAGATCCCACCTCGCTTTAGCGAGTTGATGCTCACTTTCCGCCTTGATATGGGCGTCTTCCCTTAATTTCCATGCATCATCAGTCTCATTTGCCTTTCTGACAGGTGCCTGAGGCTCAGCAGGACGCTCTGTGGTCAGCACATACTCCATACCCAGCATTAAGAATGCCAGTTTCACCAACTTGCGCCAAGCCGTGTAGTTGTTGCCAGTCAACTCAGGGATCTGACCAACATAACCAGCTTGAGCTGAAAATAAAATTCAGAAAAAAAATGTGAGAACACTTAACAATAAATATTGCATGCATCAATTTAACTTTGGTCAAAATTAATACATACAACATGCTACTACATTAATTCTATATCACCTTTGGGCAGAAAAATAGAACTAATGCATAAAACTTTAGTATATCAGGTTATAATATTGTAATTATCAGCTTTGGCCAGAAAAATAACAATATCATAACATATTCTTAAAGAAAAAACCCTTCTCTAATTAAATATCCCTTTGGTTCAATTTAACTAGAGAAAATAAATCAACGCAGCGGAAGAACAAACAAATTAACAGAGAAAAACTTTAATTTCAGAAGCATTCAACTCTCTGTAAAATTTCATGAATTTATCAAAAAATTAAACAGAGATATTAACTTAAATTAAAACAGCAAATAAAACAAGAAAAACCAAGACATAATAGCTTCTGAAATTCAAAACTTAAAATAAAAAAGGTTACTGTACACAGGCAAACGGGGCGGCCCATTTTCAAAATGTGGCCCGCGGCCTGGCTAAGCTCGCCCGCGTGGGCTCAAAACCCAGCCACCAACGGCTGGGCCGCCAAATCAGCCCAGCCTCGCCCCCCGCCTGGGCTGAAATCAGCCCGCGTCGGCCGCCTGTACTCTCTACCGTCGATCGTCAGATCTAGGGCTGAAAACCATCCCACCGATTTCGGTGGTGTATATAAGGCCGGCTGCAACCCTGAAACCCTAGAGCCTTTCATTTTTCTCCTTCCCCTGAGCCGCACAGTACACCGGCGGCGGCGGCCTTTCATCTGCCCCGCGGCCGGCAGCCCCGCCGCCGGCGGGGGAGCGGCCGCCCGGTCAACCCGCGGCCCGCCCCCACCATTCTTTTCTTCTTCCACCATTTCTCCACCGTAGCCCGAAAAGCGGCGGCGGCGGCGGCGGGTTTCTTCCCCGCGGCCGGCGCCCTCGCCGGCGGCGGTGGGGAACCGCGCCGCCCGGTCCAAGACCGCGACGGCCTTCCCCTTCCTGTTCCTCTCACCCCCTGCTAGCCTCTCCCTTAACTCCATTAAAAAACTCCTTAACGAGATCCACTCGAGAGACAACAGGACCATGGAGGGTGGCGGCGCTACTGCCGGCCCGCTCCCGGCGCGCGCGTCCACCCCATGGGTGAGCGCGCGGCCGTCCGAGCGGCCCGGTGGTGGCGCCCAAACGTCATGCCCCGCATGCCGTCGCAGCGGCACAGCGGCGGGTCAAAACCCGCACAAAAGCGGTGGTAGGTAGCCGGTTTAAACTTGGGGAAAATCTGGATCTAGGGTTTGGGATTTTTGACTTGAGTTTGCATCGGATTTCTTCATTTCTTCCCCTAACCCGAGTAGATCTAGGGTTAGGGTAGCCTCTGGATGCATATTTGTGTGTTTCCTTCCCCTAACCCGAGCAAGATCTAGGGTTAGGGTTTCATCCTTTATTCGTTTTTTCAACGATTTTATGTCGAATCCAGTGTTCTCTCCCCCAGATCTAAAAGATTTGGGGTCATCTCCTTCTACTTGCTACACTGAATGAAAAAGATCTAACCCCGAATTAAGTTTGCTAACTGGCCTGACTAACTGATACCATTGTTAGATCTTAAGTACTTCACTAAACACAAAACACCAGTAGCTAATCTCTTCGGGTAGGTACTTAATAATTACAGATAGGTGACAAGAACTCCTAGATCTAGATCTACTACACCTAAAGCAACTACTAAAGGAAACAGAGGAAAGACGAGGGAGCGCAGACCATCGGGGTTTGAGGGGAGCGCGGAGTCGGAGGCCATCTCTTGCGTCGGGGTCGCAGGGGCGGCGGCGGCTTGACGTAGAGGTTGCAGTGCCGGCTCGGGGACGACTGGATCTCGCACGATGCGGTCGAGGGTTGGGCGGTGACACCGGGTGCGCCGGATCCACGAAGAGGAGCGCGGCGGCGGCGGTGGCGGAGCTTCCCGCCGCTCCAGTGCTCCCTCGGTCGGTTAGGGTTTGTGGGGTGGGGTGTGTGCGGCGGCGCGGTGAACCTCGTACTGCGAGCCGTGGTCCCCACCCACTCTTTATAGCACTGTGCGACGGGGGCCCACCAACCATGGATTGGTTGGGCGCCCCCGACCAGGGCGCGGTATCCAGCCCGTTACGGTGAAGAGATCGAACTAACAGCCGCTGCATCGGTAAGCTTTAGGCCGCTAGGGCAAGGCATGCAAGGTCGCCGGCTCGCCGCTGCTACGGCAAGGCAAGGTCGCCGGTGCTAGGCAAGGCAAGGTGTTCTTGCGAGATTGTTCAATGGCAGCGGTAGCTAGCTAGGGTTGTAGATGCGTCTGAAACTCACGTCTGAAATTCAATGCAACACGTATGAACTTCAACACGTATGAAATTCAATGAAGCTAGGTCGTGGTTTAATTGATCGAAGCAGCTAGGTCCTGGCCGGTTTGATTTTACTATACCGACGTCTCTTTCTGCCAGGGACGGTGATGGCCGCCGGCGGGAGGAAGAAAAGCGAGGGCACCCCAGGAGATCGCGGCTGCGGCGTTTTGGCGCGAGGCGACGCCATATCATGAGAAAAAAATGGCGCGAGGATGGCTGGTGGGGAATGTCGGTAAAAATAGCAGTGTGGGTCCAAATTTTGTTTTTGCCAAGTAAATTATGGGGAATTGTTGGAGATGAACATTTTTTTTCTTTGCCATAACTTTTAGGTAGTTACCAAAAAGTTAAAGATTTGTCAAACAAACCATCTCAAACTGTTGGAGTTGATCTTAGGCGTTAGTTTTACTCAGGGCATTTGAGTATTTTTCTCACTTAAATTAGTGCAACTAGTATGCAAAATAAATGTATACGTCACCCTAAAACACGCCGCCTCCAAAAGTCAAAAGTTTATATCTTGAAAAATATGATGAAGATGAACCTCAAACGGAAAGACTAGTTAGACCTTGTTTTGATGGATAAAGACTAATTAGGCCCACGTGGATGAAATGCTGGTCAATTGGGGATCTGATGTTACAAGAGTTATCCTTTCCCCCCTAAGCTATAGTAAGAAACAACCACGGCTGGTACAGTACATGGCGGGGATAATTACAAGCTGATAAACCTTTTCTTTTTAGGATTCCAAAGAGGACTTCTGGCCATGCAAACGCATCCGTCTGATACTCCAATGATTAGTCCAATGGCATTCAGAAAAAAAGAAAAGGGGGCAACAAAGAACAACTGAGAAAGGCCAAAGGCCCAAAGCATTTCGCTCGACGCTGCAAATGATTGGACGACGCGTCCCCATCTAATCCCCTGCAGCATCCACACCTCATCACTTATTCACTTCGAGAAATCAAGAACAATGCGCACCACCTAGTAGTTGGCAATGACATCCGCAGGGTCATCAGTGGGCCATCCGCAAATGCTGAATAACAACACTCTGAATTGACCTATAACCACATACTAATTATCTGACCACAGAGTCCGATGTACAGAACTATCTACAAAACGTGTCCTTTGACTTGTATCACTAAATTTGGTGAAGGTGTAGATGCCAAGGAGCACCCCAGGCAAATCAGTCAACTTGTACTTGCAAGATTTCTGCAGTGTAATTAACCAACCAAAAAGATCGATGAACAGATGAGGTGAGCATCAAAACAACATCCTGGGAAATGCCCTTCTCATTTAAACCATCGACAGGCATAGATACACAACACCACAGGAGGGTTTCCCTGATTGTTCGTGGAAATACATGACCGCTGATTTTATACACACAGCACCAGGGAAAATGAAGTGCAGATTACAACAAGGGAGAGGAGTTTCCCAATCCCCAACTAGCAAAGTAATATAAAGCACAAAAAGATCTAGTATTATTATATGTCTCTAAAATGACAATTAGTTGCCATATAATATGGTAATTGATTAATTGGTGCTAGAAGCTTCTACAGGCTGGGGGTGGACCCACTCACCTGGAATTGGACACGTCATGGTCGGAACTGGCGGCCCCCTGGTCCTGCCCGTTGCAGGGCCGCATCGCCGTGGGCCGGTATATGGGCCACGGGTGCTCGTCCGGCGACGGCTCCTGGCTGCTTCTTCTTCTTCTTCCTAGATGTTGTTGATGCGGATCCGACGCCTCCGCCTTCACCTCCGTGCCGGCGCTGCCGTGGTCCGCCGGTTCCTCGCCGGTGTCCTCGTCCTCCCGCATCCGCTTCAGCCCGATGGAGACGCCGAAGAGCCTCGCGGCCTGCTCGGGGTCCGCGTCGGCCACGAGGCCCGCGGCCGCGGTGGCCAGGCCCGGGCACGAGGGCATTAGATCGAGGATCGCGGGGGGCAGGGGCGGGGGAGGGGGCAGGGCCTCCGATGACTCGCCGGAGCAGTTAACGACGGAGGACAGCGCCGCGGAGGCGTCGAGCTGCTGGGAGGAGGCGTACTTGGTCATGAGGAGCAGGATGTTGTTGCAGAGCTTCTTCATGTGCCCGAGCTCGCGGGTCAGCCTCGCGTTCTCGCGGCGGAGGCGCTCGTTCTCCTCGCCCGTGTCGCCCGACGCGGACGCGCCCCCGGAGCCGGACGGCACCGCCTGCGGGTGGTCGTCGGCGGAGCCGGAGTTGGAGGAGAGGACATGCTCGTCGGACGAAAGAGCCGGCGAGCTCGGCAGCGCCACCGGCAGGGCCATGGGGATCGGCGCCGCGGCCACCGTCACCGCCCCGGACGCCGCCGCCGCGGCGGCGGTCCCTAAAGCCGCTGCCGGAGCTACCTTCCGGCGGTGTATGTCGCAGAGCAGGCGCTTCTCCCCTCGTCGGAAGCAGTCGTTGGCGAATTCCCATCGGTCCGGCACGATCTTCCTAAATCCCTATGTCACAGCCAAGGAAATCCAAACACATCACTCACAAGACAAAGGAGGTAGCCGCTCCACCTCCACCACGGGGGAGCCAAACAAAATCCAAGCCCCAACGAGGTGGGAGAATCAAGCCACAGGCGACCACGTATCCTACGTAGGTGTTGAGCTGCCGCACGAAGCTTGAGAAGTTGTTGTGCTTGAAGTACTTGGGGAGGAGGTCGCGCGCGAACTCCGCCGGCCGCCACACCACGAACGTGGAGCCGTCCTCGTTCCACGAGATCACGTCGTCCACCGCCGGGTCGTCCACCAGCTGGTACGTCTTGGTCAGGAACGGCGTCGGCAGCGACCTCTGCCCCGCCGCATCCGGGACCAGCTGAGTCGCCGGGGCAGGGGCAGGGGCGGGCGGGGGGGGCTCGCTGCCGCCGCTGGCCTCCCCGGCCGCGCCGCCCTGCTCGGCCATCTAGCCACCGCCGCGGCCCGACCGGATCTGAGCCGGGGACGGGAAACCGTAGCTTCCAGATGCGGGAAAGAGCGACTCGCGTTGGGGGGAAGGTACGGAAGAAGAAGCCTTCTAGAAGCTTCGATTGCGGATTTGGAAATTTTTTATACTCCAACGGGAGGAGGGGACGGAAATGGGCGGAAGGGAGAAGAGAGAGACGGTGGGAAAGGAAAGCAGCAGCTCAGCACGAGGAAAAAACCCGACCCACTTTGCGAACCGGACCGCGACAAAAACCACTCGTACCGAGTGGGGGAGCTAGCCTGAGTGGGCCCAGACGCTAGATATCTCGCTGCGGCGCGGTGCTGTGCCGTCGGATGCGGTTCTTGCGTGGCACGGGCGGCTGGGATCGGAGATAGCGCAGGATTTGGTTCTCGGCGCTCGGCGAAATAGGGGTGTAGGGGTAGGGCGGGAACGGGGTGGGGAGCTGAGGAAAGTGCGTGAAGGCCGGAAGGTTCCCTAGCTTTTTTTCACGCCCATTCGTTCTGGAAGGTTCAGGTAGGCGCGGATGTGGGCCAGGGTGGATGGGACACGTGTCGAAAGTCGCGCCACGGATGCTGGATGGGATAGGATTTTTTTTGCACTATTTAAATTTCGTTCTTTCGATGACGTGCACGGCGCACCCAACACGCAAATTAGCGCACTTCAGAGAAAAATACTAGTATATCATAAGCAGCTCAGGTAAATTTTGAGATATTGAGAAGCAATAGCTTAGGGCGCGTTTGGTTTCCTGCGCAGTCTAGCCTGGCTCGCATCAAACCAACTAAGCGGCTGTTCTGTTACGCTACTAATTATGGTGATATTTAGTCTTGGTTTGTTATGAGAGAAAATCTACTTGTTGAATTCTGGTTCTGCCTTGTTCTTTGATTGGCGATTAATTCCGAGAGAAAGATCTGCCCATTGGTGGCTGATAAGCTGTGAGCAGCTGTAGGTTGAAAAGGGTCTGGCCATGTGCATGCAACGTATATATGTTTGGCTAACTGTATGTCTATAACATGGACGAACTTAGCAGATAATTGGTTGGCTAGATGAGATAGAAAAACCTGTGTAGTTCAAGCACCAACACCCTCGGGTCCCAGCGAGCCAGGCTCACCAGAAACGGATTTCGTTTTCGTTTCTTGGGAGTCAGGCCCTGTGGGATGTTTTGCACGCCACGAACCAGGCCAAGCTGGGCTCCCAGGCAACCAATCTGCTCAAGCCTGCACCCTGCAAACCAGGTTGGAGCATATGCAGCAAACCAAACGCGTCGTTATACTCCGTACTCCCTCCGGTTTGTAAAAGAAGTCGTTTTGGACAAGATTTGAGTCAAACATTTGGAATATAAATGATGAATAACTTTTGAGTAGTTGAGTTTATAAATGTGAAAATCATGTTTTGAAAATCATTTTCATAAAAATATATATATAACTTTTTAATAAATATATTTATAAAAAAGAGAAGTCAAATTTGTGTTTTGGAGACCGTGTTGTTGTCTAAACGACTTCTTTTACCAAACCGGAGTGAGTATGTAGTAGAAAATGGAGGAGCGGTTGAGTAGCATTTTACATACCACGTGTAAAATCCAAGGAATCAAAGCGTAGTACAAAAGTGTCATATTCGTTATCTTTTTCACAAAAGTACATGACACCGATCATATTTAGAACTTATCTCTACGTGTTACCCTACGAGTGTAGGGAACGTCTCATGAGATGGGTGATACCCTTTTCTTGCATAAAGGCCAAGATTTGTGGGCCTGACAGAATCAACACCAAAATGGTGCTTTAAGGTTAGCTTCAGCAGCAGTTCCTCCACATCTTCCCCTCGTAGGTGCTCATCATAATTAAAAATATTATTGGGCCCTCAACCATCCAATTTATGTATTCCACCCCCTAATTCTAATATGTCTAGTTTAGATGCCATAACTTCAATACCGTTCCGGGTTCCAGCAAAGCGATTAAGGGTTGACATGGCAGTGGCATTTTAGTTAGATGAGAGAAAATATTTTAAAAATAAGCAAACACTTTAAAATTTTCTATAAAAATCATGGAGAAAAATTATATATAACATATTTAAGAAATTTAGGATACACACAATTTTAAAAAATTAGAGCCCATGGAAGAAGTTCCACAGTCTTCAAATAAATGGTTAGATAAATTTAAAATTTAAGTTTGAAGATTTGTTGAATTGTTTACTTGAATTCAGTAAATCTTCAAGTTTAATTTTAAAATTTATTGATATTGGTACACATTATTCTTGCGAGATCATCTCTGATTTTTTTGAAGTGTTTTTTAATTTAGTATGTAATTAAAAAATCAGTCCGCGTTGGTGCTACATTGTGTTTGAGTTGAGCGGCTAAATATAATATTATTCCTAGTTTCATTCTTGCAGCCTATTCGCTTGGCTTATCAGCCACCAGCCAGCAGTACTTTTCTCTCACAACAAACCAGCCACCAAGAACCGACCAAGAGATTTTCTCTCTCAACAAACCAAGACTACCGGCGGTCACCAAACAAACGAACAGGCTGTTGATTCCGTCTGTTTCCCTATTTAAGTCTGTTTCCCGATTTAAATCGCTCATTAAGCATGATGTCAAAACTATGACTACACATGGTCCTTAAATATGTGAGAAAAGGGGCATGAGTTTAGATGATAGCATCACCAAACGCAAGTGGTTAGTCTGACTCCAGCGGAGTCTGCATATGCTACTGCATCTGCAAAATGAAGAAGGAAGCAACACTGTTCATGCTTCAGCGGTCGCTGCATCAGGATCTGCGTTTTGCAGTCGGCCTCGGCGGCACGCGCATCCTTGGGGAGACTGGAGGCTTCTCTCTCCTTTCTTCATCACGCACAGTCCCAACTGCTCTCTCCCGTTCGTCCCTGTCCCTCTGTGTGACGCCCCAGGTTTTCAGCCGGGTTAATTGACCCTAATGATCCGGTCAACCGAGTTGACTTTGGTCAAACGATGGTCAACCTGGGCCATCACCTCGAAAACATCACCGACAAACCCTAATGACACCCTTTTGGTCAACCATAGTCAACCTTTGGTCAAAACCCCACTCAAAACCCCTTGAATCCTTTTGACCCACCAGTGTCAGCCGGTACTTTTGCCGCGTTCTCCAAATTTCACCTAAACACTTCAAAATCTCCCAATGTAAAAGTTGTGTGTTTTGTCGAGGGACACAACTTTCATGTTGAGTGGCATTTGAGATTTGAAGTTTAAAAGGGTGAAAAACTCAAGTCAACGCTTCTGGTTACTATTCACCGGCGCACAGAAAACTGCCGACTTGGCATAGCTTTTGTGCACAAATGGTTGAGAAAAAGACCCTATGCCTTTTACGAAAGTTGTAGAGCAATACGAGATCTAAAACTTTGGTCCACTTCTGTAGCGAAATTTCGAGTTTGGGAATTTCAAACAGGGCCAAGTCAAATTCTACGAGATGCGAGCGCCACGCGTTCGCGCCCACGCGCGACGTCGTGCGTGTGGCCACGCCGGCCGCGCCACTGGTTGACCGAGCACGACCGCCGGAGCACCGCCGCGCGGCGGCCGGTCCCAAGGCCTCCCACCAACGTTCGCACCCAACCCGCCGCACGCTCACCGGCCACGCGAAACCGACCTCGCGCCGCCCGGCCAACGGCGTTGACGTCGTACCCCGGCTCCGCGCGCGCACGTCGCCGCCGTCCCCACCGCCTATGCCTTGACTCCTGTGGTCTCCGCGCGCTTGCCGTGACTCCCAGGCATGAGCTCCTATTTAAGGGCCGAAGCTCGCCAGTCGCGCGCGTTGCCGCCGGACACCGAGCCGTGCTCCGCCATGCGCCATTGAAGGCCCACTGCCGAGCTCCTCCTTCCGCCTGCTCTCCGAGCCAAGGCACGCTCCTAGCCCTTGCTCTAGACCGCCCCGAAGCTCGCACGCTTGCTTGTTGCCCCGGCCGCGCTACCCCCTCGCCGGCGCTTGAGTTCCAGCGGCCGCCGCCGCGCATCCGCCGGTGAGCTCAATCCCCACTCGCTCCCCGGGCCAACCAACCCTTCTAGGACCTCCACTAGGTTGCAGGGAAGCTAACCGTGTCACGCGTTGTGCAGCCCCATCCCTATCTTTGCCGGAGTCCGAGCAGTCGTGGCCGCTGTCGCCGGTCTCCGCCGCGTCCGCTTGTCAGAGCAACCCCCACCCTCCAATCTGTGGCCAATCGACCCTAGGTGAGGGGAATCGCGCACCTGAGTCGCATGTTTGCCAACACCGGGCCCACATCGCCGGCGGCGAGCCGCCCCCGCCGCCGAGTGCACCTCTGTAAGGCCTTTTTGTACTCAAGGGTCTAAGTGTTAATGGCAAGGGCAGTTTTGTGAGGGTTCAAAACTTCTAAGGGGTGTGGTGAAAGAAGATTCTTACCCTTTTGTGTATTTCAGCTGGAACTTGTAAATTCAATATAAAATCGTAGAAAAATCCAAAAATAGCAAACTCAATTTTGTTGTGCTCAGTGTAACAAGAACTACAACTTTCTCCAGATATGTGTATACTTTTGAGCTATAGTGTTTGCTTGAAAATTTGAAAAGTAAAATACCTAGATCTGTGATTCTGCAAAATCCACACATGATCTTGAGCTGGATTTTGGATACATTGTGAGCACTAGTATGTGTAGGTCCTGTGACAAAAATTGCACAAAATTATTGAAGAAATCTTTTTATATAAATTGTCTTGTATTATTGTCAAATCTGCTTAGATGATTTTTGTAGCTTAAAATATAATTATTTTTTAGCCCAACTTCTTGCTATTGTCTTTTAATGTTGAAATGCACCTCTGGTGAATTTATCATGATTTTATCGCTGTTAGAAATATTTATTACTGATTTATGCTTGTTTTTAATCATAAATGTGTAGATCAAGATCTATAAAGGCTATAGATGTGTTTGTTAGTTTCCTAGGATTGTTTTGGACCATAGAAACAGTGAGAGAAAGTTTGGGTCCAGAAGTGTTATATTTATTTTTATATGCAATTATCTTGTTTTTGGCGAATACAAATGCTATAATTGATAAATTTAGTTTATGGCTTAAGGTACATGTGTGACCAGGGGCTTATGATAGATTCAATGAGACCAGGGAGCACCACTCTTGGTGTTTTATGATTTATTTTTGTGCATTAAGGTGAAAGAACCTTTGTAAGTTCGATATTGAGATTAATTGGAAAATCACAAATCTCACCGAAGGATTATGTGTTGGTGTGGTAAAACTTGCTAACTGTCACACCTGATTTCCGACGAGAAACCAAGTGCATCCCATATGTGCGCCAGGATCAGTTCACACACATATGATAGACAAAAATGAGTGAAATATCATAAACAGTATTCAAACGTATTTCAAAGTTTAACCTCTTATTACACTCATGCGGGAGACTCGAAGGTCTCTAACAACGGAAAACGATAACTACTCGTCGAGTCCTCGTCTTCCGCTCCCACAGGCACTTGACTGGGGATCCGCAAGCCTCACAGCTCATCGAAGTCGTCATAGAACTCTCCTCCAAGGTTTTCCTCTGAACAACGATAGGCAAGGCTGAGCACACTTATGGTTGGAGCTCAGCAAGTGGGGGAAAATGCAAGGCTATCAAGGATAGGCTAAGGTTTTGCAGCGGTTAGCATTTTAATGTTGGTCAGGTTTTAATTATAGAACACCTAATTACTAAGTGTAAGTTCGTACCATCCCACTTAAGAAAAACTTAAAAGCCAAAACAACCCAAGCTCAACGAGCTTCACCAACCACGATTTATCTCGTCTTTAAGTTTATTAATCATGTGAGGGTCCAAGCCGCTCATGACCGTGAGCACGGCTGATCGATCAGTTTTACACTCTGCAGAGGTTTGCACACTTTACCCACAGCTCGCGTAAAAGCTCCGAAGAACTTTAAACCCAACCATGCGATGCTGGCCAAGCACCATACCACACTTCCATGGTGTGATTGCATAGGGACGCTACGAAGCCTTTACAAAGGCATGCAAAAGACTAACGACCCGCATAGTTACAGATCAGGGCGGACCATAACCCTCCCTAATGGTCAGTACCTTAGCAAAGGCTACTACCCCAAAAGGGCCGGGCTATACCCCTGCAACCCGGATCCCCCTCTGCTCCTTTCGGAAAAAGGGCCACTAGTACGATCACACACCTAATTATTCGGCTAAGGTCAGAGCCATGTAACACTGTGGTTGCGCATGTTTTCTTGGGTGGTTCTCCATGTTCCGATTAAAGCAGGTGTTCTTGCATTACCCAAAACATTAACTATAAGCCATGTATCATTTCCATAAAAGACCCATTTAACCAACCCATATTAAGCAACTAGCGTTTTCTACCCAAAACTTTATTTAAAAGGGGCTAGGCCAAGGATCAGGGTAAAAGATCTAGGTAAGTCCTTAAAAAGGTTTTCTCGTCAAATTAATGCAATGATATCATAAAGTAAACATTAATTTGTAATGCAATTATATAGGACAAAAGAGAACATGCAGTGGGAGAAGACCACTTGCCTTCCTCGACTACGGTAAAAACTTCTTCCTCTTCGAACAACTGCTCCTGATCGTCCCCGAGAGGTGGCTCAGATGAAACAGGCACGATATCTACGATGCACACATAAAGCATACAATAAATAAAACATATCACCAATCAATCCTAAAGACTGAAAACATGTTACTAAAACAACGGTCTCGCTGAGACGATCGTAAGGACTACTAGAACGCTAAAAACGGAGCTATAACGGAGAAGTTATGCTAAAAACAAGATTTAAGGACTAATCTGCGATAAACTAAACTATACAGGGACCTAACAGCAAGAAAACAGGGGCTAAAACGTAAATAAACTTAAAAACAGAAGGTTTAAACTATAAAAAGGCTGTTCTGGACCTCTGAGCAAAGTTCTATTAAAAACAGGGGCTTAAACACAAAATTCAGGACTGGTTTGCAAGGATCTTTAAAGGTGGGAGGACCGGCTTGCGATTATAAAAGAGTTGGGGGTCTCTTTAAGAAATTGTCCTCGGGTTGACCGTTACACGCGGTTTGACCCGCGGGATCCAACGGATCTGAGCCGTGGATGGCCGATCCGACGGCCACCCACGCCCGCATGCGTCTGAGGGGCGGCGCCCCGCCGGCGGCGGCGGCGGCGCGCGGCGGCGCACGGCGGTGGGTCACCGGCGACGACCAAAACGGGGGCTCCCGGCCACGAATTTGAGCGGAAGGAGCATCTACGCGTAGGCGGGAACAAGGCTAACCTAGCCAAGCGCTTACACGAGTGGAACGGCCGGCAACCGGGCGCGGCGTCCATGGGGGCGGACGGCCGGCGGCCGGCCGAGCGGCGGCGGCGCTACGGTCGGGCACAAGTGAAAAGGAGGGCGGGGATAGGGTCCTTACGATGGGTAGGAGCTGCGGTGGGCGAGAATGGACGGAGAAGGCGGCGGCGGCGCGGTTCAACTCCGGTGGCCGGTCTTCACGGGCGGCGACGGCGAGCCGCGACTGGAGTGCACGAGGGCTGCGGGTTCGATAGGATGCGATGGTTAGCTCACACGTGCGAAGAAGAACCGATTGAGAGGGTCCAGGGGGCTTCACCGACGGCGGACGAGCTCGGGCGACGGCAATGGCGCGGCGGCCGGCGGTTCCCTGCGGTGGTGCAAGCGGCTAGGGCACGGGAGGCGCTTGGGTTTGGTGTGAAGCGAAGGGGGGGGGGGTGCGGGGGTGCTCGGGGGTGTTTATATAGGCCCGAGGGAGCACGGGAGGCGGTTCCCCGGCGGCCTCGCCATTAACGACCGCGGCTTGATTGGGAGTTAAGGGGGGAGGGGGATTAAGGGCGATGAAGGCGATTTGAAGAGGGGAAGTGATGGAGGGGCTTCACTGCGGCTTAATTGCGCAGTTTTGATGGCGGGGAGTGAAGGTCCCGGCCAGAAACGGCCGGTGGCGCGCGGCGGGGGGGTGCGGCTGACCCGGCCAGAGGTTGGGGACGGCCCTGACGGCCGGGTCCCACCTGTCAGCGGCCGTAGCAAAAGAAAAAGGGAGGGAGGGCGGTGTTGGGCCGGCGGGTGCGCGAAGTTGGGCCACCTTGGGCCGTTGCGGGCGCACGGAGAAGAAAAGGAAAAAGGCCTGCCGGCCCGGTTTGGATGCGGGCCAAAAGTGAAGGGAGAGGAGGAGTGAGGGGAAGAGGGTTTTGCCTTTTTTTAAAAAAAATTCTTTCAAATTCATTTTCAAACATTCAAACTCCAATCAAACAAAATCCATGCATTCGAATCATGATGCACAAACACTTATTATTTCTAAACTATTTTAGTGATGTTGAAATATTTTAAAAGCCATTTTACTTAATGATTTATTCATGTCCTTAAAGGAATTTTAAACCTTGCCATTTGTTGCTAAATTATTTTAGTGATGGAATTTTTTTAGGGTGTTACACTAACAAGTGTACAGCCAACCCCTTTATGTTTGTGAGAATTAAATTAAAATTATTTATATATATATATATCTATATGTACACAGTCACTATTAAAAAGTCTAGATAATAAAGCAACGCATATTGTTCCTTTATAGGAAGAGTATATATGCTGAATGTATTATTATCTAGGTGAGTGTGATCAACCATGCACCCCATGGTTGTCATAAGTTGTTTTGAAATTAATTAAATCAAATGGTCACTTAAATCTTGCATTTGCATCCTCCGTGTAGAAGTTACCGACGGTAGTTACACGCTCGTGCCAGTGGACGTGAACGAGGGAGCTGGAGGAGACGTGCACTACGTCACCGTAGAGCAAGACCCGGGCCAAAGTCCGAAAGTTTGTCTAACTGCTTGTGCCAACGAAGGCAAGCCCCGGTTTATCATTAACCCATGTTTTATTTAAATTTATGCAACTATCTTTGTTATTCTATGTGCATTTACGTTCAGGAATGGAATGAAACCCTAGTTGCATGATCCCTAGGTGCCTATGTTCTTTTACTAGTATGCTAGGTCGTTAGATGCTATGCTCTAAGGACCTGGTAAAAGTCGAGTGATGTTCGTCACTCGCGAGAATAGGATTTCCTTTTGGGGAATCACCCGTTTTATAAATGGATTGCTCATGTGGTAAGAGCATGGGATCTGGGCTCCGGTCCAGTGGCTTCATGGGCTAAGCTTTTGAAAGTACTAAGCACTTGTCGGGAATGGGACTGGTAAGCCTAGTACCTTAATGAGACGGTACAGGATTTTACTACTACTACTACTACTCTCGATTCGTCTCCTGCCCGGCTTGCAACCGGGAGGAGGATACTTGTTTGAGGTTGGGTGTACTAGGTGGGGCATGCCAGATAGCCTTGTACCCGGGACTGTAGGCTACTATCCCAACCTGAGGATTTTTGGGAACCGTTTGGTCAGTGTCGATTCTATTGGGGCACCGCTCCATGTGTTTAGGTTTACCTTGCAAGGGTTATAAATCAATCGATTGTCGGCCTCTCATCGTTATCCGAGAGTGCTTAATCAGCTGGCCATGATATCCCTTAATGATGGAACTATGTGAAATCTCCTGCGTGAATTAATTGTATTGTACAATTCTTGATTATATTAGTTGCTCATCATAGTAATGATAATCTCACTGGAATTTGAGCTAAAATATTTAAAGTAAGGATCCACGATCCTAGTTGCTTTTTGGCAAAACAAACCGACCAGCCAAAAGCCCTACATGACTAGAGGTAACTTTTGTCGGGTAAGTCTTGCTGAGTATTAGTATACTCAGCCTTGCTTAAATTGTTGTTTTCAGGTGAAGTTGTTTGGCCTGGTGAGATTCCACCTGGCTGGGAGCTGGAATGGGTGGGTGACGACGCCGAGTAATGGCATCACTGATGGACTCCAGTGATGTCGTATCGTATCGCTATTAGTACTTCCGCCTGTTTAATAAAACTTTGAACCATTTATGTTTATGTCAAGAACTATGTTTGTAATAATGGACCCTACGGGGAATTTGGTATTAATTTGTAAGGCACTCTGGACTCTCCTTCATGGGAGTTTAATGCATACATTCGATCCTCTTTGTGTTCCAAGCGATTTACCGGGTGTAAACCCGGCAACACTCAACGGGATGGTTCTTTATTATCGCTTAATGACCAAATGGAGTGGTTTAGGTGATAGTACGAAATTACCTCGAATGAGGTTGTCACAACTGGTATCAGAGCAACCGTATGCACCAGAGTGATTAGATTAATACTAATCACATGATTTACAATAAAATTTGCCAAGATTGATTGGATTTGGAAAATCCGTTGGATCGTTAAGGAATGATCTAGATCGAGAGGCCCTAGAGGGAATTTTGGGTTCTTTAAGGTGGCATAAGAATCTATGGTTTATTTTGCTAACTTCCAGCACTTATTTTATGTCAGACTTACTTTCTTGTACAACCAAACTAGATGAGCCACGTGTTTCATACATGTGTTGTTCCGTATCACGGGAATTGCGAGGGTTGATGGAGTGATCCCTTCCACGGATCCCATCTTCGCGTCTGGTTATGAGTTGTGGTGTCGCCACGTTTATCATACGTGTGCATTCCGCATGTCGATCATGCGAGGCAAGGATACACTCCATTCAAACGGAGGGTGTCCGAGGTTGGACGCTGTCCATGCAGCGGCTTGACGCATTGATACCGTTTCTACAAGTGAACGGTAATGTATGTGGACGCTTTCGTGACGTGCTAGCACGAAAGGTTTGTTTTCTGCAGGTACACTAACACCGTTTTGTAAGACGATAAGTGCGAATCGAGTAGCACCGACTAGTTATTATAGGAGAGCCGATTATAAGCTTGCCACCGGTACTAACTACGTCTTTATGGATCTAGTTGAGTAAGGTCGTTTAAGGCGTGTGCATGCATGATTAAAATATTGATGAACCTAAAAATTTGTAATTACTTGGTTGAGTAATTTTTCCTAGGGTGATTGCTTGATCTTAGATAAGGTTTTCCTCTCTTTTGATCTTATGCAGATTTCTGGCAGATTCTGTCTCTGGCATTTCTCAATCTTTGTAGCCAAATCTGTAAGGAATTGGACTAGACATCCGTTAGGAAAGTTGTTTCTCATTAAATCTAGCATCTAATGTGAATTTATCATGATTTTAGGAATTTTCTGCAGAGAGTTATGCTCAGTTTAGTGAGTCTCTATTCTGCTGTTTTTCAGAGCAGCACCCCTCTGCAAATGGAAATTTTCGAGCACGTTCCAATCCAATCTAGCTCTACCTTTGAATACCAAAAGTGTGCATAATTATGTCACTGAGTGGCTACCAAAATTTGGTAATTTTGGGGGTTATAGGTACCGAGTTATGAATTTTTGATTCACAACCCCCGAACTTTACACCATCATTTTATGCGTACTTGTTTCGAGTTCCGGCATATCTTGCACCTTGTGCTAATGGCTACCCCAAAGGTTATTCACTTGAGGATCAAACTATTCCTTTTGCTCACCAAAATCTTGTGGAAAGTTTGAAACCTTTAGTAGTGGTATGTGTATGCAACATTCTTCTATAGCCGTGAGAATTTATCCTTGTGCATGTGTTCGCATCTGGTTCTGACATATGTCACTTATTCCAGATGTCTGCCTCCAAATCCGTGACCGTTGATGCGTAGGCATGGACTCACTTGAACTGCCTTGAGGAGGGTGGTTTTCCTGCACTTTTGTGTGACACCCTAAAGGACTTTGGGTACGCCACGTATCCAGAGTACTCGGCACGTGAGCTCATGAGCACAGGCCAACTGCTTCGTTGGGAAGTGAAGGTGAAGATCCCCGTGTGCCCGACACATCCTACTTGGGAAGAGTGGGAGGTGAAGGCACAAGGGTTGAACTTGGCTGACACCGTGCTAAAGGCTGCTTTGGAAGCGCTCACAACTTTTTGTGAGAAACACATTGATTTGGTAGATAGCACTGCAGCCAAGGTGATTCCTTTACCCAAACAGTATTCCAGACATGGGACCGAGCGCGAAGCTTTTCTCTCCGCTCAGGACGATCACTATAGTCCTGAACTTGTCACCTCAGTACGTTCCTCCAAAGCCATGTTTGACGCCTATCAAGTGATGGTTGAAGAAAGCATGTTCTATCGACACCAAGTTTATAGACAACACGTTAATGGTGCAGAAGCTATCACCCAAGAGTTGAAGGAAGCTCGAGCAACGATAGCCCGTCTTAAGAAGAGAAGACGCAAGGTAAAACAACAATACAAGAATTGAGTGAAGTCATTCATGAGCAGAATTTCTTATTGCAGCATAATGATCAATATATGCTTGACCTAGAGAATCAACTAGAAGCTGTAGCAGCTCCGCCTCCTAATCCCGAAGAGGAAGAAGATCCCAAGGAGATCCAAGGAGAATCTGGAGTGGAGACTGGACCTGCTTCACCTTAAGTAAACCTAGGCTAGAGTGTTATCTAGTTGGCGTTGGTTACGCTTCAATAAAATAATGTGTTGTAGGAGAGTCGTTGCAGAATGGATCTTGTAATGACGTTGGTTGTGATCAACTTTGGACCATGTGTTGAATATCAAGTCGTGTGAAATGTCGTGGAGATCATGCTCACCGGTTTTATCATGTTTGCATATACATACCGAGAGTTATGATAAATTTTGTGCACCTCGGCCTTCTGTGAAAACAGCTAGGCAGAACCTCGGTGGCGGAATTTTTCGGGCATGATAATGTTGGAAATTGACTCGGAGTGGAATACCAATATTGGAGCTTATGAACTCCTACATCCACTGACCAAAAATGAGAATTTTTCGGGGTATAAGCAAGGATTTATAAATTTTATGCTTATGACCGCCGTGCTGTCCGATTCCGGAAGATGCCATGAATGAGTTTTCGTCGTGCATATTCTACTTGTTAATTTATGTGAGCAAGCTTATGAATATGCGTTTAATGAGAACTCAACTTTTCAGATGGTTGGATCGACACGTAGCACCCCCAACGGTTTTGACGCGTCGGGTAGTGGTGATCTACCACCGCCACCACCCATGACGCCGGTGGAGACTTTCATGGCCACCCAAACCGAAGTGTTGCGCCAAATTCTACAGACGCAACAACAAATCGCCCAACAGATGCACCAGAGACCGCCATTGGGAGCTAATCACGATGGACCACAAATGGTCACCACCTATTCCCAGTTTATCGCGATGAAGCCCCCAACTTTTACTAAAGCAGAAGAGCCCCTTGATGCTGACGCATGGGTTAGGGCCATTGAGTCCAAATTCTCTGCATTTGTCCTACCTTGTTCTGAGGAGCACAAGGCTAGCTTTGCAGCCTTGCAGCTTCGGGGAGAAGCTTTAATGTGGTGGGAGCACTTTAAGACCATGCAACCTGCTGGACATGAAATTACTTGGACTGAATTCAAGAAAGCTTTCAAGGATCACCACATCCCAAAAGGACTCATGGTTAGAAAGATGAAAGAGTTGCTTGCTCTTAAGCAGGGTGATGACACCGTGTATCAATATGCACAGAAGTTTAACAGCCTTTGTCAGTATGGAGAACATCACGTGGACACGGATGCCAAAAAGATGGAACGTTTCCGTGATGGTCTTAGGAGTGAATTGTATGAAAGACTAAACCTACTAGAGACCAACAATTATCATGAGTTAGTGAACAAAGCTATCTCTCAAGAGGATGCCATGATGAAGGTACAGAAGGAGAAGAAGAGGCAGAACGACTTTGCTTCGGGAGATGGATCGGGCAAGAAATTTCGTTTCGTCAAGAAGAATGCGCATGGTTCTTCCCAATCATCCGCATCAGGCCATTAGAGAATGACTCCGTCCCCGCACAAGCCTTCGGGAAATTTTCAGTACCGTCAGGCTCAGCCACAAGTCTCCAAGCCAAAGGAACTTCCTCCCCGCATTTGCTACAATTGTAGGCAACCATGGCATTATGCCAATGAGTGCCCAAACCCTAGGAGGATCAAGACCGAGCAACAGGCTCAGAACCCCGGAGTAGCTAAGGGCAATCGTGACAAGAAGCCCATGATTCAAGTGAAGCAAGGCCAGCTTAACTTCACAGGTAACTTTTCTATCCGAAGGCATTCCTTCTTACTTTGGACTTTTGATGATGGAACCTTACTCCATCCTCGCATTTTAGTTACCTTTTAAGAACTAAGGTCTAGAATCTTAGTGCACAGATGTAGCAAACATTTGTTTACTAGCCTTCCCTTTCTTCATAGAAATCGTTATGGTAATCACGTTTCTCAACTTGTCTTTCCGCCTAATCTCCAATCTCTTAGATTCACATCAATCGACCGGCTAAGTTGAAGGAGTAGGATCAGAGTTTTCTCCAAGAAACCCCGGTCCGATCTTTAGACCGTTGGACCCCATTCGTTTCAGTGCCACGATGGTACGACGTCGTAGCGTCGTCCTGCCATCTCTTTTCCCGCGACCACGATCACGTCGTCGAGACCTCACGTGCCGACCATTATCGAGCCCCATGTGGCAACCACCAGATCGCTTCGCTAGTCCCTACCTCAGTCGGTTGGGATGACCGTTGCATTCCGTTGAGCTATAAAAAGGGAAACCCTCCCGCGGTGTTGCAATTGCTAAGTCTCGCCTACTTTCGAGCTCGATAGTGTCGCCGCTCTTGTTTTCCCCTTAGGCTAGTTTTGGTCAATCCTCCACTAGCCCATCCCCGTTGTTGCTTCGCCCATGCATCGAGCAAGTTGTTTCGCCGTCTTCGTCGACAACCTCCAGAAGAAGCTCGAAGAAGACCGAGAGAAGAACCCCAGCTCCATCGTCGACCATGTCTCAGTTCGTGGAGATGTTCGAGCCCCTCCGCTGGACGCTTGCAGCGATGTACCTCTGCATTGTCGGCGGAGTTTGTCTTCTTTTAGTCTTCCATGTACACATCCATCGCCCGCTTCCTCATGAACTGCGTTGAGGCAGTGAGGAGAGCACCATGTAACTTTTGCCCTATCTGAAATTCTCGCTGTCTAGAAATATAAGCGAGTATGTCCTCCATCTTTGTAACCTTTATCTGGTTAGAAAGGGTTGCTCTACTCTTGTTGTCGAATCTCGGGACGAGATTCTGTTTAAGGGGGGTAGGCTGTGACGCCCCAGGTTTTCAGCTGGGTTAATTGACCCTAATGATCCGGTCAACCGAGTTGACTTTGGTCAAACGACGGTCAACCTGGGCCATCACCTCGAAAACATCACCGACAAACCCTAATGACACCCTTTTGGTCAACCATAGTCAACCTTTGGTCAAAACCCCACTCAAAACCCCTTGAATCCTTTTGACCCACCAGTGTCGGCCGGTACTTTTGCCGCGTTCTCCAAATTTCACCTAAACACTTCAAAATCTCCCAATGTAAAAGTTGTGTGTTTTGTCGAGGGACACAACTTTCATGTTGAGTGGCATTTGAGATTTGAAGTTTAAAAGGGTGAAAAACTCAAGTCAACACTTCTGGTTACTATTCACCGGCGCACAGAAAACTACCGACTTGGCATAGCTTTTGTGCACAAATGGTTGAGAAAAAGACCCTATGCCTTTTACGAAAGCTGTAGAGCAATACGAGATCTACATCTTTTCTATTATCCACTTGGTCCACTTCTGTAGCGAAATTTCGAGTTTGGGCATTTCAAACAGGGCCAAGTCAAATTCTACGAGATGCCAGCGCCAGGCGTTCGCGCCCACGCGTGACGTCGTGCGCGTGGCCACGCCGTGCCGCGCCACCGGCAACCGGGCACGACCGCCGGAGCACTGCTGCGACAGCCGGTCCCAAGGCCTCCCACCGACGTTTGCACCTAACCCGCTTTTGTCACGCGCCGCACGCTCACGGGCCGCGCGAAAACCGACCTGCGCCGCTGTGACAACCCGCCCAGGAAAATACCATACTATCGCCTAAACCAATCCACTTTGGTCATTAAGCGATAATAAAGTATCATCCTGTCATTAGTCGCCGGGTTAACACCCGGTAAATCACTTGAATAGCAACAAGGATCGACATATATGCATTAAAACTCACTCGAAGGCGAGTCCAGAGTACATCATCATTAACATCCAAATTCGTACCCCGAAGGGTTTAATTATTACAAACCTTGCCATAAAGAGGTAGTTCAGAGTTTTTGAAACAACGGAATTAAACAAACGGAAAGCGGAAACACCACGAGAGGCCATCCATGATGCATTCAGTCGTCATCCTCCACCCACTCCAGCTCCCAGCCGGGCGGGATCTCTCCAGGCCACACATCACCGAAAGAATTACCTGAATCAACATATTATAGCAAGGCTGAGCATACTAATACTCAGCAAGACTTACCCGTCGGTGTTAACTACTTTTACCAACTCTAGACATGAAATACTTTTGGCCACTGAGTTTCTTTTTGCTGAAAAGTAACAAAGAGTATGTCCTTACTTTCAAGATTTTAGCACAAGTTCTAGTGGGCTTAATCTTTACTACATTAGCCAGCTAGTACAAACAGAGTTGTACAATACAATTAATCAAAGCATTCATCAACTTCCATCATTAGGGATCTCATGGCTAGTGGAGTAAGTAGTCTCAGATAACGGTGAGAGGCCGACAATCGATTGATTCAAACCTTGCAAGGTAGACCTAAACACACGGTAGGCTGCCCCCGCAAGGACAACTTCCCAAGCAGTTCCCAAAAATCCTCGGGTCGGGATCGAATCTTACAGTCTTTGGTGCAGGCTATCCGGCATACCCCGCGAGGCACCCGGAGTCACCGTACACCACCGGTAGCTAGCCGTGAGACGTATCTCAAGAGTAGTAATAGTAGGATCCCTCGCCGCCTCATTAAGGTACTAGGCTTACCGGTCCCATTCCCGACAAGTGCTTAGTACGTTCAAACACTTAACCCACAATAGCCATTGGACCAGAGCCCAAATCCCATGCACTTACCACATGAGCAATCCAATTAAGGATATATTGTGATTCCTATCTAGGAACCTATTCTCGCGAGTGAGGTCATCACCCGACTTGTAACGGTCCTATAGCTTAGCAGCTATCGACCTATCATACTAGTAAGGACAAAGGTACCTAGGGATCATGCATCTAGGGTTCCATTCAACTCCTGAACTTAAATGCACACGCATTCATAGATAATTGAATAAAGAATTTGAAAACTAGGTTAGATGCACCGGAGCTTGCCTTCGTCAGCTAGGTTAGCCTGGGCACCCTCGGTGTCGTCGAGTACTTCCGCGTACTGCAGCGAAGCTTCTGCTCCTCCTTCCTCGGATTCCGGGACGAGGGAGTAGTCACCGTCCGGAAGATCTACACGGAATGCAATGCAAGGTTCACGTGATGTGACAGTTTGTTATCTTATCCAACTCTCGTTGGTCATATTTACCTTAACAAGTATCTAGGTATTACATCTCTTTTAGGAAGGTTATTAGTTATATGTGATTTATTCTTTTATTGCACATTTGAATTAATGTTTCTTTCGTACTTGTTACTTCATGTGAAGGTTTAATCCCATTTCCTCTCACTGGCAAGGGTGTGAACAAGATTTTTATTTATAAATTACTTCCTTATCAGCAAGGGTGTTTTCTTAGCTTTTAATTAAGTTAGGTAATACTTTCCAAAACGGGAAATAAATTAAAAAGGGATTTTCCTTATTTAATTGTCCTTTAATCTTTAAAAGGGCTTTAAAGATTTTTATTAAGCAATAAATCACTAAAATTTAAAGAAGTGTTTCTCAAGCATAACAACACCTATACTGATCCACTGGACCCACATGCAAGGCTTGGAAGCTAGAAAATAAAATACTTTGGAAAATAACAAAGACTAGCTAGTGATTCAAATTAAATACATACAAAAATAAATAAGCACCAAAATTATCCAAACTTTCTCGTGCATGCTCTCTGGTCCTAAACAAACCTAAAGAACCAGCAAGTACACCTAGAAGCTCTAATGATCTTGGTTCATTAATTTACAAAGGAAATCATGCATGAATTAAGAATAAATATTTCTGTTAAACCAAAAATCATAATTAATTCACCAGAGGTGTGTTTTGACATAACAAGGCAGCATGCACAAGTTGGGCATAAAAACATAAATATTTTTAGCTACAAAAATCATCTAGGTAGATTCTGCATGAAAGGATAACAATTTATATAAAAAAATTTACTTCATAACTTTGTGCAATTTTTGGCATAAGAGCTAGTCATGACATTATACCCAACATATCCAAAATCTGGATGCAGAAGATTTATATTTTTTGAGTTATGGCAGATCTAGTTATTTCACATTCCTATTTTTCATGTTAAAAATATCCAGAATCAGAACTTGTGAGAATAACAATAGTTGTAGTATTATCCACCATGAACCTAACAAAATTGTGTTTTGCAATTTTCTGAACTTTCTACAATTCTCTAGGGTTTTTCTAATGCGCTAGACCAACTAGCAAAGAAACCTAGATAACTTTCGTTGCAAATAGGTCCCTAATTCACAGATAAGCCACTGGACTTCACAACCAAGCCCTTGCGGCGGCGGGGGAGTTCGCCGGCGGCGAGGTGGGGCCGGACCAGGGCAACATGTGGCACAGGGGTGCGATTAAGCTCACCCCTAGCCAATTGGTGGTGGTGGCGGGGTTGGGGCGAGCTCCGGCGAGCGGCGGCGACGGCGCGCCCGCGGTCTCACGGGTTCCGGCGAGGCCCGCGGTGGTGCGGCGCAATGCGTGGCTCGGGAGGCTCAAGTGATGTCTAGGGAGGGTCTAGGAGTGCTTGGACGGCGGCGAGCGCGGCGCGGGGCGCGAGCTCACGGCGGCGGCGGCAATGGCGGGCGGCGGACCGCGGTGCGCTCGGGCGGGAGCCCTCAACCGAGGGCTTTTATAGCCGATACACGCGCGCCGTGGTAGATTCGTCTCACGTCGACGCGACCGGCGTGTGATGGCGCGGTACGGCGGGCCTCGGCGTGCGGGCGCGGCGGGCGGATCGACGGCGCCATGGCAAGCGCGCGCACGCCGCGTGGCGCGCGGGCTCTCCCGGCCGAGACGCGGCCCGGAGGCGCGTGCTACGGCGACGCACACCGGCTCACGCCCAAACTTCAAGGGTCGGTCGTGGTACGGCGATGCACGGCGGCGGCGCATCGGCGACGCGTGGCGTCGCGCTGGGCGCGCTCTCGGCCCGGTCCGAGCGGTGTGTCCCTGTTGGCTTGCACATTTCTCAAAAATTTACATGTAAGCATCACAACGGGTAGACATGAAAGTTGTAGATGGGTCTACCCTCTAGAGTTTGGCTAAATCCGATTGTGATTTGGATTCAAATCGAGAGAGAAATTCAAATGCCAACTTTGAATGTCAGCCTGTTTGACTGAACAGTAGATCCTGCCTTTGGCACAAGTTTTTCAAGCTTTTCCACTCAAAATTTGAAATGCCACTCTACATGAAAGTTGTGTCCCTCAACAAGATGGACAACTTTCATAAAGGTAGAATTTTAAGTGTTTGGGTGAATGTTAGAGAGCGCGGCAAAAGTTCCGGCAGACATCTATGGACACTAGGGTGACAAGGGGTTTGACCAAGTCCTTGACCATGGGTTGGCCCCACAAGTGTGTTTACTAGTCAAAAGGGTTCACTAGAGTAGGTTAGCGGGTTTTTCGGGGTGAGGTCCCAGGTTGACCGTGATTTGATCACTGTTAGCTGGGTTGACCGGCCGTTAGGGTTAATTAAAAACCTGGGGCGTCACAGCCGCCCAGCCAACGGCGTTGCCGTCGTACCCCGGCTCCGCGCGCGCACGTCGCCGTCGTCCCCACCGCCCATGCCTTGACTCCTGTGGTCTCCGCGCGCTTGCTGTGACTCCCAGGCACGAGCTCCTATTTAAGGGCCGAAGCTCGCCAGTCGCGCACATTGCAGCCGGACACCGAGCCGTGCTCCGCCATGCGCCATTGAAGGCCCGCTGCCGAGCTCCTCCTTCCACCTGCTCTCCAAGCCAAGGCACGCTCCTAGCCCTTGCTCTAGACCGCCCCGAAGCTCGCGCGCTTGCTTGTTGCCCCGGTCGCGCTACCCCCTCGCCGGCGCTCGAGTTCCAGCGGCGGCCGCCGCGCATCCGCCGGTGAGCTCGATCCCCACTCGCTCCCCGGGCCAACCAACCCTTCCAGGACCTCCACTAGGTCGCAGGGAAGCTAACCGTGCCACGCGTTGTGCAGCCCCATCCCTATCTTCGCCGAAGTCCGAGCAGATGCGACCGTTGTCGCCGGTCTCCGCCACGCCCGCTCGTCGGAGCAATCCCCACCCTCTAATCTGTGGCTAATCGACCCTAGGTGAGGGGAATCACGCACCTGAGTTGCATGTTTGCTAACACCAGGCCCACATCGCCGGCGGCGAGACCCCCCCCCCCCCCCCCCGCCGAGGGCACCTCTGTAAGGCCTTTTTGTACTCGAGGGTCTAAGTGTTAATGGCAAGGGCAGTTTTGTGAAGGTTCAAAACTTCTAAGGGGTGTGGTGAAAGAAGATTCTTACCCTTTGTGTATTTCAGCTGGAACTTGTAAATTCAATATAAAATCATAAAAAATCCAAAAATAGCAAACTCAATTTTGTTGTGCTCAGTGTAACAAGAACTACAACTTTATCCAAATATGTATATACTTTTGATCTATAGTTTTTGCTTGAAAAATTAAAAAGTAAAATACCTAGATCTGTGATTCTGCAAAATACACACATGATCTTGAGCTGGATTTTGGATATGTTGTGAGCACTAGTATGTGTAGGTCCTGTGACAAACATTGCACAAAGTTATTGAAGAAATCGTTTTATATAAATTGTCTTGTATTATTGTCAAATCTGCTTAGATGGTTTTTGTAGCTTAAAATATAATTATTTTTAGCCCAACTTCTCGCTATTGTCTTGCAATGTTGAAATGCACCTATGGTGAATTTATCATGATTCTATCACAGTTAGAAATATTTATTCCTGATTTGTGCTTGTTTTTAATCATAAATGTGTAGATCAAGATCTATAAAGGCTATAGATGTGTTTGTTGGTTTCCTAGGCTTGTTTCGGACCATAGAAACAGTGAGAGCAAGTTTGGATCCAGAAGTGTTATATTTATTTTTATATGCAATTATCTTGTTTTTTGGCGAATAGAAATGCTATAATTGATAAATTCAGTTTATGGCTTAAGCAAGTGTACATGTGTGACCAGGGGCTTATGATAGATTCAATGAGACTAGGGAGCACCACTCTTGGTGTTTTATGATTTATTTTTGTGCATTAAGGTGAAAGAACCTTTGTAAGTTCGATATTGAGATTAATTGGAAAATCAAAAATCTCACCGAAGGATTATGTGTTGGTGTGGTAAAGCTTGCTAACAAGTGTATAACCAACTCCTTGCTGTTTGTGAGAATTAATTTAAAATTATATATATGTGTGTGTACACAGTCACTATTAAAAAGTCTAGATAATAAAGCAACGCCTATTGTTCCTTTATAGGAAGAGTATGCTGAATGTATTATTATTTAGGTGAGTGTCATCAACCATGCACCCCACGGTTGTCATAAGTTGTTTTGAAATTAATTAAATCAAATGGTCACTTAAATCTTACATTTGCATCCTCCGTGTAGAAGTTCTCGACGGTAGTTACACGCTCGTGCCAGTGGACGTGAACGAGGGAGCTGGAGGAGACGTGCACTACGTCACCGTAGAGTAAGACCCGGTCCAAAGTCCGGAAGTTTGTCTAACTGCTTGTGCCAACGAAAGCAAGCCCCGGTTTATCATTAACCCATGTTTTATTTAAATTTATGCAACTATCTTTGTGATTCTATGTGCATTTACGTTCAGGAATGGAATGAAACCCTAGTTGCATGATCCCTAAGTGCCTATGTTCTTTTACTAGTATGCTAGGTCGTTAGATGCTATGCTCTAAGGACCCGGTAAAAGTCGAGTGATGTTCGTCACTCGCGAGAATAGGATTTCCTTTTTGGGAATCACCCCTTTTATAAATGGATTGCTCATGTGGTAAGAGCATGGGATTTGGGCTCCGGTCCAGTGGCTTCGTGGGCTAAGCTTTTGAACGTACTAAGCACTTGTCGGGAATGGGACCGGTAAGCCTAGTACCTTAATGAGACGGTACAGGATTTTACTACTACTACTCTCGATTCGTCTCCTGCCCGGCTTGCAACCGGGAGAAGGGTACTTGTGTGAGGCTGGGTGTACTAGGTGGGGCATGCCAGATAGCCTTGTACCCAGGACTGTAGGCTACTATCCCAACCCGAGGATTTTTGGGAATCGTTTGGTCGGTGTCGGCTCTGTTGGGGCTACGTTCCGTGTGTTTAGGTTTACCTTGCAAGGGTTATAAATCAATTGATTGTCAACCCCTCACCGTTATCTGAGACTGCTTAATCAGCTGGCCATGATATCCCTTAATGATGGAACTATGTGAAATCTCCTGCGTGAATTAATTGTATTGTACAATTCTTGATTATATTAGTTGCTCATCATAGTAATGATAATCTCACTGGAATTTGAGCTAAAATATTGAAAGTAAGGGTCCACGATCCTAGTTGCTTTTTGGCAAAACAAACCCACCAGCCAAAAGCTCTACATGACTAGAGGTAACTTTTGTCGGGTAAGTCTTGCTGAGTATTAGTATACTCAGTCTTGCTTAAATTGTTGTTTTTAGGTGAAGTTGTTTGGCCTGGTGAGATTCCACCCGGCTGGGAGCTAGAATGGGTGGGTGACGGCGCCGAGTAATGGCATCACTGATGGCCTCCAGTGATGTCGTATCATATCGCTATTAGTACTTCCGCTGTTTTAATAAAACTCTGAACCATTTACGTTTATGTCAAGAACTATGTTTGTAATAATGGACCCTACAGGGAATTTGGTATTAATTTATAAGGCACTCTGGACTCTCCTTCGTGGGAGTTTAATGCATACGTTCAATCCTCTCTGTGTTTCCAAGCGATTTACCGGGTGTAAACCCGGCAACACTCAACGGGATGGTTCTTTATTATCGCTTAATGACCAAATGGAGTGGTTTAGGCGATAGTACGGAACTACCTCGGATGGGGTTGTCACACTCTCCCTCCCCCGCGTCCTCTAGGCCGGAGCGGAGCCGTAGCTCCTCCAAGCCGGCGCGGAGCCGGAGTAGGCACATGTGGAGGAGGAGCTCCACGGTCGCGCATTGACTTCCCGTCGCTTGGCTCGACCCGACCGCCTCCTTTCCCGCGGTCAATTCGGTCGGGGGCGGGGCTCGATTCGCGGAGGCGGAGCTCGATTCGCGGCGGCGAGGCTCGATTCGCGGAGTCGCGGGACCATCGACCCCCGACCTCTCCTCCGCCCTCGCGGTGGCTGGATCCATCGCCTTCCCTCCCCGACGCCCCCCGCCAAGCTCAAGCGGCGGCGCAGATCCGACGACACCGCAACCGCCTCCTCCACCCCGCGACCGTCTCGTTCCCCGACCGCCTCCACCCCCGGCGTCCTCCTCCACATCGGTGAAGGCAGCTTGAGCTCGGTGACGGCCACGGTGACGCGAATCCGGCGGGCGCCCGACAAGGTGTAGACAGTGGCGGAGCTGCAGTTGGGGAGGCCCGTGCGGCGGAGAGCGCGAGGTGGCTGCGCGGGAGGTGGGGGTTGGTGAAGAGCAGGTAGGGGTTGGGCGCGGCGAAGCGGCGGCTTGGATGTAGTCCCCGCGCGGAGACGGAGTCGTTGGCGGCCTGGCTCACGAGCAGCATCATCGTCCGGCCGGCCGCGGGAGCCAACGGTCGCACGAAGATGCGCGAAGGGATGCACCCTTCTGCTGGAAGGCTCACCGTTTTTCAAGATCGATTCGTTCTCTCACCTGTGCTCATAGTGGTCTTTTGAAGATGCAGAACCGGATTATTGCTGGAGTCGGTCTTGGGCAACAAATTATTGGGCATGTATTCGAGAAGACAATAGGTTCATAGATGGTAAGTACTCCTTCTGTCTCACAAAGAGTGTCCGTTTAAATTTGTCTTAAATCAAATCATCTTATATTTGATCAAGTTTGTATAAAAACATATCAATGCTTTTGATACCTAACAAGTTCCATTAGATTCATTATAAAATATATTTTCATAGCATACCTTTTTAAAGTTATAAATATTGACATGTTTCATTATAAACTTTTTTTATGGTTAGGGGGAGGGGGCATCCCCATTTGAATTTCGTTAGGCTTTTGAAGCAAGCCAAAACCAGTGTTACATTTTCAGAGTTTGCAAAGGGGGGAGAAGAAAAGGTGCTAAAGGTTTACATTGAAGACAAGACCTCACACCAGAAAAGTAGTCAAACATTTATAATTTGGCTGAAAAGAAAATGAAAATAAACGCTCAGACGGTGACGGAAGGAGTAGACAAGACCGGGAGAAGGTTGCCGATCTGTACTCTAGAACGAAAAAGGCAAAACTGATGCCAAGGAGCTAGTAGTGGGAAATTAAGGGGCACCCGGTCCGATCGTGATTCGTGAACCCCATTTGTTTTCTTAATCCTGTTGTGAACTGTTTGCCAATGGCGTTTCGTGACAGGCACGCACTATTGACATCACTCATTGCAGGCTTGCAGCGCAGGGTCAGGCATTTAGCAAATGTCCTCCGGGACCAAAATGAAGAGCAAGGGGAACTCTAACTCGTCAGGTGCAGCCTGTGGGGCGAGAAGAACAAATAAAAACTAGTGCTCTATAACCATGTGAAGTACATCATCGCTCGTTCGACAGATCTTCGACAAATCTGTACGACAAACATTTTATGAAAAGAAAATACCATATGCAGCTTTTTACGATAATTCTGAAAAAGAAAATATTGCAGAAGAAGTGAAATAAGAGGAGCTGAACGGAGCAAATCAACATCACACAGCAGCACCCGTTGGCTCGTCGAAACTCAAAAGTATATACAAATACGATAAGCCAAATACGAGTGCATTAGCACTATCCAAATACGATAAAGCCATCTGTTGACACCCAAAAATAGCATGTCTGGACTAACCCGGTTAGACCGCCCTCTACCCAGGTTAGACCGCCCTTGCCAAAGTCCTTAAAAGGTAAATTGGACTTCCCCATTGGATAGGTCTCGTCGAGTAGATAAAGATCCATATATAGAACGTCCAATTCAGAGTCCGGATGAGAGAGATATGGCTTCCGGAAGATCTCCATGTCACCCGGGCGGTTAGACCGGGGTGCCCAGGCGGTTTAACCGGGTCCATGCTTTGTAAACCGAGTTGGAGTTGTATTTTAGCACGAGATTTGTTAGGCTTTGAACTCCAGCAGGGGCAAGACCTCCCACCCTATAAATATAAAGGGTCGTGGCCGATTGAGGAGCTATCACCCAATCGAACATATCAATTTTACCTTTTTATCTCTTTACCCTACTTTTCCAACCCCTTTGCTTCCTTCTTCGTCTCTACGGCGATTTAGGGCGTTCTAAGTGGCCTGCCAACCTTAGAACAACCCTAGGCGCGTTGTCCCTGACGGGGTCCCTCCCGGGGCAGCGATCTTAGGTTTTCGGCGACGTTCCTGTCCAAGGCGGTTAGACCGCCCCCCAGGGCGGTTAGACCGGCCCGTGCTAGGAACCTCGACGAGGAGATATTCGACTACCGCGCGATCCAGCGCACTCGTGTGTTCGACCGGAAAAGGCGTCAACACACTTTTGGCGACTCCGCTGGGGAATAGATCTGGTTTTACAACCGATCATGGTGAACATAGAAGATCTCAGCAAAGAGGACCAGAGGAAGTACACCGAGCTTCAAGAGTACATCAAGCAGCAGTTCTTCTCTGGCGCCAGAAAAGATCGCTCAGGCAAGGTGACAATGACTCAAGATTTCGAGCTGCCGGCGATCAAGGTCAACAATGACAAGATTGAGGTAATCACCACTGTAAGCAAGCCTGAAACTGATCTATCTACAAAGCTTACTGAATTGTCTGATAAATTCGAGCACGTTTTTAGTAATCAGCATAGTCAAGTTGCTAAGATGATTACTCGCTTAGAAAAAAATTGAGGGTAAAAGTAGTAGTTTTAATTTTCCTAATGATTCTATCCCTCAATTAGATTCACAAGGGGTATTGCAAACAAACTTGTCAGCAGCGTCAGAGGAACCTCAGTTGAGATACCTGTGTATGGCATGTCGACTGGTTTTTATCCGGGACAATCATCGTTGTCGGAGCCGACCCCGGTCAGACCGCCCCCCATGGCCAGTCTGACCGCCCCGTCTGGCCAGATGATGGGTGTTCCAGGAAACACACCTCTTGTGAACAGAGTTTATTTATCAGCTGCAAGGCAATCCCAACTAGGTGTTATTGATGAACTTAATAAATTTAAGGAACAAGTAGCTAGCATGGTTAAAAATAAATTCGGCATTGATATGGGTAGTTCTAAGTTATACCAGAAACCGTATAAAGCCGAATTTGACGTTATGGCTTATCCCCTGGTTGGTGCGTACCTGATTTTATTAAATTTAGTGGTGAGGACAATCGTACAACTTGGGAGCACATAAGCCAATACATTGCTCAACTAGGTGAAGCAAGTGCCCATGAATCTTTTAAAGTGCGATTGTTTTCTTTATCTTTAACGGGTACCGCCTTTGCTTGGTTTTATCTTTAGCCCCCAACTCTATTGATTCTTGGAATCAATTAGAGCAAAAATTTATGATCACTTCTTTAGTGGAGATTATCAATTAAAATTGATAGATTTAACATCGGTTAAGCAAGGTAAAGACGAGACGGTCTCTAATTACCTTAGCGTTTTAAAGAGGTTAAAAACCATTGTTTCAATTTGTCAATTTCTAATTCCGACCTAGCTAATCTTGCTGCTAAAGGTTTAAAATCTGCTCTTAGAGAAAGATTAGAAGGTGTGAACTTTTATTCACTTGATTATGTTCTTGTGAGAGGCATGGCACAAGAACTGAAATTAAATAAAGAAATAGAAAAACTTGAGTCTCAACGGTCTGATGTTCATGTAATTGATTATGTTTCTAATAATTTGAACGATGAGACTGAAATTTATAGTGCTGAATTTGTGTGGCCTTCTGAAGATAAATCTTTTTCTTGTACATCACTTAAGCCGGCTAGTAAAGGTCGGCAAGAAGAATTAAGATTTACTTTTGATGTTTCTAAGTGTGATCGCATTTTTGATGAATTTCTTAAACTTGAAAATATTAAAATATCTCATACTATGCCTCCACTTGATGAGATAAAGCGACGTGCATATTGTAAATATCATCATTCTTATTCGCATGCTACTAATGACTGCAATGTGTTTCGTCGCAAGATTCGATCGGCCATAAATGAGGGTCGTTTGGTACTTCATGAAAAGCAAGTTGGGAAGCATCATTTTCCTATCAACACCATGAAATTGCAGCAGCCCAAGGTTCTGGTTCGGCCACATCAAGTCAAAGCAACCAAGGGCAAGAATGTGGTGGTTGGGGAAGCGAAGCCCGATTTGAGAGGAAAATAGCTAACAAGAGAAGTTGCTTATGTGAAGACCCTGATGGTAAAGAAACATTCAAGATCACTGTCAAAGCTTCTGGACTTGGGGGGCAAGGGTCGTCCGCACCTGTCACTCGACAACCACTTGAGCCTGAAAAGGCTGGGGCTGTTAAACCGGCTGGGGTAGGCGGTCAGACCGCCCCTGCCCAAGGTCGCCCAAGGATGCTTAAACCAAAGCGACCTGAGATTGGAAATTGGAAGCTTAACGTGGCAAAGAATCAGGGGAGTGTTCCAAAGGCAAAGGTGACATTTGACATGCTATTCAACAAATACTCCAAACAAAAGGCCGTTACAAGTGATCGGTCATTAAAAAAAGGATGAGGTCACCCACACATCAAGAGAGGTCGTTATCGCCTCCCAGGGCAGCTACAAGGTTCAAGGGAGAATCATCTCAGCAAAGAAGGCACTTTACTCCGGCTTGGACTCCAGATTCGCTTTGTCCGATCTATGATGACAATGGAGTGATGTGGGCGCCATATCAACAATCTTTTCATTCTGGATGGGGAAGATCTAGGAGGCCAGCTCTAGATCGGATTTCACAACTTACACAAGATCGCTGGACACCACGTCAGTCTAGACAGGGTCACCAGGACCACCCGGTTAGACCGCCCCCTATAGGCGGTCAGACCGCCCTGCGCAGAAAAGTTTAACTTTCTCCAAAACAAGTCTACAAGGCCAAGGTCAGAGAGGAGAAGGTTGAAGAGATGGATGTCGACCCAGAAAGGACTACTAGTCAAGATATCATCCAGATTGAGACGATGGTCGTTCCCATTGAGAAAGATAGCAAGAGACCGGTTGTTTTAAACAATCAGGTTGGGACATTTGCTCAAAAGGGATCTGTTTCTACTAGTGACCATGAGGCTAGTGGAAGTGGTTCCAACTCCAAATACTTTCTACCGAGATGGTGTCCTCCCGGTTTGACTCACACTCAAAGGAGGAAGCTTCAACGCTTGAGGTTGCGGGAGAAGAAGGAAAAAGAGTTGGAAGAACAGAGGGATAAGATCTTCAACAGCTACAGGCCCATGGTACTGCAAGGGAAGGAATAGTGAGCTAAAACAACACCTCAGGCAGAGGCGGTCAAACCGCAAGAGGAGACGGTTAAACCGCCGGAGGCGGTTAAACCGGCTGACTAGGCGGTCAGACCGGGTTCACCAGAGATGTCGCTCGGTTTCACTTCTTCAGTCTTTCATGGCTTGTGATGATAAGTTGTTGTCGGCACCTGCTCCAGAAGACGACGAGCAACTTATTGATTACAGTTCTTCTCCAAAGCGCATGGATCTTGAAGACAATTGAGAAGGCATGGCCGATTTCAATGAGAATCGCCCTAAGGACAAAATGGCAGGTGGAAAGTGTTTCATCGACCTTAGAATTATTTTTTAGTACGCAAGCTTTACTAAAAAACAGGGGCGGCATATGTTGACACCCAAAAATGGCAGGTTTGGGCTAACCCGGTTAGACCGCCCTCTACCCCGGTTAGACCGCCCTTGCAAAAGTCCTTAAAAGGTAAATTGGACTTCCCCATTGGATAGTTCTCGTCGAGTGGATCAAGATCCATATATAGAACGTCTAGTTCGGAGTCCGGATGAGAGAGATATGGCTTCCGGAAGATCTCCACGTCACCAGGGACCGGGGCGCCCAGGCGGTTTAACCGGGTCCACGCTTTGTAAACCAAGTTGGAGTTGTATTTTAGCACGAGATTTGTTAGGCTTTCAACTCCGGCAGGGGCAAGACCTCCCCACCCTATAAATATAAAGGGCCGTGGCCAATTGAGGAGCTATGACCCAAACGAACATATCAATTTTACCTTTTTATCTCTTTACCCTACTTTTCCAACCGCTTTGCTTCCTTCTTCGTCTCTACGGCGATCTAGGGCGTTCTAAGTGTCCTGCCGACCTTAGAACAACCCTAGGCGCGTTGTCCCTGACGGGGTCCCTCCCGGGGCAGCGATCTTAGGTTTTCGGCGATGTTCCTGTCCAAGGCGGTTAGACCGCCCCCAGGGCGGTTAGACCGGCCCGTGCTGGGAACCTCGACGAGGAAATATTCGACTACCGCGCGATACAGCACACTCGTGCGTTCGACCGGAAAAAACGTAACACCATCTCTCTAGTAGTTTTATAAGAGGTGACATCGTGCGAAATTTCTGTAGTCGCATTCAAGTGGTCTTTGTACTTATTACATCTTCCACTGTGATTTGGACAAATTTCAGTCCGGACTCCGGAGTTCTGAATACTCCGCTCTACTTTTTCTCGGCGGTGCCACAGTAGCCAAACGGGTTCTTCTTGGCCCAATTCCACTGGTCCCTGCACATGTCCTCGATTCCGTACTGGGCTCTGCAACAAGAATAGCAGCTCTCAGATTTGCATTTTTGGTCAAGAATTTAGAGCTCGAAAGTTATCAATCATTGACACACATTCAAAAGATGCGGGTAGGATAGAGTTGTCACTGTTCGCAACAATTACCTCCATCCAAGCTCCCTTTCAGCCTTCTCAGTGGACGCGTAAACCTCCGTCGCGTCACCCGGCCTCCTGGAGCAGAACTTGGTGGGAATCTCCTGCAGTTTCGCAGCCAGAAACGTCAGTTTCGGGGGTCGTTTTCCCGGGATTAGAGAGACACGATGATCCATCCATGCACGGATAAAAACCTTGCCGGACGCCTTCTTGAACGCCGCCACCATCTCCAGAACAGATGTGCCGCGCCCTGTGCCCAGATTGTAGGCCACACAACCTGCCCAGAAAAATCAGGGGATGAACACGAGATACTTTGGTCAGGTGGATGCTATTGCTGAACGTGTGCTGCACAAAAATGGAACGGCGGCAGCGTGGTACCGATGTCAGTAGTGTCGAAGAGCTTGTTCAGCGCAGCGATGTGCCCGTCGGCCAGGTCGACGACGTGTATGTAGTCCCTGATCTGCAACACACAAAAACGATGAAAAGAAATCACCGCCAAGATGACTTTCACTCAAGAAACGGCATGCAAACATTTCGGCGTTCCAAGGAAATGCCGGCCGCAGCGATTTTGCAGGCAAAAGGAGTAAGGGTCCTCGCACGCACGCACCGCGGTGCCGTCCCGGGTGGGGTAATCGTGGCCGTAGACGTTGAGCTCGGGGAGCCTGCCGACGGCGACCTGCTGGATGTAGGGCAGCAGGTTGTTGGGTATCCCCTTGGGGTCCTCGCCGATCTCGCCGGAGCTGTGCGCGCCGATGGGGTTGAAGTAGCGCAGCAGAACGATGCTCCACTGCGGGTCGGCGCGGTGGTAGTCCCGCGCCATATCCTCCAGGATAAGCTGCCAGCAGCAAAGCAAAGCAAGCGACGACGCGAGCGTCGCGGCCGTTACGCGTCGCTGTCAGCGGACGTGAACCACAACACAGCAGAGCACACACAGTACGCGACGCCATCGGCTGGCGGTTTCGATCGGGTCTGCCGAATTTCACCTTGGTCCTGCCGTAGGGGTTGGCGGCCTGCAGCTTGGCGTCCTCGACGCACGGGATCACCTCCGGCCAGCCGTACACGGTCGCCGACGACGAGAACACCATCTGCACGTACAGCGCGCCGTGTCGTCGTCAGAGGTCGTGCACAGGAAAGAGGCGAATCTCGGTGGAGCAGGACGTGCTTTACCTTCATGCAGCCGTGCTTCTTCATGGTCTTGTAGAGGTTGATGGTGCCGACGAGGTTGTTGTCGTAGTACATGTCCGGGTGCGCCACGCTCTCCCCCACGGCCTTCAGCCCGGCGAAGTGGATGACGGCGTCGTACCTGGCGAGACACGGGGAGCAGCAACAATTCAACAAACGCATTGGGTGGCAGTGGTACGCACGTCTGCGCTTGGCAACGGACTCGAAATGAGGAAATTGAGAAGATGATGGACGGATCGATCTAGCAGGTAACCTCCTGGCCGCGAACACCTTCTCCAGGTCGTCGAGGCTCCTCAGATCCCCCTGAACACCCCACGCGCGACAAGGCACACGCAATAGAGAAATGAATCAGCCAGGCGCACGCGCATATGGCAAGGGGGAAGCAAGCAACACGAGAAAGGCGATCGGCGGGCGGCGCGGGGAGGGACGAGTCACGAGTAGGAGGAGTACGCACGAGGACGAAGTCGAGGCGGGCGGAGAGCGCGGGGCCGGCGATGAGGCGGACGCGGTCGAGCGCCTCGGGAGCGGAGTTGTGGAAGTTGTCGACGACGGTGACGCCGTAGCCCCGCTCCAGCAGGCGCAGCACCGTGTGCGTGCCGATGAACCCCGCGCCGCCCGTCACCAGCACGCTCCTCTTGTCCCCCGCCGCTCCGCCGCCTCCGCCGTTGCCGGCCTCCGCACCGCCGATCGCCATGGGGCCGGCCGATCGATCGATCTGTGCTGTGGGTTGGGTGTATGTGCGGCGCCGCCTCTGTGAGTCTGTGTCCGCCGCGCGTGGCGTGCGGTTCGGTGTTGCTGCACTTGTACAGGCGGCGTGGTGGGGCTCTGCCAGCTGGGGGCCCCGGGGCGCGCGGGGCAATATACCTGGGGGTGGGTCCGGTGCCCGTTGGGGCGCGTGCCGCGTCCCGTGCCGTGCCGAAACAGGGCAGCGCAACGTGACGGGCTCACGCACGCACAGAGAAGCAAAGCAAAGCAGGACGGCGGCCGCGACGCCTTCGGCTTGGCGTCCCGACCCTGGTACGCCCGGGGCTGGCGGTGGCGGGTCCGGGGCTCCCCGCTCGGCAGGCTTCACGCTGCCAACCCCGCACGGTAACCCGGGTACCTCCTATCGGCGTCACCATCTCTCATCCCAAGCGATCGATGCGGGGGATAAGCGAGAACCCGGCGCCGTGCTTTTTGGCCGGCCAGCAACCGCCGCCGCGCGGGGCGCTCTCGTCATCCTCTACCAGTTGCGACTTGCGAGTCAGAGTCCAGTCCATTATAGAAACTAGCATCGTCGCCTTGTTCGGCCGGTTCGTTGTTGGTGGTTGATGCTGATTCGTTGTGAGCGAAAAAAATACTGCTGATTGGATGGATGATGTCTATTGCTGATTTGGACCTTGTTTAGTTTGCTACTAATCCTCATTATCACTCTCTCTCCACCACATTAAATACGTCAAAAGACATATGTTCAGAATACATAGATGAAATAAAAAACTAATTGCACGATTGTGATGACCTTTGCGACACAAATCTTTTGAGTCTAGTTAAATTATGGTAGGACAGTATTTTAAAAAAAATCGAAAATTACTTTTTGCTACAGTGCGTTAAAAAGACAAATTTTTCTGACATTCAAAGGTCTTGGTACGTGAGGAAAGTACTGGCGGCCTAGACGAACAAGGTGACGTGTGCTGTTGGTCTTCTTTTTTTCCCTGAGCAAATCACAATGCGCAAAAAAGGTAACGCACTTATTGGCATCGGCATTGGTCAAAATCTGTCTTACAAAATTTTCAGCACTGAGCGGCGCTGTACCGCAAAGATCATGGGCTTGCAACTGCTACCGTTCATTTTCAGTTGATGCACTCTTCTAAGCAAGGCCCCGAAGCAGAAGACAAAGCAGCCGTGCTTATCCATGGAGATGCAGAGGAGTGCAGGAAACATCCGCGGCATGGCATTCTTGTTGCGACACTTTCTTCTTGTACACCCAGCCTCCTACAATAATTGAAACTCCTCTGAGATGCAATACCTGAATGATATAGTATATAAGAAGACCAAGCATGAAAGCTACGGCGCTAATCAACTTTTGAGTCGCCACTAGTACATTTTGATTATGCGCGTTTCTCTAACAAAATCGTAAAAAGATTAACAAGGGAATTTCATGACCCTTATGGGCAGGAAGGAACCAGAGGCCAGCCATGGTAGATGATGGTGCCGAGGAGTGCAGGAAAGGGACACGGCTAGCGCTGATTATCCGGCGTGGCATTCGTGTCCCAAAAACCGGAGGCCCTAACCGCCGGCCTCCGGTAACGGTTTACCGCTCGGTAAGCCGCGGTAACCGCTGCTTACCGAGCAAATTCAAATTTTCAAATCAAACGGCAAGTCAATCGGTAACCGATCGGTTTACCGGTCGGTAAGGACATCACAAAACCTCACCAAATGAATAATATCATAGTTTTGCATACAAACAATGTCATAGTAATAATTGTGCATACAATACCATAATGATAGTGATAATCGTGCATACAGATACAATACCATAGTCATAGGCTCATAGTAATAAAAGATCAACGCTGTAGAAATGGGAAGACCCCCATTTAGGTCGCCATCTGGTACTCGGCGGTGGACATGACATTTAAACCTTGCACTCTAAGCAACTCAGCCTTGTAGTCTTGCCAAGTTTGCCCCGTCCACGCTGTTGTCGTCTGCCATTGCTGAAGTAACATATTGTAAAAATGTGGATCTTCCCATTCGTACACCCATCTTGTCGGTGGCTGCGTGGTAATGTGCGGCCTGGGATAATGAAAAGACCAGGAGGTATCGCTGTACGAGGAAGAAGAGTACTGAGGAGTGTCGTAGTCTGTCGGTCCAACCGTTCTCCTCTGCGATTCCGGTGCTCCATGGTTGCGGTCCTGAGTAGCATGTGTGAAATCAGTCTCCCCTGCATTCAAGCATATATCACAATTAGTACTCATAGTCATAAACATGTGTGCATATTAGGTTGCAATGTATACCTGTGCATATTAGGTTGCAATGTACACCTAAATATGCTATACCAAAATCCTACATTTATGGTCTACATATCTATATTTACAAACCTAAATCATGTAAACACCTGAGTCAAATCATATCCGCATCCTAAATCAAAATGTTCTACACTTGTATATCAAAACATATTGAAAAACTAGATAAATCAAGGGGGGGAGGAACTACCTGCGCCGGGGCGGTTTACCGCATCCTAACCGCGGCTTACCGCGCGTCCGGGTCGAGAAACCGCTCGCCGGGCGGCGCGCGCGGTTAGATCCGGCGGCCGGCCGGCGCACCGCGCCGTCCGAGCGGAAGCCGCGCCGGACGCGTCGGTTAGGCGCCGCCGGCGGCCGGACGGCGGACTTGGGGGAGGCGGTCGAGGGAGGGAAGCGGTTCGGAGGCTCGGCTCGGGTGGGTTGGGGTGGGGAGCTGCTGTAGGGTTATTTTGACCCCCCCCCCCCCCATGGTTGGGCCTTAGTGGGCCGAGTGGGCAGGCCGCCGTTTTTTTTTTTTTTCTTTTTTGGTTTAACTTCTTTTGGTTGAAATTTATACTAAATGAACTAAGTTTGCAACAAATTTGACACCATTACACTCAATAAATCACGAAGTATTTTTAGGGATTTTTTCACAATTTTCAATTTTTGAAATTCAAATTCAAATTTTTTAAACCTAACGGTTGGTAACCGGCCGGTACCGTAACCGCTCCAGGCCGGTAAGGCCGGTTACCGCGGTAAACCGACCGGTTACCAACGGTATGTCTAACCCTGGTCCCAACCCACTCCTCTCCTCCTTTCTTGCACGGTTCTACGGCTGCCTTCGTGTATGGAAAAGGTTAGCACACCAGCTGCAAAATGGTGCAAGATGCCAGTCTCTTACAATAATAGAAGATATCCAAAATATAATAGTATCTTAGTGCGTGAATAGGCAAGAAGAATTCAGTTCCTTCGAAATAAAAAACAAAAAGTTCTTCTGTCCCTACCTAAAGTGTCCAAGCAATCGAAAAGCTTCTGTGACTAAATAAGCATGCTATAGGCATGCTGATTTGTGATTAGCCAAGAACATTTGGGCCGACTGAGCAACATTATAGGGCACGATCTGACTGAATTCACACAGGCCCAGTGGGCTCATTGTGACTTGGGTTTGGGACCTGCAAATTCACATCATTTGGCTTCTGCTAATCCACAAATTTTTATGCTGAAAATGTTGAGGTAACATTATTCGTTAACACCACGTGTTATGCAGGAAACTATGATTCGTTAACCTGCTGCACACATTGGCCCTGTTTGGATACTCCAGCAGGGTTAGAGTTAGAGCTAGTTTCTAACTCTAGCTCTAGCCTTAAACTAACTCTAGCTCTAGAGGTGTTTGGTTGAAAGGGTTAGAATGACATTAAATGTACTTTTTCAATCATTAGGTGTGGGTGGAGGGAGAGAGAAAAGTCACTTTTTTGGACCCAACATGAACTAGCCCCAATAAGCACCTCTTGGGTGGGATAGTTTTTTGGTGGGTTAGATGCAAACTAGCTCAATCTAATCCTCATGTTTGGATACTTTGTGTCTAGTTGAGCTTCAGTTAGCCAAAACTAACTCTAGCCCATGGATCCAAATAGGGCCATTATAATTGTTTTCTACTTCGCAACCGTTACCTGTAACTTTCACTGATCCGACTTACAAGAAAAAAAAAAGGAATAATATTCTAGGTAAGTATCTGCTAGTCACATTCTCAGCCACATAAACTGTATAACACTGCTCACGTGATTTCCAGAGGCAAAGCTACATACTCCTACACACCAGTACAGTACAAGTCAAACAGATCAACTGACGAGAAAGCACACGCAGTTGCAGAAGGTATTTTCCCGAGCACCATTACTCTGCACTCCCTCTGATTTCTGAAACAATGGTCCAGACAGCCACTGGCACTTTTCTCTGGCTCAAATCCATGCCCAGATCTCAGTACACAATGCGGCCAGCCTTTTGATCCAGTCATCCAGATGAGGGGTAGGTAGAGGGTCTACCGGATCAATGATTAAAGACACAGCACAAAGGGAAAGGCATGTAGTAAAAGGGGATGCTGCAGATGCAGGTGATTTCCAATGGAAACAATGAGCATCTTGGCCCAACTTCTCCCACATGGTAAAGTACTGAAGTTTCCCCTGTGACTTGCATCTGGTACAATCTGAACAAGCAGATCATCAGGTATGGACGAAAAAACTACTCGTATACCTGTTGAAAACAGCATTGCCGACATATACCCCTTCGACTCTTCGAGTAACTCCAGAAACGGTGCCCCCAGAGTCTGGAAACCATACTCTCTCTTTTTAACATCTTTTAAGACCAGCAAAGAATTGAAATGGAGGATAGAAGAATCACAGAAAAAACAGAAGAAAAATGTAGATGAAATGATGATTCAGTGAGTCAATTTATAAGGATGTTCGATTGATTATGTGAGGTCTGCGCCTAATCAAAGTAGGGCACATTCTGAAGGTACATATCTATACCAGTTTTATTACAGTGGAGCATATACTATAGGCCACATTATCCACAATTATGTGCCAATTGAAGGGCAGAGAAGTTCATTGTCCAAAGTTGCAGTCTAAAGTCACTTTTCCCGTTTCCTCTTCATAGGGAGCAAGGTCTTTGTTTTTTCTGATCGCTTGTTCACCGATTCTTCATCTTCAACAAGGCGAAAACCAGGGTGTGATGACAGTTTCTCCACTTCAACTTTTGCTACATCCTTCCTTACTCCAATGTCAGTAATGTATCTACCAGCACAGTACATCCCAGCTGTGACAGTGGCCATTCCAAGTGGACCGGCAGCTAGAAGCTTAAATGGAGTGGACAGAAGAGCTGCCAATGGCACACCAATGGCCGAAGAAGCTTGCCCACTAGTCCCAATGCCGGGTTCCTCAACTGGTAGAAGCCCAGTCTTACAGTAGAGAGCAAAGTCCTCGCAATTCTTCTCAAACATGTCATAGTTTCCAAACCCATTTTGAAGCAAGTACATCGCTCGGTGGATGACAACCTCCGGTGGGTCTGATTCCGCAATGGTGCATGTCCCCCCACGAAACTTTGCTAGGAAAACTGCAGATGGCACTCCATACTCAAAGCAGTAGAGGGAGCCGTTGCGGAGGAAACAGTCCAGGCAAGTGAGGACGACACCACTATTGGGCAGCTGAAATCCACAATCAGGGAATGTTTGGCACTCTGATGGAACCTCTGAGATGAGGCTGGAGGCGGAGTCTGACGAATCTGAACTTTCAATTTCTTTCTTTCGTGTAAAATGGACCACTTTGCTCCCTCCAACATAAATTCCTGAACAAGACACAAGAAAAATTCTTGAGAAGCAATGGAAAGGAATGCTAAAATAGAAGGTAGTTAATGATACTCAATTGCTAGATATTGCCCTGATGTAAATAACTCGCTGAAACATGAAAAAGAACTATTCCTTAATAAATTAATTCAGATTCAGAGAGGATATATGATGCATGAGGAGCCAAGTATCCCCCACACTGCAGCTTTTACAGGCAGTGCAGAACCCACATCTAGAAGATAGAGGCCTGACCATAAAGGGTCACTTTAATAGATAGAACACTGCATCTGCCAACAATGAGCACTTACTGTGGAGACACTATCCCCATAACAAATTGTGACACTGTGTAGAAGTGTCGTCTGCACTTCCTAAATGAAGATCAAAAGACTGTTGTATGAAAGTAAAGTGTCGCAAAAGCAAAAGGACTGTGGTACATAATAAATACAGCCACAGCCTGATAAAGGGTTAAAAGGATACTTTGGCCACATTGGTCTCAGTACCTCAACCCATGAAAGTGACCGAGTTTACAGCTCAACAACTTAGCATAGGATACTTTGGCGACAAGAGTTTACAGCAACTAAACCTAAATTACTCACTTATCAGGTTCGTCACAGTATTGGTCAACTTTACGGTGCTTCATTCCTACAAGCAACCTCGAGTTAACAACAACAAAGCTACTCCTCAGTGCGCACTCAAGCCAACTAGAGCACAGATAGAGACAGACATGCTGGTTAGCAGTAGGTGAGCAGCAACAAGTGCCATTTGTTCTGCAGGAAAAGCAAAGGACACGGCATGTGGCATCCTAGCCATCCGGAAGATTTTATGGACACAGTATGGGAGCTTCAGCTGAAGCCTCCTTACCATGCCTAACCAGCTGCAGTAAGATGAGATGGAGTAGAAATATGGCATCGAGTGCCTTTTTAAAGGGCTGCCCCCCCCCCCCCCCCCCCCCCCCCCAACTTGAGTACGATCAGTTTACAGTCATCCACTGCCACCAAACCGATGCCATGAAAATCCCACAGATTAAATGGGGAGAGCACGATAATTGGCATGTTTGACGTACATACATCTCGTGCCAATCAAGCGGTGGTTGCTTCAAGCAGAGGTTTTGCAGAGAAGATCTGCAACGAAATGCAGAGCGAAACAGAAGAAAAGCCTCAAAGATTACCCATTTGAGACGAAAGTGCAGAGGCATTTCACAGTTTCACACGCACTCTTTAAAGTCACAATTAATCCTACCGCCGGACAAAGCAAAAAGGCACAACCGCGTCAGGAACACCACCGGCGGCGAAAAGAAGCCCACATTGAGCTGTCGCGGGCCAGAATTCCGGTCAAGTCAACAATTCACTGGCGCACTGAAGCGCTGAACGACTCGATTCGCCGAGCCGGTTGGGCAATCGGATCTGCACAGCCGGCGCCCGGCGGCAATTGGCTACCGGAGTACTGGGGACTGCGTGAGGTGAGGCAGCGTCGCCAACGGAGAGGGGTCGAGGTCTCGAGGAGCGTACCGTGGTGGGAGTAGGCGTAGACGGCCCGCCAGGTGTAGATGTGGTCGCCGGGCCTGATCTCCGACCGCTCCACCCGATTCGAAAGCAGCCCCATCCCCGCCGCCGCCGCCGCCTCCTCCTCCTCCTCCCAGCGTGCCGCCTCGACACTCCAATCACGCCCGCGCCGTCTCTACAGCCGCCCCACTACTAGTCTACCACACCTCGTCCATGGCCGCGAGCAAGCGGGAGGGGCGGGCGGATGGTGTCATGGAGAGTGGTTGCGGGTGGGCGAGCGGGCTCTCTATATAGGGAAACCCGACGAGGGCGATGCGTCGGTGTGGTGTTTGCGGAGGGAGGGAGACGGTCAGGTCAGGGAAAAGAAAAGAATGTCGCGGGTCACGGCGTACAAGGCAGGCACCACACCCACCCACCACCGCCGGCTCCTGCCGCCTCCTCCCCCGGCTTCCGGCTCGAGGCGGGGACAAACGGGGTGAAAATGGGTGGAGGGGGGCGGGAGGCATTCCCCCCGTCAGGATCACTGTCACATGCGGTGATTCCCGGCGGCGGCCAAAGTTGGTTGGTGAGGAGGCGAGCGAGAGGAATCGCGAATCGGGATCGGCACGTCGCCGCGGGACAGGGGTGAGGACGCCTCGGATCGTGTGTCACCGCGGACCGTTCTTTCTACCGCGCATTCCCTCGCTGCGTTTGTTATTTTTTACTGCTGCAGCAACAACTGCACGGTGCACAGGCGGAGGAACGGGCAAAACGGGGCGGGGGACGGTCGCCGGGCCGCCGGGGAGAAGGTGAAGAGTGGCAAGACGGGGCCCCGGTGCAGGGTAGGGTATACAGGACCGGCCACCAACTGCGGTCGCGCACCTAACCGAGGCGCTGTGGCACGAGCTGCCGCCGTGCCGGTCACCTGATGTTGATGATCACGCGACTCGCTTTCGTAGGCTAGGCTTCCCTTGCTCGGTGCTTGGTTCTTTCCGAAGGTTGTGGGTGGTGATGTCACCGATATGTAAGGGTGTGTTTGGGAGGGCTCCGGCTCCACCAAACCAACTTTGCTTGAAAGAACTCCACCATTCCTGCTTGTTCCGCGTGGAAGCTGGACTCTCCTTTGGAAGCTGAGGAGATGTGTTTGGCTGAGACAACAACTCCAGCTCCGAAAAATGAAGATTTGAATAGATTACCCTCTTTTGCCCTTTTTTTTTCTCGCATGCGTGTGTATGTGCTGTGCTGTGCGTGTGTGTGGTTGCATGCGTGTGTTGTGTGTGCATGCGTGTGTGTACGTGTGCGTGTGTGTGTGCATGGGTGTGTGTACGTGTGGGTGCTGTGTGTGTACGTGTGGGTGTGTGTTGCATGCGTGTGTGTTGCTTGCGTTTTTTTTTCTTTTGAATTTCAACAAACAACTAAAGATTTTGATCAACACACATCTCCAAGACTCCGAGTAACTGATAATTAGAAATTGTCCAGATGCATATAAAAGTTTACACAGAAGAATTGTTCAAACGATAAGAGATATAAAAATTCAATGTCGATTACAAGCTAGTGCCAATCGAGAGCGAGAGATGCGGCAAGTTCATCTCGAAAAGTATCCATGCAAGTCCAACTCGCTTCCGGAGTAGATGTATCTGATGCATTTGCTAGGACGGCATCTCGTTTATAACGTTCTGGTATTGTTGGCATGTAATTGGGATCACGATCAAACCGAGCAAAGTCTGCATCCTCACTGTTATGCTCACGAATGAAATTGTGAAGAACCATGCAAGCGACAACTATCATTTTTTGCTTCCACATGGGGTATTTCTTTATTCTATATAGAATGGCATTCTCCCGGAGTGTTGAATAGCTCCATCATATACCCCATTCCACTTGTTGTAGATGTCCTTGGAGGATTTTTCTTAACAAACATGTCAGCATATGTTTGTCCCAGCATAGCAGCAGAATAGATCATTTTTAAAAAAATCCTCATCCTCTTTATCAATGTCAGAATCATCATCGCTAGATAGCTGCAGACATGATATAGATAAATAATTTATCGAGGTAAAAAATAAGAAGTTCACATGACATAGAACATATAATTAGACCACACGACATAGATAAACAAATTGTCCACATGACATAAATAAACAACTTGTCCACGTGACACAGATAGATAACTTGTCCACATGACATAAATAAATGAAACCGACATGACAAAAAACTAAAGTTTACATGACACTGATAAAATGACACTAGACTGATCACTTTCCAAACATCATGTTAAACTTCCTCTTTAGCCAATTCAACCTAGCCTCATTGGTGGGTATAGTCATAAACATCTCCCTATGTTCCTTTTTGACAAACAACTCAGTAGCCACAAAGTGCTCATCACTCCCAAGATCAGCCCCACATGCAATGACATGCCTCATGACTTCCTCAATACTGATCCCTCCAAACCTAGCTGCAACAAAAGCCTGAGAACTCTCTCGTTATCTTTGTCATATTCTCGCCGTATAACTATTGCAGTGCTACTCTTAGGCTTCTTGTTAGGTTTATCTAAAATAATTTGAGGCTTCCTCTTAGGTTTGTTGCTAGGTGCGGGAGAGACTTCCAAATTCTCTTCACCAATATCATCACCGATCTCTTCACCATTCCCCTCACCATTCTCTTCACCTTCATTCTCCAAGTCGGTATCATCCTCGAACGGTGTTAGGTGGTATAATTGGGTTGGATGACATAGGATTCCAATGATCGAGTCTCTTCATTCATGATGTTCCCAAACATCACCTTCAAATATTCTTCATTTTGAAGCGGCTTATTCTTAAAATTTCCAACACCGGTATCTCCTACATAATTAAATTACGGTAAGCAAGTGTATAATTACCAACAAACTATAAATGAAAGCAAATGTTAGGTGCTCACGAGATTTGATTTTTTTCCACCACTCGGCATCCATGTTGATGCTTCCCGTGCTCCAACTCCAACCGGTTCCGGTTTGTTTCCTCATCAATTTTCTCCAAACAGACGGATCATTCTTCAACTTATCCCATTTGTTCTTAAGTTGACTTCTTTTTAACATGATACCGGTGGACTGGAAAAACCCTTTGATAACCTCATCATACCCCACGTTATTCAAGTGTGTGTTTGGTCTATTTCCTTTCCTTTTTTGATCAGCAAACAATTGGCAAACTAGGGTGGTATTCTCATCAGTCCAGTCAATATAATCTCCTCCCTATACATGATTTATCACACGGCAATTTGCTCCAATCAATATCTACAAATTAAAAACTTGAGAGTGGAAAGACATCGAATTATACCTCATCATCTTTGTTCTTTTTGGTCGATGCAAAGACGTCTCCTACGAGCACGGACGTAGCCGATGCTTGAGACGCCAAGAACGCATCACCGATGGATGGGTCCGATTCAAAAACCCCGACCGCGGCGCTTCCCGTGCCGTCCGTGCCCCCGTCAAGCATATAACAGCTTTTTAGTACATAATTATTGCTAGCAATTTTGTTCAAAGAATATTCAACTTAATTAGCTACAGTATAATTCTTTATCATATGTTTAATTCGTTTAACATGATAAAAAATGGACTGCAACCTGCTTTCTTTGCCATAAAGCTCTCCTTGTAATAGAAGTGGACTGCATCCTGTTCTATTTTTTTTGTTAGACAATTGTTGAATGAATAAATTAGCTACAGTAAAATTCTTTTATCATCTGTTTTACTGCAAATGTTGACGACTGAAAATTAGCACATCAGTCACGTGGTTACTATAAGCAAAGAAACAAAATTGCCTGAAAAGAGATAGACACTAGGACAGGTACGGCAAAGAAACAAAATTGCCTGAAACAAAATTGCAACCAGCAGCAATGGCCATTCACGACCAGTACTAGGCAGTAATTTTACTTGTACTTGTGTGAGCAGTAATCTTCTTTACGAATCCATTCACGACGAGCACGTACCTCAAACCGGTGGCTGCCTGGCTGGCTGTGAAGGCCGGCCGCGGCCAGGCCCAGGCCGGTGGAGCCCCTGGCGAGGCCGGCCGCGCCGCCGCCGAGGCCGGCCGTGGCCGTGCCAAGGCCGCCCGAGCCCCTGCCCAAGGAAAACGAGTCAAGGGCGGAGTTAGGGACCCGGCCGCCGATTTCTTCTCCGGCGAGGTCGATTGACGCGCGGGCGGCCGTCGAGCCCTCACCAACAGCGCCATCTAGGGTTGGAGGAGGACGATGCAGCCCAACTCGACGAGCAGAACCGAGAGCAGGAGGCGTAGGGAGCGGCGGGCGGGTCATGTCCGTCGATTCCAGCAGTCCGGCCGGTCGGCGACGGAGGAAGGCACCGGCGGCGTCGCCGCCTCGCCGTGCCGCGTGAAGACGAGGCGGCCGCGGCCAGAACACGAGGCGTCGCGAGGGGGCTTCTGTTCGGGAGAAAAAAAATTGAACCGGTATGTTGTGTAATCGGTGGCAGTGGTGGGTAATTACCCCTCAACTCCACGAGTTATTATGAAAAACGTGTTTGCAGAGTACCCCTTGGGGCACTCCATGGATTTGGTGGAGTTGGGAGCTAGATCCATGGATTTGGTGGATCTGGAGTTTTTGGAGCTGGGGTGTTTGGCAGGAAAAAATTGGAGTGGAGCTGTTTTTGTGGATCTGGAGCTGCGTGGAGCTCTCCCAAACACGCCCTAAATGTAAGTGATAACATTTTCAAGGGGAAAGTACCGCGATCCAATGGTGAGAGCGTAACGGCTCGATGTATCTTGCTGACCAACTTAGTACGTTTCTGATTCTCGCTGTGTTCGCTTGGCTTATCCGCCATAGTCAGCAGTTTTCTTTCTCAAAATTAAATCAGCCACTAACAACTAGGCATCATTACTTTTCTCTCAGAACAAATCAGCACCAACCATCAGCCAAACAAATGAGCTGTTTAAGTTGGGATGGTCAAGGGATCCAATTGTTAATTTGTTATGATCAAGGCACGACTCGCCACTTATGTGAGGTCTCCTCCGCGGTCATACCTCACGGCTCCAACACAGCAGGATCCACATCGAGGGAAGATTTGACTCCTCGGGAGGGCACCGCCACCACCGACCCGACACCTTCCCCGTCACTGTGCCGCTCTGCACCACCACCGTCGCAGCTGGATGTCGTTGTTGTTTACTCCCTGCTGCAGAGGGACACACCCTTGGACAGGGCCTCTAATATGATGCTCCTCAAGCGGGAGATTTGCTTCTCGGTTCCACCACCGAGGCCAACCTGGTTGGTGCTGGACGCGTCCCCACCACTGGTTGTGGCTATGGTTCAGGCCAGCGCACCGATGGGTCAAGACGCGCTATCCAACGGTGACAACATTTGTCCCCACCTCGCTTACCCCTTTGAAGAATGCCTAGACTGCTTCTTGGACGTGATTCAGAAGAAGCCAGCCTCTCCCCTTCTCGCAGCCCCAAGCACAGCAGCTCAAGGCTTACCAACAACAAACTCGCTAAGATTCTGATCGCGCTGTCGTTGCTGGCAGTGTCGTTGTTGGCCTTGGAGTTCTAGGGCGAAAGCCTTGCCTAGCGCTTGCTAGTGCTCGCAGCGGTTGCGCATCCTCGCGTAATTACCCTGTTGGGGGCGTTGTGTATGGCTCCATTGCCTCTGGTCTGCCAGGTGAAGACTTGGCCTACCCATTCGTGGGCGGGCGGACGACGACAGCGGCGGTGCTGCTTCCTTCCTGAAGGCGTTGTTTTGCATGACCGGTGCATTGCTTCTGCTGCCTCCGAGCTGTTAGTCTAGCTCTTATGTGCGTGTTTCCTGGATGTACTTCTTGCCCGCTGGCGTTTGTGTTGTCGTGTGTTCTCCCTTCTGTAGTGCTGGTGTGGTGACACCCCCCTCCTCTCTCCTCTAAGTTTCCTGTTTTTGTTTCTCAGCTCTTTAGGGGTTCTCCTAAAGTTGCGTGTTGTAAAATTCTCTCCTCTTAATGAAAAACGTGCTTTGCACGTCTTAAAAAAAACGACGTGCTTCACCATGGATGAATTTGTTGTCACAAATTTACATGACGAACCAGCAGTTGGGCCATTACCGCTTTGCTAGTGTTCTCAAATGTAGCCCAGCAGTGTGTCTACTACACTCGACACAGATCTAATTTTCGCCTTAGTTGGGCTCAGGCCCAGTACAGGTGAATGACTAAGCCCAGCGCGCAAAAACCTCCACCTCAGCAGCAGTTCCCACAGCTCCTCCCTCGCTCATCACGCGCGGCATCACGCCCGGCTGGCTGGCGACTCCTCCAGTTCATACCGCCGCTGCGCCACCCTCGCCGTTACTTTCCTTCCACGGCGATCCCCACCTCCGCGGGCGAGAGCCAAAACTGGCAACGGCATTCCTATAAGAATGCGTGCCTGCTCTGGCCGACGCCCCCCCGCACCCGCATTCCCCGTTCCGCTAAACCCTAGCCTTCTCCGGCGTGCAGATCCATCGACGGCGACGCCGGCTGTTCCCGAGCAGAGATGGCCGCCCCGAACTCCCTCCAGCTCGCCGCCGCCCCGGCGGCCGATCCCGCAGCCCAGCAGCAAGCTGAGGTGACCGCGCCGCAGTCGCCGCAAGGCGCTCTCGGGTTCGCCGCCGCGGCGGCGGCGCCGAAGCAGGGCGCGACAATGCTGGCGCCGCCGTCCCCGCAAGGCGCTCCCGGGTTCGCGGTTGTGCCTCAAGGGGGCGCGCACGCGGTGGCGGCGCCCGGGTCCCCGGAGGGTCCTCCCGGGTTCTGGCTGGCGCCTCAGCAGGGCGCGCCGGCGCCTCCGCCTCCGCAAGGTGCTCCCGTGATGGCGCCACCGCAGGGCGCAACGATGGTGGCCCCACAACAGCAGCATTTCGCGCCTGTGCTGGTGCCCGGCTCCGAGCAAGGTATGCAGATGGCCATTCAAGCGGCGTCCATGGGCATGATGATGGCCCCGATGTCCCAAGAAGCCCAAGCCCAAGCCATGGCGGCACACCAGCAAGCGCAAGGCATGGCGCAATCCCAGCCTGTTGCTCTGCCCATGATGCAGATGCAGCAAGCCCAAGCACAAGCCATGGCGGCACACCAGCAGGCGCAAGGCATGACACAGTCCCAGTCTGTCGCTCTGCCCATGATGCAGATGCAGCAAGCCCAAGCACAAGCCATGGCGGCACACCAGCAAGCGCAAGGCATGGCCCAATCCCAGTCTGTCGCTCTACCCATGATGCAGATGCAGCAAGCTCAAGCAGGAAACATGATGAAGCAAGCTGAAGCAGGAAACATGATGCAGCAGCTTTCACAGGCTGATCCAGCGATGATGGCACAACCCCCTCTGCCGCTCGGGCACCCACCCGCGATGCTGCAGCAACAGCCTGCACAAGGGGGGTCGGTGATGATGGCACAGCCACCTCTACCATTCGGCCCTCCACCGGTGTTGCTGCAACAGAATTCACAGGGACAGGGTAACCAGATGATGATGGGACAGCCGCAATTGTCTACACTGCCATGCAAGCGCCAACGTGTTGACCAATGCGGTTCGTGATCAACATTCTATTCCTGATTATTGTTATTGTTTGAGTAGTAACCATGTCACTGATAGGTGTGCTACTATAGCGTGGTTCAATTCTGTAGTAACTATGTAGAGGACTAGAACAAAAGTCATAAGCATTGAAGGTAGGTAACTTCGAGGCTATGTTTCCTGCTTAAGCTTTGAATTACTCCTGGGAAAAGTAGATGCAAGGAGATATATTGAGATTTCTGTGCTGTCTTGTAGCTTATTAAGCAATAAGCATTGAGGTTTGTGTAGCATGTCTTTTGGATTTGTCGGGAAAGGTTAGGAGATACGTGTTGTGTGGCCCACCTGTTCATGTTTTTTTTAGTACCTCCTTAATGGGTACAGCTGTAGCATCTGTTCAGCGTACAGACTCACACCTCATGCAAACCACACACACCACTATGCACACCTACAGACCTACAACTACACACAGCAGGAATGGCGTGTCCTTGTAAAGATCGAAGAAACTGCCTTAGGTTCCGTAGACGACGGGCATGTCGTACTGACCATTGTGGCATCACCCTCGTCGTACTGACCATTGTGGCATCACGCGTAGGAGGCAACATGAATATATTCAGGGAAACACTGTTCCGGTGGGAAATTGTGGTTCGAACCCACGATCGGTGGCTCCACCACCCAGAGACTTCACCGTCCGAGCTAGCGCTCGTTCCCTGTATTTCTGGTTGGTTTAGCTTATGGTTTGCACTCTCCTGTTGTCTAGCATGCTTTCCTTGCACAATACTAAGGCAAATTTCGCTACTCGACACTATTTGTTTGTCGTATATGCTTGTGCACACCAGGATACGGGGAAATTGGGTGGACACTAGGTGGTGCCCTGCATCAGAGAACCAAACTTTTTCCACATAGTGCCCTACAGCCAATTTTCCATTTTCAGTGTGAAACAGCCAATCTCACTATACACTAACACTCACAAAAGAACAATGTGCTGTAGCCTAAAAGTATTTAGAGAGAATATATTTAGCATCAGAAAAACTTGCTCTTCCCAATTTAGCATTCAAAGTTCAAATCTTCCCTATATGATCTAGCTCGAAATTTTTTGTTCCCAGAGTAGCACTTCCGTTAGATTGGGCATCCAGAGGTGTTAACTATGATGTGAGTCCACAAGGAAATGACCAAAATACCCTTCTCATACACATAACAGATTTCCTCCAACCCCTATGCACCGCGGCCGCTGTGGCCACCACGCGCGTGCCTGACATGGCCGCCTCAACACTCTGCTCCGGCGCGGCCGCCGTGGTCCCCACTCGCGGCTCCATCATCCACGGCGACCCTGTGCCGGCCCACCCGCCGCCGGCACCGCTCGTGAGAGCCGGCTCTACTCTGACGAGACCTCCGTGCCAGAACTGCTCCGGGCTCACCTCCTGCGAGTCCAGCTGCTCGGCGGCCGTGGTGCGCAGGGGTGAAACCGCTTCCTCTGGAAGTCTGGATGAATTTTGTTGCCAGCAATTGATGCAGCTGGTGCTAGTTGGCTGCCATTTTAAACGCTGCGGCTAGCAGCAATATACCTGTTTGGCAGCCGCAGCTAGCAGCAGATCTAATTCTAAAATCTGAATTGTTGATTATTCTCTACATTAAATTGCCAAAGCAGCTAGCAACAATTTTGATATATGATACAAAAAATTGTTGGTACCAAAACAGCTCTGTACCAGCAAGAAAGGCACCCGCACTAGAAATTGAAGAAGGTGCAACCGGGCGAAATCGACCTTTCGCGATGGCGTTCACACCGTTATCTGCCCAATCTAACGGAAATGCTATTCTGGGAAGAAAAGTTTTGAGCTAGGCCAGATAGGGAAGATTTGAACTTTGGATGCTAACTAGGGAGGAAGTTTTTCTGATGCTAAATAAGGAATTTTCTCAATTATTTATGTGGATCTAGTTGGCTTGGCTTAGGCTTTGCACCCCCGTACATTGTTTGGTGCCCTTAGGCCTTCTCCAACCGTAAGCTTTCAACTAGCTCATAGATTTTTTAAGTGACGAACAGTATCAAAATCTATGAACTATCGCGCCGCAGAGAGACTAACTCGCTCCAGACCCGAGGGGGCTCCCTCTCTCGCACACGGTTTCCAGAGCCTGTGGAATACTGTGGTGATCTGTGTTTTACTGTAGCTATGCGCTAGCACTATCTCGTACTATTGGAGAGGGCCTTAGTGCCTTACTTCCTGAGATATAAAGCATGCCAATAAAGTTTGTTCTCCCTTTTCCTCTTCATATTGACATGACTGTCAATCTCTTAGGATGTTTACCACCCCAGCACACATCAGCACTTAGATCACTTTCCTGATTCTGTTCAGATGTTTTCCTTGACAGATGTTTTCTGTTGCCTTGATCTCTTTTAAATTTCTTTTATCTTGCTTATTAAATGGAGCGGAAAACAACAGCTTGGCCCGAATTACAGCTGGAGCCAATGAAACCATTGTACTGCCGCAGGGAGCAAAATCCAGAGAAAATAACAGTGGGCGTTCTAGTTGAGTTTTATTGGGTTCGGGGGTTGGCCCATGTTGGCCTCAACGATCTGTCCCTGCTTGAGGCTATCATATTTCATGTGGTTTTGAATGACTTATTAACATATATTGCTTGCTTTGTGCTCATGAGGCTAATTTAGTGTTTCTATAAACATTTTATAGACAACACTTATGGACAGCATATGACAGGCCATCAGCAGGAAACAGCAATATTCAATGCAGCCATGGGACAATCTTTTGGGTCTAACTTGCACAATGAGGTGGTATATGTTTTATTTGTTTTTTAGTTCAGAGTAGCAACTCTTAACTGTTAAAGTGCTGTGTTTTAACATTTCATTCACTGGTGAATGATTACAGTTTGCTTCTTTTGGTGCATCTATGCCCTCTTTTCCTAAAGATGCAACAAGCACCATTTATGTGGACGGTATCCCTCCAAACACTACTAGACGGGAAGTTGCACGTATCCTTGTGTGTTAATGATTTGTCTTTCTAATATTTTTTCTGACTTGTCATTCCTTTTCCATTGGTCAACTATACTATATATTCATATACTGTAGATCTGCCTGTCCCTTTTTCTCTATTATTGACGTGATTGGGCCCATTAACAATTTTTCTCAGATATCTTTCGCCAATATATGGGGTATCGCGAAGTGAGACTGATCAACAAAGGGGCTAGTAGACATTTAATATGCTTTGTTGATTTCGCCACTCCTGCACATGCTTTTCTCGCTATGAGAACTCTTCAAGGTCAATATAACATCATTCACATATACATTGTTCCATCTTTTTTAGCTGTATCTGTGATGTTACTGAGCAATTTGCGCAATAGCCCTCTGCTTGAAGAAATCTAACATAACCATTGGAGAGCATTATAAACCGAGAAGCATTGCTCTGTCAGATGACATGTGGTGTCAAAGAGGGCCGCATGTCGAATGGTATTAAGCAACAATTCTGCTGTTGTTGTGTCTACTGTTATCTTTTAGTCGCACACCTTCCCTGCTCTTACTGAGCAATAGTTATATCAAGTTCCCACTTCTTCATGTGCTTCTCTATCCCCATCAGTTCATAGTAAACACTGTTCCTTTGTTGAAGCAGAAAAGTTTTTTAATGTAGTTGATCGCTCTGAAAACCTTGCTTCAGCTTGCATTTTTGTGGTTTGATAGAGCAAGGATCTATTAGTTGCCCATACCTTTCCTTTTTTTTCTTATTAATTTGGGGAGTGATAGGTACGCAATCTGCACATCAACATATATTATAACAGCACTTGCTATATCTGACAATTCTTATGTATGCTTGGTGCATAAAGTAAAAAATAATTGATTAATCAGACCTCCCATAATCATATTTGTGGTATAATATTTATATATAGTTAATTAACCACTTTAAAACTATGTTTGCATAATTTACTGTGATTTTTTCATTGCCTGCTATAGTTTCTCATTTTAGCACACTTGCCTCGTCTACCATTTGCAGATATGCTAGTTTTGTTGCATGAGGTCTATTCTTTTTTGTCTGCATCTTTTGACCAAATTATGCTGGCTGCTTTTCAGGTTATAAGTTTGACGAACAGGAACATCATTCACGCACTTTGAACTTGCAGTTCTCCCACTCTCCTCGTGTGGTGGGCTCACATGGCCGGTGCTAAATTGTGCTGGTTTTTGTTCTACACCATCCTGATATCTTGACCTGGCAGGCGGTAGCCAATCTCGCTTCTGTTAGCCCGTGAGCAGGAAAGGACAATTTGACTCTGTTTCAGGCCTCGCCTTATACATTATGATGAACCTATGTCACAACTGACATCAGTAGATAACTGCTAAAGGTTGACTTGCTATATGATATGCTATAGTAATTGTGGAGCATTGTACCATCAAGTATGTTTCAGTGAATTCAAACTCTTTAAGAACCTGCTAGTAAGTTTGGATGACTTGTGTCTTTGCTGGTTCTGATGTTCTTCAGTTGCCTGCTGTGGTATTGCTCACAGCTGGTAGATTGAGGTTATCTACCATGATTGATGTTAGTTGTAATTGCCAGTCTCATTTTTGTAAATGAATTCCTGATAACTGGATGGTGGCATCACTCTATATATGTACTAGATTGATGCTAGTTGCAATTGCCAGGCTCATTTTGTGTAAATGAGTTCCTGATAACTGGATGGTGGCATCACTCATACCGGCAGGACGGCACTTTGTCATGCTTCGTACTAATCCAACTAGTACTTGTTACATTTCTGTTGCACGATGTTGGTATTTTACCGAGCTGGTGTTTTTGTATAAACGAGCTAATGTTGAGTTTGGTTCCCTGCAAAAACCAGTGTTTTTTTGTTAATTAATTGATGCTGTATAATGAAGTTATGGGAATATTAAGTTTCCTCAACTTTTGATCAATTGAGTTGTGCTAAACATATATTTGTATTCCAAACTCGAAAATTACAGCTTGCCATTTTATGCCAAGCTTAGTAGGCTTATGTTATGGATCACATTGTATATGGTATCCACCGTGAGTCAGTTGTTTGAAAACGAGCTACAAATATGCAGCCTGTTCGTTTGGCTGGTGGCTGATGGCTGGTGTTGATTTGTTCTGAGAGAAAATCTTCTTTGGTGATTGTGGGTGGGCGGTTTGTTACGAGAGAAAAATCTTGTTCTTCAGTGGTGATAAGCCGAACGAACAGGCTAATGAATAGGCAAAGCGATTGGAAATAAGTTTGGAGGAAGAATTGTAACATGCACGACATGGGAGAAGATAGGAAAAATATGACACTCTTTTTAAAAAGTCTGTCAAGCAACCCCTGAGCCACAAATCCACCATAGACCGGAAATACACACAAAAAGGGATAGGGGAAATTAAAAAAAAAGGTCTGTCAGGCAACCCCGAGCCACCATAGATCGAATTAACCAATTTTAAATAATTTAGGCACATTTTTCTAGAATTTAGGTACACATTTTTATTTGAAAACTGTTCGGAATCCATGGGAAAATTTGGTTTGAGAAACACAAAGTGTGAACGATTTCTATTGAAAATATTAAAAATCAATATAGAAAATTGGGAAACGCTTACAAACGGACGTCCGACGCTCCGGACGGGCGTGGTAGAAAAATAGGGAGCGGGCCCCACCTCTAAACCTTATCTCTTTCCTCACGTTGCTTTTTTAGATCCATTTTCCCGTCACCCACTCGTTCCGCTTGGATTTCTCGGTGCTCAAAGCTCCGCCTGCGGCTCCGGAGTTCCGCCCGCCGGCGAGCGCGCGGCCGCCTCCCCCCTCGCTCCACCCGCCGGTGAGCGCACGCGGTCGGCCCTCTCTTGCTCCACCCACCAACCGGCGAGCGCGCGCGACTAGCACACACCGCCGGGGCCTCCCCCGGCTCCGCCCACCACGCGGACGAGCGCGCGCGGACGGCCGGTCCCCCCGATCCGCCCAACCGCCGGTGAGCACACGGCCGAGCCCTCCCTTCTCCCGGTCGTGCTACCCCCGATGTGCGGTCCCGGGGGAGCGGCGCATCCATTCCCCGGTCGGGTCGCCGCACCACCACCACACGCGGGCGGACGCGTGAGCCGAGAAGCAGCTAGGCGCGCCCATGGCTCGCCTACGGCCCCGCACCCGGCTGGGCAAGCGGTCGAGCCAGGGGCAAAGCTCGCCGGCCGACGAAGGAGCTTTTGGGCGGTGCCGATGACGAGCAGCAACAGGTTTTCAATGATGTTGCAAGCGTATGTTTCGAGTGTTTAAGAGGTTTCGAAGAACTGTTGCAACCGTTTCATTTGGTTGTTGCAAAAGCAGATCTCGATGTTGCAATGTTTGTAAAATTAGATCTCCATGTTGCATATGTTATTTTTGAATGTTGCAGATGTTGTTTTTGAATGTTGCGGAATTCTGCTCCATGTTGCACGTAACATAAGTTGATGTTGCGTCATGGTTTTTTTCATGTTGTAATGTTGCACAAGTAGATCTCGATGGTTGCAGGTGTTATTTTTTGAATATTTCGAATTTCTTTCATCATGTTGCGCCATGATTTTTTCCATGTTGTAATGTTGCAAAGTAGATCTCGATGTTTGATGTTTGCGGGTGTTATTTTTTGAATGTTGCGGATGTTGCTTTTGAATGTTGCGAATTTAATTCATCATGTTGCATGCAATATGGTCTGATGTTGCGCGGGATTTTTTTCTACTTTTCTTTTTTAACGCTACAGTGGCGCATCTGACGCCCACAGTTGATCTGACGGCTCTCCGGACGTCCGGGCGCTAGCAATGCCATAGAAAATTTTAGCTGCAATCTCATTCATTGAGCTACAGGACTAGGCCGAAAATTAGCTGATGGGCAACGTGGATATCTATGTATTGTTGGTGTGGCCGAATATGGAAACAACTTGCTTGAATAACTACTACCCTGCTATCAATTAAACAATGCACGGCATATCTATATATTGTTGGTGTGGTCTTCGAAATTAGATTCGATCATTTTTTTTCTCAAAGAAAATATCATGTGTAGCTAGAAACAATATGTGTACAAGCACTTTAATTCTACAGACTAAACATACACTAATATTTGGTCAAAATACACAAAGTCTGACTTTTCTAAAACAAATCATTATTAAATACATTATTCAACATTGAATCATACATATGAATTTACATTCACACAAAATCCATCAGCCTAAGACAATATTCAACACACTGAATTGTATTCTTGCACACAATTACTGATGCGCTGCCCATGCATTGGCGTACATTTTGTACATCTCTTTGCTTTTAGTGAAGTAGGCGACGAGTTTATCTCTGTCCGGCAGGCACGGCTTCAAAGTTTCGCAAGAATTGTACTCCTTTTCCACTGGCGTATAGCATGGAACTCACTTTCGTCTACCACGGTCACTCCAGTCACCTCCTCTACCACGCTGAGCCAAGGAGCAAACCAACAATAGACCATGTCAAGGTAGCCGACGGTGTCACCGCCAAAAAACCTCTTCCCCCTGAGCTTATCCTCCAGAAGCGCCAGGCTCTCCTTGGCCTCTTTTGCTTTTCCCTTCTGCACCTCACCCTCTGTCCAGTGGGCCACCCAGAACAGCTTGAAAAGCTGTTGAATAGTGTTAGTACAACTACAAGATGTTCATATTACATAAGGACATGCTTTATAGCCTGTAGGCATGCGAATACCTTGTTGTCCATGAAGTCAGCCCAGAAGCGGGCCATAGCACGGTCGTAGGGGTCGATCGGTAGGAGGGGCGGCCCCTCAAAGGCTTCGTCCACATACTCAACGATGATGAGAGACTCACAAATGGAATGGTCGCCATGGAGGAGCACATGCACCTTCTTGTGGACAGGGTTGTGCTTAAGCAGCAACTCACTCTTGTTTGATAGGTCTTCTTGGATCAGCTCGTAAGGCACGCCCTTCAGACAAAGGGCAGCCTCGACACGGTGGCAGAATGGGCTGGCAACATGGCCGATGATCTTAACAAGTGGAGACATCTCTCTGCTATGGCTCTAACTCCACTGCCTTCGTTTGGTGGGTGGTGATGTAGTCTTGATTTGTTACGAGAGAAAATCTTGTTGGGCGATTCTTTGGTGGTGGTTTGTTCGAGAGAAAATCTTCTTGGCACGGTGGTCGATAAGCCAACGAACAGGGCGGCTTGGAGAAAGAAACTAAATCATCCCTTATTTATGGACAGTCATTTCTGTTTCTCGTGCAAGAAGATGTGCTGCTGCTTATGCAAGAAGACCAAACTCATACTGAGCCATACAGGGTTAACCAAACCGCCGCCGGCCGGTTTCCGCGGTTAAAAAAAACGGTCGGTAAACCGGTGAAACCGGCCGGTTTGCTGTTGTTAAAAAAATACAAGCACGGTTTGTTAGTGGGACCGGACCGGTTCGTGTACCGGGCCGGACCGGTTCCTCCGGGAACCGGCCGAACCGGTCCGGTTTCCAACGGTTTGGTTAACCCTGGAGCCATATGACTGGCATAAGCAGTGACCTCAGCACATAAATCAGCGTGCATTTTTCTCTAGTTTCCATAGCCGAACATATTTTGGTTGGGACCACGAAATTTCTTATTCAGAACTTTCAGTTTGTACAGTATAAAGGTCTAATGTCATCCTGGTCCAGTAGGAAACTTCAGATTTTGACCTTTCAGTTTGGATTAAAAAAACATCCAATTCGGATGTTGTTGAGACTTGCTGTCGTTTAGACTTTTAAATTGATCTGTTGTTTGGATGCAAAGGATACCAAGCAATGTCCCGGCTCGAATTTCTATCCAAACTACGTAAGAGCAAATGCATTTCCAGTTCAGTGCATCATAAATATTAAATCTGCGGGCATTTTCCTAGTATACATAGCTCAACAAGTTTCAGTTTGGGCTAGGAGATTTCTTCTCTGGAACTCTCAGTTTGTACAGTTTGAAGATGGAATGTCATTCCGAACAAGTACGGAATTTGAGGTATTGACTTTCACTTTGGTTAAGAAAACATCCAATTCAGATGATGAGACTTCATTTCGGTTTGCCTTTGAACTATTTTTTTTAGCTTTTTTCATCTTTGATCTTTCAATTTGAAATATGAAGATGTATAACAACTGTAAATGTTGAAGAATGCATTTCAGCTTCGACAGAATAAACTTTGGACTCAAAATGCAGGGGAAAAGTGTATGTCATTTGAACTTCAAATATTATCTGTTTTTAGATGCAGAGCAATGTGGAAGAGAAAGGAAAGAAAAACAGTTTCACCGACTTGCTCCTACTACCTCTTTAGGACCATCAGCAACGGCGGAACCAGGGGGGCTAGTAGGGGCCACGACCCCCCTATCACGGTGAAAATTTTGTAAACCCCCTGTGCATACATGTGTCCACCGTTGCTTGTTTACTTCAGGTGCAGCTGTCTACACATGCATGTGAAAATGTGATGAGTATGTGACGTCTATCAAAGTATCAATAGAGTTAAGGTCTGCAGCTCTACATATTCATGTTAATTGTTGTCTTGTGAGCAGCAGAAGAGAAAACAAAGTTAGGCCTTGTTTACTCTTAGGCTGATAGGTCTAACATAGGGTAAAAGTGGGATTATGGAGACTCTAAACATCGTTATATTAAATTTTAACCCTTAAACATAGCTATATTTTTTAGATTGAAGGAGTTGTGATTTTAAGCGTGAAAAACTAAAAATTATGTGCTAATTTTGCAAGAGATAATTATGGCACAAAGACATGAATACAGACCAAAATAGAGTTAACATTAGATGTACAAGAACAATTAAAATTGACATATATATCGAGTCTTAATTTTGTTACAGTGGATTTCAATATATAGTTTGGCTTTGCATTACCGCCAATAACCTAGCATGTTCGGTTCACACTTCGTTAGTCGGCTATGCGTTTTTTTTGTTATGCTTGCTATTAGTGAGGCATTGATAATACAACGTTACTAAGATAATATGAGATGTCAACAGTGTTTGCTTGGCCGCCCCCTACTCAAAATCTCTGGTTCCGCCATTGACCATCAGTCATGTATAAGTACAACCATTCAAATTGAACTCGACTGTCGAACATCACAGGTTGAAGGACCCCGGCGAGAAGCGACATGTCGTCGTCGACGCCTCGACGGCGGGCGCCAGCGCGGCCAGGGTTTCAATCGGTGGCTAGGGCTTTTGCGGGTCTGATTCGGGGCCGGTGGCAGCGAGGTGGAAGGAAAAGGGGTTTCAGGCAAGGGAGAATGCGAGAGTACTATCCATCAGACGGCGGCGACATCTGATCCAGATCGAGGGCGAGACGGCGAGAGAGGGCGAGTTTGCGATTGTGAGCGAACGCACGGGGGGAAGAAGGGGCTGCGGCCTGCGGGCCTGCGGTGGGCGTCGTTGAATGGTCAAAAGAGAGGACGACGGGCGTGATCACAGCACACGAAGATCGGACGGTGAGGAACACCAGCGCTGTCCGTCCCTAGTAGTTTTAAAATGACTGTGATATAACTGATAACACCTTCTTATTCCAATCCAAAAATATCGTGAATTCGTGATCATCGTTTCTGAGTTCTGACACGTCCACAGCACAACCATTTTTCCTGAACCGAAACATGTCACGATTTTTGCGACGCGGCCGTGGCCTGGAACATCTCCTTGAACGCGGAGTACATGGCAACGAGGTCCTCCCTCTTGGGCAGGCACTGCTTCACGGATCACGGTGTCGTTGGCGATGTAGCGCCTCGCCCACCGGCACAGGTCGGGGTACCCCTCGTCCGTGAGCAGCGGCGACACCCCGCCGACCTCCTCCATGACCCCGAGCCAGTGAGCGAGCAAGCTGGCGGCGATGTCGACGAGGCCCATGGACTCGCCGCCAAAGAAGATGCTTCCCGTTGAGCCGCGTCTCCAGGAGCGCCAGGTTCTGCTTCGCCTCCGCCAGGAAACCCTGCCGCGACTCGCCGTCCGCCGAGAAGAAGGACATCCAGAACGGCCGTGCGAACTGCAGTGTCATGTCATATTGTCATGTGAAGGGATGGATCATGGGTGATTGGTACGTATGTATACAAGAGATCGTCGCCAAGTCGTCTCCTTGGACCTTGGCGCCTTCTCAAGAAATTCTTGAAACAAAAAGCAGAGGAACTTACCTTCTGATCGATGAAGTGAGCCCAGAAGCGTGCGACGGCCCTCTCGGACGGGTCGGCCGGCAGGAGCGGCGGCCCGTGGAAGGCCTCGTCGACGTACTCGAGGATGACGAGGGACTCGCAGACTGCTCGGTCGCCATGGAGGAGCACGGGCACGAGCTTGTGGACAGGGTTGTGCTTCAGGAGCAGCTCGCTCTTGTTGCTCATGTCCTCGAGGATGAGCTCGTAGGGGACTCCCTTGAGACGCAACGCTACCTCGACGCGGTGGACGGCTGGGCTGCCGAAAGCGCCGATGAGCTTCACCGGCTCGCCCATCTTTGTATGGTTATTTTTTCTGCTCTTCAGACTGAAGCATCCGACTAGTCTAGTAGCACAACCAAGCATATCTTCTCGCGGATATCAGATGATTGAAAAACGTAGTACTAGAAAGAAAAAACGAGGAAAAGTTTGACCTCTAGTAGGTCCCTAATTCCCTATAAAAAAATAACGTATTAGAATAGGTTTTCTATAGTTTGGTCAGGATAGCAAGAAACAGGGGGAAAGGCAGAGTTGATAAGAGTATATGTCTCTAGTGATAGATTTGCCTGATCTTCCGGGAGGAGGACGAGTGGGTAAACTCTGTGATTAACATACCTAGTGTTGGGGAATTGGGTAAAAATCTTGCACCCTCGAAACGTCGGACTTGCTGAATTCGTGAGAATATTCGTGAATTAACCTCTGAATGGAAAACTTCGTTTCGTGGGCGGGAAAAGCTCTCGAAGAAGTCCTGACGGGTTTCGTAAATTCTTTTAACCTCCTGATAACACACGAAAGTAATAGCCAATGTAGGCTTGTGTTCGCGAGTTTGCTGTTCGTTTCAGGGTAATTGGAATCTGCCGAAATTCAGGAGACCGGGAATCTGCGAAATTCAGGAATCAGAAGGGTCTCGATTCGGGAATCTCGGTGAATGATGATCTTCGGGAACAAAGCTTCAGGAATCTGGGAGAAGCCAAGTCAAAGACGTTATCTCAAAAGTCTGGATTTGAAGTGTGAACTGGTGGTAGACTTGTAAATGTATGAAATTAGTCCCGCAAATCACGGGATGTAAAGGACATTTATGTACGTGTTCACACTAGGAATATTCTCTAGATTCGAGGGTATTCTCGGAATGTAAAAGTCCCTTCGTCTTCCTATAAAAGGGGGCGCGAGGGCGCGTGTAAAGGGATTCACAACTTTTGAGGTGAGCGCAGATTTTCGGAGATTCTTTGTCTCCCCTCTCTTCATGACTTGTGCGCTCTTGTTCGTAACTCTTGTGTTCGGGGACTCCATCCGATTTTCGAATCCCCCAACATTGGCGCCCACCGTGGTTTCAGCTGAAAAATAGCTTACGATGCCACCTCAAAAGAAGTCCAAGAAGAACATTCCCATTGAGACCGATCAAGAAGAGCACTACAATGACGAAGACAACGGAATCTCTCTCACTGCAAAACCTTCACATACCACAGATCAAGAACGAAAAGCAAAACTTGAGGCTCTCCAGAAGGCAAGAGCTGAGAAGACAGCACATACTCTACAACCATTCACAGAAGAAGATGCTCATGAAGATGATGACCAAGCTGTCGACAGAGAACTGGAGAGAGTTCAACAGAAAGTACAACAGCTCCAGAAAGAGAATGAAAGATTTGCGAACCAGCTGGAAGTAAAAAGAAAAGTTTCAGAAAAGTTAGAGAAACTTAATCAAGCAAAACAACAAATCAAAACAATGCAAAGAGAAATTGACGAAATGAAAGAAGAAGAAAACATCTCAGTGTGGCAAGACTCGCCGCACCAGAATTCTGGTCAGAACAGAAGAACCCCGAAAGAAAATTTCTTCGTGGGTAGTGGAATCTCGCAATTCGTGGATCCAGAATCACCACTCTCAATAGGGTTGCAAACTGCACCATGGCCACCAAAGTTCAAGCCAATCTCTCTCCCGAAATACAATGGCTTCGGAAACTCCAGACAGTTCCTCATGAGATATGAATCGGCTGTGAATTCAGCAGGAGGAGATGATGTTGCGCTAGCCAAATCCTTCATCATTGCATGTGAAGGACCAGTTCTGAATTGGTACTCTCTACTACAACCACACTCAGTCTGCAGCTGGGTTGATCTCAAGACAAAGTTTATCCAAGCATTCCAGATATTTCACGAAACAACAGCTCAGTCATCAGATTTGTACAACTGCAAGCAGAAAGATAGGGAGCCATTACGAAACTTTGTAAGAAGGTTCATGCAGCAGAGATCCCAGATTCCCGAAGCAGACGATAAAACAACAATACAAGCGCTGATCAAGAGTCTGACTCCAGGACCGACAGCTTCACATCTGACACGAAAGAAACCCAAAACAATTGATGAACTCTTTCATGAACTTGAAGAATACATCATGTCTGATGAAGATCACCGCAAAAGGGTCGCCGAACAAAATGAAGCAAGACTGGGCAACAGAAGAATGACGCGGAGACCTCAATTCCAGAATCCACGAAACATCAATAACGTGGAAAACCCTCAGTCCAATCAGGATAACAGACCAAGCACAAGAGGAGGTTTTGCACCCAGGGGAAGAGGAAGGGGAAGAGGACCCCCGAAACTCACAAACCATAACCCAAGAGATCCATACTTCTACTGCCAATATCACGGAAGAGGTCATAGCACCGAAGGGTGCGCAGAAACCAAGAAGAACATTGCTAGAATTCAGCAAGAGAAAGCCATGATGATTATCACCTCCACAATGCCGAACCAACTTCGCCCAAGCTTCTGGCAACCACAGTTCATGAATTCTCAACCAAATCCAGTCACAATGCAACAGTTCCAGCAACCACAACCATCTTGGCAGCCTTCTCAGCAATTCTATCCCCAGTCTCAAGCAATTCAATCAATCCAACAACAGCAACCAATTCAAGAAATATTACCACCACCACCTGACAATTCGTCAAGGCCAGAATCGAGTTCAAGACCTCAGAATTCAAAAGCTTTGCCTTCTTTCGAAACTATAATGCCTATCACAGGAGGACCATCCATGGAGTTCGAAACCAAAAGGCACAGAAACAATTACTTCAGATCTGTGAACACCATCATCAATGATGGTCTAGCTGCACATAGCGCAACAACGCCATGGTCATTGAAGTGAACATGACCAAAGTGCCGATAACATTCACAGAAAAAGATTTTAGGTTAAAGTCCACAAACCACAACGACGCCATGGTCATTGAAGTGAACATAGCTGGATGGGTCATCGGGAAAATTCTGGTAGATAATGGAAGTTCGGCAGACATCTTATTCTTGAAAACTTTCGAGAAGATGAATTTGAGTCAGCACATGTTGCATCCACTAGAATACCCACTGCTGGGCTTCAAAGGAAAACCAATCAAGCCAGTAGGAAAAAAACCTCTTCCTGTATCTTTCGGAGATCTCGACAACGCCAGAACAGAAACTCTCATTTTTGATGTGGTTGATATGTATCATCCATATCTCGTGATTTTCGGCAGAGGTTTCATGAACAAATTCGATGCAGTCATAAGACATCAATTCTCGTGCATGAAGATACCATTACCTAAAGGAGTTATGACTATATTCGGCGATCAGCAAGAGGCTCGAAACATAGAAAAGGGTCATACCCCAGGGCAAACCAACGTGTATCAGCTGAATTCTGTCGAAGAAAAGAAAGAACCTTACATCGAAGCCAAGCGAGACAAAGAGAAGATCGAGATAGCTGCCGATGGTGAGACCAGGAAAGTATATCTGGATGACATGCCTGATAGAGCAGTCACGATAGGGGCTCATCTTAGCCCCGAAGAAGAAAGAGATCTCATACAATTTTTGAACAAGAACAAATACGTCTTTGCCTGGTCAGCTAAAGACCTGCAAGGTGTCGACAGAGACATCATCGAACATACTCTGGAAACAGATGAAAAAATACCCCCGAAAAAGCAGAAACTCAGGAACATGTCTAAAGGAAAAGTGAAGTCAGTAGAAGCTGAGGTACAAAGGCTTCAAGATGCTAAGTGACCAGAGAAGTTTTGTATCCAGTCTGGCTGGCCAACACTGTACCAGTAAAGAAGAAAAATGGGAAGTGGAGAATGTGTGTAGACTTCACAGATCTGAACAAGGAATGCAAGAAGGACGATTTTCCTTTAGAAAGGGTGGACAAAATCGTGGATGATGCTGCCAACAGTGAGATGCTCTCACTCCTGGATAAGTTCTCAAGATATCATCAAATAAGAGTGTGAAGAGAAGATGAAGAGAAAACAAGTTTCATCACTCCTTTCGGAACATTTTGCTTCGTCAGGATGCCGAAGGACTGAAAAATGAAGGATGCACTTTCTCAAGAATGATAGCAATAGTCCTCCATCCTCAGCTTCGGAGAAAAATTCTAGCATATGTTGACGATATAATCGTCAAAAGTATCCAACGGAAAGACCACATCAGCGATTTGTCAGAAACTTTCGTGAATCTCAGAGCAGCAAACCTCAAATTGAATCCTGAGAAATACGTCTTCAGCATTCACAAGGGAAAAGTTCTTGGATGTCTGGTTTCAACAAAAGGCATAGAGGCAAATCCCGACAAAATCAAGGCACGGATTAAAAATGCAAGACCCAGTTTCAGTGAAAGATGTACAAAAGTTGACAGGAAGAGTTGCTGCTCTCAACAGGTTCATTCCTAGGGCTGCAGAAAAAAGCTTGCCTTTCTTCTAAGTTCTCCGAAGTTCCAAGAACTTTCATTGGTCCAAAGCTCAGAAATAAGCTTTCCAAGAACTCAAAGATTATTTGTCAAACATGACCAAGTTGTGCCCTCCGGAACCAAAATCACCACTTCTGTTATATTTGTCTGCTTCAAATTCGGCTGTAAGTGTCGTGCTAGTACAAGAGAAAGAAAAAGAAGGAAAACTCAAGCAGATCTCAGTATACTTCGCTTCAGAAGCTCTCTCAGGATCCAAACTTTTCTATTATGAGTTAGAGAAGATAGCATATGTAGTTGTAATGGCTGCAAGAAAACTAAGGCACTACTTCGAGGGTCACAGGATAAGGGTTATCACGAATCAATCGCTGAATGACTTGTTCACGAATAAAGAAGCATGTACCCGAATCATCAAGTGGGGTACTGAACTATCAGAATACACTGCTGACTTTGAGATAACAAGCACAATCAAATCACAAGTCTTGGCAGATTTTGTCGTAGACTGGACTTCGCTAGCTCATAATCCTAGTGAATACATGCTCACACCGTGGGTGGTGCAGTGTGATGGAGCTTGGTGCGACAAGGGGGTTGAAATATCAGCAGTTGTAACATCCCCGACAGGAATCGTGATAAGATATGCCGCTCGACTCATATTCGCGAATGATGAGCATTCCAGGAACAACACAACCGAGTATGAAGATCTACTTCTAGCTTTAATGAAGATGAAAGCTCTAGGTCAGCAAACCTTCATCATCAAGACAGATTCCAAAGTTGTTCAAGAACATATTGAGAAAGAGAGCGAAGTAAGAAATCCTGTTTTGATGAAGTACCTCGAGAAGGTCAGAGAGATGGAAAGGCATTTCAAAGGCTATTCAGTACAACACACAACACATACCAAGAGATGATAATAACGAGGCGGACAAGTTGGCCAAAGCAGCAGCCAGAAATCAAGCAGTTCGTCCTGACATGTTCTTTGAAATCATCGAAGAACCGCCCATCAAAGAAGCAAAGCCGAAAATCATGAATATTGTGGAGACTCGCGATTGGAGAGCCGAAATCATGGCATATTTGAGGGGTCGCTATGAACCACAAGATGAAATTGGAGGAGAAAAGATTGAAGCAAAGGGCAAGGGGCTATGCGGTGGTCAACGGAGAGCTGTACAAATCAGGAGTTACCGAACCATGGCTAAGGTGCATTACCTCCGAAAAAGGTGTTGAACTTCTCAAGGAAATTCATAGTGGATTTTGTGGTGCGCATATAAGCACAAGGGCTCTAGCAAGCAAAGCAATAAAGCAAGGATTCTACTAGCCTACCATAAACATTGATGCGAAGAAGCTAGTTTGGGAATGTGAAGCATGTCAAAAAACAGCGAATCAGCAAAACTTGCCATCCATGCCAGTTCACCTAATTCCTCCGTCATGTCGTTTGCAAAGGTGGGGAATGGATCTAGTTGGACCGCTGCCAACAGCTCAAGGAAATTGCAAATTCGCAGCTGAGGCCGTGGATTACTTCACCAAATGGGTGAACGAAAGCATTGGCGAATATCACGACACCAGCAATCTAGAAATTCTTCTGGGAAAACATAGTCTGCAAATTCGGGGTTCCAAGAAAACTGACCGTTGATAATTGGAAGCCATTCGACTATTACTTCTGCAAAGAATACTTCAATACTTTGGGCACTCACGCGAAGTTTTCATCAGTATATCATCCGCAATCTAATGGAGCTGTTGAAAGAGCAAATGGGCTGATATTTTCCGGAACCAAGAAGTGCTTGTTCGACCAAAAAAGGGCAAGTGGACCGATGAATTGCCGAAAGTGATATGGTCTCATAACACCATAGTATCAAGAGCGACGGGTTTCACACCTTTTCACTTACTCTTTGGCACCGAAGCAATGACACCAGAAGAAAGTACCAAAGCTTTGTTGAAGGCAACGATCGAGGGAGAAGGATCTTCACATGTTTCGATAAAGGGAAAATTTTCAACAGGATTTTCTCCCCTCTGAACAGTCTTGTCCAGCTCCTTAGTAAATTCAAGAGAAGCCTCATCTTGAGGAGGAGAAGGGTGAGGGGCAACACCTCCAGCATCAGTAGCGACAACAGACTTCGTAACTTCCTTCTGAACTTCGATAACATCATCTGAAAAAGATTCAACATCGACGAATTCATTTTCAGAACCTGGGGTACAACGACTACGAAAATTGAATATCAAGTTACGCCATAAGCAAGAGGAGAAACCTTTGGGACTAGGTTCGACAATCATGTCATCGTCAAAAGTGAAAGGAACGCGCCGAACTTCGGTAGCAACAATCTTCTTGATAGTTGTTTTAATATTTTTCTGGCCTAACTGAGCGAGGCCTGAAGCTGCCTGAATTTCGACATCTGAAATAGCTTTAGATGTTTTGCGCCTCCATTTGCTCGACTCCAAAGACTTCATCTTCTCAAGACGAACCACAGAAGAAGAAGTTTCATCTGTGTTGTTCTTTCTTTTCTTCGAGGATCTTCTTCGGGGAGCCTTGGGAGGCGCGGCTGAACAACTGCCCACAGCAACGGCTGGAGCTTTCTTATCGATGCCCAGACGGTGAGAGCGTAAAGAGTTTTCGGCACAAACTTCTGAGAACACACGATTAATTCTTCTCTTGTGCTTCACCAAGTTCTTGTAGGCTTTATATTTATTCATAGTGGATTCGCCAATCATTGCGTCCACCTTCTTCCATGAATTTTTTAGCAGTTTGGCCTTCCTTTAGCTTGAAGGATCAGATGGCGACTAGAGAAGGGGGGAGTGAATAGGAGCCGGTAAAAATTCTTCTCGAAGAACCCGGCCTATACCCTAGTCAAATCCCAGTCACACACAAGCGATGGATCGAATCACACACCAATCGCCAAGACAACGAGGTTATGGATCAACCTCTAGCCCTAGGAACGATTCCTTGAAGCACACGTGGAAGCACGAAAGAAGGAAGGGAGGAATCGAACCAAGAAGCAAAGCACACAGCCTCTGGCGGACCGTACGGCCAGACAGGGCGGACCGTCCGCGATGGGCCGCGCGGACCGTCCGGCGGGGGTACCGCGGACCGTCCGCACCCTTGCCGCGGACCGTCCGGCCGGAGCCGCGGACCGTCCGTTAAAGCGAACAGAACCTCCAATGGCACACCGCGAACTACGGACCGTCCGCGGGGAGCACGCGGACTGTCCGCCAGACACCCGCGGACCGTCCGCCCAACACACGCGGACCGTCCGAAACTTCGTCCAACCAAAACTCAAAACCACGACGGATCGAAATGAAAGGCGAGCAAGAACTCGAAGAACACGGGACGAACACGTGCGGCGCGGACCGTCCGCCAGGAGGGCGCGGACCGTCCGCGAGGCACGGACAGAGCAGAAAAACGCCCGACCTTGAAGGTCAACTCCCCCAAATCATCATCGGATTTCCCAAACGGTTGAAGCTGTGAGGACAAGGGTTTGGGGACTTGAAAAGCGTCACACAAGGATGCTATAGCCCAAAAATCTTGCCTCCTAACTCCCTAAATCACCGGGAATTGCGAATCCTTTGAGCACCACCAAAAGCTAGAGCACCGAACGGAAATCCTTGAATCGAAGTGGTTTCCCGGCGTTTGAGGGCACAAGATCAATCACAAAGATGCACGAGACATCTATCCATGTTTCCCTCAAAGAAATCCGGGGAGAAACTCACTCAAATCCGCGGAATCACACCGAGAACAAAGGCACGAAAACAAGCACAAAAAGACCACGAAAAACACAACTCTGAATCTTCTATACAAACCAGGAAAGATTCACAAGGTCTAGCATACCGCCCTAGCATCCATCCCTCTCAACAAATCTCTCATGAAGCTCTCATGCTAGCCTAGAGAAAATGGAGAAGAAAATAGCTACGAAAAATGAGAAATGGGAGGGGGGAAATGAAACCCTAAGTCGCGGAGAGCGAGAGCCATCAACACACACTCATGGCTTATATATCAGGTCCCGCCGGAGTGGTAAATGACTCGACTACCCCTAACTTAACTACTGGCGATACAACCCATGTAGGGGCATTTAGGTAATGTTTGTGGGTCTTGCCATCGGACGGCCACGCCTTTGCCGCACCCCGCGTCCTCCCGACGCAAGCCATGCGATCCCGCCGCGTGTCCTCCGCCTCGAAGCTTCCCGACACGCCCGGATCCCGTCTCCATCGTGTTGGGCCCTCGGACTTGGTTTTGAGGCCCAAACCAAGAAACCGTCCGCCGATGGTTTTGTGGACAAACCACCAAACCCCACGTGCTCGGTCCGGCCTCCCGCCAAAACACTTGATTCGACCGCCACCGTGCACCGGCTCGCTCGTCCATGACTTCGTCTTGCTCGTCTCACCACCATGTGACCCGCACCTAGTCCCGCCGTCCACCGGGTCCCTCGAACCAAGCCTACTTGTCTCTCCATCTCCCGGAGGCCCCTCAAGGCTGAAGACCTTTCGCGCCCGTTCTTCACCTGCAACAACACGAACTAGGCCGCAGCCTACGCCTGCGCACTAAGCCAAGAGTCAGTCCAACACCCGTTGTCAATCACTCATCACTGAGGAGCGGTCAACCATCGACCACCGGGACGCTCTTGGTCCTCATAGCTGAAGACCAAATCGAGGAAAGGGCACTTCTTGTATCGCCCAGTTCACTTTGAAAGTAACAATTTCAGTAGGAGCCCAGCCATGAGATATCAGCCAAATTTCCGCAGCAACGAACTCTTCAATGACGTCGCGACCACCAAGAATCGTGTTGGCCAAGAAGAATGCATTTTTGCAATTCCTGGAACCAACTACCCAATGGTTGTAGGGAGCAGTACAAGTAGCAGTCACCGCTTCTATAGGTGAGTAGAGAGGATAGGCCAGTTCGGTGTAGCCAGGAATTTTGGACATATCGACCTTCACATAGAACTAATAAGAACTCCAATCTTCGGGAAAGTTGGTCTTGCAGCAGGGCGCAAGCTGAATTCGGGTCAGACCCTTTCACGAATTCTGCCTGCGGGTGTTGAAGGTACAACACGCGTAGTGCGCTTCATAGTATTGACCATCATCAAGCTTAAGAATATCTTTCTCGATAACAAGCTCAAACAAACGAGCGAATATATCAGCGCCAAAGGTACACCTGAAGGTATTCATAATCCAAAAGAACTTCGAGAGTTCTAGGAACGAGTTCGGTGATGTCTTCACAGAAAATTTGTCCAGAATCGCGGGCAGAATAGGATCGCAGAGGAATTTGAGTCCACATGTGAAGGAATCACGAAACACGACAACCTCGTTGACTTCGGGAGTAGGGACTTATTCATTAGCAGGGGCACACGAGTCACCAACAGGAAAAAACTTCAGTTGCCTCATATTCCTTGATAAGTTCAGCTGTGACCTTTGATTCTCCAAATACAAACGTTGGAGGATAAGGTCTCATACTCTTTGCAGCAAAAAGTTCACTAGGATCAGCTTCAACGTCACCAAGATCCTCCTCGGCACCAGATTTATCCTCAGATCTGATTTCACTGTCCTCACGATTACTAGAATAGTGAATCTCTTCTTTATTTGGCGAAAGGCCAGCAACAACCAGTTCCTCTGAAGTCATCGGTCTAGCAGTACTCTTTGTACGAGCCACCTACTTAAGAATAATAAAAACAGAAATGTAAGATAAACTATAAAACGACAAAATCTACGAAATCGAAGAAACGAAAGCTCAAAAAGAAGAAGATAGTACCTTAAAAAGTGAAAGAAATCGTCGAACTTCGGATGTTCTCAGGAAGGTAGCTTTTCGGTGAAAATGCTCGAAAGAATTCGAAGAAAGCGACGGCATGGTGAAAAAAATTTCACGGCACAAGCACAATATTTATAGGGGTAAGGGGGGCAGTTTCAAGAAAACGCCTCGATACGACCGTTGCGATTTTTCTGGGGGACACGTGTCCACTCCGACGTTCCGAGGGTGACGTTTTTACCGGAATTCAAGATTTTCTTTGAGGAGTTGGATCATCGGAGTCAATTCGCTTCCCCGAGGGGTTTGTGTTGGGGAATTGGGCAAAAACCTTACACCCTCGAAACATCGGATCTGTCGAATTCGTGAGAATATTCGTGAATTAACCTCTGAATGGAAAACTTTGTTTCGTGGGTGGGAAAAGCTCTCGAAGAAGTCCTGACGGGTTTCGTACATTTTTTTAACCTCCTAATAACACGCGAACTAATAGCCGAAGTAGGCTTCTCTTCGCGAGTCTGCTGTTGGTTTCAGGGTAATTGGAATCTGGCGAAATTCAGGAGACCAGGAATCTGCGAAATTCAGGAATTAGAAGGGTCTCAATTCGAGAATCTCGGTGAATGATGATCTTCGAGAACAAAGCTTCAGGAATCTGGGAGAATCCAAGTCAAAGATGTTATCTCAAAAGTCCGGGTTTGAAGTGTGAACTGGTGGCAGGCTTGTAAATGTATGAAATTAGCCCCACAAATCACGGGATGTAAAAGATATTTATATACATGTTCACACTAGGAATATTCTCTAGATTCGAGGGTATTCTCAGAATGTAAAAGTCCCTTCGCCTTCCTATAAAAGGGGGCGCGAGGTCACGTGTAAAGGGATTCACAACTTTTGAGGTGAGCACATGCTTTCGGAGATTCTTTGTCTCCCCTCTCTTCGTGACTTGTGCGCTCTTGTTCGTAACTCTTGTGTTCGGGGACTCCATCCGATTTTCGGATCCGCCCAACACCTGGAACACAGTTTGCGTCCCTGCTTCTGTCGGTGAAGCTTTGCACTAGGAAGCGACGCGCAGTGCAGGCAGGGAAGACGGTAGCGAAGTCCAGTGGTGGTGCAGTGGAGCATCCCGTCACTTTAGCGCGACCCTCTCAGATCGGACTTGTGACAGAACCGCTCAAGTTAATTCCATATTATTGCCTAAACCACTCCTCTTGGCCATTAAGCAATAATATAGAAGTAACCTGTCGTCTCTGCTGGGTCGGACCCGGTAAATCACTTACATCACAGGATCGACATTTGTACAACAAACTCACACGAAGGCGAGTCCAGAGGTAGACAAGTCACAAGTTATTACATAACATCCTTCAAAGATTCATTATTACAAACCAAGTCTTTTGCATAAAGGTAAAAAGTTCAGAGTTTAAAACACAGTGGAAATAAAGTACTAAACGACATAAGTAACATCACACGAGGCCACCGGTGATGCTACTAAGCACTGTCATCCTCCCACTCGTATTCCCAACCGAGTGGGAGAGAACCAGGCCACGGAAAGCCATCATCACACACATCATCACTAGAAAAGCATCAACAAAAGCAAGGCCGAGTATACTAATACTCAGCAAGACTTAACCGTCGGGTGATTGGAAAAATCACCAACCCTCTAGACATGCAAGGCTTTATGGCTGGTAGTTTGTTTTGCTGAAAAGTAACAAAGAATATGTCCTTACTTTCAAATTTTAGCTCCAAATTCTAGTCATTTAACCATTACTAGATTAGCCAACTAATTCAATCATGAGTTGTACAATACGATTAAACAAGTATACAAATTCTTTCTCAGTTCCATCATTAAGGGACATAGAGTGGATGGTTAAGCAGTCTCAGATAATGGTGAGAGGCCGACGATCGATCGATTAGTAACCTTGCAAGGTGGACCTAAACATACGGGAGAATGCATACCCCAAGAATGCCAAACAAAACCAAAGGGGTGGGGTATACACCAACCAGGCGGTTCCCAACCATCCTCAATTCGGGATCAAGTCCACAGTCCTTGGTACGAGGTTATCCAGTCACGGTAACTGACCGTCCGGATCCACCTATGCACCACTGCCTAGTATCTGGGGATCACTCCCGGGTGTAGTGGTAGAGAGTTCCCTTGCCGGATCAGGAAAGTACTAGGCTTACCGGTCCCATTCCCGACAAATGCTTAGTACGCTCAAAAGCTTAACCACTGACATCTGCTGACCGGAGTCAGTCCCATGCTCTTACCACATGAGCTGCTGAGTTCAACAATCTTATGATTCCACATAAGAGACTTATAGCTCGCGAGTGACGGTCATCACTCGACTTCTACCGTGGTCCTAAGCATGGCAACTAGCGACCTGACATGCTAGTCATTAAACATAGGAACCTAGGATCATGCATCTAAGGTTTCAAGTCAACTCCTGAACGTAAATGCACAAGCATCGCATAAAAGGAAAAGTTGTAGGAGTTTAACAAAAGTAGGTCATGCTCCGGGGCTTGCCTTCACTGGCAAAGTCAGAAGCGAGACCCTCCGAACTTTGGTTCGGGTCTTGCTGCACTTCCACCACGTTCACTTCTCCCTCAGCTGGTTCTCCTTCAGACTCAGGCACCAGCTCGTAGTTCCCGTCAGGAAGTTCTATACGACGTGCAGATGCATTATGATTCAAGTATACAAACTTAAGAAGTTAAATTCAGTTCTGAATTCAGAGATAAACATAGGGGTTTTTGTTGGTCATATTCACCTTAACAAGTTTCTAATTAAACTTTTCTTCACTAAGGACAAGTGGGTGGGTGTGAAACTTTATTCTTGCTTAATGGTGACTGTGTACACATATAAGTTCATTAGTTAGGTAAACTTCACTAAAGTGTTTTGGGGCGGTCCAGAGACGGTTTTATAAATTTCAAGCTTGAATTTAAGCTGCAGATGGTGATAGGTTTGTTTTTCCTTTACTTGTTCTTTTAAAGCTCAATTACAAGGAAATTCAATTCTGACCAAAATTTACACAAACTGACCATGAAATTTTACCAGCATGCACATAACAGCAATACATAAGTTCTGACCAAAAACTAGGCAAAACAAAGCTACAAAACAATTAAGATAAATGTAACAAGTTTAAGCTACTAGGAGCATGAATAAATCATACAACAAAATATACATAGAATCTGAGACTATAACTTGGCACAGAGCATGATAAGGATATATTTAGCTCACACACCAAAAATCACATCCATAGCTGCAGTAGAAATATGGATTTGAATTTAACTCAAAATAGCCACCATAAATTAGCAGGGCATTCTACACAAGTTCAAAATTCATCTCTGATTTATGAAACATACTACTAAGCATTGCAGAGCTACAGAAGAAAGTTGGAAGGTATTTGATCAACAGATAAATCTAAACAATTCATAAATGGAGAACGGACTGAAATCAATATAAATCCATAACTAGAGTTACACACATGATTTCAGTGCCATTTCTCTACACAAGGTCAGGAATGCTATTATTGACAACATATTCAAAATTCACATGCAGATCATTTATACATTTCAAGTTATTTCAAATTTACTCAAACTGCTCGATTCAAGATCATTCAAACACTACTCTGAAATTTGAAAACTGCCTTTCTATAAAAGTTAGGTTTCTTCACAAGGATTCCAGAATAGTTGAGTTTGCATTTTTACGATTTTTCTACCATTTACTACGTAATTTACAAGATTCAGGTTTTTGAACCAAGGGTTTAAGATTCATTTACAGTTTGGCCCTCGGCTTTTATACTCAGGCCCCTGGGAAGATTCCAATCTTCGCAGAGAGGTCCCGGCGGCGGCGCGAGGGCGGCCGACGGCGAGGGATGACCGGACTCCGGCGAGTAAGCGGTTAGGGTGGGGTTTGGACTCACCCTCAGGCGATTGGCAGGGTTGGCTTGGCGGGAAACGGCTCCGGCGACGGTCGGCGGCGAGGGAGGCGGCGGTCGGCCGCGGCGGCCGCAATACCGGCGAGCCGGCGGTTCGGGCGGCCAATGCACGTGCACGGGAGGGTCCAAGGGGTGCGGGTGGATGCTAAGGCGGAGCCCGGGCTCGAGCGAGAGGAGGTGGATGGTGGGGTGCACCGCGAGCTCGACGCGGCGGCGGCGGCGGGCGCGAAGGAGCGGCGCGCGTGCGGCGGCCGAGCAAATGCGAGGGAGGAGGAGTGCGTGGGGCATCGGGAGAGCCTAATGGCGCGCATGCAAGCCGGGTGGTGTCGGCGGCCGGGCCGGGCGTGGGGGCGCGGCGCGTGGCCGTGGCGACGGCGTGCGCACGACGCGGCCGGCCGGCCGCAACCCGCGCGCGCGCGCGGGCGTGCGGGCGTGCGGGCGGGCGGGCGCAAGGCCGTGGGCCGGACGGCGAAGACCGGCGCGTGGTCCTCGCCGTGATGGCATACGGACGGCGGGCGGGTGGGCCCGACGCGCGCGCACCGCGCGGCGGCCGACGGCGCGGCGTCGCGCGCGGGGCGCGCTCCGGCGTCCCAGCTCACAAACGTTTTGTTGTACCCTACTTTGACCGATTCAAACTCAAAAACTTTGAACTAAAGTTCAAATTCGCTAAATACAAAAGTTGTAGACCAGTTAACCCTCTCCAACTTTCGTAAAGGCCGACCGGTTAAATTCTCAACGGATTTGGAGATAATCATCCTCAAAGTTACAGATTTGCATGGCTTGGCCAAACTGTTCAGCAGGACTTTGATTGGGTTTTTGAGGGTTCAAACCTCCAAATTTGAAATGCCAACAATGGAATGAAATGTGTTCCCGGAAAAACTGAGAAACTTTGATGTTGGTCAATTTTGAAGTTCTATAGGGAAACTTCGAGAACGCGCAGGAAAACTAATCCAGCCTTAAGGAGCACTTGGGCTTTGACAACAGTTTAGGGTGTTGACCAAGGTTCTTTGTGCAAAAGTGTGACCCACCATGTTAAACATGATTATGGGCTAAATAAACCCGATTAATAGAGCTAGGTAATGTCATAAGCAAAATAAACATCAGGGATGTTACAGCCTACCCCCCTTAACAAGGATCTCGTCCCGAGATCGGAATTTAAAAACAAAGGTTAGGGAAAAAGTCACTTACGGTTCTAGACTTGTAGGAATCCTGGATAATGAGTGTTAAGATAGTGTTCAGTTTCCTATGTGGCTTCCTCTTCTGTATGATGACTCCATAAGACTTTGTACATGGTCACCGATTTTCTCCTCGTCCTCCTCTCCTTTGTGTCAAGAATCCACATCGGATGTTCTACTAGCGAAAGATCTGGCTGTATCCATGCATTGGCTTCATTGATAACCCTCATTTCAGGTTCATGGGCGCACTTTCTCAATTAAGACACGTGGAACACGTCGTGTATTGCAGCAAACCGCTCGGGTAGGCGAATGCGATAACCAACGGGTCCACAGACTTCAGTAATTTCATAAGGGCCAATGTATCTTGGAGCTAACTTCCCCTTGACTCCAAATATTTGTACTCCTTTTGTTGGTGAAACTCTCAAATACACCTTCTCTCCAACTTGGTATTCCCTTACAGTTTTCCCCTTGTCATGGTAACTCTTTTGCCTCATTTGCGTGGCTTTTAAGTTTTCTTTTATCACTTCGACTCTCTCCTCGACTTCTTTAACTAAATTTGGTACAAAGAACTTTCGCTCTCCTACTTGCGACCAGTTTAAAGGGGTGCTGCATCTTCGCCCGTAAAGAGCCTCAAAAGGTGCCATCTTCAAGCTAGCCTGATAGCTGTTATTGTAAGAAAATTCTGCCAGGGCCAAGCATTTGTCCCAGCTCTTGTCAAAGTGAATGATACATGCCCGAAGCATGTCTTCTACAATTTGGTTGACTCTTTCCGTCTGTCCATCCGTCTGAGGATGATAGGCGGAGCTACGGATTAGCTTTGTTCCCAAGCTTTCGTGTAACTGTTCCCAAAAAAGAGATATAAATTGAGGACCTCGATCAGAAATGATGGTCTTAGGGATTCCGTGTAGTCGCACTACACGGTCAAGATATATCTCTGCATAGTCCTTGGCTGAGTAAGTGCTGTTAACCGCGATGAAGTGTGCAGCTTTGGTTAACCTATCCACCACGACCCAGATAGAATCGTGATTTCTGGACGTGAGTGGCAATCCCACAATAAAATCCATGCTGATATCATCCCACTTCCAAGAGGGTATGGGCAAAGGTTGGAGAGTACCCGCTATTTTTAGATGGCTTGCCTTGATTCTGGAACATGTGTCGCACTCAGAAACATACTTTGCTATGTCGACCTTCATGTTGGACCACCAGAAATTCCCTTTCAAATCTTGGTACATTTTACTACTCCCTGGGTGGATCGAGAATTCGGAGAGATGAGCCTCATCCAAAATTTCCTTCCTGAGGGTAGGATCTTCCGAGACAACGAGACGCTGCCCAAACCAAATTGTACCATTGGGGTCTTGTCGGAAACACGTGTATTTTGGATCATTTTGAGACAACCTTTGTTTGATGGTTTTGATTCCCTCGTCCCTGGCTTGAGACATTACTAACTTATCCCACAAGACAGATTCTACCGAGATGGTATTCAACATGCCTTGAGGAACAATTTCCAGGCGTAATTTACTTAGCTCGCTGCACAAGGTATCCCTATAAGATTCTGTGGACAAGTAGTAGCAGTGACTCTTACGACTGAGAGCATCCGCAACTACATTTGCCTTGCCGGGGTGGTAATGCACTTCAAGATCATAATCCTTAATAAGTTCCAACCACCTCCTTTGACGCATATTTAAATCAGCTTGGGTAAAGATGTACTTGAGACTTTTGTGATCGGTGTAGATGTTGCAAGGGGTTGGCTTGGCGGGAAACGACTCCGGCGACGGTCGGCGGCGAGGGAGGCGGCGGTCAGCCGCGGCGGCCGCAATGCCGGTGAGCTGGCGATTCGGCCGGCCAATGCAGGTGCACGGGTCAAGGTCATCGTGCCCGTACCAAGCAAGCACATCAACCCGATGACCATTATGACGACTATGAGGACATCTCCTTGGAAACCCTTTCCTCGTTCGTTCTTCGGCCATCAAGACCTCCTCGTCCTGCCACTCAAATGGGGGTTGTGAGAATGGTGGACTACACAAGAGGCTCCCACAATGTCTACAAGGAGAGGTACTCTGACCCCGCTCTTTGGCAAAAGGAGTTTGATTCCGACATCCGGTTTTGGCTCAAGTTCAATGCCGATTGGTATGAGTCCGTCATTCTAAGCAAGGATAACATGACCATCGATATGAAATCCATCAATTGGGATCTCCTTAGGTCACTTGACATTCCGGCTGTCAATGAAGCTATTGATATATGTCATGCAAAGGGGATGACCAATGTCATGTCAATCAACTGTGATTGGAATGAGGAGGTGGTCGCTCAATTCTATGCAAATCTCTATATCCGTCGTGAGACCCGGACTTTCCATTGGCTCCTTCAAGGCAAGCCTCTTTCCGTCTCCTATGAGCGCTTCGCTCAGATTCTTGGCTTTGGTGAGGAGGATCTCGCACTTCCAAAGTTACATGGTGGCGAATTTCCCCTTGACAGCGAGATGGCATTCATGTATGACTCAGCTTATGGCAAGGTGGAATTTGGCACCACTCACAGGATGAAGCCAGTCTATCGGATGTTAAATCAACTCTTTCGCTACACTCTCACTCCAAAGATCGGTGACAACACCAATATCTCCAACGTGGCAAAAGAGATCCTAGTGAGGATGGCACCGGGCAAGGAAAGCTTTAGTATCTTCAACTTCATTTGGGAAGAGATCATTGTGTGCTCCGTGTCCGCTAACAAGAGCTGCCAATATGCCCCTTGGATATTTCAGATGATTTGTGAGGTGGCGGGAGTTGACATCCTTCCCGACAAGACTCACTCCTGGTACAAGCCCAACAAAGGAAACATCGAGCGGCTCCTCAAGTTGGGCAAGCATGCCCCTCCTCGTCCTTCTACCGCAGGTGGCTCCTCCTCCGATGGCCCATCTTCTTTTGAGCCACCCTCCTCCTCTCGTGGGCCATCCGCATCTAGAGGCACCGTTCCCCCAGGCAAGAAAAAGAGCATCTTCAACTTCCTCTCTCAAGGCCTTTTTGCTTGCTTCAATGTGGGACGCCACAATGCACAAGAAATTCGTGCTCATAGGTAGCACGTTGATGAGCAGCTCCTCAAGCTTGAGACGCGTCAAAAGTCCTTGCTCGCTCAACACAACATTGAGCACTCTCCGGTTCGCGAGCCCATGGACTTTCCTCCTCCACCGAACTTCTACAATCCTTGGGAGATCTACGGCGACGCCTCCATGATGTATGGAGTTCCTCCGGCCGACATCGACGACGAGGACTTTGGTGGTGCAGAGGACGACGACGATGACGACGACTCCCCTCCAGCTGCCCACTCTCCACATGACTATGATGATTGAAGGGCCTTCTCTTTTTGGCGCTTGATGCCAAAGGGGGAGTGAGCTCACAATTTACTCATGTGTGGTGTGGGCTGGCACCTTCATCTATCTATCTATCCTTGTGTTTGTGGACATGTAAGGACTATGTGTGGTTTCATGTGTGTGGTGTAATGCTTGTCGAAGAACTTAAGAACTTAGAATTCGTTTAAATTTGTAAGACTTAAGTTGTGCTTGTGATGTGAGGAACCTTGGTTATCTATTTGTGATGCTTGTTATTTCTCTTTTTTATTGTTTTGTATACCATGACATATGCATCACGGCTTGTATATCACACTCATGCACTTGTGTATGTAATTTGAGAATGAAAAATCTTCTAAATGTGTGATGGGCATTTGAAGCCTTCATAGAAGTTGAAGCACACATTTAGGGGGGAGTTTCAATTTCAAATTCGTTGAATACACACATCTTTTTATAAACAAATTGTGGTTGTCATCAATCACCAAAAAGGGGGAGATTGAAAGTGCATCTTGGCCCCTAATTATTTTGGTGATAATGACAAGCACGATTTGAGGTATTTAATGCTTCGACAAGATGTGTGCAGGGCTTAAACGAATAAAATCCTTATAGATGATCAAAAGAAGTCCCTCAATTTCAAGACGATGTTTTCTATTCAAATCAAGGCTTAATTTACTTTTTCTTTTGAATTTGAGTATAGGAAACACCGTACTATAAAGGGGGATGCAATTCAATAGCCAAGAGATGCTAAAAGTGCTCTAGAAGGTATTCTAAGTGAGTGAGAAGAGTTGAGAGTTGACACGAACACTTATGCTTATCTTCTCTAAAATTCTCAGGCCTGGCCGGTTGTACCGACCCCATGTCGGTTCTACCGACCAGAGCCCCTCGGTAGTACCGACAGGATATTTAATCCGCTGCTTTTGTTTCAGAAATTTGAAGTGATCCTATTCACCCCCCCCCTCTAGGCATCACAAGGTCCTTTCAATGGCGCGCATGCAAGCCAGGTGGCGTCGGCCGGCTGGGCCCGGGCGTGGGGGCGCGGCGCGTGGCCGTGGCGACGGCGTGCGCACGGCGCGCGCCCGCCGGCCGGCAACGCACGCGCGCGCGCGGCGTGCCGGCGTGCGGGCGGGCGGGCGCAAGGCCGTGGGCCCGACCGCCGAAGACCGGCGCGTGGTCCTCACCGTGACGGCGCACGGACGGCGGGCGGGTGGGCCGGCGCGGCGCGCCGGCGCGCGCGCGCTCCGGCGTCCCAGCTCACAAACGTTTCTCTGTACCCTACTTTGACCGATTCAAACTCAAAAACTTTGAACTAAAGTTCAAATTCGCCAAATACAAAAGTTGTAGACCATTTAACCCTCTCCAACTTTTGTAAAGGCCGACCGGTTAAATTCTCAATGGATTTGGAGATAATCATCCTCAAAGTTACAGATTTGCATGGCTTGGCCAAACTGTTCAGCAGGACTTTGACTGGGTTTTTGAGGGTTCAAACCTCCGAATTTGAAATGCCGACAATGGAATGAAATGTCTTCCCGGAAAAACTGAGAAACTTTGATGTTGGTCGATTTTGAAGTTCTATAGGGAAACTTCGAGAACGCGCAGGAAAACTAATCCAGCCTTAAGGAGCACTTGGGCTTTGACAACAGTTTAGGGTGTTGACCAAGGTTCTTTGTGCAAAAGTGTGACCCACCATGTTAAACATGATTATGGGCTAAATAAACTCGATTAATAGCGCTAGGTAATGTCATAAGCAAAATAAACATCAGGGATGTTACAGGACTAGGGTTTCTATTGGGGGAACGGCAGTGGTGGCGAACCTCGTGTATGGAGCCTGTGGCCCCTACTCCCTCTTATATCTGTTGTGTGACAGGGGCCCACCAGCCTTCTAACAGGCTGTGCGTCCCCGATCAGGATGCAAGTCAAGGGCCTAATAGGTTGTTGGGTCCATTGGTGGAGAGATCGACCTAACATTCTCCCTCTTGATCTCACTATGTACTTTTAACTTCTTTTCTTATTCCACTATAGATCAGTGAATAGAGCATGTTTTATCGTCACGATCAATCTCTATTCTTTCAAGCCCCGATAGATTCAATAGCTACAATACACATCTATGTACTGAAACGAATTCTTTAACTTTGGGCTCTTATTGTCTGAAATCGTAAACTATACTATAAACCCATGTTGCATGTGTGTTCTCTAAGCGCATTGGGTGGTGTTACAAATCGTGAGATTTGGATGATCACATCCATCCATTAGGATGGCAACTGCCATCACCGAAATCCCGGTCGACATACAGACGCGGCGGTTGCCACAACGTCTGTACGCTGCATCCTCCCATCCATGTATATATACATCCATGAATCATCAATAAAATTTTATAGATTGATTCCTCTCCATTTCTTGTCTCTCGTTCTACACTCGATCAAAACAAGTTATCAGTACTTGCTCCGAGAGGAAAGAAGTAGGAGAAGTTGTTGTTCGCTGGAAGAGCAAAGGAGACGTCGGCCACCGACGAGGGAAGGTACGATGCCTAACGTCGATGGAGTTGTCACTTCTGTGATGCACCTCCCCCCGGCCTCCGTGCTCGCTGCCTCAGGGACTTTCTTCAGCACCAACCGCTCACTGGTGTACAATCAGTCAGCGACTCCCTCCACCGTGCGCCAAGGCCTTTAGCTCTGGAACACCGTCGCGGTGGCTCCAGCCTTCGCTCCTCATCATCATCGTGGTGCTTGCATCACAGCCGGAGGTCACCGCGCCTTCAATCATCACCTGGATGCTCCTCAGCTGGTCGCCGTCGCAGGTCCCAGTGGGCTACCGGTGAGCGCTGCCTCCGACGTTGGCCCAGTGGTCCGCCGGCGGGCGCCACCGCCTCCGTAGACCCTCCTCAACCACCAGCACGACACATCCCACCCATCTGCATCCACGTCACGAACGTCGCACACTGCGATGAACATGGGTGGACGGTGGTGGTGCAGGTGTCCATGACGATGTGCTCACTGCCTCTTGAAGTCCCCTCGCTGTCGGCCATTGGAACTGTCGGTGCGTCGCCGGAGGAGGAGCACGTGGAGATCTAGGTGGACTCCACACGGGCCCCATACCCTGTCGCTGACCGCTGCCGTCACCGTCCTTCTTCACCGGCACCGGCCGGATCCACCTACGCCGGCACCATTGTAGTGCGCCGCTGGCAGCCAGCCGCAAGAGCAGTTACAAGCCTCCCTGGCCTCAACTCCTCCGCCACCCCTCATGCTTGTCGCCCCCGCCTCATCTCCACCGGTCACCGCCACCTCCCTAACGGCATGGGTGGCCTCGACCCCACCTCCTCCGATGCGGAGGCCTAGGCGCCTCGCCAGATCTACTGCAGGGAGGCCGGAATCCGACGGGTGGGTGGTTGCAGTGGCGGAGGCGCCATCCACCGTGGTGCGCGAGGTTAACACCACTTATATGCCACGACGACGGCCGCCCTGGCCGTGTGGGCCAACCAGGTCGTGTCGGCCTCTGCAGGCTAATGTGCATGGGCTGGAATCTGTTAACTTTCGACCCACAGACCAAATGTCCTCCTCCACCGCCCCTCATGCTCGTCGCCCCCGCCTCATCTCCACCAGTCACCGCCACCTCCCTAACAGCATGGGTGGCCTCGACCCCACCTCCTTCGACGCGGAGGCCTAGGTGCCTTGCCGGAACTACTGCAGGGAGGCCGGAATCCGGCGGGTGGGTGGTTGCGGAGGCGGAGGCGCCGTCCACCGTGGTGCGCGAGTGGGAGCGGTTAGGGTTAACATCGCTTATATACCGCGACGGCGGCCGCCCTGGGACGTGTGGGCCGACCAGGCCGTGTGGGCCTCTGCAGGCTAATGTGCGTGGGCCGAAATCTGTTAACTTCCGACCCACATACCAAATGTCCTTGTTTTTTCATTTTGGTCACTGTTTTACATTCAAGTCCCTATGTTAGTTAATAATTCTGTTGTAATAGTTCATCAGTGTTTATGTGTCTATGCAATTTTCTTTTTAGACCCCTGATGTTGTTTGTAATTGTGCATCCATGTATGCTTTACATTTTATGCAATTCAGACTATATTGTTGAATTATTGCACATGTTTTAGAAGAACAATCTTGAAACAGTTGTTTATGTCCTATGTTTGTCATGTCTTAATGTTGTAATAAGTAGAGATGTACAAACTCATTGCATGAGTTCTACGAACTCAAGTTATATTTCTTGGTAGTTCAACGAGGTATATGCCCTCATAAATTTGAGGCATATAAACTCTTCATTGTTGTAATATTTTAAAATAGAGTAAAATACATGGCCGGTCCTTAAACTTTTTTCACAGTGTCGCTTAGGTCCCTATACTCTCAAAATGCATATTTGGCTCCTTAAACATGGACTCGGGTGTCATTTAGATCCCTATACTCTCAAAATGCATATCTAACCTCTTAAACTTGGCTTCGAGTGTTATATAGGTCCCTAAACTCTCTAAAAATAATTTTCATGACAATGAAATAGATAAAAACTTCATTTTATATAGATACAGTTATAGTAAAATAAAGTGAACTTCAGGTAAAAGAATATTAATATAGTGAACTCATAAATATCGATGAACTTTTACTTTGAATTTAATATCTTAACTTGATAGGTGCTTATTACATGCATATTACACTATTATTCTTAGAAGATGTTCGAATTTAAACCACGTGTTGCACTTACTAAACAAAATTAGGGGTTATAAGATAAATTACATATCAAATTTGGAAGAAGCTGACAGACAAATAAATTAAGTCTGGTTGTACCAATAAAAATAATAGCTTGCTTGAAGGCTTGAAATATAACATGTTTTATTAGTGGAAGAATACGACATTTCAAGAGTTTAAGGATCTATATAACATCCAAAGTCAAATTTAGGGAGTAAAATCCGCATTTTGAGAGTATAGGGACCTAAATGATACCCGAGCCTAAGTTTAGGGAGCCAAATATGCATTTTGAGAGTATAGGGACCTGAGTGATACAGTGAGACAAGTTTAAGGACCGGTCATGTATTTTACTCTTTAAAATATATGTGATATGTTTCTATATGTTGAATAATAAATTCTTAATTTGAATTTCTTGTTTAACTATAGATGTCTCATGATGTTGACCCAATGGAGGAGGAATTATGCCTAGTGGATAGTTGCACCTCAAACTCTATACTTAGGGAGATCAAATACTTTCAGACTCTCAAGAAGAGAGATGAGAAAGTTTTGACCATCGCAGGACGCGATGCTGCGATAGTTGGGTCCGGACAGGCCACTATCACACTCCCCATGGGTACACAAATCATAATTGAGGATGTACTCTTGTATCCGATTCAACTCGTACCCTCTTAAGTTTTAGAGATACTCGTCGTAATGGGATTCATGTCGAAACCCATGAGGACAATCAAGGGGAATTTCTTCTCTTGACTAAACCAGATGGATATGACAAACACACATGCGGAAGAATTCCCTCACTCTCGTCTGCGTTGTACTACACATACATTAAGCCCATTGCACATGTTGCATATAAGTTATTTTTTTCAAAATGTCGATCCATTTCGAATTTGGCATGATCGACTTGGGCACCCTGGGATGGGGATGATGAGAAAGATTATCGGCAATTCCATTGGTCACAATTTTAATGCAAAGTTTCCTAAATCCTCAAATTTTGTGTGCACCGCATGTGCCACTGGGAAACTGATTGTGAGGCTGTCACCTCCCAAGATCAAAACTAAACCACTAAAATTCCTTGAAAGAATTCAGGGTGATATTTGTGGTCTGATTGCTTCAAACTCTGGACCTTTCAAGAAGTACTTCATGGTATTAATGAACACATCTTCTTTCGACACGTAACCATGCATTTTCCAAGATTATGTCTCAAATCATAAAGTTGAAGGCAAATTTTCCTGAACATAGGATCCAATCGATCCATATGGACAATGCTGCCAAATTCTCATCCCATGCCTTCAATGACTATTGTATGGGAATTGAAGTGCAACACTTCGTTCCGTATGTCCATACGCAAACTGGTTTGGCTGAATCATTGATCAAAAGGGTCAAACTCATTGCACGACCTTTGTTAATGAATTGCAAATTGCCTATGTCGTGTTGGGGTCATGCAGTTCTGCACGCTGCCGACCTTGTTCAACTACGACCAACTGCATGGCATGATACTATCCCAATGCATACGTGGAAATCCTCCAAGTATTTCCCATTTGCATAAGTTCGGATGTGCGAACTACGTCCTGATCTCACCACCACAGCGTACATCTATGGGCCCACACGGGAAAGTGGAGATCTATGTGGGATTTCAATCTCCGTCGATCATGAAGTATTTAGAACCCTTAACAGGAGATCTATTTATTGCCTGGTATGCTGACTCGATTTTTGATGAGGAACATTTCCCGCACTAGGGGGAGACTTTAAGTACCAAAAAGAATGTTGGGAAATTGATTGCGATGCTAAAGGTATTCCAGCCTTTAATCCATGTAGTACAGAAAGTGAACTACAAGTTCAAAAGATCATACATTTGAAGAAACTTGCAAATGAACTGCCAGATGCTTTCACCAACTATAGAGGTGTCACTAAATCTTTCATTCCCGCATGAAATGCGCCAGAAAGAGTGGAGGTACCAAATAAAACCCCTTAACTCCCACTCAATAGTAAGAGGGGGAGAAGTACGACCAATCAGAAATATTCTAATGCTAGCAAGAAAAGACAAGTGGTGAATACAAATCAACCACCAGTTGATAAACATCAAGTGGATTGTAATGATCACAACCTAGCTCAGTGGTGCACATTACTGAGGCTGGGACATCAGAAGACCCTAGACACATCATTTCAGGAAATCATGATGAGTCTCCAAGGGTAGATGAAACTGCCATCAACTACGTTGAAACAGGAGAAACATTTGACAGAAATGCTACAGTTGTCGATTCATATTTCACTAAGAAAATTACTGAATGCCTTCAACATGATCTAGATCCCAAAACCATGGTAGAGTGCATGCAGCTCTCAGACTGGAATAAATGGAAGGATGAGATGCACTTATCGGGGTAACATTGAATGCTGATTCATTCCTAGCAACAGGGGCTCTGTTGATGTACACTAGAGGCGACTGTTGGTATGATGGCATTTCTGGGTGCTTGTAAGTATTGCCAGGAGGATTCAAGGCCTCACCTATGCCACTAGGACCAACAATTGGTTATGATGAGATCTCAGAGAAGGCTGCTGAGATTTTTTTTCCACCATACTTGCATTTACAATTTTTTGTGTTGATGTTGTACCATAAAAGCCTCCGGTGAACATATTGTTGTGGTAAGGTACTACTGTCTGGACATTGTTATGATCAGTTCTAATGTCTGGTCGATGGAAGAAGTCGGCATGCCTTGAGCACCATAGGGTACACCGTATGGTGATTGTTAGAAGCCTGCTATGCCCTTGGAGCAACAAAATACCCCCAGCATGCCCGAGCCACCGGAATTGGTTCCCATGTTTTTTTTGACCAGCAACTGCCAATAAGTGGGGATCTTGTACCTTCTCTTGGCTTTGTACCGAGTAGTTTTTGGGGCTCCCAATTATGGCACATTCAGTTTGCGAAATTTTGAGTTTCAACACAATGATGATCCTGATTACAGAAGAGACGAGTTGCCAGCTGAAGTGTGTAATCCATTTAATAAGAGAAGTAAAGAACCATCACAATCTCAAGTTAGGATATCTGATATCCATCCCTAATATGAGATATTAGTTCTAAATAACATCAACTAAACATATGTAGAAATGAGTTCACAAAACCACAAATAAAAAATGAAAAGGTGGCAATCTCTAAATGAGTTCAAACTATGCATAAGTGACAATCGGACATGCCTTCAGGTGTTATATCCAACCTATCCATTCCATCACAATGATAATGTGTCTTAATTGTACCTAAAAATCGCACATGTTTAACTGCAGCAAATAGAACAAACTAGGCTCCAGACCTACAAAATCTAGTTCTCCTTGTGTGAACATGTGCAATGCCTTTTTCATTAGTTTAAAATTGCAATCAAAATGGAAAACTTCTTAAAAATATATTGAGATGATGAAACCGACATAATGTGTACATACTTGACCAAGCATCCAGGTAAAATGCTGAAAATATAAAACATAGAAATGAACCTACACCAAACTCCACCATTTTACCAACATGGATAACAATAAGGACAACCCAATTCAGACTGAAGATAATGAGGACTAAAATATGCTCTGCTAATCATATGGCAGAGGACTACCTCATCGACAAAATATAGACAACAAGACTTATATTGCTCTACTAACCAACACTATTCGGTTGTGCTGGCTACGGCTGCATCTGCAGCAGCCAGCAGGTCATAGCTACAATAGCACACCCTAAATTGAACAAACATCAAGCATGATTTCCATGGGAAAATTACCATATTCGCGTCAAGTGTTTACTCCAAAAACTTCTCTGCACTAGCCTATCTTAATTCCAGTTCTAAATAATTCAAAGCCAAGAATAGTAAACCCTAAATCCCCATCAACTCAAGATCCAATCCCTGTTGATGGAAGCCATCCAATGTAACTAATAAGTTGTAGAGGGATGCAACTTAGCGAGTTGACCAAGTCAAAGTGCTCATTAGTTGACCTAAGTGAGATCTAGCCTTAGAGTGTGCTAACAAACCCTCCTAACCTAACCTAACCTGAGTCATTTCATCTTGGTGATGAAGTGTTAGTCTCTTAGAAAAAGGTTTTGGGTGTATCTCGGGCCTAACCGGTCTGATCGGTCGGAGGCACCGGTCTGACCGGTGCCGCTAGCCCAACGGCTAGTTTTTCAAACACTGGTCTGACCGGTGTGAGGCACCGGTCTGACCGGTGCCGCCCGGGGACCAACGACTAGTTTTCTCTTTTGAGGGGTATAAATACCCCAAGCCTTCTTCAACTGAGGGCTGCTGTTTCTAGTGAGTTTGCTGAGGTCCCAAGCCATTTCTAACTAGCTCTAAGCCTTAGTGTCTCTCCCCAACCCTCTCTTTGTGAGATTTGTGGATCCAAGTCATCATCTTTGTGTTGGGTTGAGAAAGTGAGATTAAGAGTGACCTAGTGAGCTAACAAGAGCATTTCCATAGCTTGAGCACTTTGGTTTCGCGTCTACAAGCTTTAAAGCGTTTGTTACTCTTGGAGGTTTGCCTCCTAGACGGCTAGGTGTAGCCAGCTAGCTCCCAAGGTTGTGGTGAGCAGCGGGAAGTTTGTAAGGGCTGCGATCTTGCCTCTTCGTGAAAAAGGTCCCCTTAGTGGAAAGGAGGAAAGTGGTTGAAAGAGACCCGGCTTGTTGTGGGAATTGTCCCTTACAAGCTCCTCAACGGAGACGTAGCCATTCCTCAGTGGGTGGTGAACTTCGGGAAACAAATCCTTGCTTCTTCGTGTGGTTTGACTCTCTAAGTTGTTTTTCTAGCATATTACATTTGCTTCCGCTTCGATCTACTTGGGTGTGGTACTTGTGTGTGCAGGGCTCATTACTCTGCTTGTGATCATTTACAAAGGCCACACACTAAGTTCGGTTCGTGCTAGAAGTCAAGAGGTGCTTGAACTTATCTTTGCAGGTGTTCTGTGCTACACCAGTCTGACCGGTGAGGCGCACCGGTCTGACCGGTGTCACCTGTGAAGTCCAGTGCCCAACCGGTCACCACCACCGGCCTGACCGCTGGAGCACTGTCAGCTCAAGTATTTGGGGAGAAAGAGTATAATTTGGTCGTCTCGCCTATTCACCCCCCTCTAGGCGACATCAAGGTCCTTTCAAAGGTTCGTGCTCAATTGGCCTAGGGGAGGTGGAAAGAGTAGACAAGGGAGGGGGCGACAGTTCCGTGAATTTCGAGGCGGTTTGGAGGGGGGGAGACGTGTGTTCGATGCATAGACCAGGTGTACGCTACTTCGCATGGACGGTGTTTGAGATTTTGGGAAGCGCGCTCGAGAGAAGTCTGGGGAACCTCTACATTATGGTAACATATTTTTTTTTCTTTTTTTACCGAATGCAACAGTGGATTTTTGCCACCGAACCACGTAAAAGTGCGCACCGCCGTTGATTCCGCATCCAACGATTTAAGTGTTGGAAGGGACAAAATTTTTATTTATTTAACCTTTTTAACCTAAAAATATTGTAAATAGCTCTTGTCAATCTATATTTCTAAAAACTAGCCCTTTTGATCACGCCAGTTGCATGGCACAACTAATAGTTGAGTGACGTCAGATAGCGTAGCGTACGCTAATGGCCACAACCGGTAAGTGCATCTCATTTAGGCATGTTTCATTCTTCATTTTAATTAGCAAATAAATTTTAAATTTGTAAAACTCGAGGTGTATGATTTATGGAGTGCATACATTCCATTTTAATTGTTAGCACTCCAAATGATGGTGTGAAAAAGATAGAAATTCAATTTGCAAATAGGCTAAGTATTATAGGGTCAACACATCAAATTTTGATAAATCATCACGAGATGGTAGATCGCCATAGTTGGATATATTGTACACCATTCTGTATTGGCTAAAAAGCGGTCCAACCTCTGAAAAGTAGGAATGGAGCTAAAACGTTTATTAGTCCAAGTATAAGTCGGTCCATTACACCCGTGGTTGAACAAACCACAATCTTTAACCATGCAACAAAATTAGCAATACGATTAATATTAGCAGGCCTAGGCCCAGACTTTTCAGCAGTAGACATGATATTATTTAAATCACCCATGCATAACATAGGCAGCCCAGATGTTTAACAACAAAAGCACGGACAGTCGCCCATACAGAGGTGGAGTTCTGATGATGAGGATCACCATACATGCATATAAGGCCAAATTTAACAGTAGTATTAACATAAGTACAAGAGGCTAGAATTAAGTTGCTGCTTGAAAACTCTGCTGACAGGGCAATATCTTGATCCCACATAAGCCATAAGCCTCCAGAGAGGCCTTGAGGAAGAACAATGTAAGCATCTTTGATATTGAAACGATTAATCAGAGCAGTTCTAGAAATTTTGGAATTTCTAGTTTCGGAGATAAAGCAAATCTGCAGTTTTGTGGATCTGAGGAGCCTGTCAAGGTGTAGCATAGTAGAGCTGCTTAGGGATCCACCTCATCCTTGGCAGTTCCACGCCAACAGGGACTGAGCTGGTGCACGGCCGCTTTGGGAACCGAAAATCCCGGAGGGATCCTCGAGTTTTCCCTGGGCCGCTCCCCCACCCGATTTCCGGCCCCGGGCCACTAAATCCTATCGTTTGGGAGCCCAATAACCGGGGCACGTCCGACCCTATCCTCGAGTTTTCCCTGGGAGAGCCCTCCCGACCTCTCGACTCGTGCCGCCGCGACCCCATGTCTCATCTCCGTCGCGCTCCCGAGGGAAGAAGAACGGCGACCTCCTCTCCGTCCGCTCCACCACGCCGCCGCTCCTTCACCATCCAAGCTGCCGCTCCTTCACCATCCACGCCACCGCTCCTTCACCATCCACGCCGCTCCAAGTCAAGGAACCACCACCGTCGTCCCCGGTCTGCCGCTGCCGCAGTGTCCCCGGACCCCGTGCCTCCTCTCCAGATCTACAACACCACCATCTTGGCTGGGTCCTCTGCATTCTGGATCCACCACGGGTCTCTACCTTCTTGGATTTGTGAGTTCTCCCCTTTCCTCATCTCATACTCTTGGCTAGGGTTTGTAGATTAATTTGTACCACGAAAGTTGCTCATTTTCAAGTGACTGTTCAAGATTATAGCACATTTCTTGGTCTCCAAATGAAGTTCATAACTCAGTGACTGTTCAAATTAAATAATTTACAATAACAGTTTCTCTGGTTTCTCACTAGATTTGTGTGTGAGCTGAACACTTTATCTCATGTTTGCCATTTTGGCTTTATGTCAGTGAGAACTCAATTGCTGTTGATAGCTAACATTGCAAAGCCTGCTGCTTAGCTTCTCTCTGGCTATACTAACCTACCAAAGCAGTGACATGACTAACTTGATTATCACAGGGGTGAGGAGTTGAGGACCACAGGCACACGCTTTTAACTTTTTAAGAGAAGATGCGGCTAACAAGAGGTGCAACCGTGCAAGAAGGTGCAAGGCAAAAGCTCTTTTTTGGTGACGCTTGAGGAGGTGGTCCTCCTAGATCTGGAGAGGAGGGACGTAGAAGACCGGCAGCGTGAGAGACTCAAATCCAGCCATCCAGGTGATCTAGACTATGGCAAACTTTTATCACCAAGCTCCTCCGTTCACCCTCGTTTATTTCTCATGGCACATCTTTTTTCTTTGAATAATTCAGTATTAAGATCCTTTTTGGTAGAACATTTTTCTTGTTGTTTGATCACTATTAAATAAAAGAAACGAATCGATTGCTGCTGCTGCTGTGTCACTAGGTAAACACACACAACCATGTATAATCGTAACAGAAAATACATAATTCCATAGAAAATTTGATGTCCTCAAATTTCCGCCTTGGCTCTCGTATTTATGTCCTGAATGACAGTGAATGTCATTTGAAATATCATATATTGGCATCGGAGGAGAATGTGCCTCCATGACTCGTTGGAGCATCCTTTGGACCTTTGACCCTTTTACTGCTTTGGACCTTTGGCTCTCGTATTTGTGTTTGACTTTTTTGCATGATACGTCACGTTGTTGCCTTGTTGGGACTTGGGCAAGAGTAGTTGGGAGCAATCTGATGGGACTGGACTGAAAAGAGCTCGGCAGCAAGGTACTGGGGGTTTCTCGCATCTGAAAAACAAGGAGCGAAAAAAAGAAACAGCACCGGAGCCGTTGCACCAGTTGCACTGCCCAAATTGTGAGTTCATCCATATTGACGCACTGTATGAAACGGATATTTGAATGTGGGAAATCAAATCAAATCGAATAATTAATAAAGTAAAGGAAAGGGATGCCAAAAAGGTCAGCAAGCCAGAATACAAGCTTATATGAGTGGAGCAGCATGCCTTTAATCTGTGGATTGGATTTGCTGTCTGCCTTATTATTGTTGCCAGCAGCACTCGTTAAAAGAGGATCGTGTCTTGCTTGTCTTGGTTTTTCTGTTGTTCGACGTCAAGTTAACTGTTTTTTCACCGTTTTAGTGTAAAGTTCTATACACACGGATTTTGCAACCCGTGAGGATAGAGATGGATGATAAGGTGATGTATTTTGAGAAAATATACTAGATACTTACCACTTACATGACATATTTTTATGAAACGATCCCATTCCTTGTGTACTATGTACTTATAAAGGGATCACGTGTGCAAGGTACAGTGATCTCGCATAAGCAAAAGGCAACGCTAAAGGAGGCGTACAAGAAGAAGAAGCTGCTCCCGCTCAACCTCCGTCCCAAGAAGACCCGCACCATTCGCAGGCGCCTCACCAAGATCCAGGTACATTTGCAGTCTTGCTCGCTTCGAGGGAAGAGCGTCTTTGTATCTTGTTCCTTATTTGGATAATTGAATATGATGAGTTCATGTTTGAGCCTCTTGGATGCAAAAGAATTTTAATTTGACCCTTGTCTGTTTTTATGGAGTTGATGTTATTGAGTTTTTTTTAGCGGAGATGTTGAATTTTGTGCCATCTGCCATCTGCCTGTCATCCAGTCATTGTGCTTCTAGTTCTGTCATTTAGGTTCAAGGTGTTTGAAGGCACCACTTTATTACTTTAGTATTGCAACAATTGACAAACATGTGAAAAGTGTATGACTGAATGAGCATCGATCTAATCACAGTCGACAGCAGCACAAGACTGCGTAAAGTGATATGCGATGCAGAATTCAAGAATTTGGTGTTATGGAGTCAGAACTTACAGATAAAACTAGCATGCCAATCATGCTGATAGCTGATCGGCTTCAGGTTCCATGTACCAGGGTCCTTCATGTAGAACTAAGTGTAGTGGTTGATGCCAACATAGTCACTTCAGATTTATTTAAGTACAGTATAACAACAAGCAGCGGAGAGCACAGGGGATGTAGTAGTGTTTTTTTGATATAAAATAATCGTCATGTGAGTTATGCCATTCCATATGTTCAAAATTAGGGGAAAAAATCGGAAATCAGATATGATTTTCTGTTGAAAAAATTAAGGACACAGGTACATCCAGAGCACACTGTTCTATTGATTGAGCATAGGTAGATCCAGGTGCTCAAATAATTTGAACAGACCTGCAGCTGAATTAGATATTCTACTCATTAGATATTCTACTTATATGCATAACTGCTGCCTTACTTGTAGATAATATTAATGTTTGTGCCATGAGATATGCAACTGCATGCCCTTGTATCTTGAAGCTTTGATCTGTTATGATACATATTTAGAGCAACTCCAAGAGACTCCATTTTTTATCTGATTTTACAAACTTGGTACAGTAAAAGCTATGGGTTAATCTTGTCGGTTAGTCTTGTCGGTTGAGATAAAATGTTTACAGCCATGTTTACTCAGTATGATGAAGCTATTATAGAATAGCTGAAGCTGGCATGACTAGATTCTTTTTCATACTAAATGTAATACCACTATTTGAGTTCAAAGAATGAATCTAGTTGCTGTTCTGTTTTGGTGGTTAACTGTCATTAAAAATTCTAAGGCTGGAACTTTGTGATTATTTACCTTCTGATCCTGAGATTTATAGAGACATACTTGAATGCCTGAATTCTTTATTCAATTCACTTTCATTTATTATGACCCTGCTATGTTCTTGCATACCTGAATGCTTTGTTCATTGGATAAGCTAATTTATTTATGTTGGCCTTTTTTCAGAATCTGTGAACAGTAAACTGTTGAAGAAGATGAATAGGCGAAAAAATGTTGGAGGGAAGGTCTTTGGCTTATTTACTAGCTAAATATCTTACACAATAATTAGATTATGCGGCAATAATTAAGTTAAGAGTAGAGTTTTGTAGCTAATTAAGTAGATGCTTGAAACATGCGAAGAGCACCTGTTATTTTTATTTTATTCCATGTGGTGGAGGAGATCAAAAAAACGACCAAAGGCGGCTTGTCACTTTTTTGTCAATTGCATGAACTGGATGTAATATGTGACTGATGTTTGCCTGTTGATCTTTTATACATATGTTAAGATCTTGTTAAATGGCTATTTTTTCATTTTTGTGGACGTTTTTCAAAAAAATGCAGTGTCAGATTATGTTTTATTATTTTGTTTAGCTTGTTAGAATAGCATAATATATTGATTATTTAAAAATCCCGGACTGTTGCTATCCCTGGTGTCCCAAACAACTGGAGGTGGAGGGGGGTTTTTCCTTCCCCGCGTGGGGAGGATTGCTATGTTCAGGGAAATTATGATGGGGTTGCCTAACTCTAGGTCCGGTGGCCCTGTGCTGCCAAAGGAACCCTTTACAGGGGGATGTGTAGAGGTGGGCACGAAGATCCGAGTGCCAACCTGAGTGGTTGGAAATTGATGTCCGGGACTTGTTGAAATAGTTACTGGCGTAGTGCGAGGGCTAGGAGCAGGGAGGGGCGTGGGGTTAGCAAAACGGGATGAATCTGGTGGAACATATGGAGGTGGAGGTGGAGGATCAGGATCGATGGGAAGGGGAACTGCATTCCTGGGGCTATTACTAGCCATAGTTGGAATCGTCAGCACGAATCGAGTGAGTGAGGCAAGCAAGTTGGGACTCGGGGACAACACAGGAGGAAGTATATCTCAGGGGAGGGATATCACGGACAGTCAATGGGATCGATTAATCAAAGGAGGGACGGCGACGCTGACGCCGGTCAGCCAGCGCCCGGCGAAGGGAACAACGAAAGGAGGATGGCGGCCTGCAAGATTCGGTGGTGGACAACACCGGACCTGGTATCTGTGGAGGCTGCAGAGAGCGGTTGAAACCACCGATCGAACCCTCCCAAAAAAACACTTGGGGAATCTAGGAGATTTTTGGTAGGAAAGAAGGAGGAGAAGAGGAGTACGGCATACGCCACATACTACAGAGAGCAGAAAGTGCCATTTTCGTTGGTTGACTGGCTTAATCTTGGGATGTTGATAACTTCAAAATGCCACCTCAAAAATTTATTGAAGCTAACTTTGGATTCAAATGGAATCTTATGGTAGTATTCGAGAATATGACATTTTCTTCAGCTCTAAACTTCCAAAGGTATAATTAAAAAAAATCTAAAAATGAAATAAACTTAGTCAAGATATATACATACTACCTATTCAAAATGTAGGATTATTATTTTTATCATTACTTTTTCTCCTATTTTCACCAAGTTTTTTAAAATATATTAACACCCATAATATGAAATAAATATATACCAAAGATATATAATTACGTTAGAATTGATAAAATTATTTGATATTGTGGCGTAATGATTTTTCATAAATTTAAAAATTTAGAAAGATGAATTTAAAAAAGAGAACGCATTGCATTTTGAAGGAAAGAAGTACTGCGCAAAAAAGTGGCATATAAATTGAAACAGCGCAAGGATGCGGCCTAAATTCAGCCCAACCCGACATCCATCCATCCCCTCAAAGGAAAATCAAACCAAGGAAAAAAAAGAAGGGAAAGTAGGTTGTGGGAGGAAGGAGCGGGAGAAGGAGATCCTCCCTGCCGCCCCCACGGCCCCGCGCCTCTTTCCCGTATCCCCCACACCCATCGCCCTCCTTCGTCCTTCCCCTGTTCCCTTCCTGCATCCCCCTTCTCACCACCTTTCCTCTCCCCGGCCGTCACCGCCCTCTCTGCCTCCGCCGCTACCACCACATGCTGCGGCGGCGCGGGCGGCGCCTCCACGTGGCGCTGTCGTGGCTCCTCGCCGTGACGACGCTGGCGACGCTCCTCGCGGCGGTGCGGCCGGCGGGCGCGGCGTGGTGCATCGCGCGGAGCGGGGCGTCGGACAGGGCGCTGCAGCTGGCGCTGGACTACGCGTGCGGGCCCGCGGGGGGAGCCGACTGCGCTCCCATCCAGGCCAGCGGCCTCTGCTACCTCCCCAACACCCTCGCCGCGCACGCCTCCTACGCCTTCAACTCCATCTTCCAGCGTTCCCGTGCCGCGCCGGGGGCATGCGACTTCGCCGGCACCGCCACCGTAACGCTCACCGACCCCAGTCAGTACTAGCACAACTTTCCTCACCTTGTTCCATGTTCTGCGCGGCGCGTCCCTTTTTTTGCTTGCTGCGAGACCTTCCTGCTTGTTGCCGTATCTGCGCGGCATCAATCCGTCTCCGGCGTCCCCTTTAGCTTTTGCTTTTGTGGTCGGTCTTGGAGTACGTCCTCTGTCTCTTTTGCTTTGCGCAACCAGACTCTGCTGAACTGCCGGTTGCTTTTTCTTGTTTTCTAGGACTTCTGAATTAGTTTGTTTATTTGTAACGTAACTTATTTCACTCATCTGGCTGTTAACACTAGTTTTTCCTCACTATTTTTCTTTTATATGAGACAATTGTATACACTGGCGGAGCTTAGGGTAGTGTGTGGAATGCGAGGAAGGAACGGTGAAAGTTGTATTGCTACACTATATAGGAAGTGGGTGATGAACAGCATTGGCATGATTGATAACCTTTAGACTTCTCTTTTTTTTCTAGTCGATGGTGTGGTCAAGAATTTGAGGCAACTGTAATTACCTATAAAAAACGAATTTGGACATATATATATATATATATATATATATATATGTGATTACATTTTAGGTTTAGTATTTTCATTTTGATCTTTTGTTGTGTTCAATTAAAGTTTATTTTAGCTAAGTTGGATCTGTGATGAATACATAATACATCTACCATTATATGCCTGACTACAGCTAGTTGAACCATTCTCGGCTCCTCCCCTTGTCTCTTTTCCTTATGACAGATCTGCAATATCTTCCCACAGATCTTAGAAGTATATGGGGGTACCAACTTATTCATTTTGTATTTTGCATTTCAGGTTATGGATCATGCACCTACCCTTCATCTCCAAGGTAAATGCATTGCATAATACTAGGCTCCAATTCAAGAAGTGCATAAATGAGTCAGGCAATGTGGAAATTCTCTTTACAGTTCATTACATTGATTTAATTCATAACTTATTTTATCTTGTTCCTCGAAAAAACTTATGTTATCTTGTAGAAGTTCAATATTCCTAATGTACTTAGACATGTACGTATAATTAAAAAAAATACAAGTAGCACATATCAGCATAACTCATTCGTCAAGGTAGTTGTTAAGCCTTCAAAATATTATACTTGGAAGTGTTTTCTTAATTTTGAGGAATATGTTCATTCACAGTTTGATTAGGCTAAAAGGTCTTTGTCTGGTCATGTGTTGTTGTGGCTAGTTAAAGGTGATTTTGTGAGTGTGTCTGTGGGTTTTTTTTGCAAACATGGTTGTCTCCCCCTTGACAAAAAAGAAAACCTATGTACTGGTGACCGGGTGCTTTCACCCCTTTTTCTTCTTAATATATTGATGTTTAGCTCTCCTGTGTCTTCGAGAAAAAAAATGTTCATTGACAATTTGTCAGTTGGTATCTTACATATGGATACACTGTTAGTAGAATTTGTTATTAGGATACTAAGCATGAATTCACATGATTTTTTGTTCAACCAGAACTGATTGCCCTGCAACGTTGTCATGCTAAAAAACGATTTGTTGAATGACTATAATAGGTATGCAAAAGAGCACCAAAAAATGAAGATACTGGAGATCATGCATCATGATTGAATCCTACACAGTCAGATATTGTTCAAATAGGCAATTCGGGAGCATGTGAGGAAGTGCTGCATTATTTGTGTAGAATCATACTGCATGTCTGCATTATTAGTGGTGTTGCAAAATAAGCTATCAGAAAAAGATATATAGTTTGGAGCCTTTCGGTGAAGAGTTGATTCTGGGGTGAACCTTGTACCCTTTTATCTAGAATTAATTAAGAGTTTACAAAAAATGGATGTGATTTATGTAGATCTGCGTTTTACTTTATTAGTCTTGGGATCACATAAAAATAATTTTTGTGGTCCCTTCAGTTTATTATGATTTAGTATTCATCAAAACTTATATTGTCATCGCTGAAACCAAATCATACTGATCATGGTAATTCTTGTTTGCAGCACCGCTGGGCAGTCAGGAACACCAGGATCAACATCCTCCATCCCTGGCACCACCTTTAAGTCACCACCGGGCAATGGAGGACTGAGCCCACCAGACATCGATTCCACCGACTCCGCTGAAGCTACAACTGCCGCATCCTTCTTGTCTCTCGCTCTGTCCTGTTTCATGTACATGTTCTTGCACTTGTGGTGATGCGTGGACGATCTAGTTAGAGTTTTAGACTGTAGAGCATTGCCATGTGCCCATGTTGCATTTGCATCATGATGTAAGAGACAGCACGACAGTTTTGTCTCAGGGAATTGGTTGGTTGGTGGTAGTGGTTGTAACCTGTCGTTCAAGTGAAAGGCAAGAGTGTCCGTCAGTTTGGAATCTCTCAATATGATTATTTTTTTTCTTGGTGTTCTGATTCTGTTAATGTCGTAGATATTAATTTTCTATTGATAGTTTCTGTTTCAAATGCGGATTAGTTTTGTCTTCAGAAATTTTTGGAAAACAAAATTACAAAGTGATTTTGATAGTGATATAGTCTCTCGTCCCAGTTTACAGGTAGTTTTGAATTTTCTAGGTGTGTAGATTTTGAATTTTAGCTATGCACCTAGATATATGATTACATATAAATACTAGAAAAAATGTGACATTCATCCTTACATTTTATTTATTTCAAATCAACTCCTTATCTAACTAAACCGTTGCATTAACCATTCCACTTTAGTTTAACAATAGTTTAGTTCTAATGATAGTTTATACCCAGTAATCACATGACTAATCACTTTCGATAAAATATGCTGAGTGGAGGATATAGAACCCACAATAAATTCACTAAATCCTCTAAATTGGCTATCCACAAAAATTTAATCGAAAGATTTAACAAATTTGATTCACACCGAAATATTTTCATGGGTGAAAAGTACAATTTTATCTAAATACTATGAATCTAGAAAAACTAAAAGTACCTACAATTTGAAATGATGGAGTATCATTGGACGTTTAGTGCTAGTTAAGTGGTTCTCCCTCCGTCCCTGAAAGACGATCGCTCGGGACATTTTGCAGCAAACAAGGGAAGTGGCAATTGACTCTGAAGCCCCTAGCTGACAATGATCAGTTTTTACTGCGTGTGGATGTGTGATGGAGAGAGGCTATGAGGGAAGGCAAGAGATGCGGTACTAGTACTTCAATTATTATGGTGCTAGCTTAGGAGTTGCAGACCTATGCTACTGCTGCCCGTGACAATCATTCTGAGACAAATTTCTGTAGCTTCCGCGACGGTGTTTCAGAGACAGAGGGAGTAGATGATTTTTTTTTTTTGAAACTGTGACAGATGATATGGTCATCGGAAAATGAATTCAATCCGCTCAAATGGTAGAAGTAGTATGTACTACTTCTTTAATCTATCAATTTTATGGCTCAAAGTTGGTTTCATTTGAAATAATAGTTGAAATCGCCAAAAATATTTGAAATTAAATTGTGTATTCAATTTGCGGTTGTTTGTAACAAAGTCTAGTTTAAATTCAAGTTCACAGCCAATGTAATATTTAGAAACACACAATAAAGACGCAGACACTCACATATACTCACCTCTTATGAACACACATGAAACCTACCCCTGCGAGGCTACGAGCACCTCCAAAAGATTGAGTTAAATCCGAGATTGACGAAGTCACCACTAACAACAGACACGTCCCCTACTACTGCGTTGATTAAATTCTGAAATTAATGCAGAAAATGCTAGCACCAATACCGAGTCGAGAAATCGAACTTTGGTGAGCAGATTCCACCACAATAAATCTTGCCAACACCATTACCAAAGTGCAGTCGGAAATGATGAACAAAACGTTCTTAAGAAAAAGAAAATAACAAATCATAATATCCGGATAGTCAAAGATGTCCTCATTAGCCCAGATAGGCCCAGTCAGCCCTATAGCCCATCACAGTTCAGCCTAGGGTTTTGTCTCCACCGTTCGCTCCTACCTCTGTTATATATACCCTTCCCCGCCGCCGCCCGTCCTCTTCCCTTCGCGCACCGCTCCACCCCACCCCGCCGCCACCGCCGCTTCGCCGCCGAAACCGCAACCGTCGCCATGGGTAAGCCCCCGTCGTTAATCCCCCCGGTCCTTGGAATTATCCTCCTTATCTGGTTGCGGATCTGACGCCGCTGCTGTTGTGTGGTGATGAATTGCAGCCCGGATCAAGGTGCACGAGCTCAGGGGGAAGAACAAGGCGGAGCTGCAGGCGCAGCTCAAGGAGCTCAAGTCCGAGCTCTCCCTCCTCCGCGTCGCCAAGGTCACCGGCGGGGCACCTAACAAGCTCTCCAAGATGTGCGTACCTCCTCTTCTCTGCATACGCTTGCGAACCGAGTTGAATTGAATTGAACCCGGCCCGTTTGGATTTCGCAGCAAGGTGGTGCGCACCTCGATCGCGCGCGTGCATACGGTGATCTCGCAGAAGCAGAAGGCGGCGCTTCGGGAGGCGTACAAGAAGAAGAAGCTGCTTCCCCTCGACCTCCGCCCCAAGAAGACCCGTGCCATTCGCCGCCGCCTCACCAAGCACCAGGTATAAGCGCCATAATACTATTCTACTACGTTACGTTCCTATTGCCACTGCCACTTCTGTGTTCGCACGCCTTTGCCTCCAGAAATGTTAGGAAGCGTTTTACTTGGGCTACGGAGTGAAATGGGGCTGAACCTTATGAATCAAGTGACTATTTTTCATGAGGTTTCTTTCAGATAATATATATTGCATTGCCAATGTCCGATTTGTAGGTTATATAAGTTGCCTCAGCTGGTGATGCCTTTTGTTTAATTCTATGCTAAGCTACTAATTGTATAGTGTTGCCTGGATAAATGATCCAAATGATCTCTGTGTAGACACAATGTTTGGGTGTTGATGTCTAGACATTTCCTCCAATCGCTTAAGATATGTATAGGTTTGAGAATCATTTTGCATGATTCAGAGTTGATGCTGGGTTTGATGTATGAAATTTATCTTCTGTAGAACTCTTGTCTGACAATCACAAAATCGTGCAAGTGACAATTGAAACAATACTCTGTTTAGAATGTGACACCAAACTGACAATCAAATTGCTGCCCTTCAAACCATAAATTGATTGCTGTACTTAGGTGATTGCTTTGTTAGTTTATCAAATAATAGATGGCCTGACATTTTGGTCCTGTATCTGTCCACCAGCTTTCTCTGAAGACGGAGAGGGAAAAGAAGCGGGAGAAGTACTTCCCGTTGAGGAAGTATGCTATCAAGGCCTAGATCAGAACTGTGAGATGCCAAGCTTAGCATATCATCGGCTGTTTCTTTGCCCCGGAAGTGTTTTATGTTTTGATTTGTATGGACATTTGCTGTGGGAAAGTATGGTGTATTTCCTCTGTTATCTCAAATGCCTAGATTGGTTTAAGGGGCAGTTCGTATTGGCACTGAAATCTTGTTTATTTGTTCTGAAAAACGCCATGTCTGCAGTTTGATCCAGAGAATTCTGAAAGCAGATTTTGTCTGACCAGGAATTTTAGTTGCATGGCCATCGTCACCATTTCCTAATTTCGGGACATTCACAAAGTTCAATTAGTCAATTCTGCAACTGGCAGCCAGACATGATGGTCCTAAACCTGATCAGATTGGAAAAAATTGCGCGTATGAAACTAAAAATAGTGCTTGAATAGTGCTTTTGAATGGAAAGTTGTGGAAAGTTGGCTGCATTGAATAGTGGTTATTTGTCAATCTAAACAGATGTTTGCAGGAAATTCTAAATACACACAATGAACATAAGTGGCTCAACGTGTAGCTGAAAGCTTTGTGAAGTTCAATTCATAATAACGATTTAGCCCAACGTGTACTGAGCTGAACGCTTTGTGAATTCATAATAGCTATCGGTTTGATAAGCTTGTACGGGATGTTTTTTAAGACTAAAATATGCCACTGGTGCTTGGATTTTCTTTTAAGACTAATATGCCACTCCTGGTGCTTCGCCCCTACTATGAATTTGTATTGCACATTTCGAAACATGACCCATCTTGGTGCATGAATATATATACTCCACGAAGACAACTTCTGTGAGTGTACTGGAGCGTTGCTGATTCAGAGAATCGTCGTTCAAACATCAGTACTCCGTATTATGTTTTTGAGGAGCAGGATCTTGCATCCTATATGCTGCTATTTTTTTTGAACGTGTTTGGTACCACAATAAAAAGGCACTAATGCCTGTTTTGATGGCAAGCCCCTTGGTTCTTGATGAAGCAGTGAAGCACCAGCAGATTGCAGATGTGTGGTCAGTGGTCGAGTAACAGCTAGGCTTCACATCTATGCTCTCGATGCGGATCATCCCATGCTACCAAGCCTCGCTGCCAAGCTGGAGAGCGCCAGCTGCTGAGGGCGTATGCCAGGGTCTCCAGTGCTTCCTTGAGAGGGTGGTAAGCAGGCAGACTGCCATCTCATACTTCCGGGCCCAAAGAAATTTTCCGAGGCTGCGATCTTTGTTCCGATCCAACCCCGTTCTTGCACAGATTCAAATTTCAATCTCGTCAGGCTAACAGACTGAATACAAAACTAAACACGCATGCAGTCCAGACTTCAGAATGCAGAAACTTAAGATGAAGTGAAAAATACGCCTGCAAATTTCTTACATTTCTACCTCTCCATATTGCACACTCCCTAGAAACTAGACACTAGAAATCACTGCAGAGAACAAACGTCCCTTAAAAAATGACACCTAGAAACTGCGAATTGCAGTCCTGTTTTTGGACAAATGATAGGACAAAGGGGATATTTGAAGCCCGAGTGAGAGTTTGCCAAAGCCTTACATCACCATCCCTCCATCGATGGTAAGGACCTGCACATGACACCACAGGGCAAAGGAGTTCAGTAAGAAGACTTCAAAGTTCAAAGAACCAAGAAAACAGAACATGCACAGCAACTGCAACCAGACCTGTCCAGTGATGTAGCTTGCAGCTGGGCTGAGGGCTAAGAATTCCACCAGACCTGCTACATCCTCTGGCCGCCCATATCGCCCTGATTTTTTTTTGTGCAGTCAGTAATGGCTTAGTGCCAGGATAGTGATATAAAGAGGCAATATCTCAATATATTTCCAATGTTCACAAAAAGGCTACCCAACTCATTCACATTCAAATTAGGCACTCAAGAATATTTGGTTGCAGATGAGGGTGCCAGTGCTTGCAGCTGGGCTGAGGGCTAAGAATTCCACCAGACCTGCTACATCCTCTGGCCGCCCATATCGACCTAATTTTTTTTGTGCAGTCAGTAATGGCTTAGTGCCAGGATAGTGATATAAAGAGGCAATATCTCAATATATTTCCAATGTTCACAAAAAGGCTACCCAACTCATTCACATTCAAATTAGGCACTCAAGAATATTTGGTTGCAGATGAGGGTGCCAGTGCCAAAGTAACTGCATACCTAAGGGAATATTTGACAGGATTTTCTTCTCAAGCTCTTCTCCAAGTTCGGCAGTCATATCTGATGCAATAAATCCAGGAGCAATAACATTCGCCTGAACAGAATGTCCAGAAAATAGGAATATTTCAGCAACTGGAAAACTGAATAAAAAGCTTTTAGTTGATGAATCAAAAGACATGCTCACATTAATATTTCTGCTTGCATATTCCCTAGCAACTGTTTTTGTGAACCCAATAACTCCAGCCTTAGCAGCAGCGTAATTAGCTTGTCCGGCATTACCAGTTAGACCAACAACTGATGCTATGTTGATAATTCTTCCCTGTATTGTGGTGTAAACATGAGAGGCTGGTATAAGTAAAAGGCGAAATAGCCAAACACGTCCTTAAACTACGACAAAAGCTCAGTTTCGTCACTGAACTACAAAAACGGCCAATTCAGTCCCTTGACTATCCAAATCGGCCCAATTCAGTCCCTTAACTATCCAAATCGGCCCAATTCAGTCCCCATGCTCACGCCGTTCGCTGCTTGCCGTTATCATGTGCTGCCCCTCCCGTCATGTCTGCTCCGTCCCCATAGCTGCCAACTCCGCCACCGCTCCCTAGCAATCCTCCTCCTACTTCTCGTCGCCACCACCGTCGCCGGCACATTGGGCACCAGCCCTCCTCCCTTGCTTCCCCCGCAGCGCGCCCGCGCCCTCCTCGCCACCTCCTCCTCCAGGTTCGTCGGCGCCGAGGACACGGCGTCCGCGCCGCTGCCGACGCCGTGCCTCGCCGGCCGCCGCGCCCTCGCCAGGCGTCAGGCCGTGCCGTGACATGCGCCTCGTTTTGGAGCGAACAGGGCTGTCCGTGGTCGAGGAGTGAGCGGCGGGGAGGTGCCCTGGTGCGGCACCATGGCCGGCGTGGCGTGACACGGAGGAGCGGTGCTGGTGGTGCTCCTGACGTGAGTCCTCGGAGCGGCCTTCCTCGTCCACCCAGCCATGGCGGCCTCCTGACGCAGCGAGCTCCTCGTCCCGACCATGGCAGGTGCGTGTTCAAGATGAGCTCCGACGAGGGCGCGAGGTCCAGGCCCGCTCCGGCAACGACGAGCTCACCGCGGCGCGGGTCCGAGGTGGTGGCCTAGTGGTAGTGGTCCTCCAGCTCTGGCACAGGTTCTAGGAGAGCGGCGTCGAGACTCGAGAGTGGAGGTGCAGAAGCACGGTGTGGCTATGCGAGACTGGGGCCGCCGACGCTCGCGTGGGTCCACAACCACTAGAGCCAGGGCACGTGCGTGTGGCGCCGTGTTGTGGCAAGGGTGCGCGGCGAGCAGTGTTGCACGCAGGCTGGTGAGCATGGATGGCGGCGCCTGACCACGACGAGCTTCCGCGCGTGGTGCAGACGCGGGTTCGACAGCAAGCTCAAGGCCGTCGCATGCGTCTGCAACTTGTGTCACAACGACGTATCCACGTCGATGGTGCAGCAGCTTCACGACAAGAAGTAGGTGGCCGCCGTCGGCAGCGGCGCGGACGCCGCATCCTCGGTGGTGGCGGCCCTGGCACCGACGGACCTAGAGGAGGAGGTGACGAGGAGGGCGCTGCGCACAGCGGGGGAAGCAGGGGAGGAGAGCTGGTGCCCGATGCGCCGGCGACGAAGGCAGATGCCATGGGGACGGAGCGGATCGGACGGGAGGGCGTGATAACGGCGAGCCGTGAACGCCGTGAGCGCGGGGACGAAATTGAGCCGATTTGGATGGTCCTGGGACTGAATTGACCGTTTTTGTAGATCAGGGACGAAACTTAGCTTTCGCCGATAGTTCGAGGATTAGTTTGGCTATCCGCCTAAGTAAAATATATGCATTGGTAGTGGAGAAAAGATATGGCATACTCCCTCCGTCCCTAAATGATGGTCGTCCGGGAAGCGTGTTTGTGAGGGAAACACGGTTTTCTAGAGACAATCATTTAGGGACAGAGGGAGTATATCAATTTGATGAAGAACATCTCATACCTTCTTTTTCTTCATCATCACTTTTGTTGCAGCCTGCAAAGAATATGTTGCAATGAGACTGGACAAAATAATGGTGGTAGCAAAATGGGAAGAGATGGGGAGTAACTACCTGCGTGCAAAGGAAAACACCTGTAAGATTAAGATCAATTACATCTTGCCACTGTGATTTCTTCATTCTCATCAACAATGTGTCCCTTGTGATTCCTGGAATAAGTTGTGTATTCAAATCGTTGGAAGTACAACAAATTGGAACAGTTACAAACGGTAAAACGAATTTGTCAGTACCTGCATTATTTACCAGTACATCAATAGTTCCCCATGTGTCAACTGCCTGAAGATTTACACATGTATCTCAGTCAGAATTGAAAAGGAGAACTGAAGTAAAACTTAGCAAATTGGTTACTCATAAGTTAATTAAACTTACTGCTTTTATCATAGTTTCAACATCAGCTTCTTTGGAAACATCTCCTCCAAAGGTAATGGCCTGGCCACCAGATGCTTCAATCTTCAAAATAGAGGAATATAAGTATCTGCTTGGATACAGCTCGACGCAGAATAAGACAAGACATGAACAACAAAGAAAGCTTGGGACAAAAGGCTAAGTAGTTGTAGTTGTTTTATGAACAACAAAGGAAAAATATGGGCCCTATTAACACCCTGAAGTGTGTTTGCTATTTGGACTGTATATTTCTTGACCAACAGATGTCAAGCCACAACTTGTCAAATTTATTATCTCATGTCAATACTTATATTGATATTTGAGGTATAATCTTACAGTTCAGACAGAACAAAATTGCCCATTTTCCCATTTGTACTCCATACAAGCACTGTTTCCCTAGGTGCCTACCACTAGTCTGATGGCAGCAGTACCAAGCAATTGGTCAGAGATTATATGAGGCTAGGCGACCACCTAAGGGACACTGATTATAATAAAACTCATAAACTGCACGCATTGCACGTATTTCTGAAACTCAACCTTAGGTGAAATGTTATTCATAGTGGAGCGGATACTGAGGCATAAGGACTGAATAATGGAGGTCCAGAAAAAATAAAGTGTTTATATAACATTGTCATATCAAATGTGTATATATTTGGACATGGATGCCCCTAAATATAACCAGTTCTTAATGAAATGGCATGCAGCTTTCCCATGCATTTGAGAAATAAATATAACTTGTGCAACATACACAATGCTTAGTGGTAACATCTCTGTGTTAGTGGGCTATTGCTCAAGTTAGTTTGTCTATATATGTGTTATAAATAACCTACAACTACAATGCAGAAATAGACAAGAACACAAGCAGTGAAATGTTCATTAATTCATTTGCCACATTAAAGTTGATAGAAGTATAATCAACACTCATATTTAGGATGGTTTTGTCTTGGTAAAAAGCTTTTACTGATTTGCTCAGAGAAAAATACAAAAGATGCTTCAGGATGAATAACTAAACTTCAATCAGAATCCACCAACTTTGAGTGGTTCAGAAGAAATTTAGCAAGAAATGTGATTTATCAACCACAATATATAGTTAATTTACATGGTAGCCTGACAAAATTTAACTAAAGCATAGCATCATGTGCTCTTTCAATCTGTCTTCAATTTATTTTGTCTTGCAGGCAATACCTGAGAGGAAGGGGGGGGGGGGGCGGAAACAAAGTATTTATGTATGAGGCCACTTGTCATTGTAGCTTACCTCCTTGGAGACTTCGTCAGCCTCCTTTGAAGATCGGGCATAATTCACCAAGACCTGTGTTGTTGTATAGCTCCGAAGATTAAACTTTTTATCCATAATGCATAATGAATTGTTGAATACAGATTGATAATCTTGCAGCCTAGCCTAGCAGTGGCAAACTAGCAGTTGCAGAATCAGATGAGCTTAGCCTACTTTCACAAAGTTTACTAAGAGAAGCGACATATGCATTTGATGGAATTTCTATAGATGTATGAGCAGATTACTTAAACTGCTAACCTTGCAACCTGCTTTTCCAAGAGCTAATGCAGTGGCTTTTCCGATTCCCCTTGAAGCGCCAGTAACAATAACCACAGGAGCTTCCAAATTTGTAGTATCTTGTACAACAGCTTGCTCAACAGCCGCAACATGAGTTCTTACACCTGCAAATACCATTTACTTAGTAAAACAAAACAAAGTAACAATTATTTTGGTTGTTCACAAAAGGATTTTAAAATGGTGTTGTGGTCAAACGACAGTTTTCTTTATCAATCGCCAGGTGTAGAACATATCCCAAATTCACATAAGTAAAGCAAATCTATGCAACTCAAAGTTGCCACGAAGTGAAGGTACACCATATACTTTATACGAACCCTGAGGCATGAACAGTTTTATGCACCAAAAACAATGATGTAGAATTTCAAGTTCAAATTCATCTTACACATGGACAGACCTGGGAACTAGTTCATAGATAGACCTACTGGTAATCAACTTTGCAAATAACAAAGCTCTGTAGCAACAGAAAAAAATACCACAAATACGCCATAACCTTTTCAAACACAAGATTAGAGATTAGTTTTCCAGCACTTAAAGAGTTGACATGATAATAAACATAAAACCACACAATTTGTGGCTAGCGCACAGCATTTTTTTTTGGCAATTGCAATTTGCCTGGGACACACGGAATCCCCACCGTAGAGTTCAGATAAGCTCATAAGCATCAATCGCCCACTCAAATTTCCAGTACAGCACCTTAAGTAATATACTGGATTGCTACCATTCCGATATTAACTGTCCGCAACCACAATCTTCCGAACGAGAACCTAAAACTCCACCAAATCCAACTATCGAAGCATGTGTTGCTAGCACCGAGCCACGGAGCAGAGATGCGGTCAGCACGTCGTACCGGAGAGCGCGACGGCGCGGGTGCTGGGGCCGGACCGTAGCGCGGGGACGGCGAAGCTGACGAGGCCCCGGCGAGCTGGCGACGCGGAGAGGGCCGCCGGGGATGCGAGCGCCGCGGCGGTACTGGCGGCGGCGGAGGCCATGAGGTATCGCAGTCGGAGGGTGCGGATGGAGAGGAGGAGGCGGGGCGCCAGTGAGATGGCCGTTTTTAGAGGATGGCGTTGGGGTTTGGCAGGTTAGGTGTGCCTGCGTGCGGTTCGCTTTGGAAGAAGCTCCGAATCTCCGATGGCGACCGGGGTGGATGGCTTCGGGCGGAGGCGACGAGGAATCGAGAGGATGGAGGATCACAGTAAAAAAAAAAGAGCGAGTACCTCTTTTTTTTAAAATAAAGCCTATTTTGAATGTTGATAGGGGAGTTTTGTCATACTGTTTGTTTTTTGAGCGAGATTTTGTCATAATGTTTGTTGATAAATGTGAGTAAAGTTATATTTCTCGTTGAAATTATCTTATTCTTCTAATAGACGAAAAGTTTATACCCAAGGGTTTGCACATTGAACCTATGAATATCAGGACAACTTCTGATCTCGAAAGAAGTTGAATATTAATTGGAGCGTTTTGTCACAATATTGTCAATAAACTTTAAAATAAGTTTATACTTCCTCCATTTTTAAATGTAGGCCCTTTTAGCTTTTATAGATACTAGGATTTTGCTATGTATCTGGACATAACCTTATATTTCAGTGCATTAAAAAATCTACCCCTCCAAATTATAGGTCGTTTTACTTTTTCAATCTCATGATTGACAGCTCGTGTTATTCAAAAAAATTGTGCAAACATATTCAAATTTAAGTCATTCTCTTAGAACTTCAATTACTAAAGCACACCACAACAAAGAATATGATAGTTTGCACTTTTTTTTACTAAGATGAGTGGTCAAATTTGTGGAAAAAAGTCAAACGAACTATAATTTATAACAAAAGGTATATGTATCAAAAGTGAAAACAACCTACTTTTTTTTAATAAAGTGAGTAGTCTTTTCGAAAAAATGTAGTATTACTTGCACTTGGTGCTCATACAACGAGGAAGCAGATTGAGGCAACAAATTCGAAAAATAACGAAGGCACATTTAACATCAGATACAAAACATTCCAATAAGTTATTATAATTTTTCTAAATGACAATTGCTGACTAATGCGGCTTACCTCATAGTATCAAATTTGTTAGTAATTTAAATGCTCCTAATGGCTAATCATGAAAAAGGCCATCATATCATGCAAATGCTCCTAATGGCCAATAATGAAAAAGATACATGTCAAACTAGCAAGTAGCACTAAACAATCTAGTTATATATATAATAACTCTGTAGGCAAGTAAGCACTCCTAGTGTTCAAAGTTTTTTCTTCACTTTTGCAAATGTAGTGAATTTTTTGCCTTCTCGGTCAGGATTAAAATTACTGGTTTCTATCTTTTCAATCACAACCCAACTTTGCAGTTTGCCTTCATCTGAAGATATATATACTTTTCACTTTTTTATCCCAATAAGCTGTAATTTCACCAATTTGGTGTTTCTGTTGGGACATGGAAAAAAAAGTCTGAAAGTGAAATCCCATTCCCTACCTCTCTGGCTAAAATTTTTTTGGTGTCTATCTATGATATAGTCTTTGATTTTATAATGATAACAGAACTTAAGGAAAGTACTTATCAAGACAAATTTAAACATGCAACTTGTATGTTAGAGCAACTCCAGTAGATGGAGTAAATTTCATCCCCTATATCAAGTTTCCCTAAAACACAATTTGCTCGAGCAGTTTCCCTATTCTCCCTCTCAACTCGTGGGCCCCACATGCCACGTCATCTTCTCCTTCCCCTCCCCAAATCTTGGATCTTTGGAGCCGGCCCTTGGATGTGCCCGGTCAAGTACAGTTTTCGAGTTGTACGCTGTCTGCCCGCCCTTGGAGTTGGATGCGCCTAACCGTCGCCGGCAATGGCCTCTGCTGTCGCTAGCAAGCCATCTCCCTTGCTCGCTGGCGCCCGCCCCTTTCCCCTGCTCCCTTTTGCGGCCGGTCGTGGGAGGGGTAGCCACGTCGACGCCCTCGGCGGCGGAGCCCAGGCGAAGGACGGCGCCTTCAGATCTAGCGCGAGCCGGTTCATCCAGGAGGCGTGGACTGCTATGGGAGCGCCGACGGCGACGACATCTGCCCAGAGCTCGACGACGCGGGGAAGCTCCGGCCTCCTCTCCGGTGACAGGAGGGCGTGGCGAGCGAGGTAGCCCATCCCCTCTCCCCGTCGACCTCCCAGCAGCAGCAGCCGGAGGAACAGGGGAGGACAGATACGGCGCGGCGGCGCCCGCAACCCGTTGTCTTCGGCGGTGCCCGCAACCCGTTGTCTTCGGCGGCGCCCAAGCCAGGCGTGACGCGTCCCATGCCGGCGGATCCAGGAGCTGCAGCTCGACTCTTCCAACCACCACCACCTTCTTCCCCGATTCGGAGCTCGTTCAGATCAGAGATGAGGTATGGTGGTGAGGCGAGCTTGGGGACGGGTATGGCAGCGCACGCAAGCCGACGTCATGCTAGGATCCACAAAACGGCGGCGGCGAGGTCTACGAGGCCTGCGCGGGAAGTTCGCGGCGGCGACCGGCGGGCGCGCGTGTGAGTCGGGGCAGTGGAGCGGGCGTGCAGGGTGAGGGGATGTCTCCTATGTCTCCTCCGTACTCTGTCCGGTCGGGTAGTGATTTTACTGGGCAGGAGAGGATAGGGGATGGAGGAGAGACTCCCTCTATAGAGGGGATGGAGAGGGGTTTTTAGTCCATGGTGAAAAAAAAGAGGCTATAGGAGATCTGCTGGAGATAGTTTCATCCCCTATATGACTACTTTTTTTTGCTATTGGGAGGGGATAGGGAAGCTGTTGAAGTTGAAGTTGCTCTTACAACATCAATAATGTTAAATACTTGCTTATTCTCTTTTGCAGTATGATATCCCCCTTCGGCCTACAGCTTGCAAGTACACCACAGTAATCCTTTTGATCCCTCCACTCCAATGTGGATCACTGAAGGTTTCTTCAGGATGGCGAGTTCTTGAGAACCCACTCCACCAAGGTGGCGACTCCGAACCCAGTAGGCCCCCGCTTCTTGTGGCTCCACACTGTCCCAGCTATGTCGATGTGCATCCACTGGACCTTCTCATCAACAAACTGCAACACCCAGGGTTAATTTTCAGAGCCATCAGCACTAGCGAGAACAATCATGGTGTAGAACTCAGGTAAATTGAGGAACTAAAACTACATGAAAAAACACCATACCATGCTTTCCTAGTAACGATTTGCACTGATGAGTACAGTTTCTGGGCATGTCTCCTAAGCAGGGTTAAACTTACCGGTCCGGCCTCCCTAACCGCCGGCCGCCGGTTTCGGTTTACCGGTCGGTAAGCCTCGGTTACCGTTGAAAACCGAACAAATTCAAATTTCAAATTGAAACGCTAGTTCATTCGGTTACCGATCGGTAAATCGCCCGATAAGGACAGGTAACCGGTCGGTTAGAGCGGTAAGCCGACGGTGAAGACAGGAAAACCGAGCATGTATTTGTGGTTCTCCGGTGATGAATTAATGAAAATATTAGCATGATCTATGCATAACTTAATGTAAAGGACATCACAAAACCTCACCAAAGGAATAATATCATAGTTTTGCATACAAACAATGTCATAGTGATAATCGTGCATACAAATACAATACCATAATGATAGTGATAATCGTGCATACAAATACAATACCATAGTCATAGACTCATAGTAATAAAAGATCAACGCTGTAGAAATGGGAAGACCCCCATTTGGGTCGCCATCTGGTACTCGGCGGTGGACATGACATTCAAACCTTGCACTCTAAGCAACTCAGCCTTGTAGTCTTGCCAAGTTTGCCCCGTACACGCTGCTGTCGTCTGCCATTGCTGAAGTAACATATTGTAAAAATGTGGATCTTCCCATTCGTACACCCATCTTGTCGGTGGCTGCGTGTTAATGTCCAGTCTAGGATAATGAAAAGACCGCGAGGTGTCGCTATACGAGGAAGAAGAGTACTGAGGAGTGTTGTAGTCTATCGGTCCAACCGTTCTCCTCTGCAATTCCGGTGCTCCATGGTCGCAGTCCTGAGTAGCATGTGTGAAATCAGTCTCCCCTGCATTCAAGCATATATCACAATTTGTACTCATAGTCAAAAACATGTGTGCGTATTAGGTTGCAATGTATACCTGTGAAACGAATAACACCACCACCACTAGCACAGGGTCCTTCCCAAGGGTCAGAGAGTTTGTGCATGCCGTCGGTCTTCTGGATGCGTCTGAGGACGAGGTCGCCAACTTTAAAGGAAGTTTCTTTGAAAATTGCGATCATGGTAACGACGTAGCTGTTGGTCGTGACGAGCTTGTCTCATGACGGCAGCGAGTCTTTATTCTTCGAGGCTGTCGAGGTCGATGCGTCGTGTTTGCTCGGCCTCTCCTTCCTCGTAGAACTGGATCCGTGGAGCTCCGAAAGCGACGTCGATAGGTAGTACATCTTCTGACCCATAGACCAGAAAGAAGGGAGAAAAGCCTGTAGCAGAGCTGACTTGAGTTTTGAGACCCCAAATCACGTGTGGTAGCTCAGCTAACCAACGGGTGGCGTAGTTGGAGGCGTCATCGTAGATACGGTCTTTGAGTGCTTGGAGCACCATGCCGTTGGCTCTCTCGATCTGGCCGTTGCACCGTGGGTGGGCGACCAAGGAGTAGTAGACGTCGATGAGGTTATCCTAGCAAAAGTCCTAGAAGACCGAGCCAGTGAAGGCTTTGCCTAGGTCGGTGATGATCCTGTTAGGCACGCCGAAGCGATGTTTGATGTCTCCGATGAATTTAACTGCTTCTTCTGATGTTACTTTCGCAATAGGTCGGACTTCAATCCACTTGGTGAATTTGTCTACGGCAACCAGGATATGTTTGTAGCCGCCCGGGGCAGTACGAAACGGTCCTACAGCGTCGAGGCCCCACATAGCGAAGGGCCATGACGACGGGATAGTGTGCAGGACCTGAGCTGGCAGGTGCTGCTGTTTAGCAAAGAATTGGCATCCTTTGCACCTTTTTACGAGGTCTTTAGCATCGGTCATGGCCATGGGCCAATAGAATCCAGATCGGTATGCTTTGCCGACCAGGTTGGTGGATGCCGCGTGGCAGCCACACTCGCCACTGTGAATCTCAACTGAGAGCTGTAGACCTTCTGATCGTAGGATGCACTTCATGAAGATGCCAGAGGAGGTAGCTTTTCTGTATAGGTCGGAACCAATTTCGACATAGTTAGCACTTTGTCTCGTGATGCGTTTTCGCTCTGCTTTGTCATCGGGGACAAGTTGGTCGAGTATAAAGTCTATGAAGGGCTTGCGCCAATCACCCTCTTTTTCTGACATTAGCACGTCACGGGGAGGTGTTGAGTTTTGGTCGTTTGGAGTTGGTTCTGGATTATCAGGATCCAGAAGCTTGATTGAAGGCTTGCGTAGGTCTTGGACGAACACGCCTGCTGGAACTAGAGCTCGACGAGAACCTAGTTTGGAGAGTACATCAGCGGCAACATTATTGCTCCGTGGGACGTGCTAGAACTCAACCCCCTCGAAGTGGCCTTTGATTTTACGAATTTCAGCGTAGTAAGCATCCATCGTGTCCTTGACACAGTCCTACTTCTTGTTGACCTGTTCGATGATGACCTTGGAATTGCCAAAAGCTAGTAGTCGCTTGATGCTAAGGGACACTGCTATGCAGAGCCTGTGGATCAGGGCTTCATATTCCGCTCCATTTTTAGAGGCCTTGTAGTGGATTTGCAGGACATACTTGAGGTGTTCTCCCTGAGGAGAGATGAGCAATATGCCTGCACCTGCCCCTTTGAGATTGAGGGCGCCGTCGAAGTACATTATCTAGTGTTCAGGCTGCTCCTTGGGCGGGGGCATCTGGATCTCTGTCCATTCAGACACGAAGTCGGCGAAGATCTGTGACTTGATCGCTTGTCTGGGGCAAAATTCAATTTCGAACTCTCCAAGATGGACTGACCACTTGACGATGCGGCCGTTGGTGTCGCGGTTACGGATGATCTCTCCTAGGGGGAATGAAGACGAAACCATGATTTTGTGAGCTTGGAAATAATGTCGAAGCTTTCTCGACATGATCAAGAGCGCATAGAGCAACTTCTGGGGTTGTGTGTAACATGTCTTAGCGTCGGCCAGGACCTCGCTCACGTAGTACACAGGTCGTTGAACAGGATAGGCCTGTCCTTCTTCTTCTCGCTCGGCGACGAGAACCGTGCTGACCACGTTAGTGGTGGCAGAGATGTAAAGTAGGAGTGTTTCCTTCGGGATCGGAGGTGTCATGACTGGTGGTGTCGTTAAGGACTCTTTGAGAGCCTCAAATGCTTTTTGGGATTCGTTGTCCCATACGAACTTGTCAGCCTTCTTCAATAGCTTGAAGAAGGGTAAGCCTTTTTCACCGAGCGTGCTGATGAAACGACCTAGAGCTGCCATCATGTCGGTAAGCTTCATGACATCTTTCTTATTGGATGGCTTGGCCATCTCGCGTATGGCGTCGACCTTCGCTGGGTTGGCTCCAATGCCTTGGTGCCCGACCATGAAGCCCAGGAGTAGTCCGGAGGGGACACCAAAGACACACTTTGTTGGGTTGAGCTTCCACTGGAATTCTCGCAGATTGGCGAAGGTTTCGGTGAGGTCGGCGATGAGCTTGTCCTCCACTGTGGTCTTGAGGATCACATCGTCTACATAGGCCTCGACGTTCTTCCCGATATGGGACTTCAAACACTTCTGGATCGCCTTCTGGTATGTTGCTCCAACGTTTTTTAGGCCAAAGGTCATGACCTTGTAGCAATAGATGTCGTGAGGCGTTATGAACGTCGTTTTATCTTCGTTGTCGGGGTGCAGGGCTATCTGGTGATACCCTGAGTAGCAGTCAAGGAAACAAAGTAGGACGCTACCAGCCGTGGAGTCCACGACCTGGTCAATACGAGGAGAGGAAACAGATCCTTCGGGTAGTGTTTGTTAAGGTCGGTGTAATTGATACACATCCTTAATCCACCAGTTTTCTTTGGTACAAGAACTGGGTTTGTGAGCCAAACCGGGTATTGACATTCTCTAATAAAACCTGCAGCTAAGAGCTTACAGACTTCTACTTCTATAGCTTGTTTTCTGTCTTTTGCAAATCGCCGGAGCTTTTGCTTGATAGGTCGTGCGGTCTTGCTAACTTTGAGTCTGTGCTCAGCCAGCTCCCTGGGGACTCTAGGCATATCGGATGGACTCCATGCGAAGATGTCAGCATTGTCCCTGAGGAAGCTGGTGAGCGCGAGTTCCTATTTGGGGTCGTGGTCGGCCCCAATGACGACTTCCTTGGATGCGTCGGGCAGGCCGAGGCAAACCTTCTTGACAGCTGCACTCAGGTCCAACGCTGTGGTTGTGCGCTTCTGCTCTGGACCTGTAGAGTTGTTTGGTCGATCTTAGCTGCTTGGGCGACCATGACCGTTGCTGTGGCTTTGATCGCTGAATCCTTGGAGAGCTCGATAGTGGCACTTTCACAATTGTAGGAGACCATGATGTCCCCGAGGACGGAGAGGATCCCGTTTGGCGCCGACATCTTCGTAATGAGGTAGGTGTGATGTGGTATAGCCATGAATTTGGCGAGCATAGATCGACCGAATATGGCGTGGTATGAAGAGCGGAAGTCCGCGACTTCGAACGTCAGGTACTCTGTACGTAAGTTCTCCTCTGTGCCAAAGGTGACCGGAAGGCATACACGACCTATGGGGTACGCAGCCTTTCCGGGCACAACCCCGTAGAAGGGTTCATCACAAGCAATCATCTTGCTGAAGTCGAACTCCATCTTGCGCAGCGTCTCTGTGAAGATGATGTTTAGGCTGCTGCCTCCGTCGATGAGGGTCTTAGGCAACCAGGACCCGTTGACTATGGGCTTAACGACCAGCGGATAGGTTCCGGGGTCGGGGATGTGAACCCAATGATGTTTCCTAGAGAAAGTGGTAATTCAGACCATCGCAGAGGTCGCGGGTTTTCGGTGTTGACGTGCCCGATCTCCCTGGCATTTGATTGAGTCTGTCGGTTGCTTTTGATCGCTTGGCAACCTCCGACGATGAAGTTGATCTCGCGGTTGGCCTTCTGGAATGCGCCATTGGGGTTGCCCCCTTTGGGCGGTGGTGGTGGAGTCTGCTCCTTGCGGTTGTTGTCACGGGGACTGTGGTCGTCCAGGCGACATCGATCATCACGCCAGTCAACTCGTCAGTCGTTGTGACGATCATCATGGTGATCATCACGACGATCGCTTCTGTGGTCATCGCGCCTATCGTTGCGGTCATCGCGATGGTAGTCGTCTCGTCTGTCATCGCGGCGGTAGTCGCGGCGATAATCACGTCGATCCCTATCGTCATTGCGAGGATAGGGCCTGCAGTCACGGTAATCTCGTCGATCAGGTCGACTGTTACGATTGTCGAAGCGTTGGCCACCGTTGCGATCGTTGTTGCCGTTGCTTCTGGTCTTCTTAGAGGTAGATGGGACTCGAAAAGCACGCTTCAACTGCTCGCACTCCCTCATGGTGTGTTTGGCGTCGCGGTGGAACTGGCACTGGTCGTCCATGACCATATTGAAGTCACCTTCGAGGAAGGTGGAAGGTCTTGGTGGATTTGTCACATAGGCTTCGCCAGATCACTTGCGCGACCTGGTGCTTCTGTCATCATGGTCTTCTCCATTGAAGTCATGCATTACCGCATCTTGCGTGTCAACCAGTTTGTCGATGTAGGCCATGAGGTCACCAATGGTTTTTGCATCGGCTTTGTGGATCTTCTCAAACAACTTGATGTTGGTGATTCCATTTTTGTAGCAGGCGATGACGTCGTCGTCTTTGACACCTGCAAGGGTGTTGCTGTTCTCGAAGTAGCGGTTAGTGTACTCACGGAGAGTTTCATCACTTCTCATCCGCAATCTGGCGAGGTGGTGAGTATTGCCGGGACGATTGTAGGTCGCCTGGTAGTTGGTCGTGAAGAGGTGAGACAGAGTTGTCCAGGAGGTGATGCACTCTGCTGGGATATTATCGAGCCACAGGAGTGGTGCCTTGCCCATCACGAGGGGGAAGTATCCCACCATGTGGTCTATGTTGCCTCCAGAGGCACGCGCCGCTATGGTGTACATTTTGAGCCATATACTTGGGTCGGAGCGACCGTCGTACTTCTTGTCGGGGATTGCCCTAGGGGTCCCCTTAAACAACGGGGAAAACCTCACTTAAAGCCCGCAATGAAACCCAAATACGTTAAGCCTAACCATGCAGGCGCCTAACCATGCAGGACACAGCCCACAGGGACTCCGACAGCCCATCGAGGCGGCCCACATAAGGATCCCCTCGAACAGGCTCCGCCTCGTTCGAGGATGCGCGCTCCCTTCGGGCGGGCGTCGCCCGCTCGAGGGGCGGCCACTTCCCTCGAGCGGGCTCCGCCTCGCTCGAGGGTACGCCCCGCCCTCGGCCGGGGTCCGCCACGCTCGAGGGTGCCCCTCACGCGTGCGCCGGCCCCGTACATGGGCATTTAACGCCCCGACGCCGCGGGGACGGCGCCATCATGCGCCCGGGGGCTCGCGCCCGGTGCCGCCGCACCAACTCCCCGGGGAGGAGCCCATCCCCACCCCCGTGGGAAGGGACTGTGCGGTACGACGGGTGTCAGTCCCGTGACACCGCGCGCCTACTACAGTACGGCTAACGCGCCCGACCCTCGAAGGGGGCCGGGCGCACCCTCGATTTCACTTTCCCGTGACCCTACAGGGTTAGGTGGAGGCGCTAGGCCGGTGGATTGCCATCCCGGCCACTGTAACGGCGTGGCCGCCGTACCCGCGCGTGCAGGCGCACGCCGGACCCTGTAGCAACGACTCCAGCCCCGTGAAGCACGTTGGGAAGGAACGCCGTTCTGCCTGCCCCTGTACTCCGTACAAGCTTGCGTCAGCACCGCCCTCGAGCCTATCAGAGGACATCACCGCCATTCGTTGCTCTCCTACCCTCGAACCGCCACTGTTCGGGTACAAGTCAGACCATGATGACCAGATCGCTGCGGGGATCGCCCGGACGGCCGCCCACTCTACACCGTAGCACGTCGCGCTTCTCCACATAGCTAGGTAGCGCGGCGCGCATGTAACCCGCTGCCCCCTTGATCTATAAAAGGGGGGGTGAACCCCCAGCCGCGGGGGGAGACGGGGGGATAGAGAGAAGGACACTTCACACACCACGTACTCACTCTCATTCTCCCACAATATCTTCAGCCACTCCTCCAGGGACTTGGAAGCTACACTTCCTCTCCCGCCTTGCTTGTATTTGCCCCACTACAAGCACCCCCGGTGCTAAGTAATATAGTGCCCCGAGCACGCCCCTGCTGGACGTATGTTGACGGTGAATTTCCGTCAACCTAGAGTACTTGTTATACATTGGTTTCAATTATGATTTGCAACTAACCCACCACTAGGCATACTAATGATATAACAAGTTCACACTTTCATGTCGATTTTGGAGTTCATTGTTTACGCAGGAAATCTACGCTAAAGAGGAGACTTTCGGGATAAGTTCATCAAGCACTTCAAGAGAAGATCATGAAGCCCGTCACAAGTCAAGACACGAAGTGAACAAGACTCCAAACGACCCGAGGACCGAAGCATCAACACGCAAAACTCCGGGGACTTGGATGTTTACCAACGAGATCAACTCGGCCCGAGAGATATTCTCGCATGCTCGGACAGCATGATCTTTCGGTACAGATTCGGAGACTTAAACGGTCTTTAATGGCAAAAGTTTGACTACCAAAGTTGTGGGCCTCGACGATACCTTCGATTTGGACATGTGGAAGGCCCAATTCGGATAAGGGAGCTAGGAGATATAGCCCCCGAAATCCCTGCTGCGCAGTCAGTCCGAAATCAGAACAGATTATCTTCCAAGGCCGATTTGGAGATCTTATCTTCATTTTTAAGGAAAGAAATGAATACCAAAGTTGAATATAATTTCGTGGCACACAACCTGGACACCGAATTTGCATTATTTGGAGTCCAGACGTGGGAGATATGGCCCTGGCAAGGAAGGACTGCGAATCAGGAAAATCCGGCTGATTTTATGGAAACCAAGGTTGCTTCTCTCCCAAGGAGGATTTCGTGAAAGGCAAGGTGGAGCACGCCCAAAGTCACCTCAAGGACATAAATACAACCCCCTAGGCGCCCCAAGGTAGTTACCCATCGAACAAATAATCCTACCGACGCCAATCACCAGAAAACCGCCGCCGCAAGATGAGGGAGAGAGTCAGATGAGCTCGTCGCAAGGATCAACGCCGGCGGAGAGAAGGAAGCAAGAGGAGGACTCCAAGCCGCTAGCCTAGGGGTGTTCCCAAGCTCCATCACCGTCATCTTCATCGACGACGTTCTCCGGAGTCTCCGTCACCCCTATGTGCTTCAATTCGTGTAAGATGATGGGGTAATGTCTCCGTTCATCCCTAGGATTAGATGGATACATGCTATGTGATCGCTACTCGATTTGTGGTTTCAATCTATTGTTTTCATGTTGATGATGCTTTGATGATTAAGGTTAGCTACTTTGCTTTTCGGGCGTATGATATCCGCTACTCCCATAGATTCCATCAACATACCGTGTCCATCATAGGTCTAGTCACGAATACCTTCGCGTAGTGACGATGACGAGAGGAGGGAAAGGGCGAAACCGTGGTCACAACCCCCAGTAGATTGGTTTACCGCTTTCATGTAGTAGATGCATACCATGTTATCCTAGATCCTAGGGAGGGAACGCTTATCTTTCTTACTCACTCTCTTGTGTTCACCCCTTTACCATCTTACATTTGTTTGATCAACTTAACTTAGATTAACTTAGGTTAGATTGTCTTTACTTTTAGATTAATACTCTCTTTCAAAGGTTTTCCATTCAACTAGATTAGTACTTGGTTAACGCTAGTAATCCCCTTGCTCCGCGGATTGACAAGAACCTTGGGAATCCCGTGGTGAAAAAGGTGTAGGTCCGTACGCTTGCGGATCGTAGGTGGATACGAGTTTTATCCGTCAACAAGCCCCTTTTTCCGGCGCCGTTGCGGGGAGCAAGCCGGTTGCTACGTTTAATCTAGTATTAATTTTGTTGATTACTAACACCTAACCCTTATTTTCAAAAAAAAGAAAAAAAAATCTTTTTTGTTTTTCTTTCTACTTTTCTTGTGCCTAGATGGATTTGTTCACCTCACCATTGGAAGACGAAGAGATGTCGCTAAGGGAGCTAGCAATGCCGTCAATGGAAGACATTGAGATGCAAAAATCAGATTTGACGTTTGCTACAACCCACTATGAAGTGAAGCCTGGAATCATCAAGTTAGTGGCGACAAAACCATTTAGAGGATTGGAGGATGACAACCCATATAGACACACTAAGGAATTCACGATGTTATGCAACACGGTGCAACAAAAAGGAGTTCCGGCCGCTTGGTTCAAGTGGAATCTTTTTCCATTCTCTCTCAAAGATGAAGCGCGAAGATGGTACACACTTGCGTCCGTTGAAGCAAAAGGAAATTGGGATGAGCTAGTGAAGAAGTTTCTTTTGAAGTTCTTTCCCATACACAAGGTCCAAGACTTAAGGAGGCAAGTGCTCACTTTCAAGCAAGGAGAGGATGAAGGAATTGATGAAGCATGGGACCGTTTTAATGAACTACTTGAGCGAGGCCCGAACTTGGGATTTTCCGGTGACTTGATGTTGCATACCTTTTATTTTTCACTAACCCCTAACTCGTCTCGTTTTGTAAGCATGTGTGCAGTCGGTGATATAATGGATAAAACAATTAGTGAAGCCGCACAAATCTTACAAAGGATAAGCAATGGACAAAGAACAATACAAGATTGGCAAAGATGTTGTCGAGAGGAGCAAAATGACAAAAGCAAGCCCAAGGTGCTTGCTGAAATTTCGAAAAAGATGAACCGAAGGTCAAGGAAGATGAACCGACCATACAAGAAAGTGAAGATCCACTTCCCAAGGTAAGAGAGGTCATTTCGGATGTTAAAAATGTTGAAACTAACATGAATGTAGGCCGAAGTATGTGGAATGCTAGACCATTGGCGGAGTTCAAGCAATCCGGTTGGGTTCAAGTTGATTTCGCCCCACTAATCAACTACCGAAGGAAGGAGGAACACCGACACGTCGCCAAAGTAATTGAAGATATATTTGATCAAGAGATGAGTGGAGAGTCGATCCAAAAGATGTTTGAAGAAGAAAGAGAAGAAGGAGATGAAGGATGGATCGACCGGTTTGACAACTCAAAGATTTATGATGAAGGAAGAGAAGAGTACAACCGTGATGAGCCTAGTGACTCAAAGGATAAATGGGAGGAGATAGGACTCAAGCTAGATGATAGCTTGTGTGCTATTGAAGCCTACACACTAGCAAATCAAGACATGGAAGTACTCAAGGATGAAGGAAAGAGTGAATCAACAATGAGCGATCTTGACGACATGTGGTACATGGAAGATAAAGAAAGTAACACACAAGTCTTTGAAGATGAGGATCTGGTTGACAAAGAAGACTTCAAAGAAGAGATGAATGCGTACATAGTTGAAGGATTACATGTTCCACATGACGAGTTGAAGAAATTGCAAGATGGTGATGAAGAGGCAACTACACTTGTTGAGATAGATTCGCCTTCAACACCGCTTGATGAACCAAATATCACTCTTGTTGAAAAATCTCTAAGGCCAAGGTACGCGCTGAAATCTCAAGATATTATTGGTATTGATGTTGATAAATTCAAATACTCATGCTCAACCAATAGTATGAATGATAGTTTAATGTCTATGCCTTGTTCCAATAGTGATCATGTTGATAGGCTAGATTTTCTTGAGAATGAAAAAGAGGAAACATTTAAGTTTGATCCAATTAATCTCACACCTAAAGAACCTTTGCCTAATGATGAGCTAAGTGCTATGCATGAAACATATGCTTCTTTTATTTACACCTTGACTTGTTGCTACAATTCACATGTGGTGTTAATTATGGACGCGTATGTTTACAATAAGTTTTGTAAATCTCGATCATGCTTTGCGCTTGGTCAAGCTAATGACCTTAAAGAATCATATGTCGGGAAAGGCCCGATTTTCACTAACCATGTAGACAAGGCTTGAATAATGAAAAAAGAAGTCATGCCTAAAAGAGTTGCAAGATAAATCATCAACCTCTCCGAATCCCGCGATGGATGTTGCTGTCTTCATCAATTTGAGAGCTTGTTCAGAGGTGTACAAATGAAGAAAATGAGATATTCAGAAGCTCCATCAAATTACCATTCCAACGCATCAAGAACCAACAAGTTTGAAGACCCGTGCAAGGAATTATGGAGAAAACATTGAGTGTTGCGCGTTCTGAAATTTCAGGACAGATTTCATCGCCGAAGTAAAACGGACGTAACTCTCTTGTCCGGAGTCCGATTTGGGCAAATAAAGACTCGTTGGAAAGGAAATTTTGTGCACTGTGCAATGGAGTAGAGCTTGAGTATACTCTCTGTTCTGGACATTAAAAAAAATAATAGAGTGAAGGCAGCACCGAAGGATGATAGAGAAGGAGATAACGATGAAATAAAAGGATGCTTTGGGCAAGTCTTCTATAAGTGATCAAGCACAACATGGGAAGTAAATTAAAGCTGCATTGGTACCTTTTCTTCTTGCATGAAGGGCCATGGCTATGCAACGAAAAGAAGGTATGTGAGAAAGTCGAGCTCTATGACTTTAAATGAAGCGCTTTTCGGGAGGCAACCCGTTTCTTTATATTTTTACTACTTTCTTAGAGAAAATAAAAAATGGCACCATCTTATGATGATCAACTTGTGGTTATTAATATAAGTTTAGTTTTATTTTTAGAACCACCATCATGTTCATGATCATATTTGCATGCATTGCATTTTGTTATCAACATGATGTTTCTTTGCGTATACATGTTTTGCACATAGTTGGCTTGGTTGTTTTGTATACTTAATGATGTATGCTTCATTTTCCATGTTAATACTTCATAAGGCATTATGAGTATTTTCCTTTTGTGATCTTGTGTAAACATGGTGTTTAAACATGATTGCGGACTATCATCGTTAAGTTTGATAAACCTAGCTAGCTTTTCATATGTTTTCATGTTACTTTGGTCAGTTTATAAGCTTTGCAATGCGCTTAATTTTTCTTGTGCTATAAGAGTTATTGATTTAGGGATAGACATGGTGTTTTAACCCTAGATATATAAACCTTTATGGCTATGGAGAAATTCGGCAACCTAGTTGTAAACATGGTGTTTAGAACTAGGTGAAAACATTGTCTTGTTTATATGCTTTCCTATCATGTGCATACACACCTTGAACCACGTACACTCATTAGGTTTTTATTTCTCATTAAACTAATTATGCCACAAGTTAAGAATCTTAGGAGACATTGTTGGATTGTTGGCAATTCTATCTACTCCCAACCGTCACCTTGGGGGTAGAATGTGCGTTTAAAATGTTTTACAGGCAAGATAAAGACTCTCACTACAAGGAAATTGAAGGATGGCTAAGAAGTGCTTTGTCTTCTTCTTCCATGACTAGCAAAATGCTAAGCATGGGGGAGACCCTGAATCTTCAACACGGAAGTGCAACATGACACTCTAGAAGATAGAATGATAAAGATCGTTAACATCTCCGGATCAATGCGCAAGAAGCCACCAATCTCATCAAAATTCTGCATGGTCTCGAAGGGAAAACACTGGATATTTTTGGATATTTAGAAGCCCCATGAAGTTATGATTCCAACAAATCAAGAATCAAGACAATCGGAGGTTCCTACAAGCGGTTATGCCCGAATCACCGAGTGCAACACGTCCTGAAATCAGTTTTGGACAGTACGCAGCGCTGAAGTAAAACGGACATAGCTCCCTTGTTTGAACTCCGTTTTCGATGAATGACCACACGTTGGAAAGGTAATTTCATAAACTTTTCAATAGATCTATATTTCGATATATGTTCTGTTCTGGACAGAGGGGGAAATCCATGAAAAAGAGACAGCAAGGAGATGATGAGAACAAGAAAAAGGAGATGGTGATGACAACATTGAAGAGAAGGGTGACCAATGACTCCATTAAGCATACAAGATCAAATTCAGAAGTTTAGGAGCATTAATAAATCAAGACAAAAGCAAAAGCCACATCGATACATGGAGATGCCGGAAGAAGGCAACGAAGGATTACAAAGGATGGTAACATCTCCATGGACCTTCTCTTTTCCAAACACAAATGCTTGTAAGTATGCCTTCAACATCAACTAGGTGCAACCTTTTGTTTTTCTCTTCAAACAATAACATGGCTACTAGGAGGACAACCTAGGTTTCTTTTTACTTTCAATAGATAAGCATGACCATGTGTTCACCTCGATGTTCTATATTGCCTATGCTTACGGAAAGATGATGAAAGTTGCCGCTTTGTTTTACCTACATGAAGTTATACATGTCTTGGCTAATTGCTCTCTATAATATGATCTGAAATTAATTTAAATACCGGCTCTTTTATTTGTGGAGGTGAAATGACTATGCTCTAGACCCACATACATATCTTTGCTTTTTGATTTAAGTTTATGGATAGCCGGATAACTTGTTGTTTTTATGAAAACTTAACTTTTATGCTATCTACATATTTGTGATGCTCTTGCAAAGTTCTACCTACCAAAGCCATATACATATATGTTTTATGATAACAAAACCCGTAGATTGCAAACATATGTTTTGATGAGTTGGATTAGGATTGATTTCTATGGTTCGAGACTAAGAAGTCTGGTCATTCCTTTGTGTAACTTTTTCATGCTAGCCTTTTTGTCCATGCATTGTGGGTTTTCACATCGAAAATTTCACAAACTTCGCTGGGCATCCACCCTAAACCAAAAACATCTTTTTGTGATCACCTCCTTGTCCACAACCCAATTTGAGTATGGAGTAAAATTCTCGATGGAGATTCAAATATTATGCAATATTATGGAATTTATACTTACTTTAGCAGTCATTTCCCCTCTCTTTTATGCTCGAGGACGAGCATTGTTCAAGCATGGGGGAGGAGTCATTCTCTGACACAAATGCTATGTAAGTATTATGTTGCAAAAAGTTTTGAGGAGCAAAAGAAAAAAAAGAAAAAAAATGAAAAATGAAAAAAAATATGATAAGAAGAAAAGAAAAGTAAGAAAAATAGGAAGAATAAAGTGAAAAAAGAAAGAGAGAAAAATGAGAAGGAAATAAAATAAAGAAAAAATAAAGATTCTCCTCGGTTCTTTTTGCTTCATAAGTTCTTGATGACAAATCCATACTCAAATCTTCCAACCATGTGCAATCCGATAACGAGGACTTCACTCGTGCCTCGGGATCATCCATTTGCCACTTGCACATGTCCACTTATCTAAATGTGTGTGTTTCGTCCCTCTCTCTTTCCAACATTTATTTTCCATGGCCTTTTTGACGAGTCTCGGTAATTCCAATAGACCTCTCTCTTAATTTGACAATATTTCGGATGTATGTTTTGCTAGGATTGTTTTTAACCTTCCAAGCTCCACAAAAGCCTTCCACTATCACATATGAGTAGAGTAGGTTGAAAATAATCTAGTATAGGCTTGAGTGACTTGATGAGATGAGTGTTCCATGAGCTTTTGCAAGAGATTTTCACTTATGTTGGATATGCATCTTTTTGAAAATCTTCCATGTGACAAGGTAATGGTTTGAAGTTCACTTAAGTTTGAGAGCATCGTGTTAAATGTGGCTTGTTCTTTATTGTTAGTCTATCTTCCATAATGAAAAAGAAGTCGGTCACAACTTGAACTTTAAAAATAAATTCTTAAGAGAGAGCAATTTGCTTCGTCATAAATGACTAAGTGCAGGGACAACATTGGAAGGCAACATTGATTTCCCTTTTAAGCAAGGATTGCTTACTCGAGGACGAGCAAGGTTTAAGCATGGGGGAGATGTTGACGGTGAATTTCCGTCAACCTAGAGTACTTGTTATACATTGGTTTCAATTATGATTTGCAACTAACCCACCACTAGGCATACTAATGATATAACAAGTTCACACTTGCATGTCGATTTTGGAGTTCATTGTTTACGCAGGAAATCTACGCTAAAGAGGAGACTTTCGGGATAAGTTCATCAAGCACTTCAAGAGAAGATCATGAAGCCCGTCACAAGTCAAGACACGAAGTGAACAAGACTCCAAACGACCCGAGGACCGAAGCATCAACACGCAAAACTCCGGGACTTGGATGTTTACCAACGAGATCAACTCGGCCCGAGAGATATTCTCTGCACTCGGACAGCATGATCTTTCGGTACAGATTCAGAGACTTAAACGGTCTTTAATGGCAAAAGTTTGACTACCAAAGTTGTGGGCCTCGACGATACCTTCGATTTGGACATGTGGAAGGCCCAATTCGGATAAGGGAGCTAGGAGATATAGCCCCCGAAATCCCTGCTGCGCAGTCAGTCCGAAATCAGAACAGATTATCTTCCAAGGCCGATTTGGAGATCTTATCTTCATTTTTAAGGAAAGAAATGAATACCAAAGTTGAATATAATTTCGTGGCACACAACCTGGACACCGAATTTGCATTATTTGGAGTCCAGACGTGGGAGATATGGCCCTGGCAAGGAAGGATCACGAATCAGGAAAATCTGGCTGATTTTATGGAAACCAAGGTTGCTTCTCTCCCAAGGAGGATTTCGTGAAAGGCAAGGTGGAGCACGCCCAAAGTCACCTCAAGGACATAAATACAACCCCCTAGGCGCCCCAAGGTAGTTACCCATCGAACAAATAATCCTACCGACGCCAATCACCAGAAAACCGCCGCCGCAAGATGAGGGAGAGAGTCAGATGAGCTCGTCGCAAGGATCAACGCCGGCGGAGAGAAGGAAGCAAGAGGAGGACTCCAAGCCGCTAGCCTAGGGGTGTTCCCAAGCTCCATCACCGTCATCTTCATCGACGACGTTCTCACGGAGTCTCCGTCACCCCTATGTGCTTCAATTCGTGTAAGATGATGGGGTAATGTCTCCGTTCATCCCTAGGATTAGATGGATACATGCTATGTGATCGCTACTCGATTTGTGGTTTCAATCTATTGTTTTCATGTTGATGATGCTTTGATGATTAAGGTTAGCTACTTTGCTTTTCGGGCGTATGATATCCGCTACTCCCATAGATTCCATCAACATACCGTGTCCATCATAGGTCTAGTCACGAATACCTTCGCGTAGTGACAGTACGAGAGGAGGGAAAGGGCGAAACCGTGGTCACAACCCCCAGTAGATTGGTTTACCGCTTTCATGTAGTAGATGCATACCATGTTATCCTAGATCCTAGGGAGGGAACGCTTATCTTTCTTACTCACTCTCTTGTGTTCACCCCTTTACCATCTTACATTTGTTTGATCAACTTAACTTAGATTAACTTAGGTTAGATTGTCTTTACTTTTAGATTAATACTCTCTTTCAAAGGTTTTCCATTCAACTAGATTAGTACTTGGTTAACGCTAGTAATCCCCTTGCTCCGCGGATTGACAAGAACCTTGGGAATCCCGTGGTGAAAAAGGTGTAGGTCCGTACGCTTGCGGATCGTAGGTGGATACGAGTTTTATCCGTCAACAACGTACCGCCCCCTCGGCCGGAACCAGGATAAACCTCTGTGTCACTTGTTACTTAGCATCGACCATTGAGGGATAGACCACGGCGCTATCTACTGGTTAGTGTCGGGACCATATTCCGCACCGACAGTTGGCGCCCACCGTGGGGCAAGCGAACGCCTAAGGTCATTTCGCCAGCTCCCTCCATGGTGATCCGCACTGAGTACCGTGCTACACGCTACTGCATGGGTAGCTCGGACCCCCTCCCGGCCGGGTTCGAAATCCGTTTCGGGGACCTGAACTTTCAGGCCACGGGGAACGGCTATCTCACGCGCCTCACTAATCGTGAGGAACTCCGCGCGCGGCGCCGGGCCAGTGCCGCTCGGACCCCCCGCCGCACGCACGACACGCGCGAGCGCGCCGCGAGGCACGGATGCGCGGGTCCATCGACGCCACGACGCCGTCGTCGCTCGGGACAACGCTCGCGCCGGGCGCGGCCTCGAGCGGCGGCAGCCGAGCGCGCCGCCACTCGGCCGCGACGCGCCCACCGCCACGACCGCCGCCACCGCCCCGGCGGGACCGCGTGCGGTCTCGGACCGCGCATCCCCATCGGGCCGCGTGGCGCCACGACGGCCTACAACAACAACGTCAACACCACGATGCGCCGGTCCCGCCCGGCCGCCATGTCTTTGTCGCCGGGGATTCCGGCGCCTCAATGGCCGACGAATCGTCCCTAGGCTCCATCGACGCGTTGCCACCCGCCAACCGCCACGGGTATGCGGAGTGGGGACTTCTCCGGCGTGCCGGACCCGGGCGCCGCGTTCGGGCGTTTCCTCGACGCCACGGACTACGGTTTGGTCTGCTCCGACGACTCCCAAGACCGGGAGCTACGACCCCGCGCGGGAGTGTTACGCCGTCATCACCAACGACCCGGCCAACGCCGCCGGTGCGGGAGGCGCCGAGACGGGGAAGTCACGCCTGCCCCAGGGATCGCTACGCGCCTAGCCGCGGGGCCAAGCGCTCCTGTTGGGGCCGACGTCGACGCACAGCTGGCCCAAGCCCGCGAGCTCGAGGCCAAGCTGGCGGAAGAGTACAGAACGGTACGACTGCTCCGCGCCTCAATGGCAGGGGAGGCCTCCGCGCGCGGCGAACGCGCGCGGGAACTGGGCCGACAGGTCCGTGACCGCATCAACACCGTCCCCAACGTCGACAACGCGGACGCGCCCCCGCGGGCGAGCCAAAAGCTCATCGCTGCCGCGACGTTGTTGCGCGCCATGCCGGCACCCTCGACCCCGAGGCTCGAGACATGCACCGTGAGGTGCAGACTCTCATCGAGCAAGCGGCCGTCCAACAGGCCGAGAGCTCGGCCTCACGCATCCGCCAACAAGGGGACGCGCGGGGCGATGAAGCGGCACCGGGAGGCGAACCCTCGGTGCACGCGGGGCGACCCACCGAGCAAGGGCGCACGCCGGCCAAGGAACGACTCCTCGACGCGCGCAGGGCGCTGGATGGCGACGCCCGCAACGTTATCAACGCCAGGCGCACAAGCAGGGGCGGACGCACGAGCAGGCAAGGGGCTACCACCCTCGAAGGGGTGGGCGCTACGACAGCGGTGAGGATCGCTCCCCGACGCCGGAGCCCCCCGGCACCCGTGTGTTCGGCGGGAGATCCGCGCGGCGGCGTTCCCCCAACGCTTCCGCCAACCCTCGACGATCGTCAAGTACAACGGGGAGACGGACCCCCGTGTCTGGCTCAACGACTACCGCTTGGCTTGCCAGCTGGGCGGGGCCACCAGCGATGAGGTCATCATCCGCAACTTGCCCCTGCACCTTGGCGACGCGGCCCGGACGTGGCTCGAGCACTTGCCCGCCAGCCAGATCCATAACTGGGACGATCTAGTCCACACGTTCGTGGGCAACTTCCAGGGCACATACGTGCGCCCTGGAAACTCATGGGACCTGCGCTCCTGCACGCAGAAGCCCGGCGAGTCGTTGCGGGACTTCATACGGCGCTTCTCCAAGCGCTGCACGGAGCTCCCCAGCGTGGCACAGTCCGAGATCGTGCACGCGTTCCTCGAGGGCACCACGTGCCGGGACCTCGTGCGTGAGCTAGGACGCAGCCCGCCTGCGGACTCCAACGAGCTGTTCGACATCGCCACCAGCTTCGCCTCCGGAGAGGAGGCCGTGGGGGCAATCTTCGACGGCAAGAAGGGCAAGCGCTCCGAGGACATGCCCGCGGAGGGCAGCGGGTCCAAGGAGCCGCACCGCAACGACAAGCGGGGCAAGAAGGGGAAGAAGCCGCGCCGCGAGGCGCGCGAGCAGGGGCGCAACGGCGGCAACGCTGAGGCCCTCGCTGTTGACCCGGCTCGACGGGGCCCTCGACCGGCTCCTCGAGGCCCGGGAGTGTTCGACGACATGCTGAAGAAGCCATGTCCCTACCACAAGACTCCCGTGAACCACACTCTTGAGCGAGGCGATATGCTCAAGAAGTTCTATGGCCGTGCCGCCGCGAAGGAGGCGAGAGGCCAAGAAAGACGGAGGCGATGGCGACGCGGGTGGCTTCTCTGCTGTCGAAAATGTGTTCCTCATCTTTGGGGGACCTACCGTCGACACGTCAACTCGGCAGCGCAAGAAGGAGCGGCACGAAGTCCTCGCCGCAGAGAGGGCGCCTCCGGCCTTTCTCAATTGGTCGGAGGACGTCATCACCTTTAGCCGGGATGACCACCCAAACCGCATCCCCAACCCGGCCAAGATGCCGCCGGTGGTCGATCCCATCATTGGGAACGCCCGGTTTTCGAATGTCCTTATGGACGGAGGCAGTAGCCTCAACATCCTCTTCGCGCATACATTGCGCCTGATGGGGATCGGGTTGGATCAGCTGCGGCCCAGCACGAAGCCGTTCCACGGCATCGCGCCCGGCAAGCAGGTGCAACCCATCGGGCAGATCGACCTGCCGGTCTGGTTTGGCACCCCAAGAACTTCCGCAAGGAAACCCTCACCTTCGAGGTGGTGGGGTTCAAAGGGGCCTACCATGCTATACTTGGGTGACCCTGCTACACCAAATTCATGGCGGTCCCCAACTATACCTACCTGAAGATGAAGATGCCCGGGCCAAACGGCATCATCACCGTCGGGTCGTCCATCGAGCACGCATTCGACTGCGACGTCGAGTGCGTGGAACACGCAGAGGCTCTGGCGCTGGATGAAGCGCTGGTGAACACGCTGGAGAAGATGGTCAACGATGACCTCAACTCCGCCGCCAAGCACGTCGGCACCTTCGAGGCCGCGGAGCAGACCAAAGGGGTCCCCCTCGACCCGTCAGCCCCTGAGGGCAAGGCGTTGAGGGTCAGCTCCACCCTCGACCCCAAATAGGAAGCAGTGCTCGTCGACTTCCTCCGCGCCAACGCCGACATCTTCGCGTGGAGCCCCTCGGACATGCCAGGCATCCCGAGGGAAGTCGCCGAGCACTCCCTTGACATCCTCGCCAAACGCCCGCGCCGTGCGGCGGCGGGCCGCGCCGCTTCGACGAGGAGCGGCGACGGGCAATCGGAGCGGAGCTGCGGAAGCTTCTCGAGGCCGGATTCATCAAGGAAGTATTCCACCCTACGTGGCTAGCTAATCCCGTGCTTGTAAAGAAGAAGAATGGGAAGTGGCGGATGTGTGTAGACTACACTAGTCTTAATAAAGCATGTCCTAAAGTTCCTTTTCCTTTGCCACGCATAGATCAAATCGTTGATTCAACAAACCGGGTGCGAATTGCTCGTTTCCTTGATGCTTACTCCGGTACCACCAAATAAAAATGAAGGAGTCCGACCGGCTCGCGACTTCATTCATCACACCGTTCGGGAGGTTCTCGCTACGTCACGATGCCATTTGGCCTCGAAACGCGGGTGCAACATATCGGCGTTGCATGCAACACGTTTTTGGGGACCACATCGGACGGAGGGTCGAAGCCTACGTGGACGACATCGTCGTAAAGACCGGAAGGCGGACGACCCGGTTGGCGACCTTGGCGTCGCGTTCGGTGCCTACGGGCCAATGGGGTCAAGTTAAACCCCGAAAAATGTGTCTTTGGAGTGCCGCGAGGCATGCTTCGGGGTACATTGTCTCCCGGCGGGGAATCGAGGCCAACCCCCGAAAAGGTCACGGCCCTCGAACGAATGGGTCCGATCCGGACCTCAAAGGGGTGCGAAGGTGTTGGGGTGCCTTGCCGCCTTGAGCCGCTTCATCTCGCGGCTCGGTGAGAAGGGCCTACCCCTCTCTACCGCCCGCTTAAGAAGCACGAGCGTTTCTCTTGGACCGCCGAGGCCCGGGACGCGCTCGACAAGCCGGGCGTCTCCCGACGCACGCCCCGATCCTCACGCCGCCGCAAGACGGCGAACCCCTGCAGCTCTACGTGGCCGCAACCACCCAGGTGGTCAGCGCCGTGATCGTCATGGAGCGCACGGAGGAAGGGCATGTCTTGCCTGTGCAGCGGCCAGTGTACTACATCAGCGAGGTCCTGTCGGACACGAAGACGCGCTACCCCCAGGTCCAGAAGCTGCTGTACGCGGTAGTCCTTGCGCGGCGCAAGCTCCGCCACTACTTCGAGGCCCACCCGGTCACGGTGGTCTCCTCCTTTCCGCTAGGAGAGATCATCCGCAACCCTGACGCCGCAGGCAGGATTGCCAAGTGGTCCGTGGAGCTGATGGGCGAGACGCTCGCCTACGCCCCGCGCAAGGCCATCAAATCGCAAATCCTGGCGGATTTCGTCGCTGAATGGACGGACACGCAGGCCGCCGCCCCCACAAATCCAAGCAGAGTGCTGGACTCTGTTCTTCGACGGCTCAGTGATGAAAACGGGAGCGGGCGCGGGCCTGCTCTTCGTGTCGCCCCTCGGGGAGCACATGCGCTACGCAAAGGCGCCCTCCACTTCCCCGCGTCCAACAATATGGCCGAATACGAGGCCCTTCTCTGCGGCCTCAAAATCGCCATTGAGTTGGGCGTTAAGCGCCTCGACGTGCGGGGGGACTCGCAGCTCGTGATCGACCAGGTCATGAAGAACGCGAGCTGCCACGACGACAAGATGGAGGCCTACTGCAAAGCCGTGCGGGCCCTCGAAGACAAGTTCTACGGCATTGAGCTCAATCATGTACCCCGCCGGTACAACGAAGAAGCAGACGAGCTGGCGAAGATCGCGTCCGGGCGGATCACTGTCCCCCCGAACGTTTTTGCACGCGACATCACGCAACCCTCGGTCGTTTTCGAGCCCTACCCCTCGAGTCACGACGGACCCTCGGGGGCTCCCTCGAATCCAACGGGTGCGGAACCCATGGACGAGGACCCCTCGAACGAGGCGTACGTACTCTCCCTCCTCGAGGGGTACGGCTCCCACGAGGCCGATACGATGGACATCGAGCCGACACCTGTCCAAGTGGATTGGCGGGAAAAATACATCGCCTGGATCGCTCGAGGGGAACTCCCCGCGACCGGCCGCGCCCGAGCGCATCGCCAGGATGGCCAAATCTTTCACCCTCGTCGATGGCGAGCTGTACAAGCGCGCCGCCTCTGGCATCCTACAGCGGTGTGTGCCCATTCCCGAGGGGCGCGAGCTCCTACGGGACATCCACGCGGGGATCTGTGGCCACCACGCCGCACCCGCACCCTCGTCGGCAACGCGTTCCGCCAAGGCTTTTATCGGCCCACCGCGGTCGCGGACGCCGCCGAAATCGTACGCACCGCGAAGGGTGCCGCTTCTATGCCCGCAAATCCAACTTGCCCGCTCACGCCTTGCAAACAATCCCCGTAACATGACCGTTCGCCGTATGGGGGCTGGATATCGTCGGGCCCTTACGAAAGGCGCCCGGGGGCTTCACCCACCTACTGGTCGCAATTGACAAGTTCTCCAAGTGGGTGGAGGTGCGCCCCATCACGAATTTAAGGGCTGAGCAGGCGGTCACGTTCGTCACCGACATCGTCTACCGCTTTGGAGTGCCAAACTCCATCATCACAGACAATGGGTCCCAGTTCACGGGCCGGAAGTTCTTGGAGTTCTGTGACAAGTTTCACATCCGCGTGGATTGGGCGGCTGTGGCACACCCACAGACCAACGGCCAAGTGGAGCGTGCCAACGGCATAATCCTACAGGGCCTCAAGCCCAGAATTTTCGACCAGCTCAACAAATCTGGGCGAAAATGGCTCCAAGAACTACCAGCAGTGTGGAGCCTAAGGACCACCCCAAGCAGAGCCACCGGGTTCACCCCGTTTTTCCTAGTCCATGGCGCGGAGGCCGTCCTCCCCACGGACTTGGAATACGGATCGCCCAGGGTTCGAGGCTACGACGAGGATGCTAACCAGCGAGCCCGCGAGGACTCACTGGACCAACTGGACGAGGCACGCCTCGTAGCCTTGATGCATTCCGCGAGGTATCAACGCCCCTACGACGTTACCAGCACGCAGGATACGACGAAGGGATTTCGGCCGAAGGGGATGCGGTCCTAAGGCCGCGCCAAGATAACCGAGGGCGCCACAAGCTATCGCCCCCATGGGAGGGACCCTACGTCGTGGTGAAGGTACTCAAGCCGGGCACATACAAGCTGGCCAACGAGGACGGTGAAGAGCTCACCAACGCTTGGAACATCCAACAACTACGTCGCTTCTACCCTTAGCTAGGATTTTCCAAGTATTTCTGTTGTAAAAATCACATCGCCAACGCCCCAGTTGGCAACGACTATGTAAATACTTCAAGACTGAATGTAAAGGATAACTCGGCTTTCCCCTGAAACCCAAGTTACCCTCGGGGGCTACTGCGGGGGGGCACCCCCCCAAAACGGCCCCATTTTTTGCGCAAAATTAAAAATAGCTCAGACGCGCTAAGTTTGTTTTCTACTTCAACTATGAGCAATGATTTGAACAGGGCGCGGGCGGCCCCGCGGGAGGAGCGTGCGAGCCAGAGATAGCCTACGCCGCGTGGATATGGCCCTTCTCTCTCGCCTCCAACCCAGCGGACCCCCAGCGAAAATCGAACTTCCCTAAGTAAAATCTACTCAGGAAGAAGGAGAAACAAAAAGCGTGATAAATAAATAACTTCATTTACAGCAGATGTTTATGGAACGACTTGTTTATTTACAAAGGCCACGAGGCCAGAATACTGATACACATCAAAAAATGGGCCTAGCGCCCAAACTGCTTTCAGGCGGGAGGAGCAGCAGCATCCGCGGCGTCCGAAAGAGGAACTCCTCGAAGGCCTCGGCAAGCGACCCGCGGCGTCGGCGGCCGAGCGCATCCACACGCTCCATGGCCACCTCGTCCTCGGCGCCCTCGGGAACGACGTAGCCCTCGCCGCCGCCTCGAAGTTAACCTCGTAGTGGGATCGCACCACCCCGAGGGCCTTCTGGACGCCCACCGCAACGCCCGCGCATCCGCTCGGTGACATGGCCACCAAGGGCACGCAGACGGCTGGCCAAGGAGCTTCCGGCCTGGGCCTCGCCCTCCTCGACGACGCGGCAGGTCTCGAGGGCCGCATCGCGCAGCTCCCGCAGCTCCTGCTCGGAGGAGTTGTAGGAAGCCTGCTGTAACATCCTGGAATTTTTCCCGGAATGTTAGCAATGCGAAAATGTGGATTTCAAAATTTCGATTTGAAATTGAGTGCATAATTAATATGTAAGGCTGTCTTCATTGAACCTTCCCTGAATTCCTAGATTTATTTTGAGCAAAATCATAAATATTAGGGATTATAAAATGCTAGTGTGAGAACCTTAGAGTTTGATGGGATTTATTTTGCATCTTAATTGTGTGGGATTCAAATTTGAATTCTAATTCAAATTCGAATCCTAGTTTAAATAGGAGCTAAGGCTTGAGAAATTAGGAAAGGAGCCTGTGCACCTTGGGCCGCATCTCAGCTTGCTAAGTTCCCTCCAGCACCCCGAAACCCTCCTCTGGTTCGCACAAACCGCCAGCCCACCAGCCCCTTTCAGCCCACCAAAGCCGCCGGCCCACCTTCCACTCATTGTTTCACTTACGTGTGGGACCCGCCGGTCAGCCACCAACCTTATCTCCTTTCTCCTTTCCCTGTCTATCCCGAGCACGAGCCGCGCGGGGGGGGGGGGCGCCGCGCCGCCCCCATGGCCGCCGCCCCTCCCTGCCGCTCTGGCGCTCCGGATGGAGGCCGCGTGCCCCTGAACGGAATCCTCACCACCCATTCGCGCCCTCCAAACCCTAGCAGCCGCCCTTTAAAGCCGCCCCCAACCGGCCTCCCTGTAGCTGCGCCGCCGCCCCATGGGAGTCCAGCCCTGTCCGCCGGCCTTCCCCAAAATCCGCCGCCGCCCCCTGTCTAGTGGCCATTGGGGTCTTTCCTTCGTGCTGCGCCGCTGTTGACGGTGTATTTTGGTACACCTAGCATGTTCATTACACTTTGGTTTGGATTTGATTATTGAACTAACCCGCCACTAGGCACACTAATCATATAACAAGTTCATCTTTGTGCATGCATTTGGAAGTGTTGTGTTTATGTAGGAAAACATGGACATAAAGGATGGATTCGTAATAAGTTCAAAGGAGCATTCATGGAGTCTTGTTCGTGTTCATGAGCTCGCTGAAATTACTTCCAATGGTGGTGAGGACCGAAGTGCTACGAGGAACACCCCCGGGGATTGAAGCGTAAAAGATCAAACTTCATGCAAAGAGAGCCTCCATCTTGATCGCGAGGATAACAGCGTCAAAATCATCCAAGTGGAAGGGGCAAAGTAGATAAGTGCACGAGGACCCACGGAGCAAAAAGGGCGACCGAACCGGCCGAAACCGGGCTCGGGCCGGCCGGCCCGGTCGGATCGGCCCGGCCCACTTCGGCACCGGTTCGGTCCCGTCTTCCTTGCCCTCGAAGGATCTTCGACCCTAAAACCCCCGACGCGCCGCCAACACAGAAGAGAGGAGTTATTCGCACCAGGAGGCCATCTACAAGCTAGAGAGAGAGGAGGAGGATCTCCGGCTGGAGATCAACCACCTCGAAGGAAGCACCCTCTTGTGGAGAAGGAGGAAGACACCGGCGGAAGGGAAACCATGATCAACGGTGCCATGATCAGCACCTTGATGGGGTAATCTTCTCATTCGTCCATGGGTTGTAATCGATCGTGAGATGTAATCGCACTTTGTCGGATTATCCGTCTATCATCTTGTGTTGAATATACTTTAATGCTTAAAGGTTAGCTACCATGCCGTAAAGGGAGTAAGGCCTCAATGCTTCCTTGGATCCATTCAATACGCCGTGGCCATCAAAGGTCTAGTCATGATTACCTTCGCGTAGTGACGACGAGAGGAGGGAAAGGGCGAAGCCGTGGTCACAACCCCGATAGATTAGATTGGTTTTTCATGTCTTTAAGCGATTGCATGCTCTAGTATCGTAGACCCGTGGGCGAGTGTCTTCTCTCTTGATCGTTTATCATTCTCTCTAGTGTAGTTTAGTGTTTTTCTAGTATAATAGTAGTTAGGGTTTTAGTAGCTAGTGTGTCGTTGTTGATCGAACTCTTGTAATCCCCTTGCTCCGCGGATTGACAAGAACCTTGGGAATCCCGTGGTGAAAAAGGTGTGGGGTCCGTACGCTTGCGGATCGTAGAGGGATACGTCTTTTATCCGTCAACAAGCCCCTTTTTCTGGCGCCGTTGCCGGGGAGCAAGTTAGTTTACATCGTTTGATTTGCATCTAACTTGGTTTTATATTTTAGTTTATCTTTTATTTGCTATATCTAACATATATTTTCCAGAAAAACACTTGTTTCTTTTTTGTTTTTGTTTTTATCTTATTGTCTAGATGGAGTTCGTTAATCAACCCGTGGAAGAACCGGAGAAATCATTAAGGGATTACGCTAGCCCTCGATGTGAAGACATAAAGGTACAAGAGTCGGATTCGAAGCTCGAAGCGACCAAGTATGAAATTAAATCCAAGATCATGAAGATGGTGGCGGAAAACCCATTTGAAGGGATGGTTACGGAGAACCCATATAGACACATAAGGGATTTCACGACAATATGCAACACGGTGCGTCAAGAAGGAGTTCCCGATGAATGGTTCAAATGGAATCTCTTTCCCTACTCACTTGCCTCGCAAAGCAAAGACATGGTATTCGGTTGCGTCCTTTGAAGTTGAAGGCAATTGGAACAAGTTGACAAAGAAGTTTTGCGAGAAGTTCTTTCCAATGAGCAAGGTTCAACATCTAAGGAGGCAAGTGATCAATTTTATGCAAGGAGAAGAGGAAGGGATAGACCAAGCCTGGGATAGGTTTAATGAATTAATCGAACAAGGACCAAAACTCGGCTTCACCGGTGACGTGCTCTTGCATACATTTTTCTTTTCCCTAACCCCTAGTTGCATGCGACACGTCGAAATGTGTGCAGGTGGGGATCTCATGGAGAAAACACTCACGGAAGCCGCCCAACTTCTACAAAAAGTTAGTAAAGCGGCTGCCATGCGAAGAGATTGGGAAACAAGACTTGCGGAAGAGCCGAATTCAATTCAAGGAAGAAAAAGCTTGCTGAATTTTCTAAAGAGGCAACCCCGGAAGTCACAAAAGAGGAGCCAATCATGGAGAAGCTTGAACAAGAACACATCAAGTCAAGAACTACACCAAACGTCGACTTCGCCGCACCAAATGAGGCGAACAAGAGAAGCATGTCAAGCGCGAAGCCACTAAGGGAGTTCGAGCCAATGGATTGGGTTCCTATTGATTACGGAGAAGTATTCGACAAGAGAAGACCGTTCCCTAATCAAAAGGGAATGGCAAGAGCATTGGAAGTGGATTTCCCACCGGAGAGGAAAGCCGAAAATTCATACGACCTCGAAACCACCGGTGAGATTTTTGAAAAGCTCTTTGGAGATGATGTGGTGGATCCGGAACATATTGCCGAGGTGAAGAGGATCATGGGGATCAAGCCCGAAGCATCACCGTACGCTCGCCTTGCTGAAATTTATTCGATCGGATCCGAAGAAGAAGAGAAGATGACGCCGCACTTGAGTTGCGAGATCAACGGAGTTCAATGCAAAGCTTTATGTGACATCGGAGCCCAAGTAAGTGTTCTATCTTCTAAAATTTACGATAAAGTTCAATACCACAACCTAGACTTAGCTCCAACATCAACGAAATTAATTATGGGAGATGGTAGAACTATCAAACCTCTAGGTATTGCTTGCAACATGAAAGTAAAAATCTCTAGAAACTACATACCAACCGATTTCTTTGTTATTGATGCTTACCATAGTAATTCTGATCATATAATCTTAGGTAGGCCTTTTCTTAAGTTGGTTGATGCCGTGTTAGATGCCGGAGAAGGCAAAGTAACAATGAACCTTAATGGAACAAAGTACACATATAACTTTCTTCGTGCTTCTAAACACCTTACTCCTTTTCCTCCCGAAGATGAAGAAATAGAAGAGATAGATAGTCTTTGTTTTGTTGAAACCCTTAGAGACCCGCTGCAAAGAGCGATGGAAAATCAAATTAGTAATCAACAAGATGAAGAACTAGAGGAAGCGACAAAAGGCTTAGAGCCGTATGATGGTAGCGTGGAGGAAGAGAAGTTTGAAGACATAGGAGAAATCAAACCCGAGGAGCCACAAGTGCCCGAAGTAGACCTTAAACCTTTGCCCAAGGGATTAAAATATGAATTTTTGGGTCCAGACAAAACCTATCCAGTCATTGTGAGCGACGAGTTGAGCCCCGAAGAAAATGAAGCGTTGCTGATTTTATTGAAAAAACATAGGAAGGTGATTGGATATTCAATCAATGATCTCAAAGGTATTAGCCCAGCCTTTTGCACTCATCGTATACCAATGGAAGACCAATGTAAGCCTGTAGTGGACCATCAGAGGAGGCTAACCCATGCCATGCGAGAGGTAGTAAAGAAAGAGGTTATCAAGTTACTTGATGCCGGAATCATCTACCCGGTTCCACATAGCGAATGGGTGAGCCCGGTACATTGTGTACCGAAGAAAGGAGGTTTGACCGTGGTGAAGAATGAGAAGAACGAATTGATACCGCAAAGAACCGTGACCGGGTGGCGGATGTGTATTGATTACCGTAAGCTTAACAAAGCGACGAAGAAAGATCACTTCCCCCTACCGTTCATAGACGAGATGCTCGAGAGGTTAGCAAACCACGCTTATTTTTGCTTTCTCGATGGATACTCGGGGTTCATGCAAATTCCTATTCACCCGGAAGATCAACATAAGACAACGTTTACGTGTCCTTACGGAATGTTTGCATATAGGAGGATGCCCTTCGGCCTATGCAATGCTCCGGCCTCTTTTCAACGTTGCATGATGGCCGTGTTTTCGGAATTCATCGAAGAAATTGTTGAAGTGTTTATGGATGATTTTTCCGTTTACGGGAAGACGTTCATGGATTGCTTAGCAAACTTAGAAAAGGTCCTTACAAGGTGTGCGGAGGTAGATTTGGTTTTAAATTGGGAAAAGTGCCACTTCATGGTTAAGCAAGGCATAGTGCTCGGACATGTTATATCCGAGAGAGGAATTGAAGTGGACAAGGCTAAGGTAGAGACGGTTGAGCAACTCCCACCTCCTACGGATATTAAGTCCTTAAGGAGCTTTCTAGGCCATGCCGGATTCTATAGAAGATTTATAAAGGACTTCTCGAAGATCACTAAGCCTTTAACACACCTTCTTCAAAAGGATGTGGCTTTCGACTTTGATGAGAAGTGTCTAGCGGCATTCCGGACCTTGAAAAATGCGTTGGTGAGTGCTCCCATCATCCAACCTCCGGATTGGAGCCAACCTTTCGAGATCATGTGTGACGCAAGTGACTACGCCGTAGGTGCGGTCTTGGGACAAAGAAAGGAAGGCCGAGTTCACGCCGTTTACTACGCTAGCAAAACTCTTAGTGGGGCACAATTAAATTACGCTACTACGGAAAAAGAATTGCTAGCGGTGGTATTCGCTTTCGAAAAATTCAGATCTTACATCGTGAACTCGAAGGTCATTGTTTACACCGATCACGCAGCTATAAAGTATCTCTTGGCTAAGAAGGAAGCTAAACCACGTTTGATTCGTTGGATCCTTCTTCTCCAAGAGTTCGATGTTGAAATTCGTGATAAAAAGGGGGTGGAAAATGTTGTGGCCGATCATTTGTCTAGGATGAATCGTGGGCAAGATGATAAAGAGCCCATAGAAGATAAGATGAGAGATGACCACCTCTATAGAGTGCTTGATAAAGATACTTGGATGATCGACATCATTCGAGCAATTCGAAAGATGCCCCTCGATCATCTAGACAAAAACACTCAAAGGAAGATAATCTCGGAAAGTAAGAAATATTTTTGGGATGCACCATACCTCTTCAAGCTTGGCAATGATGGAGTAATGAGAAGATGTGTGCCAAGAGAAGAGAGGCTTGAGATTCTAAGGAAGTGCCACTCGGCGGAGTACGGCGGGCATTATAGCCATTTTCGAACCGAAGCCAAGGTATGGTCGAGCGGATTCTATTGGCCGGAGATGCATGAAGATACTAAAAGATATGTTGCGTCATGCCCCGAATGCCAAAGAACCGGAAACATCTCTCAAAGAAATTCTATGCCTTTGAAATACAACTTGCAAATCGACATATTCGATGTATGGGGCATAGACTTCATGGGGCCTTTTAAAAACTCATTTGGATTCGAGTATATACTTGTTATGGTCGATTATGTATCCAAGTGGGTAGAGGCTATACCATGTCGTAAAGCTTCCACGGAGGAGTCCATCACTATGATCAAGAACGTGATTTTTCCCCGTTTCGGTACACCGAGAATCTTGATAAGTGATGGAGGGACTCATTTCACCGGAAGAACTTCAAAAAGTGCTTGTCCAAGTTGGGAATTGAGCATAGGGTCTCCACGGCCTATCACCCACAAACCAACGGACAAGCGGAGACGTCAAATAGGCAGTTAAAAAGCATACTTAACAAAACCATAGAGAAGGGAGGCAAGGATTGGTCAAAGAAATTAGACGGAGCTTTATGGGCTTATCGAACGGCGTTTAAAACACCGATAGGTATGACCCCTTATCAATTCGTCTATGGAAAAGCTTGCCACCTTCCGATTGAGTTAGAACATAAAGCCTATTGGGCGATTAAAGAGATGAACCTTGATCTCGATGCCGCGGTGGTGAAACGGAGAATTCAAATAAGCGAGCTAGAGGAGTTGAGGTTGAAAGCTTATGAAAACGCAAGCATATACAAGGAGAGAATCAAAAGGTGGTATGATAAAAGATTGAAGAAAAAAGAATTTAAAGAAGGAGATAAGGTCCTCCTCTACAATTCGAGGTTTAAAACCTTCGGAAAGGGGAAATTGCAAAGCAAGTGGGACGGACCTTATGTTGTGCATTCGGTGTTCTCCAACGGAGCGGTAACCATTATGGATATAAACGGCGACCAATTTGTGGTGAATGGACAGCGGCTTAAGGTTTACTACGAACCCGACGTCGTGCCCATTCATCATGTTGACGTCTTTACCATGGAGGAAGAGCCCGAACGTCCCGCCTAGGACGAAAAACAAGGCACCAACTTCTGTAAATAATTTTTCTTTTAGCTTTCTGGAGTTTTTCGCGAAGATTAACTGGGCCAACTTTTTCCCATGGGCTGAGGACGAAAAAAATAGGGCGGTGTGCAAAAAACCGGACCGGCCCGGCCCCCGAGGCAGGGTGGGCCGGCCGGCCCAGTCGGATCGGCCCAGGGGTGGCCCGACGCCCGACGTTCCCGAATTTCGCCCGAATTGCTCCTTTTTGACTTCCTTGTTTGGTGGGAAAATTTTAAGGGAAGTGTAAAAAAGGAAAATAAGGTTCCCAGGGCTTTTCTCTCAGGACTATATATTTGGCCGAATTGGGAGCTCGAGAATCAAACCTTTCAAGCAATGTGTTGCACCCTTGTAGCAGCCATTGAGCCTCCAAAAAGCTTAGAGTTGAAGGTAGAAGCCAAGAAGCCATCGATGGAGGAGGCGATGCGATGCGAGGTCAAGCTACCCGTCAAGAGGACCGCACGTATCCATTGCGGAGGACGTGTCCCGACCGGAGCTCTTGCATCTCGCAACCCCGTCAAAGGAGAGAAGGTCCCTACACCCGTTCGAAGGTCGGCACGCCTCCAAGGCATCAAGCGCAAAGATTACAAGGAGGGGTCGCCGGAGCCTAAGGATTATGGGGATAGCGACTACTCCGACGATCGTAGCCCGAGCTCGTGGGCGGCTGCCGGTAGAGACGATGACGATTGGGGCGAGCAGCCCTATGAAAGGACTCCCGAAGGCCCCAATGGCGACGGCAACGGCGGTGGCGAAGGCGACAACAATGGAGGTGGCGACGACGGTGGTGACAATGGTGGAGATTATGGCGACGATGACCCCTTCGGATTACATCCGGTGTCTTTGTCGAGTTTGCCGTCAATCCATCGCAGCTCTCTACGCGTCGGCCGACGAATGTCTTCAAACCATGGAAGCGATGAAGCAACGTATGGAGGACTTGGAGCGCGTAGTTGAAGATGACTACAAGTTCCTTAACCGTAACGTGCGCAAACTTTTCGGCATGGTTGGAAACATGAGAGGCAAGTGGTGCAAAGCTTGCTCGAAGTACCATTAGATCTAGTTTTCCCCTTTGGTTTTTGTAAGATACGACGAGGACGTCGTATGTTTTAAGTGTGGGGGAGAGCTAGCTCGCTAGCCTTAGCTTTTGAACTTCTGTTTTAAAATTTTCTGCAAGTGTCTTAAATTAGTGTTGAGTCAAGAAAACCAAATAAAAAGAGTCTTTATATACATCTTTGTGTTTTATGTATTGTTTATCTTTATTTACTTGTTTGTTTAATCTTCGATTCTTGATATATGAGCACAAGTATGTGGTTTGAAAATCGTTTACCGTGGTGCTTAGTGGAATCGCTACTACTTAAAGTACCCATACCGCACTTCGATCTTGAGCTTCACATGCTAGTTGTGCTATTTTCGATGCTAAAAATTGGAGGATTTCAGTTCTGAAAATTATATTAAAACCCTTGTAATAAAGGTTAGCAAAACCTCTTTTTCCAAGATGAGAGTAAGAAAAAATTCCTATCCAAAGCCAAGTTTATTTTTTTCGCTCCACCATAAGTGTGATTAGCACGATGAGTTAGGCTAGGACCCTTCTCTCTTGGTGAGTTTTAATTTCGAGCAATGATCATGTCCTTGTGCTTATCTTTTGTTGCTAGCCTCGTCATATATTCGAGTTCATGACTTTCGCAACGAAAGTCATGTATATCACTGGATTCCATACCCAACCCTATACATCTCTTTTGTACATCGTATTCCTTGAACACAACCTATTTTCAAAGTTTCGTCTCGTCTCTAGCATGATTTATTTAAAAAATTCAGATTGTATGCATGCGAGAAAAGGGAGAATTGAAAGCTTTGAAAAGTTGTCAAGAGAGAGAAAAATAAAGAGAAAAAGTATGTGTATGGAAAAGAAAGAAAAAAAATCATATGTGAATGAAAGAAGAAAAGAAAAAGAGAGAAAGATGAGTTAGCAATGAAGATATGAGAGGGATGGATCAAGTGAAAGAAAAGAAAAATAATAAAGTGTAAGGAAGGATGTCACGTTGATTGTGAGACGAAACTTTTACTCTATTTCCAACCATGTGCAATCCGACAACGAGGACATCATTGGTGCCTTGAAGTCACAATTTTCTTTTGCCCTTGCACATGTCCACCATTCTAAATCTTCTCATCCTTGATATCCCTACATATGGTTAATTCTCATGATCATTGGCTTTGAAAGGTAAACAACCATTAGAGGAAGTTCTTAGTTTGACAATACTTGTGTTGATTACGCTAGCCCTACCTATAGTCCCACTTTTACATGATATATGAGAGATTAATGGGAGGTGAGAGTTTTATAAAATTTGGTTAGGATAGACACTTCATGAGTGACTTGAGAGAGCTTGGAGAAAGGTTTTTGTCTAATACTTGTTGCAGGAATTTTTGTTTTGAAAACCATAAAAACCCTCCGATGGAAGCAAAGAAGTAAGTATGGCTGAAATTGAAAGCTTCGAGTGAAGAGTTTGAGTTGTGGGGTAAATCTTGACGTGGTAAAAATTCTAAACGCCCATGTTTATGTTTGATTATCATTACTTTGTGTTTATGTATTAAAGATGAAGGGATTGACTAACTAGTGAAGAAGGATTAATGATACACGATTACGCACCTTGGACGAAGTTCTTTTACGAGTACTTGCTCGAGGACGAGCAAGAGCTAAGTGTGGGGGAGATGTTGACGGTGTATTTTGGTACACCTAGCATGTTCATTACACTTTGGTTTGGATTTGATTATTGAACTAACCCGCCACTAGGCACACTAATCATATAACAAGTTCATCTTTGTGCATGCATTTGGAAGTGTTGTGTTTATGTAGGAAATCATGGACATAAAGGACGGATTCATAATAAGTTCAAAGGAGCATTCATGGAGTCTTGTTCGTGTTCATGAGCTCGCTGAAATTACTTCCAATGGTGGTGAGGACCGAAGTGCTACGAGGAACACCCCCGGGATTGAAGCGTAAAAGATCAAACTTCATGCAAAGAGAGCCTCCATCTTGATCGCGAGGATAACAGCGTCAAAATCATCCAAGTGGAAGGGGCAAAGTAGATAAGTGCACGAGGACCCACGGAGCAAAAAGGGCGACCGAACCGGGCCGAAACTGGGCCTGGGCCGGCCGGCCCAGTCGGATCGGCCCAGCCCACTTCGGGCACCGGTTCGGTCCCGTCTTCCTTGCCCTCGAAGGATCTTCGACCCTAAAACCCCCGACGCTCCGCCAACACAGAAGAGAGGAGTTATTCGCACCAGGAGGCCATCTACAAGCTAGAGAGAGAGGAAGAGGATCTCCGGCTGGAGATCAACCACCTCGAAGGAAGCACCCTCTTGTGGAGGAGGAAGACACCGGCGGAAGGGAAACCATGATCAACGGTGCCATGATCAGCACCTTGATGGGGTAATCTTCTCATTCGTCCATGGGTTGTAATCGATCGTGAGATGTAATCGCACTTTGTCGGATTATCTGTCTATCATCTTGTGTTGAATATACTTTAATGCTTAAAGGTTAGCTACCATGCCGTAAAGGGAGTAAGGCCTCAATGCTTCCTTGGATCCATTCAATACGCCGTGGCCATCAAAGGTCTAGTCATGATTACCTTCGCGTAGTGACGGTACGAGAGGAGGGAAAGGGCGAAGCCGTGGTCACAACCCCGATAGATTAGATTGGTTTTTCATGTCTTTAAGCGATTGCATGCTCTAGTATCGTAGACCCGTGGGCGAGTGTCTTCTCTCTTGATCGTTTATCATTCTCTCTAGTGTAGTTTAGTGTTTTTCTAGTATAATAGTAGTTAGGGTTTTAGTAGCTAGTGTGTCGTTGTTGATCGAACGCTTGTAATCCCCTTGCTCCGCGGATTGACAAGAACCTTGGGAATCCCGTGGTGAAAAAGGTGTGGGGTCCGTACGCTTGCGGATCGTAGAGGGATACGTCTTTTATCCGTCAACAGCCGCAATCCAGAGGGGGAGTGGAAGGGGGATGGAGGGGAGAGGGCGGACAGGAGGGCGCAGTCGCCATGCCCGAGCCGCTGTTCGGGAAGAAAAAGAAAGGAGCAGTGGGAGAAGAAGAAGAGAAGAAGGAGCCGGAGCAGTTCAAGCCGGGGTCGCCGCGCCGCCGGACCCCCACGTCGCCGCCGGCCCGCACCGCCACGCCGCCGACCGAGGAGGCCGCCGCTGCCTGAAGCCGGAGGTCGCCGCGTTCAAGGAAGCGCCGACGAGGCCATGAAGCCATGGACCGCGCCGCCCCGCTTCTGCGCCAGGCCGTTCCTCTGCTCTTCACCGCACCTTCCACGCTACCGTCCCGGTTCTGCATCCCCTGCTCTGCGCCCGCTTCGCTGCCGCGCCTCGACACCGCCGCCTCGCCGTCGTGTCCAGGAGCGCGAGGTGAGCACAGAAACCTTCACCTTGTTGTGGACCCGGCCTTCGAGCCGAGGATGGACCGAGCCTTGTGAGCTCGCTGATTGTGTGATGACCGCTGTCCCGCATCGCGCCGCCGCGCAGACCCGCCGTCGCTTGAGAGCCGGTCATCGAGCCGAGCCGGTCGTTTTGCAGGTGCTGCTGCCGTCTTCGCCGCGCGCGCTCCCTTGCCCTGCATTTGTGTCGTACCCTTGTCCCGACGAGCGCACGCCGAGTTCCGGCTCGCCGTCGGCACCCACACACTGAGCACGCCGCCGTCGAGCGAAGGCCCTGCCTTTCTGGGGCCAGGAGTCGGGTGAGCACAGACCTTTGTCGTGTGCACCTCCCCGCTCGCCGTCGCCCTGTTTATGTCCCTGGTTGTGCACATGTTGTTGGCGTTGCGCCATCGCCACGGCTATGCCGCCGACCTTTTACCCGCACACACCAACACCGGATCGAGGCCCTGTCCTTCCTGACCGAACCTATGCACGCGCACTCACGCACAGGCGAGGTCGTTCGCCGGCGTATGTCCCCAACCGACGCCGCCGGGCCGTTCCTCGTCGTTTTCCCTTTCTCTGTTCCCTTGCCTAGTGCACGCCGTCAGTTTCGTGTCGCCGCCATGGCCGTGCTGTCGGCGTTCGGCACGCACACGAACACACGCAACCGAGGGGCCGAGCCCCTGCTTCACCTATCTGTGACCGTGCTCGACGTTCCGCCGTGCCGTCGCCGCGAACCCAACGCACCGGCGCACGTGTGTCCGTCGAGCCATCGACTCCAATTTCGAACTTTTTGGCCACTTCGACCCTGAACACCGCCTCGCCTAAATCTGCTCGTTGAGCTCTCGTCTCTGTGTTGTCGCCGTGCACGCGCCGTCGGTCATGTGTCGCTCCCGCGGCCACGCTGCCGACGTCCGCACAAATGCAAACACGTACACCCGAGGGGTCGAACCCCTCTGCTCTCCCTGTCCAACCGCACGCACGCGCGCGAGAGAGCGAGCACGCCAACGTGGACGCCCTAGTCCTTGTCGACGTGTCGCCCCACCTCGCCGCGCTACACCTAGTCTCACGACTGCACAACGCGCGTGTCGCCCGTACCACGCCCTGGTGCTTGTCGGGCGAGCCGTTGATGCTCTGTTCGCATGCTGGCACTTTCACCTCTCGTTCCGCCGTCTCGCCGGCACTTTGTCCACCGCCGGGGATCTCTGTCTCCCGTCCGACCCGCGACCTCGTCGCCGAGGGTTGACGCTGGACAAGACCGCTCTTCTCTCTACCCTATCGGTGCCCTAGCGTCTCTTTTCATGCTCAGTGTCTTGCCTTGTCTAGCCGTGCGCACACGTGCCCGTGTGAGGGACGTCGACGCTGCGCGAGGAACCGCGCCGCCGAGCCGTCTTCGTCGCCCGGGGCTTTGCCCTTGTCGCGACTGCGTCGCCGTCCTTCTTGCTATCGCCGTCGTGGCCGAGCCACCGGCACTCACCCGCGCCAACCCAGTCGTCGCCTTCCCCACCTCGAGCGAAACCAAAGCATACAGATCGCGACCACCTCGTCGCTCTACTTCACCTCGCCGCTGAGAACGTCTTTCCGCCTAGGTGCACGAGCGTCAGGCCAAGTCAGTGCTCATGTTCGTCCACACGTACGCACGTAGGCGAACACCCCGGTGTGCCACCGCGGAGCTCGCCGCCGTGACCAAGCCACCTTCTTGCCTGCGTGCTCAGGTGAGGACATGGATGCCGCCTTTGGCCGGCCAATGCTCACCACCGCGCACGCTTCTTCTCCGCATTCGAGCGAAGCCAAGACGCGACCTAGCACGTGGTGTGGTGTTCGCGCCTCCCTTATCAACCTCGCCGCCCGACCTTGTCCGCGTCGGACTGCTCTCTTTCGCCGCCGGCGTTCTGCTCACACACACCCACACCCGCGGGAGTCGAGCCCTGTTCTTCCAGTCCAAACGGTGCACGCGCATGTTCACGCGCACGCACGCCCTCTCAAGCGAGCTGCCACGCCGCCGCGGACACCCCAATCGCGACTCCGCGGAGTTCAAGCCACACCGAGCCGTTTACCATCACGCTGTCGTGCTTGTCCGGGAGCTTCATCTCACCGCCGCACGCTCGTGCATGCGCTCGACCAAGCTATCGCCTTTGCTCTCCTGGCTCGAGTCCGGTGAACACGTTCACGCTTGTGAGCTGAACCTGACTACCGCTCAGCCTGTCGCGACCGGAACCCCATCGTCAAGAGCATCCTTTCCACCGAGGCGCGCGAGCGCCAGACTAACTCGCGTACGTGTTCGCCCTCAGGCACGCGGGCACATACAACCTCATCGATGCCGATCACCCTAGCCTTGTCGTCGAAACCTTCTACTTTGCTCCGCGCGCCAAGCTGCTCTCCGTCACCGTCGTGCTGAGTTTCCAACCAAGGCAACCCTTTTCTTTGCCTAGACGAATCCCTAGGTGTACCAGAACCGCGTCGAGTCGCGTGAGGTCGAGTCACCGACCAACCTCGTCGCCGACGAGCCCCTTTTCCACCCGTCGCTCCTCTGGGACTTACCATCGAGCACCTGGCGCCCACGCCAGAGCCCCGTAGGAAATAGATGCACACACGCGCCCACACACCTTTGTTACCGTAGTGGATCCTGCCGGATCTAGTGCGGTCGACCAACCACAAAAACACCACACCTCTGCCGCTCAGCTGCGAGCCGCAGCAGATCCGACCGACATCGTTTGTGGCAGCCACACCTTCAGCCATGTGGGCAGCCACTTGTGCATGGGTCAGCTTATAGCTACCTATGTGGCAGCCATGTGAGCTCGAAGAGCTAGCTTGCAGCCAGCCTGTAGATAGCTTAGAGCCCTTTTGAGCCTGCCAGTAGTTAGCTTATATTTAAGTGTATTGTGTATGCGTATTTTAATTTCAGAAATCTATTTTATCTTTGGAAAATCCTAGGAAACTCATATCAACTCCGAAAATTGTGAAACCTTTTCCAAAGCTCTTCTAAAATTATAAACTCCGTGTTAGGCCAGTGTTCGCTCTCTTTTGGCTCTTAATGGTTGTTCAATTGGAGTTAATTGCAATAGGACCTGCCTTTATTTAATTGCGCGTTAATAGGAACAGCTGGAGCCGGGGAGCTGAGCTCAGAGATCGACCACACCTACGACTACGCCGCCGACGACTACTCGCACGCAGGTGTTCACGCCCGACTAATTCTGAAATACCTATTAGGCATTGCTATGTAGAATGCTAGCGCTTTACGTTAAATGCATGATGATGAACCTTGCACTGCCTACTTTTATTATCCTGCCCTTGGTTGTCCTACTACTATATATATGTGTATATAAGCGCGTATATGCGCTGAGCTTCGCGATGCATGTGTTTGGGATGGGAATAGTGGTTCTTGGCGTGAGTGGGGTAAAAACCGGCAGGAGAAGGCGTTTTGGGTACTTTGGCGGGGGTGAGCTCGAAACAACCGATCTGGGATCGGGGATAGGAATGCACTCCTCAGTGTATTCCTCGCTTTGACGGTTTTCGGAGCCTAGGTGTTGGGGGTTTTACTTGCGGATGGAGGACATGAGCTTGCCCCCGGTCCGAAAGCGAGTGGATCAACTTGTCGATAGGACTTTCGTACACACCACCTCGCCGAGAGTGGGGATAGGGCCGAGTTGAGCTCGGCAAGTACGGAACCATACCTGCTTAGGAAGGATAGAGGGTATCTGTGGGGGAGCGGTGGAGGTGAGACTACCCTCTCAGAGCGTCTCCCGTGTGGCCACACGGGAGCATTTCACAGTTCCGGTGCGATTCCTTCTGAGGGGGATTCGTTTTGAGGGCCGGATGCAGGATGGGATCATAACTACCGAGAGTTCGCACGGTAGGATGGGCTCGGTTGGCTGATCACCGTCGGGTACCATCCCGAGTTGGGTACAGGTGTACACGCTCTGCAGAGTTTCGATCTATACGTATAGCCGCGTCCACGGTCATGGACAAACCTTGAAGACATGTTCGTTCCTCATGTTTTGGGATTTCTACCTCCCCCTGTAGTTGAGAGTGTGGTGAGCCGTGGTTGCAGTCGGTTAGAGGAGAGTGGCTCCCTCTACCTCGTCGATCCGATTGCAATCATTGAGGTGCGAGGAGAGGAAGTTCTCGCATCGACCCTAGATGGAGATAGGTTGTGGAGACGGGGCCCTGGGGCACCAGGTGGTTCCGAGCTGTGTTTGAGAGATTGGATTGGGACTTATATGGAGATGATTTCTGCTTAAGCTTGCTGCTGCTGCATAGGAAACCTGAGCTTCTGCCTTGTCTCTTGTCTTACCCTTTAGAAGATAGGCCACTTAAAGCTGCATACAGTCGGTGACGTGAACCTATCCCACTCCTTGGGGATAGACCTTGAGTGTGCAGGTTACGAGTTCGACTTCGACAACAACTCTGACGGATGGTACGACTGAGGGATGCGTTGCTTCGCTCAAGGATGCCTGTGGGCGTGAAGATCAGAAGATGGAGACCCATCTGAGATGCTAGCTACCGCCGCGTAGAATTTTACTCTGATTCAGCCTTGAGGCTTGTAAAGCTGTACTCCATTTTGGACATGTAATAAAATATGTACTAATATTTGCGTGATGCGATGTACGGTTGTGATTTACCTGCTGTGATGAGATCTGTACGCGATAGCTACCGATCCCGGGACTATCGCAAGGGTACAGGGACTCGGGTTTTCCTCACCGAAAATCCGGGGTCGTTTCACCTGCAGCGCCTCGGCCCGCTCAGCCGCGTGCCCCAGGGCGGTGCGCAAGCCTGGAAACGCCAAGGCAAGAAAGAAATCAGAAAAAGGGAATGCGAGTTCCCAAATGAAAAACCAACAAGCAAGAGTCAAACAGTGGCTCACCTTCGACTTGCTTCCTCTCCATCTCGAGGGCGCGGCGCTCGGCCTCGACCGCCAGCTCGAGGCGCTTGACGGCCTCGCTCTGCTCCTGGAGGGCCATCTCCTGGTTCGCGCTCGCAATGCTGAGCACGATGACCTCACCCTCGACCTTGGAGAGCTTGGCGTCCCGATCCGCCAAGGTCTTCCGCGACACCTCGTGGGCAACGCGCTCCTGCTCCAGCGCTGCACGGGCGTTGACGAGGGCAGCCTGCTCCTGCTGGAGCCGCCCCTCAGCCCCTTGGCGGGCGATGCGCTCTTGCTGGAGCTGCTCCTCAGCGGCGACGAGGGCCGCGGCCTTGGCGTCGAGGGCGGCCTTCGTGTCGTCGGCCTCCTTGGCGCGCTTCTCCAACCCGCGCGCCCGCTCCTCGGCCCGGCGGCCCGTTGCGCCCGCGCCCCCTCGAGCGACGTGCGGAGCTCCCGGGTTTCGGCGCGAGCGGTGGCCACCTCCGCCTCCCGGTTGGCGGCCGGCGTCCGCGTCTTCTCCGTGTCCGCGCGCGCATTCCACGGCCGCCTCGTCGCGATCGATGAGGGCCGCGCGGACCCGCTCGAGGCTCGAGCGACGCGCCGTGTCCCCGCCTCGAGCTCTCGGGGAGCTCGTCGAGGCCGAGCCGGGGCCCGTACGCCGGCCACCGTCCCGGCGTCCTAAGGGCGTCAGCAAGCGCGTCGAAAGCGCTGCACCGCTCCCGGAGCTGGTGGGCCTCGGCGTTCACCCGGTCAAACGCATCGTACTTGTCGTGGGCGCGGCGCTCGAGCTCCTGGCATCCACACACCAAATTCCGTAAGTACTACGGCACGAATACAGCGTACAAAAACGAAAGAGGAAAAAGAACGAGCAACCACGGCTCACCTGGAAAACGAGCCACGCCAGACCGCCATGGTGAGGACCATGTGTGGTTCGAAGACCGGTGGATGGTCGCTTCCTTGTGTGATGAGTGATTGACAACGTTGTGTGGACTGATTCTTGGCTAAGTATTGCGGTGTGCGGGTTGCGGCTTGACTCGTGTTTGGTGCGGGTGAAGAACAAGCGCGAAAGGTCGTCGCGGTGAGGCCTCCGGGTGTGGAGAAGACAAGTAGGCTTTGTTCGAGGGACCCGGTGGCCGGCGGGGGTCAAGTGCGGGCCGCATGGTGGCATGAACAAGAAGATGAAGTTGTGGACGGTTTCTTGGTTGAGCCTCAAAACCAAGGTTGAGCCGGGACTTCATGGGAGCCAAGTCATGAGTAGTGATTGGCGGAGGCTACATCAAGTTCGCGGGGTTTGCGGTGGTTCACCAGAAAATCACCGGGTTACTCGGGCCGAGCCACAAAGCCGAGGCCGAAGATCGGGTGTGGTCGTACGGCCAAAACCGGCCCGACCGGTTTGGAGAACCGGTCGACCGGTTTGGGGTCGCAGGGCGCCGGAAGCTTCGAGGCGGAGGACACGCGTCGGGATCGCAAGGCTTGCGTTGAGGCTACGCAAGGTGCGGTCGCTGGGCATCCGTCCGATGGAGAAGACATCAAGAATTCCAAATCCGCCCTTGAGGGGCTTGTATCCCTAGTTAGTAGAGAGGGGCATTTTAGACATTCGGTTGCCGCCTATATAACCCAAGAGGTGAGAGGTTGGCGCTAACTCTTGGAACCCTAGCTCATTAGTTTTTCTATTTTCCACCTATTTTCCTTAGGTTTTCTCTAGGACTAGCAAGAGAGCTTCACGGAGAGATCTTGTAGAGAGGGATGGATGATCGGGCGGCTTGCTAGACCTTGTACGAACCTTTGTTTCATGTATAGATGATTCGGCGTGGTTCCTCAAGGTTTGGATGTGTTTTCCCCGGTTGTTCTTGGTGGTGATTTTCGGAGCCCTCCTCTCGTGATTTCTTTGCGGTGTTTTCGGGACCTTTCCGTTGGGGATTTGATGGGGGAAATTTGTGGGAACCCTTCGTGGTTCTTTGGGCTGTGATTCCCTTCCCAAATCCGTGAGGAAAAGTGCTCGATTTTGGGGGGTTTCTTGAGTTCTTGGGTTGGTAGTGCTTTTGGCGGGATTTCTTCGATTCCTCCTTTTTGGACGAGATTTGGTGGGATTAAACTTGACCATGGACTCCTCATGAGGTGTTCCTGATATCCCCAAAGTCTTGTTCAAGTCCGTGGAGCGATTCGGGAGATTGAGATTTGGTTTTGGGGGAGTTGACCCGCGGGCTGTGTTCTTCTCGACTGTTCAGGCTAAAACCGGCCTGACCGGTTTCCCAAACCGGTCTGACCGGTTTCGCCCAGTGGGCTGTCGAGAAAGATCTTTGAACAAGGAAGTCTTTACTGCTCCATGGCTTCGTTTGTTCAGATGTGGAAAGGCTTTTGAAGTGTTTGGGGTCTTTGGGGAGTTTCTGGACAGAATCGGTCTGACCGGTTTGCCTAACCGGTCTGACCGGTTTTTCCCTGCCTTCGTGAGGCTAAGTCCAACAGGAGCGGTCCGACCGGTTTCAGAAACCGGCCTGACCGGTTTGTGCTGCCTGCAGCCTTGTCATGTGTGTGTTTCCGCTGCGTGTGTGTTGAGGCTGTTGTTTGGGTCTTGTTCCTAGGTTCAGTAGCACTCCAGTGGCTACGTGAACTTGGCAAGAGAAGCTCACGGAGGTGCACGAGTGAATTTGGGTTCATAGGCCGAATTCTTGGATAGAATTTTTATCGGCTCCCATTCACTCCCCCCCCTCTCTGGTTCGCCGTTTCGGTCCTTCAAGTGGTATCAGAGCCGGTTTGGGTCTTTGTTGACTCTAACCAGTCTAAGATCCAAGGATGGCGTACCGGGAACGGGGTTCGGGTCCTCCACACTTCGATGGCAAGAACTACCAGATGTGGAGCAAGCGGATGGGTGCGTTCCTCCGCGGAAAGGGTCGGCCGCTTTGGGATGTCACGGTGGACACAGGCTATGTCCAGGCCGATGGATTTCCTTGCTCCGGGGTCGAGGGACGGATTCGACGCCAACAATAAGGCGGTCGACTACTTGTTTCGTGCCTTGTGTCGGCCGAGTTCGATCGGGTGCACACCGAGCACTTGGCTTGTAGGATTTGGGCGGTGTTGAAGGAGGCTCATGTTGGGAACGCCCGTGTTCGAGCACGGTTGTATGCGACCTACCGGAGAGAGTACGAGAACTTCACTCATCTCCCCGGTGAGTCCATCGATGCCTTGTTTCGCAGGGTTCACGGTGGTGGTGAACAACATGAGGGCCAATGTGGACGTGCTCCCGTACGATGATCATGATAGAGCGGTCCAAGCTCTTACACTCTTTGGATCGTACGATATGGGGCGGAAAGTTCGAGGCCATAGTCGAGTCGGAGCGGTATGATACTCGACGGTGAACGAGCCGTTCTCGAAGCTCAAGTCGGCCGAGGTGGATAGGGGCATGATCGCCAAGCTCGAGGGACCGACCGATTCCCATAGTCTTGCCCTCGTTGGTGGTTCCAAAGGAAAGACTAACTCTAACCCATCCACCGGATGTTCTCGTTTTCCTCTTTGATGTCTATGCCGGATGAGGAGTTTGATGACCTTGGAGAGGACGAGCCGGCGCCGTGACGAGGCGGTTCGAGAGGCCGCACGAGAACCGCATGAACATGAGGAGGAACACGAGGACTTGCTTCCGGTGCGGCAAGCGGGACACTTCGTCGCCGACCGCCGGAGAAGACCGAGAACAAGGACAGCTACAAGCACAAGCCGAGGAAGAACGATGACAAGTACCGTTCGAGGCGCGACCACAAGAGCAAGCGAAGAACAAGTACAAGGACGAGCGACGATCGAGGAAGAAGGAGGGCCGAGGCAAGGCCCGAGCGATGGTTGGAGCGAGCGACGTCGACTCCAGTTCCGCGTACTCCACCTCGAGCTCGAGCAGCAGCGACGACGAGGGAGATCGCCGCAAGAACAAGAGGTCGTCCAAGAACCTGAGCGGGCTGAGCTGCTTCGCGAGAGACGGCCTCTGCACCATGGCGTTGAGCTCCGGCAGCAAGAAGAGCACACAGAGCGACTCGGACTCTGAGTCCGACGACGAGGTGGGAGACTTGAAGAACATTTGGTTGATTGACTCCGGTTGCTCGAGGCATATGACCGGAGACAGGGGGTGGTTCTCAAGTCTCGTCCCGGTGGTGACGAAGAGGTACATCACCTTTGGGGACAATGGGCGTGGGCGTGTGCTTTCGCAAGGTGAGATAAAAGTGAGTGACAAGATCACTCGAGGCGTGTTGCTCTTGTTCAATCGGCCGGGGTACAATTTGCTTTCTCGTGTCTCGGTTGTTGGATGAGGGCTTTGAGGTGTTGTTTCGGCCTGGTGGTTCTCGGATTGTGGACTCTCGAGGGGACCTTGTTTGTATGGTCGTTCCCGAGGGTCAGGTGTTTCGTGCTGATTTTTCTCAGTCTTCGGGTGTTGAGCGTTGTTTCTTGGCTGGTTCTTCGAGTGAGTTGTGGAAATGGCATAGGAAGTTGGGTCACTTGAGCTTTGACCTTTTGTCTCGCTTAAGTAAACTCAATTTGGTCCGAGGATTGCCACGTTTGAAGCTTGAGAAAGAGTTGATTTGTGCTCCGTGTAGGCATGCCAAGATGGTGGCCTCTTCTCACCCGCCTCTCACCGATGTGATGACTGAGCGTCCATGCGAGCTGCTCCATATGGACCTTGTTGGCCCGGCTCGTGTGCGATCCGCGGGTGGGAAGTGGTATGTCCTTGTTGTGGTGGACGACTATTCTCGGTACGCGTGGGTGTTCTTTTCGGAGGATAAGGGGGAGACGTTTGGTTTTGTTCGAGATCTAGTCTTGAGGCCGAGGAACGAGAGGCACGGAGATGCCATACGAGCTATCCGCGGTGATAATGGCTCGGAATTCGGGAACTCTCGTTTTGAAACCTTTTGTCATGACTTGGGTCTTGAGCACCGGTTTTCGAGTCCGTATACGCCTCCCCGGAATGGTGTTGTGGAAAGGAAGAACGGGACCTTGTGCGAGATGGCTCGGACGATGCTTGATGAGCATAGGACTCCGAGGAGGTATTGGGGTGCGAGGCGGTGAACACCGCGTGCTATGTGTCGAACGGGATATACCTCGAGTGCACAAGAAGAAGACATGCTATGAGTTGATGCATGGTCGCACACCCAAGGTGAGTCACTTCCATGTCTTTGGTTGCAAGTGTTTCATTCGAAGAAAGGCGGGAAGTTGGATAAGTTTGAGGCTAGGTCTGTCGATGGCATTTTCTTTGGTTATGCATCTCATTCTAGAGCATATCGTGTGCTCAATCTTGAAACTAACCAAATCGTGGAGACTTGCGAGGTAACCTTCGACGAGACGAGCCACGTAGTCGGCTTGTCTTTGAGTGTGCGGGTGATGACGAGCTTGGCGAGGAGATCTTTCAGGAGGAGGAGCATGAACATGGAGATGATGAGGATGGCGGTGCGGTGCCCCCGGTTGAACATGTACCCACTACTTCGACGACGATGATGGATGGACCCTCTGCTACACCTACGACGACAAATCAAGAACGAGGAGAAGGCGATGTTGAGGGGGAGGTAGCTTCGAGGCGAGAACCTCCCCGGCGAGTTCGGGTGGATCACCCGGCTTCGAGGATCATCGGCGACATGAATGAACGCACTACACGGTCGAGGGTTCGAAACAATTCCCATTTTGCTCATGCTGCATTTGTTGCTTCTTTCGAGCCCAAAGACATTGGACACGCATTATCGATCACAATTGGGTTAACTCGATGCATGAGGAGTTGGAGAACTTTGAGAGGAATCGGGTGTGGGAGTTGGTTGACCCTCCCCCCGGGGTGTAAGCCGATTGGTACAAAGTGGGTGTGGAAAAACAAAGAGGGAGAGAAGGGTGAGGTTGTGAGGAACAAGTCGAGACTTGTTGCTCAAGGGTTCAGTCAGAAGGAGGGGATTGACTACGAGGAGACCTTTGCTCCCGTAGCCCGTTTGGAGGCGATTAGGATCCTTCTAGCCTTTTCTGTGGCTAAAGGGTTCAAGTTGCACCAAATGGATGTGAAGAGTGCTTTTCTGAATGGAGTGTTGGAGGAAGAAGTGTATGTGAGACGACCTCGGGGTTTGAGAGTGAGAAGTACCCCCACCGGGTGTACAAGTTGAGGAAGGCGGCGTATGGGTTGAAGCGGGCGCCTAGAGCTTGGTATGGTAGGTTGAGGGGGTTCTTGTTTGAGAGAGGCTTTGAGATGGGGAAGGTCGATCGAGACCTTGTTTTTGCTAAGGCGGGGCGGGAGATATCCCGATTGTGCGGTGTACGTGGATGATATTGTCTTTGGTGGCTCGTCTAACTCTCTTGTTGCGAGGTTTGCGGATGATATGAGCGGGGAGTTCGAGATGAGCATGATGGGTGAGTTGCGGTTCTTCCTCGGGCTACAAATCAAGCAATCAAAGGAAGGAACATTTGTGCACCGGGCTAAGTACACCAAGGACATTGTGAGGAAGTTCAAGATGGAGGACTCCAAGGCTATGACGACGCCGATGAGTACAACTACGGCTCTTGATGCGGACGAGGAAGGTGAACACGTGGATCGAAGGAGTACCGAAGCATGATCGGGTCACTCCTCTACTTGACGGCGACGAGGCCGGACATACGCTTCTCGGTGTGTCCGTGCGCTCGTTTTCAAGCGTCTCCGAGGACTTCGCATCGGCAAGCAGTGAAGCGAATTTTCAGGTACTTGCGTCACACTCCCGACTTCGGCCTTTGGTACTGCGTCCTCTTCTTTGGCGCTTCATGGCTTTTCAGACGCGGATTTTGCCGGGTGTCGTTTGGATAGGAAGTCCACTTCGGGACTTGCCGCTTTTGGGTTCTTCTTTGGTGTCTTGGTCTTCCCGCAAGCAGTCGAGTGTTGCTCAATCCACGACCGAGGCCGAGTATGTTGCCGCTGCTAGTTGTTGCTCTCAGCTCCTTTGGATCACCTACACCATGAGTGACTTTGGTGAGGAGTATACCCATGTCCCACTTCAATGTGATAGCACCAGTGCCATAAGCATTGCAAAGAACCCAGTGCTCCATTCCAAAACCAAACACATAGAAGTGAGGTATCATTTTCTGAGAGACAACGTCGAGAAAGGGAAGATAGCTTTGATCCATGTACCCACACATGACCAACTAGCCGATATTTTCACCAAACCCCTAGATCATGCAACTTTCACTCGTCTGCGGGGGGAACTTGGTGTGTGTTTGATTTCCTGAGTTGGGTGTGTGGGAGCTTTCTTTTGCCGGTGGTGTCGAGCCCGTTTTGCCTCCCCTTGAGGAGCCGGTTTGTAGCATATGTATAGCTTTCATTTGTGCATTTCTTGCATTTTGGCATGGCATATGTAACATGATGTATAGGCATCCTTGTATCTTAGATTGCATGCATCTTGTATCATATGCATTGGATAGGAAAAGCTTCTCTCATATACTTAGTTCACCATGGAATGAGATACATGTCTTTGTGAGCTTGTTTGGTATCCTATGGTTAGTTTGGCTTAGCTCTTGATGATCTTGATGAATAATCCATGGTTGATGGCTATGTTTTTGAAAAATGTCACGTGTATGCTCTCTCATGTGTAAATGCCTTTATATGATCTTCACATGTTTTAGTGACTTTGCTATGCTTAATTTGTGGTTGGATAGCTAGTTTATTGATCATATGGGGCCAAAGGCTCATTTGCCATCATGAATGTTTAGCCTTCTTGCTTCATCTTGTGGAGGGGCATAAGTTCCTTTCTCGTCGCAAAGACATTTCATGTACCATTTACAAATCTGAAAATGAAATGAAAAATGCTTGGAAATGTGCTCCCATGTCATATGTGCTTGAATTTAATTTTCTTTGGGTGCTAAACCGTTGCATGTTGCCTACCAATGAGAAGTCTCATACATAGAAGTAGGCACATGGCTCGGTGGCTTTGACATGACATGAGGTGCTTGTGGGTGTTTGTGATGGTCTTATGATTAGAATGGCTGTCCTAGCATGAAGTTTGTGTGGCTTTGCCATTTTGGCATGTTTTGCTCATGTCTAGGTTTTTGCGTGTGAGAGAGTAACTTTTCGCAAAATTACTCAAATCCTTGTTAGCCTTGTCCAATGGTTGTGAAACTTGGTGATCATGTAGTTGAGGTCCATACAAACCTATAGAGTATCTAACTTGCTCATTTGGACATGTGTAGCATCTTGTGATGAATTTTGTATACTTGAGAAGCTCTAGATTGCATTTGTGCCTTGATTCATGCATTGGCAACAAGGGGGAGAAAGGAAGGTGGAGAAAAGTTGTTTTGTATCCCCGGAACCTATCCCAAGTGTCAAGGGGGAGCTTGTGCATTTCTTTTGCATTTTTGGCTTTTGGGGTGTGGTCTGCCGTGTGAAATCGGCCCGACCGGTTGTGGAAACCGGTCGACCGGTTTTGGGTGGAACCGGCTTCGACCGGTTATGGGAATCGGTCGACCGGTTTGTGCCTCGAGTTGGCACTTGATCGGGGGGAGCTTGCTTCGTGCGGGGGGAGCTCTTGTGTGCTTTGGTGGTTGGTGCTCTTTGCTTGAGCATGGTTTTTGTCTCGGATGTGTCGAGCCGTTGCCCTTGCCTAAGGGGTCCGAGACTTGCTTTCTTCAAGTGATCTTGATCTTTGCCTTTGTTTGGCTTTCGATCGCTTGTTGGAGGGCCATCTCCTGGTTCGCGCTCGCAATGCTGAGCACGATGACCTCACCCTCGACCTTAGAGAGTTTGGCGTCCCGATCCGCCAAGGTCTTCCGCGACACCTCGTGGGCAACGCGCTCCTGCTCCAGCGCTGCACGGGCGTTGACGAGGGCAGCCTGCTCCTGCTGGAGCCGCCCCTCGGCCCCTTGGCGGGGCGATGCGCTCTTGCCGGAGCTGCTCCTCGGCGGTGACGAGGGCCGCGGCCTTGGCGTCGAGGGCGGCCTTCGGGTCGTCGGCCTCCTTGGCGCGCTTCTCCAACCCGCGCGCCCGCTCCTCGGCCCGGCGGCCGTTGCGCTCGCGCCCCTCGAGCGACGTGCGGAGCTCCCGGGTTTCGGCGCGAGCGGTGGCCACCTCCGCCTCCCAGTTGGCGGCCAGCGTCCGCGTCTTCTCCATGTCCGCGCGCGCGTTCCACAGTGCCTCGTCGCGATCGATGAGGGATGCGCGGACCCGCTCGAGGCTCGAGCGACGCGCCGTGTCCTGCCTCGAGCTCTCGGGGAGCTCGTCAGGCCAGGCCAGGGCCCGGTACGCCGGCCCCGGTCCCGGCGTCCTAAGGGCGTCGGCAAGCGCGTCGAAAGCGGCCGCACCGCTCCCGGAGGCCGGTGGGCCTCGGCGTTCACCGGTCAAACGCATCGTACTTGTCGTGGGCGCGGCGCTCGAGCTCCCCGGCATCCACACACCAAATTCCGTAAGTACTACGGCACGAATACAGCGTACAAAAACGAAAGAGGAAAAAGAACGAGCAACCACGGCTCACCTGGAAAACGAGCCACGCCAGACCGCCATGGTGAGGACCATGTGTGGTTCGAAGACCGGTGGATGGTCGCTTCCTTGTGTGATGAGTGATTGACAACGTTGTGTGGACTGATTCTTGGCTAAGTATTGCAGGTGCAGGTTGCGGCTTGACTCGTGTTTGGTGCAGGTGAAGAACAAGCGCGAAAGGTCGTCGCCGGTGAGGCCTCCAGGTGTGGAGAAGACAAGTAGGCTTTGTTCGAGGGACCCGGTGGCCAGCGGGGTCAAGTGCGGGCCGCATGGTGGCATGAACAGCAAGATGAAGTTGTGGACGGTTTCTTGGTTGAGCCTCAAAACCAAGGTTGAGCCGGGACTTCATGGGAGCCAAGTCATGAGTAGTGATTGGCGGAGGCTACATCAAGTTCGCGGGGTTTGCGGTGGTTCACCAGAAAATCACCGGGTTACTCGGCTGAGCCACAAAGCCGAGGCCGAAGATCGGGTGTGGGTGCGTCGGCCAAACCGGCCCGACCGGTTTGGAGAACCGGTCTGACCGGTTTGGGGTCGCGAGGCGCCGGAAGCTTCGAGGCGGAGGACACGCGTCGGGATCGCAAGGCTTGCGTTGAGGCTACGCAGGGTGCGGTCGCTGGGCATCCGTCCGATGGAGAAGACATCAAGAATTCCAAATCCGCCCTTGAGGGGCTTGTATCCCTAGTTAGTAGAGAGGGGCATTTTAGACATTCGGTTGCCGCCTATATAACCCAAGAGGTGAGAGGTTGGCAGCTAACTCTTGGAACCCTAGCTCATTAGTTTTTCTATTTTCCACCTATTTTCCTTAGGTTTTCTCTAGGACTAGCAAGAGAGCTTCACGGAGAGATCTTGTAGAGAGGGATGGATGATCGGGCGGCTTGCTAGACCTTGTACGAACCTTTGTTTCATGTATAGATGATTCGGCGTGGTTCCTCAAGGTTTGGATGTGTTTTCCCCGGTTGTTCTTGGTGGTGATTTTCGGAGCCCTCCTCTCGTGATTTCTTTGCGGTGTTTTCGGGACCTTTCCGTTGGGGATTTGATGGGGGAAATTTGTGGGAACCCTTCGTGGTTCTTTGGGCTGTGATTCCCTTCCCAAATCCGTGAGGAAAAGTGCTCGATTTTGGGGGTTTCTTGAGTTCTTGGGTTGGTAGTGCTTTTGGCGGGATTTCTTCGATTCCTCCTTTTTGGACGAGATTTGGTGGGATTAAACTTGACCATGGACTCCTCATGAGGTGTTCCTGATATCCCCAAAGTCTTGTTCAAGTCCGTGGAGCGATTCGGGAGATTGAGATTTGGTTTTGGGGGAGTTGACCCGCGGGGCCGTGTTCTTCTCGATCGTTCGAGGCTAAAACCGGCTCGACCGGGTTTCCCAAACCGGTCGACCGGTTTCGCCCGGTGGGGTCGTCGAGAAAGATCTTTGAACAAGGAAGTCTTTCTTGCTCCATGGCTTCGTTTGTTCGGATGTGGAAAGGCTTTTGAAGTGTTTGGGGTCTTTGGGGAGTTTACGGACGAATCGGTCGACCGGTTTGCTTAACCGGTCCGACCGGCTTTTTCCTCGCCTTCGTGAGGCTAAGTCCAACGGAGCGGTCCGACCGGTTTCGAAACCGGCCCGACCGGTTTGTGCTTGCCCGCAGCCTTGTCATGTGTGTGTTTCCGCTGCGTGTGTGTTGAGGCTGTTGTTTGGGTCTTGTTCCTAGGTTCAGTAGCACTCCAGTGGCTACGTGAACTTGGCAAGAGAAGCTCGCGGAGGTGCACGAGTGAATTTGGGTTCATAGGCCGAATTCTTGGATAGAATTTTTATCGGCTCCCATTCACTCCCCCCCTCTCTGGTTCGCCGTTTCGGTCCTTCACATGGACCCGCAGCGCCTCGTTCAGCGCGCGGTTGAGCGTAGCGCCATGGCTCCGGAGCTCGCCCCAGAGCTCTTGCTCCCCCCTGGCGTCGGCGAACACAGGGGGATCCTCGACGGCCCCCTCCACCCGGCGGGGCGGCCGGAGCGGGAGGACGAGGCCTCGGCCCCGTGTCCTCGGCCCTCCACCACCATGTGACCCTCGTGCCGCCTCACGAGGGCCCCCTCCCGGGGCTCGGGGGGAGTTCGTGGGCCGGGCGGCCCACCGATTCCACCCGGGCGGCGCGAGTCGTCCGAGACTTCCACCACCTCCGCCCGTAGATCGCCGGCGGGCGCGGCCGCTTGCGCCGCCTCCGCCGGCACCTCCACCGCGCCTCCGTGGCCACGGGCGCCCGTCGTGGCGCCGTGGCCGCCACCTCCCGGCCGTGCCGCCGCGTCCACGGGCGCCCCCACGAGCCGCGCCCGCTCCACCTCCTCTGCGGCGCCCGGCGCCGTGGGCCGCGCCTCCACAACGGCGGCCTCCGCGGGCCGTACCTCCACCACGGTCGCCGCCGCGGCCCGCGTCTCCACGACGACCGCGCGGCCACCCCCCGGTGATCTCTCGGCCGCGCCGCGGCGGCCGATCGCCGGTCGGGGCCTCGAGGCCCCGGCCGGGCTTTGCGAGCTCGTGCCCGCCGCCGTGCTTGTCCCCGGCGCGACGCCCTTGACGAGCGCCGCCGGGGTGGGGATCGATGCGTCCGTCCTCAGCACCTTGGCTGGTGCAAGAGGAGGAACGGTTGGCACCACCCTGCACAGGCACGGACAGAAGGTTAGGGCACCTGATCATCGACAAGTCAAACCAAACGAAGAAAGACAGGCTCCTTACCTCGAAGAAGAAAAGGCCCGTTTCCTCTTCCTCGAGGCCTCAGCAGACGAGGCCGGCGCACGCGCGCGCCCGCCGAAGCGCCTCCCGACGGCGCCCGCCGCACGCGCGGACACGCCCGCCCCGTGCACGGCGCGCCCGCACGCCGCACCTCCCCGAAGGCGCCGCCGCGCGCGGAGGCACGCTCGCCCGCGTGCGGGCACGCCCCGCCGTCGTGCCCCCCCCGACGATGGTGCCGCGCGTGCGGGCACGCTCGCCCCCGCGCGCGGCACGCTTGACGCGCGCGCGCCTCCGTGGCGCGCGCCGGCACCTCCGCGGCACGCACCGCCCCCGATGTCGATTGCCCGGCGCGCGGGCGCCGTTGCGTCCGCCCCGGGCGAAGCCGCCCTTGTCGCCGCGCCGGTTCCGGCGACGGGGGCGCGAGGCCGCCACCGTCGAGGGGCCCTCCCCCTCGGCCTCTTCCTCCTCGTCCTCCTCCGAGGACGAGGGCTCCTCGATCTCCCGGGAGGAGAGCCCCCCGGCTCCTCGCGTCGCCGGTACTCCGCGGCCCGCCGGTCGCGGCGTGCTTGACGTCGCCCTCGCGTGCTCCCTCTTGCGCGCGCCGGCTCCCCCCCGGCTGGCTGCCGCGCCGCCCGCGCCGAGCGCACGGGAGTCGGGGGTGGGCGGAACGGACTTGGCGATGGTGAAGTTCACCGCGTACACACGGGAGCATCAAAGACACGTCGAAAAACAAAAGCGAGACCAAGAACTAAAACAAAATTAAGAGCCAAACTCACCCGGCGGGCCGGTGGGGAGCATCTCGATGTCCCATGGGGTCCGACCCGCGGGCGGCGGCGCCCGGGTGTCGACTGCGCTCCGCGCCCGGGTGAGCGCGTACGGCCGCTCGAGGGGCGTCGGGAGCATCCGCGACCTCGCCAGGTCGATGGGATTAGCCGCCTCTGTCATCTCGAAGATGCAGAGCGGCCTCTCCATCAACGGCACGATCCGCCGGTGATGAAGGAAGGCGAGGACGCCCATCGCGTTCAACCCCATCTTCGCCAGGTGCTGCAGAGCGGCCAGGACCGACTCCTGCCGCCTCCGATGCTGGACCGTGGACACCCCGTAGCCCCAGGAGTCAGGCCTCTCCTTGAACACCCGGCCGGTGTAGGGGGGGAGGCCGGGCTCGGCGTTACGCAAATAGAACCATCCCCGCTCCCAGCCGGCGTTGTTCGTCGTCATGGTGCAGGGGATGTAGACGTCCTTGAATTGCCCCCGCAGGGCAAGCGACATCCCGCCGGCGCGCATCGCGCGGCGGGTCCTCGGCTCCGTCGTGGGCTGCGTGATGAGCTCCGCGCGGAAAAGGTGTACCCAGAGCTCCCAATTGACTGGGATCCCCAGGTACCCTTCGCAGACGCCCACGAACGTGGCCGCCTGCGAGATCGTGTTGGGGGCAAAGTTGTGCAGCTCCACTCCGTAGTGGTGGCACATCGCCCGCATGAAGGTGCTCGCCGGCGCGTTGAAACCGCGCTCGTGGTAGCGGACGAAGCTCACCACGTAGCCCTCCGGCGGGTTGGGCTCGCGGTCCGCCGCCGGCGGCACGATCCACTCCGCCGGGCGTCCGTCTTCATTAGCCGCCAGCTGGCCGGCGGCGACCAGCTCGCCAAGGGCCAGCCGGGTCACCGTCGACCTCTCCCAGGCGTACGGCTCCAGGATTGTGAGGGGAGGCTGAGGCGGCGCCATGAAGAAGGCGAAGAAAAGCAGGAGCGGAGGACAAGGAACGAAGGAAAAAGCGCTAATGGCAACGCCGCACGGAAGCAAAAGCGAGAGGAAGACGAAGGGGCGGGGGACTGAAAATGGTGAGATGCCAAGGTAAAAAACCGCCGTCCCCTCCTCCCCGCAGCTTTATAGGCCGACGGGCGAGCTCTCCGGAGCGGACGCCCCGCTAGCATTAACCGCGGGGGAATCTCTCCATCGCGTCGACGGGCGGGCCCCACCACGACCGCGGCGGCCACATCACCGCAGGGCGGGCCATCATTACGGCAAAGACCGGCGGCCGACCGAGGCGAAGCGGTCACGTCCGCCCGCCACGCCGCCCACTACACGCGCGCGCGCGCGCGCGCGCGCGCCTAAAAAGACGCGCCCGCGCTCGCAAAACCGCGGCCACGACCGCAAGGCACTTAAATGCCCGGGTCCCTTGCCAAGCAAGGAGAACCCTCGAGCGGGGCGAGCCCCCGGCTCGAAACAAAAACAACCCTCGACGGAATATCGACGTGAGAAGGTCGCCCGGGACCTGCTCGATGTAGAGCAGGCACCGCGGGCACCCATGCCACGTAAAACCCTCGAGCGGCGCGAGCCCTTGGCTCAGGATGACGTCAACCCTCGATGGGATATCGACGTGAGAAGGTCGCCCGGGACCTGCTCGATGTAGAGTAGGCACCGCGGGCACCCATGCCACGCAAAACCCTCGAGCGACGCGAGCCCCCGGCTCGAGACAATGTCAACCCTCTAAAAGAAGGCACACGCGTGAGAGGGTCGCCCAGGGCCTGCTTGAAGTAAAGCGGGCACCGCAAGCACCCATGCCGCGCTGTGCTGCCAACCAGCGCCTCGAGGGCTGGCTCACCCAGACCCCTCGACAGCCGCAAGCGCGAAAAGACGGGGCTGTCCAGGCACGGCCCCGCACGGCCCTACTGATCAGAGGTTCGAAGCCTGACCCTCAACGGGTTCGAACAGGCACCACAGATCGCAGAGTTAGGGACGACGAGGGCACGCGCATTCGAGCCGTTCCTCGAGCCCATCGGCTCGAGGGTGCCCCACATGTCGTGTTCAAGAGCCAGCGAGGGCAGCTAGCAGGGGGATCCCACCGAGGGAGAGCTTCCGCGCCCTCGGTCCCCATCGAAAGGGACCGAGCCCCACCTAGCAAACCCACGCAAGCGCTTCCATGGACGTGTCTCCGGACCGCGCAGCCTACCCTTATCGAACGGGGCATGGGCGTCCACTTGAACCACCCGCTACCAGCTCGAAGAGGAATCCGCAATTCGCGACCCGCCCGATGGGAGTTGCGGAAACCTCACCCTCCGTCCCGCGGAGGGACGGCGAGGGCGCGTAAGAAAACAAGTCGTAAAGCTTGACCCGATCGCCTCGAACGGGCCAAGGCTCGGAGGCTTGACGCACGGCTACACCTCCTTGAAACTGCACCCGCCGGGAGACAAGGATGGCAGCCGTGCGTGCACCCCCGGCCGGCCGAAATACCGCCGATGCCGGTTGGCATATGTGCCACGCCTCTCGACCAAAATTCTCGCGGTTAACCCCCCGCAGGAGAACCCACACTCTGCCCCGGGGCTTCGGGGGCTGGACCCGCGGGTCCGCCGACGCGGCCCCACGGAAAGCGTTCGCAGAACAAGGAGGGAAGAACGTCATATCAGTAGGTTCCAGCATCTGCGGGAGCCTCAATGGCAAACCCGCAGATGCTCGGGGGCTACTGTCGGGGATTGCCCTAGGGGTCCCCTTAAACAACGGGGAAAACCTCACTTAAAGCCCGCAATGAAACCCAAATACGTTAAGCCTAACCATGCAGGCGCCTAACCATGCAGGACACAGCCCACAGGGACTTCGACAGCCCATCGAGGCGGCCCACATAAGGATCCCCTCGAACAGGCTCCGCCTCGTTCGAGGATGCGCGCTCCCTTCGGGCGGGCGTCGCCCGCTCGAGGGGCGGCACTTCCCCTCGAGCGGGCTCCGCCTCGCTCGAGGGTACGCCCCGCCCTCGGCCGGGGTCCGCCACGCTCGAGGGTGCCCCTCACGCGTGCGCCGGCCCCGTACACGGGCATTTAACGCCCCGACCCGCAGACGACACCATCATGCGCCCGGGCTCGCGCCCCGCGTGCCGCCGCACCAACTCCCCAGGGAGGAGCCCATCCCCACCACTGTGGGAAGGGACTGTGCGGTACGGCCGGTGTCAGTCCCGTGACACCGCGCGCCTACTACGAGACGGCTAACGCGCCCGACCCTCGAAGGGGGCCGGCGCACCCTCGATTTCACTTTCCCGTGACCCTACGGGGGTTAGGTGGAGGCGCTAGGCCGGTGGATTTCCATCCCGGCCACTGTAACGGCGTGGCCGCCGTACCCGCGCGTGCAGGCGCACGCCGGACCCTGTAGCAACGACTCCAGCCCCGTGAAGCACGTTGGGAAGGAACGCCGTTCGCCGCCCCCGTACTCCGTACAAGCTTGCGTCAGCACCGCCCTCGAGCCTATCAGAGGACATCACCGCCATTCGTTGCTCTCCTACCCTCGAACCGCCACTGTTCGGGTACAAGTCGACCATGATGACCGGATCGGCTCGCGGGGATCGCCGGACGGCCGCCCACTCTACACCGTAGCACGTCGCGCTTCTCCACATAGCTAGATAGCGCGGCGCGCATGTAACCCGCTGCCCCCTTGATCTATAAAAGGGGGGGTGAACCCCCAGCCGCGGGGGGAGACGGGGGGATAGAGAGAAGGACACTTCACACACCACGTACTCACTCTCATTCTCCCACAATATCTTCAGCCACTCCTCCAGGGACTTGGAAGCTACACTTCCTCTCCCGCCTTGCTTGTATTTGCCCCACTACAAGCACCCCCGTGCTAAGTAATATAGTGCCCCGAGCACGCCCCTGCTGGACGTACGGCCCCCTCGGCCGGAACCAGGATAAACCTCTGTGTCACTTGTTACTTAGCATCGACCATTGAGGGATAGACCACGGTGCTATCTACTGGTTAGTGTCGGGACCATATTCCGCACCGACACTTCTCAATGGATGGCCGTCCTTGGGGTATCTGATCGTCCGGAGACGTCGTGAGAAAGCTGGGAAATTATTGACCGCTCCCGGGCTTGCTGATGGAGCATGATCAGCAGGGATGACGTAGAGGTCGTCGGGAGGGCCGTTGTCTTGGTCGTACTGGCACGTCGTAGGAGTTCCTGATCGTGCATGATCCGGAGATTTGTAGCTTGAATAGGGCTGTTGGCGTCGAGGGCGTCAGGGACCCCATGCTCGCGGTCGTAGTTAGCACGTCGAGCTATCTCGACTTCATCTCTTATGCGGTGACACTGACTTCCCTCCGCACGATTGGCCTGGACCGGAGGAGGCTGAGCTCTTGCATTGCGTCTTGGATTTGGGGCGGTGTTCCCCTGGATGTTGCCAGCGTTGGCTGCATTGTTAGCGGCATTACCAGCAGCATTAGCTGGGGCGTTTGTTGGAGCATTAGCCGCAGGGTTGGCTGGAGCGTTGGCTGCAGCGTTGGCAGTGGGATTGGCCGGCTGCACTATTTCGTTTTCTCCTCGACCTTCTTCGGCCACCGGGTCGAGGGGACCTTGGATATGACGTCACTGGCGAGGACGCTCCGATCTGCTTCTAGAGTAAGAACTTGCTGCGGATCTGCTGTATCCAGGACCTCTTTCTTCGATCTGAGCAGCAGCGACGCAAACGTTGGCTTGGAGATGCCAGACCATTGGAGAATCTTCGAGGTGATTTAGAGCGACAAGAGCGGCTCCCAAATTGGTTTGTGGTGAATTGTAGACTTCGAGTCCGTCACGCTCGAAATCCCTGAGGAGGTCTCACGCACGCAGTCTGTTGGCATGAGGTAGATTATCTTGGCGTCGCTGCTGTGGGGCAGCTAGTGCCGCAGGTGCTTGTTGCCCACATTGGCGTTGACTTGACCAGCATTAGCCGGTGGTTGGCCTGCACCTGGGGCCGCAATAGCGAGCTCTTGTTGTCGCCGGACGGCTCTGGCACCATTGCCGTTTTCACGCTCTTGTCGTTGCTCGTCTGTTTCTCCATCTTGTGGTGGCACGTCCGTAGAGATGACCAAGATCTGGCGATTTGGGGTCTTGAACTCTTCTCCCGGATAGTTCGGTGAGATTGTTGTATGGGCGACCTAGAACGCAAGGCGGTTCGGAGACGACTCTTTGTTCATCCGACGGCGGTGAGCCGTGGTAAGGGGTCGACGAAGCCTCTTGAGGACACGGCACTAGTGTGCGGTGTGCTTGGACTTTTCGTGAATAGGGCAGGGGTCGTCGAGGTGATTCCTGTAGCTTCCACGATCTTGGGTCTTGGGTCCAGATTCAATCTGGATCTTGCACTTCATGAAGCGTGATGCTACGTGAGCAGCGTTGCGCAAGCCAAGATGCGTGCTGGAGGTTGACGAGGTCGTGCGAAGGCGTTTGAAGCGCTCACAGATTTTGATCGTGTCAGGGAGCATGCCCTCGACACGATGAATCCCAGCGATCAGGTCGCTAGGAGTGTGTGGGTGGGCTTCTGATGACAGATCTGTTTCGATCTGTTGGTTGGTGGTGACCGCGTTGCCTTCGATGACGAGGCAGGCGGCTGGAGCTGTGGATGTCGCCGGCATCGAGCCAAAGCTGATGTCGACGGGGTTGGCGAGGATGTCTGCCATGCTCTCTGAAAAGATGACGCCATTGGTCGAAGCCATCGAGTTGCACGAAGAACCTTGACTTAGCCCCTACCTGGCGCGTCAACTGTTAGATGGTGAGATCTGGACATCCCACGGGGGTGTTAATCTCTGTGGTTTAGTTGTTCGGCGGGGAGGAGTCTAAGGCTAAGAACTCGAAGGTCGCACAGAGTACGCGGAACACAGAGAACGCGGTGAGTTTATACTGGTTCGGGCCTCCGGAGAGTAATACCCTACGTCTAGTTGTTGGTGTAGATTGCTTGAGGGTTGTGTATGAATACAAGGGGTCGCCTCGTCCGCCTTATATTGGCCAGCGGATGAGGTTGGTTCCCAGACTTTTGGTCGGTTACGACCAGGAGACCTAAGTCTACATTACACATCTTGCCATATCCCGTCGATCTGCTTTGGTCGTAATCCACGAGGTCATGTTCCGTGCGCCGAGTCTTGAGGTCGTGCCGAATGAGGTCGTCTGGGGAATCTTCTAGAAGGTCTTCAAGAGGTCATGTGGGCTACCAACCAGGTCGGCTGGGCCCACTGACAGGTCGGCGGGTCTTCTAGTAGGCCGGGCCCACTTGTCGGGGACAACCGTGAGCCTGGTCGGTGGGGATCCAGGGGTACCCATGTCTCACAAACGTCGTGAGTCAGAAGGAGTAATGTCATCGCCTTTAATGATGCACAGGCTACAGGTCCCGTTATCACGTGGTGACAGTATCATTACCTCGCTAGTTGCCCGGGGCACGGCTTCGGCTATAAATAGCACGCTTTGGACTTGAGGGTAGCAAGCTCCGAGCGCCGTTGAGCTAAGAAGCCGCAGTGTAATATTCTCACCATGCCATGGGCATGTGTTCGTCCACCAGATTGTAGATCCTTGTTCTTGTAGATGCTTGGAGCTAGGAGAATTCTCACGAAGTGTAGGCAACATCTCCATCCTCTGAGCCCAGCCTCTGTGTAGTATCAGGCAGAGTTTGGAGGTGCTGCTGTTCGAGCTGGAGCTATAGCAGGACGTCTCTGGTGAGCACCGGGAGCTCACTAGGGCTTGGTTTTCAACACCGAAGAGCAAGCTCGTGTCTCCATTCGAATAGTTGGAGCCGAGCATGCCTTAGATTGCGTGCTATCCTGCAGTTGGCTCCCGCAAGGCCGCCATCAAGGTCGTGTTGCTAGGAGAAGTCTCGCGATGTACTCTGCTCGGGCAAAGTAAGTCGTGGTGACTGCTCTGGGTGGCCCAGGCCTTGTAGTATATTTATTTTGTGTGTCAGGTTCTGGATCCAGTGAGGTCACATGCGACTTGTGTACCATCTGATTCTAGATCCAATAAGGTTGTAGGCGGCTATGTACCCTGGGGTAATCCATGTAATGCTCGCTCTCTTCTGTCATGTACTTGGTCATTTTGGCAACATGATTTGCCAAAGATTTATATTAATGTGACGTAGGGGCTTGCAAAATGATTTGCCATCAGGACGACCTGAAGTTGTCTTTTTGGCTAATGACCTAAACTCAGGTTTAGGTCGTAGCTCTTGCTTTTTTTCGCGAAAATTCCGCCTTAATCTTCTCGTGAACTTCTCAGGATAGAGCCGTTGAGGCGTTTTGTATGGTGGAAGGAGCCGCAACGGATAGATTCGGTGGACCCCCTATAAATAGGGAGACCTGGGGCGGAGTTGACTCCATTCCCCTTCTTCTTCCTCCGCCGCGGTCACTTTCGCTCCCATCGCTCTCTCACTCTCTCTCGCGCGCCGCAGTGATCTTGCGACTACCATGCCCTTGCGCCCGTTCGTCCAGCTCCCAACTCCGGCTAGGCTTGAGCTAGCGCCGTCGCTCCGCGCCGCGCTTCTCTGGCACATGCACATGAAAACCCTTTTGCCTGCATGAGCTTGGTTGATCTTGTAGTTGTCGATGTCTTGTGTTCTTGACTCGCTAACCACTACTCACGGAGAGGCTGGCTTACCGACCTTCCCAGCTCAGTGTGGAGTCTTACGTGAGGTCGGCGCGTGAGGAAGGGGGATAGAGCTTGGGTCTAGCGACCATTCCGACCAAGTAGGCTCGTGACGGCAAGAGGCTTCACACTTGTTGAAGACGGTGTCCTTAGGTCGTATGACCCTTAGGTTGGCTTTGAGCCAAGCCCCCGAGCATGTCGAGGGGAAGGACTAGAAAGACTCGGAACCCCCAGGTTTTGCAACCCATATGTTGGCTTTAGCCAAGCCCCCGAGCATGTCGAGGGGGAGGGGGAAGCATGGGGAAGGAGGAGGTAGTTCTCGACTCATAGCAGATGACTGCTTAAAATATTTATTTATTAAATCTGAAAAAGGGTACAAGAAAAGGAAATACATAGCTTAAGTTTAAAACTATTCTACGGATAGAATCGATGTAGATGCTCCATGTTCCATGGGTTGGGTACTCCTTGCCCGTCGCCCCACTGGAGTCGATATGTAGACGGGCTGATAACTTCCGTGATGATGAAGGGTCCCTCCCAAGGGGCAGAGAGCTTGTGCATGCTGTCGGTCTTCTGGATGCGTCGGAGGATATGGTCGCCAATGTTAAAGGAAGTTTCTTTAACATTGTGATCATGGTAACGACGTAGCTGTTGGTCGTGACGAGCTTGTCTCAAGACGACAGCGAGTCTTTGTTCTTCGAGGCTGTCGAGGTCGATGCGTCTTGTTTGCTCGGCCTCTCCTTCCTCGTAGAACTGCATCCGTGGAGCTCCGAAAGCGATGTCGGTAGGTAGTACAACTTCTGATCCATAGACTAGAAAGAAGGGCGAAAAGCCCGTAGCAGAGCTGACTTGAGTTCTGAGACCCCAAATCACGTGTGGTAGCTCAGCTAACCAGCGGGTGGCGTAGTTGGCGGCGTCATCGTAGATACGGTCTTTGAGTGCTTGGAGCACCATGCCATTGGCTCTCTCGACCTGGCCGTTGCACCGTGGGTGGGTGACCGAGGAGTAGTAGATGTCGATGAAGTTATCCTGGCAAAAGTCCCAGAAGACCGAGCCAGTGAAAGCTTTGCCTAGGTCGGTGATGATCCTGTTAGGCACGCCGAAGCGATGTTTGATGTCTGATGAATTTAACTGCTTCTTCCGACGTTACTTTCGCAACAGGTCGGACTTCAATCCACTTGGTGAATTTGTCTATAGCAACCAGGATATGTTTGTAGCCGCCTGGGGCAGTACGAAGCGGTCCTACAGCGTCGAGGCCACACATAGCGAAGGACCATGATGGCGGGATAGTGCGCAGGACATGAGCTGGCAGGTGCTGCTATTTAGCAAAGAATTGGCATTGGGGAGGTGTTGAGTTTTGGTCGTTTGGAGGTGGTTCTGGATTATCAGGATCCAGAAGCTTGATTGAAGGCTGTTAACACCAAAATTTGGTAAGGAGTCTGACTTGTGGGTCCAGCTCGATGAGGAGTCCGTCTGGTGGAAGGAAGGATCTTTTCAGAGATATTCGGCAAAGAGATCTGCGGTCGGCTATCTGCTCCCGTTCGGCAAAGGAACAGTAGAGCTGATTTTGCGGGATTGGATGGTGACGTGGCTCAAGCAGGAAGGGCGAATAGATAGATAGGCGATCAAGCTTAGAGATAAGTTAGGCAGCGAATCCATTCGAGATTGTACTTCGCAGGGTATAAATATGAGCCCTGAATGTATGTAACAAACACAATCATTCTTCAATACAAACCGGCCTTACGCCAAACCCTAGAGTCCCTTTGTCGTGTCGTCGAGTTCTTCGAGAGGGTTCATCGATCCGTCGACCTCCGTGAGTACCAGCAACCTTGTATCATGTCTAGTATCATGCGGTGGATTTAGATCTGATGCAAGTAGTCTTGTTACCATGCTTCGTGTCATGCGGTAGATTCAAGCTTGGTTCAAGAGGGTTTCTTGTTAGGTCATGAGCCATGCGGTAGGCTAAGATCTAGCTCGAAGCTAGTTATCGGCTCTATTGGATTTTGGCAAGATCCAATAGATTCATTAAGTTACCCCGTGTTGCTTTGAGTTTTTACTTTATGTTTAGATTCATGTAACACACTTTTGCCCAATCTAGATAGATTTGGATCGGCTTTATTCCTTTTGTGATCCTTCTACAAGTCGAGCTCGTGTTTTAACACGTGGATCTTGTGCTTTCCGATAGCCGAAACCGAATCGATCTAGGTTGTTACGTGTTGCGGGTTCAAGCTTGCCAATGTTGGTATAAATCTTGAAAGAGCCGGGTATCATGCGGTAGATGCAGGTTTTTGGGTTGCTTTGGAGCTAGTCATCCGGTGGATTAGATTCCAAACCAATCTGATAGATTTAATCGCTTGGTAATGTTCGTTCCTTCTTCATGGACCCCGAATCGGCTGTTCAGCTGTACTCGGTTATGTTTCTTCACGAGTAGAACACGTGCGTGATTCATGCTTTAAATAATGTATGCTTTTAGCTTTCCATATTTAGATTGTATCATGCGATGGATAGATCTATTTGTGGAAAGTGGTACGGTTCTCATGCAAGTTGTATCATGCGGTGGATAGATTTGCTTGATATCGTACCCGACGGGTTTTAAAGTACCTAGACATGCGGTAGACTAGTGCTTTGGATCTATGCATACTTGTTTATCACACGTTTATGTTCGTGCTTTACTTTATTCATTTATTTAATGTTAATTATCGTGGGGATCGGTTACGACCTCGTGCATGTGTATCTTTGCTTAAACAAAGACCGATCGTCATCATGCTTACGTCATCCATTCGGCAATGTTACTTTTCCCTTGTTACAAGTTCCCGAATGGTTTCAGTTTATTGGCGGATAGCTCTTTATAGCTATGTGTCACCCCATCTGGCTTCCTAGCCGTAAATATGGAGCTGTCTGGTACCACCCGGCAAGTTCCAAGCTTTGGTATCTAACTGCTTTATCTTTTGTTAATTTTCAGGAAAAATTGACTGGCACGTCTCGTGACTCTCTGCGCGTGTGAAGCCAGCTTGTTCGGCTTGCTGTGTGTTTGGCGCTAGGTGCACGTTTTGCGTCAACACACTTTTTTTGGCACGCTTGGTGGGACAACAGCCGAATAGATCAAGATGCCTGACATCACGGACATCATGGACGTCAACATTGAGGACCTCTCTCCCGAGCAGCGGCAGCAACTCCAGGACACCATGGACCAGTTCCAGCAAAAATGTCTGCTGTCCTTCAAGAAGAATAGAAGTGGCGTCCCGTACTTGAAGAACGAGATGCCCAGGGTGTTGCTACCAGGGGAGAGCGATGCCACAACTCAGCAGGAGAAAGAGGAGTGCATGCAAGCATTCCGGGAATCTGCGGACTACATGTTGAGCAAGCACCACAAAGCTTTCCTCGGTGCGCTCCAGCAAATGATGGTGGCCGTCTTTGGCCCAGGCATGGAACAAGCATTCAGCAAGGCACCCATCCAAGGGGGCACCGTGGAGCTGGGCGAGTCAAGCTCTCAACCACCGTTACGGAGCCAGCCACATCAGCCTCCTCCTCAGAGCTCGGGAAGTCAAGCTTTCAAGCCTCCTCCGCAGGGTGCTGGGAGTCAGCCAGTTCAGCCCCCACTACAGGCCTCAGGAGGGCAGCCAATTCAGCCACCACCGCAGGGCAGCACGGGTCAACCTGTGCAACAGCCGAATCCGTACCAGCCTACGTACGGAGAGCTAGCATTCGGCTCGCCTGGAGCCCCACTTGCCTCCGGCCACAGGATTGCTCCGGCGAACAACTGGCTGCAGAGGAACTTATACGGCGGAGGCTACCATGAGGTGGGAAATTACGGGGCATTTGACGCTTTCCCGCATCCAGGATACGCGCCAGCTGCAGGCGCACAAGAGGACGACGCCCTGGCACGGAAGATGGCCGAGTTGATGCAAAATCAGTTCAGCCTCAAGCCAAAAATGCAGGGACCTGCCTACAAGCCGCCATTCCCAGAGTGGTACTACAACGTGCTCCTTCCGCCAAGGGTGAAGCCGCCGACGGAGTTCACGAAATTTTCAGGGCAGGACGACACGAGCACAGTGGAGCACATCGCTCGTTACCTCATGCAGCTCGGGGAATGCTCGGCTGAGGAAACATTCAGGGTCCGCTACTTCCCCGCGTCACTGACAGGCCCAGCATTCCAGTGGTTCTCGTCCCTACCTCCTGAGTCAGTTAGCAGATGGAAGGACCTAGAGCGGAAATTCCACGCTCATTATTTCAGTGGTAGCTCGGAGAAGAAGCTGATCGACCTTGCCACCCTGAAGTAGAGGCACAGCGAGACGCCGTTAGAGTTTCTCAGGAGATTCAGGGAGGTTAAAGGCATGTGCTTCTCGCTTAACTTGCCAGATGACCAATTGGCTGATATGGCCGTCGCCGGGATGCTGCCGGCCGTACGCGAGAAACTGTTCGGGATGGAGTTTGAAAACCTGGGCCAGCTATCACAGAAGCTATCATTGATGAGCAACCAGGCGTATGGCTTCAAGAAGGATGCTAAGTTTGGCAAGCAGCATGATGTCGCCGATATCTACAACCAGTTCTTAGACAAGGCTGATCTGATCGAGGATTCTGATGATGAACTGGATGTGGCCGCAGCCGAGATCATGTGGGGGAAGGAGCCTTTAACGATGAATCAGCGCTGGGTCAAACAGACCAAGGGCACCTACGATTTCGATATCACAAAGGCTGACAAACTGTTTGAGCTCCTAGTGAAGGAAGGCCGAATCAGACTGCCTGAGGGGCATTCCATGCTTCGGCCCGATGGAGTTAAAGGGAAACGTTACTGTGGCTTCCACGACAGGGATTCGCACTCCATCAATGATTGCAGGGTCTTCAGGATGAGGATCCAGAAAGCCATCCAGGAGGGGCACCTTAAGTTCGACAACAAGATGAAGCTGGATGGCCACCCCTTCCCTCAGAACATGGTGGGTTTTTCTGTTAACATGGTGACGACCGAGGACAAGGGAAAGGTCAAAGTCTTGACCTCAGCCAGGGCCAGACAGGACGGAACAGTGGACCCAGAGCGCCAAGTAACTCTGGAACAAGTGCATGGTGAAACCCCCCGCATTCTCAAGAGCCACATCGAAATCGGGGAGTCATCCAGAGCCAAGCCCAGGGTGACTACGCGCATCCTCCTCAACAAGTGGCAGCGCCAGATGGAGAAAGAGCGCTACTAGAAGCGCAAATACGAGGAGGAGAAGCGCAGAGCCGAAGAGGAAGCACACCGAAGGGACCAGGAGCAATACACGCGCGAGCAGGAGCACTGGGGATGTGCGTTCGTCAGGCACTGCTGGAATGAGGGTTTGAAGCTGCCCACGCTGAGAAAGTGCCCTGAATGCAGTGACAGATATTTTGAGTACAGGCAGGAGACTGCCAATCGCCGATCCGTCCACGAGAGAATCGGAAGGATCCACCCTAACGGGGATCGGCGCCAAAAAATTGAAGTTATTGATCACCCCAGGAAGCGCCAAGCTGATCTAAGGTGGGCTGATCAAGAAGAGGATGAGGACGACTACATCTGGCAGAAGGGGCAATGGTGCCCGCCCGGCCTACGCAAAAGTCAGAAGAGGCGGGTTCAACACTTGAGGAACCGTGAACTAAGGCAGGCCGGGATCCAAACAAAGCAGGTGTGACGCCCAAAAGACCAACCGGAAGGATCGAGGCGTTCGGCTCCAACTTGCATGGTATATTTTTTGCCGAACGAATTCATGGCTCCTGCTAACCAGGTTGTGCAGGATGAGGCGTCCCTAGATGATGAGCAGGTCGAGGGGATGATGGCACAACTGGTGCTGGCCAAGCAGGCAATTTTCGACAAACCGGCCAGGAATCGACATATGAGGCCGTTGTACTTGAGAGGATACGTCAATGGCAAGCCATTGACCAAGATGTTTGTCGACGGTGGAGCGGCAGTCAACGTAATGCCGTACACCACCTTCAGGAAACTTGGCATGGGCCCGAGCGATCTGACGCCTACAAGCATAATACTGAATGATTTCGCTGGGAATCCTTCAGATACCAAGGGATGCGCTCACGTGGATTTGATGATCGGGTCCAAGACGCTGCTCACTACCTTCTTTGTCATCGAAGGTAAAGGAGCCTACAGCCTACTGCTTGGGCGGGACTGGATTCATGCCAATTGTTGCGTCCCATCCACCATGCACCAAGCGCTTATCCGAAGGGTGGATGATGAGATTGAGGTCGTCCCAGCGAGATGACTCCGTGAGCGTGGTGAACATGGAACCGACCTTTCCGGGAATACCAAGGTATTGATTGTTTCTCGGGGAAAGACGGGGAGAAGGTCTGTTGAACCCGTCGGCGGTGATCAACCACCGATTCAAGCGATCGGCTCTTATAGTAATTTTTAATGGAGAACCCCGTAGATGGCACCGATGGCAAGTTGGGGCGAGGATTCATGTCGGCCGATAAATTAGAAGAGGTTGACATTGGAAGCGGTGATAAGCCAAGGCCGACGTTCATCGCCGCAAACTTGCGGCCCGGACTTCGGGGGGGAATTAATTAAGCTTCTCAAAGAATACAAGGATTGCTTCGCCTGGGATTATTCGGAGATGCCTGGATTGGATCGTTCTATCGTCGAGCATCGGTTGCCAATCAAATCTGGTTTCAAACCATACAAGCAACCACCCCGGAAAATCTACAAGGATGAGGTATTGGCCGATGTGAAGAAAGAGGTTGAAAGATTACTTGATGCAAACTTCGTTCGGCCATGCAGATATGCGGAGTGGATTTCTAACATTGTCCCTGTGTACAAGAAGAATGGAAAAATGAGGGTCTGCATAGATTTCAGGGACCTGAATAGGGCTACTCCGATGGATGGTTACCCAATGCCTATTGCCGATTTGTTGATTGACGCCGCAGCTGGACACAAAGTCATCAGTTTCATGGACGGCAATGCGGGTTACAACCAAATCTTCATGGCAATAGAGGACATATCAAAGACGGCCTTCAGATGTCCTGGTCATATAGGCCTGTTTGAATGGATAGTCATGACGTTTGGGTTAAAAAATGCCGGTGCAACTTATCAGCGAGCCATGAATTACATTTTTCACGAGTTGATCAGCAAAATTGTGGAAATTTACATTGATGATGTGGTAATCAAATCCCTAAGTCATGACACACATTTGGAAGATGTGAAGAGGACCTTGGAGTGCACCCGAAAGCATGGTTTAAAGATGAACCCGAACAAGTGCGCTTTTGGGGTATCAGCTGGGGAGTTCTTGGGATTTCTGGTTCATGAAGGGGGAATTGAAGTTGGCAAGAAGAGCATGAAGGCCATCGATGAAGTTGTTCCTCCAACTAATCTCAAGGAGTTACAATCAATGCTCGGCAAAATCAATTTTGTGAGAAGATTCATTTCAAATTTGTCACAGAAGGTTTTGCCATTCTCTCCATTGTTGAAGCTAAAGAAAGATCAGAAGTTCACATGGGGCGACGAACAACAAAAGGCTTTCGATGAGATCAAGCAGTACATGAAGGAGCCGCCGGTGTTGGTTCCTCCTCAACTGGATAAGCCTTTCAAGTTGTACGTGGCGGCCGATACCCAAACCATTGGATCGGCCCTTATTCAAGAATTCGAAGGAAAGGAGCGGGTAGTAGCATATCTTAGCCGAAAACTACTTGATCCCGAGACCAGGTATTCGGCTACGGAAAAACTGTGCTTGTGCGTGTACTACTCGTGTACAAAGTTTCGGCACTACCTGTTGAATGCCGAATGCACTGTGTATTCCAAGTTCGATGTAATAAAACATATGTTATCTATGCCAATTTTGAACGGCAGGATTGGCAAATGGATCTTGGCCTTATCAGAGTTCGAGTTAAAGTTCGAATCGGCAAAGGCTATCAAGGGACAGATCATTGCCGATTTTATAACTGAACATCGCGATCAATCAATTGATTTGCTTGAAATTACCCCTTGGGCTTTATTTTTTGATGGATCATCATGTGGTAAAGGTGGGGGAGTAGGGATCCTACTGATTTCGCCTAAAGGTGAGATGTTTGAATTTGCCATCCCTATACGACCTTGTTACAAATAATCGAAGCCGAATACGAGGCATTACTTCGAGGGCTTCAATATTTGAGAGAAGCTGGGGCCGTTTCAGTTGAAGTTTATGGAGATTCAGAGCTGGTGATCAAGCAATTGAGCGGCCAGTACGAGTGCAAAAGTGAAGCGCTGAGGGGTTACTACGAAGAGTGCAGGGAAATCTTGAAGAGCTTCCCGTTGGTAACCCTACAGCATATTCCTAGGGAACACAATGAAGAAGCAAATAGGTTGGCTCAAAGCGCCTCTGGTTACAAAGAGAGTCAGGAAGCGTTTGCTGCAGAGGTGTGTGCACTGGGGACGGATCTTGCAGAAGGTTGTTGACGCAAAAAGTGCACTCAACGCCAATCACACAGCAAGCCGAATAAAGCTGGCTTCGCACGCGCAGAGCAAATGACGTGCCAGTCAATTTTTCCTGAAAATTAACAAAAGATAAAGCAGTTAGATATCAAAGCTTGGAACTTGCCGGGTGGTACCAGACAATTCCATATTTACGGCTAAAGAGCCAGATGGGATAACACAATAGCTATAGAAAGCTATCTGTCAGAGATCCACGACCATTCGGGAAACCAAAAAGGGAAAAATGACATTGCCGAATGGATGACGTAAGCATGACAGCAATCGGTCTTCGTATAAACAAAGATGCATGCGCAAAGTTATGACCGATCCCCATGAAGACTAACATTAAATAAATAAAGTAAAGCACGGACATGATCATGTATTAAATAAGCATGCATAGATCCAAAGCACTAGTCTACCGCATGTCTAGTTACTTTAAGATCCGTCGGGTACGATATCAAACAAATCTATCCACCGCATGATACAACTTGCATGAAAAACCGTACCACTTTCCACAAATAGATCTATCCACTGCATGATACAATCCAGATATGGAAAGCTAAAAGCATACATCATCTGAAACATGAATGACGCACGTGATCTACTTGTGAAGAAACATAACCGAATGCGGCCGAATGTACCGATTCGGGGTCCATGAAGAAGGAACAAACATTACCACGAGAATAAATCTATCGATTGATTTGGGAATCTAATCCACCGATGACTAGCTCCAAAGCAACCCAAAAACCTGCATCTACCGCATGATACCCGGTTCTTTCAAGATTTATACGAACATAGCAAGCTTGAACCCGCAACACGTAACAACCTAGATCGATTCGGTTTCGGCTATCGGAAAGCATAAGATCCACGTGTTAAAACATGAAACCTACTCGAACAAGGATCATAAAAGAGATATAGCCGATCCAAATCCATCTAGATTGAGCAAAGATGTGTTACATGAATTAAAACATAAAGTAAAACTCAAGATAACACGGGGTAACTTAATGAATCTATTGGATCTTGCCAAAATCCAATAGAGCCAATAACTAGCTCCAAGCTAGATCTTAGCCTACCGCATGGCTCATGATCTAACAAGAAACCTTCTTGAACCAAGATTGAATCTACCGCAAGACACGAAGCATGGTAACAAGACTACTTGCATCAGATCTAAATCCACCGCATGATACTAGACATGATACAAGGTTGCCGGTACTCACGAAGGTCGACGGATCGATTGGCCCTCTCGAAGAACTCGACGACACGACAAGGACTCTAGGGTTTGGCGTAAGGCTGGTGTATAATGAGGAATGATTGTGTTCGTTACATACATTCAGGGGTCGTATTTATACCCTGTTGAGTACAACTGCGAATGGATTAGTTGCCTAACTAAGCTCGATCGCCTACCCATCCATTCGTCTCCCCTGATTGAGCCACGTCGCCGTCCAATCCCGCAAAATCAGCTCTACTGTTCCTTTGCCAAACCGGAGCAAATAGCCGACCGCAGATCTTTTTTGCCGAAAATCTCTGAAAATATCCTTCCTTCCACCAGACGGACTCTTTTTCGAACCGGACCCACAGGTCAGACTCCTTACCAAATTTTGGTGTTAACACATGCCCCTTCAATTGTGGGATAAAAGTAATTTTGTTCCACAATTGACTCCAGCCACGAATCCTCGAATCAAATCTGTCAACACCTGTTCTTCGCAATCCGCCGGAATCTTCATCCAGATCCAACCCTAGATCTCCTCATTCCGAGCTCGAAACTCCAATGGCAGCTCAGAACCAAGATGCCCAGGTAAATTTATCCCCCCGCAAACCTTGTTCGGCATTAGGTTTTCAATTTTACCCGAGATTTTCCTTTTTCGCTTTCTTTCAGGAGCCTTCTACTGAGCTTTTGATTCGCACCGAGGCCAATTCGAGGTCTTATTACCTTGGTCCTGTGGGGAATCCTGATCCTCGAGATTTCATTGCCGCTGAATCCCAGAGAATCCCCTTCAAAGCAGCTTTGTCTCCACCTCCTCAGTGGCAAGATGCGTTCAAGAACTGGCCTTTACCTCCAATTGCAGGCTGGAAGACTTGGTATCGGAGGATTCTTGCAGATAAGAGTGGATTGACCAACCTGGATGCCCTCCGTATTGCCCAGTGCTTGGAGCTATCCGTGGCTGAGACCCCCAAGAACGAAGATCTTCTGATAGCAGCCTGCCACTTTTGGTCAAACGGCGTCAACCTTCCTTTTTGGCCATGGTCCGATGTCTCCCACCTTGGCCGATGTATATATGATCACCGGCCTTGACATTACAGGATCCGTTCAGCCTTGGAATTTCAAAAATTCCTCACGGCAGACAGGGGTGAAGCCAGGGAACGGATACAAGCAATACATCTTGAAACACATGAAGGACAATCCCCTTGGTGAAGTCGAATACAGAGCCTTTCTGAATATGTGGCTGTGCAGATTTGTTTTCTGTGGGAAAGCCAACGAGCCCACCTTGAACCATATCGCGATGGCATCTCAATTGGCGGTGGCAACCGCCTCCCTCTTGGAAAATTCTTCCTCGGCGGTGTATACCACATGCTTCACCAAACTCGTTACTCGGATGTATACTAGCCAAAGAATATCATGTGTCAACGGCCCTTGGTGGTTCGTTCAAATGTGGCCGCAGCCTCCACATGCATCGGATCATCGGTGTCGACTTGAACTCCGGAGTTCTTCCCCTTGTCCAATCACCCCGAAGGAGAACCCCAAGCTACCGAGGATGCCGAAATTACGGAGAAGCGGCTTCAACTCGTTCTCGTTCGGCAAGACATCAGCCAGTTCTTCGAGCTATTCTTTAAAGGTTTCCCCAATCCTCTCTGGCTTCCTTATTTGGGCAACGACACTTTGACCTTCCCTGTTGAATTCTCTTTCGAGCCCGGCCATCAAGATGGGAGATTCTTGGAGATCCTTAATATCATAATCCGCCCATGCATACCGCCGCCGAGTTCAATGGAGGAAGGCTGAATGTCAGCACTTATGAGTACTATCAGCCTAATGTAATGGCCAGGCAAATTGGATGCGGCCAGATGCCCCCAAGATTGTTCCTGCTTGAATTCCTCAAACCCAGAGAGGAAATCAAAGAGCTGATGCAGGGCAGCAGAGTTTTCAACTATGAGTGCAGTCCTACTGTCTACACGTGTCCTTTCATGCCCACAACCATAGCTCACCCCACCTTTAACTCCTGGTGGCAAGAATTCCACGATCACATCTTCAGTGAGGCTGTTCATGTATTCTGTGCAGAGTTGGTGCCTGACTTCTTGCCGACTTCAGAGGTAATACAATGAGCCCCTGGATTAGGCATGTCCTCTTTATTCATGGTCCTGACCTTCATCTTCTTGTCCACAGAACACAGTGCCTGCCCCTCGAGCTAGGGTAATTGCTTACAATGCTGAAGGCCCAATTTCGGCACTGGGATTCAAATCCACAACTCTGCATCAACTAATGGCCAGGTATGCTACCACAGATCCCAGCCTTTCTAGCCTTGCTGCAGACAGGAGGCAAGGCCTGCATCTGATTGCCCCTCCAAGTGCTAAAAGGAGAAGAACTGTCAAGAAAGTGCTTGTTGAGGTAAAACCTTTTACCTTCTTGATTACCAGGTTACTCTGTTCTTGATGACTCATATCATTGTGCATTCTCAGACCAGAGCCCAGCAGCCTTCAGAACCAGTACCTGCCAATGCCCCATCCACTGGTATGACCTCTACTGTTCTTTCTTAAGGATGAGCACTGGCATTTACCCTTTCAATTTGACATTTGCAGAAGAAGCCATGGAAGGACAGCTTGTAGATGTTCCAGTGGTTCAACAAGCGAGTCCATCCAGGGTTGAATTACCCATCCCAGTGGAGATCTCATCTTCATCACCTTCTGCAGAAGTAATAAATTCTCCAGAGATGAATCTCCCAACTCAACCGGAGCCAATAAGTTCTCCAAGGGTGCCATCACCTGTTGGCCAAGCAGAGATAACCAACCCAACAGAGGCAGACCCGACTCTTCTTCAGCCAGAAACCCATGAGCTGCCAGTGGCTGCATCAGCGCCCCCTAGCTTGGAAGATTCAGCTCTACCTGGAGCATCTCCTCCACCTGTGATTGCCCCTGCTCAAGAAACTAGCCATGAGGTATCCATCTGCACCTTATTTTGGTACCTCCATGTTTAGCACTCTTAATCCGTCAATACTTTTTCCTCAGGATCAGGCTCCATCATCATCAAGCCTGCCATCAGAGAGCAATCCAGCTGCCGAGGTGATGGAAAGAGTATGCCAGCCTTTACCAAATGAAGTACTGTCAAAGCTCAAAGAAATCGCTGCCTGGCTAGAAAAAGATGCTCAAGATCAGTTCAATGATCTCCATCACTTCGAAGAGATGTTTGAATCTATCAGTCAAGAACTTCCTGAAGACATCAGAGTTTCTCTATCATCCGTCTTTGACTTAGAAGCTTTTTATGCACCCGTAAGGCATGCTTGGAGGAAATTACGCTCCCGCCCGGCCATTGAAAAGAGGAAAACTGATGCTGAACATGCTATGAACGGGGCACAAATCCAAGCAGAGAGCCACAAGGATGCATTGGCTAACCTGCAGGCTTCTTATGATCTGAAAATCGCCAGGAAGGCTGTTCTAGAAGCGAGCCGAGAAGCTCGTCGGCGGAGATAGAGATCGACAAAGAGAAAATAGCCGAACTTCCCGGATCGATAGCAAAGACCCAAGCGGAAGCAAAATCGGCTATCACCAAGATAGAGCAATGCGATGCGTAACTCGCCGATCTATCCGGTACCCAAAGGGATTGCCAGGAGCTGCTGGACAATTCCCATCTGATAACATCCAATGCTCGTGGTGTAATTGCCAAACTTCTGAATGCTTGAATGTCCTTATTGATGTGTAACTGAATTGGTCGTTCTTGTAATATCTTTTTGCAATCTGTTTCCTTTCTTCTGCGCACTTTCAAACATAATGCTGAACGACCCATTCGGTAGTGAAACGCCAACTCCCGAACGGCACTTCGATCTTCTATAGCTGAACCAATCAACTGCACGCGGCTCAGCCTAGAACTCCAAGCGACCCGTCGGCGGTCTGGCCAAGGAAACCTTTCCACCTTCCGATTTTCTTGGGACATGCGCCACGATCCACAGCCACGACTCGAAGCCACGATTCATCCTGCCAGGCCTATAAATGTTACCATAGGTGCCCCTAGCTCTCCACCAGGCCTTCTAGCTCTCGAATCTTTGCCAATCTTTAGCCCTTTTGCAAACAGTGCACATCCCAAACCACAATGGTGCGCCGCCTCAACCGCCGCCACGCCTCCGACGAGGCCGAGGGGAGCAGCGCCAATGCGCGCAGGCGGTGATGATCGTCGATCTCTCCTCTTTGATTCTATTCTTGATCTTCTTTTGCCTTGACGATCATCTGTCTTTTTCAGATTGAGCCAGTGGAATCCGCCTCGTGCGCCGGCCAATCAGCCCCTCCCAGATGACTCCTCGGAGTCCGATGGCCACTCCCCGGTACCGTACGGAGAAGAAGACGCCATCCGCTTCAAGGAGGAGCTGGAGGCGTCCCGGCTTGAGCTGGAGGACGTCTCCAAGAAAGCGGGCATAGCCGAGCTAGAGTGGGAGGACCAGCGCAGACAGCTGCTGGAAACCATTGATGGTACGACTCTGAGATTAGTTCTTGATTCCACCCGGCTTTTGGCGCTAATCTTTTCTTCTTGCTTCTTGCAGCCCGCGACGCGGAGCTCAACCAGCTGAAGGAGTTGGTGGAGTAGCTGGCCGAGAAGGTGAACGCCCTCGGCAATACGCCAGTGGAGCGCCTTGCCACGGTGGAGCGCCGCGTTGATGAGGTGGCTGTCCACGGCGCCCGTTTGGGCACCACCTTGGGCCTGGCTGCCATGGCGACGCACACGGACGTCGACTACTCCACCAGGCCGCGCGGCTTCCGGGGCGACGCGCCAGAGGACATCGAGGAGATCGAGCTCATCCTGGAGCGCCTTGATGGCCATGGCGACGCCATTGCCGAAATCACTCATCCCCAATCTGTGTTGAACAGGCTCTTCGACTAGATTGTACTAGGGATGTGTAAATATCGGCAATAGATGAAGAACTTTTGAATTCTGCACCTGTTCTGTGATGACTCCTTTTGCATTTTGCATCTGCGAATTTTGTTTTCTTTGAATGCATCCGGGAACTATCTTTAGCCGAGCGCGCGAGAACAACTGCCCCTTGGCGCAAAATCCACAGAGGATCCCCGTTCGGCAATCCATAAACACTGTTCAAGAGAAAACCCTTCGCACTTGGTAGAAAACCCTGCCGCTTGGTATTCCAACAGTGTGTACTGGCCAGTCATCACTCCCAATGCGCCTCTCCGGTCAATAAAATAGCCTGCGGGGTGCTCTGCAAATCCACTCGCGCACTCATCCATCATTTCTCATCTCTTCCCCTGCCTTTAGAGGAAAAAACCCCCAACGCCATGGACAAGGGTAAACAACCCCAGGAGAGCAGCTCATCAAGGAAGCGTACGATTCGGAAGTGAGTTCTTTCTCGATCTGCTCCTTGTTCCCCCGCATGATCTTGCGCTTCATGTTTTCCTCTCGTCCTTTTCAGCCTTGATTTGCTTCCCGAAGAAGTCATCGGGACCGAAGATGTGCCTGAGTACATCTCCTCCGATTCCTCTCTCGAAGCAGAGGATGCCACGCCTGAACAGAGGACCAACCATCAGCTGCGCCGCCGCGTCCGGCACCTGGAGCACGGCCTCAGGGACATGTCCGCCCGTTGCCAAGCCGAGCGCGAGCGTCGCATGGCTCGGAGGCATTAGTAGGGGGTAAATGTTCCTGACTCCTTCTTGACCTCGTGCTTGCACTTGGATTTCTTGCCCCTAATCTTGATTCCTCCGCTTTAGATGTCTCCCGACAGTACAACAACCTGAAGACGGCTTGGGATAGCTTGGTGGAGGCTGCCAACCATGGTCACCCCCGTGCGTTCCAGAGTTGCCGTCACGGTGGTCCCGGAGCAACCGAAGAGGAAGCACGAAGAATTAAAGAAAAGATTGTATCATACTTTCGCTTCTTCCTCCACGCCTTCTGCTTCCCTCCTCCTCGAGGATCTGACCACCGGGGTTGTTAGACGTAGTCCTGCGAGAAACAGTTGTAATGTAATTTTGAGCTAAGGGCAATGCATCCAGGCACTGGCCATTTTCTCTTGTTCATGGATTTTGTTCTGAAGGCGGCCTCATTCTTGAGCGCCGGCTATTTTCGTGCCAGATGTGTGTAATCATCGATCGATCTCAATGCTAGGATAATATTTCTTCAGATATCTCCCATTTATTGCAGCAGAAAATTCCTCTCCTAGCAAAGTTTTCAATATGTATGCATTACCAGGAACGCATCTGACCACACGAAAAGGCCCCTCCCAGTTAGGGGACCATTTGCCGAATTCACTGTATTTATTTCCAATCGGCAATAGCGCTTTCCAAACTAGATCGCCTTCTGCAAATTGCCTTACTTTTACCTTCTTATTATAGTACTTGGCAACCCGCGGTTGTTTTTCTCGATGTTCTCTAGGGCTCGAGACGGATCATATGCAAATCTTCTAGTTCATCCATCATTAGGCCACCGTAATCCTTGGAGCTCAACTCGTTTTGCGGCACCACTCTCCTTGAATCCGATTGTATTTCCCAAGGCGAGATTGCGTGATGCCCGTAAACCAACTCGTAAGGAGAAGTCTTTGTAGCTCCATGGGGGGCCATCCGGTAAGCCCACGGTGCTTCACCGAGTACCGAATGCCACCTTCTTGGCTTCGATCGATCTTCTTCTCGTATCGCTTGATCATGATCTTATTAGAAGCCTCTCGCTTGACCATTAGCTTGGGCATAATATGGAGAAGAATTAAACAATTTGATTCCCATGCTTTCGGCAAAATCTCTGAACTCCAACGACACGAATTGTGCCCCCTGGTCAGTGGTAATCGTCTGAGGGATCCCAAATCGATAGATGATGTGTTCCTTGACGAATTCGATCATGTTTTCTGACGTCACCTTCTTCAGTGGGATTGCCTCGACCCATTTGGTGAAGTAATCTGTAGCCAAAAGCACGAACTTATGCCCCTTGCTAGACGGCGGATTGATTTGGCCAATCAAGTCTATACCCCAGCCCCTGAATGGCCATGGCTTGATGATGGGATTCAATGCTGATGCAGGGACTCTTTGAATATTCCCAAACCTTTGGCAATCTTGACATCCCTTGTAATACTCAAAGCAGTCTTCTAATATCGTCGGCCAAAAGCATCCAGTTTGTCTAATAACCCACTTCATCCGATAGGCCGATTGGTGCGCTCCACATATCCCATCGTGCACCTCGCTCATCATGTTCTTGGCTTCTTCTGGACCCAGGCATTGTAGTAATACCCCATCTAATGATTTATAGAACAGATTATCATCCAGAAGAACGAACTTAATTGCCTTGTACCTGAGTTTCCTAGAGACTTTTCGGGATGGATTTTTCAAGTAATCAACGATTTCTTTCCTCCAATCATCTTCTGCAAGATCCGCCCCTAGTGCACATACTTCGCAAAGAAAACGCCTCTTGACTCTCCTTGTAACCGCAGGCGCTCCGAGCTAGCCTGTTTGCTTCCTCGTTATGCTCTCTAGGAATGTGCTGTAAGGTTACCAATGGGAAGCTTTTCAAGATTTCCCTGCACTCCTCGTAGTAACTCCTCAGCGCTTCGCTTCTGCACTCATATTGGCCGTTCAATTGCTTGATTACCAATTCTGAATCTCCATAGATCTCAACCGAAATGGCCCCAGCTTCTCTCAAATATTGAAGCCCTCGAAGTAGTGCCTCGTACTCAGCCTAGTTGTTTGTGACAGTGGGTTGTATAGGAATGGCGAATTCAAACATCTCACCTCTGGGCGAAATTAGTAGGATCCCTACTCCCCCACCTTTGCCACACGATGACCCATCAAAAAATAAAGCCCAAGGGGTAATTTCAAGCAGATCAATTGACGGGTCACGATGCTCAGTTATAAAATCGGCAATGACCTGACCTTTGATGGCTTTTGCCGATTCGAACTTCAACTCGAACTCTGATAAAGCTAAAATCCATTTGCCAATCCGACCATTCAAAATTGGCATAGATAACATATGTTTTATCACATCAAACTTGGAGTATACAGTGCATTCGGCATTCAACAAGTAGTGCCGAAACTTTGTACACGAGTAGTACACGCAAAGACACAGTTTCTCTATAGCCGAATACCTGGTCTCAGGATCAAGTAGTTTTTGGCTAAGATAAGCTACTACCCGCTCCTTTCCTTCGAATTCTTGAATAAGGGCCGATCCAATGGTTTGGGTATCGGCCGCCACGTACAACTTGAAAGGCTTGTTTAGCTGAGGAGGAACCAACACCGGCGGCTCCTTCATGTACTGTTTAATCTCATCAAACGCCTTTTGTTGTTCGTCACCCCATGTGAATTTTTGATCTTTCTTTAGCTTCAGCAATGGAGAGAATGGCAACACCTTCTGTGATAAATTTGAGATGAACCTTCTCACGAAGTTGATCTTGCCGAGCAGTGATTGCAATTCCTTGAGGTTGGTTGGAGGAACGACTTCTTCAATGGCTTTCATGCTTTTCTTGCCAACTTCAATTCCCCCCTCGTGGACCAAAAACCCCAAGAATTCTCCAGCTGATACCCCAAAAGCGCACTTGTTTGGATTCATCTTCAAACCGTGTTTCCGGGTGCACTCCAAGGTCTTCTTCACATGTTCCAGATGGGTGTCATGACTTAAGGACTTGATCACCACGTCATCAATGTAGATTTCCACAGTTTTGCCGATCAACTCATGAAAAATGTAATTCATGGCCCGTTGATATGTTGCACCGGCATTTTTTAACCCAAACGTCATGACTATCCACTCGAACAGGCCTATATGACCAGGGCATCTAAAGGCCGTCTTTGATATGTCTTCTATTGCCATGAAGATCTGATTGTATCCCGCGTTGCCATCCATGAAACGAATCACCTTGTGTCCAGCAGCGGCGTCAATCAACAAATCAGCAATAGGCATCGGGTATCCATCCATGGGAGTAGCTCTGTTCAGGTCCCTGAAGTCTATGCAAACCCTCATTTTTCCATTCTTCTTATACACAGGGACGATGTTAGAAATCCACTCCGCATATCTGCATGGCCGAACGAAGTTTGCGTCAAGTAGTCTTTCAATTTCCTTCTTCACATCGGCCAATACTTCATCCTTGTAGATTTTCCGGGGTGGTTGCTTATATGGTTTGAAACCAGGCTTAATTGGCAACCGATGCTCGACGATGGAACGATCTAATCCAGGCATCTCCGAGTAATCCCAGGCGAAGCAATCCTTATATTCTTTGAGAAGCTCAATTAAATTCCCCCTGAAGTCTGGCTGCAAATTTGCACTGATGAACGTCGGCCTTGGCTTATCACCGCTTCCAATATCAACTTCTTCCAATTTATCAGCCGACATGAATCCTCGCCCTAATTTGCCATCAGTGCCATCTACGGGGTTCTCCATTAAAAATTACTATAAGAGCCGACTGCTTGAATCGGCTGTTGATCACTGCTGACAGGTTCAACAGGACCTTCTCCCCAGTCTTTCCCTGAGAAACAATCAATGCCTTGGTATTCCCAGAAGGCTGGTTCCATGTTGGCCACGCTCACGGAGTCATCCGCCCGGATGACCTCGATCTCATCGTCCACCCACCGGATAAGTCGTTGATGCATGGTGGACGGGACGCAACGCTTAGCATGAATCCAATCCCGCCCAAGCAAAGAAGCCGTAGGCTCCTTTGCCCTCGATGACAAAGAAGGTGGTGAGTAGCGTCTTGGACCCGATCATCAAGTCCACGTGAGCACATCCCTTGGTGTCTGAGGGGTTCCCGGTGAAGTCGTTCAAGATGATGCTTGTAGGCGTCAAATCGCTCGGGCCCATTCCAAGCTTCCTGAAGGTGGTGTACGGCATTACATTGACTGCCGCTCCACCGTCGACGAACATCTTGGTCAATGGCTTTCCATTGACGTATCCCTTCAAGTACAGCGGCCTCATGTGACGGTTCTTGGCCGGCTTGTCGAAGATGGCCTGCTTGGCCAGCACCAGTTGTGCCATCATCTCCTCGGTGTGCTCGTCGTCGAAGGCGGCCTTCCTCCCCGCATAACCCGGTTAGCAGGAGCCATGAACTCGTTCGGCAGAAAGTATACCATGCATGCTGGAGCCGAACGCTTCGATCCCTCAGGTTGGTCCTTGGGGCGCCACATCTGCCTCGTCTGGATCCCGGCCTGCTTCAACTCACGGTTCCTCAAGCGTTGGACCCGTCTCTTCTGGCTCTTGCGTAGGCCGGGCGGGCACCACTGCCCCTTCTGCCAGATGTAGTCATCCTCGTCCTCTTCTTGATCAGCCCACCTGAGATCAGCTTGGCGCTTCCTGGGATGATCGATGACTTCAATTTTTTGGCGCTGATCCCCATTAGGGTGGATCCTTCCAAGTCTCTCGTGGACGGATCGACGATTGGCAGCTTCCTGCCTGTACTCAACGTACCTGTCACTGCATTCAGGACAGTTCTTCAATGTGGGCAGCTTTAGACCCTCATTCCAGTAGTGCCTGAAGAAGGCGCATCCCCAGTGTGCGCGCTCCTGTTCGCACGTGTACTGCTCGTGGTCTCTCCTGCGCGCCTCTTCTTCGGCTCTGCGCTGCTCCTCTTCGTGGCGACGCTTCTGGTAGCGCTCTTTCTCTATTTGGCGCTGCCATTTGTTGAGGAGAATGCGCGATGTCACCTTGGGCTTAGGCCTGGATGATTCCCCAATCTCAATGTGGCTCTTGAGAATGCGGGGGGCATCACCTTGTACTTGCTCCAGAGTCACCTGGCGCTCTGGGTCTACTGCTCCACCTTGCTTGGACCTGGTTGAGGTCAGGACCTTGACCTTTCCCTTCTCCTCGGCTGTTATCACATTGACAGAAAAGCCGAGCATGTTCTGAGGAAAGGGGTGGCCATCCAGCTTCATCTTGTTATCGAACTTGAGGTGTCCCTCCTGGATGGCCTTCTGGATCCTCATCCTGAAGACCCTGCAATCGTTGATGGAGTGCGAATCCCTGTCATGGAAGCCGCAGTAATGTTTCGCCTTAACTCCATCGGGCCGAAGCATAGAATGCCCCTCAGGCAGCTTGATTCGGCCTTCTTTCACTAAGAGCTCAAACAACTTATCAGCCTTCGTGATGTCAAAGTCATATGTCCCCTTGGTCTGCTTGACCCAGCGCTGATTCATTGTCAAGGGCTCCTTGCCCCACATGATCTCCGCTGCAGCTACATCCAATTCGTCCTCAGAATCCTCGAACAGATCAGCTTTGTCCAGGAACTGGTTGTAGATGTCAGCGACGTCGTGCTGTTTGCCAAATTTGGGGTCCTTTTTGAGGCCATATGCTTGATTGCTCATCAGAGACAACTTTTGTGATAGCTGGCCCAGGTTCTCAAACTCCATCCCAAATAGCTTCTCGCGCACGGCCGGCAACATCCCGGACATATCAGCCAGTTGATCGTCTGGCAAGTTCAGCGAGAAGCACATGCCTTTGACTTCCCTGAATCTTCTAAGAAACTCCAGCGGTGTTTCACTGTGCCTTTGCTTCAGGGTGGCGAGATCAATTAGCTTCTTCTCAGAGCTGCCGCTGAAATAGTGAGCGTGGAATTTACGCTCCAAGTCCTTCCATCTAGCCACTGATTCAGGAGGCAGGGACGAGAACCACTGAAAAGCTGGACCGTCAGCGAGGCGGGGAAGTAGCGAACCCTGAACGCCTCCTCGGCCGAGCATTCCCCAAGCTGCATGAGGTAACGGGCGATGTGCTCGACCGTGCTTGTCTCGTCCTGCCCCGAGAACTTTGTGAATTCCGTTGGCGGCTTCACCCTCGGCGGCAAGAGCACGTTATAGTACCACTCTGGGAACGGCGGCCTATAGGTGGGACCCTGCATCTTTGGCTTGAGGCCGAACTGATTTTGCATCAGTTCGGCCATCTTGCGCGCTAGGGCGTCATCTTCTTGCGCGCCTGCAGCTGGCGCGTACCCTGGGTGCGGGAAGGCATCGAACGCTCCGTAGTTTCCCACTTCATGATAACCACCGCCGTACAAATTCTTCTGGAGCCAGTTGGTCGACGGAGCAATCCTACGGCCGGGATCAAGTGGGGCCCCAGACGAGCCGAACGCTATTTCTCCGTACGTAGGCTGGTACGGATTCGGGCCGTTGCACGGGCCGACCCGTGCTTGCTCCGTGGTGGCGGCGAGGATTGGCCGACTTCCCCGAAGCTTGCAACGGGGGCCGGACCGGCCGCCCCCCCGGCGCCCGCGGAGGAGGTTGGAATGCTTGGCTTCCGAGCTCGAGCGGGGAGGCTGCCGCGGGCCGGCTCCGTAGCGGCCGCCGAGAGCTTGATTCACCCGGCTCCACGGTGCTCTTACGGACGGGCGCCTTCCCGAACGCTTGCTCCATGCCCGGCCAAAGATGGCCACCATCATCTGCCGGAGCGACCCGAGGAAAGCCTTGTTGTGCTTGGTGAGCATGTAGTCCGCTGACTCTTGGAATACGCGCGCGCATTCCTCCTTTTCCTGCTGGGATGTGGCATCGCTTTCTCCTGGCAGCAGCACCCTGGGTAGGTCATTTTTCAGATATGGGACACCACTTCTATTCTTCTTAAACGACATGAGACACTTTTGCTGAAACTGGTTCACGGCGTCTTGGAGCTGCTGATGCTGCTCTGGAGAAAGCTCTTCGATGTTGACATCCATGAGGTCTGAAATTTCAGGCATCTTGAACCAATTCGGCTGTGGTCCCACCAGGCGTGCCAAAAAGTGTGTTGACGCAAAAAGTGCACTCAACGCCAATCACACAGCAAGCCGAATAAAGCTGGCTTCGCACGCGCAGAGCAAATGACGTGCCAGTCAATTTTTCCCGAAAATTAACAAAAGATAAAGCAGATTAGATATCAAAGCTTGGAACTTGCCGGTGGTACCGACACGGTTCCATATTTACGGCTAAAGAGCCAGATGGGATAACAAAATAGCTATAGAAAGCTATCTGTCAGAGATCCACGACCATTCGGGAAACCAAAAGGGGAAAAATGACATTGCCGAATGGATGACGTAAGCATGACAGCAATCGGTCTTCGTATAAACAAAGATGCATGCGCAAAGTTATGACCGATCCCCATGAAGACTAACATTAAATAAATAAAGTAAAGCACGGACATGATCATGTATTAAATAAGCATGCATAGATCCAAAGCACTAGTCTACCGCATGTCTAGTTACTTTAAGATCCGTCGGGTACGATATCAAACAAATCTATCCACCGCATGATACAACTTGCATGAAAAACCGTACCACTTTCCACAAATAGATCTATCCACCGCATGATACAATCCAGATATGGAAAGCTAAAAGCATACATCATCTGAAACATGAATGACGCACGTGATCTACTCGTGAAGAAACATAACCGAATGCGGCTGAACAGCCGATTCGGGGTCCATGAAGAAGGAACAAACATTACCACGAGAATAAATCTATCAGATTGATTTGGGAATCTAATCCACCGGATGACTAGCTCCAAAGCAACCCAAAAACCTGCATCTACCGCATGATACCCGGTTCTTTCAAGATTTATACGAACATAGCAAGCTTGAACCCGCAACACGTAACAACCTAGATCGATTCGGTTTCGGCTATCGGAAAGCATAAGATCCACGTGTTAAAACATGAAACCTACTCGAACAAGGATCATAAAAGAGATATAGCCGATCCAAATCCATCTAGATTGAGCAAAGGTGTGTTACATGAATTAAAACATAAAGTAAAAACTCAAGATAACACGGGATAACTTAATGAATCTATTGGATCTTGCCAAAATCCAATAGAGCCGATAACTAGCTCCAAGCTAGATCTTAGCCTACCGCATGGCTCATGATCTAACAAGAAACCTTCTTGAACCAAGCTTGAATCTACCGCATGACACGAAGCATGGTAACAAGACTACTTGCATCAGATCTAAATCCACCGCATGATACTAGACATGATACAAGGTTGCCGGTACTCACGGAGGTCGACGGATCTATTGGCCCTCTCGAAGAACTCGACGACACGACAAGGACTCTAGGGTTTGGTGTAAGGCCGGTGTATAATGAGGAATGATTGTGTCTGTTACATACATTCAGGGGTCGTATTTATACCCTGTTGAGTACAACTGCGAATGGATTAGTTGCCTAACTAAGCTCGATCGCCTACCCATCCATTCGTCTCCCCTGATTGAGCCACGTCGCCGTCCAATCCCGCAAAATCAGCTCTACTGTTCCTTTGCTGAACCGGAGCAAATAGCCGACCGCAGATCTTTTTTGCCGAAAATCTCTGAAAATATCCTTCCTTCCACCAGACGGACTCTTTTTCGAACCGGACCCACAGGTCAGACTCCTTACCAAATTTTGGTGTTAACAAAGGTGACTGGAGGAAAGAGATCGTTGATTACTTGAAGGATCCATCCCGAAAAGTCTCTAGGAAGCTCAGGTACAAGGCCATAAAGTTCGTTCTTCTGGATGATAATTTATTCTATAAATCATTAGATGGGGTATTATTACGATGCCTGGGTCCAGAAGAAGCCAAGAAAATGATGAGTGAGGTGCACGATGGGATATGTGGAGCGCACCAATCGGCCTACCATATGAAATGGGTTATTAGACAAGCTGGGTGCTTTTGGCCGACGATATTAGAGGACTGCTTTGAGTATTACAAGGGATGTCAGGATTGCCAGAGGTTTGGAAATATTCAAAAAGTTCCCGCGTCAGCATTGAATCCCATCATCAAGCCATGGCCATTCAGGGGCTGGGGTATAGACTTGATTGGCCAGATTAATCCACCATCTGGCAAGGGGCATAAGTTCGTGCTTTTGGCTACGGATTATTTTACCAAATGGGTCGAGGCGATCCCGCTGAAGAAGGTGACATCAGAAAACATGGTTGAATTTGTCAAGGAGCACATCATCTATCGGTTTGGAATCCCTCGGACGATCACCACCGATCAAGGGGCACAATTCGTGTCACCGGAGTTCGCAGAATTTGCCGAAAGCATGGGGATCAAATTGTTTAACTCTTCTCCCTATTACGCCCAAGCTAATGGTCAAGCAGAGGCTTCTAATAAGATCATGATCAAGCTGATCCAAAAGAAGATCGACCAGAAGCAAAGAAAGTGGCATTCGGTACTCAGTGAGGCACTGTGGGCTTACCGAATGGCCCCCCATGGAGCTACAAAGACCTCTCCTTATGAATTGGTTTACGGGCATCACACGGTTCTACCGTGGGAAGTGCAATCTGATTCAAGGAGGGTTGTGTTACAGAAAGATTTGAGCTCCAAGGATTACAGTGGTCTAATGATGGACGAGCTAGAGGATTTACACATGATCCGTCTTAGGGCCCTGGAAAACATTGAGAAGAACAAACTGCGGGTTGCCAAGTACTACAACAAGAAGGTAAAAGTAAGGCAATTTGCAGAAGGCGATTTGGTTTGGAAAGCGCTATTGCCGATTGGAACTAAATACAGTGAATTCGGCAAATGGTCCCTGTTGACGGTTAATAATTGTATCAAAGTTCGTTTGTGACTCGCAAGCGTACAAGTCTCTCGTCGTAGTCAAGGGACCCTTCTTCCCTCGAGTGGTGAACCCAAGGTATCGAATCCGTGGAACAAATGTGTGACGCAAAACTTAATCTAATAAAGCCATGTAACTCCAATCTTCGATAAAAGAAACCCTAATGCATCTAAGTAAAAGACATGAAACGAATCTAATCTACTAAAGACCGGAGAAAACAAAGTAAGATTGGGTAGATAAACCGATCTAGAGGGATCGGGGGTAAGCCTTTTGTTGAAGTTCCAAGCAAGAGAAGAAGTAGCAAATCGAATCTTAATAGAAGCCTCTTTAAATCGTGGTTTCCCGTCCAAATCCGAAAACATCCGCCTTTCGAGACCCCCGTTCTGTCACAACGTATCCCTATTCATGCGGGGAGCTTAGGGCGAGTCAAAAGACATGTCGAGATTCTTTCGGAAGATCCGGCGTGTACCTCTAGCCACCGCGGCTACAAGAACACCCTATGTAATCTATCTCGAGAATAGAATTGGAATAAGCAAAGCCGATCGAAAAACGAAATCTTCGAGGAAACACTTGATCGCTAGGAAAAGATTCAACTTGATAATTCAACTATAACAATGATACATACACAAGATCACCACCGGATCCTTCCTTGATCTTGCTTCTAGCTCCGGGAACTCGACGTGGTCTTCCGTGCAAGGTTCCCACGTCGGCTAGGGGAACCCTAGTCAACTAGCTCGACCCTCTCCTCTCCGAGATGGTGTCCCTCTCTTCTCTCGCTCCTCGGCGGCCGATGACGAATTCTTCCCTCGCGAGGCTCTCGGTCGGGGGGCTATAAATAGCCCGATTGGCGGCTAGGGCAAAGGAGGGGGCATTTGGGCCCCGGATGGGCTCCGGGCCGACCGGACGGGCCGGCCGGCCCGGGCCCATCTAGGCCCGGCCCCGAGGGCTCCTTCGCTCCACGTCGGTTCCCTTGCTTCTCGGATGTTTCCCCCTTCGCATGTAGGTCCATGTCGTCGGTTTCTCTCCGAATTGGACTCAACTCCTTGTCTTGCAAGATTCAACACTTTTCTGGTCAGGTCCTCGGAGTCTGTCGTCTTCTCGGTTCAAGTCCCTGGCTTTTTGGAGTTAAGTTTGCTTCATTGCATGACTTGTACGGGGCTTCAAGGTCTTGTCATGAGGTGCTTGATGAACTTATCCCGAAAGTCTTGCATTCAACACTAAAACCCTGCATAAACATTAAACTCCAAAACCGACATGCACACGTGAACTTGTTATACCACGGGGGTTAGTACCAATGGATAAGGTATAAAACTCATGCCAACACCGAAGGTAAACTCATGGCTAGGTTGACGGATTTTCACCATCAACATCTCCTCCATGCTTAAACCTTGCTCTTCCTCGAGTAAGCCTTCGATGGATATCATCATTGCCAAACAATGTTTAAACTTTGCACTTGATCACACATGAGAAAACATAATGCTCTCAAAATTTTAATTCATTAAAGTTCCATAATGTACTAGCCTTCATCTCTACGGAGGGTAGATTCTTATTAAGCTTATCCCACAAGTATTAATATGCTCACAAAGTTTAAATAGATCTCAGAATTTTTGAAATAAAGAACGAGATAAAGAAAAGCTAAACCAAGTTCACAAATTTAAATCATCTTGTATATTGCTCATGAACTCTCATCTCACTTGTCTCTCAAGCCTATATATTCTACTCCTTTCCCTCTCATATATATGTGGTAGGCTTTATATGGAGCTTTGGGAAAGTTTAGTCCTAACAAGATTTTACAAATGAGGTGTTGTCAAAACAAGACAAGCTTCTCATGGTCTTACCGAGACTCGTCAAAAAGGTCATTGGAAAATAATGTTAAATCAAGGAGGGGAAAGAGAAAAATACACACACTTTTAGATGAGTGGACATGTGCAAATGGCAAAGAGTGATCCCGAGGCACAAAGGAAGTCCTCGTTATTGGATTGCACATGGTTGGAAAATGAGAATGGATCTTTTTAACTTGAAGCCTTGAATGCACTCTTAGAGAACCGGGGAGTTTACTTTACGCATATATTTTTTTCTTCATATTTCTCATTCTTTTCTTTCTTTCTTTCTTTATTTCTTTCATTCATTATATATATATATATTTTTTTTCTTTCTTCACCTTGAAAGTCATGATCATCGCCGGATTTTTTCTTTCATCATTTTTTTAAAATATTCCCCTTTTAACTCTAAAACTGCACCGTACCTACCTCCTCCCCCATGCTTAGACGTTGCTCGTCCTCGAGCAAAGAGGCGAAAAATAAGGTAGGTACCGGAGTATTTTTCCTTGGAGAGATACTTGAAATCTTCAATGTTGGCACCGTCTTGCGATCTTCCTTGAATTGATGATCCATTCTCAACGATAGGTTGTGGTCAAGGAGGTAATCACAAAAGATGATATTTGGTTTAAGGGTGGATATCCGGCAAAGTTTGTGAGATCTCCGATGCGGGGATACACAATGCACAGATAAAAGGCTAGCAAAAAGATAGATACGCAAAAATGGAATGACCAGCTTCTTAGTCTCGGGCCAGAGAAATCATGGCCTGCAATAACTCACTCAAAAATAAATCTTGTACACTAAGGTTTATGCACTCAAATATATATAAGGCTTTGGATAGGTTGAGCAACACACAAGCGATATTTGTGACAAGGTTAGCGATATTTTTGACCATAAAAGACATCTTTAATCTATTCATAACTTGAGAGCACATAAAACACTATGGGTCTTTATTTTAATCATAACCTCCGCTGAAAATTAAGCTAGCATTTAAATAAATTCAGATTTGTATTTTTAAGAGAGCACTAGCTTAAACATGCATAAATCAATTACAAAGATGAACAAAGCTGCAATTATAATCATATATCATCATGGCACGAATTTTGTAACTTTTCCAATGATATAATCAAGGTGGTGTCTTTATTAATGATGACATCAAGTTGAAATACAAACTGAAAATAAACAAACATGCTTGCTGAAATTTAAATAAAAACAGAAAATACTACGCAAACACACATAAGCAAAAGCTGAAAATTACAGAGAAAAAGAAAAGAAAAGAAAACTAAAGTTCCTAAATCTTCTAGTCCTCCGCCGGTGGTTGATGTTGATGATCTTGATAATAATACCCTTGCTCATAGTACGATTGGACATTCCCTCCGACGAATTGATTTGGCTCCACAAGGTGAAGGCGTCCAATATTTGCGTTGCCTTCACCAAGTTGAGCTGCGTTAGCTTGGATGGCTGTGATGTTTTGAGCGTTTCTTGCAGCATACCCTCCAATTATGGCCATGCTTTGTTGTGGTTGGGGATGATGAGCGTAGGACTCCGCGAAGTTAGCGTTGGGCACAACATAATTTGGTGGGGTACCGGTGCACCACCCCCCATGCTTGCTCATGTGGCCCTCCGTAATAACTTGGCGGAGGAGGGACCCCGCCGAATGGTTGCACATTGGGTTGTGCTCCACTCGCTTGTGCGGAGGATGTTCCCTCCTCTACGATTCTTCCTCTTTTGTTCTTTCTTGCAGGGACAAGTAGTCCCTCTTCCAACCAATCTTCTCTCCCTTCGTTGAAAAGCCTAAGCCTCTCGTTGGAAAGGGGTAGGTTCACTATGGCCAACCGATAACCTCCTCTCTCATCTCCACTAATGTATTTGCCTTGCCGCAAATACTCAATGCCGAGAGAGGTACCACGCAAAAGGTGGTCGGGGTTTCTTGCGATCCCCGGCCGCAAGGAGAAGGCCAACATGGAGAGGTAGCACCCCGAACCAATATTACCCGCCCCCGATGTTGCTTCACAACACCAACGGTTGATCATGAGGTAAGAGGGGTCTATTGGCTGCCTGGCAATTAAAGCCGAGTATAGCCAATTCAACTCCGTGTCGGTCACCTTTGTCTCCTTCATCCTCCCCAATACCCTCTTGCACATCCAAGAGTGAAATATTCGGATAATGGGGTTGCGGATGCAATTGCGTTGTTGATGGGCTTCTCCGGAGATCATATTCCAAAATCCCGTTAACATGCCGGGTGGCACGTCAACTTTCTCCGGAGCTCCCTTGTGGAATCCAAGCAGCTCCCTAACGTGCTCGTAGGGAACCACTTGTTGGACTCCCTCCAAACGGAATGACAAGCTTTGCACCCCATCATCATCAATGATGGGTGCAATAGTCATCAAAATTTCCAAGGCGAACCCCAAATGGGTGTCCACCGATACTCCGTTGGAGAACTGCACCCATCCAAGGTGCCCCAACATATAGTATATGTCGGTGCCAAAACCCAAGGTGTAGAGTGCTTGGTCGTCGAACTCGACGTTGGGCACAAGCCTCTTCTCAAGATTAGAGAGCCTCTCCTCCTCCTCCGCCGACAAGATGATGAAGTCGTACGAAGAGTATGTCGGGGTGTAAGGAGGTGGCGCGGTTGAGCGGGTCGATCGTCGTGGTGGCGCGGGCTGCTCCTCCGTGTGCCCACGAGGTTCGGTAAACCTCATGGAAGTGCTTCTTGCAGCCCTCATACCACCAAGGAGGAGAGCATCGTTCCTCCTCGGTGGTGCCGTATCCGTCTCCATGCTCCGGGAGACTTGGAAACCGAGTGCCTCCTCGAAGACGTGGTTGATGACGGCTTGGACGACGACGAACTCTTCTTCTTGGAGAAGAGACTTGTGGTCTTCTTCCACATGGTTACTGCACTCTTTTCTTCAACTAAAACTCCGGGTTGCAACCGGTAACAAGGCACTTAAACTCTTTGCTTCGGATGTGGACTTTGAGTGGATTAAGGATGTGGATTTTTTTTTCTTGAGCTATCAAGATTGGGAAGGTTGGCTATGTCTACGGAGGTTTTGAGCACACAAACTTGAACACACAAACAAGGGAAGGAGAGGGAAGCTTGCCTGCAGAAAACGGGAGCCGGGGGGCTCCTTAAGTAGGTGAGGCCGGCCGGCCTGGGCCGGCCGGCCTGGGGTCCTCCTGGCTCCTCCCCGCCTCGTCTTTCTTCCAAAGCACGATCATTTCGCCTCCGCAACTTTCCCCGCCCGCGTGCTCCACGAGTTGCACCGCCCAAACGTTCTCGTCCACTCCTTTTCTTGCATTATTGGTCCTTCCACTTGATGCTCCATGCTTTGGGTCATGTCCATGCTCCCTAGCTCCACTTGCTTCACATGCCACCATGAAATTCCTGCAAAGTTGATGCTTGCTGCCCACCATGCTTGTCCTTTGCATGTGGAATTGGTGAAAGTTGATAAAAGGGAATCTAATGGTGCATGCATGATTAATTCAAACTAGATTGCCTCCATTAAGGTGTGTTTAAGGTTAAGCACTCCTCTAATTCGAAATTTAAAATATTTTTCAGAGCCATGCAAGAGCTCAAACATAATTTTAGATAAGTTTTTAAACCATTAAAAACAAATGTAAGTCGAAAATATTTTTCGACTATGTCGATTTCGGTCTCACCGGTATAGTTTGCCTTCATTGGTTGAGAGCAGACATTTTCCCGGCTTGATCATGGGGGCATAGGTTTAGGTTCTAATTTTGGCTAAATAAGAAAGATTTTGAATAAAACAAAATTAGAATAGGCTTAGAAAAATTCTAATCCTAGAGAAACCAAGGATAAAGATTTTTAAAACCAACCAAAAGTTTTGATTTTGAGGTTCACGCGAGTTCTACCACGTGCTGAATTTTATTAACACTTAAATATAAATCGTGGCTCTACTCGTGTGGTTTTAGCATGAAAAATAAGTCAACCTCAGCACCATAATGAGGGTGAAAGGTTGAGTTAGGTTCTGAAATTATTTGGTTGAGGTTTCTCGAAAAGAAAAGAACAAACAAGCACATAGGAGGGTTCATGCAAAGGGTTTATGATAAAGCAAACATTCAATCAAGAATTATGTCTCTAATATTGTTCAACCACTTCTAAGTCTAATGTCTTTGCGTAATAAAACTCAAAAACTAAATTATTAAAAATACTCGAAAAACCCGGAATCGGGTTGTCCTCCCGTAGCTTATTCTTGACTCGACGAAACGGGTTGCCTCCCGCCTAGCGCTTCGTTTATAGTCTATAGCTAGACTTCTTCACTTGATTACTCCGGATCAACGCTCTTTGCGGGCATTGGAATCTTGGGTACCCACTTCCGCACCATCTTGGGCGCGGGCTTGTCTTCCGGCTTAGTTCGCTTAGTCATTTTTTTGGTCTTCACAGGCGGCTTCTCTTCCTTTGTCTTGACGGATGCAACACCTTCTTTGATTTTCTTTACGTTCATTTTTTGGCTCCTTCTTCTTTTTCAGCCCCTCCGTTTGTTTTGGTTCTCCCTTCACTCCAATCATGTTGCATGCCTCAATCCTTGGACGGAACTTGAAGGAACTCCTTTCTCCGTTGATATCGAACATGATCTCCCCCTTGCCAACATCAATAGTAGCTCCCACGGTCTTGAGGAATGGCCTCCCTAGGATGAGCGGCGGCTTCTCCCTCTCTCCCATCTCGAGCACAACGAAGTCGACGGGGATGAAGTGGTGTCCAATCTTCACGGGTACATCTTCGGCAATGCCCAAGGGATAGCGAATGGAGTTGTCTCCCAACTCCAAACATATTCCCGTAGGCTCCATTGGTAGGCGTAGCTTCTCGAACACATCCCTCGGCATGACGCTCACACTAGCTCCAAGGTCGCATAACGCCTTCTCGAAGTTGAAAGAACCAACTGAACATGGAATTGTAGGGCACCCGGGGTCTTTTTGCTTCTCTAGCCCATTAGCAATAGCTGCACTACACTCCTCGGACATCTTGACATGATCTACCCCGAGTGTTGCTATCTCATATTTATTTGCAAGTATGTCTTTAAAGTAACGAGAATATGTAGGTACTTGTAGGGCATCTAGTAATGGCATGTTGATGCTAAGTCTACGCACAACTTCCACAAACTTCTCAAAGTGGTTGTCAAGTTTACCTCAGAAGTAGCGTGGATTGAGTTGCGGTATCCTCGTGTCTTCCTCCGGCATCTCGTATTCGGGTTCCTCGGTGACGATCCCCGTAACCTTCTCTTTAGCAACTCCTTCCACCTCGGTGGGTGGTTTAAGCTTCCTTGCTCCCGCGGTACGTTCCGGATCTTCGGTCTCCTTCCCCGAACGTGTTTGAATGGCCTTCACCGACTCGGGACATTTGGGTTGTCCCGGAAGCTTCCCTTCATCATTAGTAAGGCGCCCCGCAAGTTGTCCCACTTGCGTCTTGAGCATCTTCATCATGTTGAGCACTTGATGATTGGAACTTGCGACCTCCGTCACTTTGCTATCGATGTTCTCCAACACCTTGTCTATGGTCTTGAACTTGGTGACAGTGTCCTTGTTGATCTTAGCTTGCTCATCCATGAACTCCTTCAATTGTATACGAAGCGGAACCGCGTTAGGAATAGATGAGCTTGCATTAAATTGAGGCCTACCTTGCCCGTAGCGGAAGTTCGGCAATTCTCCCTTCCTCATGTAGTCGAGCACTTTGGCTTCCTCCGGACAATCTTTGCGGACATGGCCATACTCTCCACATTCTTCGCATGTGGACCTTGCTTCGGCGGCCTTCAAGTCTTGAGCCTCTTTCTTTTCCATCTCCATCTTCTCCAACCTCCTCATGAGCGAGTCGATCTTGCCTTCAAGTATGTTCTCCTTCTCCACTTGCAAGACTCCCTTGACGTTCCCCGTGGGTTGAACCGGATGTAGGCGCCCAGACGACGCCCACGTGTCATTATCCGCGACCTTCTTGAATAGTGTGAAAGCTTCCGTCGGTGTAAGCTCGATGATAGATCCTCCCGCCGATGCATCGATGATCGTCCTTGACGCCATGGTGAGTCCTTGATAGAACTTTTGCACGAGGTCTTCTTTCGGGAACTTGTGATGTGGAACCGCCCGTGTGTACTCGTTGAAGCGCTCGAATGCCTCCGAGATAGTTTCCGTAGGATATTGAACAAAGGTGGCAATCTTATTACGCAAGCTTTGAGTTTTACCTGGTGAGTAGTATTCCTTCATGAAAGCCTTCATCAACGTGTTCCAATTTTGCACCGTCTCCGCCGGTTGAGAGTGGAACCATTGCAAAGCCTTCCCGAGTAGTGAAAACGGAAAAAGCCTTGCCCTCATTTGATCTTGATTCACCCCATCCATGTTGAAAGTCTGACATAGTTGAATGAATGCTTGGAGGTGAAGGTTCAGATCCTCTTTACCGGTGAAGGGTGAATGTTGCACCATGCGGATTGTTGAGGTCTTGATCTCGAACGGTCTTCCGATCTCCTCAAGGTTCAAGATTGGTAGGTCGATGATGTCTGGGGTGCATAGCTCCCCAATCTTGCGTTCTTGCGGTGGTTATTCACCCATCAGTGGAAGTCGATTCTCTCGAGGACTTTGAGGTGGTGAATTCTTCGGAGATTCCTGCGACCCTTTGTCTTCCGACTCCGAATCTACAAAATCCAGCTTTTTAGCTTGATGTGCTTCGCGTCTCCTTAGCCTGTAAAGTTTTTCTGGATCATCCACAAAATTATTGGGTTTGTTGGAGAGGTAGCCGTCCATCTCCTGTTAGGGTTAGCAATAAACAAAGTATGCAAAAAACTAGAAAGTAAAAACAAATCTATAAAAAAACTAGGGTTATACAAACTAGATTAGATGTATTTTGAGGATGATCAAAATTTAGTAGATGCAAAAATAAAAACAAAAAGAAAACTGAAAATTACAAAAAGGCAATAAAAAATCAAATCTTGATCACTTGTTCCCCGACAACGGCGCCAGAAAAAGGGGTTTGTTGACGGTTAATAATTGTATCAAAGTTCGTTTGTGACTCTCAAGCATACAAGTCTCCCGTCGTAGTCAAGGGACCCTTCTTCCCTCGAGTGGTGAACCCAAGGTATCGAATCCGTGGAACAAATGTGTGACGCAAATCTTAATCTAATAAAGCCATGTAACTCCAATCTTCGATAAAAGAAACCCTAATGCATCTAAGTAAAAGACATGAAACGAATCTAATCTACTGAAGACCGGAGAAAACAAAGTAAGATTGGGTAGATAAACCGATCTAGAGGGATCGGGGTAAGCCTTTTGTTGAAGTTCCAAGCAAGAGAAGAAGTAGCAAATCGAATCTTAATAGAAGCCTCTTTAAATCGTGGTTTCCCGTCCAAATCCGAAAACATCCGCCTTTCGAGACCCCCGTTCGTCACAACGTATCCCTATTCATGCGGGGAGCTTAGGGCGAGTCAAAAGACAAGTCGAGATTCTTTCGGAAGATCCGCGTGTACCTCTAGCCACCGCGGCTACAAGAACACCCTATGTAATCTATCTCGAGAATAGAATTGGAATAAGCAAAGCCGATCGAAAAACGAAATCTTCGAGGAAACACTTGATCGCTAGGAAAAGATTCAACTTGATAATTCAACTATAACAATGATACATACACAAGATCACCACCGGGATCCTTCCTTGATCTTGCTTCTAGCTCCGGGAACTCTGACGTGGTCTTCCGTGCAAGGTTCCCACGTCGGCTAGGGGAACCCTAGTCAACTAGCTCGACCCTCTCCTCTCCGAGATGGTGTCCCCTCTCTTCTCTGCTCCTCGGCGGCCGATGACGAATTCTTCCCTGCGAGGCTCTCGGTCAGGGGGCTATAAATAGCCCGATTGGCGGCTAGGGCAAAGGAGGGGGCATTTGTGCCCTGGATGGGCCTGGGCCGACCGGACTGGGCCGGCCAGCCTGGGCCCATCTAGGCCCAGCCCGAGGGCTCCTTCGCTCCACGTTGGTTCCCTTGCTTCCTGGATTCAATTCCTCAAAACAAGTTTGACATTTGTCATCCCACTTGAACTCTTTTCCTTTTTCCAACAAGTATGTGAGAGGTTTCACAATCTTTAAGAACCCCTCAATAAACCGACGGTAATAACCTGCCAAACCAAGAAAACTCCTGATCTCCGGTACATTCTTAGGTGGATTCCAATTTAACACATCCTGAACCTTACTCGCATCCACAGCAATCCCTCCATCAGTAATGATGTGCCCAAGGAAGGAGACTTCTTTCAACCAAAAATCACACTTACTGAACTTGGCATATAACTAATGTTCTCGAAGCTTCTGCAATATCAAACTCAAGTGTTGCTCATGCTTTTCCTCATTCTGGGAAAACACTAAGATATCATCGCTGAACACCACTACAAGCTTATCTAAGTACTCCATGAAAACCTTGTTCATCAGGTACATGAAGTAGGCTGGAGCGTTGGTCAACCCAAAGGACATCACTGTGAACTCATACAGTCCATATCTAGTGTGAAAGCTGTCTTAGGAATATCCTCCATTCGAATCTTCAACTGACGGTAACCAGATCGTAGATCTATCTTAGAGAAAACTTTCACTCCTCTCATCTGATCAAACAGATCCTCGATCCGGGGTAAAGGATATTTATTTTTGATAGTGACCTCATTGAGAGATCGGTAATCTACACACATTCTTCTAGATCCATCCTTTTTATCTACGAAGAGTGTGGGGGCTCCCCATGGTGATGAACTAGGACAGATAAATCCTTTACTTAACAACTCTTCTATTTGTTTCTTTAGTTCAGCCAAATCCTTAACATCCATTCTATACGGTCTCTTAGATATAGGAGCGGTACCAGGTAAGAGTTTGATACTGAATTCAATATCTCGGTCAGGTGGCATACCTGGTAAGTCATCAGAAAACACATCTGGGTACTCATCCACCACTTTGATATCTTCCAGAACTTTCCCTTTCATTGAATTCACTATCTCCTTTCTAGTAGGTGACAGTGCGGCGATAAACTCTATCCTGTCCCCTTGTGGACTAGTCAAATGTACTGACTTCTCTCGGCACTGTATAACCCCATCATACCTACTTAACCAATCCATCCCTAGGATCACATCTATGCCCCATGATTTTAAGACCACTAGATTGGATGGAAAGCCTACCCCCATGATTTTAAGATTTACTTGTGGGCACAGATGACTGGCTTTCATATCACCGCCCGGGGAACTAACAAGCAATGGTTTCTTCATTGGACTAACAGGCATATTATACTTTGCTACGAACTGATCAGTTATAAATGAATGCGTAGCTCCTGAATCAAATAGTACTGTGGCCGGTACAGAGTTGATAGGAAACGTACCCAGCACAACCCCAGAAGTGTCCTGAGCCTGCTCCACAGTCATGCTGTTCATTTTGCTGCGCACATAGTTCTGTTGAGCTTTATTGCCTGGGGTGCTTGAATTTCCATGGCATGCTTGAGTCGATGGCTGTCCAGCTTTCTGAACATTGCTTCTCTGGGGTGTCTTCATCCCACGCTTAGGACAGTTGTTAGCATAGTGTCCCAACTCTCAACACTTGAAACACCTATTAGGCTGCACCGAAGTTGTGTTCCTCACAGGTGCACCTGGAGTATGAGCTGGGCGGTTTTGCTGGAAGTTTGGAGTGCATTTGTGGGTTGAAGCATTGGGGCTGCTGAAACAAGCGCTGCAACTGCATGTTTTGAGGATATTTTCCACTCTGTCCTCCAGAGCGGAACTGTGGGTTCTGTGGGAAGCTGTAGCGTGGACGGGTGTTGCTGCTGGACTGACCCTGGGATTGGAACTTACGCTTTTGTTCACCGAGCTCTTTGCGCTTGTTCTCCAAGCCAATTGCTTTATTTAGCAAGGTCTGGGAAGGTATGGCTTTGAAGCTGGTAATTTAGTGGCCCTATCAGACCATCTAGGAAACGTTCCTGCCTCTTCGGATCAGTGTTGACCTCATTAGGGGCGTAGTGAGACAACTGAGTGAATTTGTCCAAGTATTCATTCACAGACATATTGCCCTATTTCAGAGCAAGAAACTCCCTCTGTTTCAGCTTCAGTACCCCATCAGGGATATGTTGTGCACGGAAAGCGTCCCTGAACTGCTGTCAAGTAATAGTGTTGGGTGCATGGTGTGCGGCGGAATAAGCATCCCACCAATCAGATGCTAGCCCTTCCAAGCGTCCAGAAGCGTACAAGACCATTTCACGATCAGTGCACTGAGCTCTTTCCAACTTTTTAGTAATGGTTTTCAACCAATCATCAACATCCAGAGGATCGGTTGAGTGGGAGTAGGTAGGTTGGTGGTGGCTCATGAACTCCTTGTGTTTGTCTCTCGGAGCGGGTGGTGCTAGTGGTGGTGGTTGTGGCTGATTTTGCTGGGCTTGTAAGTTCTGCACTGCAGTGGTGAGGTTTTGAATCAGCTGCATCTGGGCAGCGAAGAATTGCTGGGTAGCAGGGTCCATTGCCGGATTGGGTGGGGGAGGTGGCACTGGGTTCTGCTGGTTAGCAATGTGTGCCCGAACAACGGGTGGAACGTTCTGTCCTCCTCCTGACCTGGTGTTTACCATCTGATTGTTAGAGAAAGACATTTCAGATAAGAGTATTAAACTGATGTATACAAAGGTAAACTTGAATAGAGAAATCAGCATGATTCTATTTCTGTGACAGATTCGGATGATCTTGATAAAATAGTTGTAACTCATGATGCCCCCTTTCCCAAAAATTATGAAATTTTACTAAGCTGTGAAAGACATAATTATGAAACCAAACCCACCGGAATCATCTCAATTGAAGGTCTACAGCCTGAGATAGCATTCGAACACTGCTGCTGTGTCGGCAAAATTTTACAGATTCTGTTAGTCCCATTGTTTTGTTCATAACTCTTTGTGTGTTAATTCTATTGTGCTGAATTTTTGACAGGAATTGTTCCACAAAATTTGTGAACCAACCCAACTGGATTTAGGTCAATTGGAGTTCTGTAGCTTGAGTTATGATTAAAACATTACTGCGCTGTCAGAGAGCTGCGCGAACAGATTTTGTGCAACTGATTTGGTGTGATACATAAGATGAAAGACAACTTAGATTTAAACCCCAACTATCTATTAACTTGACAAAATTTTTCTGGTTGCATTTGTGGCCATCACTCCACAATACAACTCACTCAAGCAAAGATCCAAATCACTCAAGGTTCAAGCAACATCTTATTACATCGTTCGTCCTCGCTGGAACGTCTACCGAAAACATGTAAAGGGTGGATATCCTAGACTCCTATCCTAACGAAGACGAGTAGTCGCTGCTGGTGTGCCACAACGAAGTCTCTTGCGTGGAGGTGACCGAGAAGGACAAGATGCTTCTGCTTCCTCGGGTGGCTGTTGTCCTGCAAGCTGGGCTTCTAACCGAGCTATCCTTGCTTGTGCATTTTGAAGTTCCCGATGGGTCATATCCAATTCTGATGTCGCACCCTCCAAATCTGTGTTAAGTGTTATAGTCACCCTAGCAAGTATGTCCACACGGCTATCCCGGAAGTCGCCTATGGGTACCACAGTGTTTTCAGTGCCACTGACTCTGCTGGGAACAAACCGGAAGTCTGTGCCTTCAATACGATCACGGAAGGTGCTGCTGACTGACCACAGTGCTCTTCTAGCAGCGTCGTTGATGGCGGCAGCCTCTGAAGTGAAGTGTGCTGTACTGGGATGAATCGTACGAGTCCTCCATCTGCCAGCTTGTCCCGTGGTCACTCGGACATGAACTTCTATAGTGTAATAATCCCTCATTCCAGGCTCCACATAATGCTTGGTGATGTACAGAGACCTCATTGTGTGCTCTATATCCCGTAGCAACTCCTCCAACAACTCGCAAAACAGTCCATTCAGACCAACATAAGTGTGCTCATGGTACTCTGCCCTGCGGTACCTATGCTCATCACCCTGTTTATCCCCATTCTCATTATCATTGTTGTTGCCACCATTCTGGTTGCCATTGTTGTTCCCGTTGTTTGCTATCACACTGTTATCATCCTTCAGTCCCTCTATATCAACATCTTCATCATCCTCATCTTCATCCTCATTCTCGTTCTCTTCTTCACTATAGCTGTCCTCACTGCTCCTGGAGTCATCTCCAGAGTCATCTGGATCATTGCCTGCAGCATCCTGTACAGGCTCATCCTCTTCAGCATCATCTGGTTCTAGCACCTCTCCCACCACTGGTGGAATCACAATATCCTCATCTGCGTCGACCTCCAGAAGAACCCCCATCGTACAACTGTGGCTGCTCTTCTGCCTCATCATCCTCAAAGACAACCTCCTCTGGGTCTTCTTCTATGTCCTCCTGAGGCTGTATCTCCTAGTGCTCCTGCTCTACCATCCCTGGCTGCACCTATACTGGATAATCTCCGACCTCTTGCTGTACCTCCTCAGGCTGTGCCTCTACCTGTGCTGCTGGGTACCGAGGAGACAACTGCCCAATAGGGAAACGTCCTCTAGTGCTCTTGCAGGCAGTCTGATATGACCTGGCCATCTGTTAAGAGAAAGTGAACTCAGTATAGAAGAAACCAAAATGATGCAGTTTTCAACAAAGAACAAAGAACAAATTAGGTTTTTATGCGAAAGTAAAGCTGTTTTGAAAGATGATGTGATGATCTAGAACACGAATCCTTAATTTTCGTGCATTTCTAACAAAGGCTGCATTCCTACAGTCAAACACTGCTCTGATACTACTCTGTCACGCCTGTTTTCCGAAGAGAAACCAAGTGCACTCATGTGTGCGCCAGAATCAGTTTACACACATATGATAGACAAAATGAGTGAAATATCATTAACCGTATTTAAACATATCTCAGAGTTTAACCACTTATTACACTCATGTGGGAGACTCAAAGGTCACTAACAATGGAAAACGATAGCTACTCGACGAGTCTTCATCTTCCGCTCCCACAGGCACATGACTGGGGGACCGCGAGCCTCAAAACTCATCGTAGTCGTCGTAGAACTCAACTCCATTATTCTCCTCTGAACAGCATAAGCAAGGTTGAGCACACTTAAGGTTGGAGCTCAACAAGTAGAGGAAGATGCAAGGCTATCAAGGTAGTCTATGGTTTTGCAACGGTTAGCATTTTAATGTTGATCAAGTTTTTAATTAAAGAACGCCTATTTACTAGGTGTAAGTTCATACCAACCCACTTAGGAAAAACTTTACGACAAAACAACCCAAAGCTCATCGAACCACGATTTATTCTCATCTTTAAGTTTATTAATCATATGAGGGTCCAAGCCACTCATAACCGTGAGCACGATTGATCGATCAGTTTTACACTCTGCAGAGGTTTGCACACTGTACCCACAGTTCGCGTAAAAGTTCCGAAAGAAATTTAAACCCAACCATGCGATGCTGGCCAAGCACCATACCACACTTCCGAGGTGTGATTACATAGGGACGCTAAGAAGCCTTTACAAAGGCATGCAAAAGACTAACGACCCGCATAGTTACGGATCTGGGGGACTATAACCCTCCCTAGTGGACAACACCTTCGCAAAGGCTGCGGCCAAGAGGACCGGGCTATACCCCTACAACCCAGATCCCCCTCAGCTCCTTTCGGAAAAGGGCCACTAGTACGATCACACACCTAATTATTCGGCTAAGGTCAGAGCCATGTGACACTATGGTTGCGCATGTTTTCTTGGGTGGTTCTCCATGTTCCGATTAAGTCAAGTGTTCTTGCATTACTGAAACATTCATCATTAAACACATAGCATTTCCTTTTTAAAAGACCATTTTATCTAACCCAAGTTGAGAAACTAGCATATTCTACCCAAAAACATTTATTTAAACGGGTTATGCCAAGGATCAGGGTAAAAAGCCTAGGTATGTCTTTAAAAAGGTGTTCCCATCAAATTAATGCAACATCTTTATAAAAGTAAACTTAATTATAATGCAGTTATATAGGAAAAAATAGAATATGCAGGGGGAGAAGACCACTTGCCTTCTTCAACTACAGCAAAGTCTTCTTCTTCTTCAAACAACTGCTCCTGATCGACTCCAAGAGGTGGCTCAGTTGAAACAGGCACGATATCTACGATTTCACACATAAAGCATACAATAAATAAAACAATTCACCAATCAAGTCTAAATACTAAAAACATGCTTCTAAAGCGACGGGCTCGCTGAGACGATCGCATAGATAGCTAAAACACTAAAAACGGAGCTACAACGATAAAGATACGCTAAAAACAAGGTACAAGGACTAATCTGCGAAGAACTAAACTTTCCAGGGGCCTAACAGCAAGAAAACAAGGGCTTAAAACTAATTATACTTAAAAACATAAGGTTTAATTCGTAAAAAGGCTGGTCTGGACCTTGGGTGCAAGGATCTATTAAGTATAGGGGCTAAAAAATAAAATTCAGTACTGAATCATAAGAATCTATTGAGGTGGAAGGACCGACATGCAATATTTAAGAAACCAGGGGACTCTTTAAGAAAAAACCCCGGCTTGACCGTTACTCGTGGGGTTGACCCGCGGCCGGTTGGATCCGGGCCGTTGGCGGCCGATCCAACGGCCAGCCACGCGCGCATGCGCCAGGGCGGCGGCACATGGTAGCGGGGGTCGCCGACGACGGCTAAAAGTGGCTCCGGGCCACGGTTTCATGCACGAGTTGCACCTACGTGTAGCTAAGAAGATGGCGATGCTAATGTGGGTGCTTGCACGAAAGGTTTAGGCGGTGGCTGAGGTGTGGCGCCAAAGGGGGTGGACGGCCGGCGGCCGGTGAGCGGCGGCGAGGTGCTCGGCTCAGAAAAAATGAAGAGGAGGCGGGAGGTTGTTTCCTTACCACACGTAGAAGCTTAGGCGGGAGTGAGAGCGGCGGGGAAGGCGGTGACGACGAAGATCGACGCCGGCGGCTGGAATTCAAGGACGGCGGCGGCGAGCTCGATTGGAAGCGCTAGAGACCCTGCATATTTGAATAGATGCACGTGTAAGCTTCCAATGTGAAGAAGAAGTGAGGAAAGGGGAGCTAGGGGCGTCACCGACGGCGAGGAAGCCCAGGCGCGGCAATGGCGCGGCGACCAGCGCTCCAAGTGGTGGCAATGGCGCGCGAGGGCAAAAGTGGGCGTGGGAGCTTGGTGTTGGGCGAAGGGGATTGCGGCGAGGCCCTAGGGGTGCTTAAATAAGCCCGGGAGGGGAGGGGAGGCGGCTCTAGGAGGCCATGGCCATTAATGGCCATGCGGCCTTGATGGGGATTCATGAGGGGGGGTTTAAGGAGTGGAAACGGCCTAGTGATGACGGGGAAGTGAAGGGCGACTTAAAGGCGAGGTTTTGAAGGTGGGGGAGCGAAAGAACCGACTGGTAACGACCGACGGCCATGTAGGACGGGGCGATTGTCCCGCCGGCTGGAGGTAGGGGGAGGGCCTGACGGTCGGGCCCCACCCATCAGCGACCAATGAAAAAGAAAAGAAGGGGGGCAGTATGGGCCAGCGGAGTGACGCTGGGCCGCTTGGGCTGCTTGCACGCACACGCTCGGGGAAAGGCTGGTGGCCTGGGAGAGGAAGCGGGCTGTGGGAAAAGGAAAAAGAAAAAGAAAAGTGGGCTGGGCTGAGTTGGGCCGCAAGAGAGAAAAGGAGAGGGGAGAGGTTTAGGGATTTTCTTTTTTTAAAACTCTTTTCAAATTCATTTTTCAAACTTTCAAACTTCACTTAAACAAGAAACCATGCATTCGAATCATGATGCACAAGCACTTGTTATTCTGACTTTATAAAAATGATGTTTAAATATTTTAAAGGCCAATTTATTTGATAATTTAATTATGTCCTTAGGGAAAATTAAATCTAAACACTTGTTGCTTGTATTAATTTAGTGATGGAATTGTTAGGGTGTTACAGTCAAGTCTGAAGTCCAGAGATTGCTAGACACCAGTGTCATTCACGAAGTCATGTATCCAAAATGGCTAGCTAACACTGTGCCAGTCAAAAAGAAGAATAGAAAATGCAGGATGTGCATAGATTTCACAGACCTCAACAAGGCCACGCCCAAGGACAATTACCCACTTCCAAGGATGGACCAGGTCATTGATTCAGCAGCCAGTGCCGCTATCATGTCTCTTTTGGATTATTTCTCTGGCTACTATCAATGCTAGATGGCGAAAGAGGACGAGGAAAAAACTAGCTTCATCACACCTTTTGGTACCTTCTGTTTCGTGCGAGTGCCCGAAGGTCTGAAGAATGCCTGCCCAACTTTCACTAGATGACTGGGGAAGTATTCAAGCCACAAATTGACAGGAACATACAGGCCTACGTCGATGACCTCATAGTCAAAAGCGATGAAAGGGCCAACCATATTGGTGACTTGGTAGAAACCTTCGCCAACATGAGAAGAGCAGGATTGAAATTGAATCCAGAAAAGTGTGTATTTGGAGTCACAAATGGAAAGATATTGGGATGCCTAATCTCAGCCAAGAGGATTGAGGCGAATCCAGACAAGATAAAGGCCATCAGGGAAATGGAAGAGCCAAAAAACGAAAAAGGACATTCAGAAGTTGAATGGTTGAGTTGTGGCTTTGAATAGATTCATTTCCAGATCCGCTAAGCGAAGCCTCCCATTTTTCAGAGCATTGAAAGGCAAAGGCAAGATTGAGTGGGGACCTGAGCAGAGTAAAGCTTTCGCTGAGCTAAAGGCTTACATCGAGGAGATGGCAATACTTTCACCACCTCTCCCATCTCAACCACTCTTTCTATATGTAGCTGCATCCAAAGTAGCAGTCAGTGAAGCCATAGTGTGAGAGGTTGATGGCGAAAAAGGGAAATACCAAAGCCCAGTGTACTTTGTTTCAGAGGCTCTATTAGGTTCCAAACTGTTGTACTCAGAACTAGAGAAAATTGCATATGCAGTGGTAATGGCCATAAAAAAGCTCAGGCATTATTTTGAAGTTCACAAAGTCATCGTGCTCACTGACCAGCCTCTCAATGATCTTTTCATCAACAAAGAAGATTCGTCCAGAATCGCCAAATAGGCAACCTTGCTATCGGTGTACACAATTGATTTTGGGAAAAGATCAACAATCAATTCTCAAGTCATGGCAGATTTTGTGGTGGATTAGACCTTACCAAGTAACACTGCTGAGGATGAGGAGCGGATTCCCGTATGGGAAATCAGGTGCGACGGAGCATGGGGGCGCAAAGGCGTCGGAATTGCAGCTATTTTTACTTCACCGGAAGGAGTCAAGCTGAGATACGCCTCTTGGTTGGATTATTCAGATCCATCCGACAGGTGCACCAACAATACCACCGAGTATGAGGCACTCCTTTTTGGCCTCAGAAAGGTGCGAGCCTTGGGATCCAGCAATTTTCTAGTCAAGTGCGTTGCTGAGGTCATCAAGGATCATGTCGAAAAGGAGAGTGAGGCCAAAGCATCGGAGTTTGTCAAGTACCTTGCAGAGGTACGAAAAATGGAAAGACATTTTTGGGTTTCACTATAGAGCACTTGCTGAGAAAGAGAAATGGGGAAGCCGATGAGCTGGCAAAGAAAGCTGCCAGGGGGAGTCGATGCCTCCAGATGTATTCTTCGAGATTCTAACTGCCCCATCTATCAAACCAGATAAGCAACCCCTCAGTACAGTCAATGCAATCGCAAGCACAGACTGGAGAGCTCCCATCATCGCTTTCCTTCGTGGGCATTACGAACCGGTCGAAACCCACGACTTGAAAAGGATTCAAGCTCGAGCGAAAGGCTACATCCTTAAAAATGACAACCTTCTCAAGCTGGGAGTGTGTGCACCGCTACTAAAGTGCATCACACAAGAGCAAGGTATCGAGCTAATGAAAGAAATTCACAGTGGAATGTGTGGATCTCACATCGCTTCGAAAGCTTTAGCTGGAAAAGCTTTCAAGCAAGGTTTCTATTGGCCGATGGCAATAAGCGATGTTGAGCAGATTGTCAAGACTTGCAAGGCCTGCCAGCTTGTAGTCAAGCATTAGCGAAGGCCAGGGGCTTTTTCGTAGCTCATCACTCCTACTTGGCCATTGAAGTGATAGGGCATGGACATCGTGGGACCCTTGCCTACAGCTCAAGGCAATTTCAAGTTCGCTGTGTTAGCGGTCGAGTGTTTCACTAAATGGATTGAAGCAAGGCCTATCACTACTATCACTCCAACCACTATCAGGAAATTTTTCTGGCAGCAAATCATCTGCAGATTCGGCATACTCAAAGAACTCATAGTTGATAATGGGAAGCAGTTTGATTGCCAAGATTTTAGAGAGTATTGCTGCACAATTGGGACGAAGATTCGCTTCGCTTCCGTGTATCACCCTCAGTCCAACAGTGCAGTTGAAAGAGCCAATGGTCAATTTTTTAAACTATAAAGAAGTGTCATTTCGATCAGAAGAAAGGGAAGTGGGCTGACGAGTTATTCAGAGTCATTTGATCACATAACACCACTAAGTCAAGAGCTACCAAATTTACCCCATCCAGGTTATTTTATGGAGCCGAAGCTATGTGTTCAGAAGAACTAGCCAATGAGAGTGCTAGAGTTTTGGTAGGGAGATCTCGTGAGAACGAAGAGGTGGACAAAGGCCTAGGAGAGATTGACAAGCTCAATGCAGTTGCAAATCTGCTGAAGTACCGAGAGGAAACCAGAAAATGGAGAAATAAGAAGGTTTCTCTAAAACATATTCAGGTCGGAGATCTTGTCTTGAAGAGGAAAAAGAACGCTAATTCAATAGGCAAGTTGCAATTTGCATGGGAAGGGCCTTACATTGTCATGAGAAGTGCTAGAGGCAGAGCTTTTAGTCTCAAGGATGAGGAAGGCATGGAGTTACCGCATTCGTGGAATGTGGATAATGTCGGGGACAACCATAGGGGTCCCCTAACTATGGGGGAGATCACCCTTTCCTAGAGATTTAACGTGTTACCACAAAAACACTCCCCGAACCTGCCACGACCCAAATACGAATAAAGCCCACGGCCCAACAGCCTCAGTGGCCCGTCAAAACCACCATCCCCAGCAGCCCTCGAGCGGACCTTCGTCTTTCTCAAGGGTCGGACGTCGCACTACAAAACTCCTGCCCCGCTCGAGGGCACGACGCCCCTTGAGCAGACCTTCGCCTCGCTCGAGGGCCCCGACCCCTCGAGCGAGCCTTCGCCTCGCTTGGGGGTTTCAGCCCCTCGAACGGATCTCCACCTCGCTTGAGGGATCCCACTCCTCAAGCGAGTCTTCGCCTTGCTCGAGGCCTCCCCTCAACCCGTGGCGCCTCACCCGCTCCTCCGACCATAGCATTAAATGCCCTGGCACATCGTGGGCGCCCGGGTCAAAAGTGAATCCCCGCCACGTCGATCTCCTAACACAGCCTGGGGATCCGACCCCGGCGCTGTTCAAGCAATCCGCCACTATGCGGCCATCCCCAACACTGTAAAGGCGCTGCGCGGGATGGCGGGTGTGATTCTTTGACACTGTGCCACCCGCTTCCGTCCTTCCTCCACGCCGCACCCCTCGAAAAGGGACGGTAGCGCCCTTAAGGAGAGTACGCCCACTGACCCGGCACTCGCCCAGCACAGCGCCATGACGAGAGGTGAGTGGAGCACATCTTCTCCACCACCTCTGACCCTGTGCGACCATCTCCAGCCTTGTGCCCCCCATCCCGGGTACTGTGGAGCCATCCCCAACGCTGTGGAGCCTTGTTCTGATGGAGCACCGCCATGCCAGGCCCTGTGCGACACAGGTGCCTCCGTCAGCGAGACCCTCAAATCGACGTACGGACCGCGGCCAGGTGTGTACGCCGGGCAAACTACCCTTGAATCCGCTCCCCGACGAGCACGAAGCCAGCACGACACCCGTAGGAACCAAGGTTCGCCAGGACACCATCAGATCACAGGCTCTGTACACCGGTACTATGATACTGTGCAAAAACCCCTGTAGCATATTTGTGAGCCGCCTCCCCTTGGTATATAAAAGGAGGAAGCGGACGCCCGGTTGCAGGGGGATTATCTGGACCCACAATCATTTGCGTACGCTTGCTCTCCCGATATTAGCACTCGCGTCAATCATCTAGCAGGGACTTGGAGGCTTCTCCTTCTCTCCTGTCTCTCTTGTAGCCCCCTCTACAGGCACCACGGTGCACCGCAATACAGCGCCACGAGCGCAACCTGCTGGACGTACGGCCCCGTGAACAGAACCAGGATAAAACTCGTGTCCCTTCATTCCTTAGCACCGACCATCGAGAGACCGATCACAATGCATTTCACTAGTTAGTGTCGAGACTAACCTCAACATTGACAGTTGGCGCACCAGGTAGGGGGCGTTGCTGTGATCGACCCCTCACCAGCAGTCTCGATGGTGATTCGCACCAAGATGACGTTCCAGAGGGGCGCTATGGGCAGGTCTGACCCTTTCCCGACCGGATTCGAAATCCTGTTCGGGAGCCTGAACTTTCAGGCCATGGGGAATGGTTACCATATGCGCCTCCTCAACCGGGATGAACTCCACCCGTGGCGGTCGACCGGGCTAGGCCCGATCCCCGTCACGCCAACGACGAAACCCCCGACACCAGTGACGACAGCGACTCCCTCGACGTCTCGGCGCTTCAGCACGCACCACCGCGTGGGGGGGGTCTGCCACCACCGACTGATGCGGCGATGCGTCCCGAGGAGGAGCGCACGGCCGCAGGGCCACAGTTCCTAGCGGGATGCGGAACTCTGCCGCGACGTACGCCTCGTCCGTCAGCACAGACATGGCCGCGTATGAGGATCTCTCGGGCCACCACCTGTTGTCGATCCAGAACCTCGTCGCTACCACCAACGACGAGTCGTACCACAGCTCAGCCGGCGAGACACCACCCGCGACGTCGCACGACCACACGGAGTGGGATTTTTCCGGCGTGCCAGACCCAGTAACGTTCTGACGATTCCTCGACGCCGCAGACTACAGGTTCGGCTGCTCCGATGACTCTAGCATCGGGAGCTATGACCCTGCACGTGAGTGCTTTGTGGTCTCCATTAACGAACACGCCGACGGCGCGGACGGGGCAGGCGATGGGAACGCGCATGAGGACCCGGAGCCAAACCCACTGCCCGCCCCGCCGGCGGGAGGCGCGGACATCGCCGTGCAGCTAGCCCAGGCGCACGAGCTCCAGGCTAAGCTCACGGAGGAGTATCGGTAGGTACGACTCTTGCGAGCCACCATCGCGGGAGAGGCCTTGGCACGCGGCGAACGCGTGCAAGAAGCCAGCAGGCAGGCCCGCGAACGCATTGTTGATGGATAAAACTCGTATCCACCTACAATCCACAAGCGTACGGACCTACACCTTTTTCACCACGAGGATTCCCTAGGCTCTTATCAATCCGCAGAGCAAGGGGATTACACGCGTTTGATCTACCACTACTAACTTATTCAACCCTAATCTACGGTTAAACTAGAAAACAACTATGCTACACAAGAGAGAACGATTAAACCAACAAGATATGTAAAAGACACTTTCCCAAGGGTCTACGATACTTGAACATTGTTGGTATTTGTTAAGCCTACAGAAATATTATAATGGATAATCCACAAGCGCACGGATACCGGCGAGTATTCCACCCGGGAGAGGGTTTTAAATATCGAATCCACAGGGAGAAAGGTAGAGAGAATGATTTGAAGTAAAAGACTAATCCCTGAGAAGCTATCAAGGACTTGATAGAAAGAGACATAAGGAAAACTTAAGGATGTCTGGTTCTTATTCTCACAGGCTATGTCTATATTATTCTTATGGTGTGATTGTCTGAAGGCACACTTAGGAGAGGGAACCTTCCAAGAATCTATGGGGGGAGTCCTACGATTTCTATAGATGAGAGGTGGATTGCAAAGGACTCAATGGTTCTGTCACCACCACGATCTACCACACGATCTGGAATATAGAAGGCATTCATAAGCTAGCTAGTATAAGCACCACACTTACACTAAACATGCAACTTTAATTCAAGGGCGACAGGAATTAAAGTAATCAAAGAGTTATGAACCGTAAGAACAATAAAGACAATGTTGCTCACTTGAATAAGAAGTCGATCTTTCCACAAGGTCTCAGGATCAGGCTCCGATGGAGTTGATCTGAGAGGTAGAAGATGAAGAGGAGACACCGACATGTCTGGGCCTTCCTTCAGCTCCACCTCTACCGCTCTTTAATCCTCTCGAACAAGATTAGCTAGGTCTAATTAGACCATGGCTCTAATCTCTCAACTTGATACAACTCTCTCCAACTCTAATTCTAATCTAGATCTTCTATATCAGGTAGGCATTGGTGATTAGAATGAATTAGATGCTTGCCTTGGGGTTAGGGGCTGCTTATATAGTCCAGAGGGGGTGCCTCGCCACCATACGATCCAACTAACCTTGATCTATAGCCAAGATGCAGTTTTCTAGGCCGGTTGGGGAACCAAGATGGGCCCCCCTTGAGCTCATATTTGACTGGTGCGTGCGTGTCATCGTGTCGTTTCTAAAAAGTATTAATTCACGTCAAACAGAGTATGGATGAGGGAGTTACGCCCGTTTTACTGAACTTCGCTCGGCGACTGATATCTTCTGATTTTGAACTCCGAATATGGAAAATGATATATCCATTTCGATCATCTCGACTAGGTCTTTGCAGTGTTGCACTTTAATTCTTCATTTAAGATACTTCTAGGTTGCTCTTTTGTAGTAGTTGGATCGGAGTATGATTGGGGCACGTCTTGGAGCCGTATGACTTGATAATTCTCGTTGTTTTCCTGTTTAGTCCCTGCAAATCATAACTTCACCAAAATTCATGGAATTCATTAGTAGCAAACCCCTAAGTATATATTGATATTCATTTTATGCCTTTTCTTTATTTAGTTCACAAGTAAAAGTATACGTTAAGATGTGTCAACAAACTCCCCCAAGCTTACCCTTTGCTAGTCCCTAGCAAAGATATGCTTTAGCAGGATCAGGAGTTACTGCAACACTTTCACACCTCAAAAGTACTATGGTTTTCAAAAAATCCAATTCTCCTCAATAAGATTGCTCTCTCTTACCTTCAACCTTTAAGCATAGCCTTTTCATAAATCTTGAGCAAATAAAAGACAAAACAATCAAGTAAAGCAGTATATCTCGAATTCTTTGATAAGCTATCATCCTGGGGTTTTGCATATTTTTCAGATAAAACTCAGAGATGAATGGATGATAGTGATGGATGGATGAGGGTGAAAGGTGGTAAGCCTTTTAGCCTAACTCTTGGACTATATCTCTCTTTCTAAGATTTTTAAGATCTGGGCTTTCCATTCTTGGAGAGGTGGGCTCTGCTCGCCTCGGACTTTTGTCTATTTTTCTCTCTCCTTAGAGATGTGGGCTCTACTCACCCTCGGACACGTGTCCATTATTAATCTCTAAATATTTTCAGGGAGGTAGGCCCTACTCGCCTTGTATGACACTTGTCCTTTTCTCTCCCTCTCTCGTCTCACTTTTTCCTCTCTCTCTCTTTTTCTTTTTCTTTTCTTTTTTTCGAATGTAGCCCTAGAATCCTTTCTAACATTGAGAGAGATATATCCTAAAGTTGCATGAGTTATATGGCTTGATGGAAAATGCGTACTTCCATGTCAGAAGCAACATAAATGGTGGAATGGAATAATCTTGATGTGTATGACAAGCTCTTAAGGATCATGGACACAGGAATTCATCATATAAAATTTCATAATTTTTAAGATAAATCCAGGAATCAAGCTTCTCTAGGAAAAATGATCAATAGCAACTCAACTTTTCATGAATCATCTTTCAAAGCCTAGACTCATATTAAGCATGTACTTGCACAGGTTTTGGGTTTAGAGCAAATTAAGCATTTAAGCTTGAGGAGAATCTAGGTCTGAAAACTAAGCACTTTTAAAAGGAATTATGGCAGAGCAACTATTCATCATCTCCAAGCATATATCATCAAGATATTTAAGACAAAAGCCAACTAACAGACTCTAGCATTTTATTCAAACTAAGACTTTTAACTAACACTCAAATAACTAGCTAATATTAAACACCTAGAATAGTGATACTTATCGTGATAACTGGGTTGCTCTCCCCCAAGTTGGATCTTGAAGTAGTCCTTGATTTATCCTTGGAACTTGTTTGCCTTCAGGTCCTTATTAAATTCTCCCTGTAAATATTAGTCTCGCACATACCCGAAGGAGCAAATTCTAGGATTATGTTGTGAGCCTTCATGTGCCCACTTCTTTTGGGGTTTTTCTAAAAAGTGTTGACCTTCATGTGCCCACATATTTTTGTGAATTTTTATATGCAAAATTCTAAAATAAAAACATGTGAAAGCAATTTTTATTTATTTTTTATGCCGCCATGGTACGGAGTACATGGGGCCTTAAAGAATGCAAAAGAAGAAAATATTTTTATGATCTTTTTCAATGCAGGTATAGGAAAATAAACATGCTAATCTAAACATGTAGTGCAGAATATAAAGATAAATACCGAGTTACCTCTCGCCGAGAGTTTAGAGTACTTACTCCCATGGCGTGTGTCATCAATGACACCTCATCGGAATGTTGTGCCTAGTATGGTGCCTTCAATGATCTCGACGAGTGGCGTAGATGAGGTAGCTGATGGAGATGGCGTTTGTTCAGTTGGTGACGCGGGTAGCAGTAGGTCTTCTGAAGGTTTACTCTAATCTTTCTCCCCAGCATGGACTGAGTATTCGGTTGGTTAGGGTTGAGCGTACTTCTTTTCAATCTTTTTAATTTCTTCCTTGTCTGTCAACTCCTTCCAACTGGGCTTGTGAATTCCGGAAACGTCTCCACGTCTAGTTCTTCTTGGGTCTTGTGGTGTTCAGGAACAGTCTTGAATCTTGATGGGGATGTTTTGCACAAAATTTTCCCAGAGTCAGTTGTCTTGGTCCGCCATCTTTGACATTGAGTAATGCATGTTCTCATGTTGTGGACAACTTCTCTGGAAGCTTCTTTGGTTGATGGAGCGGTGTATGGTCGACATTCCAGGGTCGTCCATCTTAGGCAGTAGTGGTGAAGGGAGTAGGTGCTCGTAGTCTGATTTGATCAGGTTGATCATCCAGACTCCCTCCACGTCTCACTTTTCTTCTTGTTTTATCAGCTCGGTCATCCTTGAGTACATCATCTGATCTTGATAGCCACTTGGTGATGGCGTCGCCCATGTCCCTTGCTGATTCAGCTGCTTGAAGGAGGGTTGGATAGTGGCAGCTGGCAGTGTCTTGTTTAGTGTGCATGTTTGTAGGTCGTGGACTTGTAGGATTTGAGGAAGTAAGACTTCTCCCTTTTTGCGTAAAGTGAGTCCTGCTTGCAAGGACAAGGTAGAGATCAAGTGCATGGGTTCTGTTGGTGGAAAAACACCAACAGAACCATAATTTCATTTATTCTACTCAAACCTTGGGCACATTGAACAAGATAATGATAAAGCATATATTTATTTTATGACAAGGGTAGCAAGATCAGAAGATGAATCTAGCACGTAAATCTTTTTTAGCAAAATAAAGAGTGATCAAGAAAATGATGCTAGAAACAAACAAAAAGACAACATGTTGAGCTAACAAGATTAGATCATGTGAAAATGTAACTCTAGCATGTTTGACTTTTCATTTATTAGGATGCCAGAGAAAAGGGAAATGACAATTTACCTCAAGGTGTTACCTTGATTATGATGTTATTATGACATCTTGTGGTGGTCTATCCCTTGAATGTATACAACTTGTGGAGTGACAGGTGCATGTGAGGAGGCATGGCTTGATCATCTTTAATGGAATTAGCCTCCTTCCTTTATGCCTCCATCATCCAGTAATTCCTCCTTGAGTGAGTGGTTCTGATAGTGGATCTTGTTTGCATCACTCTTCTTCCTCTTGGTTCATAGGGAATTCTTCTCTCTTACGTGTCTTGCTCCATCTCTAGTGAGTTCATCTCAATCTCTCCCAAATTTGTCTCGAGTTTATTGTGCAGGGGTTAGTCCAAAAAATATACCATTGTCTACACAAGCAATTCTAGTTCAATAACCAAACCAGACTCCATGCCTAATCAGATTAAGGAAGGTAATTTAACCTAAGCACCATGCCTAATTTAAAAGCCAATGGAAGTATGATCGTACTTCCAAACCAAAGCTTACTATGGTAGACAAAAGGTAACATGAAGGCATATAGAGATTTACTCAAACAAAGACGGTAGAGCATGATCAATTTTTTTAACAGAGTGAGCATGTAATAAAGGTAGAGATAACCAAGCTAGCGCAGCAACATGATAAGAGATGTTTCTACGCATATGATTCAATGTTGCGTAACAACTGGTTGGACATACCTTGTATTGTCATCCTTCGTTCTCTTTGCTCCAAACCTGGAATGGTTAGTGACAAGAAAACCCGAAGGAATCTATAAAACTTATATAGGTGAGACCCACTACAAGCCATGGTTGGATTTCTCTCAACATGCAAGCATTCCACGTCATCATCCACTATGTACCATGTCACCATCCACTATACGACATGTCATCATCCACCAAATCACATATTTATGTCTTCAATCGATTTTCTATGGCTTATAGCATGTATATCACACCACAAAATTCCTGCTGATGATTTTAGAATGATTCACTCTCAACAAAATAACATGCTTTCATATATAATGAGTTTACAAACGAATATTGCCATGCAATATCTTTGGTGTCACTACTTTCACATTTCACCTTAAAATTTTATTTAAAAAATTCTCGCAGCAACACGCGGGGTATCACCTAGTATTTTTTATAACTATACCTCTATGCTCACTATGCAGGGGTATATGTAAGTCTTATAAAATTTCCCCCTAGTGTGCTTGTTTTGGACAAAAAGCTCGTCCTTGGGAAACCTTCCAAATATGGTTCAAGATGGTGAAGTGTTTTCCCTTAAATTGCTAATCTCAATATTTCAAGCCATTGGGATAACCATCCTTTCTAAATTTGTAGAGAAGCATAAGGGGGTTGGACATCTTATTGTGCGGCAAGATTTGAGATGGCAATTGAATTTAGGAGTTTTCTCAAATGAGCATGGACTAGGTGGAAAAGTTCCATTTGTGAAGTAGCTTTCATGCTCATTGATGTTCTCCATGTAATGTGCTCCTTCTGGTCTTCCTTAGATCCTTCATAAAATTTTAGGATTGTGAGGGGACGCAAGAAAAAGGGCACAAGAGGATTCATTGGGCTCAAGTGATGAGTCCGGCCCAGGTGGGATTGGATTTATGGTAAGCCCGATGCACCGATTACGCAGTTTGGCCTCAGCGCCCGAATTTCTATGCAAACTTAGCACTGTCCTTCGACGCACCCCTCAGGGAAAGGCCCAATCGCCCCAAAAGACTAGTCCATTAGGGGAAGGGTGGCTCTCCCCTTTAAGGTGGCTTCCTCCTCCCAAGCTAAGCAAGGTGGGATAATGAGGCTCAAGAGTTCTCCCTTACCCGTTTCTCCCTAGCAACAGCACCAGAAATACTTGTTGGTATTTGTTAAGACTACAAAAAGATTATGATGGATAATCCGCAAGCGCACGGATACCGACGAGCATTCCACCTGGGAGAGGGTTTTAAATATTGAATCCACAGGGAGAAAGGTAGAGAGAATGATCTGAAGTAAAAGGCTAATCCCTGTGAAGCTATCAAGGACTTGATAGAAAGAGATAAGGAAAACTTAAGGATGTCTGGTTCTTATTCTCACAGGCTATGTCTATATTGTTCTTATGGGGTGATTGTCCGAAGGCACACTTAGGAAAGGGAACCTCCCGAGAATCTATGGGGGGAGTCCTATGGTTTCTATAGACGGGAGGTGGACTGCAAAGGACTCAATGGTGCTGTCACCACCACGATCTACCACACGATCCGGAATATAGAAGACATTCATAAGCTTGCTAGTCTAAGCACCACACTTACACTAAACATGCAACTTTAATTCATGAGCGACAGGAATTAAAGTACTCAAAGAGTTATGAACCGTAAGAACAATAAAGACAATGTTGCTCACTTGAATAAGAAGTCGATCTTTCCACAAGGTCTCAGGATCAGGCTCCGATGGAGTTGATCCCAGAGGTAGAAGATGAAGAGGAGACACCGACATGTTCGGGCCTTCCTTCAGCTTCGCCTCTAAGGCTCTCTAATCCTCTCTAACAAGATTAGCTAGGTCTAATTAGACCATGGCTCTAATATCTGAACTTGATACAACTCTCTCCAACTCTAATTCAATCTAGAGCTTCTATCCCAGGTAGGCATTAGTGATTAGAATGAATTGGATGCCTGCCCTGGGGTCAAGGGGCTGCTTATATAGTCTTGAGGGGGTGCCTCACCACCATACGATCCAACCGACCTTGATCTACGACCAAGATGCGGTTTTCTAGGTCGGTTGGGGAACCTTCTGGAACATACCCGAAGCGGAGCGACGACGGCGGCAAGGGGAGGCCGACTGGCCATTATTCGGCTGGTCAGTCCAATATGTGCCCCACTTAGGCTCAGCTTTGACGAGTGCGTGCGTGTTGTCATGCCATTTCCAAAAAGTATTAATTCACGTCAAACGGAGTCCGGATGAGGGAGTTATGCCCATTTTACCGAACCTCGCTCTGCGACTAATATCTTCTGATTCTGAACTCCGAATATGGCGAATGATATATCCGTCTCAATCATATCGATGAGGTCTTTGCAATGTTGCACTTTAATTCTTCATATAAGATACTTCTAGGTTGCTTTTTTGTAGGAGTTGGATCAGAGTACGATTGGGACATGTCTTGGAGTCGTATTACTTGATAATTCTCGTTGTTTTCCTGTTTAGTCCCTGCAAATCATAACTTCACAAAAACTCATGGAATTCATTAGTAGCAAACCCCTAAGTCTATATTAATATTCATTTTATGCCCTTTACTTTATTTAGTTGACAAGTAAAAGTATACGTTAAGATGTGTCAACAAACATATAACCGCTTAAGAAATGAAAACCAATCTAATCTATCGGGGGTTGTGATCACGATTTTCCCCTTTCCCTCCCCCCATACTGTCACTACGCGAAGGTATTCGTGACTAGACCCATGATGGATACAGTGTATTGAATGGATCTAAGGGAGCATTGAGATCTTAGTCCCTTCACGACATGGTAGCTAACCTTAAACATCAAAGCTTCTTCAACACTAGATGATAGATAGATAACCGAACAAAGTAGCGATTACATCTTCAAGTTCTATTACAACCCATGGAAAAATGAGAAGATTACCCCATAAAGGTGCTAGACATGGCACCGTTGATCATGGTGACGCTTCCGACGGTGTCTTCCTTCTCCTCCACTTGTGGGTGCTTCCTTCAAGTTGAGCAATCCTTCTCGCGAACGATCTCCCTCCTCTTCTCTCTAACTTGTGGATGTCCTCTCGAGCGAATGGCTCTCTGTCTTGCGAATGGCACCTCCTCTAGCAACTTAGGGTTAAAGGATCTTCGGGTGCAAGAAAAAGGAGGCCAAACCGACCCCCGGAGTGGGCCAGGTCGGCCGGCTTGGGCCGACCGACCCAGGCCCATCCCGGCTCGGTTCGGTCGCCCCTTCGCTCCCGTGGGTCCTCATGTATTTATGCACTTTGCCCCCCCCCCCACTTGCACCATTTTGACGATGTCATCCTTGCGTCCAAGATGGAGGTTATCTTTGCATGAAGTCCGGTCTTTTACGCTTCAATCCTCGGGGATGTTACTTTGTAACACTTTGGTCCTTGCCACCTTTGGGAGTGATTTCATCAAGCTCATAAACACAAACAAGACTCCTTAATTGCTCCTTTGAACTTGTTGTGAATCCGTCCTTTATGTCCATGTTTTCCTACATAAACATAACACTTCCAAATGCAAACACGAAGATGAACTTGTTATATGATTAGTGTGCCTAGTGGTGGGTTAGTTCCATAATCAAATTCAAACTAAAGTGTAATGAACATGTTTGGTTTACCAAAATACACCGTCAACACACATCAATGATGACTTCAACATCGACGACCCACATACGCCACCCCGAGCCAGCCAAAAGCTCGCTACAGCCGCGACACTGCTTCGGGCCATGCCCCAGCCGTTGACGCCCGAGGCGTGCAACCTGCACTGCGAGGCGCAGGCCCTCATCGAGCTGGCGACTGTGCAACAGCCCGAGAGCTCCGTGTCCTGCATGCGCAACCAGTCCAGCGTGCGGGGTGGCGACGGCGCACACGACCAAGAAGCGTCCGTCCACACGGGTGGCGTGGCAGGGCAACCAGCAAACCAAGGCAGGACGCCTGTCCGGGAGCGGATCCTCGACACGAGCGGCTAGGCTCAAGACGACGACACTCGCAACATCCTAAACACTAAAAGGAGGGGTGAAGCAGAGGCGCGAATGGCGGTAGGCTACCAGCCTCGGCGGGGTGGTCACTACGACAGTCGGGAAGACCGCTCACCGACGTCGGAACCCCCGGGAACCCGCATGTTCAGCCAGGAGATCCGCACGACGAACATCCCCCAGCGCTTCCGCTAGCCTTCCACCATCACCAAGTACACAGGGGAAACAGACCCACAATTGTGGCTCAACGACTACCGCCTGGCTTGTCAGTTGGGCGGCGCCACCAGCGATGCGGTGATCATCCGCAACCTCCCACTGCATCTTGCGGATTCAGCCCGGACGTGGCTCGAGCATCTGCTGCCCAGCCAAATCCACGGTTGGGATGACCTAGTCCGCACGTTCGTGGGGAACTTCCAGGGCACGTACGTGCGCCTCGGAAACTCCTGGGACCTACTAGGTTGCACCCAGAAGCCCGGCGAGTCACTCTGGGACTTCATACGGTGCTTTTCCCAGTGCTGTACTGAGCTCCTGAGCGTCGCTCAGTCGGAGATCATGCACGCCTTCCTCGAGGGCATGACATGTTGGGACCTCGTGCGCGAGCTCGGGAGGAGCCCGTCGGTCGACTCCAACGAGATGTTCGATATCTGTTGACGATGAATTTCCGTCAACCTAGCCATGAGTTTACCTTTAATGTTGGCATTGATTTATTATTCTAACAACTGGAACTAACCCCCCGTATATAACAAGTTCACTCTTGCATGTCGATTTTGGAGTTTATTGTTTACGCAGGAAATCTACGCTAAAGAGGAGACTTTCGGGATATGTTCATCAAGCACTTTGGAAGAAGATCATGAAGCCCGACAAGAGTGAAGACACATGATGAACATGACTCCAAATGACCTGAGGACCAAAGCGTCAACGTGCAAATCTTCAGGGACTCAACCAGAAAACCTCGAAGCTTGGATAGCAAGGATTCAAGGCTTAACCGCGAAGGAAACGATGTCAAAGGAACACATGCAAGTGCACACAAAAAAGGAATCACACAAGAAGCAACCGGGGAGGAAACCGGGGCCGAACCGGGCCGAAATGGGCCTGGGCCGACCGGCCCAACCCATTCCGGGCCCGGTTCGGTGCCCCCTTTGACCTAGCCGCCCTTCGGACTATTTATAGCGCCCCTGCCAAGAGCCACGAAGAATTACATCCGCCATCCACCACCGAGCAGCAAAGAAGAGAAGGACACCATCCCGGAGAGGAGAGGGTCGAGATGGTTGACTAGGGTCCCCCTAGCCGGTGTGGGAACCTTGCATGGAAGACCATGTCGGAGTTCTAGGAGCTAGGATCAAGATCAAGGTAGGATCTCAGTGGTGATCTTGTCCATGTATTACTTCTATGTTGAATTAGTAGATTGAATCCGATTCTTAGTATCAAGTGCTTTCGTTGCGATTTTGTCTTCGTTTGGGTGTTTCCTCCTCGATCTATCCCACGGGTAGATTGCATAGGATGTTCTTGTAGCCATGGTGGCTAGAGGTGCATACCTGATCTACCAAACGTTTTTATCTTGTTCTTCTTGAACTCGCCGAGTAGTACCAACCCGTAAGATTATCCCCCATAGTGACAGTACGGTAAAGGAGAAAAACGGGCGTTCACAGAGTCGGAACGGGAGCCATGCTTTCAATGAGATCTGTTTTACTACATTCTTCTTTACTTTTGAACATCAACAAAAGACCTGATCCAATCTCTAGATTAGTTCTCCCCTCTCTTTCTCTTGCTACCTCCGGTGTGCGGTAGACTAGATGAGTTTTGATGATGATCTAGTAGATTAGATGCAAAACCCCTACAGTATGTTTCCGCTTATTAGATTGGATCTTGCGTTACACATTGTTCCACGAATTCAATACCTTGGGTTCACACTTAAGGGAAGAAGGGTCCCTTGGCTACGAAGGTGGACTTGTACGCTTGCGAGTCCAAACGAAACTTGATACATATTTTAACTGTCAACAAGCCCCTTTTTTTGGCGCCGTTGCCAGGGAACAAGTAATCAAGATTCAATCTAGTATTGCGTTTGTGAATATTTTCAGCTTTTCTCTTGATTTTTCTTTTGCATCTTTTAATTTTGATCCTCAAAACAAAAAAATCAATCTAGGTTTTTGATAAACCCTAGTTTTCTTTTAGCTTTTGTACATATTTTGTTTATTGCTAACCCTAACCAGAGATGGACGGCTACATCTCCAACAAAAAACATATATTTTGTGGATGGTCTAGAAAAACTTTGCAGGTAAAGGTGACGTGCAACACAAGATCTAAAAGCGGAGGCCGAAGATCGTCGGAATCTCCCAGAGAAACTCGACCTCCAAGCTCGAGAGGAGATCAACTTGATCGCCACTCATCCTAGGGAGATCGTTCCTCAAGACCGTCGGAACAATCGACGTCGGCAAGGGGGAGGTCATATTCGACATCGATGGCGTGAGGAGTGCATTCAAGTAAACCATGATTCAAGGTATGTAACACGATTCATGTTAAATACATTCTACCTCGTTGTCGCATCAAGATGGAGTCAAGGGAGAATGCAAAAAAGACGCAAAAGTTGTTGCATCCGTCAAGACCAAGAATCAACGCCTGCCTGTGAAGACCAAAAAGATGACTAAGCCGAAGAATAAACCTACACCAAAGCTATGGATGGTGTAGAAATGCCCCCCCCCCAAGATTGCAACGCTCGCAAAGAGCGTTGATCTGGAGAAAAGAGAAGAAGCCTAGCTATAGACTATAAACGAAGCGCTTGGCGAGAGGCAACCCGTTCGTCAAGTCGAGAATAAGCTACCGAGAGGACAACTCGAAAAAAAATTTCAAGTTTTTCAAGTAAGTTGGTCTTAGAATTTGCTACGCATTACATATTATAAATTTCTATGTGGTTGAATAATTTTTAGAGACATTATAATTGCTCGGTCATTTTACTTGAATTTTATATTGATCATAAACCAATGACTTGAGCCATCCCAAATTTTGTTTGCATCTTTTTGAGAAACCAAGACCAAAAATTCAGAACCTACCCCAACCTTCCATCCTCTCCATGATGTTTAGGTTGGCTTGTTTCACATGTTAAAAACACACGAGTAGAGCCTTGCTATGTTCTTTAAAGCTTTTAATCTTTGATGCATAGTAGGACTCGCGTGAACCTAAGCAACTTGATTTTTGGTTTCATTCAACTTGACATCCATTAGTTTCTCTAGATTTAGAATTTTTCTAAGCCCCATTAACTTTATTTTTATTCAAAATATCTCTCTCATGTTTGGCAAAAAAAATAGAACCTAAACCTATGCCCCCACGGTCAAGCCAGAGAAACTTGCTGTCAATTAATGAAAGCAATCGATCCCGGTGCAACCAAAATAAGTTTTATAATTGTTTTTTATGCCTAAAAACTCCTCTTATGGTATATTTAGACTCATCACTAGCGCTGAGTTAATTTTTAAAGTTTCAAAATTAGAGGAGTGATTAGCATCTATACATGATTAAGGGAGGTTTTTGAGCATGATTAACATATAGTGCCCCACGATGCATCACGTATCCATCATTTGGCATCTTGGGCACATGCAAAGGACAAGCATGGGGGGAAGCAAGGGCTTTGTTTTGTAGGAAATTGGTGGAAGCACAAGAGACAAGGTATCAACAAGATGGAACAATATGTAAAACAATGGAGGTGGAACCCTTAATCACACAAACAAAGGACTGGTTGTGAATATTTGGGCAGAGGAATCTCGTGGATCACGCGGATACAAGGCAAGAAGGAAGCAAGAATTATCTTAGAGAAAGATCAAAGCAAATAGAGTAGGAGCTCCCCTAGGCCGACATAGCCTCCACTTATGGCCCCCGGTGCTCCCCTTCGCCTGGTAAGTAATTTATGCATTTGTTAAATTGTGTTCTTGAGTTCATAGCCCATAAGTTTCAGAAACAACCTAGAAAACAATTGTTCCATGGTGTTGTAGGATCTTTTCATGTAATAGTCGAATCTTTTATTTCATTCATGTTGATAATGCTTTGATGCCTAAGGCTAACTACCATGCTTAATGGGAGTATGAAATCAACTGCTCCCATAGATCCCATCAACATATCTTTTGTAGGTTAAGCTAAAACGGCTTCATGTACACATCTCAATAAATTAGTTTAGCTTCACCTTGATAGGCGATTACATGTTCAAGAATCCACAAAACCTATGGGCTAATATCCATCCTATCTTGTGCACCTCACAAAAAAATAATAATCATAATAATAATAATAAACTCCACCCTCCATATACTTCTCTGGTGTGTTTTTCCCACTTGCAAGCAGCCCCCGGTGCACTCGTTGTGAGTTAGTGCAACAACAATGTGGAAGATGGCCACCAATTTCTTCACCAAGAAGACACGATCATTGAAGGCGCCATTATCGAGCTCTTCGAGGAGGCACTCGGTCTCCGAGTCTCCCCGAGTCATGGAGGAAGATGTGGCACCACCGAGGAGCGACACGCTACCCCTCGGTGGCATGAGGAGTACACAAAGTTCATCCATGCGGTACACCGAACCGCGAGGACACACGGAAGAGCCACCCGTTCCACCACCATACACTCCGAGGTGTTCCAATGGATGTATCATGAAGACGGAGGAGAAGGAGGAGAGGCATGTTTGTCTTGAGAAGAGGCTCGAGCCAAATGTTGATTTCGATGACGCCCTCCAAGTGTTGGATTCTACTCAAATCTTGAGCAACCTTGGATGGGTGCAATTCTTTATGGAGTTGGTATGAATACTCACAAAGAGCTTGATTTGAAAGTTCTTATGACATTAGCACCGTTCATTAATGAAGGAGTGTAATGTCTCTGATTTCGCCTTGAAGATGAAAAACAACTAGTTCCTTATGGATATATTGGAGAACTATTCGGTTACAAGAAGGAAGCCCGGAGCAAGTTGATGTCCAAGAAAAAATGTTAGGAGGATTTTTGGAGAATGATTTCGAGAGAAGATTACAAGGAACCCAAAATTTCTACTTGTCAGGATTTCTTTGGGGGTCGAGTACATGAAGCAAGGAAAATATAAATTAGTGGAGATGAGAGGAGAGGGTGCAAGTTGACGTTCTTCTTTCCAACATGGGGCTGAATTTATTTGTTGAAGGGAGACAAAAAATGGTTAGAGGAATGACTTCTTGTACCGACGAAAAAGATTAAAAAGGAAAATTGTGTAAGAGGGATCATCCTCCGTAGCACAAGACGAAGGAAGGGCTGTGCATGAAGCTAATAAAGAACCATGGAAGGATTCCAATGCCACCACCATATGAAGGAAGTATGTCAAATGCAAGCATGGGGGAGTGGGGCAGCCACGCCACCACATCCTCCACCATACATGTTCCTCACGAAGTTTTCATGGCGCTACATCCACAAATGCAAGAAGAACCGCAAACATCTCATATAAAATTAGTCGCCTTCACCATTGGAGCAACTTAGAGGAGGACTGGCGCAATCACAATACAAGCAAGGATACGATGCGCCGGACCATCAATATCAACCACCAAAAAATAAAGGAAGAAGGAGGAAGAGAAGAAAATAATAATGCTTCCAAATTCGGTTTGATTTTTTTCCTTTTTCCTTTTCTTTATTTTCAGCTTTTGTGCAAGTTTATATATGGGTAGCATTTTCCGTTTTTATTTATTTTCAGCATGTGTGATAATAGTAGAGTTAGTTTAAGATCACCATGAATAAAGTTTTCCACCTTGATCAACTTTTGGTAAAAATATTAAGTTGATGCCATGATAATATATGATGAAAAATTGTCACTTTGCTCAACTTTGTACTTGTTTTATGCATGATTAAGCTAATGCTCTCTTTAATATGAATCTAAAATTAATTGAATGCTAGCTTAATCTTTTGTGGAGGTTATGATAAAAATAAGACCCATAGTGTTATTTCCATGCTCTCAATTTTGGATGAGTTAAAGATGATTTGTTCTTAAAAATATATATGCTAACCTTGTCACTAATGCTACTTGCATTTTGCTCTATCTATCCAATGCCATATATATATATATATATATATATATATATATATATATATATATATATATATATATATATATATATATATATATATATATATATATATATATAAATAGAGTTGATTTGCTACCACCGGTGGTAGATGACTACCTAGCTATGTAGATACCCATGGTGTCTGGTGTGGACACGTGGGTTGACGGCTCATGAGCGACGTTACAAGTAGTTCACGCCGGTTCCGGTGTGCCCACGGTTTGGTGCGCGGTATGCCTTTGAGTTCCCGTCGTCTTTTACCTGTGACCTTCGTGCTACAGTGCTAGTTACATCCTACAAGCGGTCGGGTCCACAGCCGGCATGCAGGTAGCCCAGTACATACAACCACAACCGACAGTGGTACTGTGGTAGGGAGCAGCAGCGTTGTTGTGGCTTGGTCCCCAATTAGACTAACTCCAGCAATATATCGCATCCCCATCTCCAAAAGGGCATTATGAGCGAAGGGGAGAGAGAGCTACAGTAGCAAGCACTCCAGCAGTATTGCCGCATCCCTCCCCGCATCGATGAGGTTGTTGCCTCCCGCACCGCCGCGGATCCGCCTCCGCCACGCGCACCTCCAGCAGGGGATGATGGCCTCACGCTGCTCCAGGTGGAGTGGTGCCGCGGCCTCGTCGGGGAAGAAGGCCCGCGGGCCCCACCTCCCTCCCCGCGAAGGAAGGCCTTCCACAGGTCAACGCGTGTGATTCCAGTGGAGAGCAGAGGGAGGTTGTCGCGGCGGCGCGCTTGTTTCCAGGCGAAGCGGGCCCAGCAGTCGTGCTGCCCCCCTGGCGGAGCTCGACCTCTTCGGATCTCGCCCGGTGGCCGCACTGGCTCACGGCGGATCTTGCCCGGGGCTTGACCGCCGGCGGATCGAGGGAGAGTGGCTCCTTCTCTTCTCGCCGGAGCCTCTTCCGCGCCCCTGGATCGAGGTCGTTGCCATAGGGGCCCGACGCCGCGCGGCCGGCTAGAGCTCGTCGCCGCACCGAGGCGGCACGGCTCCCCTCTGCCAGGGACTTGAGGCTGCCATCAAGGCCCGTCGCGTCCGCAGGTCACCCGCGGCGGCCGGGGAGGAGCCACGAGGGAGGAGGGGAGGTGAGAGGTGACGAAGGAGGGGAGATGGTTGGGATGGGGAAGCTACAGGGTTCCCCCGAGAATGAGGGTGAGGAGGGTAGCAGCTGCATTTTGCAGCACCGGCTGCAGCATCTGCTGGAGCCGAAATAGTGCTCATGTCTTCCTCAAAATGAGGTTGAGGAATGGGATAGAGAGACTTCTGGAGTTAGTCTTCCTATATTTTGTGCAGTAAGTCACATTCACACACGCATTCAAGCACAGATGCTAGTGCACACGCAAGCCAACTGTTCCATTTTTTAAACTTTCGCTCCCTCGTATATCCCCTGATGCATGCTAACCTGTACCGCATGGGTTAGAGGGACTTCTGGAGTTAGTCTTCCTATATTTTGTGCAGTAAGTCACATTCACACACGCATTCAAGCACATATGCTAGTGCACACGCAAGCCAACTGTTCCATTTTTTAAACTTTCGCTCCCTCGTATATCCCCTGATGCATGCTAACCTGTACCGCTGTATGTCCACTCGTCCAGCAGGCTCAAACTGATTAATAAGGGTGTTTAGATTAAGGCCTTGTTTAGATGTTAGAAAAAATTGCCTTTTTAACACACTGTAGCAAAAGCTAAGTTTCAGCTTTTTATTAAATATTGTCCTATCATGTCCTAACTAGGCTCGAAAGATTCGTGTCGTAAAGACCATCAAAACTGTGTAATTAGTTTTTGATTTCATCTACATTTAGTATTCCGAACATATGTCTTTTGGTGTATTTAATGTGGTGGAGAGAGAGTCAAAAGGAGGAAAACTAGCCAACTAAAAAAGGTCGCATGCCACTGGGGAGGGTATGGACAAATCCACTCTTATTTAACTCGAAATCCAAATAATTATTATTCACTTCTTACCCGTCCCAGTCTCACCCACACCCAATGGATAATTAGTTTTATACTACATTCTATACATACCCAATCAATTATTTGTACCCTCCTCACACCCTACCCTCCCCATTTCTTCAATGAATAATTATTTTCTACTCGTACCCTCCCCATTTGAGGTGGGTGTGGATTTGAATATGGATGATGGATAAAAACAACAGGTTATGTTTAGATCCAGCGATTTAAGTTTATTCAAATTGAAACTTCGGATGCTAGTAATAAAAAGATTTAATATGAACTAATTATAAAATAATTATGTAGATAAATTTTTTAATATGAACTAATTATAAAACTAATTATTCGTATGCATGTGGGAACACGACGTGTGCGATTACCACCCGGCAACACAACCCCCCGTTAGCATTGCCAAAAAAAATTGTACACTCAGAAAAGGTCAAGCAGGTTCATTTTGTATTTCAGACGCAGAGACCAGGGGGAAATAGCCTACCACTTGCTCTTGCGGATACAGTGGCTAGTTCATGTTGAAGCAAAAGCGTGCGCCAGTGACAGAGCTTGGTGGTCCCGCATGACGTACTAGAGCTCATGACGTACCAGACGAGCTCCTGGGAGTAACACTGCAGCAGGCTTGGGGAGCCTGTACGTGAGTGATGGGTGATCCATAAAAAACATGACAGTACTTAGTTTTGCACAGGTCACATTAATCTACTATGTGTGAAAAGCTTGGCGCAATAATGGTCGCCAAGGATACTGCGGCGTCGGTCAAATAAAAAACCATGACAATGGGCAAGTTGTAAGGTTGGGTTAACTGGAACCCAAAAGAAACCGTTGTGTATTTGGCAGTCTCTAAATCTCTAACCGTACACTTGCTCAGTTGCTCCCAGATTTCCATGGGTTACAGCTAGGGGCCCTGGTCACGAAGCGAGGGTGTGTCCAATGTCGATGGGCATCATGGGACCACACGGGAGCATGGAACTGGTGGCGGCGAGCAAGAAAGTGGTTCCTGGCTGGCTTGGCAACATTGGACAAGGCTGGCTTGGCAACATTAGACAAGGACACGTTGTGTGGTGGATATTATTCACCACGCGTCACCGTGACCACTAGGAGCTCCGGCGAGGTAAATTACTACTCACATGTTTATTTCTTTGTTGATGTTAGCAGTAAAATCAATAGAAATTGCCATCACAGATCTGTTTTTGCCATGCCTCTTTAATTTCATGTCTAAGGCAGATCTAGCATCACGCACCACTATGACTACCATGAGATCTGCAAAGGTAAATTACTACTCACAGATTGGTTCTTTTGCAGATGCCAGTAGTAAAATCGATAGAAGTTGACTACACCGATCCGATTTTTTGTGTTGACTGTTTAATTGCGAGTTTAATTGCAGCCGATCTGGCACCACGCGCCACCCTGCCTACCAGAAACTCCTACGTGGTAAATTACTTCTCACGGGTAGTAAAATTAAAAGAAGTTGCTTGTGTGGATCCGTTTTTGCGTCGACTAAGAAGCTGGTCATTCCGTTTTTGTGTATCTATCTTTTTGCTAGCCTTTCTATCCTTGCATTGTGTATCCCCACATCGGAGATTTCACAAACCTCGCCGGATATCCACCCTTAAAACAAAAAATATCATCTTTTGTGTTTACCTCCTTGACCACAACATATTGAGTATGGATCGTCAATTCAAGGAAGATCGCCTTATGGTGCCATGGTTGAAGATTTCAAGTATCTCTCCAAAGGAAAAATATTTCTAGTACCTACCTTATCTCTATCACCTCTTTGCCCGAGGACGAGCAAACGTCCAGGCATGGGGGAGGAGGTAGGTACAATGCAATTTAGAGTTCAAGGGAAGCAAATAAAAAATGATGAAAGAAAAAAAGAAAAAATGAGTATAAAGAAAAGAAAAAAGATAAAGAAAAATATGTATGAGAAAAGAAAAATATATATATGAGTTTATAAAAATAAAATAAAGTGAACTCCCCGGTTCTCTAAAGTGCATTAGGAATCTCAAAAGTTTCAAGATTTAAGATCCAAACTCATTTTTCCAACCATGTGCAATCCGATAACGAGGACTTCCTTTGTGCCTCGGGATCACTCTTTGCCATTTGCACATGTCCACCTATCTCAAAGTGTGTGTATTTTTCTCTCCCCCTCCTTGATATAACATTATTTTCCAATGACCTTTTTGACGAGTCTTGATAAGACCATGAGAAGCTTGTCTTGTTTTGACAACATCTCTTTTATAATATCTTGGTAGCACTAAACTTTTCCCATATAGCTCCACATAAAGCCTTCCACTGTATATATTGAGTTGGGAAAGGAGTACAATGAATATGCTTTAAGAGACAAGATGAGATGAGAGTACAAGAGCAAGATGCAAGGAAGTTTATTTTTCAACTTGGTTTAGCTCTTAAAGACCCGTCCCCGACAAGTGGGTACGGCCTACCAGAAGACCCGTCGACCTATTAGTGGGCCCAACTAAACTAGTTGGTGGTCCACATGACCTCCTGAAGACCTTCCAGAAGATTCCCCAGACGACCTAATTCATCACGACCTCAAGATTTGGCGTACAAGACAAGACCTCGGTGGATTTCGACCAGAGCAGATCGACAGGATATGGCAAGATGTGTAACGTAGACTTAGGTCTCTTGGTCGTAACCGACCAGGAGTCTGGGAACCGACCTCGTCCACTGACCAATATGAGGCGGTCAAGGCAACCCTTGTACGAATAAGCAATCCCCAAGCAATACAAACCGAAGAACTAGACATATGGTTTTACTCTCCGGAGGCCCGAACCAGTATAAACTCGTCGTGTTCTCTGCATTCTGCGTACTCGTGTGCGACCTTCGAGTTCTTAGCCTTAGATTCTACCCCACCGAACAACTAAACCACTGGGATTAGCAATCCTGTGGGCTGTCTAGATCTCACCATCTGACAGTTGGCACACCAAGTAGGGGTGATCGCGAGTTCTTCGTGCAACATGACGGCAGCTCGCTCCAGCGACCTCTTCCGCGATGACACGATGGATTTCTGGCGCTTTTCCACCCGCCCACGTCCTTCAACTGGCTCGCGGCAATATCTATTAACACCGGGTGAGTAGTTCCAGTTATTGTTTTCAGATCGATCTACTCGATTTTCTACTCACAAATTTATTTTTCGTACGTCAATTCGCCTTCGTCGTGCGCCGACCTCATCTCTGTCATGGGCTTACGACGTGTCTGCGTGCCTTCGGGATTGAGTCTGGCGTCAAACGCCGTCATGCGCAGCTCCCTCGGAGATACACGAATGCTACAACGACCGTGTTCGATTTGCACTCGACGAAAGCGCACCGTCGGCGGACTCTGAGTCCAACACATCCACGTGCAAGTCACCAGGCAAAATCAATTTGTGAACTACTTATACATGAAAGTTTTCCTTTTTGTTTTATTACTAGCAAAGTGCCCATGCGTTTCTACGGGCATTCAAATATCTATTAATGTAATACGCAGAATTTAATAGAACCATATAGTACGGACATAAGATCTTTGTACATTTACCTAATAAATCTAAAAAGGAAACTAACCATTCAATGTGCACCTTACAAAGTACTGAAGCCACAAGACTCATATGAATAAATTCAATCATTATCATTCCAAAAGTACTGAAGCCACACGACTCATGAAGAAATTCAATCACTATCTTTCAAATCAGATACCTAGCAGATCAAACAATCACTGTGTATTGATGTCAATCATCTTGTCAGGAAGTTGTCAGAAATTGTTACGCCTCAATCTCTGAAATCTGATGCAAGTAAAAGGACATGTTGCATAAGTTTGTTCCATGGAACATGGAAAAGTAGTGATAGAGTTGGGCATTGGACAACATGCATTGGTGTTGCAACCATGCAAGATAAATAATTTCAGTAACATGGTCAACATATTCCCTGACAAGAGAAAAAAAACTTCAATTTTTAGACAGCGAAAAAGTAATGGCACAACTGAATCAACATATGACTCCAACAATGGTTATGTCCGAAAAAATCTTAATCAAATGCAATAAAAAACTGAAATTATTCTACCAATGTTCCTCCAGCTTATCTATCAATTGTTTCACATTAGTCGCCGCTAAACAACTATAATGTTTTCTCATACATATGACTAAACTAAGAAAAAAACTAGAAAGAGAATGTTGGGTAACAAAATACCTTTCATGAACACAGAAATAGACAACTGATGCCGAACAGACTACTGAAAAACTGTAGAGTTCTCACCTAGTGACCTGCTGTTGGTTGAAGTGCCCATGGTCATTCATCCGCACGTACCAAATCGTTTGTAGCGGCTCTACGCTAGGCTCACCACACTTACAGTCAAAATCAATAAAATCTGAAGCTAGTGTCGCTAACTCATTGTTGAGCACATGTATTTCAGTGACATGTACCAAGATAATGACAGTATTCGATCCAATCCAAGTCAAGAGGTAACCATGCAATTTAGCATGATGATAAAAGGAATAATAAATCCCAGAAAGAAATATATCAAGCAGATGTTGGTGCATAGTTAATGACTTATCAGTATGGAGGACATAAAAAAAAGAAACCACATTTGAGTTGGGTCCGAGCCCTTAAAAGAGATTAAAACAATCACACATAGGTGTATCTTGTTTGTTCAACATTGTTTCGAGTAAAGTACCATGGTCATGTAACATTGGTTTGAGTCAAGTAACATGGCCAATTAAGTATGTGGATAGTGTTGAGCAAGTAACTTCGAAGAGAGGTCTACAAAACATATATCTACTACTACTGTGGTACTCGGAATCAGATAACAACACTAAATGTCGTTTCTCGAGCCCTCAACAAAATGAACATTTTATGTCTATATATTGTAGGAAGACCTCTCAAGTCTCAAACATGATATTGCATATAAATTCCATGCCATCTTATCATGAATTATGTACGTAATTAATACTGATTCCCTTTCTTTTTGATCCTTCAACCAGAGAAGCATAGTACATAATTCAGTCTATTAGCACCACTCAAGATAACTGATTCCATAGTTTTTCAGCACATTTTATCTCCCCTCTGTGACTGCCGGGCAGGTATTATACATGTACTAATATACTCTTGTACTCCTAAGCCTATACGGCTTCCATTGTACTACCAGCCTATATGGCTCCTATATATGGAAGGGCACCTCATCCTCTTAGGGCACCTACAACGCGTCCTTTTGGCCTGTCTATGTGATGGATTTTTTGTAAAATCACCCCGCCATCGCCTACAGACGGGTCTCCCGTCGCCTTGCAAGACGACACCCCTCGATCGTTCCGGAGGTGGGGGAGACACCCGCGGCTCCGTTGTACGGCCGCGTCTCCCCAAGACGACGGCCCATCGGATCTCGCACGCCCGCGCTCGCCCCCGCCACCCTCTTCGCGACTCGCTTGCGAAGTATCCCGGTGAGAAGAAGCTTGCCGCATCGCTGCCCCCCTCCCCCCGCCATGGGGAGAGCCACACACACCGCCGTTCCACTGGCCGAGCCCGACGGTCGCGGCTGGGTGCTGAGGACGCCACCCCCGGCGTGGTGGAGTCAATCGCTGCCGTCAGAGCCGCCAGAGCAGAGCACCGCTGCTGGCCTTTTGCCGGTGATTCGCCGCATCAGGACACCCCGGACGAAGCCGCCTTCGCAGGAGCTTTGGGACGCTGAGACGAAGCAGCACCCCGGTCCTCGTCGTCCATCCTGCATGAGAGCCCTGCCAGCCGTGCGAGTCCGAGCCGCCACAATCCGAGCTTCGTTGCCACTGTCTTCTGCCTCCGCTCCAATTTCCGGCCACCTCTATCCAACTCTGTCACCAAGTATCCACGAACAGCAAGAAGAGATCAGAACCTTGGGCGCAAAAGGAAGGGGATTGGAAAAGGAACAGCAAGAAGCCATCGCATGGGTGATGGAAGCAACGCCGACCAGCGGATGAGAGAGGATAATGTGTGAGCATGTACTTCGGGAAAAGCTGCAGGCCTTGGATATTTTCCTCCGCGTGCGTGGGCAGGAAAAGGCCACGTAGCCTCCAAAACAAAACAATTCTATCCAAATTTCGAACATCATTACGAAAGAAAATTAGGGAAAAACATTATACCTAGTATATTTACATTCATGATTTTCGAAAAACATTGTGTAATCATATTTCTCTTATTTATGCTTGACACTATTGCCATTGCTATCCGACTAACCTGAGTACCAGCTAATGCACACGATTTTTAGTGTAATCATGTTATTGACTTATTGTAATCATGTTGGCTTTATATAATATAATTGTAATCATGTGTTTTTATTACTGAAAGTTGCTTTGGAAAAAGGGCACAAAAGAGTGTATAACTAAATGGTAATCGATAATTGCAAAAGAAAAAATATATTGTACCATGAGGAGTAAAGAAATCTGATGGAAACATAGACTATGTCTGAAGGCACGCCAGAAAATCAAATACATCAAAAACAATTCATATCATAGATTTGACACCCAGCGAAGGAGGAAAATATGAAGCTCTTACATAAGAGGGAACCTGCTATGTTACAGCGTGCAAAAATGTGTGGTCCCACCACAATGTATTCACAAGAGCACACCGAGATTTCACCATGGAAACAAAATTTCAATGCGATCATTAGTCTGGTATCCAGGATACCTATGGCATGTAATTGGATCTAAGTCAGTATACAATAACTGATGAAAACAAGGGCTAATCAATCAAAGAGCACAAGAGAAATAAGAGAAAAGAAAACAAACACTGCTGAACTGCAGGTAGTAAGGGCAGTCTGCCGGAGTGAAGGGATGAGGGGTCTGACCCAGCAGACGGCGGATTTCCCCCAAATTCCGACAGCGGCTAGGGTTTTCTCAACCCCGTGGATTCAATTCTGGTGATTGGATTCGTCCGATCAACTATCTCTCGACGGGCAGGGGCATGCCGGAGGAGCCACGGCCGGGCACGGTGCCTGGTGGAGAGGAGCCGGAAGTAGCCAGCCAGGGAGGTGGTGTGGTGGAGTAGCCGTGGATAGGAAAATTACCTGGTTCGATGGCGGGCGACGTCGTCGATCCGAGCGGATGGGAGGAGATCCAACGTAAGGCGACAGCGTTGATCCGAGTGGATGGGAGGAGATGGCGTAGTTCCAGCGCGAGGCAAGGCAGTGGCGATCCGGTGGGGTGGAGGAGGCGTCGATGGTGATCCGATGTGGCTGAGACAGCGTCGATGTCGTGGGGACTTTGCGTGCAAGATGATCCGATTGGACGGTGGCGGCGGAAGGAGAGACAAACGTGGGATTCCGTCGTTTTCGTGGTGGCGCTGAGAAACGGTTGCTGCTGCTGGGGAGGAGGTGGAGGAAGCTACCCGCGGAGGGGTAGGGTTTCGAATGGGGCGCGGTGGCGGTGCGGAATCAAACGGAGCAAGGAAGGGGTCGTGATCGGCTGCACAAAATCGATGCGGGATGACGCGGGGTGGATAAGCGGTGGGGCCGCAAGCGGAAGGAGGGCGCAAGGGCAGACACACGGAGGAGCCGAAGAAAGTACTGACAAATTTTTTCTTCACTTCATACTTCTTAGGAGTAGAGTTTCCTTCCGTATCTTATATGGAGAGCTCTTGCGGCCAACAAGTTTTATTTAATCTTTATTTACCTACGTGATACATATGCATCTTGGTGCATGCGAGATGTGATCTTCTGTGTGGCCAACATATCGACCATCCAAGGGCTAGGATCTCATGCGTGGAGCACTTGGAGGTAGCATCGACGAGACGGACCTCTATGGCGTCGCAACCTTGATGTCAGCTTCATCAATGAGTTTGTGCACCGCCGACCAAGCTGCGCTGCTAGGCTGCAAACCTCCAGTGCTTTATCAACGACCTTCTCGACGTCTTGACAGTTCGGCACAATTTCAGCTCGAGTCGACAACAACAATCTTTCATCCTCCTCGCCTACACACAAGCTAAGTTCCTGTTTTAATTAAATATTTTACGGCCTCTACATGATTTGTCTCCTCTTCAGATCCCTCCCCCTCGACATGCTCGGGGGCTTGGCAATGCCAACACGTAGGTCACTAGACCTGAGGGATCTATTTTTTTTATCTTGTGCTATGTTCCCATCCCCCTCGACATGCTCGGGGATTGGCCTTGCCAATCTAAGGGTCGCCAGACCTGTGGGGTCCTACCTTCTCCTCTCTCATGCCATCAACTCTCTTCCTCGACATGCTCGGGGGCTTGGCTAAAGCCAATATATGGGTCGTAAGACTTGAGGGTTAAAGTTCTTCTGCTCCTCCCCTGTCAGATGGTGAGATCTGGACATCCCACGGGGGTGTTAGTCCCTGCGGTTTATTTGTTCGATGGGGAGGAGTCTAAGGATAAGAACTCGAAGGTCGCACACGAGTACGTGGAACACAGAGAACACGACGAGTTTATACTAGTTCGGGCCTCTGGAGAGTAATACCCTACGTCTAGCTGTCGGTGTAGATTGCTTGGGGATTGCATATTGAGTACAAGGGTCGCCTCGTCCGCCTTATATTGGCCAGCAGATGAGGTCAGTTCCCAGACTCCTGGTCAGTTACGACCAGGAGACCTAAGTCTACATTACACACCTTGCCATATCCCGTCGATCTGCTTTGGGCGAAGTTCACCGTCTTTATCTTGTACGCCAAATCTTGAGGTCGTAGTGGATCAGGTCGCCCGGGGAATCTTCTGGAAGGTCTTTAGGAGGTGAGGACCATGCGTGGTTCGAGGACTGGTGGATGGTCGCTTCCTTGTGTGATGAGTCATTGACAACGTTGTGTGGACTGATTCTTGGCTAAGTATTGCAGGTGCAGGTTGCGGCTTGACTCGTGTTGGTGCAGGTGAAGAACAAGCGCGAAAGTTCGTTGCCGGTGAGGCCTCCGGTGTGGAGAAGACAAGTAGGCTTCGTTCGAGGGACCTGGTGGCCAGTGGGGTCAAGTGCGGGCCGCATGGTGGCATGAACAGCAAGATGAAGTCGTGGACGGTTTCTTGGTAGAGCCTCAAAACCAAGGTCGTGCCGGGACTACGTGGAAGCCAAGTCATGAGTGGAGATTGGCGGAGGCTACACCGAGTTCGCGGGGTTTGCAGTAGTTCACCAGAAAACCACTGGGTTACTCGGTTGAGCCACAAAACCGAGGCCGAAGATTCGACGAGGAGGTGTGGCCAACCCAGGCTGGTTCAACCGGCCAGGAGGGGCGGTCCGACTGCCTGGGCCGGTCTAACTGCCCAAGGGGGGCGGTCTGACCGCCCTGGTCGCTGGCACCGAGATGCTTCGAAGCGGAGGACACGCGTCGGGATCACAAGGCTTGCGTCGAGGCTAAGCAGGTTGCGGTCGCCGGGCATCCGTCCGATGAAGAAAATCTGAAGACTTCCAAATTCTCCCTTGAGGGGCTTGTATCCCTAGTGTTAAGTAAGGGTAGTTTGGTCTTTTGGGTGCCTCCATATATACTCTTTGAGTGGACGGATGGCAGTCAACTCTTGGAACCCTAGCTCATTTGTTTTTCTATTTTCGTTCTCCTTTTTCACTAGTTTTTCCTAGGACTAGCTTGAGAGCTTCATGTGAGATCTAGAGAGAGGGATGGATGTTTGGGTGGAAAGCTAGACCTTGTACGAACCTTCATGGTATGTATAGATGGTTCAGCGTTGTTCCTCAAGGTGGTGAAGTGTTTTTCCCGTCCTTCTTTGTGGTGATTTTCGGAGCTCTTTGTTGGCGGTGTTTTGAGGACGATTTCTTGGGGTTTTTGGTGGGTGTCACGTATGAGGATCTTGTGCCTCTTTGGCTGGTGACTTTGCCCCCAAATCTCTCTTGAATCAGATTTGATTTGGTGGTTTTTCGAGTTGGGCGAGTTCTTGACCTAGAGTGGCGATTTCTTCGATTCCTCTTGATTGTGAGCGATTCGGGTCGATTCCTTTGAGGTAGAGGTTGCCCAGGAGGTAACCCAGCTATTCCCGAAGTTTTGCTGCAATCTGTGGAGTGATTCGGGAGATCGGGCGCGAGGAAGTTGGGGTTTGACCCGCGGGTTGGTTTTCTGGAAGGGGCGGTCTAACCGCCTGGAGGGGGCGGTCTAACCGCCCTGGGCTTTCCAGGTCAAAGTTCTGTTTCGCCGGATTTTCCTCTGTGAGTTTGTTCGCCTTGATCAGAGGAGCGTCTGGGTGAAATTTCGGGTCGTTCTCGTGCCGTTTGCTAGGAGTTCTTGTTTGGAGTTCGTTGCTGGGTACAGGAGGTTAGACCGCCCCTGGTAGCCGGTCTAACCGCCCCTAGGCCCCTGGGTGGAGTTTTGGTTTTCGCCAAGATTTTCTGGTAGCTAGCATGGCCCTGACCAGAGATCTCTGTTGGTGAAACCGTGGTGCGTTTTGGTGCTCGGAAGAGGTGTTTCGGAGGATTTCTTGGTTGCCTGGTGGAGGCGGTCTAACCGCCCCCATACCCGGTCTAACCGCCCCCTCTGGACAGCCGGCTTTCGAGTTGTTTCCGCTGTCGTGGGTGCGTGTGTGTTGAGGTTGCTGGTAGTGTTTGTTCCTAGGACCAGTAGCACTCCAGTGGCTACGTGGTTTTGGCAAACGGAAGGTAGAAGTGCGGAGCGTGTGATTTTGGGGGTCCGACCGAGCGAGTTCATCTTGTCGGAGTTTCAATCTCCTTCGAGAAGAATTTTTATCGGCTCCCATTCACTCCCCCCCCTCTCTGGTCGCCTAATCAGTCCTTCAAGTGGTATCAGAGCGAGTTCGGGTCTTTGTTGACTCTAACCAGTCTAAGATCCAAGGATGGCGTACCAGGAACGGGGTTCGGGTCCTCCACACTTCGATGTCAAGAACTACCAGATGTGGAGTAAGTGGATGGGAGCGTTCCTCCGCGGAAAGGGTCGGATCCTTTGGGATGTCACGGTGGACACAGGCTATGTCCAGCCGATGGATTTCCTTGCTCCAGGATCGAAGGACAGATTCGACGCTGTTGACGGTGTATTTTGGTGCACCTAGCATGTTCATTACACTTTGGTATGGATTTAATTATGGAACTAACCCGCCACTAGGCATACTTATCATATAACAAGTTCATCTTTGTGCATGCATTTGGAAGTGTTGTGTTTATGTAGGAAAACATGGACATAAAGGACGGATTCGCAACAAGTTGAAAGGAGCATTTACGGAGTCTTGTTCGTGTTCATGAGCTTGATGAAATCACTTCCAATGGTGGCGAGGACCGAAGTGCTACGAGGAACACCCCCGGGGATTGAAGCGTAAAAGATCGAACTTCATGCGAAGAGAACCTCCATCTTGGACGCGAGGATAACATCATTAAAATCATGCAAGTGGAGGGGGCAAAGTACATAAGTGCATAAGGACCCACGGAGCAAAAGGGGAGACCGAACCGGGCCGAACTGGGCCCAGGCCGGTCGGCCCAGGCCGGCCGGCCCAGCCCAGTTCTGGCGCCAGTTTGGTCCCGTTTTCCTTGCCCTCGAAGGATCTTCAACCCTAAAAGCCCCGAGGCGCCGCCAACACCAAGAGGAGAGTCATTCGCACCAGAAGGCCATCCACAAGCTAGAGAGAGAGGAGGAGGATCTCCGAAGGGAGATCAACCACCTCGAAGGAAGCACCCTCTCGTGGAGAAGAAGGAAGACACCGGCGGAAGGGAAACCATGATCAACGGTGCCATGATCAGCACCTTGATGGGGTAATCTTCTCATTCGTCCATGGGTTGTAATCGATCTTTAGATGTAATCACACTTTGTCGGATTATCTATCTATCATCTTGTGTTGAATATACTTTAATGCTTAAGGTTAGCTACCATGCCGTGAAGGGAGTAGAGCTCCAATGCTTCCTTGGATCCATTCAATATGCCATGTCCATCAAAGGTCTAGTCATGAATACCTTCGCATAGTGACAGTACGAGAGGAGGGAAAGGGCGAAACCGTGGTCACAACCCCGATAGATTAGATTGGTTTTCATGTCTTTAAGCGATTGCATGCTCTAGTATCGTAGACCCGTGGGCGAGTGTCTTCTACCTTGATCATTTATCATTCTCTCTAGTGCAATTTAGTTGTTTTCTAGTATAATAATAGTTAGGGTTTTAGTAGCTAGTGTGTCGTTGTAGATTGAACGCTTGTAATCCCCTTGCTCCCCGGATTGACAAGAACCTTGGGAATCCCATGGTGAAAAAGGTGTGGGGTCCGTACGCTTGCGGATCGTAGAGGGATACGTCTTTTATCCATCAACAAGCCCCTTTTTCTGGCGCCGTTCTTAGGGGAGCAAGTTAGTTTACATCGTTTGATTTGCATCTAACTTAGTTTTATATTTTAGTTTATCTTTTATTTGCTTTATCTAACATATACTATCTAGAAAAACACTTGTTTCGTTTTTGTTTTTGTTTTTATCTTATTGTCTAGATGGCATTCGTTAATCAACCCATGGAAGAATCGGAGAAATCACTAAGGGATTACGCTAGCCCTCGATGTGAAGACATAAAAGTACAAAAGTCGGATTCGAAGCTCGAAACGACCAAGTATGAGATTAAATCCAAGATCATCAAGATGGTGGCGGCGAACCCATTTGAAGGGATGGTTACGGAGAACCCATATAGACAAATAAGGGATTTCACGACGATATGCAACACGGTGCGTCAAGAAGGAGTTCCCGATGAATGGTTCAAATGGAATCTCTTTCCCTACTCACTTGCCGGCAATGCAAAGACATGGTATTCGGTTGCGTCCTTTGAAGTTGAAGGCAATTGGAACAAGTTGACAAAGAAGTTTTGCGAGAAGTTCTTTCCAATTAGCAAGGTTCAACATCTAAGGAGGCAAGTGATCACTTTCATGCAAGGAGAAGAGGAAGGGATAGACCAAGCCTGGGATAGGTTTAATGGATTGATTGAACAAGGACCAAAACTCGGCTTCACCGGTGACGTACTCTTACATACATTTTTCTTTTCCCTAACCCCAAGTTGCATGCAACACGTCGAAATGTGTGCAGGTGGGGATCTCATGGAGAAAACACTCACGGAAGCCGCCCAACTTCTACAAAAAGTTAGTAAAGCGGCTGCCATGCGAAGAGATTGGGAAACAAGACTTGCGGAAGAGCCGGAATACAATTCAAGGAAGAAGAAGTGTGCTGATTTTTCTAAAGAGGCAACCCCGGAGGTCACAAAAGAGGAACCAATCATGGAAAAGCTTGAACAAGAACACATCAAGTCAAGAACTACACCAAACGTCGACTTCGCCACACCAAATGAGACGAACAAGAGAAGCATGTCAAGCGCGAAGCCACTAAGGGAGTTCGAACCAATGGATTGGGTTCCTATCGATTACGGAGAAGTATTCGACAAGAGAAGACTGTTCCCTAATCAAAAGGGAATGGCAAGAGCATTGGAAGTGGATTTCCCACCGGAGAAGAAAGCGGAAAATTCATACGACCTTGAAACCACCGGTGGGATTTTTCAAAAGCTCTTTGGAGATGACGTAGTGGATCCGGAACATATTGCCGAGGTGAAGAGAATCATGGGGATCAAGCCCGAAGCATAACCATACGCTCGCCTCGCCGAAATCTACTCTATAGGATCCGAAGAAGAAGAGAAGGTGACGCCACACTTGAGTTGCGAGATCAACGGAGTTCAATGCAAAGCTTTATGCGACATCGGAGCCCAAGTAAGTGTTCTATCTTCTAAAATTTACGATAAAGTTCAAGACCACAACCTAGACTTAGCTCCAACATCAACGAAAATAATTATGGGAGATGGTAGAACTATCAAACCTCTAGGTATTGCTTGCAACATTAAAGTAAAAATCTCTACAAACTATATACCAACCGATTTCTTTGTTATTGATCTTTGTGTTAGATGCCGGAGAAGGCAAAGTAACAATGAACCTTAATGGAACAAAGTACACATATAACTTTCTTCGTGCTTCTAAACACCTTACACCCTTTCCTCCCGAAGATGAAGAAGTAGAAGAGATAGATAGCGTTTGTTTTGTTGAAACCCTTCGAGACCCGCTGCAAAGAGCAATAGAAAATCAAATTAGTAATCAACAAGATGAAGAACTAGAGGAAGCAACAAAAGGCTTAGAGTCGCATGATGGTAGTGTGGAGGAAGAGAAATTCGAAGACATAGGAGAAATCAAACCCGAGGAGCCACAAGTGCCCGAGGTAGACCTTAAACCTTTGCCCAAGGGATTAAAATATAAATTTTTGGGCCCAGACAAAACCTATCCGGTCATCGTGAGCAACGAGTTGAGTCCCGAAGAAAATGAAGCGTTGCTGATTTTATTAAAAAACATAGGAAGGTGATTGGATATTCGATTAATGATCTCAAAGGAATTAGCCCAGCCTTTTGCACTCATCGTATACCAATGGAAGACCAATGTAAGCCCGTAGTGGACCACCAAAGGTGGCTAACTCATGCCATGAGAGAGGTAGTAAAGAAAGGAGTCATCAAGTTACTTGACGCCGGAATCATCTACCCGGTTCCGCATAGCGAATGGGTGAGCCCGTTACATTGTGTGCCAAAGAAAGGAGGTTTGACCGTGGTGAAGAATGAGAAGAACGAATTGATACCGCAAAGAACCGTGACCGGGTGGTGGATGTGTATCAATTACCGTAAGCTTAACAAAGCGACGAAGAAAGATCACTTCCCCCTACCGTTCATCGACGAGATGCTCGAGAGGTTAGCAAACCACGCTTATTTTTGCTTTCTCGATGGATACTCGGGGTTCATGCAAATTCCCATTCACCCGGAAGATCAACATAAGACAACGTTTACGTGCCCTTACGGAATGTTTGCATATAGGAGGATGCCCTTCGGCCTATGCAACGCTCCGGCCTCTTTTCAACGTTGCATGATGGCCGTGTTTTCGGAATTCATCAAAGAAATTGTTGAAGTGTTTATAGATGATTTTTCCGTTTACGGGAAGACATTCATGGATTGCTTAGCAAACTTAGAAAAGGTCCTTACGAGGTGTGCGGAGGTAGATTTGGTGTTAAATTGGGAAAAGTGCCACTTCATGGTTAAACAAGGCATAGTGCTCGGACATGTTATATCCGAGAGAGGAATTGAAGTGGACAAGGCTAAGGTAGAGACGGTTGAGCAACTCCCACCTCCTACGGATGTTAAGTCCTTAAGGAGCTTTCTAGGCCATGCTGGATTCTATAGAAGATTTATTAAGGACTTCTTGAAGATCACTAAGCCTTTAACACATCTCCTTCAAAAGGATGTGGCTTTCGACTTTGATGAGAAGTGCCTAGCGGCATTCCGGACCTTGAAAAATGCGTTGGTGAGTGCTCCCATCATCCAACCTCCAGATTGGAGCCAACCTTTCGAGATAATGTGTGACGCAAGTGACTACGCCGTAGGCGCGGTCTTGGGTCAAAGAAAGGAAGGCCGAGTTCACGCCGTTTACTATGCTAGCAAAACTCTTAGTGGGGCACAATTAAATTATGCCACTACGGAAAAGGAGTTGCTAGCGGTGGTATTCGCTTTCGAAAAATTCAGATCTTACATCGTGAACTCGAAGGTCATTGTTTACATCGATCATGCAGCCATCAAGTATCTCTTGGCTAAGAAGGAAGCTAAACCACGTTTGATTCATTGGATCCTTCTTCTCCAAGAGTTTGATGTTGAAATTCGTGATAAAAAGGGGGTGGAAAATGTTGTGGCCGATCATTTGTCTAGGATGAATCGTGGACAAGATGATAAAGAGCCCATAGAAGATAAGATGACAGATGACCACCTCTATAGAGTGCTTGTAACACCCTAAAATTCCATCACTAAATTAACTTAGCAACAAGTGGCTAGATTTAATTTCTTTAAGGACATAAATAAATTATCAAACAAATTGGCTTTTAAATATTTAAACATCACTAAAATAATTTAGAAATAATAAGTGTTTGTGCATCATGTTCGAATGCATGGATTTCTGTTTGATTGAAGTTTGAAAGTTTGAAAAATGAATTTGAAAAGAATTTTAAAAAAAGAGAAAACCTTCCTTTCTTCTCTCTCCCTTCTTTTCCAGCTGGCCCAATTCCCTTCCTCCTCCCTCTTTTCCTTTTTCAGCCCGCAAACCTTCCCAGGCCAGCGGCCTTTTTCCGCGCGCGCTGGCAGCCTGCAGAGGCCCAGCTTTGCTCTCCCGCCGGCCCAGTACCACGCCCCCCGTTTTCTTTTGTGCCAGAGGCTGACAGGTGGGACCCCACGGTCAGGAGCTCCTTCCACCTCCAGCCGCGGGATGGCCACACCCCTCTTCAAGCCGTCGGCCGTTACCAGCCGGGTCCGTCGCTCCCCCGCCATCAAACCCCCTTAATCGAGTGCAGTGATGCCCCTCCTTCATTCCCCCCCTTAAAACGGCCGTTACCCCCCTTTAACCCCCTCCCCTCTTCACTCTCCTTCAAGGCCGGCCATTAATGGCCTTGGCCGCCGGGGAACCGCCTCCCGGAGCCACCCGAGCCTATTTAAGCAACCCTAGGGCTCCTCCGCATTCCCCCTTCGCTCAATTCCAAGCTCACACGCCTCCCCGTGCCCTAGCTGCCTTTGCCACCGAGTTGGAGCGTCGGCCGCCGCACCATTGCCGCCGCCCGAGCTCCTCTGTCGTCGGTGAAGCCTCTTAAACCCTTCCTTTCACTTCCTCTTCGTGTTTGTGAACTCATTCGTGCATCAATTGGAAACCGCAGGGTCCCTAGCGCTCAATTCGCTCGTCGCCGTCACCACCCATCGGAGCCGGCCGCCGGTGCTGATCTCCGCCGCCGCTGTCTCTTTCATCGATCTCTCGCCCACCGAAGCTCCTACGCGCTGTAACGATCATTTCCCCGCCCTCCTTTTTGCTTAAACCGAACCGTAGGGTACACCGCCACACACCGCCGCCGCGCGGCCGGCCCCTTGCGGTGCTAGCCACCACGGCCGCCGGAGCCGCCTTCCTAGCCACCCGAGAAGCCTACCCCGTCGCCCCGGCTTCGCGTAGAGCCATTTCCCGTCCAAAACCGTGGCCCCCGGCTCCCTATTAGCGATCGCCGGTGAACCTCCGGCGAGGTTCCGGCCGGCGCCGCCGCGGGCCGCCCCGGTGCCGCCGTCGGGCGCACGCATGCGACCCCAGCCACCGATCGCGCATCCAACGGCCTGGATTAGATAGGGATGAAACCCCCTGCCTCGGTCCACCGTGGACCAGTGGACTTGGTCCACGACGCCGGTCTACGACCGCACCCGCCGCCCGATCAGAGATCGACGGCGCAGATCGCGCCCAGCTCGGTCCACCAGTGGCCACCAGCTATTATATGGAAAACCCCCTGAACTCTTTAATATCTTGTCCATACCCTTCCACCTTTAAAAGATCCTCGCATTTAGGTCCTGTTTTTATTGTTTTGACCCCTGTTTTATTAGAAAACCCTACCCGAGGTCCATAGCACCCTTTTAATGATTTAAACCTTCTGTTTTTAAGTATAATTACGTTTTAGCCCCTGTTTTCTTGCTGTTAGGTCCCTGTAAAGTCTAGTTTATCGCAGATTAGTCCTTATACCTTGTTTTTAGCATATCTTCTCCGTTATAGCTCCGTTTTTAGCGTTCTAGCAGTCCTTGCGATCGTCTCAGCAAGCCCGTCGCTTTAATAGCATGTTTTCAGTATTTAGGATTGATTGGTGATCTGTTTTATTTATTGTATGCTTTATGTGTGAATCGTAGATATCGTGTCTGTTTCAACTGAGCCACTTCTCGGGGACGATCAGGAGCAGTTGTTTGAAGAGGAGGAAGTTTTTCTGTAGCCGAAGAAGGCAAGTGGTCTTCTCCCCCTGCATGTTCTCTTTTTGTCCTATATAACTGCATTATAATTAAAGTTTACTTTTATGATATCATTGCATTAATTTGACGGGAAAACCTTTTTAAGGACTTACCTAGATCTTTTACCCTGATCCTTGGCCTAGCCCATTTTAAATAATGTTTTGGGTAGAAATTGCTAGTTGCTCAACATGGGTTGGATAAATGAGTCTTTTATGGAAATGATATATGTTTAATAATTAATGTTTTGGGTAATGCAAGAACACTTGATTTAATCGGAACATGGAGAACCACCCAAGAAAACATGCGCAACCACAGTGTTACATGGCTCTGACCTTAGCCGAATAATTAGGTGTGTGATCATACTAGTGGCCCTTTTTCCGAAAGGAGCAGAGGGGGATCCGGGTTGCAGGGGTATAGCCCGGTCCTTTTGGGGTAGTAGCCTTTGCTAAGGTACTGACCACTAGGGAGGGTTATGGCCCGCCCTGATCTATAACTATGCGGGTCGTTAGTCTTTTGCATGCCTTTGTAAAGGCTTCGTAGCGTCCCTATGCAATCACACCTCGGAAGTGTGGTATGGTGCTTGGCCAGCATCGCATGGTTGGGTTTAAAGTTCTTCGGAGATTTTACACGAACTGTGGGTAAAGTGTGCAAACCTCTGCAGAGTGTAAAACTGATCGATCAGCCATGCTCACGGTCATGAGCGGCTTGGACCCTCACATGATTAATAAACTTAAAGACGAGTTAAATCGTGGTTGGTGAAGCTCGATGAGCTTGGGATGTTTTGTATTTAAGTTTTTCTTAAGTGGGATGGTACAAACTTACACATAGTAATTAGGTGTTCTTTAATTAAAACTTGACCAACATTAAAATGCTAACCGCTGCAAAACCTTAGCCTATCCTTGATAGCCTTGCATTTTCCCCCACTTGCTGAGCTCCAACCATAAGAGTGCTCGGCCTTTGCTTATCGCCTGTTCGAGGAAAATTTTGGAGGGGAGTTCTACGACGACTACGATGAGATCTGAGGCTTGCGGACCCCCCGATCAAGTGCTTGTGGGAGCGGAAGACGAGGACTCGACGAGTAGTTATCGTTTTCCGTTGTTAGAGACCTTCGAGTCTCCCGCATGAGTGTAATAAGTGGTTAAACTCTGAAATACGTTTTAATACTGTTTATGATATTTCACTCATTTTCGTCTATGATATGTGTGTGAACTGATCCTGGCGCACATACTTGGTTCCTCTTCGGAAATCAGGTGTGACAGAGTGGTATCAGAGCAGTGTTGACTGTAGGAACACAACCTTAGTTAGAAATGGACAAAAATTAAGGATCCATGTTCTAGATCATTCTATCATCTTTCAAAACCGCCTTATTTTCGCATAAAAATCTAATTTGTTCTTGTTCTTTTGTTGAAAATTGCATCATTTTGATTTCCTCTATGCTGAGTTCACTTTCTCTTAACAGATGGCCAGGACTCGTCAGACTGCCCGCAAGAGCACTGGTGGTCGCCTTCCTTGGGGGCAGTTGGCTCCTCGCTACCTAGTAGCCCAGGTGGAGGCATAGTTGGAGGAGATGCAGTAGGAGGTTGGAGACTATCCGGTACAGTTGCAGCCGGAGGCAGTGGAGCAGGGATATCAGGCGGTACAGCACCAGGAAAATATTGAGGAAGATCTAGAGGAGATCGTGTTTGAGGATGATGAGGCAGAGGAACATCCACAGCTGTATGATGGAGTTTTTCTGGAGGTTGATGCAGATGGAGACATAGTAATCCCACCACTGGATGAAGCTGTGCCAGAACCAGATGTGGTTGGGGAAGAAGAGCTTGAACAAAATGGTGCAGGTAATGATCCGGATGATTCCGAAGATGATTCTAGTAGTAGTGAAGATAGTTCCAGTGAGGAAGAAGATGAAAATGAGTATGAAGGTGAAGAAGAAGAAGATGTGGACATAGAAGGACTGGAGGATGACAATAGCGCTGTAGGCAATGGAGAGGACAACAATAATAATCAGAATGGTGGCAACAACAATAACAATGAGAATGGAGACGAGCAGGGTGATGATCATAGGTATCACAGAGCTGAGTATCATGAGCACACCTATGTTGGCCTGGACAGTCCGTTTTGTGAGCTATTGGAGGAACTGTTGCAGGAAATAGAGCATGCAGTGAGACCGTTGTACATCACCAGGCACTATGTGGAGCCTGGAATGAGGGATTATTATACTACAGAGGTCCACGTCAGGGTTATCACGGCACAGGAAGGTAGATGGAGGACACGTACAATCCATCCCAGCACAGCACATTTTGCTTCAGAGGCCGCTGCTATCAACGATGCCGCTAGAAGAGCACTATGGTCTATCAGCAACACATTCCGTGATCGCATAGAAGGCACAGACTTTCGGTTTGTTCCTAGCAGAGTCAGTGGTACAGAAAACACCGTGGTACCCATGGGGGACTTCCGAGATAGCCGTGTTGATATACTTGCTAGAGTGACTGCATCTCTTAACACAGATTTGGAGGGAGCAACAGCAAAGTTGGACAGGACACATCGGGAGCTACAGAATGCACAAGCAAGAATAGCTCAGCTGGAAGCCCAGCTGGCAGGACAGCAACCGCCCGAGGAAGCAGAAGCATCTTGTCCTTCCCGTTCGCCTCCACGTAAAAGACTTCGTTACGGCACTCCAGCAGCGACCACTAGTCTTCAGTGGAATAGGAACTAGGATATCCACCCTCTTTTTGTTTTTCCGGTAGACGTTCCTGCGAGGACGAACGATTGTAATAAGTTGTTGATTGAACCATGTTTGATTTGGATCTTTGTGTGAGTGAGTTGTATTGTGGAGTGATGGCCACAAATGCAACAAGAAAAATCTCGTTAAGTTAATGGTTAGTTGGGGTTCAATTCTAAGTTGTCTTCTACCTTACTTATCATACCAAATCAATCATACAAAATCTGTTCGCGCAGTTCCTTGACAGCACAGCAATGTTTTAATCATAACTCAAGATACAGAACTCCGATTGACCTAAATCCAGTTGGGTTGGTTCACAAATTTTGTGGATCAACCTCTGTCCAAAATTCAGCACTATAGGATTAATATACAGAGAGTTATAAACAGAACAATGGGGCTAACAGAATCTGAAAAACCATGCTAACACAGCTGCGGTGTTCGAATTTTATCTCAAGTTGTGGATCTCCAAATGAGATAAAACCAGTGGTGTTAGTTTCATAAATATGTTTTACACGGCCTGGCAAAAGTTCATAATTTTTGGGAAAGGACACTATGAGTTACAACTATTTTACCAAGATCAACCAAATCTGTCACAGAAAAGAAATCATGCTGATTCCTTAATTCAAACTTACTTCTTTACACATCAGTTCGATATTCTTATCTGAAATATCTTTCTCTAACAATCAGATGGTAAACACCAGGTCAGGAGGAGGACAGGACGTTCCACCAGTTGTTCGGGCACATATAGCCAACCAGCAGAACCCGGTGCCACCTCCCCCACTCAATCCCGCAATGGATCCCGCTACCCAGCAATTCTTCGCTGCTCAGATGCAGCTGATTCAGAATCTCACCGCCGCAGTACAGAACCTACAAGCCCAGCAAAATCAGCCACAGGCACCACCACCACCACCACCACCTGCTCCGAGGGACAAGCATAAGGAGTTCATGAGCCACCACCCTCCCACCTACTCCCACTCAACCGATCCGCTAGACGCTGATGATTGGTTGAAAACCGTTACCAAAAAGTTGGAGAGAGCTCAGTGTAATGACCGTGAAATGGTCCTTTATGCTTCTGGACGCTTGGAAGGGCTAGCATCGGATTGGTGGGATGCTTATACAGCCGCTCATCCTGCGCCAACACCATTACATGGCAACAGTTTAGAGATGCTTTCCGCGCACACCACATCCCTGATGGGGTACTGAAGCTGAAGCAGAGAGAGTTCCTTGCTCTGAAACAGGGCAATATGTCTGTGAATGAATACCTCGACAAATTTCCTCAGTTGTTTCGCTACGCTCCAGACGAGGTCAACACAGACCCGAAAGGCAAGAACGCTTCATGGATGGGTTGATAGGACCACTGAATTATCAGCTCCAGAGCCATACCTTTCCAGATTTTGCCACTCTGTTAAACAAGGCAATTGGCTTAGAGAACAAATGCAGAGAGCTCGGGGAGCAGAAGCGTAAGTTTCAATCCCAGGGTCAGTCCAGCAGCCATACCCGTCCACGCTACAGCTACCAACGAAATACACCATTCCGCTCGGGAGGACATGGTGGAAAGCATCCATCGAACATGCGGTTGCGGCGTTCTTTCCAGGCAGCCCCCAACGATTCAACCCGCAAACTCCTCGCACTCCAAACTTCCAGCAGAACCGCCCAGCTCTTACACCGGGTGCACCGGCAAGGAACACCACTCCTGTGCCACCTAATGGATGCTTCAAGTGTGGCGAGTTGGGACATTATGCTAATAACTGTCCTAAACGTGGAATGCAGACTCCCCAGAGGAGTAATGTTCAGAAAGTTGGACAGTCATCAACTCCAGCGCATCCCAGAAATGCAGGTACTCTAGGCAACAAAGCACAACAGAACTATGTGCGCAGCAAGGTGCACAACATGACTGTGGAGCAGGCGCATGACGCTTCTGGGGTTGTGCTTGGTACGTTTCCTATCGACTCTGTACCTGCTACAGTACTATTTGATTCGGGAGCAACGCATTCATTTATTACCGATCAGTTTGTAGCAAAGCATAATATGCTTGTGAGTCCAGTGAAGAAACCGTTGCTTGTTAGTTCACCGGGTGGTGATATGAAAGGCAGTCATCTGTGCCCACAAGTAAACCTTAAAATTATGGGGGTAGACTTTCCATCCAATCTGGTAGTCCTAAAATCTTGGGGCATAGATGTGATCTTAGGGATGGAGTGGTTAAGAAAGTATGATGGGGTTATCCAGTGTCGGGAGAAGTCAGTTCACTTGACTAGTCCACAAGGGGACAGAATAGAATTTATTGCAACACTGTCACCTACTGGAAAGGAGATAGTGAATTCAATGAAAGGAAAAGTTCTGGAGGACATTAAAGAGGTGAATGAGTACCCAGATGTGTTTCCTGATGACCTACCAGGTATGCCACCTGACCGAGACATTGAATTCAGTATTTAACTCTTACCTGGTACTGCTCCTATATCTAAAAGACCGTATAGAATATATGTTAAGGATTTGGCAGAATTAAAGAAACAAATAGAGGAATTGTTAAGTAAAGGGTTTATCCGTCCTAGTTCATCACCATGGGGAGCCCCCACACTCTTCGTAGATAAAAAGGATGGATCTAGGAGGATGTGTGTAGACTATCGATCTCTCAATGAGGTCACTATCAAAAATAAATATCCTTTATCCCAGATCAAGGACCTGTTCGATCGGATGAGAGGAGCGAAAGTTTTCTCTAAGATAGACTGCGCGATCCGGCTACCATCGATTGAAGATTCGTATGGAGGATATTCCTAAAACAGCTTTCACATCAAGATGTGGACTATATGAGTTTACAGTGATGTCTTTTGGATTGACCAACGCTCCAGCTTACTTTATGTATCTGATGAACAAGGTTTTCATGGAATATCTTGATAGGTTTGTGGTAGTATTTATAGATGACATCCTAGTATTTTCTCGGAATGAAGTGGAACATGAGGAGCACTTGAGATTGGTATTGCAGAAACTTCGAGAACATCAGTTATATGCCGAATTCAGCAAGTGTGATTTTTGGTTGAAGGAGGTCTCTTTTCTTGGGCACATTATCACTGACGGAGGAATTGCTGTGGACCCGAGTAAAGTTCAGGACGTGCTAAATTGGAATCCACCTAAAAATGTACCAGAGATCAGGAGTTTTCTTGTTTGGCAGGCTACTACCGACGGTTCATAGAGGGATTCTCGAGGATTGTAAAACCCCTCACGTCTTTGTTGGAGAAGGGAAAGGAGTTTAAGTGGGATGATAGGTGCCAAACTAGCTTTGAAGAATTGAAGAAGAAACTGACCAACACCCTAGTACTGATAATGCCTGATATACACAAAGGATTTGATGTGTATTGTGATGCATCAAGACAAGGTCTAGGATGTGTTCTGATGCAGGAAGGAAAAGTGGTAGCATATGCTTCTAGGCAACTAAGGAAGCATGAACAAAACTACCCTACTCATGATCTAGAGTTAGCAGCTATAGTGCACGCACTGAAGATTTGGAGACACTATATGATTGGAAATAAGTGTCAGATATTCACAGACCACAAAAGCCTGAAGTACATCTTCACTCAAAAAGATCTCAATCTCAGACAGCGTAGGTGGTTAGAGCTGATTAAGGACTACGATTTGGATATACAGTGTCATCCAGGAAAGGCCAACGTGGTGGCAGATGCTTTGAGTCGTAAGAGTCAAGCAAACATGTTAGTAGCTCGATTAATGCCCCAGGAGCTGTGTTGGGAAATGGCACGACTCAATCTAGGGATAGCTGCACAAAGTGAAAGTATGACCTTAGAAATTGAGTCAACTCTTGAACAAGAGATTAGAAAAGGGCAATTGGATGACGAAAATATTAAGGGATATAAGAAGTTGATTGAACTAGGCAAAGTTCCGAATTCGTAGAGGGATGAACGGGGAACTATTTGGTTTAAGAACGGATCCGTGTACCGGAAATCAAACATCTTCGTGAGTCTATATTGAAAGAAGCACACGATTCAAGCACTCTCTATACATCCGGAAGTACCAAAATGTACCAAGATTTAAAGCAGAAATATTGGTGGTACGGTATGAAGAAAGATGTTGCAGCTCATGTGGCACTGTGTGATGTATGTCAAAGAGTAAAAGCGGAGCATCAAAGACCAGCAGGGTTACTGCAACCATTGCAAGTACCAGAATGGAAGTGGGAAGAGATTGGTATGGATTTTATAGTGGGATTACCATGTACACATGATGGATACGATTCGATATGGGTAATAGTGGACAGATTAACCAAAATTGCACATTTCATACCAGTAAAGACCACCTACTCAGGAACAAAGTTAGCAGAACTATACATATCAAAGATAGTATGTTTGCATGGGGTTCCAAAGAAGATAGTTTCAAACCGGGGCACTCAGTTCACGTCTCGATTACGCGCAAACTACATGAGTCTATGGATACAAAATTAAATTTCAGCTCAGCATATCATCCACAGACAGATGGTCAGACTGAAAGGACAAATCAAATCTTAGAGGATATGTTAAGGGCATGTGCATTAAAACATGGTGGAAGTTGGGATAAAAGTTTGCCATACACGGAGTTTGCATACAACAATAGTTATCAGAGTAGTCTCAAGATGGAACCGTTTGAAGCACTGTATGGAAGGAAGTGCAGGACACCATTGTTCTGGAACCAGACAGGGGAGAGTCAACTCTTTGGTCCAGAGATAATAAAGGAAGCTGAAAGACAAGTTGAGATAATTCGAGGAAATCTCAAGATTGCTCAATCTAGGCAAAAGAGGTATGTAGACCCTAAGAGAAGAGAAGTGGTATTTGAAGTCGGAGACTATGCATATCTTAGAGTGTCACCTATCCGAGGTCTTCGAAGGTTTAATATCAGAGGGAAGTTATCACCTCGCTTTATCGGACCTTTTCAAGTCTTGGAAAGACGGGGCGAAGTAGCTTATCGGTTGGAGTTACCTGAACGCTTGGCCGGTGTTCATGATGTGTTCCATGTGTCGCAATTGAAAAAGTGTTCAAGTGAGGTCAGAGTAGAGCATCTACCATTGGAAGAACTTGAGGTAAAGGATGATCTAACATACAAGGAACACCCAGTCAAGATCTTGGATACCTCAGAAAGGGCTACCCGCAGCAAGGTCATTAGGATGTGCAAGGTGCAATGGAGTAACCATTCAGAGGGTGAGGCTACTTGGGAAAGAGAGGACGAGCTTAAGGAAGAATTCCCTCAGTTGTTCTCTAATCTTCCTGAATCTCGGGACGAGATTCTCTTTAAGGGGGTAGGATTTGTAACACCCTAAAATTCCATCACTAAATTAACTTAGCAACAAGTGGCTAGATTTAATTTCTTTAAGAACATAAATAAATTATCAAACAAATTGGCTTTTAAATATTTAAACATCACTAAAATAATTTAGAAATAATAAGTGTTTGTGCATCATGATTCGAATGCATGGATTTCTGTTTGATTGAAGTTTGAAAGTTTGAAAAACGAATTTGAAAAGAATTTTAAAAAAGAGAAAACCTTCCTTTCTCCTCTCTCCCTTCTTTTCCAGCTGGCCCAATTCCCTTCCTCCTCCCTCTTTTCTTTTTTCAGCCCGCAAACCTTCCCAGAGCCGGCCGGCCTTTCCCGCGCGCGCGCGGCGGCCGCGGTGGCCCAGCTTTGTCCTCCCGCAGGCCCAGTACCGCGCCCCCCTTTTTCTTTTGCGCCAGAGGCTGATAGGTGGGACCCCGCGGTCAGGAGCTCCTTCCACCTCCAGCCGCGGGATGGCCGCACCCCTCTTCAAGCCGCCGGCCGTTACCGGCCGGGTCCGTTGCTCCCCCGCCACCAAACCCCCTTAATCGAGTGCAGTGATGCCCCTCCTTCATTCCCCCCCTTAAAACGGTCGTTACCCCCCTTTAACCCCCTCCCCTCTTCACTCTCCTTCAAGGCCGGCCATTAATGGCCATGGCCGCCGGGGAACCGCCTCCCGGAGCCACCCGAGCCTATTTAAGCAACCCCAGGGCTCCTCCGCATTCCCCCTTCGCTCAATTCCAAGCTCACACGCCTCCCTGTGCCCTAGCCACCTTTGCCACCAAGTTGGAGCGCCGGCCGCCGCACCATTACCGCCGCCCGAGCTCCTCTGTCATCGGTGAAGCCTCTTAAACCCTTCCTTTCACTTCCTCTTCGTGTTTGTGAACTCATTCGTGCATCAATTGGAAACCGCAGGGTGCCTAGCGCTCAATTCGCTCGTCGCCGTCACCACCCATCGGAGCCGGCCGCCGGCGCTGATCTCCGCCGCTGCCGTCTCTTTCATCGATCTCTCACCCACCGAAGCTCCTACGCGCTGTAAGGATCATTTCCCCGCCCTCCTTTTCGCTTAAACCGAACCGTAGGGTACACCGCCACACACCGGCCGCCGGCGCCCCGCCCCCTTGCGGTGCTAGCCACCACGGCCGCCGGAGCCACCTTCCTAGCCACCTAAGAAGCCTACCCGTCGCCCCAGCTTCGCGTAGAGCCATTTCCCGTCCAAAACCGTGGCCCCTAGCTCCTATTAGCGATCGCCGGTGAACCTCCGGCGAGGTTCCGACCGGGCGCCGCCGCGGGCCGGCCCGGCGCCGCCATCGGGCGCACGCATGCGACCCCAGCCACCGATCGCACATCCAACGGCCTGGATTAGATAGGGATGAAACCCCCTGCATCGGTCCACCGTGGACCAGTGGACTTGGTCCACGGCGTCGGTCTACGACCGCGCCCGCCGCCCGATCAGAGATCGACGGTGCAGATCGCGCCCAGCCCGGTCCACCCAGTGGTCGCCAGCTATTTTTTGGAAAACCCCCTGAACTCTTTAATATCTTTTCCGAACCCTTCCACCTTTAAAAGATCCTCGCATTTAGGTCCTGTTTTTATTGTTTTGGCCCCTGTTTTATTAGAAAACCCTACCCGAGGTCCATAGCACCCTTTTAATGATTTAAACCTTCTGTTTTAAGTATAATTACGTTTTAGCCCCTGTTTTCTTGCTGTTAGGTCCCTGTAAAGTCTAGTTTATCGCAGATTAGTCCTTATACCTTGTTTTTTGCATATCTTCTCCGTTATAGCTCTGTTTTTAGCGTTCTAGCAGTCCTTGCGATCGTCTTAGCAAGCCCGTCGCTTTAGTATCATGTTTTCAGTCTTTAGGATTGATTGGTGATCTGTTCTATTTATTGTATGCTTTATGTGTGAATTGTAGATATCGTGCCTGTTTCAGCCGAGCCACCTCTCGGGGACGATCAGGAGCAGTTGTTTGAGGAGGAGGAAGTTTTTGGTGTAGCTGAAGAAGGCAAGTGGTCTTCTCCCCCTGCATGTTCTCTTTTTGTCCTATATAACTGCATTATAATTAAAGTTTACTTTTATGATATCATTGCATTAATTTGACGGGAAAACCTTTTTAAGGACTTACCTAGATCTTTTACCCTGATCCTTGGCCTAGCCCTTTTTAAATAATGTTTTGGGTAGAAATTGCTAGTTGCTCAACATGGGCTGGATAAATGGGTCTTTTATGGAAATGATATATGTTTAATAATTAATGTTTTGGGTAATGCAAGAACACTTGATTTAATCGGAACATGGAGAACCACCCAAGAAAACATGCGCAACCACAGTGTTACATGGTTCTGACCTTAGCCGAATAATTAGGTGTGTGATCATACTAGTGGCCCTTTTTCCGAAAGGAGCAGAGGGGGATCCGGGTTGCAGGGGTATAGCCCGGTCCTTTTGGGGTAGTAGCCTTTGCTAAGGTACTGACCACTGGGGAGGGTTATGGTCCGCCCTGATCTGTAACTATGCGGGTCGTTAGTCTTTTGCATGCCTTTTTAAAGGCTTCGTAGCGTCCCTATGCAATCACACCTCGAAAGTGTGGTATGGTGCTTGGCCAGCATCGCATGGTTGGGTTTAAAGTTCTTCGGAGCTTTTACGCGAACTGTGGGTAAAGTGTGCAAACCTCGCGCAGTGTAAACGCGATCGATCGGCCGTGCTCACGGTCATGAGCGGCTTGGACCCTCACATGATTAATAAACTTAAAGACGAGTTAAATCGTGGTTGGTGAAGCTCGATGAGCTTGGGATGTTTTGTATTTAAGTTTTTCTTAAGTGGGATGGTACGAACTTACACATGGTAATTAGGTGTTCTTTAATTAAAACTTGACCAACATTAAAATGCTAACCGCTGCAAAACCTTAGCCTATCCTTGATAGCCTTGCATTTTCCCCCACTTGCTGAGCTCCAACCATAAGAGTGCTCAACCTTGCTTGTCGCTGTTCAGAGGAAAATTTTGGAGGGGAGTTCTACCACGACTACGATGAGATCTGAGGCTTGCGGACCCCCAGTCAAGTGCCTGTGGGAGCGGAAGACGAGGACTCGACGAGTAGTTATTATTTTTCGTTGTTAGAGACCTTCGAGTCTCCCGCATGAGTGTAATAAGTGGTTAAACTCTGAAATACATTTTAATACTGTTTATGATATTTCACTCATTTTCGTCTATCATATGTGTGTGAACTGATCCTGGCGCACATATGAGATTCACTTGGTTCCTCTTCGGAAATCAGGTGTGACAGTGCTTGATAAAGACACATGGATGATCGATATCATTCGAGCAATTCAGAAGATGCCTCTCGACCATCTAGATAAAAACACTCAAAAGAAGATAATCTCCGAAAGTAGGAAATATTTTTGGGATGCACCATACCTCTTCAAACTTGGCAATGATGGAGTGATGAGAAGATGTGTGCCAAGAGAAGAGAGGGTAGAAATTCTAAGGAAGTGTCACTCGGCGGAGTACGGTGGACACTATAGCCATTTTCGGACCCAAGCAAAGGTATGGTCGAGCGGATTCTGTTGGCCGGAGATGCATGAAGATACTAAAAGATATGTTGCATCATGCCTCGAATGCCAAAGAACTGGAAACATCTCTCAGAGAAATTCTATGCCTTTGAAATACAACCTACAAATCAACGTATTCGATGTATGGGGCATAGACTTCATGGGGCCTTTTAAAAACTCATTTGGATTCGAGTACATCCTTGTTATGGTTGATTATGTATCCAAGTGGGTAGAGGCTATACCATGTCGTAAAGCTTCCAAGGAGGAGTCCATTACTATGATCAAGAACGTGATTTTTCCCCGTTTTGGTACACCGAGAATCTTGATAAGTGATGGGGGAACTCACTTCACCGGGAAGAATTTTAAAAAGTTCTTGTCCAAGTTGGGAATTGAGCATAGGGTCTCTACGGCCTATCACCCACAAACCAACGGACAAGCGGAAATGTCAAATAGGCAATTAAAAAGCATCCTCAACAAAACCATAGAGAAGGGAGGCAAGGATTGGTCAAAGAAATTAGACGGAGCTTTATGGGCTTATCGAACGACGTTTAAAACACCGATAGGTATGACCCCTTATCAATTCGTCTATGGAAAAGCTTGCCACCTTCTGGTTGAGTTGGAACATAAAGCCTATTGGGCAATTAAAGAGATGAACCTCGATCTCGATGCCGCGGTGGTGAAATGAAGAATCCAAATAAGCGAGCTAGAGGAGTTGAGGTTGAAAGCATATGAAAATGCAAGCATATACAAGGAGAGAATCAAAAGGTGGTACGATAAAAGATTGAAGAAAAAAGAAATTAAAGAAGGAGATAAGGTCCTCCTCTACAATTCGAGGTTTAAAACCTTCAGAAAGGGGAAATTGCAAAGCAAATGGGACGGACCTTATGTTGTGCATTCGGTGTTCTCCAACGGAGCGGTAACCATTATGGATATAAACGGCGATCAATTTGTGGTGAATGGTCAGCGGCTTAAGGTTTACTACGAACCCGACGTCGTGCCCCTTCACCATGTTGACGTCTTCACCATGGAGGAAGAGCCCGAACGTCCCGCCTAGGACGAAAAACAAGGCATCAACTTTTGTAAATAGTTTTTCTTTTAATTTTCTGGAGTTTTTCGCGAAGATTTACTGGGCCAACTTTTTCCCATGGGCTAAGGAAGAAAAAATAGGGCGGTGTGCAAAAAACTGGACCGACCCGGCCCCCGAGACAGGGTGGGCCGGCCGGCCCAGGCCGACCGGCCCAGCAGGTTTTGGCGGCCGATGACGCCGAATTTCACCCGAATTGCTCCTTTTTGACTTCCTTGTTTGGTCAGAAAATTTTAAGGGAAGTGTAAAAAAGGAAAATAAGGTTCCCAGGGCTTTTCTCTCAGGACTATTTATTTGGCCGAATTGGGAGCTCGAGGATCAAACCTTTCAAGCAATATTTTGCACCCTTGTAGCAGCCATTGTGCCCCCAAGGAGCTTAGAGTTGAAGCTAGAAGCCAAGAAGCCATCGATGGAGGAGGTGATGCGATGCGAGCTCAAGCTACCCGTCAAGAGGACCGCACGCATCCGTTGCGGAGGGCGTGTCCCGACCGGAGCTCTTGCATCTCGCAACCCCGTCGAAGGAGAGAAGGTCCCTACGCTCGTTCGAAGGTCAGCACACATCCAAGGCATCAAGCGCAAAGACTACAAGGAGGCGTCGTCAGAGCCTAAGGATTATGGGGGTAGCGACTACTCCGACGATCATAGCCCGAGCTCGTGGGCGGCCGCCGGAAGAGATGATGACGATTGGGATGAGCAGCCCAAAGAGAGGACTCCCGAAGGCCCCAACGGCGACGGTAACGATGGCAACGAGAGCGGCAACGACAATGGAGGTGGCGACGACGGTGGAAACTATGGCGATGAAGACCCCTTCGGATTGCATCCGATGTGTTGTCGAACTTGCCGTCAATCCATCGGGGATCTCTACACGTCGGTCGATGAATGTCTCAAAGCCATGGAAGCGATGAAGCAACGTATGGAGGATTTGGAGCACGTAGTTGGAGACAACTTCAAGTTCCTTAACCGTAATGTGCGCAAACTTTTTGGCATGGTTGGAAACATGAGAGGCAAGTGGTGCAATACTTGCTTGAAGTACCACTAGATCTAGTTTTCCTCCTTGGATTTTTGTAAGATACGACGAGGACGTCGTATGTTTTAAGCACGGGGGAGAGCTAGCTCACTAGCCTTAGCTTTTGAACTTCAAGTTTAGGTTCGGTCTAATCTTCGTGTGAGAGTCTTAGAGTTTTAATGAGTCTTAGCGTTTTAATGAGTCTTTAGTTATTGAGTGTGTTTTAAAATTTTTGCAAGTGTCTTAAATTAGTGTTGAGTCAAAGAAAATCAAATAAAAAGAGTCTATATATATCTTTGTGTTTTATGTATTGCTTATCTTTATTCACTTGTTTGTTTAATCTTCGATTCTTGATATATGAACATAAGTATGTGGTTTGAAAAACGTTTACCGTGGTGCTTAGTGGAATTGCTACTACCTAAAGTACCCATACCGCACTTCGATCTTGACCTTCACATGTTAGTTGTGCTATGTTCAATGCTAAAAGTTGGAGGATTTCAGTTCTGAAAATTATCTTAAAACTCTTGTAATAAAGGTTAGCAAAACCTCTTTTTCCAAGTTGAGAGTAAGAAAAAAATTCCTATCCAAAGCCAAGTTTATTTTTTCGCTCCACCACAAGTGTGATTAGCACGATGAGTTAGGCTAGGACCCTTCTCTCTTGGTAAGTTTTAATTTCGAGCAATGATCATGTTCTTGTGCTTATCTTTTGTTGCTAGCCTCGTCATATATTCGGTAACGTGACTTTCACAACGGAAGTCACGTACATCGCCGAATTCCATACCCAACCCTATACATCTCTTTTGTACATCGTATTCCTTGAACACAACCTACTTTCAAAGTTTCGTCTCGTCTCTAGCATGATTTATTTGAAATTTCAGATTGTATGCATGCAAGGAAAGAGAGAATTGAAAGCTTTGAAAAGTTGTCAAGAGAGAGAAAAATAAAGAGAAAAAGTATGTGTATGGAAAAGAAAGAAAGAAAGAAAGAAAGAAAGAAAGAAATTATATGTTGAAGGATCGGATGGCGACTAGAGAGGGGGGGAGTGAATAGGAGCCGGTAAAAAATTCTTCCGAAAGAACCCGGCCTATACCCTAGTCGAACCCCGGTCACACACGAGCTATGGATCGAATCACACACCAATCGCCAAGACCACGAGGTTATGGATCAACCTCTAGTCCTAGGAACGATTCCTTGAAGCACACGCGGAAGCACTAGAAAAAGGAAGGGAGGAATCGAACCAAGAGGCAAAGCGCACAAAGCTGCGCGGCGGACCGTCCGGCCAGAGGGGCGGACCGTCCGCGCGAGCCTCGCGGACCGTCCGCGCCAACCCCCGCGGACCGTCCGGCCGTACACCGCGGACCGTCCGTTAAAGCACACGGAACACCGAAGCGACCCGAGAAAAACGGACCGTCCGCCGAGGCCGGGCGGACCGTCCGCAGCGCGTCCGCTACTCAAGCCCGGACCGTCCGCAAACTGGCTGCAACAAAAACCAAAAGCCAAACCGGATCGAAAACAAAGGCACGCAAGAACACGAAGAACACACGAAGAACACTGTACACGCGGACCGTCCGCCTAGCCCTCGCGGACCGTCCGCCAGGCACGAACGGAACTGAAAACTGCTCGACCCCGAAAGTCAACACTCTCAATCCATCACCGGATCTCCCTAACGATAGAAGCTGTTGAGACAAGAGTTTGGGGACATATAAAGCGTCAACCAAGGATGCTATGCCCCAAAAATTTCGTCTCCTAACTCCCTAAATCATCGGGAATCGCAGATCCTTTGAACACCACCAAAAGCTAGAGCACCGAACGAAAATCCTTGAATCGAAGTGGTTTCCCGGCGTTTGAGGGCACAAGATCAATCACAAAGATGCACTAGACATCCATCCATGTTTCCCTCAAAGAAATCCGGGGAGAAACCCACTCAAATCCGCGGAATCACACCAAGAACAAAGGCACCAAAAACAAGCACGAAAATAGCACAAAAAGAGCTCCGAAAAAGCAATAAAAGAAATTCGGGAATAGAAAGATTGACACAAGATTTAGAGGATGAAATCACTATGAATATCTTGTCCAATCGATTACAAGCCACTCCTAGAAACCAAATCTAAGATGGCAAAAAGCTCCAATCAAAGAGCCACTCTCCCCTCTCTCTCTCTCTCTCCCAAAGCACTCCAAAATGAAAGAGTACAGCAGCCTCTAGCCCAAGAGTTGGCTGAAAATTCAGCCCCCTCCTCCTATATATAGGCCCTCCGGAAAAGACCGAAGTGCCCCTACACTAGGAGTACAACACAAGCCCTCACAGGGGCATTTTGGTCAACACATGAAGTTCACCATCGGACGGCCGCGCATCCATCGTGCCTTCACGTCCTCCCGACGCAAGCACCTCGATCATGCCGCGTGTCGCCCGCCTCGAAGCTTCCCGACGCACCCGGATACCGTCTCCGTCACGTCAGGCCCTCGGGCTCGGTTTTGAGGCCCAAACCGAGAAACCCTCCTCCGATGGTTTTGTGGCCAAACCACCAAACCCCACGTACACGGCCCGGCCTCACCACGCCAAGCGTCGAGCCCGCCAAGCCTTTCACCCTCCGGCGCCGGACGGTCTACTCGGCCTTGCCTCGTTCCTTGACTTGGCCACCATCGATGCACCGGCTCCATGTCCACGACTTCGTCTTGCTCTTCTTGCACCATGCGGCTCGCACTTGATCCCGTCGGCCACCGGGTCCCTCGAACCAAGCCTACTTGTCTCTCCACTCCTCGGAGGCCCCGCAAGGCTAAGACCTTTCGCGCCTGTTCTTCACCTGCACCAACGCAAACCAAGCCGCAACCAACACCTGCAATACTAGGCCAAGAGTTAGTCCACGCAACGTTGTCAACCACTCCTCACGAGTGCATTGACAACACACCACATGAACAATAAGGTAAATACACAAAATAAAACGCACACAACACAACTCAACACTACACACACAAAGCTTCAAACCATCCAGTCAATCACTCATCACACACGGACCAAGGTACTTCTCAACTTGGTTCCTCATATGTGAATGAAAGAAGAAAAAGAAAAAGATGAGGTAGCAATAAAGATATGAGAGGGATGGATCAAGTGAAAGAAAAGAAAAATAAAGTGTAAGGAAGGGTGTCACATTGATTGTGAGACGAAACTTTTACTCTATTTCCAACCATGTGCAATCCGACAGCGAGGATGTCATCGGTGCCTTGTAGTCACAATTTTCTTTTGCCCTTGCACATGTCCACCATTCTAAATCTTCTCATCCTTGATATCCCTACATATGGTTAATTCTCATGATCATTGGCTTTGAAAGGTAGACAACCATTAGAGGAAGTTCTTAGTTTGACAATACTTGTGTTGATTGCGCTAGCCCTACCTATAGCTTCACTTTACATGATATATGAGAGATTAATGGGAGGTGAGAGTTTTATAAAATTTGGTTAGGATAGCCACTTAATATGAGTGACTTGAGAGAGCTTGGAGAAAGGTTTTTGTCTAATACTTGTTGCAGGAATTTTTGTTATGAAAATCATAAAAACCCTCCGATGGAAGCAAAGAAGTAAGCATGGTTGAGATTGAAAGCTTCGAGTGAAGAGTTTGAGTTGTGGGGTAAAACTTGACGTGGTAAAAATTCTAAATGCCCATGTTTATGTTTGATTATCAATACTTTGTGTTTATGTATTAAAGATGAAGGGATTGACTAACTTGTGAAGAAGGATAAGTGGTATATGATTACAACACCTTGGACGAAGTTCTTTTACGTGTACTTGCTCGAGGACGAGCAAGAGCTAAGCGTGGGGGAGATGTTGACGGTGTATTTTGGTGCACCTAGCATGTTCATTACACTTTGGTTTGGATTTAATTATGGAACTAACCCGCCACTAGGCATACTAATCATATAACAAGTTCATCTTTGTGCATGCATTTGGAAGTGTTGTGTTTATGTAGGAAAACATGGACATAAAGGACGGATTCACAACAAGTTCAAAGGAGCATTTACGGAGTCTTGTTCGTGTTCATGAGCTTGATGAAATCACTTCCAATGGTGGCGAGGACCGAAGTGCTATGAGGAACACCCCCGGGGATTGAAGCGTAAAAGATCGAACTTCATGCGAAGAGAACCTCCATCTTGGACGCGAGGATAACATCATCAAAATCATGCAAGTGGAGGGGGAAAAGTACATAAGTGCATAAGGACCCACGGAGCAAAAGGGGCGACCGAACCGGGCTGAACTGGGCCCAGGCCGGTCGGCCCAGGCTGGACGGCCCAGCCCAGTTCTGGCACCGGTTTGTTCCCATTTTCCTTGCCCTCGAAGGATCTTCAACCCTAAAAGCCCCGAGGTGCCGCCAACACCAAGAGGTGAGTCATTCGCACCAGAAGGCCATCCACAAGCTAGAGAGAGAGGAGGAGGATCTCCGAAGGGAGATCAACCACCTCGAAGGAAGCACCCTCTCGTGGAGAAGAAGGAAGACACCGGCGGAAGGGAAACCATGATCAACGGTGCCATGATCAACACCTTGATGGGGTAATCTTCTCATTCGTCCATGGGTTGTAATCGATCTTGAGATGTAATCGCACTTTGTCGGATTATCTATCTATCATCTTGTGTTGAATATACTTTAATGCTTAAGGTTAGCTACCATGCCGTGAAGGGAGTAGAGCTCCAATGCTTCCTTGGATCCATTCAATACGCCGTGTCCATCAAAGGTCTAGTCATGAATTCCTTCGCGTAGTGACAGTACGAGAGGAGGGAAAGGGCGAAACCGTGGTCACAACCCCGATAGATTAGATTGGTTTTCATGTCTTTAAGCGATTGCATGCTCTAGTATCGTAGACCCGTGGGCGAGTGTCTTCTACCTTGATCGTTTATCATTCTCTCTAGTGCAATTTAGTTGTTTTCTAGTATAATAATAGTTAGGGTTTTAGTAGATAGTGTGTCGTTGTAGATTGAACGCTTGTAATCCCCTTGCTCCACGGATTGACAAGAACCTTGGGAATCCCGTGGTGAAAAAGGTGTGGGGTCCGTACGCTTGGGGATCGTAGAGGGATACGTCTTTTATCCGTCAACAGACGCCAACAATAAGGCGGTCGACTACTTGTTTCGTGCTTTGTGTCGGCCTGAGTTCGATCGGGTGCACACCGAGCACTTGGCTTGTAGAATTTGGACGGTGTTGAAGGAGGCTCATGTTGTGAATGCCCAGGTTCAGGCACGGACGTATGCGACCTACCGGAGAGAGTACGAGAACTTCACTCATCTCCCCGGTGAGTCCATCGATGCCTTATTTCAGAGGTTCACGGTGGTTGTGAACAACATGAGGGCCAATGTGGACGTGCTCCCGTACGATGATCATGATAGAGCCGTCAGGCTCTTACACTCTTTGGATCGTACAATTTGGGGTGGAAAGTTCGAGGCCGTTGTCGAGTCAGAGAAGTATGACACTCTGACGGTGAACGAGCTGTTCTCGAAGCTCAAGTCGGCTGAGGTGGATAGGAGCATGACAGCCAAGCTCGAGGGCCCGACTGACTCTCATAGTCTTGCCCTCGTTGGTGGTTTGAATGGAAAAGCTAACACTAACCCATCCACCAGGATGTTCTCTTTGTCCTCTTTGATGTCTATGCCAGATGAGGAGTTCGACGTGCTTGGATAGGACGAGCTGGCGCTCCTGACGAGGCGGTTCGAGAGGCTGCACGAGAACCAAGTGAACATGAGGAGGAACATGTGGACATGCTTCAAGTGCGGAAAGACTGGACACTATTTCGCCGAGTGTCCGAAGGTGAACAACCACGACAAGCACAAGTTCATGGACAAGAGGAAGAAGTCCAAGAAGAAGGATCATGAACATGGGAAGAAGGCTCGGTCTCGAGAGAAGATGAAGAGATCGAGCGACATTGAGTCCGATTCCGAGGACACGTCTTCAAGCATGAGTGATGAAGATGAAGAGGATGAAAAGAAGAAGAAGAAGAAGAAGAAGAAGAAGAAGAAGAAGAAGAAGAAGAAGAAGAAGAAGAAGAAGAAGAAGAAGAAGAAGAAGAAGAAGAAGAAGAAGAAGAAGAAGAAGAAGAAGAAGAAGAAGAAGAAGAAGAACCTCGACAAGTATCTCAACGGCCTCTGTGTGACGGGCCTAAGCCTCAAGGACGACTTCTGTGGAATGGCTCGCAGTTCGAGCAGCAAGAGAAGCCAGAAGGACGTCTCGGACTTGGATTCTGAGGATGAGGTATGTGATGAGCTCTCTTCTTTGTGCAAGGAGAATGAGGAGTTGGTTGACTTGCTTGATAATCGGGATCACATGCTTAGAGAGGCTAAGAAGCTTAGGAAGGAGCTTAGATCTTTGCTCGAGGATGCTAGGACTAGAGTGGCTGAGCTAGAAACATAGGTTCTTGATAGCAAGCTTGAAATTGATTCTCTTAAGGCTAGCCCTGTTATCTCTGATGAGAATGATTGTGCTGATTGCTCTGCTTTCCTAGCTGACTTGACTGATCTTAGGGAGAAGTATGCCTCTAAGTGTGAGGAACTAGATGTGCTTAGGGTTGAGTTGGCTGAGCTGCAATCTAGACCCACTTTGCTTGGTGCTTGCACTTCTTGCCCTGGTTTGCATGAGAAAATTGTTGAGATTCGTTCTCGTATTGTTTCGCATGAGGCTGATTTGAAAGTACCTATTCCTACTTCTTGTTCTACATGTGAGTTGCATGCTATGAAAAAATGTGTTGGTCACTTGCAAGATGAGAATGATAAGTTGCGTGAAGCGCTGAGTTGGTTGTCGAGTCAAGAACCTCAGCTTGGTATGATGATTGCTAGCTGTAAGCGCTTTGATGGTTGGACTTTGGGATTGGATAAGGTTGGTGAGGGTAGTGGTGAGAGAGAAGGAAAATTTGGGGATGTTTCAGTTCCACCACAACCCACACCCAAAGACAAGTTTGCATCCAAGCCAAACCAACCAAGAGAAAAAACGAGTGAGAAGGCAAGTGAAACGCCTAGTGAGAAACTAAGTGAGAAGCCTTGTGAAGAGCCTCACCCCAAGCCTAAGCCCAAACCAATCCTTTTCCATTGTGAGTTTTGTGGAAAGGATGGTCACAAGAGAGAGTTTTGCTATAAGAGAAAGAGAGAGGCGAGAATGGCTAAAGAGTGGGCGAACAAGGACAGGTACCACCCTTCTCATGGTGTGCCTGAGCCTGGTATGCCACTGCCTAAGGGAAAGGGCTTTGTGCGTAAGGATCCGGCATGGGGAGATGAGAGATCCCGTAGCCGCGGTGGTGGTCTAGAGAGGCGGTCAGACCGGCCTGGCTAGGCGGTCAGACCGGCCCTCCCCAGATTTCTGGGCAGTTCTGTTTCCGAGGTCGTGATGCTGGTGGTTTCAGTTCCCTTGGTCATGGTGCAGATGGTAGACACTTTGAGTCTGGTGGTGTTGAGTTTGCTGGATGTTCTCCACCTCGTGATTAATACGAGTTTGGGAGAGGTCGCAGCTTTGAGTCTCAGAGGGGCAATGGACCATGTTTTCCTTTTCGTGGTACTCATACTCCTCCAGTGAGACGAGAGTGGTTTTCCCATGGTGGTTCCAGGTTTGATAGGTTTGACAGGATGGATCACAGTTTTGATAGGCGTGGTAGGATGGATGTTGCTAACCCTACTTTTGAGGAAATGGCTCGACACTGGTTTCACACCTTTGGGACTAACCCCAGTGTTGAGTCATTTGCTCATTCTCGCTCTTGGTTTTGAGTTGCAGGTGGGAGGCCCGGAGAACATTTGGTTGATATGGGGGGTGGTTCTCCGGCCTCATACCCCGGTGGTGACATGGAGGTACATCACTTTCGGGGATGGTGGACAAGGATAAGTGACTTCTGAAGAAATGATAAAGGTAAGTGAATTTGTGACTTTCAAGTGTGTGGCCTTGGTCAAGCCACTTGGTTCATTTTGCTCTTTGCCTTATCTCATGTGTGTAAGGTGAGCTTTGTATGCTTTTTGGCCTTAATGCATGAGTTTAGGGGGAGCTTGTGAGTTTTGTGCTCCTTTGCTCTTTTGCCGGTGGTGTCGAGCTCTTTCTGCCTCCCCTCGAGGAGCCGGTGGTTTGTGAGTTTTGTGTGGGAGCTCCTTTGTAGCATATGTTTAGCTTTCCTTTTATGCATTCTTGCACTTGGCATAGCATATGTAACATGATGTATAGGCATCTTTGTATCTTAGGTTCCATGCATTTTGTATCATATGCATTTGATAGGAAAAGCTTCTCCTATATACATTGTTCACCATGATGGGCTATATATGATCGTGTGAGCTAGTTTGGTATGCTATGGTTAGTTTGGCTTAGCTCTTGATGATCATGATTTATATCCATGGTTGATGGCCATCACTACAAAAAACCTTGTGATCCATGATGATATTCACATGACGTTTTCAGATTTCGTCATAGATCACACTGCATCCATGACGAACTGTCAGATTTCGTCATAGATTCGCAGTGTTGGATATGAAGCCCAATATGAAGTCCAAACACCATGACGTTGTGCCAATTTCGTCATACATTTCGTCACAGATCACGATGCATCCATGACAACATCCAGAATTCGTCATAGATTAGCAGTGTTGGATATGAAGCCCAATATGAAGTCCAAACACTATGACGTTGCACCAATTTCGTCATAATCCAACCACATTGCATTTCAACATTTCCTCATGATTAATTTTAAAATTAACAATTTCTTAAAATTAAAAGTTCTACTACTTTCATATTGAAAGGTTTTTTATTTGATCCCTAGATCTAGGAGAAAAATTGAGTTTACTTTTCAACTTCTTTAAATGAATTTGAACTTGAATTTTCAATTGGAGTTTAACTAAAAACTTTTGAAATATTTGAAATAATAGAAATATTCCAAATTTTCTAAAATTTATTAAGTCGTAAATAAAATTTTCTGAGTTTTAATTGGAATTTCTAGCCCTTTTAATCAAATTAAATATCACAATAAACAATTTTAGTGAAAATAATTTTTTGTTACATTAATGTTGTTTCGTTGTTCTTTGTTTGCTAGTACATTAATTTGGGCTTTAAATTCTGTTTGAATTCAAAATTAATTTGCATTTGTTGGGCTTCAGAATAGTTTGTTTCTGCTGAGTTCGTTTTACCCCTTCCAACTCTTCTTAAGTCTATTTTTGCCCCTCTAACTCTTCCATGTCGAGGTAGAGTTGCTGTGGGCCGAAATCTATTTTTGCCCCTCCAACTCTTCCATGTCGCGGGTGGGAGTTGCTGGGCCGGTGCGCGGGTTCAGCCCATGAGGGAGGTTGAGAGGAGGGGCGAAAACAAACCGGGCCGAGAGTTCAAGGGGTATTTCCGGACTTGGGCCTAACAACTTATAAAACCAAACAAATGTCATTCAAATTTGAATTTAAATATAGTTTAAATTTTAGGGTTTGATATCTAACTTCATATTTTTTAATTGTATGGTGAATATAAGTTTCTATCCAAGTTTGAGTTCCATATGAGTTAGAAAATTTAATGTGCTACTTAAATTTCAAAGTTTGACTTAAGTTATCAGAAGTTATGTTTGAGATGTATCCATTTTATGAACAATGTATACTCTTTTTTCATGAAATCAATGAAAAATTTATGTCAAGTGTAAACATCCATAAAATGATTCCATGTCAATGTTTAGAATTTTTGGAGAAGTTTTAGGTATTATTATTATTATTGTATAACACGGTGACTAGTAGAAGTTCGAGTTTTCCCTATAAGTCAAATGAATTTTTCATTAACCTCTTAGATGTGGGCTATAATGGACCACAGAAACATAAATATATTTTTTTGAATTATTTGAATCTTATTAGAAGTACATATAAGTCAGTTTGGCATTACTTTTGATAAACACGTAGAAAATCATTTAAATGATAGAAAATAGCAAATCTACTTGAAATTTTTTGAAACTCCCAGGTGACAACTTCTATGTTGTTTGTTACATGTGAAAAATAAATTGGGATCATATAAGATAACAATTTTGCAACTTTCTTCACAAGGGTGTAGTCATTAGTGATTTAAAAAATAGAAAAATCAACTTTTTGCACAACTATATAGAAAAACCATTTTTTTCTTTGTAAAAGTTGTAGATCTTGGTAGAGAATGATTTTAGAAATTTTTAGAAAAAAGAATCATCCAATTTGGAGTTAGTATGAGGCAGAAAAACTAGTTACGAGTTTTAGACAAAGATTAAAAAGAGAAAACACACTTGTTCATCTCAGTTCATAGCAAGTGCAATTTCTGTTTTTAATCTTCGGATAAAACTTGTAAACTGTTTTTCTTCCTCATACGAACTCCAAATCGGTTGATTCTTTTTCCTAATTTTTTCTAAAATCACGTTCTTCCATATAATTTCATTTTTTTGTATGTTAATTATTATTAAAAGTATAATCTTCATAGGGCTTGTTTCCTTCTATTAAAGCATATAACATAAATACATGTTTTTTGTATGCCAATTAGTAATTAAACTTCATAATTGTTAAAGTCAAGGTCGACTTATGTTTGGGTACAAATTTTAGATGTAATGGAGTTTGAAAATGTTATGAGGTGTTCAAATATCAAAGTTCATGTTGAGATGTATGAAACAATATGGGGGATCCATTCATTTTGTGAGCAATGTACACTTCTTTTTTGCAAAATCCAATGAAACTTTTATGTCAAGTTTAAACATCAATACAATGATTTAATGGCAATTTTTAGAAGTTTTTAAGAAGTTTTAGATTTTATTATCATTATTTTACAGTAAATATGCAAGTAGAAGTTTGAATTATGACAAGAAACATTTGAAACTTTCATATATTTTCAGAATACGAGTTATAGTAGATCAGAAGTACTTAAAATATAATTTTGAATTTTTTTTAAAAATTTTATTTGAGATACATATAGTTCAAATTGGAATTGTTCCATATTGCAAAAAAATGGAAAAAGAAAAAGAAAAATGTTAAGCAGAGTAGGAATGTAACAGACCCATTATGGCCCAAAAAGCCCGCATAACTCTAGCTGCTGGTGGCCATTGATCTTACGATCCGACAGTCAAAAATAGACACAACAGACATATATAGACCACCTCAAACCCTATCCCTCTCTCCCTCTCCTATCCCCTCGCTGCCTCACCTCTCCCCTGCGCCCCACCCGATCCCCAAGGACGACCTGCTCCCCCACCCTTCTCCCCTGCGCCCCACCCCTTCTCCCCCTACGCCCCACCCGATCCCCAAGGACGACCTCGCTCCCGCACCCCGCCGCCGCGGCCCGGCCCAGGAGGAGGAGAACAAGCTCATCCCCGCTCGTATAGGTACGATTCGAGACACATTGCGCGGGATTGGGCCGCGCTCGCCGCGGATTTGAGGTTCCGGCCTCCCCGACCGACCTCGCCGCCCGATTTGACCCCGTGCGGTGACGACATTCGCGTGCGGCGGCTTCGTGGTGGGGTTCCGGCTCGCCCCGCGGTGGCGGACGCGTCCGGGCGTGACCAAGTTCATGGGCGCGGTGGGGGAGCCGGCACGCGGGGCGGACCGCATCTCTCCACCCCCGACACGGGGCGCGACGCCATCCCGGACCCGGCCGGCGCGCACGTCGGCAGCCTCCCCGTTCGGCGGCGCTTTTTAAGGAGCAAGCGGGAAAGGATCAAGATGTCGACTAGAGGGGGGGGGTGAATAGTCGAACCCGAAAATCACAAACTTTTTCGCAGCAGTTAGACCAGGTCCGGAGACTCCGGATATTTTTCCGGATACTCCGGAAATCCGGAGAATCCGGAAAATGTCCGATAGTCCGGCTTGTTGGAGAGGGATTAAATCGACAGGATTTAAACTTGCTCAAAAGTAAATCCGTGAAAATAGGTAATGCACTCGGGGTGATATAAGCCTCGTTTATCCACTTAGAACCCGTAGGAACCTCGGCACGAAGTAGATCGGCACCAAACCCTAGATAAGTGTTCAAGCAAGATATACGCATGCAACAAGATGAACAAGCACAAGAGTACACAGATTTGTTACCGGAGTTCAACCTCACACCTTGAGGTCTACGTCTCCGTTGAGGTACCCACAAAGGGTGGACCTTTTCACCTAGGTCACTTTCCTCCCTCTAGCGACCACAAAGATCAAGCTAGAGTTACTTACTCAATTTCGGGGTAATACAAACCTCCTTGGGCAGCCACAACCTTTGGATGCTCCAAGGCAACACCTAGCCGGCTAGGAGCTCAAGGCTCCAAGAGTAACAAACACGAATTTTGCCAACCAAGCGAAGAACTAGGTGCTCTAGAGATGGAAATCAGCTCACTAGCACTCTCCAAGCCCTTGCACTTAAATCCTCTTAACTCCCTCTACAAATCTCACCAACTTTGAGCCAAAGGGGGAGAGAGGGGGAGTAAATGAGGGATGAAGCTATTCAGGACGAAAAGGCAGGGAGATAAAGTAAATGAAGGGGTGGAGGGGGCTTTTATACCCCCTCACCCAGAATATAGCCGTTGAGGCTTTATGACCCGGAGTATCCAGGTTGAACCCGGACTCTCCGGGAAGTCCGGAGTCTCCGGGCAAAGCCCGGACACTCCGGCCTTCCAAGGCCAGCACCCAAGAAAAGAATCCCGTGAAAGTGTTGGTGCAGAGGTGTCTCTCATAGGTTTTGTTTTAGCAACTAGAGCACCTGTTCAACCCTTGGAAGTCATAATTCCTGTCCCTCTTAATAGTACGGCATTCCTAGAACTCAAATTCAAAAGTAAAAAATAAATAAGCCGTCTTTGGAATCCTTTTAGAGCACCACTTCCCTCTTTGTGTAGTCAACGAGCTGTGCTTGATGCCATACATAGTTTTAACACCTGCTCATGGACTAGATAAACTCATTAGCCACTTAGGTGTGTGTCATTATATCACCAAAACCCACTTAGGGGGCCAAGATACTCTTCAAGCGACTTCGAGAAGCGTCGATCCGGATTCCCCTATCCGAATCGTCATCCTCGCGTGGACCGGGTGAATGAACTCTCGCTCTCCCTCCAGCCTTCCTCTCCTCCCCACTCCTCTCTCCACTCTGAGTAGAGATTTGATGAACATATGTATGGGTGTAACTATCACGCGAAACATTCAGTATCTCGGAAATTTTACCGACCTAATTATGCATGCCTAGTAACGGAACTGGAAATTCAAGTGTAAATAAAGTTGCCTCATGGTCATGGACTGAAGATAATACCTCTTGACTTGCTTCTTTTCCATGATTGCATCGCTTTTGAACAGTGAACTCGTTTTTGGCAATTTTCCATTTACGTTTACCAAGAAACAAAATGCCATGTTAGAAACAGAGTTTTCATTAGATTGATTTTTATTTGTGCAGGGATTCTGCTTGGAGATGATTAGGATCAACACTGTAAGTGTTGGTTTACATGAATGGTATGAGTCCTTATCTCCTTTTTACTCATCTAAGTATAATCATGCATGTCTTTCTTTCCTAAAATAATTTGTGTCAATGATTTTCCACAATATAGCACTAGTACATTTTAATGTACTTGGTAAGTTGGCTCCTCACTGCAACTTACTACTTTCCTAAATACATCTCCGCCAACTATGTATGTATAATTCAATATTTGCCAAGATATATAGAACACAAATAAATTAAGTATTAAGGCCAATTTGCTTTTTCCAACAAATCGAGCGAATGAAAATACTATGCAACAAGCACACAAGCAAATGTCTCGTACTCACATAGTCTCACACGAGCGAAAATTAAAGTTATTACGGACCAAGTTCCAAATTCAAATTATTACAAAGCCAAGTTCATTGTTTCGACGACTCATAAATAGATGATATCACTCCCCCTTTGGCATCAAGCGCCAAAAAGGAAATGAGAAGCGGCGGAGTCACTCGGAGTCGTCATCCTCCTCCTCTTCTTCTTCTTCTTCTTCATTGCCCTCCTCCTCTTCTTCTTCTTGAGCACCTTGGGCGTCCCACTCCGCAAATGGGTCATCGAATTCGGGAAGCTCGCGGTAGGGGCTCGGTGGGGAGGCCAAGGTGAGACTTGATCTCGATGATATCACGCCGGTTCTCATTGGTCTCCGTGGCGATGGTCTTGCACATGCTAAAAATGCTCTTGAGCACTCTCTTGATCATGGAGCCACGGTGACGACGAGGAGGTGGAGAAGGGGAACGAGCGGCGGGCACATCATCATGGGACGGAGCTACACTTGAAGAACCAACATATTTACGGCCTTTGGGAGGCCTCTTGGCACGATCACGGAGGTGGCGGAGGGGGCTCATGGACAACATCCTTGGGGTAGCGGACATTGGTCACTCTCTCAATCATGAACATGAGATAGGGGGCATATGGAAGATGCTTCATTGGATCATTCATGGCCCTCCTTAACTCATTCCAAATAAAGTCGAAGACACAAAAGCCTTCTTCATCCCAAGTGCCATTCTATTGAGAAGATTGGGAGCAAAGTACCTCAAAGTCGTCACATCTCCAATCTTAGGATCGATAGTGGCACGAAAGAATTGATTGAGATAGTAGTAGTAAGGATTGAGTTGGTCCGCTTTGCCCTCAATGGCCGCATCTCGGCTAGGAAACATGAAAGGGAGCTCCTTGGGCTTGTATTTGTTCTCATTGTGCACGGGGGTGCGCCTTTCATCCTTAGAACCAAGACCCAAGAGCCGAGAGAAGGTCATGTAGTCAATTGTGCATTTTTGGCCTTGAGTTGTCCATGTGATGGTGTTGTCATGGGGATTGAAGTAGTAGGAGCAATGGAATTGAGCCAAGATTTCTTTGTTCCAATTATACCTAAAGCCCATGATGTCGTAGAGCCCGACCTCCTTGCACTTGTCAATCACTGAGTTGAACACTGTGTTGTTGAGCTCCTCATAATATTTCCAATCAATGTACTTCATAGGCACAATGGGTGCCATGTTCTTGGAGGCCAACTTGGGATTGCGGATCACTGATTGATAGAAGTCCCGATGGAAATCACACCAAAACCTAGCCTCAAGTCCCTCTCCCTTGAGATAGAGATAGACATTATCCTCCCTTTGCTCCCCGACGCCTAGGGAGTTCCTCGAGTAGTCCCCGATCATGTGCTCGGCAAATCCAAGAACGATCCCGGTCCCTTAGCTTGATAGGAGTTTCAACCACTCGGACATTTGGTGGAAGGGTAGGGATGAGTCTAGGAGGGGTTTTAGGACAGATATGAGCAGCTACTCCCTGCTTGTGTTTAGGAGGAACTCGAGTGACTGGGCGGCTTTGGTGAACGTAGGGGGCTTGATGGCTCTTTTTGGGATGGGGCTTGAAGCGGGAGCTTTCTTTGGCTGGCCCCTTTCCATGACGACGAGGAGGCTCAGGGGATTGCTTATAGGTTTCATCCTCAACTTCGTCATCATCGCTTTCCGTTTGCTCCTCCTCCTCCTCTACAATATCTTCTTCACTTCCTTCGGCATAGGAGGGAGGAGGGTCACCCCGTCTGGGTCTTGAGCTGCGTTGAGAGCTCTCTTGCCCCAAGACTTCTTGCACGGCCCGAAGGGCGGCGGGGTCATGCCTAGCCTTGGTCCTCCTTTGAGTGGAGGGCTCCTCATTTCCTCGGCTAACCTTCAACCTGACCATCTGAATGGATAAAAAGATGTGGAGATGAGAGATTGTCACAGGTGAAGACACGCTGCATTAGTGTTTTAGGGTTGCAGTACGAATCCCGGATACTCCGGGAAAAAGTCCGGAGACTCCGGATTGTCCGGAGACTCCGGTTCTTCGACCCCGGAGAGTCCGGGTTTCGCAGTCGAAACCCTAAATCACAATGCCTGAGTTGTTCGTCCATCCAAACCGAGAGGAAACACGGATCTAGAGCCTAAAGAGTGTTTCCTACCTATTCCCTACTAGGATACCGCAAGTACTATGCTAGGGAAGTAGATCGGAAAAAGTTCCTTTTGAGGATACCTTGGGAAGAGAGGGAAGAGGGCTTGGATCCCTTGAAGCTTGAGTAGATCTTGGTTTTCCTCGCCTTGGAGACCTCAAAACCTCACTTCTCACACGATTTTGATGGTTGGGAGGCAAAATCGCCTAAGGGGATGTGAGGGGGGCGACGGGGGATGAAGAGAACGGTTGAAAGGTGAACTGTGGTTAAAAAGGGGTTTTCACCGCGGTCAAACCCTTATATACCGTTAAAACCCGAGTCTCCGGTCGGGTCCGACTATCCGAAAACCCGGAGTGTCCGGCCTTGACCCCGGATACTCCGCTCCCCCTGAACTCAGTGCACAGATTTTCAAGGAATTTGATTTAGAATGGATTTGGTAGGTTGCTTATGTGATATATGTGAGCCTCGAGCAAGATCAACACTTTGGACTAGCCACAACCAAGCAAAGAGAACAATAGTCCAAGCGTTGTACCTAAAGATCCAAAATTTTCAAAATCAAATGCAAGACAAGCCTTTTCACAAATCTTTTGTTTTGAAATACCCGTACTAGGTCATTCAAATATATGCATGATCTCAAGCCAAGTTACGAGAATCCAGGATATTTAGCTCACTCCTCAAAGCACAAAACCTTAGTTCATCAAGAGGCTTTGTGAAGATATCGGCTAGTTGCTTATCGGTGCTCACATGACTTAAAGCGATATCTCCTTTGGCTTCGTGGTCTCTCAAGAAATGGTGTCTTATGTCTATGTGCTTTGTTCTTGAGTGGTTTACGGGGTTGTTTGCTAGCTTAATGGCACTCTCGTTATCACACAAGAGTGGCACCTTGCTAAACTTGCAACCAAAGTCTCTCAAAGTGAGCCTCATCCAAAGTAGTTGAGCACAACAAGCACCGGCTGCAACATACTCGGCCTCGGCGGTGGAAAGGGCAACGGAGTTTTGTTTCTTGGAACTCCAAGACACCAAGGACCTTCCAAGGAATTGGCAAGTCCCGGATGTACTCTTCCTATCTACTTTGCAACCGGCGTAATCCGAATCGGAGTAGCCAAGTAGATCGAAAGTGGAGCCCTTAGGATACCATAAACCAAGGTTAGGAGTATGAACCAAATATCTAAAAATTCTCTTAACAGCCATTAGATGGCACTCCTTAGGATTAGCTTGAAACCTTGCACACATGCACACACTAAGCATAATATCGGGCCTAGATGCACAAAGATAAAGTAACGAGCCAATCATGGAGCGATATACCTTTTGATCGATGCTTTTACCATCTTCATTTAGATCAAGGTGTCCATTCGATGGCATAGGTGTTTTAATGGGCTTGGCGTTGTTCATGTCAAACTTCTTAAGCATGTCGTGGGTATACTTGGTTTGACTTATGAAGGTGCCATCCTTGAGTTGCTTGATTTGAAAACCGAGAAAGAACTTCAACTCTCCCATCATAGACATCTCGAATCTCTTAGTCATGATCCTACTAAACTCATCAACCCAAATTTGATTAGTAGAGCCAAATATGATATCATCAACATATATTTGACAAACGAACAAATCATTGCCTTGTTTGCGTGTAAAGAGAGTAGGATCGGCTTTGCCTATTTCAAAGCCTTTCTTTAGGAGGAAATCCTTAAGGCATTCATACCATGCTCTAGGAGCTTGCTTAAGCCCATAGAGCGCCTTATGGAGCTTGTAGACGTGGTTTGGGAGTTGTGGATCTTCAAAGCCCTATGGTTGCTCAACATAGACTTCTTCTGAGATTGGACCATTCAAAAAGGCACTCTTGACATCCATTTGATGTAGCTTGAAGTTGTGATGAGTGGCAAAGGCTAGGAGTATTCGAATTGCTTCAAGTCTTGCCACGGGTGCATAAGTTTCTCCAAAGTCTAAGCCTTCTACTTGAGTATAACCCTTTGCAACCAATCTAGCTTTGTTCTTGGTCACTACGCCATCTTCATCTTGTTTGTTGCGAAACACCCACTTGGTTCCAATCACATTTTGTTTGGGGCGTTCCACTAAGGACCAGACTTCATTCCTAGTGAAGTTATTGAGCTCTTCTTGCATAGCCATCACCCAATCAGCATCTCCAAGAGCATCTTCGACCCTAAGAGGTTCCAACATGGAAACAAACGAGTAATGTTCACAAAAATTTGCTAATCTTGAGCGAGTTGTTACCCCTCTACGAATGCTTCCAAGAATGTTATCAACAGGATGGTCCCGTTGAACACTTTGTCGAACTCTTGGATGTGGGTCAGACACTTCTTGTTGAATCAAGTCCTCATCTCCTTGACTGCACTGTGACAACTCAGCGAGCGGGTCCGAGTCTCCGGCTTTTCTCCGGAATCTCCGGAGAATCCGGATTCTCCGGGTTTCAGTCCGGATACTCCGGTTGCGCGATTGAGAGCGGATCTGCAAAGAACCTCAATTATGCGAGTCCTCATCATCATCTTCTTGAGGCTTGATTTCTCCAATGGCCATCCTCCTTATAGCCTTTTCGCGGGTACTTCCTTGCCTACACACAATTCATCAACTTGCTCCTCTTGAGAGCCATTAGATTCATCAAACGTCAAGTCACACGTGACTTCAACACAACCGGTGGTTTTGTTGAGGACACGATAGCCATGAGCGTTTGAGGCATAACCAAGAAAGATACCTTCATCAACTTTAGATGCAAACTTAGAGCTTTTGGGCTTCTTGTTGAGAATGAAGCACTTACAACCAAAAACTCTAAAGTAAGAGACATTAGGCTTTTTACCAATTAGGAGCTCATAGGCGGTTTTGTGGCGGAGCTTGTGAAGATACAAACGGTTGATAGCATGACACGCCGTGTTGATTGCTTCCGCCCAAAAACTATCCGAAGTCTTGTACTCATCAAGCATGGTTCTTGCGGCTTCGATAAGAGTTCTATTTTTCCTCTCTACTATCCCATTTTGTTGTGGTGTGTATGGGACGGAGAGCTCATGACCAATGCCTTCTTCATCAAGATACTCTTCAATGTTGGTGTTCTTGAACTCGGTGCCATTGTCGCTTCTCACTCTTTTGATCTTCACATCAAACTCATTTTGGGCTCTTGTTGCAAATTTCTTGAATATCTCATGAACTTTGCTCTTGTCTTTCATAAAGAATACCCAAGTGTATCGAGAGTAATCATCAACAATGACAAAACCATACTTGTTTCCCCCAATGCTAACATAGGCCACCGGACCAAAGATATCCATGTGAAGTAGTTCTAATGGCCTTGTGGTTGATACAATATTCTTGGCGGGATGAGGGGCACCAACTTGCTTTCCGGCTTGACAAGCACTACAAATTCTATTTTTCTCAAAATGAACATTTGTTAGTCCTAGGATGTGTTCCCCCCTTTAGAAGCTTATTGAGATTGTTCATCCCAACGTGAGCTAGTCGGCGATGCCAAAGCCAACTCAAGCTAGACTTTGCCAATAAGCATGTATCAAGTTGGGCTTTATCCGATGAAAAATCCACCAAGTAAAGCCTTCCCTTGAGTTCACCCTTAAAGGCAACGGAGTCATCGCCCCTTCTAAAGACGGTCACACCCTCATTAGTGAACAAACAATTGTAGCCCATCTCACAAAGTTGTGAGACGGACAACAAGTTGTAGTCCAAGGATTCAACCAAATAAACATCGGAAATTGAATGATTGATTGAGATAGCAATTTTACCAAGACCAATAACCGTTCCTCCACCATTGCCTCCAAAGGCAATGCTTTCCGTAGGATTTTCAATCATATCACATGATGTAAACATTTTCTTCTCTCCGGTCATATGATTTGTGCATCCACTATCAATCACCCATTTGGTTCCACCGAGGAGTATGCCTACAAAACAAGTTATGCTTGTGTTTTAGGTACCCAAGTGAATTTGGGTCCTAGAGTGTTAGTCACAAGAATCTTGGGCACCCACACACTCCTTTTTATCATTGCTCCTTTTGTGCGAGGCCCTACATACTTGGCAACCACCTTACCCTTGTGGTTCCAAGTCAACACATAATCGGCATAGAAACTATCTTGTGATGCATGAGGTTTGGGCTTCTTCATTGACTTGTTTGGCTTTGTATGTGATGCTTGGGAGGTTACTTGGGTGCTCTTGAACTTGATTGGTGTGTTGTATCTCACTTGATTGTCATGCTTCTTGACACCCATTTGCTTCATCCCGTGTACCACATTCCTTGTTCCCATGCCTTTGGTGTGGTGATTCTTGATGAATGGGATGGGGTCTTTTGTTCCTTGTTCTTGTTTACCAAGCCCCTTCCCATCTTCAAAGCCAAACTTCTTCATGTAACTTGACCCAAAGCCTTTGGTGTGGTTTTCAAACTCACCTCTTTTGGGTTCTTTCTTCTTTTCAACTATAAGTGAGTTTGATAACCTAGCAATTTCCTTTCTCATGGCATTCATCTCGGCAACATTAGTAGCACAAGCATTTATATCAAATTTATAGCATCTAGAACAACCTTTGCTTGTTGATGTTTGAGAGTTTGAGGGAGCGTCATTAGATAAAGTTGTAGCATTGTTCTTGAGATTGTCAAGTTGAACTTCTAATGCTATGTGACTAGTCTTTAAGCTATCAATGCTCTTTTGAAGTTCAAGCTTTTCATTCTCAAGTTTCTTGCAAGCATCCTTAGCTAGGAAAGACTCCCTAGTTAATTCATCTACTAACAACTTATCCTTAGCTAGAGATTTATTGAGGCTAAGAATTTCTTTCTCCTTATCCTTGAGCAAGTCCTCTTGCACCTTAAAACCCTTCTTTTCAATTACAAGGGCATCCTCAAGGGCAATGGTTTTCTCCCCGCTCAAGTCTAAAGAGTTCTTCTTGCACCTCAAGAGTCCCATCTCTATTCTCAATTTCTTTCATTAAAAACATAATTTTCTTAGTTGCCTTTTTACCAAAGCTAGTGATCATTTTTTCAAAGTCGAAATCATTTTCACTATTATCATCTAGAGGAGGGGTAGGAGTGTCAACCTTGGAGCCCCTAGCCATAAGGCAAGTGTGGGTGAAGTCATCTTCATCATCGGTGAGATCTTCAAATAATGATGACTTGTTGATTGGTTCCTTGATGGTTATGGTAGCAAGACCGGCTTCTATGTCGGAGTCGGAGCTATCATCATTTGAATCCCACTCTTCACCCAAATGAGCTTCACCAATTTCCTTTCTCTTGTTCTTGTCAAACTTGTTGGTGTCTCTTCTTCTCACTTTTATGTTAGGACATTCCGCAATGAAATGGCCCTCCTTTCCACATCCAAAGCATGGTCTCTTTGAGGATCTCTTGGTCTTGATCTTGTCCTTGTCCTTGTTCTTGTTGAGGAACCCACTTCTTTTGAACATCTTGTTAAACTTCCTCACAAAAAGAGCCATTTGTTCGGGGGTCATGTCCATGTCACTATCTTCATCATCATCTTCCTCGGCCATGATTCTTGAGGTTGATGAGCTTGACCTTTTCTCCTTGCTAGATGCCTTGAGGGCCACTCCCTTGTTCTTCTCAAGTTGTTCATGCATCTTTGACATCTCTTGTGAAAGCTTGGACTCCTTGACGGTGATGAGGTGTTCTTCCATTCTTCCAATCACATCCGCCGGAGTGAACTTGTTGAATCCTCTCTTCTCCCTTATGAGAGTGGGAAGTTGAACATCCCTTGCCATGTATGCGGAGAGGATCTTGTCAACCACTTCTCTTCTTCCCCATCTTGTACTTCCAAGAGATTTAATCTTGTTGATTATCTTGTTCAACCGGTTATACATGTCTTGTGGTGATTCATCGTCCTTGATGACAAACCGGTTGAGCTCACTTTCTAAGGCTCGGATTCTTCCTTCCCTTACTTGCTTTGTCCCTTCATGATTGATGAACAAGGTGTCCCACACTTCTTTGGCGGACTTCAATCCATCTACCTTGTCATATTCTTCGGCCGTGAGTGAACTCTTGATGATGCGGATAGCTTGATAGTTTCTTTGTATCTCATTTGCTTGATCTTGAGTTAGTGTCGCATCACCACTTGGAAATGTAATTCCCCTGTTCACAATAGTCCAAAGTGCGGGATTCACCGCCATCAAATACTCCTCCATCGAGTTCTTCCACTTGGAATAGCCGGTTCCATCAAATTGGGGTATCTTCCCAATGTGGCTAGAACCCGATGGATGGTTAAAAGATAAGCGAGAGTAATCGAAAGAGGTTCGAGTGTAATCCCTTGATGGTCGACGAGCGGAGCGGGTGGATCTTGCATCGTCGAATTCTTCATCCTCACTATCGGAGGATTCATCACCTCTTCCGGGCGCTTGATGACTAGTGCTTGCTCCACGCGTGTTGTCTCCTCGAGGTGGAGGAGGCATGCCAACAACATTGTTGACGGGATCACCTTCGGTGAGAGGCGTGGCTTGATCATTTGGATTCGACATCTTCTTGACTCCAAGCGGTTAGGCTTCAAACACGGAGCACTTGGCTCTGATACCAATTGAAAGGATCAAGATGTCGACTAGAGGGGGGGGGGGGGGGTGAATAGTCGAACACGAAAATCACAAACTTTTTCGCAGCAGTTAGACCAGGTCCGGAGACTCCGGATATTTTTCCGGATACTCCGGGAAATCCGGAGAATCCGGGAAAATGTCCGGATAGTCCGGCCTGTTGGAGAGGGATTAAATCGACAGGATTTAAACTTGCTCAAAAGTAAATCTGTGAAAATAGGTAATGCACTGGGGTGATATAAGCCTGTTTATCCACTTAGAACCTGTAGGAACCTCAGCACGAAGTAGATCGGCACCAAACCCTAGATAAGTGTTCAAGCAAGATATACGCATGCAACAAGATGAACAAGCACAAGAGTACACAGGATTTGTTACCGGAGTTCAACCTCACACCTTGAGGTCTACGTCTCCGTTGAGGTACCCACAAAGGGTGGACCTTTTCACCTAGGTCACTTTCCTCCCTCTAGCGACCACAAAGATCAAGCTAGAGTTACTTACTCAATTTCGGGGTAATACAAACCTCCTTGGGCAGCCACAACCTTTGGATGCTCCAAGGCAACACCTAGCCGGCTAGGAGCTCAAGGCTCCAAGAGTAACAAACACGAATTTTGCCAACCAAGCGAAGAACTAGGTGCTCTAGAGATGGAAATCAGCTCACTAGCACTCTCCAAGCCCTTGCACTTAAATCCTCTTAACTCCCTCTACAAATCTCACCAACTTTGAGCCAAAGGGGGAGAGAGGGGGAGTAAATGAGGGATGAAGCTATTCGGACGAAAAGGCGGGGGAGATAAAGTAAATGAAGGGGTGGAGGGGGCTTTTATACCCCCTCACCCGGAATATAGCCGTTGAGGCTTTATGACCGGAGTATCCGGGTTGAACCCGGACTCTCCGGAAGTCCGAGTCTCCCGGGCAAAGCCCGACACTCCGGCCTTCCAAGGCCGCACCCAAGAAAAGAATCCCGTGAAAGTGTTGGTGCAGAGGTGTCTCTCATAGGTTTTGTTTTAGCAACTAGAGCACCTGTTCAACCCTTGGAAGTCATAATTCCTGTCCCTCTTAATAGTACGGCATTCCTAGAACTCAAATTCAAAAGTAAAAAATAAATAAGCCGTCTTTGGAATCCTTTTAGAGCACCACTTCCCTCTTTGTGTAGTCAACGAGCTGTGCTTGATGCCATACATAGTTTTAACACCTGCTCATGGACTAGATAAACTCATTAGCCACTTAGGTGTGTGTCATTATATCACCAAAACCCACTTAGGGGGCCAAGATACTCTTCAAGCAGCCTGAGAAGCGTCGATCTGGATTCCCCTATCCGGAATCGTCATCCTCGCGTGGACTGGGTGAATGAACTCTGCTCTCCCTCCAGCTTCCTCTCCTCCCCACTCCTCTCTCCACTCTGAGTAGAGATTTGATGAACATATGTATGGGTGTAACTATCACGCGAAACATTCGATATCTCGGAAATTTTACCGACCTAATTATGCATGCCTAGTAACGGAACCGGAAATTCAAGTGTAAATAAAGTTGCCTCATGGTCATGGACCGAAGATAATACCTCTTGACTTGCTTCTTTTCCATGATTGCATCGCTTTTGAACAATGAACTCGTTTTTGGCAATTTTCCATTTACGTTTACCAAGAAACAAAATGCCATGTTAGAAACGAGTTTTCATTAGATTGATTTTTATTTGTGCGGGGATTCTCGCTTGGAGATGATTAGGATCAACACCGTAAGTGTTGGTTTACATGAATGGTATGAGTCCTTATCTCCTTTTTACTCATCTAAGTATAATCATGCATGTCTTTCTTTCCTAAAATAATTTGTGTCAATGATTTTCCACAATATAGCACTAGTACATTTTAATGTACTTGGTAAGTTGGCTCCTCACTGCAACTTACTACTTTCCTAAATACATCTCCGCCAACTATGTATGTATAATTCAATATTTGCCAGTATATAACAGAACACAAATAAATTAAGTATTAAGGCCAATTTGCTATTTCCAACAAATCAGCAGAATGAAAATACTATGCAACATTGATACCAGGTTTGATTGTAGACTGCTATAAGAATTTAACATCACCTAACTACCTTGCAGTAAAAATATGATTAGAAAACATGACAAGCAGGATTAGAAAAAAATTGTATCTATTTTTACTTAGAACATGACTGGACAATGCACAATTCCTCAATCGTGTTGCCGCTCATGGAGCAGTCCTCCCCCGCGCAGGTCTCTGCCCCCTGTCACCATCTGCTCCTCCTCCCTTCGACCTTGTTTATGTTCCAATTTTTTCATGACATCCACTCCATGAGTATATCTATTTGGTGATTAGAAAAAATACACGTTATTAGATATGGGGCGATTTGTCTGTATACTGTGTTCAGGACCAACGAGGTTGCTTGTCTCATCCAATATTATAAATTAGAGCCATAAGGTCTGGTCCCGGTCCGGTACCGATCCTTGTGCTTGTGCTGAATGTGATTAGCCCCTAGTTCTGCTGTACATGGTTTAATCTATTGATTCTGTTCTGGCCAATCCAATCCATGCCATGGTTAATTCTTTTTCATGAGCTCCTGTGTACACTAAGAATATGTGTGATATTCATTCAGGTTGTGTCACATCCTGATATCAAGTAATACTATGTCTTCCTTTGTAGATAGCAGTGTTCAAGTTTCTTTATTTACCAATTTGCAAGAGCAATGACAGATCAGGAGCAAGGTAACGACTTAGTTATTTTCCAGCTCTACTTATTTTTTTCCTTCGTAATGGTATATGATAGCGGTGTGGTATGATGAGCTTTTCCGGGCACCGTGATATATTAGTAGTAGATTGGTTCAAGGATCAATTACTTGAGCCGATATCATTTGTGATCTCGTGTCTCGTTCTTTGTTATCAATGCATTGAGGAGCCTTAACTTAATTGGATCCAGTAGTTCTTAGTGTCCAAGACATTACTCTATATTATGCTTGCTATTTTTCTCGTTCACCTGCTATAGTGTCGTGGGTTTCCTTTTGCACTTGAAGTACTTGGATGAAATGCATGTACAATACTTACGATTTTCTCGTTAGCTAGATAAGCCTTTTTCTTCAACCGTAACACGGTGTGTGATAGGTGCATCAAATAGGTTGGCACATCTATTGGCCGAGATTATTATGCCCCGACAATTAAATAATAGTATTGTTAGGTGCATCAAATAGAAGCATCATGCACATTCCTTAGCTATGATTTTTGTTAGTGTGACACACGACCTTTGCGAACTAAATTACACCCTTGAGAGAATGCCTTTGATGAGTATTGTTGATTTAGTTCCATTTGGAAAGTAGCAAGTACTTGCATAATTGTGAAATTGTGGTACTCAACTCATTTATGCTTAATTCTAAATATAACAACTTGTATTCGCTTGCTAGTCTTAGAATATGTAATTGTATGCTTAGTGCGAGTAATTTGCTTTATAACTCTTATTTTCTTGGCGAGTCGGGTAGCTCATCTCTACACTTGTTTTCTTGGCAGTCGGTACCTCATCTCTACACTTGATCATCGTGGATGTGGCTGGTACACACGATCGCTTACAATGGTCATCTTGGGGATTGAAACCGTATGGAAACTAAGTCGGCTGGGATGTCGTCTCCGATTATAACCGCATGCATGAGGGATTCAAGTTTGCATACACTTTGTGATGGATTCCATGCCCTTGATTTGTTTGCGGTGTCCATGGCGAGCGGTAGAATTTGTTCTTCCTTTTTAGCTTGTATGCAAATAGGGTGCTGTGTGAATTCGATGTAAATGGATCTTAGTTGATTATGCTTTGTTGCCGAAATTATATTGTTTGCCATTGAGATGGTGTGAATGTACCGGAGATTTATTAATTTAAGAATTATTATTGAAAGAATTATTATTGAATTGTGATTTTATTGTATTCCGGCCTATCTTGAATTAAACGCCATGTGGCATCCACATCGACACCACGTCATCGCCACGTGGCATCCACGCAATCGCCACGTGACAGCCACGTCAGCGCCACTGGCAGCCACGTCAGCAACCAACTCATCTCTACAAGCGACGTGGCGAGTCAATCCATGACGATCACTTTCGTCACAGATTTTGGGCTTCGGGCTGGGTTCAATGGGCTTTACACCAATCTATGACGACTTGAGAACGTCATGGATCACGCTAATCTATGACGAAAATTTAAGGACGTCACAAGAAGGGATCCGTGACGCTCAATACATGACGTTCTCAAATTTCGTCATAGATGTCATTTTATGACGAAATTTTGATGATCCATGACGAAAATTGACCGTCATAGACCACGAGATTTTTTGTAGTGCATGTTTTTGAAAAATTGTCACATGTATGCTTTCTCATGTGTAAATGCCCTTATATGATCTTGACATGTTTTAGTGGCTTGGTTATGCTTAATTTGTGGTTGGATAGCTAGTTTATTGATCATATGGGGCCAAAGGCTCATCTTCCATCATGAATGTTTAGCCCTCTTGCTTTATCTTGTGGAGGGGCCTAAGTTCCTTTTTGTCGCAAAGACATTTCATGTACCACATATGAATCTGAAAATGAAATGTAAAATGCTTAGAAAATGTGCTCCCATGTCATTTGTGCTAAATTTAATTTGCTTTGGGTGCTAAACCATTGCATGATGCCTACCAATGAGAAGTCTCATACATAGAAGTAGGCACATGGCTCAGTGGCTTTGACATGATATGAGGTACTTGTGGGTGTTTGTGATGGTCTTGTGATTAGAATGGTTGTCCTAGCATGAAGTTTGTGTGGCTTTGCCATTTTGACATGTTTTGCTCATGTTTAGGTTTTTGCTCATGAGAGGGTAAATTTTCGCAAAATTACTCAAATCCTTTTTAGCCTTGTCCAATGGTTGTGAAACTTGGTGGTCATGTAGTTGAGGTCATTACGAACCTGTAGAGTATCTATCTTGCTCATTTGGACTTGTGTAGCTCCTTGTGATGGATTTTGTATATTTGAGAAGCTATATGTTGCAACTTTTCGCATTTTGCCTTGATTCATGCATTGTGAACAAGGGGGAGAAGTTTGTGCATGATTTGGGCACCTGGGAGCTAATGGAAGGTGTGCAAAGCGGTTCGGCAATTTTCAGAGAAGTTTTTGCAGGGCGGTCACATGGGGCGGTCTAACCTCCCTGGGGGCGGTCACATGACCAGGGGCGGTTTAACCGGCCTGTGCAGGTGGTTTAACCGCCCTATGCAGTGTGAGCTTGGTTGCTCTTTGTCATGCATTTCCAAGTGACCTTCTTGCATGCATTGGTTCAGGGTGAGTTTGCATATGTGCAGGGGGAGCTCTTGTGTGAGTTTTTGGCTCGTGGCCTTGTGTGCTTCTGGTGGTTTTTGCTCTTTTCTTGAGCATGTTTTGTCTCGGATGTGTCGAGCCGTTGCCCTTGCCTAAGGGGTCCGAGACTTGTTCTTCTTCAAGTGATCTTGCTCTTTGCCTTTCTTTGGCTTTCGATCACTTGTTGGAGTTTTTCTTTTAGTAGTTTCTTTTCTTTTACTTTTCTCTTTGGTTACAAATCATATGTGTTGTCAATGCACTCATCAAAGGGGAGATTGAGGACCATGCGTGGTTCGAGGACCGGTGCATGGTCGCTTCCTTGTGTGATGAGTGATTGACAACGTTGTGTGGACTGATTCTTGGCTAAGTATTGCAGGTGCAGGTTGCGGCTTGACTCGTGTTGGTGCAGGTGAAGAACAAGCGTAAAAGGTCGTTGCTGATGAGGCCTCCAGGTGTGGAGAAGACAAGTAGGCTTCGTTCGAGGGACCCGGTGGCCAGTGGGGTCAAGTGCGGGCCGCATGGTGGCATGAACAGCAAGATAAAGTCGTGGACGGTTTCTTGGTAGAGCCTCAAAACCAAGGTCGTGCCGGGACTACGTGGGAGCCAAGTTTGGCGGAGGCTACACCGAGTTCGCGGGGTTTGCAGTGGTTCACCAGAAAACCACTGGGTTACTCGGTTGAGCCACAAAACCGAGGCCAAAGACTTGACGAGGAGGTGTGGCCAACCCAGGCCGGTTCAACCGCCCAGGAGGGGCGGTCAGACCGCCTGGGCTGGTCAGATTGCCCGAGCTGGTCTAACCGCCCAAGGGGGGCGGTCTGACCGCCCTGGTCACTGGCGCCGAGATGCTTCGATGCGGAGGACACGCGTCGGGATCGCAAGGCTTGCGTCGAGGCTAAGCAGGTTGCGGTCGCCGGGCATCCGTCCAATGAAGAAAATCTGAAGACTTCCAAATTTTCCCTTGAGGGGCTTGTATCCCTAAGGGTAGTTTAGTCTTTTGGGTGCCTCCATATATACTCATTGAGTGGATGGATGGCAGCCAACTCTTGGAACCCTAGCTCATTTGTTTTTCCATTTTTGTGCTCCTTTTTCCCTAGTTTTTCCTAGGACTAGCTTAAGAGCTTCATGTGCGATCTAGAGAGAGGGATGGATGTTTGGGTGGCAAGCTAGACCTTGTACGAACCTTCATGGTATGTATAGATGGTTCGGCGTTGTTCCTCAAGGTGGTGAAGTGTTTTTCCCGTCCTTCTTTGTGGTGATTTTCGGAGCTCTTTGTTAGTGGTGTTTTGAGGACGATTTCTTAGGGTTTTTGGTAGGTGTCATGTATGAGGAACTTGTGCCTCTTTGGCTGGTGACTTGCCCCCAAATCTCACTTGAATCGGACTCGATTTGGTGGTTTTTCGAGTTGGGCGAGTTCTTGACCTAGAGAGGCGATTTCTTCGATTCCTCTTGATTGTGAGTGACTCGGGTCGATTCCTTTGAGGTAGAGGTTGCCCAGGAGTTAACCCAGCTATTCCCGAAGTTTTTGCTGCAATCTGTGGGGTGATTCGGGAGATCGGGCGCGAGGAAGTTGGGGTTTGACCCGCGGGTTGATTTTCTGGGAGAGGCGGTCTAACCGCCTGGAGGGGGGTCTAACCGTCCTGGGCTTTCCAGGTCAAAGTTTTGTTTCGCCAGATTTTCCTCTGTGAGTTTGTTCGCCTTGATCAGAGGAGCGTCTGGGTGAAATTTCGGGTCGTTCTCGTGCCGTTGGCTAGGAGTTCTTGTTTGGAGTTCGTTGCTGGGTACGGGAGGTTAGACCGCCCCTTGTAGCCGGTCTAACCGCCCCTAGGCCCCTGGTGGAGTCTTGGTTTTCGCCAAGATTTTCTGGTAGCTAGCATGGCCCTGACTAGAGATCTCTGTTGGTGAAACCGTGGTGCGTTTTGGTGCTCGGAAGAGGTGTTTCGGAGGATTTCTTGGTTGCCTGGTGGAGGCGGTCTAACCACCCCCCATACCCGGTCTAACCGCCCCCTCTGGACAGCCGACTTTCGAGTTGTTTCCGCTGTCGTGGGTGCGTGTGTGTTGAGGTTGCTGGTAGTGTTTGTTCCTAGGACCAGTAGCACTCCAGTGGCTACGTGGTTTTGGCAAAGGGTAGGTAGTAGTGTGGAGCGTGTGATTTTGGGGGTCCGACCGATCGAGTTCATCTTGTCGGAGTTTCAATCTCCTTCGAGAAGAATTTTTATCGGCTCCCATTCACTCCCCCCCCTCTCAGGTCGCCTAATCAGTCCTTCAGGAGGTCGTGTGGGCTACAAACTAGGTCGGCAAGTCTTCTAGTAGGCCGGACCCACTTGTCGGGGATGGCCGTGAGCCTGGTTGGTGGGGACCCAGGGGTACCCATGTCTCACAAGCCCCCGAGCGAGGTGTATGCGCAACGACCTTAGAAAGGTCATGATGAAGTCGTAGAGATATCGACAGGTCGAATAGCATGCACGTCAGTCAAAAAAGAAAAAAGGACAAATCAGCTTAGCAGCCGACCTATTTGTAATCTTGTCGAATTGAAGGGAGGTCGAGTGACGACCTATAAGAAGCTGGCTTCCAATAGATCGAAACGACGATGAAAACTTTTCAGAGGGCATCGTAGATGCACTCATGAGTAGTATCTGAGCATCGTGGCGAGCAGGATGGCCGGTATGATGATCCAAAAAAGGAAAGAGAAGAAAAAGTAGGTCGAGTAATGACGTGATGAGAAACGGGTTTCCCAACAGGTCGGTACAACGAGGAAAACAAGAGGGCGTTGAAGACGCACTCGTAGAGTAGTCCCCGAGCATTGAAGCAGGCAGCATGGCTGGTTTGATGCTCAAAGAAGAGAAGAAAACTGAGTCATGGTCTTGATCAAACGAAGTGTAGCGACACCCAGATCTCCTAGCATAGCTGCAAGGAGTCTGGCAGGGCCGACCTCAGGGAGGCCTTGTAGGCGTGCCGACCTCAAAGAGGCCTCAAATCATTAATGATTAGTATCCGAGGATACCCAGTAGGATCTTGAAAGGTGCGTCGAATGAAGAAGTCGTCGATGACGTTGTAGTTATAGTTGCGATGTGTGGGGTCGGTCGACGATGAAACCAGAAATTTGTTGATCTTGAACGTATGGAGTGTAGAGACACCCAGATATCTTGCATAGCTGCAAAGAGTCTGGAGAGCCACCCAAGGCATGCCGACCTTAAGAAGGTCTCGAATTAGAAGCGCCCAAGTACCCAGAAATACTTGGCAGGGCCATTAGGCGCACACCCCCCAGGGAGGCCTTCATTCCCGACGTAAAACCTTGGGTGTCCAAAGGGGGCTGGCAGGGCTTATAAGAGCACACCGACCTCAGAAAATCACGCATCTAGGGCGCCCAACTAGGTTGGCAGGGCCATAGTTATACCTAGGTGTTGCAAGACCTAAATATTAAGGCACGCCGACCTCAAGGAGGTCGTTTTGGTGCCCAGACGACCAGCATAGCTGCTGACCATCCAGCGGAGCCATTGTGCGAAGGTATTGGTGACGTCAGCATTAGGCACACCGAACACAGGGCCCGACAAAAATTATAGATCTCCATGATGCTTGTAGGTCTCCAGGCGCCCAGAAGGATCCGGCAGAGCAGCAAGGCACGCCTACCTCGGAAGGTCTTCAATCGAACCTACGACCATTCTGCTCAGGAAACAGAAATATAGGCTAATTGGAATAGGGTCATTTACATGCAGAGCCATAGCGGGTGCACTAGGACGCAGAGCCTAGCGGGCGCAAATAAAGACATCAGGTCCTAGAAGGAGGTCGTGGGATTGTCATCGAAAAGGGGGCTAAGTTAGGCACGGAGTCATCTCACACAGGGTCAGGTTTTGTCTTGTAGTGTAGACTGCAGGGTCATGGGTCAACAGTGGTCGAAGATACTCTTGACACCCAGAAAATGACAAACTGCCCACTGATTGAGGGGGTTACTGTAGCCATGTGACCTCTGCGGCGGGGCTCAGGCGTCATTGATGCGCAAACGACAAAGACGTCGTGAGTCAGAAAGAGTAATGGCATCGCCTTTAATTATGCATAGGCCACAAGTCCCATATCACGTGGTAACAGAGTCATTACCTCGCCAGCTGCCCGGGGCGCGGCATCGGCTATAAATAGCACCTTTGGGGCGGGAAGGGGGGCAAGCACTGAGTGCCATTGAGCCATGAGGCCGCAGTGTATTACTCCCATCATGCCACTAGCATGTGTTCGTCCACCAGATTGTAGAGCTTTGTTTTTGTAGATGCTTGGAGCTAGGAGAATTCTCGCGAAGTGGAGGCAACATCTCCATCCTCTGAGCCCAGCCTCTGCGTAGTATCAGGCAGAGTTTGGAGGTGCTACTGTTCGAGCTGGATGTCACACCTGTTTTTCCAAAGAAAACCAAGTGCAAACCTATATGCATGCCAGGATCAAGTTTCATGCATATAGCTGACAAAAGTGAATAACAGAAACAATATCACGTAAGAGAAAGGAAGATTATCAGAGTATTACGCTATATCCTGGAAACGGAGGCACCAAACTTCACAAGCAGTCGACTGGGGGTTGCGTACGCCTAGAACCAGCAACATCTTCACAAGACTTCAGAGTAGCTTCCTCCTTCTGAGCAACATTGTTTATAGCAAGGGTGAGCACTTGTCGTACTCAGCAAGTGTGGGGAAAGAATGAATGCAAAGGCTTTATAGTGGACTGGGCTTTAAGCATTTAGCATTTTAGTTGATCAAGTTTTATTAGCACCTGATTACTAATAAAGTATAAGTATATACCAACCCACATTAAGCATAAAGGTAAGAGAAACACCATGAGCACATGGCAAGCATAACCATAACACATATCACAATTTAAGTCCATCTTCAAGTTCAATTAATCATGTGAGGGTCCAGGCCGCTCTTGACCGTGAGCACGGCTAATCGATTAGTTTAACACTCTGCAGAGGTTGTACACTTTCACCACAAGTAGCGTAAAAGCTCCAAAGAACTTTGAACCCAACCATGCGATGCTGATCAGGCACCATACCACACTACCGAGGTGTGATTGCATAGGGACGCTACGAGGCCTTTACAAAGGTTCTCCAACAAGTTGTGACCCACAAGGTCCGGATCAGTTACCAAGGTATAAAGTCCCCTAGCAGGTCGATACCCCACCATAAAAAGAATAACTCACCCAACCCCCTGCTAGAGCGAGTCCATACCCCGCAGTACCGCCGATCCCTTGTCCTTATCAAGTAAGGTCACCACAAGCTAAAGTTCCTAATTATTCAGCCAAGACCATTGCCCATTAGTTCTTGTGGTTGTACTGTTTTCTTGGGTGGTTCTCTATGTTCCGGTTAAACATATGGTCTTGTATATTCAACATCACATATCACATTGGAACATAGAGCATAAAATGATAACCATGTTGATTAACACCAACCCAGTTGAGAAAACTAAGCAATATCTACCATCAATGTTAATTAAAAACCAGGTTCAAGATAACAGTCAAATGAGGCTAGTCATCCTTAACAGGAACCCATCAAAGTTAATGCAAAGCAATGCAATAGTGATTAATAAAGTTATTGGGACAAAAGATCAAGGACACACTTGCCTTTAACCAACGAGTAGTTGCTCAGAATATCTTCACCTTCACATTCTTCCAAGCTCTCGAACCACGAACAACGTTCACTCTAATCGCATCAATCATCGGGCACAAACATACATAAAGCAGACAGACAAACAAACTAAGAACAATACACCACTCGAAAGAAAAGCTTTAAAAGAACGCACTAAGGGATAGGCTTGATTAGATGGATCACTAAAGAACACAAAGTGCTTGGAAGGGAAAGGCTTGGTTAACTTTGAAGAGATGGTCGCGAAAGATTGAGCAAGGACCGAAAAGATCACACTAGGGTAGAGCTCGATCCTATTGGTTACGCAAGCGCAAGAAACGCTGAAAAAAGAACTAAGCTCGGAACTATCGCGAGATCATTAACCAAACAACAAGAAACTACGCTTGGAATATTTTAATTAAGAAATCATGTGAAAGAATATTTCAGAGAAATACTCTGTGTTACTATTAAACAAGTTATATTTAATTAAAGAAATCACGATAAACCTAATCATATTTTATTTATAAAATTCGAGTAGAAATTATGTCAAATTAACAATTACTTTAGAAAGATAAAGCAAGTATAAGATATCTAAACGAATAACTTTAGGTCATGTGTTTAACTAAACATATTTATTATTGAAAAGGCATTTATGATGTCATTAGGCATATTAACTTTATTATGAAAACCGATGTTTAACTCTAACATCTTTTATTTTGAAAAACTAGTTATGAATAAAGATTAACCAATTACATCATGATTAAAGAAAACCGGATTATAACCTAATCACTTTTTATTTATAAGGGCATTGGAATAAGAATTAGTCAAGATTAACATGCATCTTTAATGTTAAAACAAGTAACAGGTGATACACATGCTAACGTACAAGTTAAGGTGAAACAAATGAGAGCGGTAGCAAAGAACTATCAAGCGCATAAGAAATCTTAGGCTAAGGATCTAGGAAGACTAGCCTACAAGGAGAACTAGGATGAAGAGAGAACAGCTAGATGACAGAGACACTGATTCTCAGAAAGATAGCTGCACAAGGTTGGATCAAAGAACTGAAAGAGTATAGTTGTCTTACATAAAAGACAATTACGGTAGGATGGCATGTACTAGGATTGGAAAGATCTGGAGCTTGAAAGAAGGCTAGCTCTACAACAGAGACACACTGAGACAGAGCTTGAGCTAACACTAGAAAGATTCAGAGCTTCAGATAGACTTGATCAAAAGAGATACTGGGGTAAAGAACGTCTAACGATTGATTTGCACATATGAGAGAGCAAGACTATAAGCTTAGGTTTATTTTAGTCAACAAAATATATGTAAGGACATTTCATAAATAAAATACCCCGTGTTGGAATTAAAGTAAATTAAACTTTATTTGCAAAACCGGTGTAAAGAATTAGTCAAGTTTTATTTATAAAGATTCATATATGAATTAATCAATTAAACATTTAATTTAGAAAAACTAAACTATATAAAAATCTAAACGAAACTTTGTAATTCGAGTAGATCATATTATTATTATTAAAAACAACATTTACCTTGGTATTAATCAAAATTAACATTTACTCATAAAGCCGAAGTAAAAGCCTAATCAAGTTTTAATTAGAAAAGATGAATTAACTATTAAACAAATTAACATTTGGTTTACGAAAACCGAGATAAAGATCTAATTAACTTTTATGTGCAAAAACATGTGATAGAAACATTAATCAAATTAAATTTGCTTATAAAAAACGATATATAGATCTATATTACTTTTATTTATAAAAGACATGTGTAAATAGACATTAATCAAAATTATTATTAATTTTATTGTCAGAAAACAAAACATGGTGAAAACACTCCGCTAACGCGTGCTTTACATCATTATGGACCTGACGCAACTTGAATGGATCAAATCGGAGCTAAAACAAAGATTTTATGAAGAAAACAAGATTGCAGGGGCCTGAACGAGATTAACCATAGACTTCAGGGGCTAGCTTAGAAGATATGCAAGACACGCTGAATAGTGCTCGCTAAAAGGTTAGATCTGATAAAAGGCTTGGGTTGGATCTGGGTACGAAGGATCTAAAAATTCGAGGGGTTATTCGAAAAAGTTACAAGACACAAGGAAAGCAAATCTGTTCCATGTTTTTCCAGGGGTTAATCCGCAAAACGACCAACCCATCTTTTACCTCTAGCCGGCGGACAGAGGCACCGGCTGGCTCCCAATCGCCGGAGCTCCGGGCGGCTTGTGGCTCGGGTAGGGCGCGGAACAGGTAGAGGAGGACAAAGAAAACTCGTGGGAACGCTCACCGACGGCAGCGACGTGGAGAGGCGACCGAAGTCTCGGCCGGCGGCGGAGCCCAGGGCGGCCGGCTCGGGTCCAACACGACGGCGATGCTCTAGTGTTGGGACGGCGACAGGGAGAGGCTGAGGAGGTGCAGCGCGTCGTCGCGGACTTCATGGCGAGGTTCAATTGCTTCGGAAGACGGCGGCCGCGACGAACCGGTGACGGCGGCACGGCGGCGGCGGCGCATGGCTCGGTTGGTGCGGCGACGGCGGGTCGGGCGCGCGACGGCCGGAACAGGGGCTTGGGCACGCGGTGCATGGCCTCCACGTCTTATAGGGCGGGGGCGTGGGGTCGGCCGTGGCGCGCACGGACGCCGAGGGAAAGGCGGCGGCCGGCGCCACCCGTGTCCGCCACGGACAGTGGGGGAATTGGGGATCTGGGCCCAGATGGGCTTTCGCGGGCGGGCTCGGGGCCGGGCCGGCGGTTTGGGATGCTGGGCTGCGGCCTGAGGAACCTGAGGGACGTTGAGCGGCCTCGCGAAGAAGCTAAGGGGGCGTCGGCGGACTTCAGAAACTTGGGCCGCAAGCATCTGTGGGCCGAAAAAGAAAGAAGAAAGGAAATTCCTTTTTATTTTCAGAAAGCATTTTCGTGGACAACAAAATAATCTAGTAATAGCTAGATAATTCCTTAGAGCCACGAAAAATATTCTGAAAATCCCAAAAATTTTAGGAAGATTCCCAAAGCTAGATTAAGACATGAACAATCCAAATAAAGTATTTGGAGCTCATGAAAAAGATTTTAGAGCCTTCTAATAAATAGAAATAGCTCAAGAAAAATGAGAATAAGTTCCAGAAAAATCCAGAAAATTCTCGGAAGGATTTGGACAGCTCCTAAACGCCTTTTTGAAACCTTAAGCACTCAGGAAGCACCAAGATGCATCGCCGTGAATGCAACACTCACAACTTTTTATTTGCTTAAGAAAATCAAATAAGGATTTTTCCTATACTATATTTCCTGTAAAGAAAAATAAATGTTGGGGTTTTTTTTAAATTATGAGAAAATTGTTATTTAATTATTCCTTCTATTCACATCCTGAAATTGGAAATTTCAGGGTGTGACACTGGAGCTATAGCAGGACGTCTCTGGTGAGCACCGGGAGCTCACTAGGGCTTGGTTTTCAACGCTGAAGAACAAGCTCATGTCTCCATTCCAATAGTTGGAGCTGAGCGTGCCTTAGATTATGTGTTGTCCTGCAGTTGTCTCCCGCAAGGCCGCCATCAAGGTCCTGGTGCTAGGAGAAGTCTCGTGATGTACTCTGCTCCGGCAAAGTAGGTCGTGGTGACTGCTCTGGGTAGCCCATGCCTTGTAATATGTTTATTTTGTGTGTCGGGCTCTGGATCCAATGAGGTCGCAGGCGACTTGTGTACCTTCAGATTCTGGATCCAGTGAGGTCGTGGGCGGCTATGTACCCTGGGGTAATCCATGTAATGTTCGCTCTCTTTGGTCATGTACTTGGTCGGTTTGGCAAAATGATTTGCCAAAGACTTATATTAACGTGACGTGGGGGTCCGCAAAATGGTTTGCCATCAGGACGACCTGATGTTGTCTTTTTGGCTAACGACCTAAACTCAGATTTAGGTCGTAGCTTTGGCTTGTTTCGCGAAAATTCCGCCTTAATCTTCTCGCGAATTTCTCGGGATAGAGCCATTGAGGCGCATTGTACGGTGGAAGGAGCCTCAACGGATAGATTCGGTGGACCCCCTATAAATAGGGAGACCCGAGGCGGGGTTGACCCCATTACCCTTCATCTTCCTCCGTCGCGGTTGCTTTCGCTCCCGTCGCTCTCTCACTCTCTCTCGCACCGCAGCGATCTTGCGACCGCTGTGTCCTCGCGCCCGCTCGCCCAGCTCCCAACTCCGGCTAGTCCCGAGCTAGCGCCGCCGCTCCGCGCCGTGCTGGCGCATGCGCATTAAGACCCAGTGCCACATTAGATCCAACTCAAACCCTAGCGGTTGAGGACGTGGTGACTTCTCCACCCGTAACCGACGTGAGGGTGGACACTCCCCCGTGCGCTGCTGAGGCTATAGGGACTTCGGCTGGGGACGTCGGGGCGACGACCTCCCCAATGATTATTGACGTCGACCCCATCAGGACAGTTCCTGGTGGGGCTGAGGACCTGGTCGGGGACCAACCTCAGATTGACCTGGCGCCAGGAGATCTAGAAACATCTGGCGCACAGGTACCTCCATCTTCTTCTTCAAGCCCAAGGTTTCCACGGCGAACAATTAATTGGAATCACACCCCTTGGCAGGAGGACTGGTTTGAAGATAAAGAGGACATGCACGCCTTGCGGACCAACATCGTCACCATCAATAACACACTGACAGTGAGTTTCCCATGATGTGTTGCCGTCACTTGACTGTTTGCAATTGAAAAGATGTTGAAGACCTGGTTACTCTGTAACAGTCGCTAGCAGAGAGGGCCAAAGGTCGGGCTGACCTGCTCAAGCATGCGGCGGAGAAGGAGCAGCGGATTGTCGACCTTGAGTGAGAGCTCATGGAGGTCCGCGAGGCTGCTGTTGCCGAGAAAAAGAAGCTCGAGGATGAGCTCGCCGAGGAGAGGCGCAAGGCCGTGGAGGCCACTGCGCAGTTTAACACTGCGGCTACTGGTATTTCAAATCCTTATCGCTTTTGAGAAGAAGGTCGTTTAGCTGTGAGCTAACTATTGTATCCTGCAGATTTCCGGAATCGTGAAGAGGAGCTGAAGAACGCTCTGGCGACCTCCCGGAGCAAGGTTCGGGACCTGGAGATAAAGGTTCGGGAGATCGAGGCTGGGGGCCTGGAACTCAAACGGGCGATGAAAGAAGCTACTGACAGTGAGTACAACATATCTCAAAAGTTGGCTTATGAGACAGCAGCTCGTCGGGGCCTTGAAGCCGAGTTCGAAGTTGTTTTGAAGTCATTGCAGAGTGACCAAACCACTATCGAAGGGTATGAGGTGGAGCTGAACGACCTCAAGGGTGCTGCCAATTATGCAATGTCTTGCGTACCTGTTCCGAAAGAAGGGGAGTAGCAGCAGTCCATTGTTGATTGCCTGGTAGACACTCCTAACAGGCTTTTGACTTTGCTGAGGGCAACGGGCTTGGCGGCTGCGACCGATGCATTGGTGAGAGTTAAGTCTCACAATCCTGACGTCGACATGGCCAAGATAAAGGGAGGTGCGGACACCACGAAGGACCTCCAGGCCCTGGAGCTTGAAGTTGATGAAGCCGCTAATGAAGTGATGGAGAACATCGACTTTGAAGGTGATGGTGGCGACGGTGGTGGCCAGTAGTCTTGAATTAGGAGTTGTACCTCCCCCTCTTCCCATGACTTGTAATAATGCTTCAAGGATATGTTGAAGAAACCTTAACGAAGTACTTGCCTTTTGCCTGTACGAGTTTGGTTGGTCTTGTAGATGACGACATATTATGTTCTTGACTCGCTAACCACTACCCACAGAGAGGCTGGCTTACCGACCTCCACAGCTCAGCGTGGAGGCTTACGAGAGGTCGGTGCGCGGGGTAGGATCCTAGGGCTCAGGTCTGGCGACCAAGCGTGCTCGTAGCGGTGAAAGGCTTCATACTCGTTTAGGGATGGTGTCCTTTGGTCAAGATGACCCTTGGGTTGGCTTTGTGCCAAGCCCCCGAGCATGTCGAGGGGAAGGACTAAGGGAGACTCAAAACCCCAGGTTTTGCAACCCATATGTTGGCTTTAGCCAAGCCCTCGAGCATGTCGAGGGGGGCATGAGGAAGGAGGAGGTAGTGCTCGACTCATAGCAGATGAGTGCTTGAAATACTAATTTATTTAATCTGAAAAAAGGTTACAAGAAAAAGGAAATACATAGCTTGAATTTTAAAACTATTCTATAGATAGAATCATCGTAGATGCTCCATGTTCCAGGGGTTGGGTACTCCTTGCCCGTCACCCCACTGGAGCCGATACGTAGATGGACTGATAACTTCTGTGACGATGAAAGGTCCCTCCCAAGGGGCAGAGAGTTTGTGCATGACGTTGGTCTTCTGGATGCGTCTAAGGACGAGGTCGCCAACATTAAAGGAAGTTTCCTTAACGTTGCGATCATGATAGCATCGTTGTTGTTGGTCATGACGAGCTTGTCTCATGACGGCGGCGAGTCTATGTTCTTCGAGGCTGTCGAGGTCGACGCGGCGCGTTTGCTCGGCCTCTCCTTCCTCGTACAACTGAATCCGTGGAGCCCCGAAAGCGACATCGGTAGGAAGTACAGCTTCTGATCCATAGACCAGAAAGAAAGGCGAAAAGCCTGTGGCAGAGCTGACTTGAGTCATGAGACCCCAGATTACGTGTGGCAGCTCTGCTAACCATCGGGTGGCATAGTTGGAGGCGTCGTCGTAGATACGGTCCTTGAGAGCTTGGACCACCATGTCGTTGGCTCTCTCGACCTGGCCGTTGCACCGTGGGTGGGCGACCGAGGAGTAGTAGACGTCGATGAGGTTATCTTGGCAAAAGTCCCAGAAGACTGAGCCAGTGAAGGCTGCACCCAGGTCGGTGATGATCCTATTGGGCACACCAAAGCGATGTTTGATGTCTCCGATGAATTTAACTGCTTCTTCCGACGTTACTTTCGCAACAGGTCGGACTTCAATCTACTTGGTGAATTTGTCTACGGCAACCAGGATATGTTTGTAGCCGCCCGAGGTGGTACGAAACGGTCCCACAGCGTCGAGACCCCACATAGCGAAGGGCCATGACAGAGAGATAGTGCACAGGGCCTGAGCTGGTAGGTGCTGCTGTTTTGCAAAGAATTGGCATCCTTTGCACCTCTTGACTAGGCCTTTAGTGTCAGTTATGCCTGTGGGACAATATAATCCGGATCGGTACGCTTTGCCGACCAAGTTGGTGGATGCCGCGTGGCAGCCACACTCGTCGTTGTGAATCTCAGCTAAAGAGCTGTAGACCCTCTGATCGTAAGATACACTTCATCAAGATGCCAGTGGAGACAGCTTTCCTGTATAGGTCGGAACCAATCACGACATAGTTGGCACTTCGTCATGTGATACGTTCTCTCTCTGTTTTTTCATCGGGGACAAGTTGGTCGAGTATGAAGTCTATGAAGGGTTTGCGCCAATCATCCTCTTTTTCAGACATGAGCACGTCACGAAGGGTTTGCGCCAATCATCCTCTTTTTCAGACATGAGCACGTCACGGGGAGGTGATGAGCTTTGGTTGTTTGAAGGTGGCTCCGGATTATCAGGATCCAAGAGCTTGATTGAAGGCTTGCGTAGGCTTGGATGAACACACCTGCTGGGACTAGAGCTCGACGAGAGCCTAGTTTAGAAAGCACATTGGCGGCGACGTTGTTGTTCCGTGGGACGTGCTGGAACTCGATCCCCTCGAAGTGGCCTTCAAGTTTACGAATCTCAGCGCAATAAGCATCCATCGTGTCTTTGACGCAGTCCCACTCCTTGTTGACTTGCTCGATGACGACCTTGGAATCGCCAAAAGCCAGTAGTCGCTTGATGCCAAGGGCACTGCTATTCGGAGCTTGTGGATCAAGGCTTCATATTCTGTGCTGTTGTTGGAGGCCTTGTAGTGAATCTACAGGATGTACTTGAGCTGCTCCCCCTGAGGAGAGATAAGTAATACACCTGCGCCTGCCCCTTCGAGGTTGAGGGCACTGTCGAAGTACATTATCCAGTGTTCAGGCCGCTCCTTGGGAGGGGGCATCTGGATCTCTGTCCACTCAGATACAAAGTCTGCGAGGATCTGCGACTTGATCGCTTGCCTGGGGCAGAACTCGATTTCGAACTCTCCAAGCTCAACTGACCACTTGACGATGCGTCCGTTGGCGCCGCGGTTGCGGATGATCTCTCCTAAGGGGAATGAAGACAGAACCACGATCTTGTGAGCTTGGAAGTAGTGTTGAACTTTCTCGACGTAATCAGGAGCGCGCAGAGCAGCTTCTAAGGTTGTGTATAACGTGTCTTAGCGTCGGCCAGGACCTCACTCACGTAATACACAGGTCGTTGAACAGGGTAGGCCTGCCCTTCTTCTTCTCGCTCGGCGACGAGGACTGTGCTGACCACATTAGTGGTGGCAGAGATGTAGAGTAGAAGTGTTTCCTTCGGGATTGGAGGTGTCATAACTGGTGGCGTTGTCAAGGACTCTTTGAGAGCCTCGAAAGTTTTCTGGGCTTCATCGTCCCATATGAACTTGACGACCTTTTTAAATAGATTGAAGAAGGGTAAGCCTTTTTCACCGAGCTTGCTGATGAAACGACCTAGGGCCGCCATCATGCCGGTGAGCTTCATGACATCTTTCTTGTTGGATGGCTTGGCCATCTTGCATATAGCGTCGACCTTCGCTGGGTTGGCTTCAATGCCTCAGTGCCCGACCATGAAGCCCAGGAGTAATCCGGAGGGGACACCGAAAAAACACTTTGTTGGGTTGAGCTTCCACTGGAACTCTCACAGATTGGAGAAGGTTTCGGTGAGGTCGGCGATGAGTTTGTCTTCCTCTGTAGTCTTGACGACCACATCGTCTACATAAGCCTCGACGTTCTTCCCGATTTGGGTCTTCAAGCACTTCTGGTTTTCCTTCTGGTATGTTGCTCCAGCGTTTTCAGACCAAAGGTCACGACCTTGTAGCAATAGATGCCATGAGGCATTATGAACGTTGTTTTGTCTTCATCGTCAAGATGCAGGGCTATCTGGTGATACCCTGAGTAGTAGTCGAGGAAGCAAAGTAGGATGCTACCAGCCGTGGAGTCCACGACCTGATCAATACGAGGAAGAGGGAACGAATCCTTTGGGCAGTTTTTGTTAAGGTCGGTGTAATCGATACACATCCTTAATCCACCAGTTTTCTTTGGTACAAGAACCAGGTTTGCGAGCCAAACCGGGTGTTGACATTCTCTAATAAAACCTGCAGCTAAGAGCTTACAGACTTCTACTTCTATAGCTTGTCTTTGATCTTTTGCAAATCGCCGGAGCTTTTGCTTGATAGGTCGTGCGGTCTTGTTGACTTCAAGTCTGTGCTCAGCCAGCTCCCTGGGGACACCAGGCATATCAGATGGACTCCATGCGAAGATGTCAATGTTGTCCCTGAGGAAGCTGGTGAGCGCGAGTTCCTGTTTGGGGTCGAGGTCGGCCCCGATGACAACTTCTTTGGATGCGTCGGGCAGGCCGAGGCAAACCTTCTTGATAGTTGGACTCGGGTCCAAAGCCGTACTTGTACCCTTCTGCTCTGGTACCTGAAGGGTAGTTTGGTCGATCTTGACTGCCTGGGCTACCATGATCGTTACTGCGGCTTTGATTGCTGAATCTTTGGAGAGCTCAATAGTGGCGCTTTCGCAGTTGTAGGAGACCATGATGTCCCTGAGGACAGAGAGGATTTCATTTGGCGCTGGCATCTTCATGATGAGGCAGGTGTGATGTGGTATAGCCATGAACTTGGCGAGCATAGGTCGTCCAAAGATGGCGTGGTATGATGAGCGGAAGTCCGCGACCTCGAACGTCAGGTATTCTGTACGGAAGTTCTCCTCTGTGCCAAAGGTGACCGGAAGGCATACACGACCTATGAGGTATGCAGCCTTTCCGGGCACGCCCCATAGAAGGGTTCATCACAAGCAGTCATCTTGCTGAAGTCGAACTCCATCTTGCGTAGCGTCTCTGTGAAGATGATGTTTAGGCTGCTGCCTCCGTTGATGAGTGTCTTAGACAGCTAGGCCCCGTTGACTATGGAGTTGACGACCAGCGGATAGGTTCTGGGGTCAGGGATGTGAACCCAATGATCTTTCCTGGAGAAAGTGATTAGGAATTTGGACCACCGCAGAGGTCGCGGGTTTTCGGCTCCCTGGCATTTGATCGAGTCTGTCGGTTGCTCTTGATCGCTTGGCGACCTCCGACGATGAAGTTGATCTTGCGGTTAGCCTTCTGGAATGCACCATTGGGGTTGCCCCCTTTGGGTGGTGGCATCAGCGTCCGCTCCTTCTGGTTATTGTCCTGGCGATTGTGGTCGTCCTGGCGACATCGATCGTCGCGTCGGTCATTGTGACGATCGTCACGACGATCACTTCTATGGTCGTCACGCCTGTCGTTGTGGTCATCGTGACAGTAGTCGTCGCGTCTGTCATCGAGGCGGTAGTCGCGACGATAATCACATCGATCCCTATCATCATTGTGAGGATAGGGCCTGCGGTCACGGTAATCTCGTCGATCAGGTCGACGGTTACAATTGTTGAAGCATTGGCCACCGTTGCGATCATCGTTGTTGTTGCTTCTGGTCTTGGAGGTAGACAGAACTCCAAGAGCACGCTTCAACTGCTCGCACTCCCTCATGGTGTGCTTGGCGTCACGGTAGAACTGGCACTGGTCGTCCATGACCATATTGAAGTCACCTTCGAGGAAGGTGGAAGGTCTTGGTGGATCTGTTACATAAGCTTCACCAGATCGTTTGCGTGACCTGGTGCCTCTGTCGTCGTGGTCTTCTCTGTTGAAGTCATGCATTACCGCGTCTTGAGTGTCGACCAGTTTGTCGACGTAGGCCATGAGGTCACCAATGGTTTTTGCATCGGCTTCGTGGATCTTTTCAAACAGTTTGATGTTGGTGATTCCCTTTTTGTAGTAGGCAATGACGTCGTTGTCTTTGACACCTGCAAGGGTGTTGCGGTTTTCGAAGTAGCGGTTAGTGTACTCACGGAGAGTTTCATCGCTTCTCATCCGTACTCTGGCGAGGTGGTGAGTGTTGCCAGGACGATTATAGGTCGCCTGGTAGTTGGTTGTGAAGAGGCGAGACAGAGTTGCCCAGGAGGTGATGCAGTCTGCTGGGAGATTGTCAAGCAAGGAGTGGTGCCTTGCCCATTACGAGTGGAAGTACCCCGCCATGTGGTCTTCATTGCCTCCAGAGGCACGTGCCGCTATGCTATACATCTTGAGCCATATACTTGGGTCGGAGCGACCGTCGTATTTCTCAATAGCTGGCTTGAAGTCTTTTGGGTAACTGATCGTCCGGAGACGTCGTGAGAAATTGGGAAATTATTGACCGCTCCCGGGCTTGCAGATGGGGTGTGAGCCGCGGGGATGACGTAGAGGTCGTCGGGAGGGCCGTTATCTTGGTCGTACTGAGCGCGTCGCAGGAGTTCCTGGTCATGCATGATCCAGAGATCTGTAGCTTGAATGGACTTGTTGGCGTCAAGGGCGTCAGGGACCCATGCTCACGATCGTAGTTAGCACGTCGAGCTATCTCGACTTCATCTCTTATGCGGTGACGCTGGCTTCCTTCCTGTTGATGGTGAAATTCCATCAACCTAGCCATGAGTTTACCTTCGGTGTTGGCATGACTTTTGTATCTTATCCATTGGTACTAACCCCCGTGGTATAACAAGTTCACATGTGCATGTCGCTTTTGGAGTTTAGTGTTTATGCAGGGTTTTAGTGTTGAAAGCAAGACTTCCGGGATAAGTTCATTAAGCACCTCATGACAAGACCTTGAAGCCCGGTACAAGTCAAGCAATGAAGTGAACACGACTCCAAGAAGCCCAAGGACCCAACCCGAGAAGATGGAAAACTCCGAGGACCTAGCCAGAAAAGTGTTGAATCTTGCGAGACAAGGAGCTTCTTCCAATTCGGAGAGAAACTAACGACAAGGGTCCACATGCAAAAGAGGGAAGGATCTAGAAGACTCGGGAAGCAACACCGGGCGAAGGAGGCCACAGACTGGGCCGAGATGGGCCTAGTCTGTCGGCCCAGGCCGGCCGGCCCAGCCCATTTCGAGGCCCAGTCGGCCCCCCTTTGACCTAGATGCATCTCGGGCTATTTATAGCCCCCTGACCGAGAGCCACACATCAATCAATTCGTCATCCGCCGCCGAGGAGCAGAGAAGCTTGAGGGACACCATCTCCGAGATGAGGGTCGTGCTAGTTTTCTATGGTCACCCTAGCCGACGTGGGAACCTTGCATGGAAGACCACGTCGGAGCTCCGGAGTAAGGATCAAGATCGAGGTAGGATCCCGGTGGTGATCTTGTTCATGTAATCATTCATGGTGAAGTTTTTATAGTGAATCCGATTTCTAGCGATCAAGTGACTTTTCGATGATTTTGTTTTCTTCTTGGTTTTGCTTCTTCCCCAATCTATACTTAAGATAGATTGCTTAGGGTTCTCTTGTAGCCGTGGTGGCTAGAGGTGCATACCGGACCAACCAAGTGATTTCAACTTGTTCTTATCGAACTCGCCCTAGACTACCCGCATGAATAGGAATACGTTGTGACAGAACGGGGGTTCCGAAAGGCGGGCGTTTTCGGAATCGGACCGGAGGCCATAGTTTAAAGATGCTTTCAATGAGATTCGCTTTTCTATCTTCATCTATCTTGTTTGGAGCTACAACATAAGCATGATCTAGACTCTCTAGATTGGTTATCTCTTGCTTTCTCTTGCTACCTCTTTAGTAGATTAGATTAGATTCGTTTTCTTTATGATATCTTAGATTACATGCAATCTGGTTCTTCATTAGATAGCTTTCCTTGCTTTACTAGATTGAATCCTTGTGTTGCACATTGTTCCACGGATTCGATACCTTGGGTTCACCACTCGAGGGAAGAAGGGTCCCTTGACTACGACGGGGGATTTGTCCGCTTGCAAATCCATATGAACTTTGATACGATAATCTACCATCAACAAGCCCCTTTTTCTGGCGCCGTTGCCGGGGAACAAGCAATCAAGATCGAATCTAGTATCGCTTATTTTTCAGTTTTTCTTTTGATTTTCTTTTGCATCTCAAAAGTTTGATCATCCTCAAAAATAAAAAAAATCAATCTAATCTAGTTTTGATTAACTCTAATTTTTCTTTTTTTAGATTTTTTGTTTTTACTAACCCTAATAGGAGATGGTTGGCTACCTCTCCAAGAAACCCAAATTTTCTTTTGTGGATGATCTAGGAAAACTTTACAGGCAAAGGAGATGTGCAACACAAGATAAAGGGTTGGAAACCCTAGATTCAAAAGTCAAAGTTGAAGGACCATCGGAATCTCCAAGGGAGTCACCACCTCCAAGTCTAAAGGAAGATCAACCTCAATCACCACCCATGGGAGAACAACCACAACCGGAGCACAAGATCGAGCTATGCACCCCGAACATCGTTGATCTACCTATCATAAACCTTCAAGATGCCGGAAGGCTGTTCAAATCAAGGTCTCAACTATCCATGTAGTGCAACACTCGCCTTTCACCGACGATTGCGGGAGCTTTGGAGCGTTTCAATGAATACATACAAGTCGAATTCCTTGAGTGGCATATCGGTTTACTTAAGAGGAGGATGGAGAAGATGGAGATAGAGAAAGAAGCTCAACACCTAAAGGCTGCCGAAGCAAGATCCACATGCAAGGAGTGTTAGGAGTACGACCATGTCCAAGGTAAACCCCGAATTAATGCAAGTTCGTCGATTCAAGATTTGGTTCCTCTTTGTGCACAATTCAAGGACTTGATGGACAAGCAAGCTGAGATCAACAAGGACGTCGTCACCAAGTTCGAGGCTATGGAGAAAATATTGAAGAATTTAGATGACAAGGTGACGGAGGTCGGAAGCTCTATCCGTGAAGTGTTCATCATGATGAAGATGCTAGAGACGCAAGTGGGACAACTTGTCGGGCGCCCGATGGGTAGCAAAGGAGAATATCCGAGACAAACTCAAGGTCCCGAGACGGCGAAGGCTACTCAAACTCATTCAGGAGTGATGGAGGATCACACTAAGGAGACCACGAAGATCACGACTGAAGGACCGGAGTTTGAGATGCTGAGCCACTACATGAAGGGAGTTGTTGCATCCGTCAAGACCAAAAGACAAATCCAGCCTGTGAAGACCAAAAATATGACTAAGCTGAAGAATAAGCCCGTGCCCAAGATGGTGCGGAAGTGGGTACCCAAGATTGCAACGCCCGCAAAGAGCGTTGATCCGAAGTAATCAAGTGAAGAAGTCTAGCCATGGACTATAAACGAAGCGCTAGGCGGGAGGCAACCCGATTCCAGGTTTTCGAGTCTTTTCAAGTAATTTAGTTTTTAATTTTACTACGCAAAACATTAGACTTAGAATGGTTCAACAATATTAGAGACATAATTCTTGGTTGAGTATTTTGTTTTGATCATAAACCCTTTACATGAACCATCCTATGTTGTTTGCTTCTTTTTCGAGATGCCACAACCAAATAAATTCAGAACCTATCTCAATCATTCATCCTCTTCACGATGTTATGGTTGACTTGTTTTACATGCTAAAAACACACGAGTAGAGCCACGACTTGTAACTAGATGTTATTTAAATTTCAGCACGTGGTAGGAATCGTGTGAACCTAGAATTTTGACTTTTGGTTGGTTTAAAAATCCATATCTTTGGTTTCTCTAAGATTAGAATTTTTGTAAGCCTCATTTAATTTTATTTTATTCAAAATCTCTCTCATCTAACCAAAATTAGAACCTAAACCTATGCCCCCATGATCAAGTCGGGAAAAGCTTGCTCTCAACTAATGAAAGCAAACAATACCGGTGAGACCAACATAAAAGTAGTCAGGAAATATTTTCGACTTACATTTATTTTTAATGCTTTAAAAACTTCTCTAAATTTATATTTAATAGCTCTGATTTTATTTTTTATTTTCAAAATTAGAGGAGTACTTAGCATTAAAGCATGCTTAAAGGGAGGCAATCTAGTTAACCTAACCATACATGCACCATGATACATCATGGGATGCCCCTTTAACATCTTATCAAACCACATGCAAGGACAAGCATGGGGGGCAGCCAAGGCTTTGTTTTGTAGGAATATCATGGAGGCATGTGAGGCAAGGGAGTATGGAAGTGAGTCAAAGCAAAAACATCAAGTGGAAGGAATAATAATGCAAGCGAAGGAGTGGACGAGAACGTTTGGAAGGTGCACGCGGTCACGAAGCAAAATGAGTGTGCTAGAGAAGAACCGAGCCAAGAGGAGGAGAGAGGTAAGTCTCCCATCTAGCTCTTTGTTCATGTGCTCTAGTTTGTAGTCCGGAACCACCTTAGACTTAGCCATCCACCTCGTTTGTTTCGTGCAACAAAACACATCCTAATTCCACTCAAAGTCTAGACTCCAAAATAATATTTGTCTACCTTGTTACCGGTTGAAAACCCCGGATATATATTTGTGAGGGAGAGTGCTGCAATCATGGAAGAAACCTACAAGCTTTTTCACCAAAGAAGAAGGGATCATCGTCGTCTAAGCCATCATCGACAACCTCTGCGAGGAGGCGCTCGGTTTCCGAGTCTCCTCGGAGTATGGAGGAGGACACAGCACCGCCAAGGAGGAACCACACTCTTCTCCTCGGTGGCATGAGGGCCACACAAAACTCGTTTATGAGGTTCACTAGACCTCAAGGACATATGGAGGAGCCGCCCATCCGACCTCACCACTTGACACGATCATCCACTCCACCTCCATACGCTCCGTGGTATTCCAAGGGGTTTGTCATCATGATGGAGGAGGAGGAGGAGGAGAAGCTCGGTCGCCTTGAGTAGAGGCTTGTAGCGAACGTCGACTTCGATGACCAAGCTCTCCACATATCGGGTTTTCACACGGGACACCTAGGTGGGTGCAATTCTCTAACGGAGTGTCGGCAAACACCCACAAGGAATTTGCCTAGGAAATTCTCATGACCATGGCGCATATCCTTGATGAAGGAGTATCGAGTCTCTCATTCCGTTTGGAGAGAGCTATTTGCACCAGGAGGCCATCCACAAACTAGAGAGTGAGGAGGGAGATCTCCGGAGGGAGATCAACCACCTCTAAGGAAGCACCCACAAGTGGAGAAGAAGGAAGACACTGTCGGAAGGGTAACCGTGATCAACGGTGCTATGTCTAGCACCTTGATGGGTTAATCTCCTTTCATCCATGGGTTGTAATCGATCTTGAGATGTAATCATACTTTGTTGGATTATCTATCTATCATCTTGTGTTGAATATACTTTATTGCTTAAGGTTAGCTACCATGCTTTAAAGGGAGTAGAGCTCCAATGCTTCCTTGGACCCATTCAATACGCCGTGTCCATCATAGGTCTAGTCATGAATACCTTCGCGTAGTGAGTACGAGAGGAGGGAAAGGGCGAAACCGTGGTCACAACCCCCGATAGATTAGATTGGTTTTCATGTTCAAAACGATTGCATGTTCTAGTATCATAGACCCATGGGCGAGTGTCTCCTATCTTGATTGAACAAGCTGTCGGTGCGGAATATGGTCCCGACACTAACCAGTAGATAGCGCCTAGGTCTCTCCCTCAATGGTCGATGCTAAGCAACAAATGACACAAGGTTTTATCCTGGTTCCGGCCAAGGGGGCCGTACGTCCAGCAGGGGCGTGCTCGTGGCACTATATTGCTCAGCACCGGGGGTGCTTGTAGTGGGGCAAGTACAAGCAAGGCGGGAGAGGAAGCGTGGCTTCCAAGTCCCTGTGAGAGTGGCTGAAGATGTTGTGGGAGAATGAGAGTGAGTGCACGGTGCGTTGTGTTCAACTGAACTCGTTCCTCTGAACTTGTTCTCTCCCCCGCGGCTGGGGGCTCGCCTCCCCTTTTATAGGCCAAGGGGGCGGCGAGTTACATGCACGCCGCGCTGCCTAGCTACATGAGGGAGCACGTCGCGCTACGGTGTAGAGTGGGCGGCCGTCCGGACGATCTTCGCTGCGATCCGGCCATGATGGCCTACCTCGTACCCGAACAGTGGCGGTTCGAGGGTAGGAGGCGGCAGATGGCGATGGCGTCCTCTGATAGGCTTCGAGGGAGGTGCGATGATGGCGGTACGGGGTACGGGAGCGGGCGAACGGCGTTCCTTCCCAATGAGCTCGCGGTAGTGGAGTGGTTGGCCGCAAGTGCCCGGCGTGCGCTCGCGGTGTCGGGCGTGCGCACCGCACGCGTGGGTACGGCGGCCGCGCGCGTTACGGTGGCCGGGATGGCCATCCACCGGCCTAGCGCCCCTCACCTAACTCCGCGGGTCACGAGAAAGTGGAATCGAGGGTGCGCCCGGCCCCTTTTCGAGGGTCGGGCGCGTTAGCCGTACGGTGGTGGGCGCGCGGTGTCACGGGACCGACACCGGCCGTACCGCACGCTCCATCCCACGCGGGCGGGGATGGGCTCCTCCCCGGGGAGTTGGTGCGGCGGCACCGGGCGTGAGCCCCGTGCGCATGATGGCGCCGTCCCGCGGCGTCGGGCGTTAAATGCCCAAGTACGGGGCCGGCGCACGCGTGCGGAGCGCCCGTGAGCGTGGCGGGCCCCGGCCCGAGGGCGGAGCGGACCCTCGAGCGAGACGGGACTCGCTCGAGGGGGGGGGCGAGCCCCTCGAGCGGGGCGGGACCGCTCGAGGGAAGGGTCGCCCCTCGAACGGGGCGGAGTCCGTTCGAGGAGGGGGTTGCCCCTCGAACGGGGCGGAGCCCGCTCGAGGAGGGAGCGTGCCCTCGAGCGAGGCGGAGCCTCGCTCGAGGGGTCTTCTAGACGGCCGTCTTGGTGGGCCTCCGAGTCTCGCCGCATAGGCCATGTCCCGCACGGTTAGTTTCCCGCATGGTTAGGCTTAGCGTGTTTCGATGCGAGGATTTAAGTGAGGGTTCCCCCATTGTTTATGGGGACCCCTAGGGCGGTCCCCGACGCAGCCCCCCGAGCATCCGCGGGTTTGCCATTGAGGCTCCCGCGGATGCCGGAACCTACCGATAGGACGTTCTTCCCCCCTTGTTTGCGAACGCTTTCCGTGGGGCCGCGTCGGCGGACTCCGCGGGTCTAGCCCCCGAAGCCCCGCAGAGTGTGGGTTCTCCCCGGCAGGGGTTAACCGCAAGAACTTTGGTCGAAAGGCGTGGCACATATGCCAACCGGCATCGGCGGTGTTTCGGCCGGCTTCGGGGGTGCACGCTCCCCCCCGTCACCGTCTCCCGGCGGGTGCAATTTCAAGGAGGTGTAGCCGTGCGTCAAGCCCCCCGAGCCTTGGCCCGTTCGAGGCGATCGGGTCGAGCCTGACGACTTGTTTTTTAACGCGCCCTCGCCGTCCCTCCGCGGGACGGAGGGTGAGGTTTCCGCGACTCCCATCGAGCGGGTCGCGAATCGCGGATTCCTCGTCGAGCTGCTAGCGGGTGGTTCAAGTGGACGTCCATGCCCCGTTCGATAAGGGTAGGCCGCGCGGTCCGAGACACGTCCATGGAAGCGCTTGCGTGGGTTTGCTAGGTGGGGCTCGGTCCCGTTCGCTAGGGACCGAGGGCGCGGAAGCTCTCCCTCGGTGGGATCCCCCCGGCTAGCCGCCCTCGCCGGCTCTCGAACACGACATGTGGGGCACCCTCGAGCCGACGGGCTCGAGGAACGGCTCGAATGCGCGTGCCCTCGTCGTCCCTAACTCGTGATGCGGGGCGCTCGTTCGAACCCGTCGAGGGTCGGGCTTCGAACCTCCGATCGCAAGGCCGTGCGGGGGCCGTGCATGGACAGCCCCGTCTTTTCGCGTTTGCGGCCGTCGAGGGGTCTGGGCGAGCCAGCCCTCGAGGTGCTTGTTGGCAGCACGGCGCGGTATGAGTGCTTTCGGTGTCGCTCTATTTCAAGCGTGACCTGGGCGATCCTCTTACGCGCGTGCCTTCTTTTAGAGGGTGGACATTGTCTCGAGCTGAGGGTCATGCCGCTCGAGGGTTCTACGTGGCATGGGTGCCCGCGGTTGCCTGCTCTACATCGAGCAGGTCCCGGGCGACCTTCTCACGCTGACATCCCATCGAGGGTCGCCTTTGTTTCGAGTTGAGGGTCATGCCGCTCGAGGGTTCTACGTGGCATGGGTGCCCGCGGTTGCCTGCTCTACGTCGAGCAGGTCCCGGGCGACCTTCTCACGCTGACATCCCATCGAGGGTCGCCTTTGTTTCGAGTCGAGGGTCATGCCGCTCGAGGGTTCTACGTGGCATGGGTGCCGCGCGTTGCCTCGCTCTACGTCGAGCAGGTCCCGGGCGACCTTCTCACGCTGATATCCCATCGAGGGTCGCCTTTGTTTCGAGCCGAGGGTTCGCCTCGCTCGAGGGCTCTCCTTGCTTGGCAAGGGACCCGGCATTTAATTGCCTTGCGGTCGTGGCCGCGGTTTTGCGAGCGCGGGCGTGCCTTTTTAGGCGGCGCGCGCGCGCGCGCGCGTAGTGGGCGGCGCGGCCGGCGGACGTGACGGTTTTGCCTCGGCCGCCGCCGGTCTTGCCGTAATGATGACCCGCCCGCAAGTGTTATAGCCGCCGCGGTCGTGGTGGGGCCCGCCCGTCGACGCGATGGAAAGGTTCCTGCGAGCAATGCGGCGGGGCGTCCGCTCCGAGAGCTCGCCCGTCGCCTATAAAACCGCGGGGAGGAGTGGACGGCGGTTTTTTACCTTGGCACCTTACCACTTTCGTCCCCCGTCCCTTCGCCTTCGCCTCGCTCTCGCCACCGCGCGGTCTCGCCGTTAGAGCTCTTTTCCCGTTTCCTCGTCCCTCCGCCTTCGCGTTCGTTCGTCCCCCCCTCATGGCGCCCCCTCGCCCTTCCCGTTAGGATCCCGGAGCCGTACGCCCGGGAGAAGTCGACGGTGGACCCGCTCGCCCTTGGCGAGCCGGTCGCCGCCGGCCACCGTCGGCCAACGAAGAAGGGCGCCCGGCGGAGTGGATCGTGCCGCCGGCGACGCACCACGAGCCCAACCCGCCGGGAGGGCTACGTGGTGAGCTTCCTCCGCTACCACGAGCGCGGCTTCAACGCGCCGGCGAGCGCCTTCATGCGGGCGATGTGCTACTACTACGGGGTGGAGCTGCACAACTTCGCCCCCAACGCGATCTCGCGGCGGCCACGTTCGTGGGCGTCTCGCGAAGGGTACCCGGGGGATCCCGCCGAACCGGGATCTCCGGGTTCACCTATTCCGCGGGGAGCTCATCACGCGGCCCCCACGTCGGAGCCGAGGACCCGCCGCGCGGTGCGCGCCGGCGGGATGTCGCTTGCCCCGCGGGGGGGCAGCTCAAGGATTTCTACATCCCCCGCACCATGACGACGAACAACGCCGGCCGGGAGCGGGGATGGTTCTACCCGCGCAACGCCGAGCCCGGCCTCCCTCCCTACACCGGCCGGTGTTCAAGAAGAGGCCGGGACTCCCGGGGCTACGGGGTTCCTACGGCCCAAAGACGGCGCGGCAAGAGTCCGTCCTCGCCACCCCCGCAACGGGCCGGCGAAGCACGGCCGAACGCGATGAGCGTCCTCGCCTTCCTCCACCACCGGCGGGTCGTGCCTCGATGCGAGGCCACTCGCATCTTCGAGATGACGGAGGCGGCCAACCCCCGTCGACCTCGGCGAGGTCGCGGATGCTCCCGACGCCCCTTGAGCGGCCGTACGCGCTCACCCGGCGCGGAGCGCCGTCGACACCCGACGCCGGCGCTCGCGGGTCGGACCCCGTGGGACATCGAGATGCTCCCCACGGGCCCGCGGTGAGCCGGGTTCCCGATTTCATTTTAGTTCTTGGTCTTGCTTTCGTCTCCCCGATTCGCCATTGTTGCTCTTGTGCGCGGCTCGGTGGAGTTCAACATCGCCAAGTCCGTTCCACCCACCCCCCCGACTCCCCGTGCGCTCGGCCGGCGGCGCGGCCGGGAGCAGCAGGAGCGGGCGGCGCGCAAGAGGGAGCACGCCGAGGCCGCCGCCAAGCGCGCCGCGACCAACGGTCCGCGGAGTACCGCGGCGCGAGGAGCCGGGGCTCTCCTCCCCGGATATCGAGGAGCCCTCGTCCCCGGAGCGAACGAGGAGGAAGAGTCCGAGGGGGAGGGCCCCTCGGACGGGTGGCGGCCCCTGCGCCCCCGTCGCCGGAACTCGCGCCGGCGTCGGGGGTGGCCTCGCCGGGAGCGGGCGCACCGGCGCCCGCCGCCGTGCAATCGTCATCGTGGGCGGCACGCGCCGCGGAGGTGCCGGCGCGTGCCGCGGAGGCACGCGCGGCGCACGCGCCCGTGCGCGCGTCGAGCGTGCCCGTGCGCGGAGGGAGCGTGTCCGCGCGCGCGGCGTCGTCGTCAAGGGGCGCGCGCGCGCGTGCCCGCGCGCGCGGAGCGAGCGTGCCCCCCGCGCGCGGTGGCGTCGTCGGGGGTGCGGCATCGGCGCGCCCGCGCACGGGGCGGTGCGTGCCCGTGCGTGCGGCGGCGCCGTCGGGAGGCGCTCGCGGCGGGCGCGGCCGCCGCGCCGGCCTCGTCCGCGCAGGCCTCGAGGAAAAGGAAGCGGGCCTTTTCCTCCGCGAGGTAAGGAGCCTGTCCTCCTTCATTTGGTTTTAGTTTGCTGGTGATTAGATGCTCTAACCCTCCGTTCGTGTCTGCGCAGGGCGGTGCCAACCGTTCCTCCTCTTGCACCGGCCAAGGTGCTGAGGACGGACGCGTCGATCCCCACCCGGCGGCGTTCGTCGAGGGGGTCGCGCCCCGGGACAAGCGCGGCGGCGGGCACGAGCTCGCAAGGCCCGGTTGTGGCCTCGAGGCCCGTGCCGGCGGATCAGCCCGCCGCGGCGCGGCCGGAGGTCGCCGGGGGCGGCCGGCGCCGGCCGCCGCGGAGACGCAGGCCGCGGCGGCGGCCACGGTGGGAGGTGCCGCCCGCGGTGGCGGCCACCGCGGAGGAGGCGGAGCGGGCGCAACCCCGCGGGAGCGCCCGTGGATGCGGCGGCGCGTGGAGGCGGCGGCCACGGCGCCGCGACGGCGCCCGTGGCCGCGAGGCACGGGTGGAGGTGCCGGCGGAGGCGGCGCAAGCGGCCGCGCCCGCCGGCGATCTACGGGCGGAGGTGGTGGAGCTCTCTCGGATGACTCCCCGCCGCCCGGGTGGAACCGGTGGGCCGGCGGCCCACGAACTCCCCCGAGCCCCAGGAGGGGGCCCTCGTGAGGCGGCGCGAGGGTCACATGGTGGTGGGGGGCGAGGACATGGCGCCGAGGCCTCGTCCTCCCACGCCGGCCGCCCTGCCTAGGTGGAGGAGGTCGTCGGTGATCCCCCGGCGTTTGCTGACGCCCGGGGGGAGCAGGAGCTCTGGGGCGAGCTTCGGAGCCACGGCGCCACGCTCAACCGCGCGTTGAACGAGGCGCTGCAAGTCCACGGCGGCCCGGCCTGGCTTGTCTTCCAGGTGAGCCACGGTTGCTCGTCCCTCTTCCTTTTTCGTTTTCGTGTGCTGCATTCAAGCCTTGACACTTACGAGATTTGATGTGTGGATGCCAGGAGCTCGAGCGCCGCGCCCACGACAAATACGACGCGTTCGACCGGTGAACGCCGAGGCCCGCCAGCTCCGGGAGCGATGCAGCGCTTTCGACGCGCTTGCGGACGCTCTCAGGACGCCGCACGGTGCGGCCGGCGTGCGGCGATGGCGTGGTGCGACGAGCTCCCCGAGAGCTCGAGGCGGGACACGGCGCGTCGCTCGAGCCTCGAGCGGATCCGCGCGGCCCTCGTCGATCGCGACGAGGCGCCGTGGAACGCGCGCGAGGACCCGGACAAGACGCGGACGCCGGCCGCCAACCGGGAGGCGGAGGTGGCCACCGCCGCGCCGAGACCCGGGAGCTCCGCACGTCGCTCGAGGGGGCGCAGCGCGCGGCAGCCGCCGCCGAGGAGCGGGCGCGCGGGTTGGAGCAGCCGCGCCAAGGAGGCCGACGACCCGAGGGCCGCCCTCGACGCCAAGGCCGCGGCCCTCGTCGCCGCCGAGGAGCGGCTCCGGCGAGAGCGCATCGCCCGCCGGGGGGCCGAGGGGCGGCCGGCAGCGAGAGCAAGGCTGCCCTTGGCGACGCCCGAACGGCGCCGGGAGCAGAGCGCGTCGCGCGCGAGGCGGCGGAGAAGTCGCCGGAGGAGCGGAACGCCGCATTCTCCAAAGTTGAGGATGATGCGCTCGCGCTCGCACGCAACGCCAACCAGGAGCTGGCTCTCCGCGAGCAAGGCGAGACCGTCCAGCGTCTCGAGTTGGCACTCGAGTCCGCGCGCCGCGACCTCGATTTGGAGAGGAAGCAAGTCGAGGGTGAGTCACTTTTTGACTCTGTTTGTTGGTTTTTTGCTTTAGAGGGTTCGTTTTTCCCTTTCTGATTTCTTGTCGTCTTGTTGATTCCAGGCTTGCGCACTGCCTTGGGGCATGCCGCCGGGCGGGCCGAGGCCCCGTGAGCTTCCTACAACTCCTCCGAGCGGAGCCGCAGGAGCCGCATGACGCGGCCCTCGAGACCCGCCGCGTCGTCGAGGAAGGCGAGGCCCGGGCCGGCGGCTCGGCCGGCCGCCCGCCCGCGCGCCCTCGGCGGCCACGTCACGGAGCGGATGCGCCGGCGTTGCACCTAGGCGTCCCGAGAAGGCCCTCGGAGTGGTGCGATCCCACTACGAGGTCAACTTCGAGGCGCCGGCGGAGGGCTACATCGTGCCCGAGGGCGTCGAGGACGAGGTGGCCATGGAGCGCGCGGGACGCGCTTGCCGCCGACGCCGCCGGGTCGCTCGCCGAGGCCTTCGAAGAATTCCTCTTCCCGACGCCGCCGATGCCGTCGCTCCTCCCGCTCGAAAGCGCTGGGCGCTAGGCCCATTTTTTGTTTACGTGTATCGAATTCGGCCTCGTGGCCTTTTGTAGATAAACAAATTGTCTTGTGAACATAAGCGATTCTTCGTAAATGAAGTTGCTTGTTTATTACGCTTTTTGTTTCTCCTTCTTCCCGAGTAGATTCTAGTTAGGGGAGTTCGTTTTTCGCAGTGGGGCCCGCCGGGTTGGAGGCGAGAGAGACGGGCCATAGCCACGCGGCGTAGGCCGTCTCGGCTCGCACGCTCCTTCCGCCGTGCCACCGCGCCCCCGTTCGAATCATGGCTCGAGGTTGGAGTAGGAAACAAACTTAGCGCATGTTGTTACGTTTTTTGCGCGAAAAAATGGGACCATTTGGGGGGGGGGTGCCCCCGGGTGCCCCCCGCAAGAGGCCCCCGAGGGTAACTTGGGTTTCGGGGGAAAGCCGAGTTGCCCTTTTATTAGACTTGGAGTATTTACATAGGTGACACCAACTGGGGTGTTGGCCATGCGTTTTTACAACGAAAATACTTGGAAATCCTAGCTAAGGGTAGAAGCGACGTAGCCGTTGGATGTTCCAAGCGTTGGTGAGTTCTTCGCCATCCTCGTTGGCCGCCTTGTACGTGCCCGGTTTGAGCACCTTCACCACGACGTAGGGTCCCTCCCATGGGGGCGATAGCTTGTGGCGCCCTCGGTTGTCTTGGCGTAGCCTTAGGACCAAGTCCCCCTCGCTGAAATCCCTCCGACGTATCTTGCGTGCTTGGTAGCGTCGTAGGGACTGTTGATACCTTGCGGAGTGCATCAACGCCACGAGGCGTACTTCGTCTAGCTGATCCAGCGAGTCCTCGCGGGCTCGCTGGTTAGCATCCTCGTTGTAGCCTCGAACCTTGGGCGACCCGTATTCCGCATCCGTGGGGAGGACGGCCTCCGCGCCATGAACTAGGAAAAACGGGGTGAACCCGTGGCTCGCTTGGGGTGGTCCTTAGGCTCCACACGACCGCCGGGTAGTTCTTGGAGCCATTTCCGGCCGGATTTGTTGAGCCGATCGAAAATTCGGGCTTGAGGCCCCCGTAGAATCATGCCGTTGGCACGTTCCACTTGGCCGTTGGTCTGTGGGTGTGCCACGACCGCCCAATCCACGCGGATGTGGAACTTGTCGCGTAACTCCAAGAACTTCCGGCCCGTGAACTGGGACCCGTTGTCTGTGATGATGGAGTTTGGCACTCCAAAGCGGTAGACGATGTCGGTGAAGAACGTGACCGCCTGCTCAGCCCTCAAATTCGTGATGGGGCGCACCTCCACCCACTTGGAGAACTTGTCGATCGCGACAAGCAGGTGGGTGAAGCCCCCGGGCGCCTTCCGCAGGGGCCCGACGATGTCCAACCCCCACACGGCGAACGGCCATGTTACGGGGATCGTTTGCAGAGCGTGAGCGGGCAAGTTGGACTTGCGGGCGTAGAACTGGCACCCTTCGCAGGTGCGTACGATTTCGCTGGCGTCCGCGACCGCGGTGGGCCAATAGAAGCCCTGGCGGAACGCGTTGCCAACGAGGGTGCGTGGCGCGGCGTGGTGGCCACAGATCCCCGCGTGGATGTCCCGTAGGAGCTCGCGCCCCTCGGGAATGGGTATGCACCGCTGGAGGATGCCTGACGCGGCGCGCTTGTACAGCTCGCCGTCGACGAGGGTGAAGGATTTGGCCATCCTGGCGATGCGCCTGGCTGCGGCCCGATCCTCGGGGAGTTCCCCTCGAGCGATCTAGGCTGTGTACTTTTCCCGCCAATCCGCTTGGACAGGAGCCGGCTCTATATCCATCGCATCGACCTCGTGGGAGCCGTACCCCTCGAGAAGGGAGAGCACGTACGCCTCGTTCGAGGGGTCCTCTTCCATGGGTTCCGCACCCGCTGGATTCGAGGGAGCCCCCGAGGGTCCGCCGTCGCTCGGGGGGTAGGGCTCGAAGGTGACCGAGGGCTGCGCGATGTCGCGCGCAAAAACGTTCGGGGGAACGGTGATCCGCCCGACGCTATTTTTGCCGCCTCGTCCGCTTCCTCGTTGTACCGGCGGGGTACATGATTAAGCTCGATGCCGTAGAATTTGTCTTCGAGGGCCCGCACGGCTTTGCGCAGGGCCTCCATCTTGTCGTCGTGGCAGCTCGCGTTCTTCATGACTTGATCGATCACGAGCCGCGAATCCCCTCGCACGTCGAGGCGCTTGATGCCCAACTCAATGGCGATTTTGAGGCCGCGAGAGAAGGGCCTCGTATTCCGCCATATTGTTGGACGCGGGGAAGTGGAGGCGCACTTGCGTAGCGCATGTGCTCCCCGAGGGGTGACACGAAGAGCGAGGGCCCGCGCCCGCTCCCCGTCTTCATCACCGAGCCGTCGAAGAACGGAGTCCGGCCACTCGCTTGAATCCGAGGGGTCGGCGGCTGCGTGTCCGTCCACTCGGCCGACGAAATCGGCTAAGATTTGCGATTTGATGGCCTTGCGCGGAGCGTAGGCGAGCGTCTCGCCCATCAACTCCACGGACCACTTGGCAATTCTGCCTGCCGCGTCGGGGTTGCGAATGATCTCTCCTAGCGGGAAGGAAGAGACCACCGTAACTGGGTGGGCCTCGAAGTAGTGGCGGAGCTTGCGCCGCGCGAGGACTACCGCGTACAACAGCTTCTGGACCTGGGGGTAGCGCGTCTTCGTGTCCGACAGACTTCGCTGATGTAGTAGACCGGCCTCTGCACAGGCAAGGCATGCCCTTCCTCCGTGCGCTCCACGACGATCACGGCACTGACCACCTGGGTGGTTGCGGCCACGTAGAGTTGGAGGGGTTCGCCGTCTCGCGGCGGCGTGAGGATTGGGGCGTGCGTCAGAGACGCCTTCAGCTTGTCGAGCGCTTCCTAGGCCTCGGCGGTCCAAGAGAAGCGCTCGTGCTTCTTGAGCAGCCGGTAGAGGGGCAGGCCCTTCTCACCGAGCCTCGAGATGAAGCGACTTAAGGCGGCGAGGCACCCCAACACCTTCTGCACCCCTTTGAGGTCCCGAATTGGACCCATTCGCTCGAGGGCCGCGACCTTTTCAGGGTTGGCCTCGATTCCCCGCTGGGAGACGATGTACCCTAGGAGCATGCCCCGCGGCACTCCAAAGACACATTTTTCGGGGTTGAGCTTGACCCCGTTGGCCCGCAGCGCTTGAACGCGATGCCAAGATCGCTAACCAGGTCGTCCGCCTTCTCGGTTTTGACGACGATGTCGTCCACGTAAGCCTCGACCGTTCGCCCGATATGGTCCCCAAAAACGTGCCGCATGCGGCGCGCCGATATGTTGCGTCCGCGTTTCGAGGCCAAAAGGCATCGTGACGTAACGAACGTCCCGAACGGCGTGATGAACGAAGTCGCGAGCTGGTCGGACTCCTTCATTTTTATTTGGTGATATCCCGAATAGGCATCAAGGAAACGAGTAGTTCACACCCGGCCGTGGAATCAACGATTTGATCTATGCGTGGCAAAGGAAAAGGAACTTTTGGACATGCTTTATTGAGACCGGTGTAGTCTATACACATCCTCCACTTCCCATTTTTCTTTTTTACAAGCACGGATTAGCTAGCCACGTAGGGTGGAACACTTCCTTGATGAATCCGGCCTCGAGGAGCTTCCGCAGCCTCCGCTCCGATCGCCCGTCGCCGCTCCTCGTCGAAGCGGCGCGCGCCCCGCCGCCGCACGCCGCGAGCATTAGGCAGGATATCAAGGGAGTGCTCGGCGACCTCCCTCGGGATGCCTGGCATGTCCGAGGGGCTCCACGCGAAGACGTCGGCGTTGGCGCGGAGGAAGTCGACGAGCACTACTTCCTATTTAGGATCGAGGGTCGAGCTGACCCTCAACGCCTTGCCCTCGGGGGCCGACGGGTCGAGGGGGACCCCTTTGGTTTGCTCGGCGGCCTCGAAGGTGCCGACGTGCTTGGCGGCGGAGCTGAGGTCGTCGTTGACCATCTTCTCCAGTGTGTTCACCAGCGCTTCATCCAGCGCTAGTGCCTCTGCATGTTCCACGCACTCGACGTCGCGGTCCGAATGCGTGCTCGATCGACGACCCGACGGTGATGACGCCGTTTGGACCCGGCATCTTCATCTTCGGTACGTGTAGTTGGGGACCGCCATGAACTTGGCATAGCATGGTCGCCCAAGGATGGCATGGTAGGCCCCTTTGAATCCCACCACCTCGAAGGTGAGGGTTTCCTTGCGGAAATTCTTGGGGGTCCCAAACCGGACGGGCAAATCGATCCGCCCGAGGGGTTGAACCTCGCTTGCCGGCGCGATGCCGTGAAACGGCTTCGTGCCGGGCCGCAGCTGGTCCACCCAATCCCCATCGGGCGCAATGTATGCGCGAAGAGGATATTGAGGCTACCGCCTCCGTCCATAAGGACCTTCGAAAACCGGCGTTCCCAATGATGGGATCGACCACCGGTGGGTACCGGCCCGGTTCGGGATGCGGTTTGGGTGATCATCCCGGCTAAAGGTGATGGCATCCTTCGACCGCTGAGAAAGGCCGGAGGTGCCCTCTCTCGCGGCGAGGACTTCGTGCCGCTCCTTCTTGCGCCGCCGGTTGACATGTCGACAGTAGGTCCCCCAAAGATGAGGAACACATTTTCGACAGCGGGGAAACCACCCGCGTCGCCATCGCCCCCATCCTTCTTGGCCTCTGCCTCCTTCGCGGCGGCACGGCCATAGAACTTCTTGAGCATGTCGCACTGCTCAAGAGTGTGATTCACGGGGGTCTTGTGGTAGGGGCATGGCTTCTTCATCATGTCGTCGAACACCCTCGGGCCTCGAGGAGCCGGTCGAGGGCCCCGTCGGGGCCGGGTCACCGGCCGAGGGCCTCGGCGTTGCCGCCGTTGCGCCCTCGCTCGCGCGCCTCGCGCGCGGCTTCTTCCCCCTTCTTGCCCCGCTTGTCGTTGCGGCGCGGCTCTTTGGACCCGCCGCCCTCCGCGGCGTGTCCTCGGAGCGCTTGCCCTTCTTGCCGTCGAAGATCGCCCCCACCCGCCTCCTCTCCGGAGGCGAAGCCGGTGGCAATGTCGAACGGCTCGTTCGAGTCCGTGGGTGGGCTCGCGTCCCCGCCGCGCACAAGGTCCCGCACGTGGTGCCCTCGAGGAACGCGTGCACGATCTCGGACCGTGCCACGCCGGGGAGCTTCCGTGCGCCGCTTAGAGAAGCGCCGTATGAAGTCCCGCGGCCGACTCGCCCGCTCGCGTGCGGGAGCGCGTATCCCAGGAGTTCCCGTGGCGCACGTACGTGCCCCGGAAATTGCCCACGAACGTGTGGACTAGATCATCCCGGCTTATGGATCCGGCCGGGCGGGCAAGTGCTCGAGCCATGTCCCGGCCGCGTCGCCCGGATGCGGGGGCAAGTTGCGGATGATCACTTCGTCGTTGGTGGCCCCGCCCACCGACAAAGCCGGGCGGTAATCGTTGGAGCCGGACACGAGGGTCCGTCTCCCCGTTGTATTTGACGATCGTCGAGGGCCGACGGAAGCGCCGGGGGGAACGCCGCCGTGTGGATCTCCCGGCCGAACACACGGGTGCCGGGGGCTCCGGCGTCGGGGAGCGATCCTCACCGCCGCCGTAGCGTCCACCCCTTCGAGGGTGGTAGCCCCTGGCCGCTCGTGCGTCCGCCTTGCTGGTGCGCCTGGCGTTGATGACGTTGCGGGCGTCTCCATCCGCCGCCCCGCGTGTGTCAAGGAGCCGCTCCTTGGCCGGCGTGCGTCCCTGGTCAGCAGGTTGACCCACATGCACCGAGGGTTCGCCTCCTGGTGCGGGATCATCACCCCCGCGCGTCCCCCCCGCCGGCGGATGCGTGAGGCCGAGCTCTTGGCCCGCCGGACGGCCGCTTGCTCAAGGAGGGTCCGCACCTCGCGGTGCATGTCTCGAGCCTCGGGGGTCGAGGGTGCCGGCATGGCGCGTAGCGCTGTCGCGGCGGCGATGAGCTTTTGGCTCGCCCGTGGCGGAGTGTCCGCGTTGTCGACGTTGGGGACGCGGGTTGAGGCGGTCACGGACTTGTCGCGCCCGGCCTCCCCGTGCGCGTTCGCCGCGCGCGGAGGCCTCCCCCGCCATCGAGGCGCGGAGCGCCCGCACCGTCCGCATTCCTCCGCCGGCTTGGCCTCGAGCTCGCGAGCTTGAGCCGCCGCGCGTCGACGTCGGCCCCGGCGGGAGCGCTTGGCCCCGCGGCCGGCGCGTGGCGATCCCCTCGGGGCAGGCGTGACTTCCCCCGTCTCCGCACCCGCCGCACGGTGGCGTTGGCCGGGTCGTTGGTGATGACGGCGCAACATTCCCGCGTGGGGTCGTAGCTCCCGCGTCGGGAGTCGTCGGAGCAGCCAAACCAGTAGTCCGTGGCGTCGAGGAAGCGCCTGAACGCGACTGGGTCCGGCACACCGGAGAAGTCCCACTCCGCGTACCCATGGAGGTTGGCGGGCGGCATCGTGTCAACAGAGCCCAGGGACGTCTCGTCCGCTGCTGAAGTGCCGGGGTCCCTGGCGACGAAGACGTGGCGACCAGGTGGAACCCTGCGCATTGTCGTGTTGACGTTGGCGTTGTAGGCCGTAGTGGCGCCACGCAGCCCGATGGGAATGCGTGGTCCGGAGACCGCACGCGGTCCCGCCGGGGCGGTGGCGGTCGTCGTAACGATGGGCGCACCGCGTTGGGCGGCGGCGCGCGCGCCCCCGCCGCCGCCGGACCGCGTCCGACGCGAGCGTAGCCCGCAGCGACGACGGCGGCGCGGCGTCGACGGGCCCGCGGCATCCGTGCCCGCAGCGCGCCCGCGCCGTGTCGTGCGTGCGGCGGAGACCAGAGCGGACCTGGCCTCACGCTGCGCGCGAAGCTCCTCACGATTGGTGAGGCGCATGAGATAGCCGTTCCCCGTGGCCTGGAAGTTCAAGTCCCCGAAGCGGATCTCGAACCCGGCCGGGAGAGGGTCCGAGCTACCCATGTTGTAGCGGGTACCACGGTACTCAGTGCGGATCACCATGGAGGGAGTTGGCGAAATGACCTTAGGCGCTTGTTTGCCCCACGGTGGGCGCCAACTGTCGGTGCGGAATATGGTCCCGACACTAACCAGTAGATAGCGCCTAGGTCTCTCCCTCAATGGTCGATGCTAAGCAACAAATGACACAAGGTTTTATCCTGGTTCCGGCCAAGGGGGCCGTACGTCCAGCAGGGGCGTGCTCGTGGCACTATATTGCTCAGCACCGGGGGTGCTTGTAGTGGGGCAAGTACAAGCAAGGCGGGAGAGGAAGCGTGGCTTCCAAGTCCCTGTGAGAGTGGCTGAAGATGTTGTGGGAGAATGAGAGTGAGTGCACGGTGCGTTGTGTTCAACTGAACTCGTTCCTCTGAACTTGTTCTCTCCCCCGCGGCTGGGGGCTCGCCTCCCCTTTTATAGGCCAAGGGGGTGGCGAGTTACATGCACGCCGCGCTGCCTAGCTACATGAGGGAGCACGTCGCGCTACGGTGTAGAGTGGGCGGCCGTCCGGACGATCTTCGCTGCGATCCAGCCATGATGGCCTACCTCGTACCCGAACAAAGGGCGGTTCGAGGGTAGGAGGCGGCGATGGCGATGGCGTCCTCTCGATAGGCTTCGAGGGAGGTGCCGATGATGGCCGGTACGGGGTACGGGAGCGGGCGAACGGCGTTCCTTCCCAATGAGCTCGCGGTAGTGGAGTGGTTGCCGCAGTGCCCGGCGTGCGCCGCGGTGTCGGGCGTGCGCCCCGCACGCGTGGGTACGGCGGCCGCGCGCGCGGTGGCCGGGATGGCCATCCACCGGCCTAGCGCCCCTCACCTAACCCGCAGGTCACGGGAAAGTGGAATCGAGGGTGCGCCCCGCCCCTTTTCGAGGGTCGGGCGCGTTAGCCGTACAAGAGGGCGCGCGCGTGTCACGGACCGACACCGGCCGTACCGCACGCTCCATCCCACGCGGGCGGGGATGGGCTCCTCCCCGGGGAGTTGGTGCGGCGGCACCGGGCGTGAGCCCCGGCGCATGATGGCGCCGTCCCCGCGGCGTCGGGCGTTAAATGCCCAAGTACGGGGCCGCCGCACGCGTGCGGAGCGCCCGTGAGCGTGGCGGGCCCCGGCCCGAGGGCGGAGCGGACCCTCGAGCGAGACGGGACTCGCTCGAGGGGGAGCGAGCCCTCGAGCGGGGCGGGACCGCTCGAGGGAAGGGTCGCCCCTCGAACGGGGCGAGTCCGTTCGAGGAGGGGGTTGCCCCTCGAACGGGGCGGAGCCCGCTCGAGGAGGAGCGTGCCCTCGAGCGAGGCGGAGCCTGCTCGAGGGGTCTTCTAGACGGGCCGTCTTGGTGGGCCTCCGGAGTCCTGCCGCATAGGCCATGTCCTGCACGGTTAGTTTCCTACATGGTTAGGCTTAGCGTGTTTCGATGCAGGGATTTAAGTGAGGGTTCCCCCATTGTTTATGGGGACCCCTAGGGCGGTCCCCGACACAAGCGATTCCCCATGTATTAGGGAATAGCTCGGTTTTCAAAAGGGAGCCCCGGAACAAGTGGATGTGCATGGAGGCACATGGGAAGGTTTTTGGAGTATGATCGCGGGAGAAGCGTAGCAACAAAGAAATTTTATCCGGAACCCCATCATCCAAGAGTTTCACTCATGGATGTGCAAAAGGATTTTGGGGAGAATAAGAGAGACAAAGATAACCAACACAGAGTTGAATTGGCTTTACTCGGCTTTGCCAGGTAGCCAATCAACCCCATTCAACTTGGTTCGGGGTGTTACCTCTCCATGTTGGCTATCTCTTTGAAACCAGGTATTACAAGGAACCCGAAGCATCTCCTAGCCGGGATCTCCCTAGGATTGAATATATGAAGAAAAGAAAATATATAAGTGAAGATGAGAGAGGAGGCTTCAAAGTGGCCAAAGTAAATTTGCCCCTATCGGATGGAAGATTAAGACTTTTTCTTGAGGGGAAAGAAAATTGGTTAGAGGAAGGACTTCTTGTGCCGGCGAAGAAAAATAGAAGAGAAGGATTATAGGAGAAGGATCTTCTATGGCCCAAGAAGGAGGTGCACAACAAAATTATGTGCCACCATTTGGAGGAATTCCGGCGCCGCCAAGTTACTACGGTGGTGTACCAATGCAAGCATGGGGGAGGGGTGCAGCCATACCCCAACCAAAATTTTGCGGTGCCCAACGTAGCCTTTGCGGAGCCATATGCACACCTTCCTCAAGCACAACAAAATGTGGCCATCATTGGAGGATACGCTGTGAGGAACATGCAAATTATTGCAGCCATCCTAAACAATGCAAACCAAATGGGTGAAGGTAATGCAAACATCGCTTATGAGCTTTGACACCTTCACTTAGCACCGTCATACAAGTCATAGGAGAAGCGGTGCAATCCTATTATGAGTAAGGGTACAACAACCAAGACTATCAATATCAACCACCGGCAGAAGATTAGAGAGAGGAGGAGCTTTAGTTATCTTTCCTATACCCCTTTTCTTTAATTTTCAGCTTGTATGCGCCTATTTATGTGTAGTGTTTTCAGTTTTTATTTAAATTTCAGCATGTCTGTTAGTGTTTATTTTCATCATGAATAAAGTCATCACTAAACTTTTACCATTAGTAAAGTTACAAAGTTTGTGTCATGATGATATATGATTATAATTGCCGCTTTGTTTATCTTTGTAATTGTTTTATGCATGTTTAAGCTAATGCTCTCTTAAAATACAAATCTGAAATTATCTAAATGCTAGCTTAATCTTTAGCAGAGGTTATGATAAAAATGAAGACCCATAGTGTTTTATGTGCTCTCAAGTTTTAGATGGATTAAAGATGATTTATTTTTGTTCTTATAAGTAATGCTAACCTTGTCATAAATACCACTTGCATGTTGCTCTACCTATCCAGAGCCATATAAATATTTGAGTGCAAAAACTTAGTATACAAGTTTTATTTTTGGGTGAGTTATTTCAGGCCCTGATTTCTCTGGCCCGAGACTAAGAAGTTGGTCATTCTGTTTTTTTGCGTATCTATCTTATTGCTAGCCTCTTATCCGTGCATTGTGTATCCCCACATCGGAGATTTCACGAACCTCGCCGGATATCCACCCTTAAAACCAAATATCATATTTTGTGATTACCTCCTTGACCACAACCTATCGTTGAGAATGGATCGTCAATTCAAGGAAGATCGCAAGATGGTGCCAACATTAAAGATTTCAAGTATCTCTCCAAAGGAAAAGTATTTCCGGTACCTACCTTATCTCTATCACCTATTTGCCCGAGGACGAGCAAACGTCTATGCATGGGGGAGGAGGTAGGTAAAATGCAATTTTAGAGTTCAAGGGGAGCAAATAAAAAAATTATGAGAAAGAAAAAGAAAAATGAGAAATAAAGAAATAAAGAAAAATATATGTATGAGAAAAAAAGAAAAGAAAAAAAATATGAGCATGTATGATATAAAAATAAAATAAGTGAACTCCCCGGTTCTCTAAAGTGCATTAGGGATTTCAAGGACTCAAGATTAAAGGATCCATACTCATTTTCCAACCATGTGCAATCCGATAACGAGGACTTCCTTTGTGCCTCGGGATCACTCTTTGCCATTTGCACATGTCCATCTATCTCAAAGTGTGTGTATTTTTCTATTCCCTTCCTTGATATAACATTATTTTCCAATGACCTTTTTGACGAGTCTCGGTAAGACCATGAGAAGCTTGTCTCATTTATAATATCTTGTTAGGACTAAACTTTCCCAAAAAGCTCCATATAAAAGCCTACCCCATAAATATGTTATGAGAGGGAAAGGAGTAGAATAAATAGGCTTGAGAGACAAGATGAGATGAGAGTTCATGAGCAAGATGCAAGGTGGTTTAAATTTGTGAACTTGGTTTAGCTCTTTTTCATCTTGTTCTTTATTTCAAAATTTTTGAGATCCATTTGAATCTTGGGAGCATGTTAATACTTGTGGGATAAGCTTAACTAATAATCTACCCTCCGTTAGGATGAAGGCTAGTACATTATGGAACTTTAATGAACTAAACTTTTGAGAGCATTATGTTTTCTCATGTATGACCAAGTGCAAGGTTTAAACAATGAAGGGCAACGATGATATCCATCGAAGGCTTACTCGAGGACGAGCAAGGTTTAAGCATGGGGGAGCTGTTGACGGTGAAATTCTATCAACCTAGCCATGAGTTTACCTTCGGTGTTGGCATGACTTTTGTATCTTATTCATTGTTACTAACCCCCGCGGTATAACAAGTTCACTTGTGCATGTCGGTTTTGGAGTTTAGTGTTTATGCAGGGTTTTAGCGTTGAAAGCAAGACTTCCGGGATAAGTTCATTAAGCACCTCATGACAAGACCTTGAAGCCCGGTACAAGTCAAGCAATGAAGTGAACACGACTCCGAGAAGCCCAAGGACCCAACCCGAGAAGATGGAAAACTCCAAGGACCTAGCCAGAAAAGCGTTGAATCTTGCGAGACAAGGAGCTTCGTCCAATTCGGAGAGAAACTGATGACAAGGGTCCACATGCAAAAGGGGGAAGGATCTAGAAGACTCGGGAAGCAACACCGGGCGAAGGAGGCCACGGACTGGGCCGAGATGGGCCCAGGCCGGTCGGCCCAGGCCGGCCGGCCCAGCCCATTTCGAGGCCCAGTCGGCCCCCCTTTAACCTAGATGCATCTCGGGCTATTTATAACCCCTTGACCGAGAGCCACGCATCAATCAATTCGTCATCCGCCGCCGAGGAGCAGAGAAGCTTGAGCGACACTATCTCGGAGACGAGGGTCGTGCTAGTTTTCTAGGGTCTCCCTAGCCGACGTGGGAACCTTGCATGGAAGACCACGTCGGAGCTCCGGAGTAAGGATCAAGATCGAGGTAGGATCCCGGTGGTGATCTTGTTCATGTAATCATTCATGGTGAAGTTTTTATAGTGAATCCGATTTCTAGCGATCAAGTGCCTTTTCGATGATTTTGTTTTCTTCTTGGTTTTGCTTCTTCCCCAATCTATACTTAAGATAGATTGCTTAGGGTGCTCTTGTAGCCGTGGTGGATAGAGGTGCATACCGGGACGACCAAGTGATTTCAACTTGTTCTTATCGAACTCGCCCTAGACTACCCGCATGAATAGGAATACGTTGTGACAGAACGGGGGTTCCGAAAGGCGGGCGTTTTCATAATCGGACCGGAGGCCACAGTTTAAAGATGCTTTTAATGAGATTCTCTTTTCTATCTTCATCTATCTTGTTTGGAGCCACAACATAAGCATGATCTAGACTCTCTAGATCGGTTATCTCTTGCGTTCTCTTGCTACCTCTTTAGCAGATTAGATTAGATTCGTTTTCTTTATGATATCTTAGATTAGATGCAATCTGGTTCTTCATTAGATAGCTTTTCTTGCTTTACTAGATTGAATCCTTGCATTGAACATTGTTCCACGGATTCGATACCTTGGGTTCACCACTCGAGGGAAGAAGGGTCCCTTGACTACGACGGGGGATTTGTCCGGTTGCAAATCCATATGAACTTTGATACGATAATCTACCGTCAACACTTCCGCACGATTGGCCTGGACTGGAGGAGGCTGAGCTCCTGCATTGTGTCTTGGGTTTGGAGCGACGTTTGCCTGAAAATTGGCAGTATTGGTTGCGTTGTTGACGACATTTCCCGTAGCATTGGCCGAGTCGTTTGCTGGGGCATTAGCCACAGGGTTGGCTAGAGCGTTGGCTGCAACATTGGCAGCGGGGTTGACCGGCTGCACTACTTCGTTTTTGCCTCGTCCTTCTTCAGCCACTGGGTCGAGGGGACCCTGGCTACGACGTCGCTGGCGAGGACGCTCCAATCTGCTTCTGGAGTAGGAACTTGCTGCAGATCTGATGTATCCTGGACCTCTTTCTTCGTCTGAGCAGCTGCGGCACAGACGTTGGCTTGGAGGAGTCGGACCATTGAGGAATCTTCGAGGTGATTCAGAGCGGCAAGAGCGGCTCCCAAGTTGGTTTGCGGTGAGTTGTAAACTTTGAGTCCATCGCGCTCGAAGTCCCTGAGGAGATCTCGCGCATGCAGTCTGTTGGCACGAGGTGGATCATCGTGGCATCGCCGCTGTGGGGCAGCTGGTGATACAAGTGCTTGTTGTCCGACGTTGGCGTTGACTTGACCGGCGTTAGCCAGTTGTTGGCCTGCACCTGGGGCAGCAGCAACGAGCTCTTATTGTCCTCGAACAGCTCTGGCAGCATTAGCTTTCTCACGCTCTTGACGTTGTTCATCTGTTTCTCCATCTTGCGGTGGTACATCCGCACATACGGCCAAGATCTGGCGATCTAGGGTTTCGAACTCTTCTCCCGGATAGTTCGGGGAGATCGTTGTGTGGGCGACCTAGAACGCAAGGCAGTTAGGAGACGACTCTTGGTTCAACCGGTGGCGGTGGGCCACAGTAAGAGGTCAGCGAAACTTCTTGAGAACACGATTGGCGTGTGTTGATGGTTAATAGTTGTATCAAAGTTCGTTTATGACTTGCAAGCGGACAAGTCTCCCGTCGTAGTCAAGGGACCCTTCTTCCCTCGAGTGGTGAACCCAAGGTATCGAATCCGTGGAACAATGTGCAACGCAAGGATTCAATCTAGTAAAGCAAGGTAAGCTATCTTATGATGAACTAAGTTGCATCTAATCTACTAACTCATAAAGAAAACGAATCTAATCTAATCTACTAAAGAGGTAACAAGAGAAAGCAAGAGATAACCAATCTAGAGAATCTAGATCACGCTTATGTTGTAGCTCCAAACAAGATAGATGAAGATAGAAAAGCGAATCTCATTAAAAGCATCTTTAAATCGTGGCCTTCCCATCCGACTCCGAAAACGCCCGCCTTTCGAACCCCCCGTTCGTCACAACATATCCCTATTCATGCGGGTAGTCTAGGGCGAGTTCGATAGAACAAGTTGAAATCACTTGGCCGGTCCGGTATGCACCTCTAGCCACCGCAGCTACAAGAGCACCCTAAGTAATCTAGCTGCAAACTAGATCGTAAAAGAAGCAAAACCAAGAAGAAAACAAAATCATCGAGAAGGCACTTGATCGCTAGAAATCGGATTCACTTACAAACTTCACCATGAATGATTACATGAACAAGATCACCACTGGGATCCTACCTCGATCTTGATCCTCGCTCCGGAGCTCCGACGTGGTCTTCCATGCAAGGTTCCCACGTCGGCTAGGGAGACCCTAGACAACTAGCACGACCCTCATCTCCGAGATGATGTCCCTCAAGCTTCTCTGCTCCTCGGCGGCGGATTACGACTTCGGTTCTCCGTGGCTCTCGGTCAGGGGGCTATTTATAGCCCGAGAAGCAATTAGGTCAAAGGGGAGGCCGATTGGGCCCCGAAAGGGTTGGGCCGGCCGGCTCGGGCCCAATTCGGCCCATCTCGTGGCCTCGCTTCGCCGGTGTTGCTTCCCGCGTCTTCTAGATGTTCTCCCCTTTTGCATGTGGGCCCTTGACGTCGGTTTCACTCCGAATTGGACTCAACTCCTTGTCTTGCAAGATTCGACACTTTTTCTCGGTTCGGTCCTCGGAGTTTATCATCTTCTCGGGCTTGGTCCTTGGGCTCTTGGAGTCATGTTCACTTCGTTGCTTGACTTGTATCGGGCTTCAAGGTCTTGTCATGAGGTGCTTAATGAACTTATCCCGGAAGTCTTGCTTTGAACGTTAAAACCCTGCGTAAACACTTAACTCCAAAACCGACATGCACAAGTGAACTTGTTATACCACGGGGGTTAGTACCAATGAATAAGATACAAAAGTCATGCCAACACCGAAGGTAAACTCATGGCTAGGTTGACGGATTTTCACCGTCAACAGCGTGCGGTGTGTTTGGACTTCTCGTGGATAGGGCAGGGTTCGTCGAGGTGATTCCCACGACTTCCACGATCTTGAGAGTTGAGTCCAGATTCGATCTGGATCTTGCATTTCATGTAGCGTGAAGCTACGTGAGCAGCATTGTGCAAGCCAAGAGGCATGCTAGAGGTCGAAGGAGTCGCGCGAGGGCGTTTGACGCGCTCACAGACTTTGATTGTGTCAGAGAGCATGCCCTCGACACGATCGATCCCGGCGATCAGGTCGCTAGGAGTGGGTGTGTGGGTTTCTACCGACAGATCTTTTTCGATCTGTTGGTTGGTGGTGACCGCGTTGCCTTCGATGATGAGGCAGGCGGCTAGAGCGGTGGATGTCGCCGGCATCAAGCCAAAGCAGATGTCGACGGGGTTGGCGAGGATGTCCTCCATGCACTCCGGAAAGATGACGTCATTGGTCGAAGCCATCGAATTGCACAAAGAACCTTGACTCAGCCCCTACCTGGCACGCCAACTGTCAGATGGTGAGATCTAGACAGCCCACGGGGGTGTTAGTCCCTGCAGTTTATTTGTTTGGCGGGGAGGAGTCTAAGGCTAAGAACTCGAAGGTCGCACACGAGTACGCGAAACACAGAGAACACGGCGAGTTTATACTAGTTCGGGCCTCCGGAGAGTAATACCCTACGTCCAGTTGTCAGTGTAGATTGCTTGGGGATTGCGCATTGAGTACAAGGGTCGCCTCGTCCGCCTTATATTGTCCAGCGGATGAGGTCGGTTCCCAGACTCCTGGTCGGTTACGACCAGGAGACCTAAGTCTACATTACACATCTTGCCATGTCCCGTCGATCTGCTTTGGGACAAGTCCACCAAGGTCTTTATCTTGTACGCCAAGTCTTGAGGTCGTAGCAGATTAGGTCGTCCGGGGAATCATCAGGAAGGTCTTCAGGAGGTCATGTGGGCTACCAACTAGGTCGGTTGGTCCCACTAACAGGTCGGAGAGTCTTCTAGTAGGCCGGACCCACTTGTCGGGGACGGTCGTGAGCCTAGTCGGTGGGGACCCAGGGGTACCCATGTCTCACATCCCCCTCACACGTCGCAATCTGCGGCACTACTTCGAGGCCCACCCTCTCAGTGTGGTCTCATCGTTCCTGCTAGGGGAGATAATCCGCAACCCGGATGCCTCGAGTAGAATCGCAAAGTGGTCCGTCGAGCTCATGGGGGAAACTCTTACATATGCACCGCGCAAGGCAATTAAATCCCAAATCCATGCGGACTTCATTGCTGAATGAACAGACACTCAATTGCCCCACTACAGATCCAAGCCGAGTGTTGGACCCTCTACTTCGACGGGTCAGTGATGAAAACTGGAGCGGGAGTGGGCCTGCTCTTCATCTCGCCCCTCGGAGAGCACATGAGGTATGCAGTGCGCTTGCATTTCCCCGCATCGAACAACATGGTGGAATACGAGGCCCTCCTTTATGGCCTCCGAATCTCCATCGAGACCGACATCAAGCACCTCGACGTCAGGGGAGATTCACAGCTCGTGATCGACCAGGTCATGAAGAACACGAGCTGCCATGATGAGAAGATGGAAGCTTACTGCAATGTCGTGCGTGCAATGTCGTGCGTGCGCTTGAAGACAAGTTATATGGCGTCGAGCTCAACCACGTCCCCTGCAAGTACAATGAGGAGGCAGACGAACTGGCGAAGATCGCTTCGAGATGGATCACCGTTCCTCTGAATGTTTTCACGCGCGATGTCGCCGAACCCTCCGTCGACCTTAGCAAGACCTCCCTGAGTCCAGGAGAACCCATGGGAGCTCCCTCGAATCCAGCGGATGCCGAACCCATGGACGAGGACCCCTCGAACGAGCTGTTTGTGTTCTCCCTACTCGAGGGGTACGGAGCCGACAAGGCCAAGGCCATAGAGATCGATACGGTCCCCCACGTGGTGGACTGGAGGAGCAAGTACCTCGCCTGGATCGATCGAGGGGAGCTACCCTCGGATTGGACCAAGGCGAGGCGCATCGCAAGAAACGCCAAGTCGTTCACCGTGATTGACGGCGAACTGTACAAATGAGCCGCGCGGGAATCCTGCAGCGATGCGTCCCAGACTCAGGGCCTATCAAGAAGGCTTGAACCAGCGGGCTCGCGAAGACTCATTGGACCAGGTAGATGAGACCCGCGACGTGGCAATGATGCACTCAACAAGATACCAACAAGCACTCTGGCGATATCAAGCTCAGAAGATCTGGCGCTGAGACTTCAGTGAAGGCAACCTAGTGCTAAGGCTACGACAAGACAATTGAGGCCGTCACAAGCTGTCACCACCATGGGAAGGGCCTTACATCATCGTCAAGGTGCTCAAGCCCAGCACATACAAGCTTGCGAACGAGCAGGGCGAAGTCCTCACCAATGCTTGGAACATCCAACAGCTACGTCACTTCTACCCTTAAAAAGTTCCATGTCGATTTGTGTATATCCGACGCCCCAGTCGGTTGTATATATGTTAAGATTGTGAATAAAGTCAAGGGTGACTCGGCTTTCTCTCCGAAAACCAAGTCCCCCTCGGGGGCTACTTAGGGGGCACCCCCCTAAATGGTCCCATTTTTTTGCAAAAATCTTTTTTCTAAAAATGCTAAGTATGTCCCAACCCGGGAGCCCGGGCAGAAAGAAGCAGGACACGAGCAGCCAAAAGGCAAAGACGGGCGAGTTAGGGATGCCCACGCCTCCAGCAGGATACGACTTCCCCTCCTCACCACTTTTCCTACGGGCTACTTGTGAAAATGACCAATCCCAGCCGAAATTTGCCTAGGCAGCGGGATAGAGACAAAACAGCATAAACGAAACAAATCGTACTTAACTTACAAACTTCAAAAGCAAATTGTCTTATTACAAAGGCCACTGGCTCAAATCCTAATTACAATCTAAGGGCCTCAGTGCTCGGTCACTTTCAGGGCTCGAGGCGTCCAGCGGGAGGAGCGTTCGAGAAGAGGTCCTCCTCAAAGGCATCAGCAAGGTCCGCGGCGGCGTGCGCAGCAGTAGCGTCTAGTCGGTCTACCACCACTTATGCCCTGTCATCATCGAGGTCGTCTGCGATGATATAGCCCGCGGCCAGCACCGCATGACTGATGATGTAGTGCGACTGCACCACGCCGAGGGTCTTCTGGATGCCTAGGCGGAGGGCGCCTTCCATACGCTCGGTAACGCGACCGCCTAGAGCCCAAAGGCGGCTCGCCACTGAGCTCCCCGATTGACTGGCACCCTCGTCGATGCTCTGGCACACCTCGAGGGCCACTTGCTCCAGAAGCCCCAAATCCTACTGGGAAGATTCGTAGGTCGCCTGCAGCACTCCCACCTGAGTCACCGACTCCCCAAGAGCTTTCTGCGGGCCTAGGAGAAAAAGGGGATGAGTTAAGAGCGAATCTTGGCGATACCAACCAAAAAATGAAGGGCCCAGGGATACAACTCACCCTCGACTTGCTTCTTCTCCTTCTTGAGGTCCGCACGCACGGCTTCGGCCTCTTGTTGCAGATGCAGGACTGAAGCGTCCTTCTCCACGCCGGTGGTCCTCAAGGCCTCGACAGCGACACCCCCTGGACCAGCTCCCCGGTGAGCTACTCGATCTCTGCATCCCGGAGCTGGAGTGTCGCCCTGGCATTTGTCACCGCGACAACCTCCTGGCGGAGCTAGGACTGCGCCTCCTCCTGCCCCGAGCGTTCCCGCTGGGTGGTGGACCGAGCATCCTCGAGTGTGGCTTGCTCCTGCTGGAGCTGAGTCTCCGCCTGCACGCACGCTGCACTCCTGTCAGAGTTGGTCCTCCACCCCAGCAAGCGTCGTGACCTTCTCCTGCAGGGCAACACTCAGCTTCTCGACCTCCTGGGCCTTTTGCTCTGCTTGAGTTTGCCAGGACCACGCCCCCTTGAGGGTGGTGCGATCCTGTAGGAGTTGGGTCAGCGCCTCGGCGAGGGCCGTCTCCCTCTGCGCCAGCGCGGTCTGTGCCTCGGCCAGGGCGTCGCGTGCCCTCTGCAGCTCGCGGCTCGCCGTCGCTAGTGCCCCTTCCTTCTCCTGGAGTGCGGCCTTCACCTCATCAACCTCCTTGGCTTTTTCCGCTGTCAAGGTGCGCTGGTCGGTGTAGGCGTCCTCCACGCCTATGAGCCAGTACTCTAGCCAGCTGTTGTCTTCCCGCAAGGCCTCCACCATGGCATCCAAGGACTCGTGCGGCTCCTGGTACCAATCGAGGTTAGAGCTCAACTCGGCGAGGTGATTGAACTTCTCGCCCGCCAGGCCTTGCAGCTCCTGCGGGTAGCAATGAGAGGGCAAGGGAGACAATCAGGTTAAAATACGCTCAGGGAAAAAAAATAGGAAAACAAGCGATGGTCGAACATGGGTCCTCACCTGAAAAATTTGGAGCGATCTGCCTCCATGCAGCTAAGCGCCTCGGTTAGGGCGGCGCTAAGAGAGGCGTCGTGGGCACAGAATTCCTGCCATAGCACCCTCTCGGTCCTTGCCTCCTCGAGCAAGCTTTGCGGCACCCTAGGACGACGGAGCACTTGTTCCCATTGCGGCGTGACGGCGTCAGGCGCCAGGGGCACGACACGGGATGTCGACGCCCCAGCATTAGGCACCGGCTGCTGCGACATCACACAGCCATCGGATCGTACCACCAGCACCCCGGGCGCGGGCCCAAGGGTGGTGGATGGATCAGCCCGCGGCTCCCGATGCCCCGTCTCTCCGTGCGAGCCCGCTCGCGCCCTTAGTGGGGATCTTGGGTAGCCATCGCGTGCGCGGCCGCCATTGCCACACCCTCCTACTGCTGTGGCCTCACGATCGCGACCGTGGTGCGCGATGGCTCGCTCGCCGCCACCATGCTCTCTGGCACCCGCGACGCTCTCTTTGAGCGAGGCCTTGTCACCAGCGATGTCCCCAACTTGAGCACCTTAACAGGCGTGAGGGTGGGGACAACAGGCGTCCTGTCAGCAATGGAGAAGGGTGGGGAATGAGAGACTGCGCTACGAAATCAAAAACACGGAGGGAGGAACACTACTCACCTCAAATTGGAGAATCCTCGCTTGCGCTTCCTCAAGGGCTCGAGAGGCACCTCCTCAGCGCCTGCCGGTGCCTCTGACGACAATCCAACGGCGGGTGGCTCTGCGCCCGCCTCGTGGGTCGGTTAAGTGCCGACCCACTTGATCCCTGGAGATGGAGGCGGCGCGGCTCCCACCTACCGGAGCCAGCCCGCTCCCCCTCGCTCTCCTCCACGTTTGAGGACGAGTTCACCAGCTCTGGCAGAGGAGAGGGACCCTGTTGCTCCCGCAGCCCGTAATCCTCACTGTATCTGTTGAAGCGCTCCTGCCTCTAGATCCACCTCTCCTTCGCCCGGGACGCCCAGGCCCGCTCCCTCTGCGGCGCGGCGCGGTTGGCGGCCTGCAACCGAGGCGTTGGCGGATCCGATGTGGGGGCATTGACAGCCATCGTCTTTTACCAAGCAACAACTGTTAGGACAAATACGCGACTAAAGAAACGAAGGGCGAAAGGACGGTACTCACTTGGCCGGCGTCGAGGAGCATTGTAAACGACCACAGGTCGTTGTCGTTGTGCTGCACCGCCATGGGATTTATTGCGCGCCTCGCCCAAGTGGCCGCATATCCCTGGGCGAGTGGCTCCTCCAGCAGCCGCGAACACGCCAAGGACACGGGGTTGGCCGTGTCGCTCATCTCTTAGATACGTAGTTCCCTCTCCACGAGGGGGATAAACCACCGATGATGGAAGTTGGCGATGACAGATGCCACCGTCAGGCCGGTGTTCGCCACCTGGCTTAAGGCATTTGTTGATCGGTAAAACTTGTATGAAGTTTCGATCCACAAGCGTACGGATCTCCTATGCCCTTCTTCACCTACAGGGATCCCAAGGTTCTTGTCAACCCAAGAAGCAAGGGGATTACTAGCGTTTAACCTAACACTAATCTAGTTGATTAAAGACTTACGATAGAAAGGTAAATCTATAAACTAAAGACAAACTAACCCTAGATTACGTTAAAGAGAGATTAAAGGTGCACAAGTATAAAGAACGTATGTCCATAGAGTCTATGCACTTGAAGATGCAATCACCCAAAACACGATAAACCCCCAATCAAATCTATCTAGGTGTGTGATCAAGGATTAGACTTTTCCCTTCCCTCGTACATGTCACTACGTGAAGGTAATCGATACTAATCCTAATGAACACGGTATGTTGACACGATCTACGGGAGCAACCACGAAAGCATGGTAGCTAGCCTTAAACATTAAGCATCATCAACAAGAGGTATGATAGACATATGATCCAAACAAGATATATAGGTGACTACACTTCAAGTTCCGTTAAAACTCCATGGACAAACGAAAGACTTTACCCCATCATGATGCTAGGCATGGCACTATTGAGATGGTGGATGCCTCTGATGAAGATGGATCCTCATTGTCCTTCAACTCCGGCAACGTCGTGGCAAGCTCTCGGCGTCCTCCTTCCTCGTGGCGACCTCCGTTGGGCTTGGCAATGATCTCTCTAGAGTGTCCTCCCCCAAGGGTCTCTCTCGTAGTCGATCTTCTCTTCTTTGGATGCTCTGAGGGACTAGATGGCGTCTCTGAAGAATGGCAGCTTGCCCACGTGATTAGGGTTCCACGTACTTAACACCGAAGAAAGGGGGTGCAGACCGGCACAAAAACGGCCTGGGCCGATCCGACCGGCCTGGGCCCTTTCTGGGTCGGTTCGGGCCCGTTCTTCTCCCTGTGGCGCATCTTGACATTTTGCACTTGGCCCCCTTCATTTGTGTCATTTTGAGGTCGTCATCCCCGCGATCGAGATAGAGGGATCTTTATGCATGAACTTCCGGTCTTTTCATCTCAGTCCTCGGGAGTTCTCCATTCAAGCGCATTAGTCATTGCCACCTTTGGGAACAAGTTCGCACATGGTCGGAGCTCCTTAATTGTCTTGCAAAACGTTCTTCAAACTAGTTGCATCTTTCCTCATTTAATATGTGAATTCTTGCAAAAACACTATACTCCAAAATGCACATCCAACGGTGAACTTGTTATATCATTAGTATGCCTAGTGGTGGGTTCTTTCCAAAATGAAGTTCAAACCATAACATAACAAGTGTTCTTGGTTGACGAAAATCGGCCGCCAACAGCATTGGTGAGAGGATCGAGTCTCCTCTGCCTCGCCGGGGGCGACACCCCGTACGTCCACATGTCGGACTTCTCCATCAACACCTTCCCGGTGTACAGTGGGAGACCGGTGCTGTCGTTACGGAGGTAGAACCACCCCTTCTCCCAGTCAGCGTTGTTCAATGTCATGGTGCACGGTAGGTACAACTCCCTGTGGGTGTCGCGTAGTGAGAGCGTGAGGCCGCTGGCGCGAACTGCTCGGCGCGTCTTCTTCTCTCCCGTGGCGAGAGTGTGGAGCTCGCTGCGAAAGAGGTGGACCCATAGGTCCCAATGCGCCGGGATGCCCAAGAATCCATCGCAGACGGTGATGAAGGAGGCCGCATGCGAAATGGCGTTGGGGGCCGACTTGTGAACCTCCACCCCGTAATGGTGGCACAACCCCCGCATGAACTTGCTCACGGGAGCGTTGAAGCCATGCTCATGCAACCGCACGAAGCTGATGATGCAGCTTTGCGGAGGGTTGGGCTCCCTGTCCAACAGCGGTGCGACCATCCGCTGGGTTTGGGTCATCGCCGGCCGACGTCAACTGCCTGCCAGGCACCAGCGCCTCCAGTGATGGTCAGTCCGCCGTTGACCGGGGCCACGGGAAGGGGTCCAGCACCCAAATCGGAGCCATTGCGGAGGAGATGAGGAACACGGGCGGCGGTAGAAGCGAGAAGAGCACGGGCGGATCTGGGATGGCGAGGCATGCGGCGTGGAGGGAGACAAAATGTGGGAGATGGGTGTGAATGGCAAAGGTAACAAGACCCCTCCCTTGTTCTCCCCGCGTTTTATAGAATTTGAAGGGGTGGCATCCCTGGAGACGTCGCATGCGGCAGCAGTTAATGCCGGTGGTGCCCTACATCACTGGCGGCTGGGCCCTACCGTACCGAAATGGCCACGCGCACGCGCCATGATTACCGCGCAGTAACACAGGGGATGCGGCGCCCCGTCTCATCGCCTTCTCATGTTGCCCTCATTGCGCCACCTAAAAAGGTGTGCCCACTCTGCACAACCCGTGCCACGACCACCGTTCGTCAATGACAGGGATTCCTTCTCATGTAAGGATAGCCCCCGTGAAACCAGAGCCGAGGACTCGAGGGCTGACCCCTCGTGGACGTGTGATCAACGCCCCGATCTAAAAACGGGGTAGGGCCGCAATGTCATGGCTTGTTGGTACGTCCTCAAAGGACGGGTTCGAGGGTCCCTAGGGTCCGGGTCCACCCGGATTTACTTATCAAAGGTTCGAGGCCCTGCCCGCAGAGGGAACACTGGGCACCGCAGATGCCCCTCGATCTAGGGATTTACTGATCGGCGGTCTGAGGCCCTATCCGCAGTGGGGACAGTGGGCACCGCAGATGCCCCTCGATCTAGGGATTTACTGATCAGTGGTTTGAAGCTCAAACCCAATAACAATTGGGTGAGCGCCACAGATCGGTCAAGATGGGAGCACCCTGTGCCACCCTGCAAAGGCCCCACTAATCAGAGGAACGAAACCTGACCCCCAATGGGTTCGAATTGGCGCCTTAGATTAACAGAGTCAGGGACGACCAGAGCGTGCGCGACCGAGCCGGTCCTCGAGCTCAAAGGTTCGGGGGCCCCATAGTTCATATTCAAGGCCGAACGAGGGCAGCTAGTCGAGGGAGAGCTTCCGCGCCCTTGGTCATAATCGAATGGGACCGAGCCCTGCCTAGCTCACCCACATAGAGCGCTCCCATAAACGTGTCTCCGGACCACGAGCCGACCCTTACCGAATGGGGCACGGACGTCCACTTGAATTGCCCGTTAGCAGCTCAATGAGGAATCCATGACTCGCAGCCCGATTCGATGGGAAGCATGGACCACTTCACCCCTCCGCCTTGCGAAAGGGCGGCGAGGGGCGCACAAGCAAGTTGAAGAGCTCACCCCGATCGCCTGGAATGGGCCCAGGCTCGAGGGCTCGTCGCACAGCTACACCTCCTGGATGTGCCTAACCATATTTCCCCCCGCTCCTTCAGGAGCAGCGAGCAAACCTCCCAGGACCAGCACCGGGTGGGGTTAACGTCGTCCCACACGCGTAAGATTGCCAAGGCCGGCTGAAATATCACCGGGTCCGACTGAAACAAATGCCTCCCGGACTGGTAGATCAACATCAAAACCTTGCACGAGTGAACACACTCCTCCAAGGCTTCAGGGGATACACCCACGGGTGTGCTAGCGCGCCGCCACAGAACGTCACAGTGTCCAGAAGGCAAGAAAGTCCTAACAGAGAGCTTCAACCTTTGCAGGTCCCTCCAGATACCACTGCAAAGGCTCAGGGGCTACTGCCCGGCACAGCCATAGGGGTCCCCTAACTATGGGGGAGATTACCCATTCCTAGAGATTTAATGTGTTACCACAAAAACACTCCCTGAACCGGCCACAACCCAAATACGAATAAAGCACACGACCCAACAGCCACAGTGGCCTGTCAAAACCACCATCCCAAGCCACCCTCGAGCGGACCTCCATCTGGCTCGAGGGTCGAACGTCGCACTACAAAACTCCTACCCCGCTCGAGGGTTTGGCGCCCCTTGAGCAGACCTTCGCCTCGCTCGAGGGCCCCGACCCCTCGGGCTAGCCTTCGCCTCGCTCGGGGGTTTCAGCCCCTCGAGCGGATCTCCGCCTCGCTGGAGGGATCCCACTCCTCAAGCGAGCCTCCGCCTCGCTCGAGGCCTCCCCTCAACCCGTGGCGCCTCACCCGCTCCCCCGACCAGAGCATTAAATGCCCTAGCACATCGCGGGCACCCGGGTGAAAAGTGAATCCCCGCCACGCCGATCTCCTTACACAGCCCGGGGATCCGACCCCGGTGCTATTCAAGCAACCCGCCACTATACGACCATCCCAGGCGCTGTACAGGCGCTGCGCGGGATGGCGGGTGCCATTATTTGACACTGTGCCACCTGATCCCATCCTTCCTCCATGCCGCACCTGTCGAAAAGGGACGGTAGCGCCCTCGAGAAGCTTACGCCCACCGACCTGGCGCTCGCCCAACACAGCGTCGTGATGCGAGGTGGGGTGGAGCATGACTTCTCCATCACCTCCGACCTTGTGCGGCCATCTCCAGCCCTGTACCCCCATCTCGGGCACTGTGGAGCCATCCCCGACGCTGTGGAGCCCTGTTCTTGGAGCACCGCCACGCCGAACCTTGTGCGGCACAGGTGCCTCCGTCAGTGAGACCCTCGAAGTACGGACTGCGACCAGGTGTGTACGCTGGGCAAACTACCCTCGAAGTCGCTCCTCGGCAAGCACAAAGCCGTCACGACACTTGCATGAACCAAGATTCGCCAGGACACCATCAGATCACAGGCTCTGTACACCGGTACTACGATACTGTGCAAAAACCCCTGTAGCATGTTTGTGAGCCACCTCCCCTTGGTCTATAAAAGGAGGAAGCGGACGCCCGGTTGCGGTGGGGGGATCATCTGGACCCGCATTCATTTGCATACGCTTGCTCCCCCGATATTGACACTCACCTCAATCATCTAGCAGGGACTTGGAGGCTTCTCCTCCTCTCCCGTCTCGCTTGTAGCTCCCTCTACAGGCACCATGATGCACCGCAATACAACGCCATGAGCGCAACCTGCTGGACGTATGGCCCCGCGGCCGGAACCAGGATAAAACTCGTGTCCCTTCATTGCTTAGATCCAACCATCGAGAGACCGATCACAACGCATTTCACTAGTTAGTGTCGGGACTAATCTCAACACCGACAGATAACTTGTGCAAATTCTTTCCATAGTGTAAATTGGTAGGAGTTGGTCGCATGGAACTATAAATGCGAACGACTTGTAAGTTTCACTTTCTCTAGTTTTTACTTTTGTCTAATTTAAATTCAATAACAAGGTGTCTACTCTTTTCCTCACATAGGGAGGACTCCATCCTAGAGCATGAGGTTTTTAACGAGGCAACCTTGATGTAAAATTTCCCTTCCTCAATGAATAGAATAATTCCTCCCTGCATTTATTTTGCCTTTTACTTTCATGCATGAAAGTGCTATCCATAGATAACCCACTCGAAAAGTGAGTGAATTGAAGTACTACACGAAAGTAACCCACCCACAAGTGGTGAAACATGAATGATTCACAAGAATCAATATTTTTAAGAGTTGTTTTCGCAACATCCCATCCGCAAAGGATGCATCAAAAGTGATTCAACTTTGAATTGATGCAGCAACAAAAAGTTGCCAAGTCTCAAGTCAATTTTTATTTTTCATATAAGCAAAACCAGACTTCGCACCAAGACATCAAGGTCACACAATAAAAAACTTTCATTGTCGAAAAACAGCTACAAAGTTGCAATATTCGACATTTTTTCCCATTTAGCTCCTAGTCCTACAATGCGTTTCACGCCTAGGTGTTGCATAGTAGGCTAGTCTTTCTACGGCGAAAGAATCAATCAGAAAAATCTCATGCAAGGTCTTTGGTCAACGCAAAAATTCTCAATTAAAGCATCATTTATTAAAAACCAGCAAACAAAGTTTACAATACGAGACTTTGGTCAGTACAACTTGAAGTGTTTAACTCGCATTCTCCCAGTTTTCGAAGGGGGGAAGACATTTTCTTTCAGAAACATCAATCGAAACTAGCTTGAATGCTAATCTAAGCATATTGTTTTCATGAGAAGGGTAGCTCTATACAACTACCATTTGAATACCACCCTCCGCGACTCTTAGCCATGTCATACACGAAGTAGTGATCTTTGTTTTCCTCTTCATACAACTCTTATTTCACCTCCGGGTTTCGCGAGCTTCCATTTCCACTGGAGCAACTTTGCTATTGTCGTTCATAGTCATAAAAAAGCAAAGGGGATAACTGTGCAACGAATGGTATTGACAACAAAATTCCCAAAATTCTTCGAAAGTTCTATCAGGGTGTAGACGTTGGAAAACCTTCCAAGATGCACCGCTGATGTAGGTGCTGGCACGGTTGAAAGTCTTAGGCATCGCATCCAACACTACACCTCCGTTCGGCGTCTATGAAAACAATCCACACAAAACTTACATCACAGTTTTGAGGACGTATGCAAGGTTACGCTAATCAATTCCCTAAGAGTTTTGTTCGTTCTACACCTCTGAGGTTGATCGGTGGTTAGATTGGAGGGTGACGCTTCGTGTTGTAATGGAGCGAGGGTTTCGCCGGTCACCAGATCCACTTGCTCCCTTTTGTACTTGCCGCTTCACAAACCGGGGCTCCGGGGATGACGGTCTCACCTTCATCAGCTCTGGGCTTCGGCGGCCAACTTCTGTACGGCCCATAAGGTCCAAGAGTTGCCTCTGCACCATGCGTTGCATGATGCTCATGAAGCTCCAAAGCCTGTTTTGCTTGGCCAAAATAGATCTATGAGAAAGGAAGGCTATCAAGAACACCAAACATTAGGATCAAAACACATAGGGACAATCGAAACTATGCAAACAAGATGAAAGGTCTAACCTTAGTCAAGCGGTCCATGGCTTTCTTCCGAGCATATTCTCGACCGCTCTTCATCCAGAAACTATGAAGAACTATCTTGGTAATCAGGTCGATAGTTTTGCTTGGGGTTGGCATGTCCTTCGAAGAAGGGAACTCAAAACCTCGAGCGCCAAAAGTTTTTGAAATGTTCACAGCCTTGTCGCTCTAGCAGGTGGAAAATGGCCTTGGAGCACATTGACACTCTGTAATCCCCAACTTTGGACATAGTATCAGGCAAAAGTTTGAGTTCATTGCTCATCCATAGGCAGTAGCTTGCTATATTGTCAGTAATTTTGAACTCTTGGGTCTCGGCACCGTAGCGTTCAAGCGTGTGACGATAGGCGGTGGCCAGGTATGCCCCCCATTGATGACAGTAAGTTTCATTTTTCTCCAAAGTCTCCTCCAATTCACCCTTCACCGTTTTCAATTCCGTGATACGATTGTCGCGGAACTGAATTTGCACTTGTTGGGCATCGTATTAAACAGCAAGGTCGCAAAGCTCAACGCGACATTCCTCATAACAATTCAAGATTTTCTCCAGCTCTTGTTTCAGAGCGTCTATCGCTGTTTTCTTGTTTGTGAATTGTCCAGTCAAGGTCTGAACCTGGTTGGCAAGTTGTTGGGAATGATTTTTCAGTCTCACGTTTTCCTCACGCAACTTGAGATTTTCTTCCTCCAGGACTTTTTTCTCTTCACGAAAGACCTTCGCTTCATTTGCAATTTGCTCAAACCCCTTCTGGCCAGCAGTTATGCCTTTCGAGAGAAAGGACTGCATCATCTGTAGCAATTGATTTCCGCTAAGACCCTCTAGGGATTGAAGATCTACAATCACAAAGCAAAGAGGGGTAGTAAGTTAAAACAACAAATTAGATGCATCACACATTCAACAACGAAAGTTTAATCTAAAATTCACTCAGAAAATTAGTCAATTAATAATGTGTACCGAGTTCCAACACCGAAGGGTCAGTGCCCAATCTAAATGAAGGCGAAGCATTCTGCTGATCGAGTGGGTCTTTCTCTTTGCCACTTAGGGTGACCCGACCACTGAAAAAAGAGGCCATGGAAACGTTAAGCTTTTATCGTTAGATTCTGTCAAAAAGGTCAGAGAAAAAGCAAGCTAAAGAAATGTACCAGCATTTTCGAGCAGAAGGGTGTCGTCATCTTTGAAATCAGAATAGTATCACCTCCAGTTGTTTTCTCAACAGGCTATTCGGCCTCTTCGAATGTGGGAGGAGGAGACTGGTTTTCCATGGGTTTCTCAACCTCGGATGAGCCCAAATCAATTGGATCATTCAGTTTCTGGCCTGAACCTTGTCCTACATCTGGCACAGAATTGATCCTGGCTTCGACAGGTTTTAAAGCAGATGGATTCTTTTCCGAGATTTCCATTGGGGTACAGTCGTCAATATAACATAGCTCTTCATCTTCATCAATGACATCCATCAAGCCAGCCACGTGTTTCTCCAGCACGGGATGAGTCATCAGAAACTCTGTTGGGGATTCAGAATCAATCATCTAGGAATTGACACGCCAGTTTCGATCAGTTGTTTGACTAGACTGAATTCAGGTTCATAGAATTGATGAAGGGGGTTTCGACTCCTACCCTTTGGAGCGTATCCTTTCTAGCGAAAGCATTCATTCAAAATCTTTAGTTATGATCAGTTATTTGTATGCTTGCGACCATGTTTTTTTAGTTTGCATGCAGGGCGAAGGGATTGGAAGTAGAAAAAGGGCTCAAAGGAATTGATCAGTACCCTTCGCCTGGTGGTTTTGGCAGCTAACGTTTCGTCAGTTTGTCTGGCAATTATCTCTTAGTGACCAGCTAGATTGGGTGGCCGGATCATAGGATCGACAACAACATAGGAAACTTTTCTCGATCAAAGGAAGGTCGACAACTGCACATGATTCTTCCAGGAAACATGGCGCGTTCGACGGTGAGAAGTTCGGGATAGCGTGAAGACAAAGATGTGAAATTACAGTCTGAGCATAGTACATTCTAGGATAATTCTTTTCACACTAAGGGTATTCTCAGAATGTAAAAAGTCGGTCCGGCTCCCTATAAAAGGGGGCAACCCGCACTTATAAGGGGGTTCGAAATCTTGTGAAATAATAAGAGAGCATTGGTTTTCCCATCCTAGGTTTCGTTCCTTTATTGTTCGTGACTGGTTCCGCCGGTCACAACAAACTCCCCAGTCCGCTCATAGTGATCCCAGTACCTTTTACCAGCAGCCTCCTCCTCAGGGGTTTGTTTTAAGCGTTCCCCAGGAGGACACGTGGATGAGAAGTACATTCATGCACGTTCACTTCTAAATTCAATCTCCGCTGCCTCGGCTGGATCAGTTGGGACTGTTATAGGCTAATCTTTTGGCTCTTCGACCTCTTTAGCCTTTGGAGGGTGTGAGGCATGGGTACCCCTAGGTCCCCACCGACCAGGCTCACAACCGTCCCCGGCAAGTGGGTCCGGCCTACCAGAAGACTCACCGACCTGTCAGAAGACCTGTCCAACCTGACATGTGGTCCTGAAGACAAGAAGACAGCTTGGCGTGCAAGACAAGGTAGTCCAGACAGATTAAGGCAGCTCGGATAAGCTTTCCATGATGTAAATAGACTAGAGATAGGTTTCCTTGTTGTCACTAACCCGGACTCCGGTCCACCGACCTTGTCTGTCGCCCAATATAAGGCGGGCAAGGGTGTCCTCCCGGGGACAACCGGCAGACCACCTCCATCGACACCATGACCATGTACCCCGCAGACAACCTGAGATCGAATCAATACAAACTAAAGAACTGGACATAGGGTTTTACTCTCCGGAGGCCCGAACTAGTATAAAATCGCCTTGTCCTTGTGTCTCATCGTAACATTCGTGTGCTACACTAGCATAACCATCGCGTTCTTAGCTCTCAATCTCCCCGCTGAACAACTAAACCACAGGGATTAACACCCCCGTGGGCTGTCTAGATCTCACCATCTGACAATTGGCACACCAGGTAGGGGGGGTCAAGGTTCTTCGTGCAACTCGATGGCTTCGACCAACAGTGTCATTTTCCCGGAGAGCATGGTGGACTTCCTCACCAATCCTGTCGACATCCGCTTCGGCTTGATGCCGGCGAAATCCATCGCTCCAGCCGCCTGCCTCCTCATCGAAGGCAACGCGGTCACCACTGACCAACAGATCGAAATAGATCTGTTGTCAGAATCCCACCCACCCACTCCAAGCAAAAGGTTGAAGGTTGAATTTGTGATGTTGTCCAGTGAATCTCGAAGTGACGAACGAAAGTTTCTACGTCGTTGTCGCCAACAAAAGTTCGACAAGCTCATAGGAACTTCAGAACTTGGGGAAACGAGTTGGGGCCAGTTGATGAATTTGCACCTTGTAGGCAGCCAACATTTCAACGAATCTTTTCGACACTGGCAGCCGAAAACCAGCAGTAAAGGAGTCCCGAAACACAATGCTTTAATTCTTCTTGGGATTCAGTGTAGTCTCTCTTCCGGGCGGTCGACAGCTACCAGGTTCAAAGTAACCTTCCGAGGCCATGGCATCCAAATTAGCCTGGGTTATCAAAGATCGACCCATAAAACATGTGCTCGGTTTAACCAAATCACGAGGATCGACATTCACGCCTACCAAGTTTTCTCCAGACTCCTCAGCAGCTGCCACACCACTCCCTTCACCAATTTTGAGCTCCTCATGCCAGCAGTGCGCTTCTTTGAATTTGTGTCGCTCAACATTATTTCCACATCACCCTCGCTATCGGAATCATTACTTGCATCGCTATTCGAGGTAGATGTGGAACTGCCGCTCTTGCGAGAACTAGCAGACTCATCCAAGCCAGAAATCTTACCAGATTCCGAGCTGGATGACGAAGATGTGGAAGCAATGGTGACATTTGCAGTCGCGGATGAAGAAGGACACTCCTCTTGGTTTGACGGGGAACCATCGCCTTCAATCGCTTTCGCCGTATGCCTAATGCGAGCCATGTATCTATAGAGCATTAATCTCAAAAAACACCATGGCAAAAGGTAGGAGATTGCAAAATTTGTCCGTCGGGAGATAGGAAATAACCTTCAAAGATGGTCAGCTTCCGTGGAGCGTAACTTGTAGGAAGCGAAGCCCAAGACCTCAATCGCAGAATCTAAAAAAGAGGGAAGGTGGTGAAAGTGACAACAGTAAGAATGCGGCGTCGACCCCCCTCTATTTATAGGTAGTGGGCAGTAACGGTCGAAATTTTAAATTTTAAACCTAACGGTTAAAAAGCAAGGGCATTTTGGTAACTAGTGCGGTCGTCTCGGGAGTCGACACCGAGGAAGATGTTTTCTTTTGCCTCGATTCTCAAATCTTAAGTTTCAATGGCTCAAGTTTTTGGTCTTGCAAACGTTTCGCCGTCGAGGGGCTTCTGTTGGGGGATTCAGAATCAAGATTGACAAAGTCAACGCTTTGGAACTACCGAAGCACGTTCATTCTGATGGTTTCAATAGTGCAAGTGATGAAGCCCTCGAAGCCAATTGGTTTTCCTTCACCATTAGCCCATGAGTTTTCGATAGGCACCTTTCGTCACTTGAAACCCATAGTGATGAAGGAGGTGCCAATCTCTAAAAATGCTCCTTTTATACATCAGCTTTCGCGTCTGTTGACGGTGAAATTCCGTCAACCTAGCCATGAGTTTACCTTCGGTGTTGACATAAGTTTTATACTTTATCCATTGGTACTAACCCCCTTGGTATGACAAGTTCATTCGTGCATGTCGGTTTTGGAGTTTAGTGTTTATGCAGGGTTTTGACATTGAAAGCAAGACTTCCGGGATAAGTTCATCAAGCACCTTGTGACAAGACCTTGAAGCCCCGTACAAGTCATGCAATGAAGCAAACTTGACTACAAGAAGCCCAGGGACCAAACCCGAAAAGATGACAAACTCCGAGGACCTACCCAGAAAAGTGCCGAATCTTGCAGGACAAGGAGCTACGTCCAACTCAGAGAGAAACTGACAACAAGGGCCTACATGCAGAAGGGGGAAGGATCTAGAAGACTCGGGAACCAACGCCACGCGAAGGAGGTAGGAAACTGGGCCTGGATGGGCCAAGGCCGGTCGGCCCAGCCCAGGGCCCATTTGCCTCCCTCTTTGACCTAGCCACCAATTGGGCTATTTATAGCCCCGAGTTCAAGAGCCACGGGGGGATCAATTCGTCATCGGCCGCCGAGGAGCAGAGAAGAGAGGGACACCATCCCGGATAAGAGAGGGTCGAGCTAGTTGACTAGGGTTTCCCTAGCCGACGTGGGAACCTTGCAAGGAAGACCACTGTTGACGGTTAATAGTTGTATCAAAGTTCGTTTAGACTTGCAAGCGGACAAGTCTCCCGTCCTAGTCAAGGGACCCTTCTTCCCTCGAGTGGTGAACCCAAGGTATCGAATATGTGGAACAATGTGCAACACAAGGATTCAATCTAGTAAAGCAAGGAAAGCTATCTTATTTAGAAGCAAGTTGCATCTAATCTACTAACTCATAAAGAAAACGAATCTAATCAAATCTACTAAAGAGGTAGCAAGAGAAAGCAAATAGATTACCGATCTAGAGAATCTAGATCATGCTTATGTTGTAGCTCCGAACAAGATAGATGAAGATAGAAAAGCAAATCTCATTAAAAGCATCTTTAAACCGTGGCCTCCGGTCCGATTCCGAAAACACCCGCCTTTCGGAACCCCCGCTCTGTCACAACGTAGTCCTATTCATGCGGGTAGTCTAGGGCGAGTTCGATAAGAACAAGTTGAAATCACTTGGTCGGTCCGGTATGCACCTCTAGCCACCGCGGCTACAAGAGCACCCTATGCAATCTAGCTATAGACTAGATTGGGGAATAAGCAAAACCAAGAAGAAAACAAAATCATCGAGAAGGCACCTGATCGCTAGAAATCTGATTCACTATAAAAACTTCACCATGAATGATTACATGAACAAGATCACCACCGGGATCCTACCTCGATCTTGATCCTTGCTCCAGAGCTCCGACATGGTCTTCCATGCAAGGTTCCCACGTCGGCTAGGGAGACCCTAGACAACTAGCACGACCCTCATCTCCGAGATGGTGTCCCTCAAGCTTCTCTGCTCCTCGGCGGCTGGTGACGAATTGATTGATGTGTGGCTCTCGGTCACGGGGCTATAAATAGCCCGAGATGCATCTAGGTCAAAGGGGGGTGACTGGGCCTCGAAACTGGCTGGGCCGGCCGCTTGGGCTGATCGGCCTGGGCCCACTTCGGCCCAGTTCGTGGCCTCCTTCGCCCGGTGTTGCTTCCCGAGTCTTCTAAATCCTTCCCCCTTCTGCATGTGGGCCCTTGTCGTCAGTTTCTCTCCGAATTGGACGAAGCTCCTTATCTCGCAAGATTCAGCACTTTTCTGGCTAGGTCCTCAGAGTTTTCCATCTTCTCAGGTTGGGTCCTTGGGCTTCTTGGATTCGTGTTCACTTCATTGCTTGACTTGTACCAGGCTTCAAGGTCTTGTCATGTGGTGTTTAATGAACTTATACCGGAAGTCTTGCTTTCAACGCTAAAACCCTGCATAAACTCTAAACTCCAAAACCGACATGCACAAGTGAACTTGTTACACCACGGGGGTTAGTACCAATGGATAAGGTATAAAAGTTATGCCAACACCGAAGGTAAACTCATGGCTAGGTTGACGGAATTTCACCGTCAATAGCTCCCCCATGCTTAAACCTTGCTTGTCCTCGAGTAAGCCTTCGATGGATATCATCGTTGCCCTTCATTGTTTAAACCTTTCACTTGATCATACATGAGAAAACATAATGCTCTCAAAAGTTTAGTTCGTTAAAGTTCCATAATGTACTAGCCTTCATCCCTACGGAGGGTAAATATTTAATTAAGCTCATCCCACAAGTATTAACATGCTCCCAAATTTCAAATGGATCTCAAAAATTTTGAAATAAAGAACAAGATGAAAAAGAGCTAAACCAAGTTCACAAATTTAAACCACCTTGCATCTTGCTCATGAATTCTCATCTCATCTTGTCTCTCAAGCCTATTTTTTCTACTCCTTTCCCTCTCATAACATTCATATATGTGGTAGGCTTTATATGGAGCTTTTTGGGAAAGTTTAGTCCTACCAAGATATTATAAATGAGATGTTTTCAAAACAAGACAAGCTTCTCATGGTCTTACCGAGACTCGTCAAAAAGGTCATTGGAAAATGATGTTATATCAAGGAGGGGAAAGAGAAAAAATGCACACACTTGAGATGGGTGGACATGTGCAAATGGCAAAGATTGATCCCGAGGCACAAAGGAAGTCCTCGTTATCGGATTGCACATGGTTGGAAAATGAGTATGGACCTTTTAATCTTGAAGCCTTGAAATTCCTAATGCACTTTAGAGAACCGAGGAGTTCACTTTATTTTTATTTTTACACATACTCGTATTTTTTCTTTTCTTTTTTTCCTCATACATATACTTTTTCTTCTTTATTTCTTTTTCTTTCTTTCTCTTTCTCATTTTTTTCTTTCTAATCAAAATTTTTTTATTTGCTCCCCTTTGAACTCTAAAATTGCATTGTACCGACCTCCTCCCCCATGCTTAGACGTTTGCTCATCCTCGGGCAAAGAGGTGATAAAGATAAGGTAGGTACCGGAAATACTTTTCCTTTGGAGAGATACTTGAAGTCTTCAATCGTGGCACCATCGATCTTCCTTGAATTGATGATCCATACTCAACGATAGGTTGTGGTCAAGAAGGTAATCACAAAAGATGATATTTGGTTTTAAGGATAGATATCTGGTGAGGTTTGTGAGATCTCCGATGTGGGGATACACAATGCACGGATAAGAGGCTAGCAATAAGATAGATACGCAAAAACGGAATGACCAGCTTCTTAGTCTCGGGCCAGAGAAATCAAGGCCTGAAATAACTCACCCAAAAATAAACATTGTATACTAAGTTTTTGCACTCAAATATTTATATGGCTCTAGATAGGTAGAGCAACACGCAAGTGGTATTTATGACAAGGTTAGCATTACTTTTAAGAACAAAAATAAATTATCTTTAATCCATCTAAAACTTGAGAGCACATAAAACACTATGGGTCTTTATTTTTATCATAACCTCCACTAAAGATTAAGCTAGCATTTAGAAAATTTTAGATTTGTATTTTAAGAGAGCACTAGCTTAAACATGCATAAAACAATTACAAAGATAAACAAAGTGGCAATTATAATCATATATCATCATGGCACAAACTTTGTAACTTTACCAAAGGTAAAAACTTGGTGGTGACTTTATTCATGATGAAAATAAACACTAACTGACATGCTAAAAATAAACTAACACACATGCTGAAATTTAAATAAAAACTGAAAACACTATGCATAAATAGTCGCATACAAGCTGAAAATTAAAGAAAAGGGGGTAGAGGAAAGATAACTAAAGCTCCTCCTCTCTCTAATCTTCCGCTGGTGGTTGATATTGATAGTCTTGGTTGTTTTACCCTTACTCATAATAGGATTGCACCGCTTCTCCTATGAATTGTATGACGGTGCTAAGTGAAGGTGTCAAAGCTCATAAGCGATGTTTGCATTACCTTCACCCATTTGGTTTGCATTGTTTAGGATGGCTGCAATAATTTGCATGTTCCTCACAGCATATCCTCCAATGATGGCCACATTTTGTTGTGGTTTAGGAAGGTGTGCATATGGCTCTGCAAAGGCTACGTTGGGCACCAAAAAATTGGTGGGGGCATGGCTGCACCACTCCCCCATGCTTGCATTGGTACATCACTGTAGTAACTCGGCGGCGCCGGGGTTCATCCATAACTTTGTTGTGCACCTCCTTCTTGGGCCATAGAAGATCCTTCTCTTTTATTTTTCTTCTCCGGCACAAGAAGTCCTTCCTCTAACCAATCTTCTTTCCCCTCAAGAAAAAGTCTTAATCTTCCATTCGATAGGGGCAAATTTACTTTGGCCACTTTGAAGCCTCCTCTCTCATCTTCACTTACATATTTGCTATTCTTCATATATTCAATCCTAGGGAGGTCCCAGGTAGGAGATGATTCGGGTTCCTTGTAATACTCAGTCTCAAAGAGATAGCCAACATAGAGAGATAACACCCCGAACCAATATCTCCCGAACTCGATGTTGCTTCACAACACCACCGGTTGATCATAGGTGAGTGGGGTCGATTGGCTGCCTAGCAATCAAAGCCGAGTAAAGCCAACTCAACTCCGTGTCGGTTAACTTTTTTTCTCTCATTCTCCCCAAAATCCTTTTGCACATATGAGTGAAACACTTGGATGATGGGGTTCCGGACAAAATTTCTTTGTTGCTATGCTTCTCCCGCGATCATACTCCGAAAAAAACTTCCCATGTACCTCCATGCACATCCGCTTGTTCTGGGGCTCCCTTTTTGAAAACCGAGTTATTCCCTAATTCATAGACACTCTCCCATGGGTCTACGATACTAGAACATGCAATTGTTTCGAACATGAAAACCAATCTAATCTATCGGGGGTTGTGACCACGGTTTCGCCCTTTCCCTCCTCTCGTACTGTCACTACGCGAAGGTATTCATGACTAGACCTATGATGGACACAGAGTATTGAATGGATCCAAGGAAGTATTGAAGCTCTACTCCCTTTATGGCATGGTCGCTAACCTTAAGCAATAAAGTATATTCAAGACAAGATGATAGATAGATAATCCAACGAAGTATGATTACATCTCAAGATCGATTACAACCCATGGATGAAAGGAGATTAACCCATCAAGGTGCTAGACATAGCACCGTTGATCACGGTTACCCTTCCGACGGTGTCTTCCTTCTCCACTTGTGGGTGCTTCCTTCGAGGTGGTTGATCTCCCTCCGGAGATCTCCCTCCTCACTCTAGTTTGTGGATGGCCTCCTGGTGCGAATGGCTCTCTCCAAACGGAATGAGAGACTCGGCATTCCTTCATCAAGGATATGCGCCATGGTCATGAGAATTTCCTAGGCGAATTCCTTGTGGGTGTTTGCCGACACTCCGTTAGAGAATTGCACCCAACCTCAGTGTCCCGTATGAAAACCCAATATGTGGAGAGCTTGGTCGTCGAAGTCGACGTTCGCTACAAGCCTCTACTCAAGGCGAGCGAGCTTCTTCTCCTCCTCCTCCGTCATGATGATAAACCTATGGAGGTGGAGAGGACGATCGTGTCGAGCGGTGAGGTTGGACAGGCGGCTCCTCCATACGTCCTTGAGATTCGGTGAACCTCATAGACGAGCTTCGTGTGGCCCTCATCCCACCGAGGAGAAGAGTGTGATTCCTCCTCGACGGTGCCATGTCCTCCTCAATACTCCGAGGAGACTCGGAAACCGAGCACCTCCTCGAAGAGGTTGTCGATGATGGCTTAGACGGCGATGATCCCTTCTTCTTTGGTGAAAAAAAGCTTGTAGGTTTCTTCCATGATTGCAGCACTCTCCCTCACAAATATATATCCAGGGTTTTCAACCGGTAACAAGGTACACAAATATTATTTTGGAGTCTGGACTTTGAGTGGATTAAGGATGTGATTTGTTGCACGAAACAAGCAGGGTGGATGGCTAAGTCTAAGGTGGTTTCGGACTACAAACTAGAGCACACGAACAAAGAGCTGGATGGGAGACTTACCTCTCTCCTCCTCTTGGCTTGGTTCTTCTCTAGCATACTCATGCTTGCTTTGTTGCTTCGTGACCGCGTGCACCTTCCAAACGTTCTCGTCCACTCCTTTGCTTGCATTATTGCTCCTTCCACTTGATGTTTTCGCTTTGAGTCACTTCCATACTCTCTTGCCATACATACCTCCATGATATTCCTACAAAACAAAGCCTTGGCTGCCCCCCATGCTTGTCCTTGCATGTGGTTTGAGATGTTAAAGGGGCATCCCATGATGTATCATGGTGCATGTATGGTTAGGTTAACTAGATTGCCTCCCTCTAAGCATGCTTTAATGCTAAGTACTCCTCTAATTTTGAAAATAAAAAATAAAATCAGAGATATTAATGAGTTAAAATATAAATTTAGAGGAGTTTTTAAAGCATTAAAAACAAATGTAAGTCGAAAAATATTTCCGACTACTTTTATGTTGGTCTCACCGGTATTGTTTGATTTCATTAGTTGAGAGCAAGCTTTTCCCGACTTGATCATGGGGGCATAGGTTTAGGTTCTAATTTTGGTTAGATGAGAGAGATTTTGAATAAAATAAAATTAAATGAGGCTTAGAAAAATTCTAACTCTAGAGAAACCAAGGATAAGGATTTTTAAACCAACCAAAAGTCAAGTTTCTAGGTTCACACGAGTCCTACCACGTGCTGAAATTTAAATAACATCTAGATACAAGTCGTGGCTCTACTCGGGTGTTTTTAGCATGTAAAACAAGTCAACCAAAACATCATAAATAGGATGAAAGGTTGAGTTAGGTTCTGAATTTATTTGGTTGTGGTTTCTCGAAAAGAAGCAAACAAACACATAGGAGGGTTCATGTAAAGGGTTTATGATCAAAAAAAATATTCAACCAAAAATTATGTCTCTAATATTGTTCAACCATTCTAAGTCTAATGTCTTGAGTAGCAAAATTAAAAACTAAGTTACTTGAAAAGACTCAAAAAAACTGGAATCGGGTTGTCCTCCCGGTAGCTTATTCTTGACTCGACGAAACGGGTTGCCTCCCGCCTAGCGCTTCGTTTATAGTCCATGGCTAGACTTCTTCACTTGATTACTCCGGATCAACGCTCTTTGTGGGCGTTGCAATCTTGGGTACCCACTTCCGCACCATCTTGGGCACGGGCTTATTCTTCGGCTTAGTCATATTTTTGGTCTTGACAGGCTGGCTCTGTCTTTTGGTCTTGACGGATGCAATAACTTCCTTCATGTAGTGGCTCGGCATCTCAAACTCCGGTCCTTCGGTCGTGATCTTCATGGCTTCGCCGTCTTGGGACCTTGGGGTTGTCTCGTAAATTCTTCTTTGTCACCCATCGGTTGTCCGGCAAGTTGTCCCACTTGCATCTCTAGCATCTTCATCATGATGAACACTTCACATATAGAGCTTCCGACCTCTGTCACCTTGCCATCTAAATTCTTCAATATTTTCTCCATAGCCTCGAACTTAGTGACGACGTCCTTGTTGATCTTGGACATGGCCGTACTCCTCACACTCCTTGCATGTGGATCTTGCTTCGGCAGCCTTTAGGTGTTGAGCTTCTTTCTCTATCTCCATCTTCTCCATCCTCCTTTTAAGTAAACCGATATGCCACTCAAGGAATCCGGCTCGTATGTATTCATTGAAGCGCTCCAAAGCTCTCGCAATTGTCATGCGGATAGTTGAGACCTTGATCTTGAACGGCCTTCTGGCGTCTTGAAGGTTTATGATAGGTAGATCAACGATGTTCGGGGTGCATGGCTCGTGCTCCGGTTGTGGTTGTTCTCCCATGGGTGGTGATTGAGGTCGATCTTCCTTTGGACTTGGAGGTGGTGATTCCCTTGGAGATTTCGATGGTCCTTCGACTTTTGGATCTAGGGTTTCCAACCCTTTAGCTTGTGTTGCCCGTCTCCTTTGCCTGTAAAGTTTTCCTGGATCATCCACAAAAGAAAGTTTGGGTTTCTTGGAGAGGTAGCCAACCATCTTCGGTTAGGGTTAGCAATAAAACAAAAATCTAAAAAAATAAAAGTTAGGGTTAATCAAAACTAGATTAGATTGATTTTTTTTCTTTTTGAGGATGATTAAACTTAAAAGATGCAAAAGAAAATCAAAAGAAAAACTGAAAAATAAGTGATACTAGATTGGATCTTGATCGCTTGTTCCCCGGCAACGGCGCCAGAAAAAGGGGCTTGTTGACGCTTAATAGTTGTATCAAAGTTCGTTTAGACTTGCAAGCGGACAAGTCTCCCGTCGTAGTCAAGGGACCCTTCTTCCCTCGAGTGGTGAACCCAAGGTATCGAATCCGTGGAACAATGTGCAATGCAAGGATTCAATCTAGTAAAGCAAGGAAAGCTATCTTATGAAGAAGCAAGTTGCATCTAATCTACTAACTCATAAAGAAAACGAATCTAATCTAATCTACTAAAGAGGTAGCAGGAGAAAGCAAAGAGATAACCGATCTAGAGAATCTAGATCATGCTTATGTTGTAGCTCCAAACAAGATAGATGAAGATAGAAAAGAGAATCTCATTAAAAGCATATTTAAACCGTGGCCTCCGGTCCGATTCCGAAAATGCCCACCTTTCGGAACCCCGTTCTGTCACAACGTATTCCTATTCATGCGGGTAGTCTAGGGCAAGTTCGATAAGACCAAGTTGAAATCACTTGGTCGGTCCGGTATGCACCTCTAGCCACCACGGCTACAAGAGCACCCTATGCAATCTAGCTATAGACTAGATTGGGGAATAAACAAAACCAAGAAGAAAACAAAGTCATCGAGAAGGCACTTGATCGCTAGAAATCTGATTCACTATAAAAACTTCACCATGAATGATTACATGAACAAGATCACCACCGGGATCCTACCTCGATCTTGATCCTTGCTCCAGAGCTCCGACGTGGTCTTCCATGCAAGGTTCCCACGTCGGCTAGGGAGACCCTAGACAACTAGCACGACCCTTGTCTCCGAGATGGTGTCCCTCAAGCTTCTCTCCTCCTCGGCGGCTGGTGACGAATTGATTGATGCGTGGCTCTCGGTCACGGGGCTATAAATAGCCCGAGATGCATCTAGGTCAAAGGGGGGCGACTGGGCCTCGAAACGGGCTGGGCCGACCGGCTTGGGCTGACCGGCCTGGGCCCACTTCGGCCCAGTTCGTGGCCTCCTTCGCCCGGTGTTGCTTCCCGAGTCTTCTAGATCCTTCCCCCTTCTACATGTGGGCCCTTGTCGTCAGTTTCTCTCCGAATTGGACGAAGCTCCTTATCTCGCAAGATTCAGCACTTTTCTGGCTAGGTCCTCAGAGTTTTCCATCTTCTCGGGTTGGGTGCTTGGGCTTCTTGGATTCGTGTTCACTTCATTGCTTGACTTGTACCGGGCTTCAAGGTCTTGTCATGAGGTGTTTAATGAACTTATCTCGGAAGTCTTGCTTTCAACGCTAAAACCCTGCATAAACTCTAAACTCCAAAACCGACATGCACAAGTGAACTTGTTTTACCGCAGGGGTTAGTACCAGTGGATAAGGTATAAAAGTTATGTTAACATGTAACACCCTAATTCTATTAAAAATTTGGCTTTATTAAAATTTGCTAGCAACCATTTACTTGCTTATGGAATATAAGGCTGTTTTATTTATTTTTAGGCATTTAAATCTTTTCTAAAATAAATTTAATGAAATATAGGAATTATTTGTTGCATACATGCTGGAGCATTATTTTTGGTTGCCTGGAATTCAAATTAAAAATTTGAATTCTATTTGCTTGGAGCCTTCTCCTAAAATCCCAAAACCCTTTTCCCTTTCCCCTTAAACCCTTAATCTTTTTTTAGCCCAGCCCAGCTGCATACAGCCGCTAGGCCCGGCGAAGGCCCCGCACCGCGCGGCCCGGCCGCGCGCGCGCGCGCGCCGCCCGCCCGGCCGCTCCGCCCGGCCAGCCGCGCCGCCCCGCCTCCGCGCCCGGTGCCGCCGACGGGTGGGGCCCCGTTGTCATCCCCATCCCGTGGCCGCCCCCGGACTCCGCCGCCGCCGTGCCACCGAGTCCGACCCGCGCACGACGCCCTCCTCCGCGTGGCCCGCACGCCAAGGTTTCCCCCGCCCGGGCTATTTAAGCCGCCGCCGCCTCCCCGGATCCCCACCCGAGCCGCCCTAGCCCTTGCGCCGCGCCCCCGGCCGAAACCCTAGCCGCGCCGCCGTTTCGAGCTCGCCGCCGCCGCCGTTGAATCCCGCCGCCGTCGACCTTCCGCCGCCAAGGAACCGCCCGGAGCCGCGCAAGGAGGTGAGGAGCTCCCCCCGTGCTACACGTCGTCGTACCCGAGCACCTCGTCACTCTAGCACCGTCGCCGGAGCCCGCGCCCGCGCGCCGCCGCGTCGGCCACCCGCTCCGCCACGTTTTCACCGAGCCGCCGCTCTAGATAGGCTCGCCCGCGCGCGCGCGGCCGTAGATGCCTTCCGCGCCTCGAATCGTGGCGGGAAACCCTAAATCCGGGTCCCCGCCGGCGAGTCCGCCGCCACCCGCCGCCGCCGCCGCCGCCGGCCGCGCGCCGCCGCCCGCCGCTTGCGCAAGTCCTCGGCTGCCAGATCGTGATCCAGTGGCCAGCATCAAGCCGCGTCGCCGCGAACCGCCGCAACCGTCAGATCTAGATCCAACAGATCTAGATCGGGTCAACCCGCGTCAGCCGGTCAAACCCGCCGCCAGCCCTGGCAATTTTGCAGAAAAGCCCCTGAGTTTTCTTTATTTACAAAAATACCCTCCCACCTTATGAGTTTTCTTACAGTTTAGTCCTTTTTCTTTATTTTAGCCCAAAACCTTTTTAAATCTTCGCAGATTAGTCCCTAAACCTTCCCGAAGCCATAACTTGGTCGTTTTAGCTCCGATTTTAGCGTTCTTTATGTCCACGCGTTCGTCTCGAAGCGTAGATTAGTTTTATGCTACTGTTTAGATCTGTTCGATCTGTTTGGTGACTGTTTCTTATTTATTTCTATTGTATGCTTGTATGTGATGATTGTGGACCGTAGAGAGCGATTCGTTCGAGGGATTTGAAGATCAAGTCGTGCAAGAGTTTGAGCAGCAAGGCTTTGTTGAAGGCAAGTATTCCTTGATGCATGCCCGCTTGTCCTACATAACATGCATTTAAATTCACTGTTTTTACTTTTCGCTTGCATTAATTTGATGGGAACCTATTAAGGATCATGCCTAGCTTTTGACTACCTTTACCTTGATGCCGGGGATTAAATTAATCTTGTGGTAGTTATTGCTTAGCATGCTCAACTGGGAATTGGTATTAATCTACTTGGTTACCTTTTGTTATTTCATGTTCCGTTTATGATCTTTTACTTTACAAGACCACTTTCATATGATAATCGGAACATGGAGAACCACCCAGGAAAACAGTACAACCACAAGAACTAATGGGCAATGGTCTTGGCTGAATAATTAGGAACTTTAGCTTGGGGTGGTCTTACCTGATAAGGACAAGGGATCGGCGGTGCATCGTGGGGTATGGACTCGCTCTAGCAGGGGGTTGGGTGAGTTATTCTTTTATGGTGGGGTATCGACCTGCTAGGGGACTTTATACCTTGCTAACTGATCCGGACCTTGTGGGTCATAACTTGCTAGGGAACCTTTGTAAAGGCCATGTAGCGTCACTATGCAATCACACCTCGGAAGTGTGGTATGGTGTCTTGCAAACACCGCATGGTTGGGTCCAAAGTTCTTCGGAGCTTTTACGCTGCTTGTGGGTAAAGTTGTACAACCTCTGCAGAGTGTTAAACTAATCGATTAGCCGTGCTCACGGTCAAGAGCGGCCTGGACACTCACATGATTAAATTATGGAACTTTAATGTTTAATTTCTGTTTTATTCTTTACTAATGATGCTTATATCTTATTTAATTGGGTTGGTATGAACTTACACTCTTTAGTAATCAGGTTGCTAATAAAACTTGACCAACTAAAATGCTAAAGTGCTTGAACCTTAGCCATCCACCATATGGCCTTGCATGTTATGTTGTTTTCCCTTGCTGAGTACGATATGTGCTCACGCTTGTTTATTCTCTTGCATCTACAATACCCGGATTTGCTGCTCAGACTGGGAGAACTTTGAAGACGTTCCAGGAGATTTCCAGGAGTTCTAGGTGTGCGTAGTCTTCAGTCAGCTGCCTGTGGAGGCATTTTGTCCGCTGCGAGAACTCGTTTGTTTAAGTTTCGTTTAAGACTATGGTTTGTAATAACTCTTTATTCGTGTGGCACTTTCATAATGTCTAAGCGTGTGTGTAACTTGATCCTGGCGCACACGTGATCAATGCATTCAGTTTTGCCTTTAAAACCGGGTGTGACATAACACCGAAGGTAAACTCATGGCTAGGTTGACGGAATTTCACCGTCAACAACCACGTCGGAGTTCCCGGAGCTAGAAGCAAGATCAAGGTAGGATCCCGGTGGTGATCTTGTTCATATATCATTGTACCAGTTGATGTATCAAGTTGAATTCGATTCTTAGCGACTAAGTGTTTCTCCGAAGTCTTCGTTTTCAATCGGCTTTGCTTATTTTAGATCTATTCTCGAGATAGATCACATAGGGTGTTCTTGTAGCCTGTCACACCTGTTTTTCCAAGGAAAACCAAGTGCAAACCTATATGCATGCCAGGATCAAGTTTCATGCATATAGTGACATATAAGTGAATACAGAAACAGTATCACGTAAGTAAAAGGGAAATTATCAGAGTATTACGCTATATCCTGTAAACGAAGACACCAAACATCACAGGCAGTCGACTGGGGGTTGCGTACGCCTAGCACTCCAAAACATCTTCACATCATCTTCATGTCGCAGCTTCCTCTTTCTGAGCAACATTGTTTGTAGCAAGGGTGAGAACTTGTCGTACTCAGCAAGTGTGGGGAAAGGATGAATGCAAAGGCTTTATAGTGGACTGGGATTTGAGCATTTAGCATTTTAGTTTGTCAAATTTCATTAAACAACTATTTACCAGCAAAGTATAAGTATATACCAACCCACATTAAGCATAAATATAAGAGATAAGCCATAAGCACATGGAAGGCATAACCAAAGAGCACGATTTAAATCCATCTCCAAGTTCAGTTATCATGTGAGGGTCCAGGCCGCTCTTGACCGTGAGCACGGCTAATCGATTAGTTTAACACTCTTCAGAGGTTGTACACTTTCACCACAAGCAACGTAAAAGCTCCGAAGAACTTTGAACCCAACCATGCGATGTCGGCCAAGCATCATACCACACTACCGAGGTGTGGTTGCATAAGGACGCTACAAGGCCTTTACAAAGGTTCCCTAACAAGTTGTGACCCACAAGGTCCGGATCAGTTAGCTAGGTATAAAGTCCCCTAGCAGGTCAATACCCCACCATAAAAAGAATAACTCACCCAACCCCCTGCTAGAGCGAGTCCATACCCCGCAGTACCGCCGATCCCTTGTCCTTACCAGGTAAGATCACCCCAAGCTAAAGTTCCTAATTATTCAGCCAAGACCAGTGCCCGTTTAGTACTTGTGGTTGTACTGTTTTCCTGGGTGGTTCTCCATGTTCCGATTAATGCACAGTAATATTGTATTAAAATCATCATAAAGGAACATAGAGCATAAAATGATAACCATGTTTATTATTACCAACCCAGTTGAGCACACTAAGCAACATCTACCATCAATATTAATTAAGAACCAGGTTCAAGATAATGGTCAAATGAGGCTAGTCATCCTTAATAGGAACCCATCAAAATTAATGCAAAGCAATGCAACAGTGATTAATAAAATTATTGGGACAAAAGATCAAGGACGCACTTGCCATTAACCAAAGTAGTTGCTCAGATTGTCTTCACCTTCACGCTCTTTAAAGCTCTCGGACCACGTTCACCTCTAAGCGCATCAAGGATCGGCACAAGCATACAAAGCAACAAGTACAACTAAAAACAATGCACCAATCAAAATAAAATTTTAAAAGAACGCACTAAAGGATAGGCTCGATTAGATGGATCACTAAAGAACACAAAGTGTGCTTGGAAGGGAAAGGCTTGATTAGCTTTTAAGAGATGGCTATGAAAGGTTGAGCGAGGACCGGAAAGGTCACACTGAGATAGAGCTCGACTCTATGGTTACGCAAGTGCAAGAAACGCTGAAAACAGAACTAAGCTCAAAACTATCGTGAGATCATTGTCAAACAACAAGAGACTACGTGCTTGTTCATATTTTAATGAGAAATCATGTGGAATGAATATTTCAGAGAAATATTCTATGTTACCATTAAACAAGTTATATTTGATTAAAGAAATCACGATAAACCTAATCATGTTTTATTTATAACATTCGAGTGGAAGTTATGTCAAATTAACAATTACTTTAGAAAGATAAAGCAAGTATAAGATACCTAGACGAGTAACTTTATGTCACGTGTTCAACTAAGCATATTTAATATTGAAAAGGCATTTATGATGTCATTAGGCATATTAACTTTATTATCGAAATCGATGTTTAGCTAAGAATCTTTTATTTAAAGAAAGCTAGTTATAAATAGGAATTAACAAAATTAGATCTTAGCTTATGAAAACCGGGATAGAACCTAGTCACTTTTATTGAAAAGTAGTGGAATAAATATTAGTCAAGATTAACATGCAACTTTAGTGTTAAAGCAAGTAACAGGTGATACACATGCCAACGTACAAGTTACGGTGAAACGAACGAGAATGGTAGAAGTGAACTAAGACGCACACACAAACCTTTGGCTAGGGTTTAAGAGAACTAGTCTACAAAGAGAACTCGTATGAACAACTGACACACTAACCAAGGGTGATCTGACCCGACAGGTGAAATAGATAACAGGGTAGACTCTAAAGAATGGTATAGCTACGAAAGATTGGGCATAAAATCATAGATGATTTATAAAAAGACAACCTAACAGAGTAAGATAGACATCAACTAGCTAGATGCTGATAAACAAGATTCTAAGATAAACATGAAACAAGAGTGATAAGATTACTTGATAGGCAAATGAGTAGTGCAAACTACTCACACAGATAAAGCTACTAAGCTAAGCAAAAACTCTAAGGCTTGATTAGATGCACACGGTTTAGCTTGGGCTAACACTAGAAAGGTTTAGAGCTTCTGATAAACTTGATCAAAAGAGATACTAAGATAAAGCTGACATCGAACGTCTAACGAATTATTTGCATTTATGATAGAACAAGATTATGAGCTGGGTTCATTTTAATTAACAAAACAAATATAAAGGATATTTCAGAAATAAAATACCCTATGTTGACATTAATGCAATATTAAACTTTATTTACGAAACCAGTGTAAAGAACTAGTCAAGTTTTATTAATAAAGATTCATATATTGATTAAACCAATTAAACATTTAATTTAGAAAAACTGAACTATATGAACAATCTAAACGAAACTTTGTAATTCGATGGGACCACATTATTTAAAAACATTATGGAATTTACATTAATCATGTTAACATTTATTATAAAAGCTGATGTAAAAGCCTAATCAAATTTTAATTAGAAAAGATTAATTAACTATTAAACAAATTAACATTTGGTTTACAAAAACCGAGACAAAGATCTAATTAACTTTTATGTATAAAAACATGTGATAGAAACACTAATCAAATTAAATTTGCTTATGAAAAACGATGTATAGATCTATATAGCTTTTATTTATAAAAGGCATGTATAACTAGACATTAATCAAAATTAATATTAATTTTATTTTTAGAAAACAAAACATGATGAAAACTCACCACTAACGCGTGCTTTACATTATTATGAACCTATCGCAACTTGAACGGATTAAATGGAGCTAAAACAAAGAAACTACGAGCAAAACAAGATTGAAAGGACCTAGTCGTGATTAACCGTAGATTTTAGGGAGTAGCAGAGGAAATTCGCAAGACACATTGAATAGTGCTCATGAAAAGGACAAAGGACAGGGTTAGACCTATAAAAGATGTCGGGTTGGGCTTGATTGCAGGAATCTAATAGATCTGGGGGGTTTTACACAAGATCTACACGACACAAAAGAAAACAAGGAATTACTGAAAAGGACAGGGTCCTAACTTCAAGATTGACATCTCCTTCTTCCTCCTCTGGACTGCCATGGACGGCGAACAGGGAACTCCATCCTACGGCAGCACCGGCGACCTAGGGCACGAGGGGCTCGGCGAGTTGGGGAAAAGAGGGAGGAGACCGAGGGGAGCACGTGGGGCTGCTCACCTTGGACGGGGAGGGACGGCAGGCGGCCGGCGGCCGAAGGCTACAGCGGCCGGCGGCGGTTGCAAGCGTCGGCAGCGCCCTAGTGATTGATTAGTGATGGTGAGGGGCTGAGGAGGTGCAGCACGTCCACGCGAACCTCAAGCCGGCCTCGGCTTGGCCGGCGGACGACGGAGGCGGCGAATCGGCTGCGGCGGCGAGCTCGCCGCTCGGCCCCGGCGGCGGCGGGTCGGGCGCGCGGTACGGCGCGAGGTAGCGGGGCGAGGTGCGAGGGAGCTTGGGCGCGTGACCTTAAATAGGCACGGGCGCCAAGAAGTCCCGGCGAGGACGCCGGAGCGGCGGCGGTGGCGTGTCCGCCATGGACACCGCCGGCCGATGGGCTTCGGCGTGCTCAGATGGGCCTCGCGCGGGTCGACGGCTGGGTCGGTGCGGACCTGGGTCGGGCCTTCGGGCTCGGCCCAGTTAGATAGGATTTGTTATTTTTTTTGAATTTATTCTTAATGCAAAAATAATTCCAGAAAAAAATCTAGAAATTGTTTAAAGGCACGAAAAATACTCCGAAAATCACAAAAGTTCCAGGAAAAATCCTAGAGATAGATTAAGACATGAACAATCCAAATAAAGCATTTGGAGCTCATGAAAAAGATTTTAGAGCCTTCTAATAAATAGAATAGGCTCACATAAAATGAGAATAAATTCCAAAAAATCCGGAAAATTCTCGGAAGAGTGAGGACAGCTCCTAAACACACTTGTGAAACCCTTTGCACTCAAGAAGCACTGAGCTGCAACGGCATGAGTGCAGCTCTCACAAATTTTTATTTAATGTAGAAAATCAAACAAGGATTTTTCCTATACTGTATTTCCTGTAAAGAGAAATAAATGTTGGAAAAATTTTAAAATTATGAGAAAATTGTTTCTTTCTATTCACATCCTGAAATTGGAAATTTCAGGGTGTGACATAACCGCGGTGGTTAGAGGTGCATGCCTGACCTTCCGAAAGAACTCGACTTGTCCTTGGAATCGCCCTAGACTACCCGCATGAATAGGAATACGTTGTGACAGAACGGGGGCTCTGAAAGGCGGGCGTTTTCGGAGTCGGATGGGAAACCACGGTTTAAAGAGGCTTCTAATGAGATTTGATTTGCTACTTCTTCTTTCGCTTGGAACTTCAACAAAAGGCTCAACCCGGTCTCTCTAGATCGGTTTATCTACCCCCTCTATCTTTGTTACCTCTGGTCTTTAGTAGATTAGATTCGTTCTTGTGTTGATTCTTATGATTAGATGCATTAGGGTTTTATCTATCGAAGATTGAAGTTATTTGGCATTACTAGATCATCTTTTGCGTCACACATTTGTTCCACGGATTCGATACCTTGGGTTCACCACTCGAGGGAAGAAGGGTCCCTTGATTACAACGGGAGATTTGTCCGCTTGCAAGTCTAAACGAACTTTGATACAACTATTAACCGTCAACAAGCCCCTTTTTCTGGCGCCGTTGCCGGGGAACAAGTGATCAAGATTTGATCTTTTATTGTTTTTTATGATTTTCAGTTTTCTTTTAGTCTTTTCGTTTTGCATCTACTAACTTTTGATCATCCTCAAAATCAATCTAATCTAGTTTGTCTAACCCTAGTTTTCTTAGATTTGTTTTTATTTTTGTTTTTGTATATTTTTGTTTATCACTAACCCTAACATGAGATGGACGGCTACCTCTCCAACAAACCCGATAATTTTGTGGATGATCCAGATAAACTTTAGAGGCTAAGGAGACGCGAAGCACATCAAGCTAAAAAGCTGGATTTTATAGATTCGAAGTCGAAAGACAAAGGATCGAAGGAATCTCCGAAGAATCCACCACCTTAAAGTCCTCGGGAGAATCGACTTCCACCGATGGGAGATCAACCGCAAGAACGCAAGATCGGGGAGCTATGCACCTCGGACATCATCGACCTACCAATCTTGAACCTTGAAGAGATTGGAAGGCCGTTTGAGATCAAGACCTCAACAATCCGCATGGTGCAACATTCACCCTTCAACGGTAAAGAGGACCCAAACCTTCACCTCCAAGCGTTCATTCAACTATGTCAGACTTTCAACATGGATGGGGTGACTCAAGACGAAATGAGGGCAAGGCTTTTTTCCGTTCTCACTACTCGGGAAGGCTTTGCAATGGTTCCACTCTCAACCGGTGGAGACGGTGCAAAATTGGAACGCGTTGATGAAGGCTTTCATGAAGGAATACTACTCGCCGGGTAAAACTCAAATCTTGCGTAATAAGATTGCCACTTTTGCTCAATACCCTACGGAGACTATCTCGGAGGCATTCGAGTGCTTCAATGAGTACACTCGGGCGGTTCCACATCACAAGTTCCCGAAGGAAGACCTCGTGCAAAAGTTCTATCAAGGACTCACCATGGCGTTAAGGACGATCATCGATGCATCGGTGGGAGGATCTATCATCGAGCTTACGCCAACCGAAGCTTTCACTCTATTCAAGAAGGTCGTGGATAATGACACATGGGCGTCATCCGGATGCCTACTTCCGGTTCAACCCACGGGGAATGTCAAAGGAGTCTTGCAAGTGGAGAAGGAGAACATACTTGAAGGCAAGATCGATTCACTCATGAGGAGGTTGGAGAAGATGGAAATAGAAAAGAAAGAGGCTCAAGATTTGAAGGCTGCCGAAGCAAGATCCACATGTGAAGAATGCGGAGAGTATGGCCATGTTCACAAAGATTGTCTGGAGGAAGCCAAGGTACTCGACTACATGAGGAAGGGAGAATTGCCGAACTTCCGCTACGGGCAAGGTAGACCTCAATTTAATGCAAGCTCATCCATTCCGAATTCGGTTCCGCTTCGTATACAATTGAAGGACTTCATGGACGAGCAAGCTAAGATCAACAAGGACACCGTCACCAAGTTCAAGGCCATAGACAAGGTGTTGGAGAACATCGATAGTAAAGTGACGGAGGTCGGAAGCTCCAATCATCAAGTGCTCAACAAGATGAAGATGCTCGAGACGCAAGTTGAACAACTCGTGGGGCACCTCACTAGTGATGAAGGGAACCTTCCGAGACAACCTAAAAGTCCCGAATCGGCAAAGGCTATTCAAACACGTTCGAGAAAGGAGACCGAAGATCCGGAACGTTCCGCGGGAGTGAGGAAGCTTAAACCATCCGTCGAGGCGGAAGAATTTGTTAAGGAGGAAGTTACGGAGATCATCACCGAAGAGCCCGAGTTTGAGATGCCGAGAGAAGACACGAGGATACCACAACTCAAGCCACACTACTTCCGAGGTAAACTTGATAATCACTTTGAGAAGTTTGTGGAGGTTGTGCGTAGACTTAGCATCAACATGCCATTACTGGATGCCCTTCGAGTACCTACATATTCTCGTTACTTTAAAGACATACTTGCAAATAAATATGAGATAGCAACACTCGGGGTAGATCATGTCAAGATGTCCGAGGAATGTAGTGCCGCTATTGCTAATGGGCTAGAGAAGCAAAAGGACCCCGGATGCCCGACAATTCCATGTTCCATTGGTTCATTCAAGTTCGAGAAAGCATTATGCGACCTTGGAGCAAGTGTGAGCGTCATGCCAAGAGATGTGTTCGAGAAGCTACGCCTACCATTGGAGCCTACGGGTATGTGTTTGGAGGTTGGTGACAACTCCATTCTCTATCCCTTGGGCATCGCCGAAGATGTGCCCGTGAAGGTCGGACATCACTTCATCCCCGTCGACTTCGTGGTGCTCAAGATGGGAGAAAGGGAGAAGCCGCTGCTCATCCTTGGGAGGCCTTTCCTCAAGACCGTGGGAGCTACTATCGATGTTGGCAAGGGGGAGATCATGTTCGACATTAACAGAGAAAGGAGTTCCTTCAAGTTTCGACCACGCCTCGAGGTATGCAATATGATTGAAGTTAAAAATGTTCCACCTCATCGTCGCGTTGTTAAGGAAGAACCAAGGAAGAAGGAAGGGCTGAAGAAGAAGAAAGAGCCGAAGGACGTGAAGAAAGTCAAGGAAGATGTTGCATCAGTCAAGACAAAGGAAGAAAAGCCGCCTGTGAAGACCAAAAAAATGACCAAGCCGGAAGACAAGCCCGTGCCCAAGATGGTGCGGAAGTGGGTACCCAAGATTGCAACACCCGCAAAGAGTGTTGATCCGAAGTAATCAAGTGAAGAAGTCTAGTCATGGATTATAAACGAAGCGCTAGGAGGGAGGCAACCCGTTTCGTCGAGTCAAGAATAAGCTACCGGGAGGACAACCTGATTCCAGTTTTTTCGAGTTTTAATTCAGTTTTGAATTTTTCTACACAAAGACATTAAACTTAGAAGTGGTTGAACAATATTAGAGACATAATTCTTGGTTGAATATTTTGTTTGATCATAAACCCTTTTACATGAACCCTCCTATGTGTTTGTTTGCTTCTTTTCAAGAAACCACAACCAAATAAATTCAGAACCTAACTCAACCATTCATCCTCATTATGATGATGTGGTTGACTTGATTTTCATGCTAAAAACACACGAGTAGAGCCATGACTTCTACCTAGGTGTTAATTAAATTTCAGCATGTGGTAGGACTCGCGTGAACCTAGAAACTAAACTTTTGGTTAGTTTAAAAATTTATATCCTTGGTTTCTCTAAGATTAGAATTTTTCTAAGCCTCATTCAATTTTATTTCATTCAAAATCTCTCTCATTTAGCCAAAATTAGAACCTAAACCTATGCCGCCATGATCAAGCCGGGAAAAGTTTGCTCTCAACCAATGAAGGCAAACTATACCGGTGAGACCAATATCAACGTAGATGGAAAATATTTTCGACTTACATTTGTTTTTAATGGTTTAAAGACTTCTCTATATTTATGCTTGAGCTTTTCCATAGCTTTGGAAATATTTTTAATTTTCGAAATTAGAGGAGTGCTTAGCCTTAAACATACTTAAAGGGAGGCAATCTAGTTAGAATTTATCATGCATGCACCATTGGATACCCTTTCAACAACTTTCATCAAGACCACATGCAAAGGACAAGCATGGGTGGGCAGCAAGCATATCTTGGCTGGAAATTCATGGTGACATGTTAAGCAAGTGGAGCAAGGGAGCATGGACATGACTCAAAGCATGAAGCATCAAGTAGGAGGACCAATAATGCAAGAAAAGGAGTGGACGAGAGCGTTTGGGGGTGCAACTCGTGGAGCACGCGGGCAAGGAGGTAATGGAGAATAAATGATCGTGCTGAAAGAAAGCCGAGGCAGGGAGAAGCATGCGGCATCCCAGACCGGTCGGCCTCCCCTATAAAAGGAGCCCCCCGGCTCCCGTTTTCTGCAGGCAAGTATCCCTCTCCTTCCTCTATTTGTGTGCTCAAGTTTTCGTGCCCAAAACCACCGTAGACATAGCCAACCTTCCCAAGCTTGATAGCTCAAATAATTCAAACCCTTAATCCACTCAAAGTCCACATTCCGAAGTAAGTTTTTAAGTGCCTAGTTACCGGTTGCAACCCGGAATTTTAGTGGAGAGAAGAGTGCTGCAATCATGTGGAAGAAAACCACAAGTCTCTTCTCCAAGAAGAAGGGGTCATCGTCGTCCAAGCCATCTTCGATGACATCTTCGAGGAGGCACTCGGTTTCCGAGTCTCCTCGGAGCATGAAGGAGGACACGGCACCGCCGAGGAGGAACGACGCTCTCCTCCTCGGTGGCATGAGAGCAACAAGGAGCACGTCATGAGATTTATCGAACCTCAAGGGCGTACGGAGGAGCCGTCCGTCCCACCGCTACGATCGACCCGTTCATCCACGCCACCTCCATACACTCCACGGTACTCCACATATGGCTTCATCATATTGTCGGAGGAGGAGGAGAAGAATCTCTCTCGCCTTGAGAAGAGGCTTGTGGCAAACATCGATTTCGATGATCAAGCTCTCAACACATTGGGTTTCGGCACGGACATATATTATATGTTTGGGCACCTTGGATGGGTGCAATTCTCCAACGGGGTGTCGACAAACAACCACAAGGAGTTTGCCTTGGAAATCTTGATGACTATGGCGCCTATCCTTGATGAGGGGGTGCAAAGTTTATCATTCCATTTGGAGGGAATCCAACAAGTGTTTCCTATGAGTATATTAGGGAGCTAATTGGGTTCCAAAATGGAGCTCCGGAGAAAGCTGACGTGCTGGATGGCATGTTGGACGGGTTTTGGAATTTAATCTTCGAAGAAGCCCACCAACAACGCAATTCCATCCGCAACCCCATTATCCAAGTATTCCACTCTTGGATGTGCAAGAGGATTATGGGGAGGATGAGGGAGACGAAGGTGACCGACACGGAGTTGAATTGGCTCTACTCGGCTTTAATTGCCAAGCAGCCAATAGACCCCTCATACCTTATGATCAACCGATGGTGTTGCGAGGCAACATCAGGATCGGGAGATATTGGTTCGAGGTGCTACCTCTCTATGTTGGCCATCTCCTTAAGGCCGGGGATTACAAGGAATCCCGAACATCTTTTATGTGGGACCCTCTCGGATTTGAGTATTTGAAGAAAGGAAAATATATTAGTGGAGATGAGAGAGGAGGCTTTCATGTGGACAAGGTGAACCTACCCCTTCCGGATCCAAGACTTAGGCTTTTCATTCAAGGGAAGGAAGATTGGTTGGAGGAGGGACTCCTTGTCCCGACAAAGAAGAATAAAAGAGGAAGAATTGTAGAGGAGGGATCTTCCTCCGCGCAAGCGGGTCGTGCACAACCAAACTATATGGCACCATTCGAAGGAATCCCTACTCTGCCAAATTATTACGGAGGGCCAACAATGCAAGCATAGGGGAGTGATCCAGCGTTGCCCCAACAAAATTATGTGGTGCCCAACGTAACCTTTGCGGAGCCCTACGCACAATACCTCCAACCACAATAAAGCATGGCCATAACTGGAGGGTATGCTACGAGAAACATGCAAAACGTCGCAGCCATCCAAACCAACGCGGCTCAACTTGGTGAAGGCAATGCAAATATTGCCTATGAGCTTGGGCGTCTTCACCTAGTACCACCGGAACAATTCGTTGGAGGGGATGTCCAAACCTACTATGAGCAAGGGTACAACTACCAAGATCATCAATACCAACCACCGGTGGAGGATTAAGAAGAAGGAGGAGATTTAGTTTTCTTTTCTTTTACCTTTTTCTGTAATTTTCAGCTTGTGTTTGCTTGTGTTTGCGTAGTATTTTTCAGTTTTTATTTAATTTTCAGCAAGTGTGTTAGTTTATTATTAGAATATACTTCAACTAGTTTTTAAAGACACCACCTTGTTTATACCTTTGGAAAAGTTATGAAATTTGTGTCATGGTGATATATGATTATAATTGCCGCTTTGTTTATCTTTGTAATTGATTTATGCATGTTAAAGCTAAGTGCTCTCTTAAAATACAAATATTAACTTATCTAAATGCTAGCTTAATCTTTAGTGGAGGTTATGATTAAAATAAAGACCCATGGTGTTTTATGTGCTCTCAAGTTTTAGATAGATTAAAGATGGTTTTTATTCTTAAAAAATAATGCTAACCTTGTCATAAATATCACTTGTGTGTTGCTCTACCTATCCAAAGCCTTATATATATTTGAGAGAATAAACCTCAGTGTACAAGATTTATTTTTGAGTGAGTTATTGCAGGCCATGATTTCTCTGGCCCGAGACTAAGAAGCTGGTCATTCCGTTTTTGCGTATCTATCTTATTGCTAGCCTTTTATCCGTGCATTGTGTATCCCCACATCGGAGATCTCACAAACCTCACCGGATATCCACCCTTAAAACTAAATATCATCTTTTGTGTTTACCTCCTTGACCACAACCTATCATTGAGGATGGATCATCAATTCAAGGAAGATTGTAAGACGGTACCAACATTGAAGAATTCAAGTATCTCTCCAAAGGAAAAGTATTCCCGGTACCTACCTTATTTTTCACCTCTTTGCCCGAGGACGAGCAACGTCTAAGCATGGGGGAGGAGGTAGGTACGATGCAATTTTAGAGTTCGAGGGGAGAAAATAAAAAAATCTTATGAGAGAAAAAAGAAAAAATGAGAAAAGAAAGAAAAAGAAATATATATATCTGAGAAAAAGAAAAAATATGAGTTGTGTAAAAATAAAATAAAGTGAACTCCCCGGTTCTCTAAAGTGCATTATGAATTTCAAGGATTCAAGATTAAAAGATCCATACTCATTTTCCAACCATGTACAATCCGATAACGAGGACTTCCTTTGTGCCTCGGGATCACTCTTTGCCATTTGCACATGTCCACCTATCTCAAGTGTGTGTATTTTTCTCTTTCCCCTGCTTGATATAACATTATTTAAAAATGACCTTTTTGACAAGTCTCGGTAAGACCATGAGAAGCTTGTCTTGTTTGGACAACACCTCATTTATAAAATCTTGGTAGGACTAAACTTTCCCAAAAAGATTCATATAAAGCCTGCCACATATATATATGTTATGAGAGGGAAAGGAGTAGAATAAATAGGCCAGAGAGACAAAGTGAGATGAGAGTTCATGAGCAATATGCAAGATTATTTAAATTTGTGAACTCGGTTTAGCTCTTTTTCATCTTGTCCTTTATTTCAAAATTTCTGAGATCTATTTAAACTTTGGAGCATGTTAATACTCGTGGGATAAGCTTAATAAGAATCTATCCTCCGTAGAGATGAAGGCTAGTACATTATGGAACTTTAACGAATTAAAATTTTGAGAGCGTTATGTTTTCTCATGTATGATCAAGTGCAAGATGATATCCATCGAAGGCTTACTCGAGGACGAGCAAGGTTTAAGCATGGGGGAGCTGTTGACGGTGAAATTCCGTCAACCTAGCCATGAGTTTACCTTCGGTGTTGACATAAGTTTTATACTTTATCCATTGGTACTAACCCCCTTGGTATAACAAGTTCATTCGTGCATGTCGGTTTTGGAGTTTAGTGTTTATGCAGGGTTTTGACATTGAAAGCAAGACTTCCGGGATAAGTTCATCAAGCACCTTGTGACAAGACCTTGAAGCCCCGTACAAGTCATGCAATGAAGCAAACATGACTCCAAGAAGCCTAGGGACCAAACCCGAGAAGATGACAAACTCCGAGGACCTACCCAGAAAAGTGTCGAATCTTGCGGGACAAGGAGCTACGTCCAACTCGGAGAGAAACTGACAACAAGGGCCTACATGTAGAAGGGGGGAGGATCTAGAAGACTCGGGAACCGACGCCATGCGGATGAGGTAGGGAACTGGGCCTGGGTGGGCCCAGGCCGGTCGGCCCAGGCCGGCCGGCCCAGCCCAGTCCAGGGCCCATTTGCCTCCCCCTTTGACCTAGCCGCCAATCGGGCTATTTATAGCCCCGGGGTCAAGAGCCACGGGGGGATCAATTCGCCATCGGCCGCCAAGGAGCAGAGAAGAGAGGGACACCATCCCGGAGAGGAGAGGGTCGAGCTAGTTGACTAGGGTTTCCCTAGCCGATGTGGGAACCTTGCAAGGAAGACCACGTCGGAGTTCCCGGAGCTAGAAGCAAGATCAAGGTAGGATCCCGGTGGTGATCTTGTTCATGTATCATTGTACCAGTTGATGTATCAAGTTGAATCCAATTCTTAGCGACTAAGTGTTTCTTCGAAGTCTTTGTTTTCAATCGGCTTTGCTTATTTTAGATCTATTCTCGAGATAGATCACATAGGGTGTTCTTGTAGCCGCGGTGGCTAGAGGTGCACGCCTGACCTTCCGAAACAACTTGACTTGTCCTTGGACTCGCCCTAGACTACCCGCATGAATAGGAGTACGTTGTGATAGAACAGGGGCTCTGAAAGGCGGGCGTTTTCGTAGTCGAACGGGAAACCATAGTTTAAAGAGGCTTCTAGTGAGATTTGATTTGCTACTTCTTCTTTCGCTTGGAACTTCAACAAAAGGCTCAACCTGATCTCTCTAGATCGGTTTATCTACCCCATCTATCTTTGTTACCTCCGACCTTTAGTAGATTAGATTCATTCTTGTGTTGATTCTTATCATTAGATGCATTAGGGTTTTATCTATCAAAGATTGAAGTTATTTGGCATTACTAGATCATCTTTTGCGTCATACATTTGTTCCACGGATTCGATACCTTGGGTTCACTACTCGAGGGAAGAAGGTCCCTTGATTACAATGGGAGATTTGTCCGCTTGCAAGTCTAAACGAACTTTGACACAACTATTAACCGTCAACAGCGTCGCACCGTTCGTCACCCAAAAGATTCAACGCAGGGCGAAAGGTTCAATTCCCCAAGTTTCGGACTTAATGTTATCAACTTATATGTGACGAAACCCTAGGGCCAAATTGTCTCTGTCCAGTAAGCGCTAATCTATATTCCGCTAGGGGGTTTCGTCGCTTCAAACGTCTTATTCGCTTGCTTTTTGGTTTTGCATATGGTGCAGGGAAACAAGAAGTCACTAGGAGAAAGGGACATCTCCAAAGTTTGTGTTAACACCAAAAATTGGTACAGGGAAGAGACTGACCTATGGGCCGAGTTTGGTAGAAGAGCACCATTCGGCAGAAGGTTTTCCTCAAAGTCTTCGGTAAAGGCGTCTGCGGTCGGGAGTACATCATCATTCGGCAGAAGAGCTGTTTCACGCTTGGAAGAGGAAGCATTCGGGAATACGTGATGACGTGGCTTGAATATAAAGAAGGGACGAATTGATGACGGGTGCGAGATAGACATTGGCGCCGGGTATTAATTTTAGGCAATAAATGTTGTAATCGTGGTCGACTAGGAGTCGTGTTAGAACGAGGGTATAAATATGAACCCTTAGTGTTTGTAATAGGGATCGAACAATTTTTACAACAAACCGGCCCCGTGCCAACTTTCGAGTCCTTCTAGTCGAGTCGTCGAGTTCTTCGAGAGGAGCCATCGATCCATCGACCTCCGTAAGTACTGGCAACCTTGTATCATGTCTAGTATCATGCGGTGGATTTAGATCGTGATGCAAGTAGTCTTGTTACCATGCTTAGTATCATGCGGTGGATTTAAGCTTGGTTCAAGAAGGCTTTCTTGTTGGATCATGAGCCATGCGGTAGGCTAAGATCTAGCTCGGAGCTAGTTATCGGCTCTAATAGATTTGGCAAGATCTAATAAATTCATCAAGTTACCGTGTGTTGCTTTGAATTTTGCTCTTAAGTTTAATTCATGTAACACTTTTATTGCCCAATTTAGATTGACTAGATTCGGCTCTATCTTGTTTGTGATCCACGTGTTGTATGCTCAAATCTTTGACTCGACATGGCGGATGGGTCATGTGTTCATTAATAGCCGAATTCGAATCAATCTAGATTGTCACGTGTTGCGGGTTCAAGCTTGTTAATCTAGCATAGTTTGTTCCTTCTCCGCGGAACCCGAATCGGTCGTACAGCTGTATTCGGCAACCCTATCACGAATGAAACATGTTCATAAGCTTGTTTTAAATAATGTATGCTTTTAGCCTTTCATGTTTAGATTGTATCATGCGGTGGATTGATCTATTCTTGGTTGGTGGTGTGATTTCAAACAAGTTGTATCATGCGGTGGATTAACTTGTTTGGTGTCATGCTCGACGGGTTTGAAAGTACCTAGACATGCGGTAGACTAGTGCTTTTGATCTATGCATGCATGTTTACTGCAATATCATGATTATGCTTCGCTTTTATTTGTTTTATTATGATTTATCCTTTGGTAATCGGTCATGGTCACGTGACGCAATGTTGTTTAAATAAAGACCGATCTTCATCATGTTCACGTCATACATTCGGCTATGCTCTGTTTACATGTTTTATCAGTTCCCGAATGGTGTATGAATTGCTGACAGATAGCTTGTTGTAGCTATATGTCGTTCTGACTGGCTTTACGGCCATAAATACGGAACTGTCTGGTACCACCCAGCAAGTTCCAGGTTTTATCTAACCTTTTTCATCCTTTGTCAGTTTTAGGGAAAATTGACTGGCACGCTTCCGGATTCTGACGCCCGGGCCACGTGTGTTAAGCCAGCTAATTCGGCTTGCTGTGTGCTTGGCGTGAGGTGCTGATTTTACGTCAACAGTTTGGTGGTCTTCACCCGACAAGCGCACGTGCTGATGCCGAGAAAAGCGTCGTGATATGCGGTGTGACGTCAGGAAGCGCCGATTACGTGAAGACTCAATGGAGATTTCCCAAAATTAGCCTAGTACATTATTGTTTGATCCGTTTTACACGAGGACAATTTTGGTACGTAAAAAGTCTGTTCGTCTCCATAAGGAGGCCGACCGGCACTTGTAAAGGGGATCGGCTTTTGAGAGAATTACACTGTTGAGAGATAGCTTTTTGTCTTCCTTAGGCATTGGTTTGATTTTGTTTGCTTGACTCCTTTCGTTCCTTTCATTGTTTGTGTTAAAGCTTCGGCATAGCACAACAATACCACTACTCCTTGGTATGTTTTCTTCTCCAAATTTCTCTGTGGCTTTGATGTACTGACCAACATGTAGAACTCGGAAATTCAGTTTAGGTAGCTTGGTTACGGCAGCTCTGTATGATGTTTCTCCATATGCTTGCAAATATTAAACTTAGTTCAATTTGTTCCATGAAGGAATAAATTAAAATGGATGAGGGGTGCTTTTGTTCAGTCAAATTAAAATGGATGAGGGATGCTTTTGTTCTGTTTCTTGCAGTATGTATGACTTGTAACTTAGTTCCTTCAGCTAAAATTTCAGTATGTTGTCTGTGCATATGTACACTTGTACAGAGCGTTGGGCTCAGTATGGCAAGGTATGGCGCTCGCAATACCTTGAATTTTCTGCTACACTGGCTACCATTTGCTACCTGTCTTTGGTACTAAGTGCTGCTGAATGTCAGCCAACGACGCAATTTGCAATTATTTTGTCATCCACTACTATTTTATTCTATCCTACGCCACTGCATATGTATGTTGTATGTGCTTGTCACATAGATTTCAATGAAACAATGACTTCTTTGTTGTCATTTTGCAGGATGTATCCACATGGCAGTTTCATAAACAATGACTATTTTGTTATTGCTCTGGATGAACAGATGGCACATTGCTGGTTGCTTCATCAACTGCAGGCTACCAAAATTATTATCTTTAGTTTTATTGTTTTCTGTCATGAGAGATTACCTAAATTACTATGTATTTGAATGGCAATGCTATCTAGTACTTGTTGTAATGCATCTGAACCATGTCGCCAAACGCCAAGCGAAATGGAGTTCGAAGTTTGTTTGAGGTCATTGTGATGTCATTGTAGGATATCTGTCTTCGTGACGGCCTTGCCCTTGCTCAAAATGTGAACTCTTGTATGCCTACTATATCTTTTTTGTGTTGATCTTTGAGTGTACATAATGCATGCCACATTGGATCCTTCTTCATTTGCATAACATGCAACGAGAAATTAAATGTGGAAACTGCTTAAGACACCATCCGTCGACCTCCGTAAGTACCGGCAACCTTGTATCATGTCTAGTATCATGTGGTGGATTTAGATCATGATGCAAGTAGTCTTGTTACCATGCTTAGTATCATGCAGTGGATTTAAGCTTGGTTCAAGAAGGCTTTCTTGTTGGATCATGATCCATGCGGTAGGCTAAGATCTAGCTCGGAGCTAGTAATTGGCTCTAATAGATTTGGCAAGATCTAATAGATTCATCAAGTTACCGTGTGTTGCTTTGAATTTTGCTCTTATGTTTAATTCATGTAACACTCTTATTGCCCAATTTAGATTGACTAGATTCGGCTCTATCTTGTTTGTGATCCACGTGTTGTATGCTCAAATCTTTGACTCGACATGGCGGATGGGTCACGTGTTCTTTAATAGCCGAATTTGAATCAATCTAGATTGCCACGTGTTGCGGGTTCAAGCTTGTTAATCTAGCATAGTTTGTTCCTTCTCCGCGGAACCCGAATCGACTGTACAGCTGTATTCGGCAACCCTATCACGAGTGAAACATGTTCATTAGCTTGTTTTAAATGATGTATGATTTTAGCCTTCCATGTTTACTGCATGTATCATGCGGTGGATTGATCTATTCTTGGTTGGTGGTGTGATTTCAAACAAGTTGTATCATGCGGAGAGTTAACTTGTTTGGTGTCATGCTCGACGGGTTTGAAAGTACCTAGACATGCGGTAGACTAGTGCTTTTGATCTATGCATGCATGTTTACTGCAAATTCATGATTATGCTTCACTTTTATTTATTTTATTATGATTTATCCTTTGGTAATCGGTCATGGTCACGTGACGCAATGTTGTTTAAATAAAGACCGATTTTCATCATGTTTACGTCATACATTCGGCTATGCTCTGTTTACATGTTTTATCAGTTCTCGAATGGTGTATGAATTGCTGACAGATAGCTTGTTTTAGCTATATGTCGTTTTGACTGGCTTTACATCCATAAATACGGAACTGTCTGGTACCACCCAGCAAGTTCTAGGTTTTATCTAACCTTTTTTATCCTTTGTCAGATTCAGGGAAAATTGACTGGCACGCTTCCGGATTCTGACGTCCGGGCCATGTGTGTTAAGCCAGCTAATTCGGCTTGTTGTGTGCTTGGCGTGAGGTGCTGATTTTACGTCAACACACTTTTTGGCACGCCTGGTGGGACACTCAAATTGATCAAGATGCCTGATATCCAAGCTGTCCTGGATGTCACCTTCAATGAACTGTCTTGAGAACAGCAATTACAACTGAAAGAAGCTATGGACCAATTTCAGCAGAAATGTCTGATGTCGTTTTCCAAGAATAGGAGTGGTGTGCCATTCCTCAGGACAGATATGCCAAGAGTTTTGATGCCAGGGGAGTCTGATGCCACATCTGCTGCAGAGAAACAAGAGGCTTTTGCTATGATACAGCAAACTATGGAAGAAATAATGGCTAGACACAACACTGCATTTTTGAATAGCATCCGGCAGATGATGGTTGGTGTCTTTAGCCCAAGCGTGGACAACCATTTTGAACAAGGTGAATCAAGTGCTGCTGCTGCTGGTCAACCGTCTCGGCAAGATGCAAGTGTTCAGCCGCCTCCGCAGAGTGTAAGTGTTCAGCCAACTCAACACATGGATAGTCAACCAATTCGGCAGAACCCTCATCAAGCAGTACCAAATCCACGTACATATGGAGAAATGGCATTCGACACTCCTGGAGTTCAACATGCCTCTACTTACAGGATAGCCCCAACAAATAACAGGTTGCAAAGGAACATGTACGAGAACAGGTATTCAGAATTCATGGATTATAGTGCTATTGATGCTCTCCCGAATCCTGGGTATGGTGCTAATACAGGGATGCCTGCTGGAGGGCCAGGGAATCAAGATACCAATGTTGATCTCCTGGTGCAGAGAATGACAGATGTGCTTCAAAATCAATTTAGTCTAAAGCCTAAGAACCAAGGACACGTATATACACCTCCCTTTCCGGAATGGTACCACAGGGTGGCTTTACCAAACAGGGTGAAAGTCCCCTCAGAGTTCACTAAGTTTTCAGGGCAAGATGATACCAGTACTGTGGAACATATAGCCCAGTACTTAATGCAACTTGGGGAAGCTTCTGCTGATGAGGCCTTCAGAATTAGACATTTCCTTCTGTTATTGACAGGCCCAGCGTTTACATGGTTCACTTCTCTACCTGCTCACTCAATCTGCTCTTGGAAGGATTTGGAGCAAAAGTTTCATGCTCATTATTTCATTGGCAGCAATGAGAAAAATTTAATTGATTTGACTACCTTGAGGCAGAGGAACAATGAAACACCAATGGAGTTCCATAGGAGGTTCAGAGAGACAAAAAGCATGTGCTTCTCTTTGAACATACCGGATGATCAATTGGCTGGTATGGTTGTAGCAGGGATGTTGCCAGCTATTCGAGAGAAGCTATTCGGCATGGAATTCGATGACCTTGGCCAGCTGTCACACCGACTGTCGTTGATGAGTAATCAAGCATATGGCTTCAAGAAAGACTCCAGATTTGTCAAACACAATGACATAGCTGACATCTATAATCAATTCCTCGAAAGGGCATATCAAGGAGATGAATATGATGATGAAGAGGAAATAGCTGCAGCAGAGATAGTGTGGGGCAAAGAGCCATTAACAGTAAATCAGAGGTGGATTAAGCAGGCTAAAGGCACCTATGATTTTGATGTGACCAAGGCAGATAAGCTCTTTGAATTCCTCGTGAAAGAAGGTCGAATCAAGTTGCCAGAAGGGCATTCTATGCTTTGGCCTGATGGAGTGAAAGAAAAGAGGTACTGTGGATTTCATGACAGAAAGTCTCATTCCATCAATGAGTGCAGGGTCTTTAGAATGAGAATTCAAAAAGCTATCCAAGAAGGTCATCTGAAGTTTGATAATAAGATGAAATTGGATGGTAATCCTTTTCCTCAGAACATGATTGGGTTCTCAGTCAGCATGGTGAATGTTGTTGAAGAGAAAGGAAAAGTGAAAGTTTTGACTTCGGCAAAGGCGAAGCAGGATGGCTCAGTTGATCCCGCTCAACAAGTAACATTTGAATAGGTCCTTAAGGGAGAGCCTCGCTTTTTTAAAAGTCAAATTGAAGTGGATGAATCCTCTAAACCAAGAGTGACTTCATGTATTCTCCTCAACAAATGGCAGCGTCAGCAAGAAAAGGAGCGCTACCAGAAGCGTAAATACGAAGAGGAGAAGCGGAGATATGAAGAAGAGATGTGCAGGAAGGAACAAGAAGAATATATGCGAGAGCAAGAGTGTGCACACTGGGGATATGCCTTCTTCAGACACTGTTGGAATGAAGGTTTGAAGCTTCCTATGCAAAATAACTGCCCCGAATGCAGCGACAAGTATACTGAATACAGGCAAGACATTGTCAATCGCCGATCCGTCCATGAAAGAATTAGAAGGGTGCATCCTGGTGATGGTCGGCGTTTAAAAATAAGTAGGATTGATGATCAACCGAAGAAAAGATATGCTGATCACAAGTGGATTGATCATGAAGAAGAAGAAGATCAAAGGTATGTATGGCAAAAAGGACAGTGGTGCCCACCTGGTTTAAGGAGAAGCCAAAAGAGAAGGGTTCAGTGCTTGAGGAATCAGGAACTGAAGCGGGCAGGAATCAAGAGAAACAAGTGTGGCGCCCAAAAGATAAACCTGATGAATCTGGTCGTTCGGCTCCTGCATGCATGGTATGCTTCTTGTCGAATGAATTTATGGCTCCAGGTAATCAAATTGTGCAGAAAGAGGTATTGCCAGACATGGATGAAGCCAAGCAATTTGGATTAATGGCGCAATTAGTGTTGGCCAAGCAAGCTAGTTTTGACAAGCCAACCAAGAATCGGCACATGAGACCGTTGTACTTAAGAGGGTATGTCAACGGGAAGCCATTGACCAAGATGTTTGTTGATGGTGGAGCTGCTGTCAATGTGATGTCGTACACTACATTCAGAAAGCTTGGCATGGGCCCTGGAGATTTGACGCCAACAAGCATAGTTCTGAATGATTTTGCTGGAAATCCTTCAGACACCAAGGGCTGTGTGCATGTGGATTTGATGATTGGATCTAAGACTCTACTTACGACCTTCTTTGTCATTGAAGGCAAAGGGGCATATAGCTTGTTGCTTGGAAGAGAATGGATCCATGCGAACTGCTACATTCCATCTACTATGCATCAATAGCTTGTTCAATGGGTGGATGATGACGTAGAAGTTGTCCAAGCAGATGATTCCATAAGCGTGGCTAACGTGGAACCAGCCTTCTGGGAGTATCAAGGCATAGATTGCTTCTCAGGTAAGGACTGGGGTGAAGGTCCTGTTGAGCCAGTCAGCAGTGATCAACAGCCGATTCAAGCAGTCGGCTCTTATAGTAATTTTTAATGGAGAATCCAATCGATGGAACTGATGGAAAGTTAGGGCGTGGATTTATGTCGGCCGATAAATTGGAAGAAATAGACATTGGAAATGGTGACAAGCCAAGGCCGACATTCATCAGTGCTAACTTGGATTCAAGTTTCAAAGAAGAGTTAATTAAGCTACTAAAAGAGTACAAAGATTGCTTCGCTTGGGATTATTCGGAGATGCCTGGTTTGGATCGTTCCATTGTTGAGCATCGGTTGCCAATCAAGCCTGGTTTTAGACCTTACAAGCAACCTCCCCGAAAGATCTACAAGGATGAAGTATTGGCCGACGTGAAAAAAGAGGTTGAGAGATTAATAGAAGCAAATTTCATTCGGCCATGCAGATATGCAGAGTGGATCTCTAATATTGTTCCTGTTTACAAGAAAAACGGAAAGATGAGGATTTGCATAGACTTTAGAGATCTAAACAGTGCTACGCCCATGGATGGATATCCAATGCCCGTTGCTGACTTGTTGGTTGATGCTGCTGCTGGACATAAAGTTATTAGCTTCATGGATGGCAATGCAGGGTACAATCAAGTTTTTATGGCAGTGGAAGATGTAGCAAAGACAGCCTTCAGATGTCCTCGACATATAGGGCTATTTGAGTGGATTTTTATGACATTAGGATTGAAAAATGCTGGTGCAACTTATCAAAGAGCCATGAATTATATTTTTCACGAGTTGATCGACAAAATTGTGGAGATATATATTGATGATGTTGTGATCAAGTCATTTGATCATGAGTCACATTTGGATGATGTGAGGAAAACTCTAGAGTGCACTAGAAAACATGGGCTTAAGATGAACCCGAACAAGTGTGCTTTTGGAGTTTCGGCTGGAGAGTTCCTAGGATTTTTGGTGCATGAAGGAGGAATAGAAGTTGGCGAGAAGAGCATGAAAGCTATTGATGAGGTTGTTCCTCCAACCAATCTTAAGGAATTGCAATCATTGCTTGGCAAAATTAATTTTGTGAGAAGATTCATTTCAAATTCATCACAAAAGGTGTTGCCTTTTTCTCCACTGTTAAGAATCAAAAAGGATCAGAAGTTTGTATGGGGTGACGAACAACAGAAGGCTTTCAATGAAATCAAGGAATACATGAAGGAACCACCAGTGTTGATACCTCCACAATTGAACAAGCCTTTTAAGTTGTACGTGGCGGCCGGTACCCGAACAATTGGATCGGCCCTCATACAAGAATTTTAAGGAAAGGAAAGAGTAGTTGCATACCTTAGCCAAAAATTGCTTGATCCCGAAACAAGATATTCGGCTGCAGAGAAGCTTTGCTTGTGTGTTTATCACTCGTGTACAAAGTTCCAACACTATTTGTTGAATGCCGAATGCATTGTATATTCAAAATTTGATGTAATTAAACACATGTTGTCTATGACAATTTTGAATGGAAGGATTGGAAAATGGATTTTAGCTTTGTATGAGTTTGAATTGAAGGTTGAGTCGGCAAAAGCTGTTAAAGGGCAGATTATTGCTGATTTCATTACTGAACATCGTGATTCATCAATTGATTTACTTGAGATTACTCCTTGGGCTTTATTTTTTTATGGATCTTCATGTGGCAAAGGTGGTGGAGTAGGAATTTTATTAATTTCACCCAGGGGAGAGATGTTTGAGTTTGCTATTCCTATTCAACCTACTGTCACAAATAACCAAGCTGAGTATGAAGCATTGCTCAGAGGGCTTCAATACTTGAAAGAGGTAAAGGCTATTTCGGTTGAGATTTTTGGAGATTCAGAGCTAGTTATAAAACAATTGAATGGCCAATATGAATGTAGAAATGATATCCTGAGGAATTACTACGAGGAGTGCAAGGAAATCCTGAAAAGTTTTCAGTTAGTGATTCTGCAACATATTCCTAGGGAAAACAATGGAGAGTCAAACAGGTTAGCTCAAAGTGCTTCGGGTTATAGAGAGAATCAAGAAGTGTTTGCCATAGATGTATATTATTTTAGGAGTGATCTAGCAGAAGATGATTGGAGAAAAGAAATTGTTGATTATTTGGAGAATCCATCCCGAAAGGTCTCTAGGAAGCTCAGGTATAAAGCTATAAAGTTTGTTCTTCTTGATGGACGTTTGTATTACAAATCATTGGATGGGGTGTTGCTACAATGCCTGGGTCAAGAAGAAGCAAAGAGGATGATGAGTGAAGTGCATGATGGGTTGTGTGGAGCACATCAGTCGGCTTACCGAATGAAGTGGGTCATTAGGAAGACTGAATGTTATTGGCCGACAATGCTGGAAGATTGCTTTGAATACTACAAAGGGTGTCAAGATTGTCAAAAGTTTGGAAATATTCAGAGAGTTCCAGCATCAGCTTTGAATCCTATTATCAAGCCATGGCCATTCAGAGGATGGGGAATAGATTTGATTGGCCTAAATCCTCCATGTAGCAAGGGGCATAAATTTGTACTTTTGGCAACATATTATTTCACTAAATGGGTTGAGGCAATTCCGTTGAAGAAAGTGACATCAGAAAATATGGTTGAATTTGTCAAAGAGCATATTATTTACAGATTTGGAATTCCTCAAACAATTACAACCGATCAAGGAACTCAGTTTACATCTTCGGAGTTCAGAGATTTTGCTGAAAGTATGGGGATCAAGTTATTAAATTCTTCTCCTTATTATTCTCAAGCTAATGGTCAGGCAGAGGCTTCTAACAAGATCATGATCAAGATTATTTAGAAGAAGATTGATCAGAAGCCAAAAAGGTGGCATTCGGTACTTAATGAAGCCTTGTGGGCTTACCGAATGGCTCCTCATGGGGCTACACAGACATCTCCTTATGAGTTAGTTTATGGACATCATGCTATCTTGCCATGGGAGATACAGTCAGACTCGAGGAGAGTGATATTGCAAAAAGATTTAAGTTCCAAGGATTATAATGACTTATGATAGACGAATTAGAAGATTTGCACATGATTCGTCTTAGGGCCTTGGAGAATATTGAGAAAAACAAAATGCGGGTTGCTAAGTACTATAACAATAAGGTAAAGGTCAAGTAATTTGTAGGAGATTTGGTTTGGAAAGCATTACTACCGATTGGAACTAAGTACAGTACATTCGGCAAGTGGTCCCCGAATTGGGGAAGGTCCCTTTCGGGTGGTTAGGTGCACACCTGGAAATGCGAATATCTTGAAAACTTTGCTAGGAGAGGAATTCACTGCTGCTGTAAACGGGAGATATTTGAAGAAGTATTATCCTAGTGTTGAAGTTGATCATTGATTGCTATTACAAGAGTCAGAAATACAGAAACAGCCGGCGTTCGGGAAGAAGCCGCCTTCAGAACAAAAAAAATCCTGACAAAGGGAAAATGGCCAATACTAAAGTGTATTGCCCTTAGCACGAAAGTATTTTGCATTACAAGTGTTCTTACAGGTTCTTCTATTAACAACACAGCTGCCTGAGATTACAAAAAAAGGCCTGCAGGAAGCAGAATGCCCAGAGGAAGAAGCGAAAGTAGCTTCATTTCTTTGGTTCAGCGCTTTTCCTCTTGAGCTCGTCCCTCTTCAGCCTCTCCAAGACCACTGTGACGGCGACACAGAAACCTTGGGGGCTGCCATGTTCTGCAGCTTCCATCAAACTATTCCAGGAAGCCTTCAGGTTGTTGTACCTGTCAGACACATCTGAAGAAGAAGAACAGACTATTATCGAGCACGGGATATGAACTTGAACATGAGATTCAAATGGGGGTGAAGATCTCACCGCCTATCACCGCCTCCAAGTTCATGCGGTGTTCGCGTTCGGCATTGCAATGGGCGGTGATGTCCCACAGATCATGTTCTAGATGCCGAATGCGACGGCGTAGCTGATGGTTGGTCTTCTGCTCGTGCCTGGCGTTTTCTTCTTCAGTTGAGGAATCAGAGAGGATGTACTCAGGGATTTCTTCAGTACCAAAGATGTCTTCCGGCAGCAGATCGAGGCTGAAATCAAAGACAGATGAATCACAAGATTGTAATCAAAATCAAGAGAAAGGGATGATAAGAGAAGATTGTGACAACCCGCCCAGGAAAATACCGTACTATCGCCTAAAACCAATCCACTTTGGTCATTAAGCAATAGTAAAGTATCATCTTGTCGTTAGTTGCCGGGTTAACGCCCGGTAAATCACTTGGATATCAACAAAGGATTGACAATATGCATTAAAACTCACGCGAAGGCGAGTCCAGAGTACACTACACTGATTAACACAAATCTGCCCCGAAGGGGTTTAATTATTACAAAACTTCATTCATGACATGAAGGTAAAGATTCAGAGTTTCGAACGGCGAAAATAAAGTAATCTAGCGCAACGGTAAACATCACAGGAGGCCATCCGTGATGTCATCACTGGTCGTCACCCACCCGGTCAGCAAAACCTGCAACAACAATTTTAAAGCAAGGCTGAGTATACTAATACTCAGCAAGACTTAACCGTCGGGTGATAACTACATCACCAAACTCTAGACATGAGAGGCTTTTTTTGGCTGGTAGTGTTCTTTTGCTCAAAAGCAACAAAGAGTAGGTCCTTACTTTCAATGTTTTAGCACAAGTTCTAGTTGCTTACCATTTCTAAATATGCCAACTAATTCAATCAAGAATTGTACAAGAAATTAATTCATACAACAATATTCACCAAATTCCATCTTTACGGGATATCATGGCCAGTTGATTAAGCAGTCTCGGATAACGGTGAGAGGCCGACAATCGATTGATTCAAACTTTGTAAGGTAAACCTAAACACACGGTAGGCTGCCCCCGCAAGGACAACTTTCCCAGGCAGTTCCCAAAAGTCCTCGGGTTGGGATCGAATCTTACAGTCCTGGGTACAAGGTTAGCTGGCATGCCCGTGAGGCACCCAGTTTCACACATGCACCCTCCTTCCCGGTAGCTAGCCGGTTAGGTGATTCCTCAGGAGTAGTAATAGTAAGTTCTCGCACCGTCTCACGAAGGTACTAGGCTTACCGGTCCCATTCCCGGCAAATGTTTAGTACGTTCAAAAGCTTAGCCCACGAAAGCCACTGGACCGGAGCCCAAATCCCATGCTCTTACCACATGAGCAATCCATTTATAAAGATCTTATGATTCCAGCATAAGAACCTATTCTCACGAGTGACGAACATCACTCGACTTCTATCGAGTCCTATAGCATAGCAGCTATCGACCTAGCATACTAGTGATAGAGCATAGGTACCTAGGGATCATGCATCTAGGGTTTCAATTCAACTCCTGAAACGTAAATGCACAATCGCAGCAAACATAATTGCATAATTTTAAAAGACAGGGTTAATGATCCGGGGCTTGCCTTCGCTGGCAAGGTTGGCCTTGGGCCCTTCTGGACTTGGGTCCAGGTCTTGAGCTACGTCCACACACGGCAGCTCTTTGTCGGCACCTTCGTCTCCTCCTTCCGGCACGAGCGTACGTCTACCCGCGGAAAGATCTACACGAAGATGCAAATGCAAGATTTACTCGACGATTTTTAATTCAATCAATTACAAACAATAAATGACATCCATGGGGTGTATTAGTTGGACACATTCACCTAGATAAGAAATACATTTAGAATACTCTTCCAAAGAGGAACAATTTGCAATTCTTTATTAGATATTCTTTCTGATAGTGACTGTGTACATATATACGTGAACAATTTAATTTAACTTCACAAACAGTAGTGGGTGGGTATATTTAGCCAATTAACATGATTTACAACCACTCATTAGGTTATTAAGGGTGGGTTGGTGATTTATCCCATTTAAATGACTATTAAGCCCTTAACGACCCGAATAGCTTTTATTCATGAAATTAATTAATAAAATTCAGTGGAAGGGTGTGCTACACCTTAAACACCTATAACAAGCCACCGGACATACATGCGTGCTTTGTATAGCTAGAAATTAATTACTTTTGAAAATGACAAAAGCTAGCTAGAAGGACAAGGTAAATGCACAAAAAAATAAATACTAAACAAAATGATCCAAACTTTCTCACACATGTCATATGGTCCAAAACTAGCCTAGGGGTGCAGCATATACACCTAGAACTATTATGAAACTTGAGTTATGCATTTTCAAAGAAAAACAAGCATAATTCAAGAATAAATATTTCTGGTAATGTTAAAATTGTGATTAATTCACCATAGGTGTGTTTCGGAACAAAAAAACAGTATACTAAAGTTGGTTGCAAAATCTATTTATTTTTAACCACAAAAATCATTTATGCATATTCTGCAGAAATGGAAAACAATTTTTATAAAAAGATTTACATCATAACTTTGTGCAATGTTTGGCACAGGAGCTAGTCATGACATAACACACAACATATCCAAAAAATAGCTACAGAACATTTATAGAGTTTGAGATAGTGCAGATCTAGGTTTTTGACATTTCTATTTTTCATGCAAAAACTAGCTCAGGCAAGAATAGCAAAAGTTGTGGGATTTTTCACCACGAATCCAAAAAAATTGGTTTTGCATTTTTCTGAAATATCTACGATTTTCTACGCAATTTACAATATTCTCCGCAAGCGGCTTTACTATTTGAGATGTACTCTTGCACGCAAGTCCCCGAAATTTTTAGATTCTTACACCGATGCCCTTACTTTGCGGGCCGAGCCCTTTGAATTATCCGGAGCTTCGCAATGTGGCCCTCGGGGGCCGGCCGGCGCGGCTCGGCGAAACTTCCGGCCGGCCGGTGGCCGAAGTCCGCGGGGAGCGGGCGCGGGTTGGTGTTGGGGTTGCTAGGGACCGATTTGCGGGCTCGGTCGGGGAGAGGAGGCGGCGGCGGCGGGGGCTCCACGGCTCGGCGGGCGGCGCGCGCCGGAGGGGGTGGTTCCTCTCCGTCGCGTCGAAGCAAGGACGGCATTTAACTCGGCCCGTACGGCGCGCAAGGGCAAGCACACCGCGGCGGCCGGCGGTCGACGGCGGTCCGTCCGGCCGGTCGGACGCGCGCGCACGGCCGGCACGCGGTGCGAGGAGGGGGAAACTTCAAGGGCCCTTGTGGCGCGCGACGCCTTGGGAAAGCGCGCGGCCTCGGCCGGCGCGCGACCCGGAAGCCAAGGGCGGCGGCGGCCGTGGCGCGGCGCAAGCTGCGCGGCGCGGCGCGGCGCGGCGCGCGCGCGGGAGCGCGTTCTCGGTAGGATTTAATTCGGTGTGCCCCTGTTCGAACGCGTTAAACTCCAAAATTTGTACAAAAGTGCTCCAAGTGGTCAATAGGAAAGTTGTAGATCTCACTACCCCCTACAACTTTCACAAAGTCCGTATAGTGTTTTTTTCAACGGATTTTGCAGGAACATCTTGCCAACTTTGAATGCCGCCAAGTCCCTGTGAACAGGAGCTACTGTCGATCGACCACGTTTTTCCCCAATTTCCACTCAAAATTTGAAATGCCAATCTACATGAAAGTTGTGTCCCTCAACAAGATGGACAACTTTCATAAAGGTAGATTTTGAAGTGTTTAGGTGAAATTTGGAGAACACGGCAAAAGTTCCGGACGACATTCGTTGACGTCAAAGGTTAAGCCGAGTTTGACCGTGTCTTTGACCGAGGGTTGACCTCGGGTGTGTGTAGACTTGGTCAAGGGATTCAATAGGGCTCATTGGCGAGGTTTTCGAGGTGATGACCCAGGTTGACCTAGGTTTGACGGATGCTCGGCCGGTTTGACTCGGCTGATCCGGTCATTAGCGTTAATGACGTTAATTAAAAACCTGGGGCGTCACAGCCTACCCCCCTTAAGAAGAATCTCGTCCCGAGATTCGAAATTACAAGAGGAAGTGGGGAGAAGTTCATGCATAGAGGTGTTACCCAAGAAATTCAGTTGGCTTTGCTCCACTTGAAAGCTTGGCTGGTTGCTGTGGTTGTCATTAGCGGATCCGGGGTTCTGCTTCTGTTGCTGGGGCTTCTGCTGGCTGGGGTTCGGGCACTCATTTGCATAATGCCCGGGTTGTCTACAATTGTAGCACAAACGGGGTGGAAGGTCTTCGGGCTTGGAGATTTGTTGATGGCCTTTCTTGATGAGGCGGAGCCTCTTCTTCCTTTTCTTTCTTAACCTCGCGGCTCACGAGCGCGTTTCACTAACAGGGAGTTGAGTGGCCTTTCTAGTGTCGCATCTTCGTTTGCCCTCACGCGGACGAGTCTCCTTACAGGTAATTTTCCACTCACTTGCATCTATCTCAGATAATACTCGTTTGTCGCCTCGATTTGCCCTCTCTTCTTGTCTAAGATCCATTGGTAGTCGAGAAGGTGGTAATATGGAGCCGGAGGCCTCGAGTTGGTCTTGATTTAACATACTCCACCAACAGATTAAACAACCGAGCTTGTTCAACCATAGAGGCAGATAAGGACTGAGAGAGACTGTCTGCCAAACTATTTTGAGATGGTTCCCCATAACGTCCTTGGATGACATCGTACGCCATTTGGTTCAGCATGGAATTTTGCCCTTCCAACAGTTGAGTTGTGCCAACAATGGCGTTTATGTCACTCTGGGTAGGTACTTCGGGTGAACAGGGCTTGGAAGGTTGGAGCTCCTGGTGCATTGGCGGCATTTGCTGTAGTTGTTGTGCCATCCGTTGTTGTGCCTGCAGGAGCTGGCACAACACCTCGGTATGCGCTGCCACGAAAGCTTCGGTCAGCGTCGTGGGCGGCGGTAGCGTAAGATCACCGCTACCCGACGCACCAAAACCATTGGGTTATTCCGTGCCGGTCTGAACATCTGAAAATTAAGTCCCTAATTAATACATGTTCAGAATCTCACCCAGAAACTCATAATTCAAACATACTCTACGAGACTTGTTCACGGTAAGAAATGCGAATCAGACATCAAAATAGTCACAAAATCAAAACGGTAAAGCTTCGTCTACACATCCCATAATCGGGAATGCAGATGGAACAAAAAGGATACAAGGTGTGTTCTCTTACTCCCTCATCGCCGTTCATGAGGAAGCGGGCGATGAATGTGCACATGCACAGCTAATAGCAGACATAATCCTCCTACGATACAGAGATACATCCCTATCAACGTCCAGCGAAACGACTCGAACTCTTCCGAAGACGGAGTCATGGGTGGCAGCTTGGCTTGAGTTCTTCTTCCAGTCTACTCTTGAGCTTCTTCTCATCATCGGGGACGAAGACGGAGGGCAGCTCGCTCGGCAAGGAATGGAACTGATGGGAGAGATGGGCTAGCGGCAGTGTGGCCAAGGCTAGCCAGAGGGAGGACAAGAGCGATGACGATGTCGAGATGAGGTGGTTCTGGGCAAGGGGTTCCCTTTTATAACCGTTGCGGGCTGCAACGGTCATTTAACCATCCGGGTATCTGGTGTGGACAACACGGGGCTCGACAATGGTCAGCCCGTGAGATTTTGGCGTCGGGAGTACGATTGCGACGAAGATGGCGGAGTGGCATGACGGCGTCGTACGGTCGGAACACTGATGACGATGAGGTTCAACGGTCTAAGGAATTGACCGTGATGGGGAGAAAAACGAGAAAGCATAGTGTACAACACTTTACGTTCGCGATAGCAACAAAGAGAAGCGTAGCCAAAGGCTTCGATCGATCCTGGGTGTACTTCCTTGCTCGATTCTGAGGGTTCGAAGGTTATGAGCACGGACCAAGAACGAATACACGATGGATGATTTCTCCACATTGACTTTTTGAGAACCTTGACTGCTCAAGAGAATTTCTGCTGCTATTGCTTCCACTTGGCTAGCAGGAAAGGAATCGATGCTACAAGGTCGTCGTGATTCACGGCAAGGGACCAATTTGACAGAGATTTCCAAAAGACCATTACGAAGAAAAGGAAGGCTAATAAAAGAGTTCCAAAGTTTTCTTGTACGAAAGATAACTTCATGCGGAAACTTCAGAACAATCTTGCGCACACCTTTACTTAACTTGCTAGTGTGAGGTTTGACAACTCATTATTTTTAAAGTGCAATAATTCTCAAAGTTGATGCGATGCGCATGCTTGTGAAAACACTATGCACATGCTCGTGCGGTATGGTGCTCATGATGCACGTTAGAATGACCTGGTTACCCATTTGATGAGTTAGTGACTGCGAGGGCAATCATAGGCAGAGAAGGATCTGAGTGGCGAGTCGCTTTCTCACAGCCAAGATACCTAGCACGCTCCTAGTGGAAGTCGTGTGGCTGCAGCACACACGATGCCCTAGGTTCCGTCGCAGCACCTTTGGTTATGGGATAACATCATCACCAATCAAGAGAGGTAGAGTAGGGGTACATAGTTTTCATGCGGATGCACGTTAGTATACCCAAGCTTCCCAATTGCATATGCTATTGTCACACCCTGAAATTTCCAATTTCAGGATGTGAATAGAAAGAATAATTAAATAACAATTTTCTCATAATTTTAAAATTTTTCCCAACATTTATTTTCTTTACAGGAAATATAGTATAGGAAAAATCCTTTGTCTGTTTTTCTAAATTAAATAAAAAGTTATGTGTGTTGCATTCATGCCAATGCATCTAGTGGTTCTTGAGTGCAAAAGGTTTCAAAACTTCGATTAGGAGCTATCCAAAACCTTCCGAGAATTTTCCGGATTTTTCTGGAATTTATTCTCATTTTCCTTGACCTATTTCTATTTATTAGAAGGCTCGAAAACCTTTTTTATGAGCACCAAATGCTTTATTTGGATTGTTCATGTCTTAATCTACCTCTAGGAATTTTCCTGGAATTTTTGGGATTTTCTGACTATTTTTCGTGCTTTAAAGTATTTTCTGGACTTTATCTGGAATTACTTTTGCACTGGAAAATATTTCAGAAAAAAAAGAGGAAAACCTATCCTATTCCTAACGGGCCGAGCCCGGAGGCTCGACCCGCTCCGACCCGCACCCCACCCCGGCCCAGCCTTAGGCCCGTCAAGGCCCATCAGCGTTTTGGCCTGGCCGCATGGCCGAGGCGCCGCTGCCGCCGCCGCAGCCTTGGCGTGCGTGCGCGCCCGGGCCCCCGCGTCCCCGCGCCCTATAGGCGCGCCCGAGGCCGACCCCGCGCGCGCGGACCCTAGCGCCCGCCGCGCGCCGCCGCCCGCGCGCCGCCCCATCCGCGCCGCCGCCGGAGCCGGCCGCCGCCGCCGCCGGCCCCGTCGATCCGCCGCCCCCGTCGCCCACCGGAGCAAACCGAGGTCGCCTCAAGCATCCCCTCGCCGAGCCGTACACGTTCTGCCGCTCCCCGTCGCCGGAGATGCACCGGAGCACCACCGCCGCGTGAAGCCGCCGCCGGCCGCCATGGAGGTCCGCCGCCGGCCACCTTGTCGTCCCTCTCCGCCCGTGGTGAGCGACTCCCCGAACCCCCTCGGTCTCCTCTCTCTTTTCCCCACCTTGGACGAGCCCGAGGCCGCTCCAACCGCCGGCACCGCCGACGGCCCCGCCCTCTCTCGTCCGCCGCCCATGGCGGCCGAAGGTAGGAGATGAAGTGGCGATTTTGCACTTAGATCCCTGTCCTTTTTAGTAACCCTAGATCCCTTTTCTTGAGCCTTGGCCAAACTTCAAGGAACCCCCTGAACCTTTTAGATTTTTCAGTTTCTGTCCACCCTGATAATCTTGCATGAAGGCCCTCGGGTTTATATACATAATTATGTATATGCCCCTGATCTTTCTTTGTTAAGCCCCTGAAGTTTTCAATCGTTCACAATTAGGTCCTCAGATCTTTAGAAAGCCATATCTTGTTCGTTTTAGCTCCGATTTAATCCGTTCAAATTGCGTTAGGTCCATAATAATGTAAAGCACGCGTTAGTGGTGTGTTTTCACCATGTTTTGTTTCTGAAAATAAAATTAATATTAATTTTGATTAATGACTAGCTAAGCATGTCTTTTATAAATAAAAGCAATATAGATTTATATATCGTTTTTCATAATCAAATTTAATTTGATTAATGATTACTTTACATGCTCTTATGAATAAAATCTAATTAGATCTTTTACTCGGTTTTCCATAAGTCAAATGTTAATTTGCTTAATGATTAATTAACTTTTATAATTAAAAGTTGATTAGGCTTTTACTCCGGCTTTATAAATAAATGTTAATCTTGATTAAAGCCAATTTAATACTGTTTTTGATAATAATATGATGAACTCGAATTACAAAGTTTCGTTTAGATTGTTCATATAGTTTAGTTTTTCTAAATTAAATGTTTAATCGGTTTAATCAATATATGAATCTTTATTAATAAAACTTGACTAGTTCTTTACACCGGTTTTATAAATAAAAATTTAATATTGCATTAATGTCAACATAGGGTATTTTATTTCTGAAATATCCTTTATATTTGTTTTGTTAATTAAAATAAACCTAGCTCATAGTCTTGTTCTCTCATAAATGCAAATAATTCGTTAGACGTTCGGTGTCACCCTTATCTTAGTATCTCTTTTGATCAAGTTTGTCAGAGGCTCTAAACCTTTCTAGTGTTAGCCCAAGCTAAACCGTGTGCATCTAATCAAGCCTTAGAGTTTCTGTCTAGCTCAGTAGCTTTGTCTGTGTGAGTAGTTTGCACTGCTCATATGCCTATCAAATAATCTTATCACTCTTGTTTCATGAATCTTGTATATCAGCATCTAGCTAGTTGATGTCTATTCCATCTCTGTTAGGTTGTCTTTTCACAAATCAGCTATGTTCTTATGCTCAACCTTTCATAGCTATACCTTTCTTTAGAGCTAATCTCGTTATCAGTTCCTTTATCAACTAGTTTAGCTTACCTTTTTGCTCAGTTGTTGCCCTTCGATCTAGTTCTCTACGTAGACTAGTTTTCCTAAACCCACCTTAAGGTTCTCTTGTGCGTTGATAGTTCATTTGTGCCGTTCTAGTTCGTTTCGCCATAACTTATGCGTTAGCATGTGTATCACACTGTTACTTGTTTTAATATTAAAAGATGCATGTTAATCTCGACTAATTCTTATTCTAATGCTTTTATAAATAAAAAGTGATTAGGTTCTAATCCGGTTTTCTTTAATCATGATGCAATTGGTTAATCCCTATTTATAACTAGTTTTTCTAAGTAAAAGATGTTAGAGTTAAACATCGGTTTTCATAATAAAGTTAAAATGCCTAATGACTTCATAAATGCCTTTTCAATATTAATATGTTTAGTCGAACACGTGACATAAAGTTACTCGTTTAGATATCTTATACTTGTTTCATCTTTCTAAAGTAATTGTTAATTTGACATAACTTCTACTCGAATGTTCTAAATAAAACATGATTAGGTTTATCGTGATTTCTTTAATTAAATGTAACTTGTTTAATGGTAACATAGAGTATTTCTCTGAAATATTCTTTCACGTGATTTCTTAATTAAAATATGCCAAGCGTAATCTCTTGTTGTTTGTTGATGATCTCACGATAGTTTCGAGCTTAGTTTTGTGTTCAGCGTTTCTTGCGCCTATGTAACCATAGAATCGAGCTCTATCTCAGTGTGATCTTTCCGGTCCTTGCTCAATCTTCCGCGACCATCTCTTTAAAGCTAACCAAGCCTTTCCAAGCACACTTTGTGTTCTTTAGTGATCCATCTAATCAAGCCTATCCTTTAGTACGTTCTTTTACGCTTTTCTTTTGATTGGTGTTTTGTTCTTAGTATGTCTGTTTGTTTGTCCGCTTTGTATGTTGTGCCCGATGATTGATGCGCTTAGAGTGAACGTCGTTCGAGAAGTTTGGAAGAGCTTGAAGTTGAAGATTCTGAGCAACGACATTACTTTGGTTAAAGGCAAGTGTGTCCTTGATCTTTTGTCCTAAGAATTATACTTAATCACTCATTGCATATGCTTGCATTAATATGATGGGACCCATGTTTAAGGTTTGACTAGTGTTATTTATCCTGTGCCTTGATCAAACGGGTTTATCTTTATGTTGGGTAGTTATGCTTAGCTGCTATACCTGGGTTATGGTGGTTTTAATGAACATTAATTATGAATCATGTTATACCTTTATGCTTTATCTTTGGATGTTTAATAACAAGATCATATGGTTTAATCGGAACATGGAGAACCACCCAGGATAACAGTGCAACCACAGTCCACATGGCTCTGGCTTAGCCGATTAATTAGGAGAGTGGGTTAACTGATAGCTCTTTTCCGAGAGGGGCACAGGGGGCCGGAGTTGAAGGGGTATAGCCCGGTTCTTTTGGGGTAGCAGCCTTTGCTAAGGTGCTGACCACTAGGGAGGGTTATGGTCCGCTCCGCTGCTGTAACTGTCGCGGGCTGTTGGTTTCTCTTCTTTCCTTTGTAAAGGCTTCGTAGTGGACCCCTAGCCACTCACCTTGGAAGTGTTTAAGGGTCTGATCAACCCGGGCGACATGGGGAACACGAACTGTGGGTAAAGTGTACAACCTCTGCAGAGTGTAAAACTAATCGATTAGCCGTGCCCACGGTCACGGGCGGCCTGGACCCTCACATGATAATTAAACTTGAAGATGGACTTGAATCGTGTTCTCTGGTTATGTTGCTATGTGCTTATGGCGTATTTCTTACCTTATGCTTAGTTGTGGGTTGGTATAAACTTATACTTTATTAGTAATCAGGTGCTAATAAAACTTGACCAACTAAAATTGCTTAAATGCTTTGAGCCAGTCCACTATAAAGCCTTTGCATTCATTCTTTCCCCACACTTGCTGAGTACGACAAGTGCTCACCCTTGCTATAAACATTGTTGCTCAGAAGGAGGAAGCTACTTTGAAGTCTTGTGAAGATGTTGCTGGTGCTAGGCGTACGCAACCCCCAGTCGACTGCCTGTGAAGTTTGGAGCCGTTGTTTCCCAGGATTCCGCAGTAAATCTCTGATAATCTCTCTCTTATTACGTGATATTGTTTCTGTTATTCACTATGATGTCACTATATGTATGAAACTAGATCCTGGCATACATATAGCTAGCACTTGGTTTTCTTCAGAAAATCGGGTGTGACAGCTATGTAGTGCATGCTCAAAAGCAACAGTTTTAATTTAGAACACAAGGTTGTGAGCAAGACCAAAAAGAATAAGCTTAGGAACGAGGAGTCGATTGGATCCTTGATTAGCACGAAATTTTTAGGCGAGTTTGAGATTCGTCACAGAACTTGATTTGACCACCACTAACATAATAATGCTTTACGAACATTACTGCTGAAAGAGATATTTAATCTAGGCATTACATAGTTTTCAGAATTACCAAACAACGTTTGGAATTACAACGCAGACTATCTGCACAAGGAAGCTCCTAGTTCAACCAATCGCAGTAGTTAACCAAATGCGGTTAAATGCACACTAGGGTTCCTTACAAACACTACACTTTTACGATTTAGAATTTTATTTCCCACATACCAACTTCCTAAGGTGGGGCCTTCCACTCTAAGGAACTATGGTGACTCGGGTCCAGACTCAATTCCCGATTCTCCTTGGATGTCCTCAGCATCTTCTTCTCCTGCTAGTCCAGGAATGGCAGATTCTGGAGGTGGAACTGCTATAGCTTCCAGTTGATTTTCTAGTTCAAGCATATACTGGTCGTTATGCTGCAACAAGAAATTCTGCTCATGTATGATCTCACTCAACTCTTGTATCTTTGCCTTGTCCTTGCGTCTTTCCTTCTTGATAGCAGCTAGCATGGCTCGGGCTTCCTTTAACGCTTGAGCTGTGCACTCCGTTTCTTTAATGCTGTATCTATAGATTCGGTGTCTATAGAATACACTTTCTCCCACCATCCGTCGGTAGGTGTCGTACATGGCTTCTGAAAAGCGTACTGAGGTGACAAGATCTGGATTATAGTGAGAGTTGCTCTGGGCTGGAAGGATAGTTTCCCGTTCGCCACCCGATACAATGTGTCGCTCAGGTACCGGAATTACTTTGGCTACAGAGTTGGCTATCTCAGCAGGGTGCTTTCCACAGAAAGTTGTGAGTGCTTCGAGAGCAGCCTTCTGCACCGCGTCGGACCAGTTTCGCCCTTGTGCCTTACACTCCCACTCTTCCCAAGCAGGATTGGTCGGGCACACTGAAATCTTCACCTTGACTTCACAACGAAGGAGTTGGCCTGTGGTCATGACCTCACATGTCGAGTACTCTGGGTACGTGGTGTACCCAAAGTCCTTTAGGGTGTCCCACAAAAGTGCAGGAAATCCACCCTCCTCGAGGTAGTTCACGAGAGTCCATGATTCCACATCAGCCGATGTAGATCCAGCGTTGTCCATCTGGACATAACGACAAAAGTGAGAATCAGTCGGGTGCGAGTGTACAAGCGTAACTCGATCCACGAATAAGGGTAGGGTTAAGTTATGGGGTAATTATGTATACTCAAATACCAACGTATGCTGAACTCGAACGAGCAGGCATACATAAAGATATAAAGTTCTGGAAATCGGAAACCGAACTTCCTAACTCAAACCAGAGTCCAACACTTCTCAATTTTGTGTAGTGACTTAGTAAAGTTATGAGACTCAAGTTGGGTATGCAAGGTTGAGCTAGAGGTTAGGAAATGTGCTATCTAAGTAAGATCTCACATGGTTCTAGGAAGAGAGCAAGACAGGGGTTGACTAACCGAGCATAACTTGCGGTAGACCTAAATTATGATCGTGAACTTGGGTGAGCAGAACTAGATTAGATTGGAGCAACCTAGGTAGAGATCACCCAGACAAATGATTCTTAGGCGAGGACAGCAATCTAAGGAACAACTCTAACAATTTATGCACAACAACACATCTACACTTTGAGAGGCTAGGCGAGACAAAACACACTATCACTATTTTACCTTAGAGAGCACGGAAACAGATACGAGTTCAGTTTAGGTTCTTCCACGACTTTTAGCATGATGCAAGACGTCCTATGCGTCCTCACAAGGCATTCAGCCAAAACTCGAAGTTAGCGCCGGTGGCATGGCATATACACGTATCTCCCTATAATAACTAGTCGGGAACTAGTCAATGCTCACTTAGCGACTTACGAAACGAGGTTAGTGTACCTGCAAAAGATCACAGAATCCAACGAACCTTTCATGCCAGCACTCATGAAAGCGTCCCCATACATTACCGTTCACTATAGAAACGACATCCATGCGTTAAGCCGCTGCATGGACAGCGTCCAACCTCGGACATCCTCCGTTTGAATGGAGTGTATCCTTGCCTCGCATATTCGACATGTGGAATGCTCACGCATAAAACACGTGGCGACAACACAACTCATAACCAGACGCGAAGATGGGATCCGTGGAATGGATCACTCCATCAACCCTCGCAATTCCCGTGATGCGGAACAGCGCACGTATGAAACACGTGGCTCATCTAGTTTGGTTGTGCAAGAAAGTAAGTCTGACATAAGTAAATGTGTTGGAAGTTAGCAAAATAAACCATAGGTTAATAAGCCACCTGAAAGAAACCAAAATTCCCTCTAGGGCCTCTCGGTCTAGTTTATCCTTAACAGACCAACGTGTTTTGCAAATCCAAACAATCTTGGAAAATTTTATTCAACAATCATGTGATTAAGATTGTTAATTAAGCTCTGGTGCATGCAATCGCTCTGATACCAGCTGTGACAACCCGCCCAGGAAAATACCGTACTATCGCCTAAAACCAATCCACTTTGGTCATTAAGCAATAGTAAAGTATCATCTTGTCGTTAGTTGCTGGGTTAACGCCCGGTAAATCACTTGGATATCAACAAAGGATTGACAATATGCATTAAAACTCACACGAAGGCGAGTCTAGAGTACACTACACTGATTAACACAAATCTGCCCCGAAGGGGTTTAATTATTACAAAACTTCGTTCATGACATGAAGGTAAAGATTCAGAGTTTCAAACAGCGGAAATAAAATAATCTAGCGCAACGGTAAACATCACAGGAGGCCATCCGTGATGTCATCACTGGTCGTCACCCACTCGGTCAGCAAAACCTGCAACAACAGTTTTAAAGCAAGGCTGAGTATACTAATACTCAGCAAGACTTAACCGTCGGGTGATAACTACATCACCAAACTCTAGACATGAGAGGCTTTTTTTTGGCTGGTAGTGTTCTTTTGCTGAAAAGCAACAAAGGGTAGGTCCTTACTTTCAATGTTTTAGCACAAGTTCTAGTTGCTTACCATTTCTAAATATGCCAACTAATTCAATCAAGAATTGTACAAGAAATTAATTCATACAACAATATTCACCAAATTCCATATTTACGGGATATCATGGCCAGTTGATTAAGCAGTCTCGGATAACGGTGAGAGGCCGACAATCGATTGATTCAAACCTTGCAAGGTAAACCTAAACACACGGTAGGCTGCCCCTGCAAGGACAACTTTCCCAGGCAGTTCCCAAAAGTCCTCGGGTTGGGATCAAATCTTACAGTCCTGGGTACAAGGTTAGCTGGCATACCCCGCGAGGCACCCAGTTTCACACATGCATCCCCCTTCCCGGTAGCTAGCCGGTTAGGTGATTCCTCAGGAGTAGTAATAGTAAGTTCTCGCACCGTCTCATGAAGGTACTAGGCTTACCGGTCCCATTCCCGGCAAATGTTTAGTACGTTCAAAAGCTTAGACCACGAAAGCCACTGGACCGGAGCCCAAATCCCATGCTCTTACCACATGAGCAATCCATTTATAAAGATCTTATGATTCCAGCATAAGAACCTATTCTCGCGAGTGACGAACATCACTCGACTTCTATCGAGTCCTATAGCATAGCAGCTATCGACCTAACATAATAGTGATAGAGCATAGGTACCTAGGGATCATGCATCTAGGGTTTCAATTCAACTCCTGAAACGTAATGCACAATCGCAGCAAACATAATTGCATAATTTTAAAAGACGGGGTTAATGATCCGGGGCTTGCCTTCGCTGGACTTGGGTCCAGGTCTTGAGCTACGCCCATGCACGGCAGCTCTTTGTCAGCACCTTCATCTCCTCCTTCCGGCACGAGCGTACGTCTACCGGCGGAAAGATCTACATGAAGATGCAAATGCAAGATTTACTCGACAATTTTTAATTAAATCAATTACAAACAACAAATGACATCCATGGGGTGTATTAGTTGGACACATTCACCTAGATAAGAAATACATTTAGCATACTCTTCCAAAGAGGAACAATTTGCAATTCTTTATTAGATATTCTTTCTGATAGTGACTGTGTACATATATATGTGAACAATTTAATTTAACATCACAAATAGTAGTGGGTGGGTATATTTAGCCGATTAACATGATTTACAACCACTCATTAGGTTATTAAGGGTGGGTTGGTGATTTATCCCATTTAAATGACTATTAAGCCCTTAACGACCCGCATAGCTTTTATTCATGAAATTGATTAATAAAATTCAGTGGAAGGGTGTGCTACACCTTAAACACCTATAACAAGCCACTGGACATACATGCGTGCTTTGGATAGCTAGAAATTAGTTACTTTTGAAAATGACAAAAGCTAGCTAGAAGGACAAGGTAAATGCACATGAAAATAAATACTCAAAAAAATGATCCAAACCTTCTCACACATGGTGCAGCATATAAACCTAGAACTATTATGAAACTTGAGTTATGCATTTTCAAAGAAAAACAAGCATAATTCAAGAATAAATATTTTTGTTAATGTTAAAACTGTGATTAATTCACCAGAGGTGTGTTTTGGAACAAAAAAACAGTATACTAAAGTTGGTTGCAAAAATCTATTTATGTTTAGCCACAAAAATCATTTATGCAGATTCTGCAGAAATGGAAAACAATTTTTATAAAAATATTTACATCATAACTTTGTGCAATGTTTGGCACAGGAGCTAGTCATGACATAACACACAACATATCCAAAAATTAGCTACAGAACATTTATAGATTTTGAGATAGTGCAGATCTAGGTTTTTGACATTTCTATTTTTCATGCAAAAACTATCAGGAACTAGCTCAGGCAAGAATAGCAAAAGTTGTGGGATTTTTCACCACGAATCCAACAAAATTGGTTTTGCATTTTTCTGAAATATCTACGATTTTCTACGCAATTTACAATATTCTGCAAACTGGCTTTACTATTTGAGATGTACTCTTGCACGCAAGTCCCTGAAATTTTTAGATTCTTACACCGATGCCCTTACTTTGCGGCTGAGCCCTTGGAATTATCTGGAGCTTCGCAATGTGGCCCTCGGGGGCCGGCCGGCGCGGCTCCGGCGGAACTTCCGGCCAGCCGGTGGCCGGGGGTTGGGCGGGAGCGGGCGCGGGTTGGTGTTGGGGTTGCTAGGGACCGATTTGCGGGCTCGGTCGGGGGAGAGGAGGCGGCCGGCGGCGGGGCTCCACGGCTCGGCCGGGCGGTGCGCGCCGGAGCTCGGCTCCGGTGAGCTCTCGGCCGGGGCAAGGGAGTGGGTGGCGCGCGAGGCTCTACTGGGTTCTAGGGAAGGCGCCGGAGGCGTCGGTCGGCATTGGGTGCGAGCGGGATGAAGGCTCTACTGCGGCGGCGCCCATGGCGTGGTGGAGAGCACTGCGGCTGCGCTGGACGAGCCGGCGGCCGCTTAAATAGCAGGGGGCGGTTCCTCACCGTCGCGTCGAAGCAAGGACGGCGTTTAACTCAATTGTACGGCGCACAGGGGCAGCACACCACGGCGACCGGCGGTCCGACGGCGGTCTGTCCCGGCCGGTCGGACGCGGCGCACGGCCGGCACGTATTGCGGGGAGGAGGGGGAACTTCAAGGGCCCTTGTGGCGCGCGACGCCTTGGGAAGGCGCGCGGCCTCGGCCGGCGCGCGGCCCGAAGCCGAGGGCGGCGGCGGCCGTGACGCGGCGCGAGCGGCGGGGGCGCGGCTTGCGCGCGGGAGCGCGTTCTCGGTAGGATTTAATTCGGTGTGCCCCTGTTCGAACGCGTTAAACTCCAAAATTTGTACAAAAGTGCTCCAAGTGGTCAATAGGAAAGTTGTAGATCTCACTACCCCCTACAACTTTCACAAAGGTCGTATAGTGTTTTCTCAATGGATTTTGCAGGAACATCTTGCCAACTTTGAATGCCGCCAAGTCCCTGTGAACAGGAGCGTTTTTCCCCAATTTCCCCTCAAAATTTGAAATGCCAATCTACATGAAAGTTGTGTCCCTCAACAAGATGGACAACTTTCATAAAGGTAGATTTTGAAGTGTTTAGGTGAAATTTGGAGAATGCGGCAAAAGTTCCAGACGACATTCGTTGACGTCAAGGGCTAAGCCGAGTTTGACCGTGTCTTTGACCGCGGGTTGACCTCGAGTGTGTGTAGACTTGGTCAAGGGGTTCAATAGGGTTCATTGGCGAGGTTTTCGAGGTCATGACCCAGGTTGACCTAGGTTTGACCGATGCTCGGCCGGTTTGACTCAGCTGATCCGGTCATTAGCGTTAATGACGTTAATTAAAAACCTAGGGCGTCACAAAGATTACTCTAGGATGGTTTGCTTCTTTGATGGGAAGTTGTTCTCCTTGAGTGGTTTTTCCCCTTTTCTGCCATGGCCTTGGGGGTTTTTCTGGAAGAGGAGGATGAGAGGGAGTGAAGTGATGGAAGTGTGTGCGAATGGATTTGCAGAGAACTAGGGAGGCTATTTTATTGGCAGTGGAAGTGCATCGGGAGTGATGAATTGCTGGCGTGTATTGATGAGAATACCAAACGACGGGGGTTTTCCTTGGATGCGAAGGGTTTTTTCATTGGAACAGTGTTCATGGTTCCCGAATGAAGATTTTCTGCGGATTCTACGCCAAGGAGAAAGAGTTTGCGCGTATTCGGCTAGAGGAAAGGTTCCCGAATGTGTTCAAAATAGTGAAGATACGTATGCACAAATTAAAGAAGTCATCACAGGATGAATACAAAAGATAAATTTTCATTTTTATTGCCGAAATTCCATAACCCCTAGTACAAACTAATCAAACAGCCTGTTCAGAACAGACTGGGGGTGGATGGAATCGGCAATGGCAACGTCGTGGCCGTCGAGGCGCTCTATAGTGGCCTCGATGTCGTCGACGTCTTCCGGCGCGCCACCGTAGAAGTCGCGCGGCCACGTAGAGTAGTCGACGCCGATGTGCGTCGACATGGCGGCCAGGCCCAAGGTGGTGCCCAAGCGGACGCCATGAAGGGCCACCTCATCAACTCGGTCTTCCACCGCGCCAAGGAGAGCTTCCGGTGTGTCTCCGGGAGCGTTCACCTTGTTCGCCAGCTTCTCAACCAGCGCCTTCAGCCGATTTAGCTCGGCGATCGCGTTCTGCGGGGATTACAGGGCAATGGCAGTTAGTTCAGGATTAAATTAAAACTGAGAGAATTGCAGGACTCGCCGCTAATGGCCCCGAGCAGCTGTTTGCATTGATGCTCCCACTCGAGCTCGGCAATCCTGGCTTGTTTGGAGATGATCTCCAACTCGTGCTGGGTTGTGTCACGTTCCTCCTTGAATCTGCAGGCCTTGCGATCGTTATAGCGCAAGCTGGAGGAGTGGGAATGGCTAGACGATCCCGAGGAATCGCTCACCATGGCCAGAATTGTAGCTGGAGCAGGGGCAGGGTTCCACCGGATGAGCCTGAAAACACAAAGAAGATCGTTAGGGATGAAAAAAAATCTAAAAGGGGTTGTGAAGAAGCCAACGATCACCACCTCCGACGAGCACCGGCACGGCTCCCTTCGGCCTCGTTGTTGGCCGGACGCCTGTTGCTGTTGTTTGCCATGGAGTTCCTGGGAGTACTAGTACTAGAAACAGAGAGCTTGGGTTGGCAAAGGCTTGGAAGGTAGAGGATTTGGTGAAAGGCTAGGGGCACCCGAGGTTCTTATTTATGGAACTAACAAAGGGATCATGGCCGGAGATCGTGGCGCATATCCCAAGAAATTTAGGAAGTGTGAGACTCCTTAGACCGAACGGTTGCTGAGTCGTTTGGGATTCATGCTGAGTCATATTCGGTTTGACTGATTGAGATTCGGCTGCATTGCGGTCGGGTTGTTTTTCGGGTCTGACACTATTATGGTCAGAGTTGCCGAATGAATCATCCAGAAACTGCTCGTCAAGATAAGGCAAGACAAATATGGGAAAATAAAGACTAATGGGGAGCAAAACTACAGAGCTGATGAGGCATTCAGCTACAAATTGTTTGTTACAATTATACATCCAAGTATTTTGAGATTACATTGGAGGCATCTGATATCATCTTGTTGATATTCTCCAACAATCTTTGACCAGCTTCTTGGGTTTTAGACAGAGCCGAGAGCTTTGTTTTGAGCTGCTTTCCTGCAATCATGGCTACTGAAGCTTCCTTTCGTATTTTCTCCATTGATTCAGGAAGTTCAGCCATCCTCTTTTCATCAGCCTCGATCTCAGTTGTCAGGGTTCTGAGATCGGCCTCTAATGCAGCTTTTCTGGCTTTCTTCAGCTCGAGTGCAGGCTGCAATTTGGTTAGCAATTCCTTATGGTTCTGCATTTGGGCATGCAAATCTTTCACAGATTGCTTGGTTGCAGCTTTCCTTTCTTCCAGAGCTGGTTGGGAGGATAGGTTCTTCAAAGCCTGTTTTACTGCTACGAAGTGATTATCCAGTTTGGAAATAGGTTCTAGGGAAGCCTTGATATCAGCAGGAAGATCTTGATCGATAAGTTCAAGTGCTTCTCTTAGAAGATCAGCATCCCTGACTTGGTCTTGAACATCCCTTTGCAGCAGGGAGAAGATTTGCTTCAGCTTTGCTCGATTTTCCTCTGATAAAGCCTGGCTAGAAGATGCTTCATCTCCTTTTTCGGCAACCAAGTCATCCACAGCAAAGGAATAACTTGGTGATGACACCGTTTCCTCCTGAAAAGAGGTTCTTGCCGAATTAGTGGTGATCTATTGAATGGAAATAGAAGGATGGGTGTTCATGCTTACATCATTTCTGGCTTCCCGAGTGGTGGAAGGAAGTTTTTCAGGCTCGAGGAAGGGCTCTTGGATGTCTGGTTGATGAGAAGCTGGATGAGTCCTTGGTGAGGCTGAGGCTTCTGGTCGAGGAGAAGATGGTTGGATCCTTGGTGAAGCTGGATTTGAATCATGCCGAAGAGAAGAACTCCCACAGTTTGGCTCGCCAAAGTTTCCTCTGCAACTAACAAGTAAGGGATAAGTGCCAATGAAGAAAAAATGATTAAAGAATAAGACGATGAAATTTTACCAGTGGGTGAAGCATTGGCAGAGTCTATGATGACCAATGGTTGTTGAGTTCTGGTCTGGAATCATGCAAAGATAAAGATGGTCAGAATAATAAATGATATTGTGTTCAGAAGGGGAAGATGTTCTGACCTGAATAAGTAGTTTTTTGCTTGTTCTTTTCTTCTTGACAGCTGGAGAAGCAATTAGAGATGGAGCTTTCCTTTTGTCAGAGGCTAGACTGATGAGAGTTGGATCTAGCGTGGCATATCTGGACATCAGTTGAGCCATAGTAGGAGATCGATATCCCAAAGTAGAGATTGGGCCTTCGATATTATAGGAGATTGTCCTGGCAAGTGGGGCAGGTACTATATCCTGCAGAAAATGACAGAATCATGATCAGTAAAGAGGAGCATGATTGAAAGTAGATGTAAGAAAGGGAGATGAACATATTACCTCTGAAGTTGGTTGAAAGTCAGGCATTAGTTCAAGACAGAGATGATGTACTGGCACATTAAAGATATGATCATGAAGTTCTTGCCACCAAGGAATGAAAGAAGGATGAGCGACTGTTATTGGCAAAAAAGGCTTGGGTGCATAAAAGGTTGTGCTGCACTTGTACTCAAAAACCCTTCTTGCTTGCATGGATTATTTGATATCCTCTCTGGGCTTGAGGAATTCATGGAGGAATAGCCTTGGGGGCACTTGGCCGCATCCTAATTGCCTGGCCATCATGTTTGGCTGGTAGTACTCAAAGGTACTCTGAACTTGCCTTCCTCCACAAAATTCTGCTGGCACGATACAAGGATGAATGAAAGCATTGAAGATTGCTATAGAATGCACATCATTGCATCTAGTTTCAAAACTGAATTCACAAGGAAGGGTCAAATTGTCATTGTCTAGATATGGGAACCAGAGAGGGTTGATAAAACCTCTGAAGAAGAGCTCAAAAAGTTGGCCAATGCCTTTGTTGATGGACACAGTGGAAGCAGCTTCTCCATAGGTTTGGCAGCCTTTGGTGCTCTGGGTTTCTCCTTCCGTGTAGTTGGTTGAAGGGAAGTGCCGATTGTTGAGGTCAATAGCAACAATCTAGTGCGTATCTAATTGTAGCCACATCTGAACAAACCACCAAGGGCCATTAACACAGGAAATCTTTTGGCTGGTGTGCATTAGATAGGTGGTCTGATGAAGCATATGGTAGACACTTCCTAGAAGGTACTTCCCGAGGGGAATAGAGGTACCAGCAGCCAGGTCCTCGGCCATCACAATGTGGTTCAGGGTTGGCTCATTGGCTTTGCCACAAAAGATGAATTTGCATAACCACATGTTCAAGAAAGCTCTGTATTCAACATCGGTCAGGGGGCCATCAGACATATAGTTTTGGATATATATCTTGTATCCAACTCCTGTTTTCACTCCAGTTTGCTTGGAAGAGCCCCTGTACTTGTGTGGATACACAGTTCCTGTAACTCTCAGGCCGGTTATCATGTACACATCGGCCAAAGTGGGGGCATTGGCCCATGGCCAAAAAGGAAGGCATTTGCGCCATTTGACCAAAAATGGCAGGCTGCAATCAGAAGGTTCTCATTTTTAGGTGTTTCAGCGAAGGACAATTCTAAACAATGAGCAATGTGAAGGTTGTCCCAATTGCTTGTTTTGGGGCTGTCATCATCAAGCATTCTCTTATACCAGTTTCTCCAGCCTGCAATTGGGGGCAGAAGCCAGTGCTTGAAACTGTCCTGCCACTCATGGGGTTTTGACAGTGATGTCTTGAAGGGATCCTCTGGGATTCGGTTGGAATGAACTCAGAAGTGTCGGAGATTCCTACGGGCCCGAGGAAATAAGATGTTGATTGATCCTCGTCAGGAATCAAGATTTCGGCAGCTAGAGCCTATCAGGAACAGGAGAGGGTAAAAGAAAACTTTAAGATGAGATTCGAGAAAAGTGATACCGAATGAGCATGAGGAGGATAAGATTTACCTGAAGAGCTTGGTCTTGGTTCGCCATTTGAGGATTGAAGCTTGAAAAGTTGGTGAACTAGGGTTTGGATCTGAGCGAAGGCTCCAACGGTTTGAAGGAGGAAAGAAAGGGTGTTGAACGGATTCGTCCTGAGGACGTTGAGCATTTATGGTCAATTCCGAAATAAAATCACCTTTTATCCCGTAATTTAAGGGGCATATGTTAACACCAAAAATTGGTACAGGGAAGAGACTGACCTGTGGGCCGAGTTTGGTAGAAGAGCACCATTCGGCAGAAGGTTTTCCTCAAAGTATTCGGTCAAGGCGTCTGCGGTCAGGAGTACGTCATCATTCGGCAGAAGAGTTGTTTCACGCTTGGAAGAGGAAGCATTCGGGAATGCGTGATGATGTGGCTTGAATATAAAGAAGGGACGAATTGATGACGGGTGCGAGACGGACATTGGCGCCGGGGTATTAATTTTAGGCAATAAATGTTGTAATCGTGGTCGACTAGGAGTCGTGTTAGAACGAGGGTATAAATATGAACCCTTAGTGTTTGTAATAGGGATCGAACAATTTTTACAACAAACCGGACCCGTGCCAACTTTCGAGTCCTTCTAGTCGAGTCGTCGAGTTCTTCGAGAGGAGCCATCGATCCATCGACCTCCGTAAGTACTGGCAACCTTGTATCATGTCTAGTATCATGCGGTGGATTTAGATCGTGATGCAAGTAGTCTTGTTACCATGCTTAGTATCATGCGGTGGATTTAAGCTTGGTTCAAGAAGGCTTTCTTGTTGGATCATGAGCCATGCGGTAGGCTAAGATCTAGCTCGGAGCTAGTTATCGGCTCTAATAGATTTGGCAAGATCTAATAAATTCATCAAGTTACCGTGTGTTGCTTTGAATTTTGCTCTTAAGTTTAATTCATGTAACACTTTTATTGCCCAATTTAGATTGACTAGATTCGGCTCTATCTTGTTTGTGATCCACGTGTTGTATGCTCAAATCTTTGACTCGACATGGCGGATGGGTCATGTGTTCATTAATAGCCGAATTCGAATCAATCTAGATTGTCACGTGTTGCGGGTTCAAGCTTGTTAATCTAGCATAGTTTGTTCCTTCTCCGCGGAACCCGAATCGGTCGTACAGCTGTATTCGGCAACCCTATCACGAATGAAACATGTTCATAAGCTTGTTTTAAATAATGTATGCTTTTAGCCTTTCATGTTTAGATTGTATCATGCGGTGGATTGATCTATTCTTGGTTGGTGGTGTGATTTCAAACAAGTTGTATCATGCGGTGGATTAACTTGTTTGGTGTCATGCTCGACGGGTTTGAAAGTACCTAGACATGCGGTAGACTAGTGCTTTTGATCTATGCATGCATGTTTACTGCAATATCATGATTATGCTTCGCTTTTATTTGTTTTATTATGATTTATCCTTTGGTAATCGGTCATGGTCACGTGACGCAATGTTGTTTAAATAAAGACCGATCTTCATCATGTTCACGTCATACATTCGGCTATGCTCTGTTTACATGTTTTATCAGTTCCCGAATGGTGTATGAATTGCTGACAGATAGCTTGTTGTAGCTATATGTCGTTCTGACTGGCTTTACGGCCATAAATACGGAACTGTCTGGTACTACCCAGCAAGTTCCAGGTTTTATCTAACCTTTTTCATCCTTTGTCAGTTTCAGGGAAAATTGACTGGCACGCTTCCGGATTCCCGACGCCGGGCCACGTGTGTTAAGCCAGCTAATTCGGCTTGCTGTGTGCTTGGCGTGAGGTGCTGATTTTACGTCAACAGTTTGGTGGTCTTCACCCGACAAGCGCACGTGCTGATGCCGAGAAAAGCGTCGTGATATGCGGTGTGACGTCAGGAAGCGCCGATTACGTGAAGACTCAATGGAGATTTCCCAAAATTAGCCTAGTACATTATTGTTTGATCCGTTTTACACGAGGACAATTTTGGTACGTAAAAAGTCTGTTCGTCTCCATAAGGAGGCCGACCGGCACTTGTAAAGGGGATCGGCTTTTGAGAGAATTACACTGTTGAGAGATAGCTTTTTGTCTTCCTTAGGCATTGGTTTGATTTTGTTTGCTTGACTCCTTTCGTTCCTTTCATTGTTTGTGTTAAAGCTTCGGCATAGCACAACAATACCACTACTCCTTGGTATGTTTTCTTCTCCAAATTTCTCTGTGGCTTTGATGTACTGACCAACATGTAGAACTCGGAAATTCGGTTTAGGTAGCTTGGTTACGGCGGCTACGTATGATGTTTCTCCATATGCTTGCAAATATTAAACTTAGTTCAATTTGTTCCATGAAGGAATAAATTAAAATGGATGAGGGGTGCTTTTGTTCAGTCAAATTAAAATGGATGAGGGATGCTTTTGTTCTGTTTCTTGCAGTATGTATGACTTGTAAATTAGTTCCTTCAGCTAAAATTTCAGTATGTTGTCTGTGCATATGTACACTTGTACAGAGCGTTGGGCTCAGTATGGCAAGGTATGGCGCTCGCAATACCTTGAATTTTCTGCTACACTGGCTACCATTTGCTACCTGTCTTTGGTACTAAGTGCTGCTGAATGTCAGCCAACGACGCAATTTGCAATTATTTTGTCATCCACTACTATTTTATTCTATCCTACGCCACTGCATATGTATGTTGTATGTGCTTGTCACATAGATTTCAATGAAACAATGACTTCTTTGTTGTCATTTTGCAGGATGTATCCACATGGCAGTTTCATAAACAATGACTATTTTGTTATTGCTCTGGATGAACAGATGGCACATTGCTGGTTGCTTCATCAACTGCAGGCTACCAAAATTATTATCTTTAGTTTTATTGTTTTCTGTCATGAGAGATTACCTAAATTACTATGTATTTGAATGGCAATGCTATCTAGTACTTGTTGTAATGCATCTGAACCATGTCGCCAAACGCCAAGCAGCTGGAGTTCTGAAGTTTGTTTGAGGTCATTGTGATGTCATTGTAGGATATCTGTCTTCGTGACGGCCTTGCCCTTGCTCAAAATGTGAACTCTTGTATGCCTACTATATCTTTTTTGTGTTGATCTTTGAGTGTACATAATGCATGCCACATTGGATCCTTCTTCATTTGCATAACATGCAACGAGAAATTAAATGTGGAAACTGCTTAAGACACCATGGGTTGAGAAGATGGTGTCTAGATGCACATTAATACATTAATTACTCTCTCTCTCTCATTTAGACACTACCAGAAGACCCAGTGGGTTGGGACTGCCCTTAAGAGACTGTTCGGCGACAGTAACTGTAAGGCCAGTGTTAGACTACAATTATATCTCTCTTAAGTATGTATGCACCTGCTTAGTATATCATGTGCAGTGCTGCTTAGTATCTTGTGCTAGTGCTTAGTATCCTATGCTAGTTATTAGACTTAAACCTCCTCCTTTAGTGTTGGCCCTTGAACCCTTTGGCTTCTCAGCCTATATATTTGTAACCCCTATGTACTCATCTATCAATCAATATACAGAAGCTTACATAGTATCATAGGCCTAGGTTCTCATCCAGGCCATTCCTACCGCACCAGGCGCTGCTCCACGCGCGCCGCTCTTCCAAGCGCGCCGCCCAGGCGCTGCTCCCGCGCGTCCACCCCGACGCTGCCCATGGACGACGACGGCATCAACGCCGCAGCCACTGCTGCTGCCTCCACCTACCTTCGTCCTGAAGGCTAGCCCGTGACGCCTGCTGACTCCCGCTCTCACCAAGCCGCCCGCGACGCTGCACTCGCCCGTGTGGCCGATGCAGAACGCGAGGCCGCTGCGACGCAGGCAGACCGCGATGCGGCTGATGCTCGCCTTCGTGCCGCGCAAGAACGCACCGCGGACAATCTTCCCCCTCCGTCCATCTACGACGACGACGATGACGCCTCTTTCGCCACCATCGATAACGAGGCCGTCTTCAACGTCGTTGCCCAGCACGAGGCCACTGCGCTCCTCAACCTCCACACCCAGGCGGCCTCGGTGCAAAACATTTGCCTGCTCATCCCGCTTCTACACTGGTAGCATGAGTCCTTCCTCCTCACCCTTGGGTGGTACTCCCTGGAGCGCCATGTCCTCTCAGACACCACTGTTCCCACCTCCGCCGACTGGGTTCGCATGGAGTGTGTCGTGCGGACCTGGCTCTTCGGCACCATCTCCGACAACCTCGCCGACACCGTCTCCGAGCACCATGCCTCCGGCCGCAAAATTTGGCTCACCAGCAAGGACTGGTTGTCTACTCTAACGTTGATTGGGCTGGCTGCCTAACACACGAAGATCCACCTCTAGCTATGCTGTTTTTCTTGGTGACAGCCTTATTTCATGGTCTTCTAAGTGCCAGAACACAGTTTCCCATTCAAGTGCTAAAGTTGAATATAGGGCAGTCGCCAATGCTGTTGTTGAAGCCACCTGGTTACGACAGTTGCTGTCTGAGCTTCACACTCCCTTACGCAAAACAACTCTTGTGTACTATGACAATGTCAGCGCCATCTACATGTCCAAGAATCTTGTTCAGCATCAACGGACTAAACATGTGGAAATTGATCTCCATTTTGTTCGGGAATGTGTTGCTCTTGGTGATGTCCATGTTCTTCACATTCCGACGACATCTCAGTTCGCCGACATTTTCACCAAAGGGCTGCCCACTTCAGTCTTCACGGAGTTTCGTTCCAGTCTTAATGTCTGGGCGTGTTAGACTACACTTATATCTCTCGTAAGTATGTATGCATTTGCTTAGTATCCTGTGCAGTGCTCCTTAGTATCCTCTGCTAGTATTAGACTTAAACCTCCTCCTTTAGTGTTCGCCTGTGAACCCTTTGGCTTCTCAGCCTATATATCTGTAACCCCTCTGTAATCTCATCTATCAATCAATATACATAAGCTTACGGCCAGTCTCAGTGTAATTTCATGAACGTTAACTAGGGTGACACATCAGCCATTCTGCTGATTTGACATGCTAATCAAAAGGAGAGAGAAGAACATAGTTTCATCATCGTGATACTGCATCGGCAGGGTGAAACGTGCATAGAGGAGATCCTCATTTCGTGGCTGGATCCCTTGTGCCTTCCGTTCTGCTCAGTCCGTTGCGCCACCTCCCACACCCTCCTCCCCGTGCTACTCTGATCCGGCTCGCATCCTACCAAATCAAACTAATTTTTCTCCAAATCTTGCGGCAAATTCGTTCCCCTCCTCTCAAAATCGTGTGCCAGATCTTCTTTCTCCTCCTTTTTCCACCCATAAATCAGGATCCCTGACTCCGACGGGGAACGGGTGTTGCGGCGAGGTGGATATGTACTACTCCATCTTCCCTTTCGCCTTTATTCGGTTCTTCTCCGGTGGGAGTCTGCAAGACGCACGGCAAAGGGAACCGACGTTTCCTTCGGTTCCATGGCTTGAAGAGGGAGCAAACAGCAGCTCTAAGACTGTCTCCAGCAGTCAACCGATCCCCATCTGCAAAAAACTTCATATGAGAGAAGGAGAGAGGGGGCTACAGTAGCGGCCTCTCCAGCAGCAGTGTAGGATCTAGGATACCGACTAGAGGGGGGTGAATAGGCAGTTTAAAAACTAAAACCACAACACTAGAGAAAATTAATTAGAACCACAAGGAGAAATAAATCTCTACCTACTCTATTCCTATGCTGGGGTTTTGCGGCCTAGGGTGACAAGATAAACAACAACCTCTAGAAATAGAATGCTCAAAGTAAAGTGCTTGAAAGGAAATTGAGGAAAGAGATAACCAAGCACAAGAGACGAATTTTATCCCGTGGTATCGATGACTTGCCGGTCACCCCTAATCCACGTTGAGGTGGATTCAATGTTCAACCGCTCCTCTATCAAGACACCACTTGATCTTGAGCCGGTTAGAACAAGAGAACCACTCCACACCTCGATTCCACTAGAGTTGCTCTTTACCGCTCCGGTGAGGTGAGCACAATACCTCTCACAACATGAAATCCGGAGCCACGCACAATCTTCTTGCGAGCTTCAACGGATTCTTCCACCACCAAGCCGTCTAGGAAGTGGCAACTTCCAAGAGTAACAAATCAACCACTTGCTTGATGATTCCCTAGTGCCACAAAGATCAAAACCTTGATGCAATGCACTAGAAACTCTCAATCTCACAAAGAATACCACCACTAAGTCAAGTGAGTGAGAGAGAGGGGAGAGAGGCTCTACAAGGGAGTATGAACCTTTAAAAGTGCCAAGAGAGGCTCTCCAACCCTGGGCTTGGATTATAAATACTCCCCCTTTCCGTTACTAGCCGTTAGACACAAAACGCGTGCCTCGCGGACTGTCCGCGATGTCCTCACGGATGGTCCGCGTTTGAATTCCAACGGTAAAATCGCCAGGTCAACGGCTGAGGTGGCTGCGCGTTGGGCCGGGCGGACCGTCCGCCAGGGACACGCGGACCGTCCGCCTGGGCCACACGGACCGTCCGCGGGCCGGCCGCGGACCGTCCGCCCCCGGACCCCGAGCGCACCTCGTTCTCGTTGCAAATAACGGACCGTCCGCGGCACCTCGCGGACCGTCCGCCCGGTCCGGCGGGACCGTCCGCCCGGTCCCCGCGGACCGTCCGCCCCGAAGCGCATTTTCTCAAAATCTTTTGCCAAAAACTCGCTTATTAAATAAAAACCAACCACCCACGGACCGTCCGCCCGAAGGGCCCGACCGTCCGCCGATGCCAGAAAACTTGTTTTTCTTTTGATTTTCAATGAAAACCTTTTTACCAAGAGAAACCGCCACTCATCTAAATGCAATGCATGCAAACTTTTGATCCAAGTGGCACTATGGAAAGTCAAGCCAATGAAATTGATCCCTCTTGATAGTACGGCTATCTATCCTATTAACCCGGTCATATAACATCCTCTAATCACCTTATGACCGGTAAAAGCAAAACCCTATCTTTTACCTTTGCCTTGAGCCCTTTCCAACATAAGTCAACCAAGACATTCTCATGTTCCCCACATGATCTCATCGTTTCACCGGACTAACCTATTCTTATAACTCAAATAAAATTGTTAGTCCATAATGATTGTCATTAATTACCAAAACACGAATTAGGGGCCTAGATGCCTTCAATCTCCCCCTTTTTGGTAATTGATGACAACCATTTAAAGGAGTGATATAATAAAGGTTTTGTGTTTTGGAATCACTTACTCTTCTCAAATAAATTCAATAAATATATAGAGTAATTGTCTCCAAAAACAAGAATATAGAGATAACTCCCCCCTACATATGTGCATGTAATTTCCATTTGATTTTTACACATATGCATAAATATGATAAATTTTGACGGAGTTTCCCTACAAAATAGAGATCAAGGCAACAACCACAAATATATATCCAAAGGGATTAAGGGTTAGCATCAAGAACTACTATAGGAACTAGAACAAACCATAAGATAAACAAAGCAAGATCATAATTATAGAACATCACAAGATAGCCACAAGTTCTAGTTCTCAAACACATCACACAACAAAACGTAAGTCTCACAAAATTATTACAAGCCACACGAAGTTCATGCAAGACCGAAATTAAACATGTAAATGCAATGCAAAGAGTTCCAAATTCATGCAAGCAAAGTGAGCTCCCCCTAGAAATCACACACTCCTCCAAATCTCTCTCCCCCTTTGGCATCAAATACCAAAAGGGTCTAGTCATCCTGTGGCGGCGGCGGAGGAGGATAGAATGGCGGAGGGGGACAGAACTGTGGTGGTGGAGCAGGAGCCGGATAGTAATGATAAAAATGATCTCTGAAATCTCCAAAAGCCGTGTTCGGGGCATGGACATCGTCTTTGAAGCCGTGTGTCTGCGATCATGTAACTCCTGATACTGCTCGGAGGTGGACATCTGAGAGAATCTATCATTGAGGGCACTGAGATCATTCTGAAGATCAGTCTGCATTTCACCCAACCGCTGCATCATGGGATCATGCATAGTATTATAGACACGATGACCAAAGGTGTCCAGACTAGTATCAATCTGATGCTGAAAATTCTGCTGCATAGTCTGAAAGGTGTCAGTCATCTGCTGTCCATATGCCTCAAAGTGAGATTGAAACCCCGATCGCATTTGCCGAAACCGAGAGTTCATTGACTCGTTGAATATTAGCAAAATAGGAATCAAAGTATCCGGCAGGAGGCTCCCACCGTGGTCGCATAGGAGGAACTGGAGGAGGAGGAGGCATAGCATAAGTACCCTCATCAACATTAACATTGCCCAAGTTTCCAACATTTGCATTTTCATCATCACCACCATGAGCCTCAATATTTTCTGCAATATTGTGAGCCTCTGCTTCCTGTCCATAGGGTGTCAATGGCTTGTTCAAAAAGGCTTTAGCATTGTAGAATGGGCGATAAAGTTCATGCTTCACATCACATAACCCATTGAACCCTATCTTGATCTTGATCAATGACATAATGTAGGGGGCAAAATAAATACTATCTCGAACAAGACGTTTCTTGCAAATCATTTGATCAAGAATAAGCTTCACAACATTAAATCTAGTTCCATTCATAACATAATCAATCACATTCCAATAATGTTCCCGGACTTTATCCTTATTACCACTTTTAGGCATAAAAGTGTGCCTAATGATGTTGTTGATGGCTGCTGGATGGTGTCTAAGTCCTGATGACAGGCAGTTCATTATGGTTGCACTAAGAGTGCCAGGCTCATAAAATACAGCTGTATCTTCAAGAATATCCTCGTTATAAACATCAATGCCCTCGCTAAAATACTCATAATTAAGATGATTAGCAGCTGCAAAATCTGCAAATGTGGCCTCATACTCACTTTTACCAGTCATCCATTTCATTTTCTTCCCTATGAAATCCATTTCATAAGTAGCATAGAATTGTCTAACTATTGTATCATTCCAAATCACATCTATCTTGAAGAAATGGTTTTAACCTCAAATTCTCAAACTTTGTTGCCACCCCAGCAAGGACAGGTTTAGACTCAAGATAATCAAAATCAACCCTTTGATGAGAGAAAACTGTGCAATCCATCAAACTACCGAAAAATGCTTGTTCTTGCACAAGAGTGTGGAAGAATAAATTGTGAGTGTCACGGGATTGATTATAGGCATTTTCATTTCTAGCAATAGCAAACTCTCTTTGGGTCCACTGCCTTCTAGGAGCTGTGTAATTAACCACATCAATGATTTCAACATTGTTACCTCCCCCTTGACTTATCTCATCTTCATCCATCATGAATGAGGCACTTGCCACTTCATCGGCCGGATCGAAGTCGCTGTCATTTGGATTGTCGGGTTCCTCTTCTTCCTCAGAGGTATCATCTTTTCTCCGCCTCTTCGATGTCCCAACATCCTTGCCCTTCTTCTTTGATGTGACCTTTTTGGTTACCTTTTTAGTGAGAGAAGCTATAGCCTTGCGAGCACTGTCAAAAGCCATATATTTCAATGAGTATTGACTTTAGGAAGCAATTTGAATTGATCATGAACCCCATTTGAGAGGGCACTGTGCATGGGAGCCGCAGCCGGGGCCGCGCGGACCGTCCGCGAGGAGGCGGCGGATGGTCCGCCCGGTCCGTGACGGCAGGCGCCCATGAACAGTGACACCGATCCTTTCCAACCTCATAACTTCATCAAAAACCAAAATTTCTTTACCAAAATTTTGCCACAACACTACATTGATACCCCAAACACATTCACCAAGCCAAAATCGTGAAATCATGGACGAATTTTAGATCACACCTCCAAACCCTAACCACCTCCTTGCTCAAAATCCAAGAGATAGACAGAGAGATTCGAAAAAGTACCCGGGTGACATGGTGGAGAATCTCGCGGAGAGTCCGGGGATGTGCTCGGACTGTTCGGGGAGGGCCCTAATCAAAATCCCTAAGAGGGAGCTCTTTTCTTTGAGAGAGGGCAAGAAGAAGGAGATAGGAAGCAACTGCCTTCGGTGGAGGAAAGGGAGAAGTGACTCGGTCGATTTCATCCCGTGGCCTGGGACCCACCCGCGCGCGACACGGGCGGACAGTCCGCGACACCCCCGCGGACGGTCCGCGAGGCGCGCGGACGGTCCGGGCACCGGGCGCGGACGGTCCGTTATAGCTTCCGAACGTCCGCAGCCGCACCGTTGCCCCACGAACCACGCGGACGGTCCACGCTGCCCTGGCGGACAGTCCGCCAGGAGCAGCCGGACGGTCCGCCCAGTTGAGACGGACTGTCCGACCTCCTTTTTGATTTCAGCGTGAATTAACTTTAAAAAGAGATTTTTCAAGGATTTCTTTTGGGATCATTGCTCAAGAATAATAAGAGAAATTTACTTAATGATGCAATGTGCTGAGTAGTGCTAGAGAAAATATGCAAAAGCAAGCTTCACTAAACTAAAAGACAAGAGATAAGTTAGAAATTAATAAGAGAGATATACAAAAGCATATGGATAAACACATGTGTTAGTTCTCAAGCCACATTTGGGATGTCAATCACATTTAGCTCATTTCTCAACTTGCAAAACCGAGACTCATCCAAAGGCTTGGTAAATATATCCGCCAATTGATTATCCGTGCTTACTCCATCAATCTTGATGTCTTCTTTACTCACATGATCTCTAAGAAAATGATGCCGGATGTTAATATGCTTGGTTCTAGAATGTTGAACCGGATTGTTTGCAATCTTGATAGCACTTTCATTGTCACATAAGAGAGGAATTTCCTTGAATTTCACACCATAGTCAAGAAGTGTTTGCTTCATCCATAGTAATTGAGCACAACAACTCCCCGTCGAGATATATTCCGCTTCGGCGGTTGAAAGAGCCACTGAATTTTGCTTCTTAGATGACCAAGAAACAAGTGACCGTCCAAGCAATTGGCAACCTCCGGAAGTGTTCTTCCTATCAACCTTGCAACCGGCATAATCCGAGTCCGAAAACCCTACTAATTCAAATTGAGCACCCTTTGGATACCAAAGACCAATGTTAGGAGAATACTTCAAATATCTCAAGATACGCTTTACAGCGGTCAAATGACATTTTTTAGGAGCGGCTTGAAATCTAGCACACATGCACACACTAAACATGATATCGGGCCTAGATGCGGTAAGATAAAGCAAACTACCAATCATGGACCTATAAAGCTTAAGATCAACCAGTTTACCTCCCTCATCAAGATCAAGATGTCCATTAGTAGCCATAGGAGTTTTGATGGGTTTTGCATCTTCCATGCCAAATTTCTTTAAGATGTCCCTCACATATTTAGATTGGCAAACAAAAGTGCCTTCCTTCAATTGTTTGATTTGAAGACCAAGGAAGAAACTCAATTCACCAATCATAGACATTTCAAATTCCCTAGACATCATTTCTCCAAATTCTTTACAAAAATCTTCATTAGTTGAACCGAAGATGATATCATCAACATAAATTTGACAAATAAAGATGTCATTTCCAATTTTCTTGGTGAACAATGTAGTGTCAACCTTTCCAATTTTAAAGCCATTTGAAAGAAGAAAGTCCTGAAGCCTTTCATACCAAGCATGAGGGGCTTGTTTCAACCCATATAATGCCTTAGAGAGCTTGTACACATGATTAGGCTTTGTAGGATCTTCAAAACCGGGAGGTTGCTCAACATACTAGTTCACTAATTTTCCCATTTAAGAAAGCACTTTTGACATCCATTTGATATAACTTGATGTTGCGGGAACAAGCATAAGCAAGCAAGATTCTTATGGCCTCAAGTCTAGCTACGGGAGCAAAAGTTTCATCAAAATCCAATCCCTCTACTTGAGTATAACCTTGAGCAACTAATCTTGACTTGTTCTTCACAACAATACCATCTTCATTTTCTTTGTTACGGAAGACCCATTTAGTACCAATAACATTATGATTCTTGGGTCTTTCAACTAACTCCCAAACTTCATTTCTAGTGAAATTATTTAATTCTTCTTGCATGGAGATAACCCAATCCGGATCATTAAGTGATTCATCTACACGCTTAGGCTCATGGAAAGAGACAAAAGAATAATGTTGACAAAAAGAAGCAACACGAGATCGAGTTTGAACTCCCTTACTAATGTCACCCATGATTTGATCAATGGGGTGATCTTTGGCAACTTGATGATGAATTCTTGGTTGATCAATTGGTTCTTGAGTTGATGGAAAAGGTGTGGTTATATGGGCTATTTGATTATCTTCTTGAGGTGAGTCATTATTGCTTGAGTTACCATCTTGTTGACCATGATCATTTGTTGTGGAAGTGGATGGGTTAACTTCAAAAAATACCGATGGATCTTCATCATCATCTTCTTCTCTAGGCATGATATCCCCAATTGCCATAGTCGTCATTGCTTTGCTTAATTCTTCACCTCTCACATCATCTAAATTCTCTTTTTCATCTTGAGAGCCCAAAGTTTCATCAAATTGCACATCATATGCTTCCTCAACAAATCCTTCAGACTTGTTGTATACTCTATAGGCTTTGGAGTTTGAAGAATATCCAAGAAGAAATCCCTCATCACATTTGCTTTGAAATTTAGATAACCGAGATCCTTTCCTCAAGATATAGCACTTGCAACCAAAAACCCGGAAATATGAAATATTTGGCTTTCTTCCATTTAGAAGTTCATAAGGTGTTTTGTTGAAGAAGCTATGACAATATAGCCTATTAGAGGCATGGCAAGCGGTGTTGATAGCTTCGGCCCAAAAAGAATCCGAAACTTTGTACTCATCTAGCATTGATCTTGCCATCTCAATCAAGGTTCTATTCTTCCTCTCAACAAAGCTATTTTGTTCCGGTGTATATGTAGTTGAAAACTCATGCTTGATTCCTTTCTCATCACAAAACTCTTCAACATTGGTGTTCTTGAACTCACTACCATTGTCACTTCTAATTTTCTTCAATTTTAGCTCAAATTCATTTTCGGCTCTTCTCACAAATGACTTGAAAATATCACATGTAATAGCTTTGTCATGAAGAAAGAATGCCCATGTGTATCTTGAATAATCATCCACAATTACAAGACAATAGGTATTGCCACCAATGCTTCTATAGGTAGTAGGACCAAATAAATCCATATGTAGTAATTCCAATGGTATTGAGGTTGACATAGTACTCTTGTTAGGATGTGAGTTGGCAACTTGCTTTCCGGCTTGACAAGCACTACATAATTTATCTTTCTCAAATTTTACATCTTTCAAGCCAAGAACTAAGTCATGTTTCACCAAACGGTTGAGTTGTTTCATACCAACATGGCCAAGTCTTCTATGCCATAACCATCCCATAAAGGCCTTTGAGAATAAGCAAGTAGTCAAATTTGCCTTTTTCGATGAGAAATCCACTAGATATAAGCTCTCATGACGAAAGCCCTTAAAAATAGAATCTTTCCCATCAAGTGAGGTTACCTCAAAATCATTACTAGTGAAAGTACATTTATAGCCATTGTCACAAAGTTGAGCAATAGATAGCAAATTGAAATTAAGAGAATCAACTAACAAGACATTAGAGAGATTATAATCTTTAGAGATAGGTATTTCACCAATGCCTTTTACACCTCCTTTGCTATCATCTCCAAAAGTGATGTTATCAAAATAGGAAATGTCTTCATCAAGATGAGAGAATATTTTCCTTTCACCGGTCATGTGGTTTGTACAACCACTATCAATTACCCAATGTCTTCCTCCGGCTTTATAGTTCACCTACAAAAGAAATTACTTTGTTTTAGGTACCCAAATTTTCTTGGGTCCTTCAATGTTAGTGACCAAAATTTTAGGCACCCAAATAGATTTATTTTTACTACTACCAAGAGAGCGACCAACATAATGAGCACAAACAACACCCTTTGAATCTTTCTTAAGAATATAGGAAGGATCAAAGGATACGGTCTTCTTGCTCTTGCATTGGTGATTCACATCAACCTTTGTCTTACACTTATTACACATCTTCATTTTTTCTTCTTCCTCAAATGACACACTTGAATTAATAAAGACACTTTTCTTAGAAATGAAAGCCTCTTTTCCTTTCTTGGGCAAGTAACCAAGTGCATCTTTATTTAAGGTGAATTTTTGATTTGTCCAAATATGATTAAACCGAACATGACTTCCAAAATATCGTGCAAGATCATTAGATAAGCATTCAATCTCCTTTTTCAAAGATTCATTCTCTAATAATAGAGATTCATAAGACATATCCTCACTAATACAAGAGCTAGTGCTTGTGCTACAAGATGGGTTAGATGAACAAAGAGGAGCATTCAATATATTACATTCAACACCCATACTCATTTTTCCTTTGACATCTTGTGCAAGGAGAGAGTTGTGAGCTTCCTTAAGCTTCTCATGCTCATCTTTTAGAGTTTCCCAAGAAATGTTAAGTGTTTCATGGGAAGTCTTTAGATTTTCATGAGTAGTCTTTGAGGACCATGTGTGGTTCGAGGACCGGTGGATGGTCGCTTCCTTGTGTGATGAGTGATTGACAACGTTGTGTGGACTGATTCTTGGCTAAGTATTGCAGGTGCAGGTTGCGGCTTGACTGGTGTTGGTGCAGGTGAAGAACAAGCGCGAAAGGTCGTTGCCGGTGAGGCCTCCAGGTGTGGAGAAGACAAGTAGGCTTCGTTCGAGGGACCCGGTGGCCAACGGGGTCAAGTGCGAGCCGCATGGTGGCATGAACAGCAAGATGAAGTCATGGACGGTTTCTTGGTTGAGCCTCAAAACCAAGGTCGAGCCGGGACTACGTGGGAGCCAAGTCATGAGTGGAGATTGGCGAAGGCTACACCGAGTTCGCGGGGTTTCCAGTGGTTCACCAGAAAACCACTGGGTTCCTTGGTTGATCCACAAAGCCAATACCAGAGAACCGAAGACGGAGGCAGCGGCCGCCGGACCGGTCGACCGGTGGGTCTAACCGGTCTGACCGGTGGGGACCGGTCTGACCGGTGTGCGACGACGCAGTCCGGAATCTTCAAAGCGGAGGACACGCGTCGGGATCGCATGGCTTGCGTCGAGGCTACGCAGGGTGCGGTCGCCGGGCATCCGTCCGATGGTGAAGACATCAAGAATTTCAAATCCGCCCTTGAGGGGCTTGTATCCCTAGTTAGTGGAGAAGGGCGTTTTAGACATTCGGTTGCCTCCATATAACTCAAGAGGTGAGAGGATGGCAGCCAACTCTTGGAACCCTAGCTCATTAGTTTTCCTATTTTCCACCTATTTTCCTTAGGTTTTCTCTAGGACTAGAAAGAGAGCTTCACGGAGAGATCTTGTAGAGAGGGATGGATGATCGGGCGGCTTGCTAGACCTTGTACGAACCTTTGTTTCATGTATACATGATTCGGCGTGGTTCCTCAAGGTTTGGATGTGTTTTTCCCCGGTTGTTCTTGGTGGTGATTTTCGGAGCCCTCTCTCGGTGATTTCTTTGGGTTGTTTTCGGGACTTTTCTCTTGGGGATTTGATGGGGGAAATTTGTGGGAACCCTTCGTGGTTCTTTGGGCCGTGATTCCCCTCCCAAATCCGTGAGAAAAGGTGCTCGATTTTGGGGTTTCTTGAGTTCTTGGGTTGGAAGTGCTTTCGGCGGGATTTCTTCGATTCCTCCTTTTTGGACAAGATTTGGTGGGATTAAACTTGGCTATGGACTCCTCATGAGGTGTTCCTGATATCCCCAAAGTCTTGTTCAAGTCCGTGGAGTGATTCGGGAGATCGAGATTTGGTTTTGGGGGGAGTTGACCCGCGGGTGCTTTGTTCATCCCGAGCCGCCCGTGCCACACCGGCTCGACCGGTGCTCTTGACCGGTCTGACCGGTGCGAGCCCTTGTGGGTTTTTGCTCTGGTGAACATCTTGGTGTGTTTGTTGTTGTCCCGTGGTGCTGCTGTTTCGAATTTGGGTCCGTTTGGTGGTCGGTTGGCCTGTTTGGTGTCTTGGGGGCTTTCAGGCTGCCATCGGTCTGACTGGTGTGTCTCACCAGTCTGACCGGTGTAGAGCCACTTAGTGAAAGTTGCTCAGTTTCACCTCTAGGGACCGGTCTGACCGGTGGTGCTCACCGGTCTGACCGGTGTGGGTCTGTAGACTCGTGGTTTGGCTTTTCCGCTGCGTTTCTCGGGTCGAGAGGTTGCGTGTTGGTTCCTAGGTCCAGTGGCACTCCAGTGGCTACGTGGGCTTGACCAACCTTGGTAGTGAGTCGGAGACGTGTGTTGGAAGCCGCGTTCGTCTTGTTGGAGTTTTCATCTCCTTCGAGAAGAATTTTTATCGGCTTCCATTCACTCCCCCCCCCCTCTCGGTTCGCCGTATCGGTCCTTCAAGTGGTATCGAGCCGGTTCGGGTCTTTGTTGACTCTAACCGCTCTAAGATCTAAGGATGGCGTACCGGGAACGGGGTTCGGGTCCTCCACACTTCGATGGCAAGAACTACCGGATGTGGAGCAAGCGGATGGGTGCGTTCCTCCGCGGAAAGGGTCAGCTTCTTTGGGATGTCACGGTGGACACAGGCTATGTCCAGCCGATGGATTTCCTTGCTCCAGGGTCGAGGGACAGATTCGACGCCAACAATAAGGCGGTCGACTACTTGTTTCGTGCTTTGTGTCATCCTGAGTTCGATCGGGTGCACACCGAGCACTTGGCTTGTAGGATTTGGGCGGTGTTGAAGGAGGCTCATGTTGGGAACGCCCGTGTTCGAGCACGGATGTATGCGACCTACGGAGAGAGTACGAGAACTTCACTCATCTCCCCGGTGAGTCCATCGATGCCTTGTTTCGCAGGTTCACGGTGGTGGTGAACAACCCGAGGGCCAATGTGGACGTGCTCCCGTACGATGATCATGATAGAGCGGTCAAGCTCTTACACTCTTTGGATCGTACGATATGGGGCGGAAAGTTCGAGGCCATAGTCGAGTCGGAGAGGTATGATACTCTGACGGTGAACGAGCTGTTCTCGAAGCTCAAGTCGGCTGAGGTGGATAGGGGCATGACTGCCAAGCTCGAGGGACCGATTGATTCCCATAGTCTTGCCCTCGTTGGTGGTTCGAAAGGAAAGACTAACTCTAACCCATCCACCAGGATGTTCTCGTTTTCCTCTTTGATGTCTATGCCAGATGAGGAGTTTGATGACCTTGGAGAGGACGAGCTGGCGCTGTTGACGAGGCGGTTCGAGAGGCTACACGAGAACCGTGTGAACATGAGGAGGAACACGAGGACTTGCTTCCAGTGCGGCAAGCCGGGACACTTCGTTGCCGACTGCCCGGAGAAGGCCGAGAACAAGGACAGCTACAAGCACAAGCCGAGGATGAACGATGGCAAGTACCGTTCGAGGCGCGACCACAAGAGCAAGCACAAGAACAAGTACAAGGATGAGCGGTGATCGAGGAAGAAGGAGGGCCGAGGCAAGGCCCGAGCGATGGTTGGAGCGAGCGACGTCGACTCCAGTTCCGCGTACTCCACCTCGAGCTCGAGCAGCAGTGAAGACGAGGGAGATCGTCGCAAGAACAAGAAGTCGTCCAAGAACCTGAGCGGGCTGAGCTGCTTCGCGAGAGATGGCTTCTGCACCATGGCGCTGAGCTCCGGCAGTAAGAAGAGCACACAGAGCGACTCAGACTCTGAGTCGGACGACGAGGTGCATGATGAACTTCCCTTCTTGCGCCAGGAGAATGAGAGGCTTGGCTCTTTGCTTGATAACCGTGATGACATGCTTAGAGAGGCCAAGAAAATGAGGAAAGAGCTTAGGGCTTCACTCGAGGATACTAGGACTAGAGTGGCTGAGCTAGAGACACAGGTGCTTGATAGCAAGCTTGAGATTGATTCACTTAAGGCTAGCCCTGTTGTTTCCGATGAGAATGATTGTGCTGATTGCTCCATATTCCTTGCTGATCTTGCTTTGTTTAAGGAGAAGCATGCCTCCAAGTGTGAGGAACTAGATGTGCTTAGGGTTGAAGTGGCTGAGCTTAAGTCTAGACCCGCTTTGCTAGGTGCTTGCACTTCTTGCCCCGTTTTGCATGCTAAGATTGATGAGATGCATGCTTACACTAGTTCGCTCGAGGCTAAATTGAAGGAACCCATGCCTACATCTTGCTCTACCCGTGAAATGCATGCATTGAAAAATTTGGAGCTTGCACATTATGTTGATCGTTTGCGGGATGAGAATGATGATTTGAGGAAGTTGATGGGTTGGTTGTCCGGTCATGAGCCTCGGTTGAGGATGATGATCGAGGCCTTTAAGAGGCAAGATGGTGAGGGGCTTGGAGCAAACAAGGTTGGTGAGGGAAGTGCGAGAGAATATCCGGAGCCACCAAAAACCCACCACAAAAATGATTTCCCTCCAAAACCTAACCATCTAAGGAACCGACTAGACACAACCCCGGCTCCACCCGTGTTTCCTACACCCACAAATGACCTACAAAAGCCTATCAAGTTTGTGAGCACTTCGGGGAAAGTGTTCTTTGGGAAGGAGAGTGAGAAGGCAAGTGGTGAGAAACCGGTGGAGGGTTTGAGTGGAGAAAAACCGAGTGAGCAGCCACATCCCAAGCCTAAGCCTAAGCTTGTGAGGTTCCATTGTGGCTATTGTGGGAGAGATAGCCATAAGGAGGAGTTTTGCTTCAAGAGGAAGCGAGAGGAGAGAATGGCAAAGGAGTGGGCTAACAAGGACAAGTTCCACCCTTCCGATGGTGTACTTGAGCCTCGTATGCAGATGCCCAGGGGCAAGGCGAGTGTGAGGACAGTTCGTGCTTGGGGAGAGAAGAAGGCTGCAGGTGGTGCTGCTGCCCCGGTCACACCGGTCAGACCGGTGTGGGGCACCGGTCAGACCGGTGCGGGCACAGACGGACAGGTGTTCGGGTTTCGAGCTCGTACAGGTGCGAGGGTTGTTTCTGGTGGTCGTGGTTCTGGTGGTTGGGCTGGAAAGGGTGCAGGTGGTCAGTTTGCTAGGCATTCTCCCCCTCGAGTTCACTACGGGGATGGGAGGATTCGTAGCTTTGAGTTGGAGAGGAAGGACATTCCACGGGCCTTCTTGCATGGATTTGGTCCTCCTCCAGGCAGAGAGAGGTGGTTCCCTCAGGGTGGTTACCGTGGTGGTGTTCGTGGAGGTAGCTTTGGTAAGAGAGATGCTTTGGTTGGTGCTAACCCCACTTTCGAGCAAATGGCTCGGCACTGGTTTTACTCTTTTGGTACTAACCCCGATCTTGAGTCATTTGTTCGCTCACGTGCTCGTTTTTGAATTTCAGGTGGGAGACTTGAAGAACATTTGGTTGATTGACTCCGGTTGCTCGAGGCATATGACCGGAGACGAGGGGTGGTTCTCAAGTCTCATCCCGGTGGTGACGAAAAGGTACATCACTTTTGGGGACAATGAGCGTGGGCGTGTGCTTTCGAAGGTGAGATCAAAGTGAGTGACAAGATCACTCGAGGCGTGTTGCTCTTGTTCAATCGCCGGGGTACAATTTGCTTTCGTGTCCCGGTTGTTGGATGAGGGCTTTGAGGTGTTGTTTCGGCCGGGTGGTTCTCGGATTGTGGACTCTCGAGGGGACCTTGTTTGTATGGTCGTTCCCGAGGGTCAGGTGTTTTGTGCTGATTTTTCTCGGTCTTCGGGTGTGGAGCGTTGTTTCTTGGCCGGTTCTTCGAGTGAGTTGTGGAAGTGGCATAGGAAGTTGGGTCACTTGAGCTTTGACCTTCGTCTCGCTTGAGTAAACTCAATTTGGTCCGAGGATTGCCACGGTTGAGGCTTGAGAAAGAGTTGGTTTGTGCTCCATGTAGGCATGCCAAGATGGTGGCCTCTTCTCACCCGCCTCTCACCGATGTGATGACTGAGCGTCCATGCGAGCTGCTCCATATGGACCTTGTTGGCCCAGCTCGTGTGCGATCTCGCGGGTGGGAAGTGGTATGTCCTTGTTGTGGTGGACGACTATTCTCGGTATGCGTGGGTGTTCTTTCTCGAGGATAAGGGGGAGACGTTTGGTTTTGTTCGAGATCTAGTCTTGAGGTTGAGGAACGAGAGGCACGGAGATGCCATACGAGCTATCTGCGGTGATAATAGCTCGGAATTCGGGAACTCTCGTTTTGAAACCTTTTGCCATGACTTGGGTCTTGAGCACCAGTTTTCGAGTCCGTATACGCCTCCCCAGAATGGTGTTGTGGAAAGGAAGAACAGGACCTTGTGCGAGATGGCTCGGACGATGCGTGATGAGCATAGGACTCCGAGGAGGTATTGGGCTGAGGCGGTGAATACCGCGTGCTATGTGTCGAACAGGATATACCTCAGAGTGCACAAGAAGAAGACATGCTATGAGTTGATGCATGGTCGCACACCCAAGGTGAGTCACTTCCATGTCTTTGGATGCAAGTGTTTCATTCTGAAAAAGGGCAGGAAGTTGGATAAGTTTGAGGCTAGGTCTGTCGATGGCATTTTCTTTGGTTATGCATCTCACTCTAGAGCATATCGTGTGCTCAATCTTGAAACTAACCAAATCGTGGAGACTTGCGAGGTAACCTTCGACGAGACAGAGCCACGTAGTCAGCTTGTCTTTGAGTGTGCAGGTGATGATGAGCTTGGCGAGGAGATCTTTCAGGATGAGGAGCATGAACATGGTGATGATGAAGATGGCGGTGCGGTGCCCCCGGCTGAACATGTACCCACTACTTCGACTACGATGATGGATGGACCCTCTGCTACACCTACGACGACAAACCAAGAACGAGGAGAAGCTGATGTTGAGGGGGAGGTAGCTTCGAGGCGAGAACCTCCCCGGCGAGTTCAAGTGGATCACCCCGGCTTCGAGGATCATCGGCGATATGAATGAACGCACTACACGGTCGAGGGTTCGAAACAATTCCCATTTTGCTCATGCTGCATTTGTTGCTTCTTTTGAGCCCAAAGACATTGGACACGCACTATCTGATCACAATTGGGTTAACTCGATGCATGAGGAGTTGGAGAACTTTGAGAGGAATCGGTGTGGGAGTTGGTTGACCCTCCCCCGGGGTGTAAGCCGATTGGTACAAAGTGGGTGTGGAAAAACAAAGAGGGAGAGAAGGGTGAGGTTGTGAGGAACAAGTCGAGACTTGTTGCTCAAGGGTTCAGTCAGAAGGAGGGGATCGACTACGAGGAGATCTTTGCTCCCGTAGCCCGTTTGGAGGCGATTAGGATCCTTCTAGCCTTTTCTGTGGCTAAAGGGTTCAAGTTGCACCAAATGGATGTGAAGAGTGCTTTTCTCGAATGGTGTCTTTGGAGGAAGAAGTGTATGTGAGGCGGCCTCGGGGTTTGAGAGTGAGAAGTACCCCCACCGGTGTACAAGTTGAGGAAGGCGGCTCGTATGGGCTGAAGCAGGCGCCTAGAGCTTGGTATGGCGAGGTTGAGGGGGTTCTTGTTTGAGAGAGGTTTTGAGATGGGGAAGGTCGATCGGACCTTGTTTTTGCCGAGGCGGGGCGAGAGATATCCCGATTGTGCGGTGTGTACGTGGATGATATTGTCTTTGGTGGCTCGTCTAACTCTCTTGTTGCAAGGTTTGCGATGATATGAGCGAGGGAGTTTGAGATGAGCATGATGGGCGAGTTGCGGTTCTTCCTCGGGCTACAAATCAAGCAATCAAAGGAAGGAACATTTGTGCACCGAGCTAAGTACACCAAGGACATTGTGCGGAAGTTCAAGATGGAGGACTCCAAGGCTATGACGACGCCGATGAGTACGACTACGGCTCTTGATGCGGACGAGGAAGGTGAACATGTGGACCGGAAGGAGTACCGAAGCATGATCGGGTCACTCCTCTACTTGACGGCGACGAGGCCGGACATACGAGTTCTTGGTGTGTCCGTGCGCTCGTTTTCAAGCGTCTCCGAGGACTTCGCATCGGCAAGCGGGAAGCGAATTTTCGGTACTTGCGTCACACTCCCGACTTCGGCCTTTGGTACTCCGCGTCCTCTTCTTTGGCGCTTCATGGCTTTTCGCACGCGGATTTTGCCGGGTGTCGGTTGGATAGGAAGTCCACTTCGGGACTTGCCGCGTTTTGGGTTCTTCTTTGGTGTCTTGGTCTTCCCGCAAGCAGTCGAGTGTTGCTCAATCCACGATCGAGGCCGAGTATGTTGCCGCTGCTAGTTGTTGCTCTCAGCTCCTTTGGATCACCTACACCATGAGCGATTTTGGTGAGGAGTATACCCATGTCCCACTTCAATGTGATAGCACCAGTGCCATAAGCGTTGCAAAGAACCCAGTGCTCCATTCCAAAACCAAGCACATAGAAGTGAGGTATCATTTTCTGAGAGGCAACGTTGAGAAAGGAAAGATAGCTTTGATCCATGTACCCACACATGACCAACTAGCCGATATCTTCACCAAACCCCTAGATCAAGCAACTTTCACTCGTTTGCGGGGGGAACTTGGTGTGTGTTTGATTTCTTGAGTTGGGTGTGTGGGAGCTCTCTTTTGCCGGTGGTGTCGAGCCCGTTTTGCCTCCCCTCGAGGAGCCGGTTTGTAGCATATGTATAGCTTTCCTTTGTGCATTTCTTGCATTTGGCATGGCATATGTAACATGATGTATAGGCATCCTTGTATCTTAGATTGCATGCATTTTGTATCATATGCATTGGTTAGGAAAAGCTTCTCTCATATACATTGTTCACCATGGAATGAGATATATGTCTTTGTGAGCTTGTTTGGTATGCTACGGTTAGTTTGGCTTAGCTCTTGATGATCTTGATGAATAATCCATGGTTGATAGCTATGTTTTTGAAAAATGTCACATGTATGCTCTCTCATGTGTAAATGCCTTTACATGCTCTTGACATGTTTTTGTGGCCTTGCTATGCTTAACTTGTGGTTGTATAGCTAGTTTATTGATCATATGGGGCCAAAGGCTCATTTGCCATCATGAATGTTTAGCCCTCTTGATTTATCTTGTGAAGGGGCATAAGTTCCTTTTTGTCGCAAAGACATTTCATGTACCATTTACAAATCTGAAAATGAAATGAAAAATGCTTGGAAAATATGCTCACATGTCATATGTGTTGAATTTAATTTGCTTTGGGTGCTAAACCGTTGCATGATGCCTACCAATGAGAAGTCTCATACATAGAAGTAGGCACATGGCTCGGTGGCTTTGACATGACATGAGGTGCTTGTGGGTGTTTGTGATGGTCTTATGATTAGAATGGCTGTCCTAGCATGAAGTTTGTGTGGCTTTGCCATTTTGATATGCTTTGATCATGTTTAGGACTTTGCTCATGAGAGGCAAGTTTTTCACAAAATTGCCAAAATCCATCTTAGCTTCGTCCAATGGTTGTGAAACTTGGTGATCATGTAGTTGAGATCGATACGAAGCCGTAGAGTATCTAACTTGCTCATTTGGACATGTGTAGCATTCTTTGTTGAATTTTGTCTATTTGAGAAGCTCTAGGTTGAAAGTTTTGCATTTTTGGCTTGATTCATGCATTGCCAACAAGGGGGAGAAGTTTGAGCTTGAAATGGCTTGCTGGACGTGTTTAGAAGGTTTTCGAGTGGTTTCGAGCCATTTCTCGGGCTCCGTTGTGCACCGGTCCGACCGGTCGTGGTCACCGTCCGACCGGTGTGAGTCTTTGGTTCTGTACACATGTTGCACACCGGTCTGACCGGTGGTGTGGACCGGTCTGACCGGTCAGGGCTGTTTTGTTGCAACTGCCCTGTTTCAAGTGGTGTCTTGCATGCATTCGTCCAGGGGGAGGTGCAATGGTTCAGGGGGAGCTTGCATGTGTGCAGGGGGAGCTCTTTGTGGTGTTCGAGCTTTGTTTTGGTGGTTTGTGCTCTTTGCTTGAGCTTTGCTTTTGTCTCGGATGTGTCGAGCCGTTGCCCTTGCCTAAGGGGTCCGAGACTTGTTTCCTTCAAGTGATCTTGCTCTTTGCCTTTGTTTGGCTTTCGATCGCTTGTTGGAGTTTCTTTTTGTTCGTTTCTCTTTATTTTCTTTTCTCTCTTGTTACTTTCGTGTGGGTGTTGTCAATGCACTCATCAAGGGGGAGATTGAGGACCATGTGTGGTTCGAGGACCGGTGGATGGTCGCTTCCTTGTGTGATGAGTGATTGACAACGTTGTGTGGACTGATTCTTGGCTAAGTATTGCGGTGCGGGTTGCGGCTTGACCGGTGTTGGTGCGGGTGAAGAACAAGCGCGAAAGGTCGTTGCCGGTGAGGCCTCCGGTGTGGAGAAGACAAGTAGGCTTCGTTCGAGGGACCGGTGGCCGGCGGGGGTCAAGTGCGAGCCGCATGGTGGCATGAACGAAGAAGATGAAGTCATGGACGGTTTCTTGGTTGAGCCTCAAAACCAAGGTCGAGCCGGGACTACGTGGGAGCCAAGTCATGAGTGGAGATTGGCGGAGGCTACACCGAGTTCGCGGGGTTTCCGGTGGTTCACCAGAAAACCACTGGGTTCCTTGGTTGATCCACAAAGCCAAGACCAGAGAACCGAAGACGGAGCTGCAGCAGCGCCAGACCGGTCTGACCGGTGGGTCTGACCGGTCTGACCGGTGGGGACCGGTCTGACCGGTGTGCGACGACGCAGTCCGGAATCTTCGAAGCGGAGGACACGCGTCGGGATCGCATGGCTTGCGTCGAGGCTACGCAGGGTGCGGTCGCCGGGCATCCGTCCGATGGTGAAGACATCAAGAATTTCAAATCCGCCCTTGAGGGGCTTGTATCCCTAGTTAGTAGAGAAGGGCGTTTTAGACATTCGGTTGCCTCCATATAACTCAAGAGGTGAGAGGATGGCAGCCAACTCTTGGAACCCTAGCTCATTAGTTTTCCTATTTTCCACCTATTTTCCTTAGGTTTTCTCTAGGACTAGCAAGAGAGCTTCACGGAGAGATCTTGTAGAGAGGGATGGATGATCGGGCGGCTTGCTAGACCTTGTACGAACCTTTGTTTCATGTATAGATGATTCGGCGTGGTTCCTCAAGGTTTGGATGTGTTTTTCCCCGGTTGTTCTTGGTGGTGATTTTCGGAGCCCTCTCTCGGTGATTTCTTTGGGTTGTTTTCGGGACTTTTCTCTTGGGGATTTGATGGGGGAAATTTGTGGGAACCCTTCGTGGTTCTTTGGGCTGTGATTCCCCTCCCAAATCCGTGAGAAAAGGTGCTCGATTTTGGGGTTTCTTGAGTTCTTGGGTTGGAAGTGCTTTCGGCGGGATTTCTTCGATTCCTCCTTTTTGGACGAGATTTGGTGGGATTAAACTTGGCTATGGACTCCTCATGAGGTGTTCCTGATATCCCCAAAGTCTTGTTCAAGTCTGTGGAGTGATTCGGGTGATCGAGATTTGGTTTTGGGGGAGTTGACCCACGGGTGTTGTTCATCCCGAGCTGCCTAGGCCACACCGGTCTGACCGGTGCTCTTGACCGGTCTGACCGGTGCGAGCCCTTGTGGGTTTTTGCTCGGGTGAACGTCTTGGTGTGTTCGTTGTTGTCCTGTGGTGCTGCTGTTTCGAATTTGGGTCCGTTTGGTGGTCGGTTGGCCTGTTTGGTGTCTTGGGGGCTTTCAGGCTGCCATCGGTCTGACCGGTGTGTCTCACCAGTCTGACCGGTGTAGAGCCACTTAGTGAAAGTTGCTCAGTTTCACCTCCAGGGACCGGTCTGACCGGTGGTGCTCACCGGTCTGACCGGTGTGGGTCTGTAGACTCGAGGTTTGGCTTTTCCGCTGCGTTTCTCGGGTCGGGAGGTTGCGTGTTGGTTCCTAGGTCCAGTGGCACTCCAGTGGCTACGTGGGCTTGACCAACCTTGGTAGTGAGTCGGAGACGTGTGTTGGAAGCCGCGTTCGTCTTGTTGGAGTTTTCATCTCCTTCGAGAAGAATTTTTATCGGCTCCCATTCACCCCCCCCCCCCCTCTCTGGTTCGCTGTATCGGTCCTTCAGTCTTTAGCTCCTCAAAAGAATTTTGAAGTGAAATATTTTTCAACTCCAAATCCTTCAACTTTGATCTCTCCAAGCGCAATTTGTCATCGGACTTAATAATCATGGCGACAAGATCATCATAAGATAAAGCATTATCATCATTATCACTATCACAATCATCATCGTCATCGTCGATTATTACCTTAGATTCACCTTTTTCCATGAGACAATATGGCTTAGAGAAGAGTGAAGGCGCTTCCTTGATAGCAACCCCGGCAAGTCCTCTTGAAGGCTTGTCATCATCTTCTTCATCGGAGCTTGCATCGGAATCCCACTCAACAAAATATGCTTGACCATTCTTCTCCTTCTTGTAATATTTCTTCCTCTTAGGTACACTCTTCTTGTCTTTCTTATTGCCATATTTGTCTTCTTTCTTGTTTGGACAATTAATTGATATATGTCCAATTTCACCACAATTGAAGCAATCTTTTCCTTCAAAAGGATTCTTCTTTGAAGATTGCCCCATCTTGCCAAACTTCTTCTTCTTCATGATTCTTCTAAGTCCCTTTACAATAAGAGCCATTTCTTCATCGGAGTCAATATCTTGGTTCTCATCATCATTTTCCTCTTGAGTAGCCTTGGCCTTGAGAGCAATATTTTTCTTCTCTTCATTGATTGATTGGCCTTGAACTTCCTTTTGTGATTGCTTGAATAGATCATGAGTTTGCACTTCACCAAGCACCTCCGTAGGAGTCATCTTACTCAAATCACTCCTCACAAGCAAGGTCACAATTGTCTCATATTTTGCCGGAAGGCACCTAAGGAACTTGTGAGAGAAATCTTTGTTTGATACATCAAAATCAAGACACTTGAGTTCATTCACTATATCATTCAACCGGTTGAAAATAGTTGAAACATCTTCATCCTTCTTCATGGTGAACTCATTGAACTTTCCCTTGTACACATAAAGTTTTGCCTCCTCAACCGTAGATGTTCCCTCATAAATTTCCATAAGCTTCTCCCATATCTCATTCGCCTTCTCAAGTCCCTTCACTCTATTGAATTCACTAAGAGCAAGAGCATTGTAAAGAACACTCAAAGCTCTATCATTGAGTTTTTCATTTTTATCATCTTGATTCGTCTTATTCTTAGAATCCAAAATGACATATCCTTCCATTACAATCTTCCATAATTCTCTTCCCAAGGCCTTAAAGTGAACTTCCATTCTTTTCTTCCAATAGTCATAATTGTTCCCATCAAAGACCGGTGGTTTCCCAACATGAAACTTATCCTCCTCACCCATTTATCCTACTCCGAGATGGTTAAATCTCTCAAACAAGGAGTCCTCGGCTCTGATACCACTTGTAGGATCTAGGATACCGACTAGAGGGGGGCGAATAGGCGGTTTAAAAACTAAAACCACAACACTAGAGAAAATTAATTAGAACCACAAGGAGAAATAAATCTCTACCTACTCTATTCCTATGTTGGGGTTTTGCGGCCTAGGGTGACAAGATAAACAACAACCTCTAGAAATAAAATGCTCAAAGTAAAGTGCTTGAAAGGAAATTGAGGAAAGAGATAACCAAGCACAAGAGACGAATTTTATCCCGTGGTATCGATGACTTGCCGGTCACCCCTAATCCACGTTGAGGTGGACTCAATGTTCAACCGCTCCTCTATCAAGACACCACTTGATCTTGAGCCGGTTAGAACAAGAGAACCACTCCACACCTCGATTCCACTAGAGTTGCTCTTTACCGCTCCGGTGAGGTGAGCACAATACCTCTCACAACATGAAATCCGGAGCCACGCACAATCTTCTTGCGAGCTTCAACGGATTCTTCCACCACCAAGCCGTCTAGGAAGCGGCAACTTCCAAGAGTAACAAATCAACCACTTGCTTGATGATTCCCTAGTGCCACAAAGATCAAAACCTTGATGCAATGCACTAGAAACTCTCAATCTCACAAAGAATACCACCACTAAGTCAAGTGAGTGAGAGAGAGGGGAGAGAGAGCTCTACAAGGGAGTATGAACCTTTAAAAGTGCCAAGAGAGGCTCTCCAACCCCGGGCTTGGAGTATAAATACTCCCCCTTTCCGTTACTAGCCGTTAGACACAAAACGCGTGCCTCGCGGACTGTCCGCCTGGGCCACACGGACTGTCCGCGGGCTGGCCGCGGACCGTCCGCCCTGGACCCCGAGCAGCACCTCGTTCTGTTGCAAATAACGGACCGTCCGCGGCACCTCGCGGACCGTCCGCCTGGTCCGGGCGGACCGTCCGCCTGGTCCCTGCGGACCGTCCGCCCTGAAGCGCATTTTCTCGAAATCTTTTGCCAAAAACTCAGTTATTAAATAAAAACCAACCACCCACGGACCGTCCGCCCGAAGGGCCCGGACTGTCCGCCGATGCCGTAAAAACTTGTTTTTCTTTTGATTTTCAATGAAAACCTTTTACCAAGAGAAACCGCCACTCATCTAAATGCAATGCATGCAAACTTTTGATCCAAGTGGCACTATGGAAAGTCAAGCCAATGAAATTGATCCCTCTTGATAGTACGGCTATCTATCCTATTAACCCGGTCATATAACATCCTCTAATCACCTTATGACCGGTAAAAGCAAAACCCTATCTTTTACCTTTGCCTTGAGCCCTTTCCAACATAAGTCAACCAAGACCTTCTCATGTTCCCCACATGATCTCATCGTTTCACCGGACTAACCTATTCTTATAACTCAAATAAAATTGTTAGTCCATAATGATTGTCATTAATTACCAAAACACGAATTAGGGGCCTAGATGCCTTCAAGCAGCCGGTTCCCTTTGCGCATCGAGCTCCGGCCGTTGCCTCCCGCGGCACCTTGGATTCCGCCGAGAGGGCAGCACCGAGGGGAGCCACCACCTACAGGACTGAGGACAACGCCGCTCCCGGGGGTGGAGGAGGCTGCTGACGCGCATGGAGGAGGAGGCGGCCGGCGAGGACGGAGGAGGCCGGCGAGGACGGAGGAGGCCGACGGGCATGGAGGAGGAGGCAGCCGGCGAGCATGGAGGAGGATGCGGCCGGCAAGGACGGAGGAGGCCGGCGGGCCCCCGCCTCGACTCGGCCCGCCGCGGCTCGCATCCGCCGTCGGGGTAGGAGGCGTCGTCACGCGGGAAAAGCTCGAGGAGGGTGCGCGCCTCCATCTTCGCCGTCGCCGTCCGCACCTCCCCAACTCCTCCGCTGCCGTCCACACCACCAGCTCCGCCGCCGTCCACACCCCGAAAGTCAACGTCACCGTGCCTGGTCGTGTAGATCCTCCTCCGCTTGCTCCGGATCGAGGGAGCTCCTCCTCCGCTTGCTCCGGATCGAGGGAGCTCCGTCGCGGGGCAGCCTGGATCTGCGAGCTGGCAGTGCAGCACGGCCGTGGAGCTCCTCCTTCGTGCCCAAGGCCGGCGCGGATCCCCTCCGCCACAGGGGCTCGAGGCCGCCGTCGGGGCCCGCCACCGTCACGGCCGCGGTCGCCTCCGCCACCGGGGCCGCGGCGGTCGGGGAGGCGGCGCGTGGGGAGGGAGGGAGGTGATCGGTGACGAAGGTGGAGAGCTGGAGAGGAGACCGACAGTTGAGATGGGGAAAGCTACAGTATTCCCCGAGAATGAGGGTGTGGGGGGTAGGAGCTGCATTTTGCAGCATCGGCTGCAGCAGCTGCTGGACCCGAAACAGTGCCCATCTAATGGGGACGTGGGTTCCCGATCTTCCGTCAGGTGGAGATAGCTATCGATTTGGTGGAGATGTCACACAAACGATCCGGCTTCCAATCAACACGACTAGAACCCGCAATCGCAACACCACTTCTCCTCTGGTTATCAACCATGCACTGCACGATTGACCTCGCCACGAGGGCTAATCCTTGCCTGAGAATCGAAAGACACAAGCAAGAACAAGAAAGAAACACAATCTGGAAAATTGCAGATGAATGATTAAGCTCACAAGTTGGGGTCTCACAAACCGATCGAGCGGCGAACTGTTCTTGACAGAATGACTTAAGCAAAACCCGAGTTTCTAAGGTGGCGGCTACTGAGTATAAGATGAGGGAGGCTTCCTAGGGTTTGGGGCGACCTAGGAGGGGTGCCCTCAACTTGGGCCTAAAGCCCAACCAACCGTCGATGCAGCACTTTGGCAGATTCTGGACATCAACTTGTTTCGATAATTCCTGTTGACTCGGAACGAATTTTGGCATGAGACCGGTGCCATTGGAAGCTCTATGAAATTCTGCTTCCAACCATATATAGAACGTCCAAAACCGACTCCGTATGAGACCTGGGCGTCCGTTTTATTGCGCACTGCTCCTGGACTCCGAACTGGACTCGAACTTGAATTGCTTTTGGCCTCCACCTCGGGGACTCGAACCGGATCAACCTTGGACCTCCTTGTTGACTTGGAAACCCTTGTTGGACTTCTTCTACTCCATTCCATGCACCAATCATGGTCGTATGCATGAGTGTCATGTCCTCATCATTCTCCCCTTCTTGATGAAAAGCCGCCCTCGGCGTCGATTGTACTTGGAACCGATCCTGCACAACACAAGACTGAACGGGATTTCGAAAACCAAAGAAATCAAAATTATTGTGAGGGGGAATGTCACCATGTCTTCAATTGGTGAATATGTCATCTTGCATATAAAATTTAGCGAGCATGTAAGCATCTGGATCGGATGACACATAATATTTGGCAACACTACCCTGCAAAAGATTAGTACCAACAAAAGACAAAGTAGGCATAGGTAGCAACCAAGAATGCTCCCCTTCTTGGAAGTAAACTTGTTTCACAGAAACTGAACTAGAGAAAGGTGAATGAATATGTGTAGTGTGGCTGCCCTCTAGTGGATCAAAATTGAGCACAACAAAAGGATAATTCAAATTTTCACAAGTGTACACTCGATGTATCATATATTGTCCTTTGTTGTTATATTTGCCAATAACATGATATGAATGTCTAGACAACCATAGAAAATCAGCATGTGCAAAAATTCTCTCTTCTAAACAATCTAGATTACACAAATCATCGAATTCAATGTAACCCAAAGTATGTAAAGAAGACAATAATTTTTGCTCATCATGTGCACTAGCAATAGGACTAACATGTTTATATCCAGCGAAGTGTTTGGTTTCAAAACATGTAAAACTAAAGCATTTTCAAACAATTCATCTTTATCACAAGGAATATCAAGCGAATCATCATGTGACATAGATAAATCTAGAGAGAGTTCCACTAACAATTGCTCTTGGATAGCATGGTGTGTGGAAAAATTCAGCATATTATGACAATTCTCACCTTCTATAATTATAGCACCATGGTCATTACCTGTGTCCTCAGTAGAAATATCGGTGCACCTTGTGAAGTGGTGGTTCTGAATTTTCACATGAGGATGTGAGCTCCTCATTTTCTTCTCTGTCATCCTTGTCCTCTTGCTTTTGTTCAGAATCCTGCAAAAGGTTAGGTGGAGCAAGAGATACAACAATGGACGGATCCTCTAAACTAATCACCTCATCATATGAATTTAATGTAGGAGGTGGATGAACAAAAGTTTCTCTCATAAGAATTTTCATAGCATTCCAAGTTTGAGGTTTATCAAAATTATTTAAAGACTCCCACCAAGATAAAGCTGAGTGTCGCAAAACACTAGTTGCATTTTTTACCTTCCTCCTTGGACACATAAAACAAGTAGCAAATATTTCTTCAATGGCAATTTCCCACTCCATGTATGCATCAGCACCCACACCATTGTATGTTGGTGGATATGAAGAATCTGTCATGGCTAGAAGACAGAAAAAACAACACAAACGGTGAAGTTTATCCCTAATAATCTCACTACACACTCCTCTCAGGCGGAACACCGGAGCACACTCTATTGTGTCTTACTAAGCTCTTACAAGTGTCTGACGAAATACCAAGCAAATGATACTTACCAAAGGGAGTGAAACCACGATTGCAAGGTCAAAGCTGTATTGATCAGAAGAAAGTATGTGGAGCTTGGGAGGCCAAAATATAATATGAAGGATTAGCAAATATCGAATGCAAATTAGCGAAGTTCAATAAGTGTCCAAGGCACAAGTCACAATTGCTGGCTAAGACGGGTCCTATCGTAGCACAACAAGGTAAAAATAACAAGGAACGATGGACAAAGCTCAAAGAACTTAGCAGAATGGCAGTTCTGTAAATAGAGCAGTTTTTTCAACACTAGTAGAAATAAAAAACGGGCGCTTCCAAAGGGGTACCAGCAAACGAGTTGATCTTTGGCCAAATTTTTTACCACTGAACTAAGATCACCAAAGATAGAAGCACAAGAAAAATCACCTGAAAAAAAGGTGTATTGTGGCCTAGGGAAATTCTGGAACCTTTTCAGAAATCCCTCGAAACGAGTAAATGAATTTTTTCTTTTTCTTCCTGATTTTTTTGAACTTTTTGAGAACGGCGAAACCGACAAAGTTGGTGAATCGTATGTGCAACTTTTCGTTGCCAAGCTCCTGTAAAAATTTGAGCCAAAACGGAGCACCGAGCGAAAAGTTATGCCTGTTTTATGGAAGGTCACTCAACCTATGTTTTCCAAAAGGCACAAATCGGCAGGAAACGCGGTGGCTATGAAACGCAGGGGCACAATCCTCCCTGGTATAAGCCGTAGGTATTGCAAGATTATGAATCAAGGAGGGGCTCAAAGGCGATTTGCAACCTATCTATGGCTGGCGTGGCAGGAATTCACACAAGGCGGCTAGCGAGGGCAAGTCGAGTGATGTGGTGGCTCGACTTGTAATCTGGAAAAGGTGGATGGGCTAGCGGCGGAAACCAAACAGCGACGGCGCGGTTGAACTACGATGATGAACACGACCTAAACCAGCAACAAGACTCGAACACGGACACAAACTCAACAAAGCAATCTGAAAACGAAATTGCGAGGCTAAAAACTAGGGTTGTAGGAAAGCGGAAATTTTTTTTAAGCTTTTTGTGGACTATGGGACGAAGGCGAAAACACTCAAAACTAGGGTAAGCCTGATGGTGATACCTGAGTCTCTGATTACCACTTAATGGGGACGTGGGTTCCCGATCTTCCGTCAGGTGGAGATAGCTATCGATTTGGTGGAGATGTCACACAAACGATCCGGCTTCCAATCAACACGACTAGAACCCCGCAATCGCAGCACCACTTCTCCTCTGGTTATTAACCATGCACTGCACGATTGACCTCGCCACGAGGGCTAATCCTTGCCTGAGAATCGAAAGACACAAGCAAGAACAAGAAAGAAACACAATCTGGAAAATTGCAAATGAATGATTAAGCTCACAAGTTGGGGTCTCACAAACCGATCGAGCGGCGAACTGTTCTTGACAGAATGACTTAAGCAAAACCCGAGTTTCTAAGGTGGCGGCTACTGAGTATAAGATGAGGGAGGCTTCCTAGGGTTTGGGGCGACCTAGGAGGGGTGCCCTCAACTTGGGCCTAAAGCCCAACCAAACTGTCGATGCAGCACTTTGGCAGATTCTGGACATCAACTTGTTTCGATAATTCCTGTTGACTCGGAACGAATTTTGGCATGAGACCGGTGCCATTGGAAGCTCTATGAAATTCTGCTTCCAACCATATATAGAACGTCCAAAACCGACTCCGTATGAGACCTGGGCGTCCGTTTTATTGCGCACTGCTCCTGGACTCCGAACTGGACTCGAACTTGAACTGCTTTTGGCCTCCACCTCGGGGACTCGAACCGGATCAACCTTGGACCTCCTTGTTGACTTGGAAACCCTTGTTGGACTTCTTCTACTCCATTCCATGCACCAATAATGGTCGTATGCATGAGTGTCATGTCCTCATCACCATCCCTTCTTCATTTTGAAGATGCGGGAAGGGATGCGGCTATTGCTGGGGTCAGTCTAAGATCATGATGCCATCTCCTTTGTAGATTGGTAAGTTTAGGGCATGTTTGGTTCCCATAAGTAGGGTGATTTATAAGTCACCCGGCTTACTCCCTCCGTTCCGAAAAACCTGACGTTTAGGACAAGGTTTGAGTCAAACATTGGGAATCTAAATCATCAATAACTTTTAAGCTGTTGAGTTTGCAGATGTGAAAACTATGCGAATAGATTTGTCTTGAAAAGTACTTTCATAAAAGTATAGATATATCACTCTTTGATAAATAGTTTTATAATGACAAGAGGTCAAAGTTGTGTTTTGGAGATCGTGTCACCGTCATAAACGCATGGGTTTTTCAGAACGGAGGGAGTATAAGTCAGGCCACTTTAAGTCAGTCCTGTTTGGTTGCATTGACTTATAAGTCAGTGGGCTCCACACAGGGTGGTAGAGGGAAAAGTGAAAATAAGTCACTTTAAATAGGGGTGGAGCTACTTATGTGACTTATAAGTCACACCACTTTAAGTAATGGTTGTTTGGTTTCACAGGTGACTTATTTTGTACTTTTTGCACTTTAGGTCACTCTACTTATGGAAACCAAACATGCCCTTAGAATATTAATCATATACTTTAGCTAGATTAATTCTCAATTCCAATGCTATATGTATGCTTGGTATTTACATGTACGCACGTTGTGTCTGTTCACTTGTTTTCAGTCCTCGTTCAATTACAATGTTTAAGCAAGCTGCAAGTTGTTGACCTCATTGGTTTACCTTTTCTTTTTGAAATTAACATTGGTTTGCTTCAGATACACTGGTTAGTAGCAGCTTGATTCACTTGTGTATGGCAAAAGGCTACATAGTTGCAATAGTATATTTGATCATAGCACACTGCACAACTTAAATGTTGTATCACATCTATGAAATTGTGTCATGAAACTGTGCACTGAGTGACAATTTCATTTCATTAAAAAGCGGACATGGCACTCTAGGTGACCACGCTCGTGAAACTAGCACTGAGACTGGCCCAAGAGGCTAAGAGCAGACTGGATATAGACACTCGGCAGCAGCAGTGTGGAGTCTTGTAAACTAGTTGAGCCACAACCGGCGGATAGCCTTGTGTAAAATAACTCGTAAATTCATTGTGTCAGAATTGTTTGATAAGGTGTGATCAGTCTCATCTGTCCAAGCACTGGAGGAGGAAGAAAACCCCGAAATAGTCAAACGTTAATTAGCTATGTTGGGCCAAAACTACAATCTCCATTTGTGTGTGCTGCTCCCCAGGTAGACCTGAAAGCCCGAAAGTTAACCGGGCCGTTAGGCCCTGATGGTGGGCTGTTGTGTGGCTTTCCTTCCGCTCAAACCATTGCCCTTCCATGGGCTTTTGTGGCAGGATCACATGGATGGGCCCGGGAAACCTGCTGGGCCGCCCCCCATATCTCTCATTTTGCTTGCTCCGCGGCCCGCAAGCGCAACGATCGATCTCGCTCTCAGCAGCAGCTCCTAGTTGGTTCCCCCAACATGTGCTGCAAGGCATCGACGGGTATCTATTACTCACCCAGAACCTGCAGCGTCACGTCGGGTCTCTACAGCATCACCTCCAAACTCTCCTTGACTCTTCGCTGAGGCAAGGTGCAGAGATTGGTGGAGACTCCTATGCTTCGCAAGTATTCTTCTAGCTCCAAGCTTCTAATTTTGCATCCTATGCTCTAGTGGACGGCTACATGCCCATGGCATGGCCAAATTACTACTTTGCGGCTTCATAGCTCAACAATGCTCGGTGCTTCCCCCCAACCTTATGCCGCTATTTATAGCGAGAGCCAAGCCTTGTTTAGGGCCAAAGGAGCCCTGACACTGTTACCACGTGATCACGGCGGACTGTGTGCATGTGGACAAATAAAAGTGAGATTCTAACGAAGTGGTGGAGTCAGAAAAAATTAGAAGTGGGGCGTTTTCTAACGAGAAACTAAACTAAATGATATACACACAAAACTTACGGGTAGTTATTGGGCTAGCATAGCTACAATTGCAGTAAGAGTATCGTCTTTCTTCCCACGCTAAGAACTCTTCCTCATCTTCAGGCCATGATCATCGATGTTAAATCGTTAGAAACAGATACGTAGTGATCAAAGGAGGAAGGAGGGTTATAAGATATGCACGACGGTAGCTGGGGCGGTCGGCTCCGCCCCTGTCATCATGTCTTGACAAACTACGGAACAACAACATTCTCATTCATGTCTCGTCCAATTAAAGAGAAGGAAGTTTTTTTAAAAAAAAGCAGCAGCATCCATGGATTTCTCTAGCTTTCCCTCCTCCCTCCCTCATGCCTAGTCCTTGTACTTCCAACTTTAAGGCTATCCGCATCGGGTGCGGTAAGCCGTACGGAACGCCACCTCCAGTACATTATAGCGTACGAAAACACTGCAGTGGGGTCTGGGGAACACACCGCTACATTCTGGATCGAGTTGCACAACACCAAACCCGGCGTTCTCCCAAGACAACCGCTACACCTCGCACCGGCCGCACCTCTCGTCTGGAGCAACTGCCTGCACGCGGAGCTGAAAGCTGTCGCAACCCGCACTGCCGGTCGGTTGCCGCTGCTGCAGGAAGAGGACTAGACCCGGTGGCCATGCTGCTCTTCGTTTGTTGTTGCTGCTCCTAGGACACACTTGTGAGGCCCGCCGTCAAGAGAGAGTGAGAGAGGGTTCACCGGGGACCCTCTACGCGGCGAGGAGCTCCCTCAGGGTTGCACCGCCAACGAGAGGGAGGAACCGGTCTAGGCCGAACATGCCCACTCGTCTTTGACTCACAGTCGAACGACGTGCCACCGGAGTAGAAGCAGAGAGAGGTCCCCTACTCCGATTTGTCGTCGCGCGCAAGCAGGCGATGAGTGGCGCGTCAAGCCGAGCAGAGGACCACCACCTAACATCGTGGCCAAATCCTCCCCATTTCCTCCACCAAAACCAAATCACCAGCCACCGCCACTCGAACCTCCCGCACCTCACCAGCTCCACCCTCTACCACCATGTGCCCGTCACCATGCCCCCAATCGTTGGAATTTGAAGTCCTTTTAGAGCTCTAGCCACCGCAGGCCCCTGCCTAGCCTGACCGAGGAGGCAGACACTGAGCCGAGCCGCGCCGCCAACCAGTGATTGATGGCGGCAGCACGGCGGCACACATGCTCCCAACCATCCCACATCGCGTAGTGCAGCCGCACCACGAAATCGAGAGCCCCGCCTCTAGCCCTCCACCGCGAGGGGGGCCCAACGCCCGAAATGGTTGCGCAGCAGGAGAGGGAGGCAGTCAGTGGAGGGCGCCTAGCGGAGCCGGAGGGAGTGAGGTGGCACGCAGAAAGGGAGACGAGTGGTTAGGTGGGAGGAAAAATAAGAGGGACCGAGAAAAGGAGAGATAGAGAGAGTAGTAGTTAAAGATGGATTGAATAAAATATGAGATAATTGGAATTGAGTATGAGATATGAAGTGCGATAGCTGCGGAAAAATTGAATGTGGAGTATAGAATTCAGATAACCAGACAAAATATTTTTCTTTTGTCAGGATGAAAATAGAGTGCGATGAGGGCAGATAGCCGCGGAAGGACGCTAAACAATCGGTAGGTCCATCTGACCTGTCCGCCGTCCAGCTACACCCCCAGGACACACTGCCTCACGAGCGGCGACATGTACGTACGTCGCCAACCAGGCGCCAGATCTGGGCGCAACACCGGGAAAAAAAGATGGAAACATGCACGGACGAAAGCCGCCTCCTACCTGGCTGGGGCTGGTACTTTTACTGTTCGCCCAACGTGAGACATGTCTCTCCTGCGCGTGAATTCGCTAGGAGGAGGGTCCGGCGGCGCCTACATACAGCGCCCTCTTGGTTTGTGGGTTGCCGCCGGGGGACACGAGCGAGTTATTGGCCCTCCTGGCGGTGACGATCGTGGCTACGCGTCCGTCGATCCATCGTCTTGGATGGTTTCCATTCAATGCCTATCGTGCATGCTTATATTCCACTCCACATGCATATGCGCGCCGGCGCGTCTCGTTCAGACTTTTGTTCCGAGACACGCGGTCACATTTTGTCACACACACACACATGTGTGCTACTCTCCTACCACACAACATTTTCTTTCTGGCCCATCCCCTCTATCAGACTTCTGCTCGCATTTTTCCTGTCACTTCATTCGTATCAAGCAGGAGCACACAGTGCAGCATATAACATGCAATATCAGGACTACTGGCCAAAACTAAACCGGCCGGCCGGGTGCCGGCTGGCGCCTGGCATGCATGCATAGACCACGGACTAGTATTTCTTTTCTCCCCCTTCAATCACGCATTGATCGATCGATCTATCGGGACGGAAGTGCAAGGAAATTATGAAGAGGGCAAAAGTTTCACCAGTGTTCAGTACTACGACGACTATAGATGGCCATTTAGCACGAGGTTCATGAGCCAGCCCATAGCACGATTTTTTGGCCCGACACGGGCACGAGCCCAGCACGATTTTTTGGCCCGACACGGGCACGAGCCCAGCACGATTTTTTGGGCCCGGGCCGGCACGAGCATGACGTTGGGCTGGGCTGGACTTCATTCTCAGCCCATAGTGCTGGCCCAACACGGCACGAAATCAGCCGGCACGACGCGGCCCACAGACTAGCACGACGGCCCAAAAGCCCAACTGGCCCATTTAGCACGACGGTGTATAAACCGGTGGCTCCTTCTCCCAAACCCTAGCTGCATCCCCTTCTTTGTCCCACCGCCGCCCCTCCTTTGTCCCGCTGCCGCCCTCCTTGCCTCCTCTGTGCCATCGCTAGGGGGAGCCAGCACCGCCCGCCAGGGGCAAGCCACGGCCGGGGAAGCCGCCGCCGTCCGCGAGGGCAAGCCGCCGGCCGGGGAGAGGCGTGCACGCCCGCCGGTGCAAGCCGCGTCGCCAACCGTGCCGACACAAAGACCGCGCCGTGGGTCGCGGCCGGCGGGCCGGAGGTGCGAGGGTGCGGCACCGCCGTGCGCAAGGAAGAAGCCGACCAGGGGCCGCCGACCGTCGCGGTGGAGGCGGAGCAAGCGCCGCCGGTGCTCGCGCCGGTGGAAGTGGAGCAAGAGCCGCCGATGTCCGCGCGGCGGCGTCGCCCATGCCGCCGCCGGGTGCCCTGCTCCCCACCTTCCTCCGCCATCGGCCACCTCCTCCACCGCTGGACAACGATCTCCCTCCTCCACACCCTCCTGATGTCGTGTTGCAGGCTGGCACGCGGCCCATCGGCACGATGGGCCGTAGTCGTGCCTCGGGCTGGCCCAACACGAAAAATTAGCCTCGGGCCAGTGCTGGGCTATGATCTCAACCCATAGTGCCGCCCAGCACGAGCACGAAGTCTGTCGGGCCACGTCGGGCTGGGTCGCGTCGTGCTTGGGCCGCGTCGTGCTTGGCCGGGCTGGGCTGGGCGGGCCAAATGGACATCTACAACGACGACCCTCCCCATGCATCTTGACAATCTCGATCACGCCGCCGCCCCCAATCATGCATGTACAACAAGATGTATATATATGTAACAGTGTGTCCAGAAGAAATTGGAAGACAATGGAACTGGTCGGAAGTAGCTGCGTATGCGTGCAAGCACCGACCAGACAGCGTGCTGTTTTGCCCATGAGGCGCACAGTGTAAGTGTGTAACCCTAGCTAGGGTTCAGTGGTTACACCAAACCGCGCTAGCCACTAGACACTAGCAGTAGTACTAGCTAGGACGACATGGATCTCACAGGCGCGGCCGGTGTGGTTAGGTGCAGGCGTACAGCGGATGGATTGGTCGTCGAGACTCGAGATATCATCGATCGGCAGTCCGGCGCAATCGCGCTTCCTGAAGAATCATTGCCAGCCAGCAGGAAAAGCCTTTAATTTTGTGCCTTGCATAGGCATGGACAGAGAGCGATGCATGGACAGGACATGGACGGGGAAATCGCCTGTCATATGCATGAAATCGATCTGCTTGACACGAACCGATCCTTGCATTGATACGCACGCTTTGAACAATCCAATACCGTTACTGTTCGTCTGCATACGCGGCCATGCGCCCCCTTCAAGTATGAATAGTATACATGTGTGGAGCCCCAAGGGTTTGGGCCGTACGAATCTTGTCGCGACGTGTCGCCTCCGCACTGCTCGGCGTAGCCGTATGCCAGCATCCACTTGTGGAGAGGAGACTTTGGTTCCGGCCTTTAGTCCCCGTTCAACTTTGGGGCCGGCACTAAAGGCCTTTCGTCGACGTGTCCCGAAAGACCTGCCTCCCAACGTCATTTTCCCGCAATGATTGACGCGGACTTTTAGCACCGGGTGGAATTACCAACCGAGACTAAAGGGTACACCTTTAGTCTCGGTTGGTAATTCCACTCGGTGTTAATTCTTTAGTCCCGGGTGGAGTTACCAACCGCGACTAAAGGGTGCCCTTTAGTCGCGGTTGGTAACTCTACCCAGGACTAATAGCCGACGTCCTATAAATCCAGCTTCTTATTCCCCCTTTCTCTTGCTTGAGCCATTCTTCACCATGAGCTCAAGCTCCTCCTCCACGGCGCCTCAACCTGAGAGAGGTGCTGCTGAATTTTTTCTTCATGTATTTGTGAAGATTTCTCTCTTCTAAAGTGTTTCCGAGATTTGATTCTTCTTCCTTTCATCATTTGTTGTGATTAATTGTTTTTATATATTTTAGAGATGGAGAAAATAGAAATCTTAAATCCTAGGTGGGAGGAGGTAATGAGAGATGAGGTTATTTATATACTTTAGATTGAGGAAAAAAGTGGTTAGCTAAACACTAGCATTGTCTTATTATCTTTTATATTGATGTAGAGAAAATTGAATTTTACTTTTTGATATAATGAAACATATAACTAATTATGATTTTGTATTTAGCTAATTTTATAAAAGTTAGTTTATAAAAAATATGGTAATTAATAATGGAGATCAAAATGGCCATCAGGTGACCTCTGTATGTCATTGTATCACAAGTCCCCAAGCTAAAACTAGTCAGCTTCTAGGTTTTGAACCTTTGCTTCAAACACATTTAAGAATTCACGTATTGTGTTGAGATGATCAACATGTTTAGTAAGAATGTAGGTAAGCCTCCGGTTCTCATCATCTAGTTCATAACGGAATACATCATCGAATTCACATTTCTTCATCTTTGTCTTTGTTTACTTTTTAATACAATGAAACATAGAACTAATCTTAATTTTGCATTTAGCTAATTTTTTAGAAGTTAGTTTATAAAAAGTATGGTCATTAATAATGGAGATCAAAATGGCCATCTGGTGACCTTTGTATGTCATTGTATCACAAGTCCCAAGCTAAAACTAGTCAGCTTATAGCTTTTGAACCTCTGCTTCAAACACATTTATGAATTCACATATTGTGTTGAGATGATCAACATGTCAAGGAAGAATGTAGGTAGGCCGCCACTTCTCATCATCTAGTTCATAACGGAATACATCATCAAATTCACCCTTCTTCATCTTTGTCTTTGTTTACTTTTTAATATAATGAAACATAGAACTAATCTTAATTTTGCATTTAGCTAATTTTTTAGAAGTTAGTTTATAAAAAGTATGGTCATTAATAATGGAGATAAAAATGGCCATCAGGTGACATTTGTATGTCATTATATCACAAGTCCCAAGCTAAAACTAGTCAGCTTCTAGCATTTGAACCTCTGCTTCAAACACATTTATGAATTCACGTATTGTGTTGAGATGATCAACATGTTAAGGAAGTGTCGGTGTTTTAGACCGGCAACCTACTAAGGGGAGTACCCGAAGTAGATGAATGTGACTCGCCGAGATCGGTAACTCGAAGGAAGAGACACGTGGCACACAATTTAGACAGGTTCGGGCCGCGAGGTGCGTAATACCCTACGTCCTGTATGCTGCGTAGCTCTGGATTGATTGGGCACGATTACAAGATGGTGCAATAGTGCGCCGTGAGTTGAGATTGGATGCTAGAGATCGGTCCCTGCCTCGCCTTATATAGTCCGGGAGGCAGGGTTACAGGTCGGTTTAGGGAGAGAGTACTAGTCCAGTACGTCTAGGAGTCCTCTACATAGTGCGGGACATGTATAGCTTCCTATCCGAGTACTTCTCCACCGTAGTCCTTGCACCTCACGCCATCAGGTGCCGCATGGCACAAGCCGGGTAGTCCCAGGGGCCCACCGAGTAGTCGGTCCTGGTACCCACCGAGGTAGTGGGCCCAGGGAGGTCCATACGACAAGCCCCCGAGTACTTTGTAGTCGAGAAGGATAGCTTCAAGTAGTCTTGACGGCCTTAACGAGTAGTCCTCAAGAGTCCCTGAGTGCTACAAGTCAAAAGTCCTCAAGAGTAGTCGAAGCATTCCGAGGGCCGGAATGTACTCCACCGATGTTTGAGCAATCCTGAAGTCTTCTCGAGTAGTCCCAAGCGTCCTCGAGCACTGCCTTCGAAGGTCTTCAAAAAATGCCCGTCTTGTCTTGAAGCCGGAGCTGATATGGAGGTGCGATTGCAAAATCGCACTCCATATGGAGAAGCCCCCGAGCCTTAGGTTGAGCCGCAAGCTCTGGCTGAGGGTCCATCTGAAGTCTTGGCAAGAAAATCCCGAAAAATCCGGAGAAAAAACCGAAGGACACGTGGCACGGAGCCCCCGAGCCTTGAGTCGAGTACTTCCTCTCGAATTGAAGGGTCATCTTGAAGAATGTGTCCCGAGATGCTCTTGAGACTAGCCGCTTCCCGGTAGTCGAGTAGAAGTAGCCGAGCCCCCGAGGTGAAGCGCGTCGACTAGTAGAATACGAAGGGTCACGCGCGGCCGCCGAGTCGCCCGCGCGTGGACTTATCCGGCCGCCCGTTGCGGAGCCGGTTTGACTTATAAATAGAAGCCAAAACCCTTAGGGTTTTTCACCCATCCGAGCTCGCAACTCATTTCGATTCCATCCGAAGTAGATCCACTCCCAGCGCTTGCTACCGCCGTAGTAGATTCAAGTGCGCCGCCACCCAAAGCTTTTAGGGTAGCCCCCGAGCGGATGCGCGTGAAGACGCCCTGTACTTGGAGGATGAAGCCGTCACCGTCCAAGACGTCGAAGGCCGCCGGGAAGAAGAGGGGCCGCGAAGAGGCCGCTGTGGCCGCCACCGGAGTAGCGCCGCCCATGTCTCCACCGCGAGCTGATCCAAGCCGCGAGTGGAAGAAATCCAAGGTGAAGACGGAAGATTCGGCGACCCTCCCGAACAAGGGGTTCATCCGGAGAAGGAGGTCGACATGTGGAGGGCCGGCCGCCGGAGATCCATATCCAATGGGGAAGGCCGAAGACGAGATTCCAATGTTCGCGCGGTTCGTGGAGCGCGGGCTTGCGCTCCCGGCCAGCGATTTCTTCAAGGGTCTCCTCGGGTACTATGGAGTTGAGTACCTGAATCTGAACCCCAACGGCATCTTCCACACCGCGGTCTTCGTGCACTTCTGCGAGGCCTTCCTTGGGATCAAGCCGCATTGGATTCTTTTCCAGAAGTTCTTCCGCGTCAAGCCGCAGCCAAGTGCCACCAACCCAAGGGTAGTCGGAGGAGCCGGCATCCAGTTGAGAGAAGACGCCGCGGAGCAATATTTGGCGTACAAGCTTGTTGACTCCAACACTGATTGGAAGACAAGGTGGTTCTACATCACGAACCACCACCCTGGCCTGCCGAAGCCGAGCGGACGGCAGCCCAGGCACCGCGAGTGGTGGAACACCGAGCCCACCATGCAGGAGGGGATCCAGCTTCCCGAGCTGCTGGCACGCGTCAAGGTGCTCAGGGAGGCGGGACTGAGGGCCGAGCACGTGGCCTTCAGTTTCATGAAGCGGAGGGTGCAGCCGTTGATGGCTCGAGACACCTTGGGCTTCGAGTACACCGGCGACGACGACACGTCGCGGACGCCCGGAGGCGAGCTGGACGACAGCGACATCATCGAGAGGCTGTCGCGGATCTTCAAAGATATGCCGCCGTACATGGCGTGCCCTGTCCAAGAGTACTCCGCCGCGCGCCCGCCAAAGGAGGTGAGTAGTCGTACTCCCCTGGTCGAGTAGTCATTACTTGGTGTAGACTTACTGACGTCTTCGTGTCTTGCAGGATGACTTGAAGAAGTTCATCTCCGAGCCGCAGCCGCCTCCGAGCGGGATCGAGATCCCGAAGGAAGGGAAGGCCAAGGACAAGGAGCGGCGAGAAGTCGGTGTAGGCGATGACACCGTCATCGTGGAGGACACCTCTGACGACGATGACGACGACGACGACGAGACGTTGCAGGACCGTTTTCAGTTGCGGTCGAGGTTTAGCCGTCCAGGCTTACCTCATGTGCCTCTGGTGCAAGACCCCCGACTAGCCTGGAGGCTAGCCTGGCTGCGCCGCCACGGAAGCCGCGCAACCCCGCCAGGAAGCGGGTGGCAAAGAAGCTTAAGGTCTCAAAGATGTCTTGACTAGAGTAGTCGAGTATCCATCGCACGAGTACCCTTTGCTGATGAGTAGTCTGCCTTGTATGCAGGAGGTGCCGCCAACGGAGCCCGTCGAAGAGGGCGACGAAGGCGTGTGGGACACAGTGGGGGGGCTAGCCGGAAGTCGTAGTCCAGCCCCCACTGTGGAGGAGATCTTGGCGCATCTGGAGCGCCAGCCCCCTGCTCCACAAGGGAGCACGGAGCCTGTAGCCGCCGCCGTTGAAGAGGTGGTGGCTTCAGGAGCGCAAGAGAGCGCTGCGCCGGCCGCCGTTACAGAGGAGGCGGTAGCCGCAGGGGCGCAGGAGGAGGTGCCCACCGAGGGTGGACTGGTCGACATCGCCAGCATCCTTGGTGCCCCGGCCGTGACAATAGTCCGGTCGAACTTGTAAGTATTGCATCTTCCCGAGTAGTACTTGTTGTAGTAGTCGAGGTTGACTGACGACCAATTGTGTGTGCTTCTGCAGGAAATCCACGGATCTGTCCTGGGAAGGGGATGAGCCCTCTTCAGCGGTGGTGTAAGAAGTCGCGCCGCCCGCCGAGGAGTCCGCTCCCGCTACCCAGGCGGTGCCCGAGCCACCGGCTGCCGAGGCGCCATTGCTGGAGGCTAGCGTAGTCGAAGGTGAGTACTCTTCTGAAGCTATAGGGCTCCTCGAGGAGTAGTCGTAGTCGCTGATGCACTCATCTTCTTTTGATAGGCCCTGAGGCTGAAGGTAGTGACATCCCTGCAGGGGTGCCGATGCAGAAGTCGACACCAGAGGCCTCGGAGGCTGCGGGAGGAGCCCCCGAGCCCATGGAAGAAGTCGTCCAGGAGGCCGCCGTGGCGGCCGGGGGAGAGGGGGTCACCACGTCGCCAGAGGTTGCTCTGGAGGTGGCTATCCGCTCCCCGGAGATCCAGGACGCAGAGCCCATCCGCTCTGCGCTGATGACGGAGGCCACCGCGAGTGGTCGCGGCGGGATAGAGCTGCTCGCGGACGATCTTGTCGAGCCGGCGACGGTGGCGAAGCATCTGGAGGCGATCCGTCAGGCCGGGCAGTGGATGAAGGTCAGTAACCGTAGCTTCTGAGTAGTCAATCCTCTGTTGTTGAGTACTCGTGTGACTTGAGTTGTCTTTGCAGGACGTTGCGGAGCGGTCCCGCGATAAGTCGAACATGCTGCAAGGCTATGGAGACGCGGTGCTCCGAGCTGAGGCGCTGGAAGAGCAACTTGTGAAGTCGCGGAAGCACGCGGCTGCCATGCAGTCGAAGCTCGACGCTGCCTTCGCCAAATACCACAACAACGTCCAAGAGTTGCAGGCGAAGGGCAACGACTTGGTGCGGAAGAATAAGGGCCTCCGCAACAAGAACAAAGGTACGCCGTTGAACTTGTCGGGTACTTATTGGAGGTCGAGAAGTCCCTGACCCGCTGTACTGTTGCCGTGTTGCAGAGCTTGAGGGCCAGGTGGAGCAGCTGAAGTCCTCGGAGACGAGCATGAAGAATCTCTTCTACCGGGAGCAAGAAGCCCGCCAGGTACTCGAGCTCGACTACAAAGAACTTGCCTTCGAGTGCGAGAAGCACATGGAGCTCCGGATTGCCTCTGACCGCGATCTCGTCAACTGCTACAAATCCTTGCAGAAGTTGAATGAAGACTGCGAGGCACTGCGGGCCCAACTGAAGGAGCTTGAAGAAGCCGCGCTGCCGATCGCAAGGCTCCTGGTGCCGCACCCGGGCGGCCCCAAGATAGCTCCACTGGTGGATCGCCTCAAGGAAGCTCCAAGCCGACTAGCGGCCTATGTGAAGCACATGGCGAGATCAATCCCAAGGCAGGTCTTGGCCTTCATGAAGTCGTACTTCCCAAAGGCCCCAGTGGAAGTAGTCGCCGGCGGGGTAGCCGCCAACTACACTGATGAGCAGTATGCGGAGCTGCTGGAGCAGATGGCTCCCATCGCGGAGCAAGTAGCTGAGAAGCTTAACCTCCAGTAGCCCTGTAATAGATAGCTAGTAGCCAGGGTTGTACAAAAAACAATTTTAATGAATTGCTTAAGTATCAATGAAAGAAAAATTTCCAGCAATGAGTACTCGTAGTCGCGATCTCAGAGTGCGGAGCCCCCATCGTGGAGTAGATGCAAGTAGTAGTACTCGGCAGTAGTGGTCCCGTTGTAGGGAGTAGACAGTAAAGAAGTTGATGAACGATCAAACTTTATTACTGAAGAAGTACACCTGGATGGCCAGGGTCGTAGTTACAGAGTAGTCGCTTGGACCCGGAGGCCGCTTACAGCTGAGTAGCGCTGGAGCGGGTAGCCGCTTACAGCAGTAGATTCGTAAGTAGCCGTGTAGGCTGGATCGTAGATCCGTAGGTAGCCGTGCAGGCTGGACTTGGAGTGTGGTCTCTCAGTAGACCGCTGCTAGAGTCCTTGACGCTCGTCGCAGCCCAGGGTCCGTAGGTAGCCGTGTAGGCTGGAGCCTGGAAGGAGAAGTCCGGAGACTGGAGCCAGGACCCGGGGGTCGCTTACGGCAAGGGGGTGTTGATTTAGTCGTGTGGACTTGAACCCCGGAGTAGTCGTGTAGACTAGGCGTAGAATCGACAGAGCTGGTCGATATTCCACGAGTTGTTGACGTCTTCGCCTTCAAGTGTTTGGAGGCGGTAGGAGCCCGGCCCGGTCACCTTTGCAACGGTGAAGGGCCCTTCCCAGGGGGAGCTGAGCTTGTGAAGTCCTTCCGTGTTCTGGATACGGCGGAGGACAAGATCTCCAACGTTGAAGGAGCGTTCCTTGACGTTGCGATCATGGTAGCGTCAGATACCCTCTAAGTACCTTGCTGATTGGACGAGGGCAGCGCAGCGAGCTTCTTCGAGGCTATCGATGTCAACTTGTCTACTGTCTTCTGAGACGCCTTCGTTGTAGTGCTCCACTGCTGGCGAGTTCCATATGACGTCGGCAGGGAGGATTGCTTCGGAGCCGTAGACCAGGAACTAGGGGGATTGCCCCGTTGGCTTGGATGGCTGAGTCCGCAGCCCCCAGAGTGCGTTGGGTAGTTCCTTGATCCACTTGCCCCCTTTGGAGTTAACAGCGACGTGTAGCCGCTTCTTGAGAGCGTCGAGAACCATCCCGTTGGCGGGCTCGACTTGTCCGTTGGCCCGTGGATGGGCAACTGAGACGTATCGGACGTCGATCCCGCTATTCTCGCAGTACTCCCAGAACTGGTGGTTGTTGAAGTTGGAGCCTAGGTCTGTGATGATGCGGTGGGGTAGTCCGTAGTGGTGCACGAGTTCATCCAGGAAGTCGAGTACTCTGTCAGCCTGGGGCATGTGACCGGCTTGACCTCGATCCATTTGGTGAACTTGTCGATAGCCACCGCACTACCCCGTTGAATCCACCGGCGCGGCTTGGCAGTGGCCCAATCATGTCGAGCCCCCACCAGGCGAAGGGCCGGGTTGGCGGTATGGTGACTAGCTTGTAGGCCGGGACGTGTTGCCGCTTGGCGAAGTATTGGCATCCTTGGCACCTTCGACGAGTTCTTCGGCGTCGCCAGAGCCGTGGGCCGCAGAAAGCTCGCCGGAAGGCCTTGCTGACCAGCGTGCGTGAGGACGCGTGGTTGCCGCAGACGCCCTTGTGGATTTCCTCCAAGATGTCCTTGCCTTCTTCAGGAGGGACGCACTTCATGAGTACTCCAGAAGATGCGCCCCGCTTGTAAAGCTTGTCTCCGACGAGGACGTAGGACTTGGCGCGGCGGACGAGTTGCTCAGCCGCGTTCTTGTCGAAGGGGACCTTCTGCTCGCTGAGGTAGTCGATGAAGGCAGTGCTCAATCAGCTCCCTGGGCACTCCTGGCATGTCCGCTGGCTTCCACGCGAAGATGTCGCGGTTAGCCCGAAGGAAGCTGATGAGCGCGTCTTCCTATTTGGGGTCGAGGCCTGCCCCGATGGTGGTGGTCTTGCTGGGATCGCCTGTTCCAAGGTCGATCGTTTTGACGAGTACATCCTCAGGTGTCTAAGGCTTGTTGGCGCTGTCAGACTTCTCTGGGATGTCGAGTTCACTTGTGGCAAGCTTCTTCGACGCAGCGTAGACCTCCATCATCGCGTTGGGTACTTGATTTGTGGAAGCGATCTCCACGGCTTTTGTGTCGCAGTCGTGGAAGATCTTCAGGTCCCCTTCGAGGGAGAGTACACCGGCTGGGCATGGCATCTTGAGTACCAAGTAGGTGTAGTGGGGCACCGCCATGAACTTGGCGATGGCTGGCCTGCCGAGGATGGCGTGGTAGGAGGTCTCGAAATCCGCGACCTCGAACTTGATGTACTCGGTACGATAGTTGTCCCGAGATGCCCCGAAGGTGATCGCGGTGACCACCGAGCCCAAGGAATAGCCGCGTTGCCGGGGACGATGCCGTAGAAGGGCGTGTTGCTCTTGGTGAGCATATGAGTGATGTCGAGCTTCATTTTCTTCAAGGTCTTGGTGAAAAGGACGTTGAGCCCGCTTCCACCGTCGATGAGCACCTTGTTGAGTTTGGAGCCCGCCACCACTGGCTTCAGGACGAGGGGGAACCGTCCTGGTTCAGAGAAGCTGGTCCACTGATCCGCGCGGGAGAAGGTGATGGGTACCTCCGACCACCTGAGAGGGGTCGGGACCGCTGGTTCAATGGACATCACTTCACGACGGGTAGCCTTCGCTCCCGCCCGCCGGGCAATCCGCCGAAGAGGACATTGACGGTCTTGTCGGGCTCCCGGAAGTCGTTGTTGTCGCCGTCCTTCTTCTTGCCCTTTGGTCATGAGGGTGCGGTGGCTCGGCGTCTCCTTGAGTGCGTGCTCGAGTTGGTAGCACCGCTCGGTGGTGTGGTTGCCGTTTGGATGCCACGGGCACTTCTCCTTCAACGGTGTCTTTGAAACCGCCGGAGTTCTTCTTCGAGTTCCCTTTCGCAGGCGCCGGATAGCCGCGACAGGTGTGTTTGGCTTGCGCTTGCGGTTGGGACCCGAGTAGTAGTTGTTGTTGTTGTTGTTGTTGCGGCCGCCTTGGTTTGCGTTGCCGCGCCGCCGCCGCCCGGTTCTGCTTGGTCTTGCCACGGATGGCGTCGTACTTGGCATTGGCCTTGTCTTCTTCATCCGCCCAGGAAGTGATCATGTCCTTGAGGTGGGGGATGGACCTAGGGCGGCAACGACCGAAGTCTTCGAAGGTGCGGCGGTGGTAGAGACCGTCTTGGAAGAGGTCGATGACCTCCTTGTCGGTGACGTCGACGACGGTAGCGCGCTTGTCGAAAAAGCGGCACATGTACTTGCGGAGGGTCTCGCCTTGTTCCTGCTTGATCATGGCCAGGTCCATGCGAGTACCCGATCGGCCCATGGCGCCCGCGAAGTTGCTTGTGAACTGCTCCTTCGCTCGGTCCCACTTGTCGATCGAGTGCTTATCCAGCGACTCGAGCCAAGTGAGTGGTGCTTGGTCCAGGCAGAAGGGGAAGTAGAGGCACTTGGTGTCGGTGTTGCCGCCAGCGTTCTCGATGGAGAGGGCGTAGCACCGGAGCCTCTGGATGGGATCCTGCTTCGCATCGTACTTGGTGATCCCCAAAGGCTTGAACTTGTCGGGGAGAAGCAAGTTGCGAAGTCGAGGTTAGAAGGCGGGGAAGCCATCGCCTTCAGCTGCAGTGGTCGACTTCTTTCGTCGTAGCTCCTCAATCTTCTGGCGGGCGTCGTAGCCGCCCTGCGAGGCGCCAGAGGCGTGGCTGTTCGCGTGGCCTCGGCCGCCGCGACTACCGCCGCCTCCACCCATCTTGTTGGCCCCATGGTTGGAGCTGCCGCTGTCGGGATCATTGCCGCCCCCGCCGGCCGGAGCGCGGTGAGGGACGACTTCTCGGTTGCTGTGGTCGCGCTGTGAGGGTCCGCCGGCGTTGGAGCGACGACGGTTTGGCTCGGCTGGGAGGTCAGCTCGAGTACGGTTAGGACCGTTGTTGGTGCTGCGACTCGTGGCTTCGTTGTCGCGGTGTCTAGCTGGAGGAGGTTGGTTGACTCTATTGTCGACCCGCATGAAGTAGGCGTCTTCAGCGAGCTTGGCGATGACCTCTCCAGCGTGTATGCCCTGAGCCTGGCGTGCGATCGCTGTGATCGACATGAGGCATTGCTCGGGGGTGGTGTGTACCCTGCTCTCGACCGCCTCGAGAGCTTCCGCAAGGTTGCAGACGGGGAAGTTGTCGCGGAGGCGCCGGCGACGTTTGCTGCGCTTCCGGTTACGCTCACGTCGAGCGTCTCTGTCTGCAGGGTTCTCGTTTGGTGGAGCATCAGCAGAGAGCTCGTCGGAGGAGATGTCTTCTAGGTACTTGTCCTGAGCCGTGCCTGAAGGCCCTGGGGTGTTGCCAGCAGCCATGAAGACTTGGCGATCGGGGGTACCAAGGCTGGACTCAGAGGGTGCCACCTCAGTTGGTGTGCCTGAGTCAGCCCGGGCTAGGGGTGTTCCCTCCTGGAACGGTAGCGAGTCGATGTAGGCGACGTAGCGTGAGTCTCCCTTTATCAGGTCAGCAGGCTTGCGGTCTGGCCAGTAGACGTATCTCCCGGCCGGCGTGGATGTTATAACCAGCCCAGAGGCTGGCCCTGACAAGGGAAGCTCGGTGGAGTTGTCTTCGGACTCGGGCTCCTCAGGGTCCGACCCGAAGTCGAACTCGTAATCTGGGTTCGAGTAGAACTTGGCGAGAGGGCTGGAGTCCGAAGCGCGATCAGGGGTGGCGTCAGAGTCCGAGTTGCACTCGGGCACGGGCTCCTTGCCGGCCCGGCGCGAAGTGGGAGTCTCCGTGCGGGACCGGTTGAGGATGCGGGGGCCACGCGTGGAGCGCTCGCGAGGTGAGGGGACCACCTGCGATGGCTGAGTAGCCGGCTCGCATGCGATGGCCCATGGCGACGTCGAGTTCGAGTTGGAAGCGGACTCTAGCTCGAAGTCAGTGTGGTGGTTGAAGAGCGAAATTTCGCCGAACTTGCCGGCGAGTTCGCCCGTGACAACTTCGGGAAGCGTCACAAAGCCTGTCTTCGGGTTGGGCTGCATGGTTAGGCGACGCTGGAAGGAGCTCGCGCCATCAGCAGTGCAGACCCAAGCGCCGAACACGAAGGTGTCGCCGCGGTTGAAGGCGACGGTTGGCTTGAAGTAGACTGGAGCCATCGAGTTCGCCATGTGATCTCGGGCGAGATCCCCTACCTGGTGCGCCAGCTGTCGGTGTTTTAGACCGGCAACCTACTAAGGGGAGTACGCGAAGTAGATGAATGTGACTCGCCGAGATCGGTAACTCGAAGGAAGAGACACGTGGCACACAATTTAGACAGGTTCGAGCCGCGAGGTGGTAATACCCTACGTCCTGTATGCTGCGTAGCTCTGGATTGATTGGGCACGATTACAAGATGGTGCAATAGTGCGCCGTGAGTTGAGATTGGATGCTAGAGATCGGTCCCTGCCTCACCTTATATAGTCCGGGAGGCAGGGTTACAAGTCGGAGTAGGGAGAGAGTACTAGTCGAGTACGTCTAGGAGTCCTCTATACAGTGCGGAACATGTACAGCTCCCTAACCGAGTACTACTCCTGTGTAGTCCTTGTGCTCCACGCCTTCAGGTGCCGTGTAGCGCAAGCCGGGTAGTCCCAGGGGCCCACCGAGTAGTCAGTCCTGGTACCCACCGAGGTAGTGGGCCCAGGGAGGTCCATACGACAGGAAGAATGTAGGTAGGCCTCCAGTTCTCATCATCTAGTTCATAATGGAATACATCATCAAACTCACCCTTTTTCATTCTGATTTAAAGGAAATAATTTGTGGACTTAATATGATGCAAATAAATCAGCAATGGATGAACGCCGACAGACAATCCCCGGAGTACATTGTTGGCATGCAAGCTTTTCTCAAAGTGGCCAAAGCCAACAAGAACCCAAACGGATTCATGTGTTGTCCATGCTCTTTGTGCAGAAACGACAAAGACTACTCTGACTGGGAGACTCTTCACCTCTACTTGATTAAAACGGATTCATGGCGAACTATGTGCTTTGGACCAGGCACGGTGAAAGAGGGGTTGTGATGGAAGAGAACGAAGATGAGGAGGATGATAATAACATTCCTGACTGGGCCCCGGGGCAAGATTTTGCGGATACTTTAATGGAAGGTGCTGACGAAGAAGAGATACCGGAAGACGGCCATGTTGATGATCTTGGTCAAGTTCTAAAAGATGCACAAAGGGGCTGTGAAAATGATAATGAAAAGGCAAAGTTGCATCGTATGATAGAAGATCATAGAAAACTATTGTACCCAAATTGCAAACAGGGTCACAAGAAGCTTGGTACTACACTTGAAATGTTGCAATGGAAGGCAAAATATGGTATGTCTGATAAAACATTTGAGGGGATGCTAAAAATTGTGAAGGACAAGCTTCCCGAGAACAATGAATTATCATTGACAACATATGAAGCGAAACAGACTGTGTGCCCTCTGGGGTTGGAGGTTCAGAAAATCCATGCCTGCCCTAATGATTGCATCCTATATCGAGGCACGAAACACGAGAATTTGGAAGCTTGTCCTGTGTGCAAAGTGCTACATTATAAGATTCAGAGAGATGATGATCCTGGTGCTCCCGAGGGGACACCTCCCAAGATGACGAAAGTACCAGCGAAGGTTATGTGGTATTTTCCTATAATACCACGTTTGAAGCGTTTGTTCAGGAACAAAGAAAATGCTAAGTTGATGACATGGCACAAAAGTGATCGTAAGCAAGACCACATGCTGAGACATCCGGCAGATGGGTCTCAATGGAGAAAGATTGATAGAAAATACAAAGATTTTTTTGGGGAAGCAAGAAACATAAGATTTGGTTTAAGCACAGATGGTTTCAATCCATTTGGTGAGTTTAGCAGTGGTCATAGCACTTGGCCTGTGACACTATGTATGTTCAACCTTCCTGGTTGGATGTGCATGAAGCGAAAGTTCATTATGATGCTGGTGCTAATCCAAGGTCCAAAACAACCTGGCAACGACATTGATGTGTATCTAAGACCATTGGTTGATGAACTATTACTGCTATGGAAGAAAGAAGGTGTACGTGTGTGGGATGAGAATAAGCAAGAGAACTTCAACCTACGAGCATTGTTATTCATTACCATCAACGATTGGCCTGCTTTAAGTAACCTATCTGGGCACTCAAATAAGGGATATCAGGCCTGCACCCACTGTTTACGTAAAACAGACGGTATTCATCTGAAAAATTGTAAGAAGGTTGTGTATATGGGCCACCGTCGCTTTCTTCCTGAGAAGCATCCCTTAAGGAAGAAAGGTTTGCATTGGAAAGGAAAGGATGATCATCGTACAAACCCCCCCCTTCATTTTAAAGGAAAGGAGATATTTGAGATGGTAACGGATCTAAGGGTTGTCTTTGGAAAGAGTGACGGTAGTGAACCTATTCCACATGATGCTAACGGGCATGCACCAATGTGGAAGAAGAAATCTATATTTTGGGAGTTACCTTATTGGGAAATTCTTGAGGTCCGGAACGCTATTGACATGATGCACTTGACGAAGAATCTTTGTCTGAATGTCCTAGGCTTCTTAGGTTGTTACAATAACTCTAAGGATACATTGGAAGCACGACGGGACCTGAAAAATATCCATAGGAATGAAGCACCTCTGATAGAGGTTGATGAGGAAGAAGCAGATCCTGAAGAGGTTGAGGAGGAAAAACAAGATTACTTAGGTCCTGCTAGTTACACCCTGAGCAAGGAAGAGAAGGACATCATGTTTGATTGCCTAAATTGTATGAAGGTTCCATCTGGCTACTCATCGAATATAAAAGGGATAATAAATATGAAAGATAAGAAGTTCACAAAACTAAAGGCCCACGACTACCACAAGTTGATGACACAGTTACTTCCAGTTGTGTTGAGGGGTGTTCTACCAGAGAAAGTACGATTAGCGCTCGTAAAGCTTTGTGCATTTCTCAATGCAATTTCACAGAAGGCAATCAATCCAAGGAACCTAGTGAAGCTACAGAATGATGTTGTGCAATGTCTTGTCAGCTTTGAGTTGGCATTTCCACCTTCATTCTTCGATATTGTGACTCACCTCTTGGTGCACCTTGTGAAAGAGATTACTATTCTTGGACCAGTATTCCTGTACAACATATGGCCTTTTGAGAGGTTCATGTCAGTCCTCAAGAAATATGTTCTTAACCGCGCACGTCCGGAAGGAAGCATCACCAAAGGATATGTAACTGAGGAGGTCATTGAGTTTTGTGTGGACTTTGTCAACTCAATTGACTCGATTGGGGTTCCAGTATCACGACACGAGGGAAGGCTTCTAGGAAAGGGCACCATTGGGGAAAAAAAGCATGTTTCAGCAATGATACTGATTTGTTCAATAAAGCACACCTAGCTGTTGTGCAACAATAAACCTTGGTGACTCCGTATATTGAGGAACACAAGCAGACTATTTCTTCACAAAATCCAACAAAAACCGAAGCATGGGTTACACGCCATCACTTGGAAAATTTCCCCTCATGGTTGAGTGAACAAGTTATTGGTGATTCCACAATTCACCCACAACTCGCTTTGTTAGCCAGGGGGCCTTCTAGCACAATTGTCGAATTCCAAGCTTACGATATAAATGGTTATACTTTTTACACAAGAGACCAAGATCGGAAAACCACACACCAAAATAGTGGTGTCCGTATAGATGCCATGGACATCAATAATAACAAGAACTCGTATTATGGTGCCATAGAAGAGATATGGGAGCTTGAGTACGGGCCACTTAACATCCCTCTGTTTCTTTGCCAATGGGTAAAACTAACTGGAGGTGGCATAAGGAAAGTGTCGTATGGACCTCCCTGGGCCCACTACCTCGGTGGGTACCAGGACCGACTACTCGGTGGGCCCCTGGGACTACCCGGCTTGTGCCACGCGGCACCTGATGGCGTGAGGTGCAAGGACTACGGTGGAGAAGTACTCGGATAGGAAGCTATACATGTCCCGCACTATGTAGAGGACTTCTAGACGTACTGGACTAGTACTCTCTCCCTAAACCGACCTGTAACCCTGCCTCCCGGACTATATAAGGCGAGGCAGGGACCCCTCTCTCACACATGAACACCAGATTACGCATCATCTTGTAATCACATCCAATCAATCCAGAGCTACGCAGCATACAGGACGTAGGGTATTATGCACCTCGCGGCCCGAACCTGTCTAAATTGTGTGCCACGTGTCTCTTCCTTCGAGTTACCGATCTCGGTGAGGCTACATTCATCTACCTCGGGTACTCCCCTTGGTAGGTTGCCAGTCTAAAACACCGACAGCTGGCGTGCCAGGTAGGGGATCTCGCCGAAGATCATATGGCGAACTCGACGGCTACAATCTTCATCAAGCCAATTGTCGCCTTCAACCGCGGCGACACCTTCGTCTTCGGCTCCTGGGTCTGCACTGCTGACGGCGCCAGATCCTTCCAACGTCGCCTCACCATGCCGCCCAACCCGAAGACTGGCCTCGTGACGCTTCCCGAAGTAGTCACAGGCGATCTCACCAGAAAATTCGGCGAAATTTTGCTCTACAGTAAACACGCCGACTTCGAGCTTGGATCCGACTCCAACTCGAACCCGACATCACTGTGGGCCATCGCATGCGAGCCGGCTATCGATCCATCGTGTGCGGACTCCCCACCCCATGAGCACTTCCCATACGGCCTCTGCATCGCTAGCAAGGCTCACGCAAAGGCTCTCTCTGCACGCCGGGCTGGGAAAGAGATCGCCTCCGAGTACAACTCGGACTCCAACCCCATCTCCGGCTACTACTCGGACTCCTCTTACGAGTTCGACTTCGGAGTGGACCCAGACGAGCCCGAGTCCGAGACCTACACGATGGAGCAACCGCTGTCAGGACCTGCATCCGGCCTGGTTATAACATCAACACCCGCCGATAGATTCGTCTACTGGCCAGACTGCAAGCCCGCAGACCTGACGGACGAGAACTCACGCTGCATCGCCTACCTCGACTCACTTCCGTTCCAAGAGGGAACACCGCTAGCTCCAACTGAGGAACACACTCCGACAAAGGTGGCAACCAGCGACTCCAGCCTCGGCTCTCCTGATCGGCAAGTCTTCATGACTACCAACGAGACGCCGGGGCCCTCAGGGACAGTCCCCGACCGATATATCGAGGACATCTCAGCGGACGAGTTGTCCGCCAATGCACCCGCCGACAAGACCGCCGCCAACAGGGACGCTCGACGTGAACACAACAGAAAGCGGAACGAACGACGCCGACGTCTCCGCGAGTCCCTTCCCATCTGGAACCTCGCGGAAGCACTCGACCAAGTCGAGAGCCGGGTGCACACTACCCCAGAGCAATGCCTCATGTCTATCACTACGATAGCACGTCAGGCTCAGGGGATGCGCGCGGGAGAAGTCATCGCCAAGCTCGCAGAGGACGCCTACTTCATGCGAGTTGACAACAGAGTCACTCAAGTGCCCCCCGTCAGGAACCGCCAGCAAGACAACGAAGCCACAAGTCGCAGTGCGGACATCAGTCGCAACCGTACTCGAGCTGAGCTACCGGCTAACTCCAACCGTACTCGGGCAACAGCTGGTGGACCCTCTCACGGTGGCAACAACGCTGGTGACGACTGGGAGATCATCCCTCATCGTGATCCCAGCGGTGGAGGCAGCGACGGCGGGAGCTCCAACCACGGGGCTGGCAGGAGAGCCGGGGGCGGAGGCGACTGCGGCAACCGAGGCCACGTGAACAGCCACGCCTCCGGCGCCTCACGCGGCGGCTTCGATGCCCGCCAAAAATTTGAAGAACTACAACGCAAGAAGGCTTCCGCGGGCGACAACGACGGCTTCCCCGCCTTCTCTGCACGGCTTCGCAATCTGCTTCTCCCAGAGAAATTCAAACCTCTGGGGATCACCAAGTACGACACGAAGCAGGACCCAGTGCAGTGGCTCAGATGCTATGCCCTCTCCATCAAGAATGCTGGTGGCAACAACGACACGAAGTGCCTCTACTTCCCCTTCTGCCTGGGTCAATCCCCACTTACATGGCTCGAGTCACTCGAGAAGTACTGGATCGACAAATGGGACCAGCTCAAGGAACAGTTCACCAGCAACTTCGCGGGCTCTATGGGTCGCTCGGGTACTCGCATGGACCTAGCAATGGTGAAGCAGGAACAAGGCGAGACCCTTCGCAAGTACATGCGGTGTTTCTTCGACAAGCGCGCCACTGTAGTCGACGTCACCAACAAGGAGGTCATCGACCTGTTCCAGGACGGTCTCTACCACCATCGCACCTTCGAAGACTTCGGTCGCCGCCGCCTGAGCTCCATCACCCACCTCAAGGACATGATCACCTCCTGGGCTGATGAAGAAGACAAGGCTAACGCCAAGTACGACGCCATCCGTGGCAAGAGCAAGCAGAACACGGGCGGCAACAACAACAACAACAACAGGAACCAAGGCGGTCGCAACAGCAACTACTCGGGTCCCAATCGCAAGCGCAAGCCAGACAACACTGTCGCGGCTATCCAGCGCACTGGGAAAGACAACTTGAAGAAGACCTCCGGCGGCTTCAAGGACTTACTGAAGGAGAAGTGCCCGTGGCATCTGGACGGCAACCACACAACCGAGTAGTGCTACCAACTCCGACGAGCACTCAAGGACACTCCAGAGCCGCGGCACCCTCACGACAAGAAAGGCAAGAAAAAGGCCGACGAAGGCAACGACGACTTCCAGGAACCCGACAAGACGGTGAACGTCCTCTTCGGCGGACTACCCAGCAGACGGGTCCAGAAAGCTACACGACGAGAAGTCATGAACATTGAACCAGTGGTCCCAACACCTCTCAAGTGGTCCGAGGTTCCCATCACCTTCTCCCGTGCAGATCAATGGACAAGCTTCTCCGAACCAGGGCGGTTCCCACTCGTCCTGAAGTCGGTGGTCGCAGGCTCTAGACTCAACAAAGTCCTCATCGACGGTGGAAGCGGGCTCAATGTCCTTTTCACCAAGACCTTGAAGAAGATGAAGCTCGACATCACCCACATGCTCACTAAGAGCACCTCGCCCTTCTACGGCATCGTCCCCGGGAACGCGGCTATACCACTGGGCTCAGTGGTCCTGCCAGTTACCTTCGGGGAAACAAGGGACAACTACCGTACCGAGTACGTCAAGTTCGAAGTCGCAGACTTCGAGACGTCCTACCATGCCATCCTCAGCAGACCAACTATCGCCAAGTTCATGGCAGTACCCCACTACACCTACTTGGTACTTAAAATGCCAAGTCCAGCCGGTGTACTCTCACTGCATGGGGACTTGAAGATATCTTTCGACTGCGACACAGAGGCTGTGGAACTTGCAGCTACGAATCAAGTACCCAACGCAATGATGGGATCTACGCTGCATCCAAGAAGCTTGCCCCAAGTGAACTCAACATCCCAGAGAAGTCGGACAACGCCAACAAGACTCAGCCAGCTGAGGAAGTTCAAGTCAAGACGATTGACCTTGGGATAGGCGACAACAGCAAGACCACCACCATCGGGGCGGGTGTCGGTGTTTTAGACCGGCAACCTACTACGGGGAGTACCCGGAGTAGATGATTGTGACTCGCCGAGATCGGTAACTCGAAGGAAGAGACACGTGGCACACAATTTAGATAGGTTCGGGCCGCGAGGTGCGTAATACCCTACGTCCTGTATGCTGCGTAGCTCTGGATTGATAGGGCATGATTACAAGATGGTGCAATGGTGCGCCGTGAGTTGTATGAGAGGAGATTGGATGCTAGAGATCGGTCCCTCGCCTCGCCTTATATAGTCGGGAGGCGGGGTTACAAGTCGGAGTAGGGGAGAGAGTACTAGTCGAGTACGTCTAGGAGTCCTCTATACGATGCGGAACATGTACGGCCTCCCTAACCGAGTACTACTCCCGTGTAGTCCTTGTGCTCCACGCCTTCGTGTGCCGTGTAGCGCAAGCCGGTAGTCCCGTGGGCCCACCGAGTAGTCGGTCCGGGTACCCACCGAGGTAGTGGGCCCAGGGAGGTCCATACGACAAGCCCCCGAGTACTTTGTAGTCGAGAAGGATAGCTTCAAGTAGTCTTGACGGCCTTAACGAGTAGTTCTCAAGCGTCCCTGAGTGCTACAAGTCAAAAGTCCTCAAGAGTAGTCGAAGCATCCCGAGGCTGGAATGTACTCCAGCTGATGATTGAGCAATCTTGAAGTCTTCTCGAGTAGTTCCAAGCGTCCTCGAAAACTGCCTTCGAAGGTCTTCAAAAACTGCCTGTCTTGTCTTGAAGCCGAAGCTGGTAAGGAGGTGCGACTTGTAAAACCACACTCCACATGGAGTAGCCCCCGAGCCTTGAGCCGCGGGCTCTAGCTGAGGGTCCATCTGAAATCTTGGCAAGAAAATCCCGAAAAATCCGGAGAGAAAAACCGAAGGACACATGGCACGGAGCCCCCGAGCCTTGAGTCGAGTACTTCCTCTCGAATTGAAGGGTCTTCTTGGAGAATGTGTCCTGAGATGCTCTTGAGATTGGCCGCTTCCCAGGTAGTCGAGTAGAACTAGCCGAGCCCCCGAGGTGAGGCGCGTCGACTAGTAGAATTCGAAAAGTCACGCGCAGCCGCTGAGTCAGCCGCGCGTGGACTTATCAAGCCGCCCGTTACGGAGCCGATTTGGCTTATAAATAGAAGCCAAAACCCTTAGGGTTTTTCACCCATTCGAGCCGCAGTCATTCCATTTGAATCTTGAAGCGAATCCACTCCCAGCGCCTGCTGCCGCCGTAGTAGATCCGAGAGCGCCGCCACCCGAAGCCTTTAGGGTAGCCCCCGAGCGGATGCGAGTGAAAACTCCTTGTACTTGGAGAATGAAGCCGTCGCCGTCCAAGACGTCCAAGGCCGGCGGGAAGAAGAGGGGCCGCGAGGAGGCCGCCGCGGCTGCCACCGGAGCAGCGCCGCCTATGTCTCCACCGCGAGCTGATCCAAGCCGCGAGTGGAAGAAATCGAAGGTGAAGACGGAGGACCTGCTGACCCTGCTGAACAGTGGGTTCATCAGGGAGAAGGAAGTCGATATGTGGAGATCCGCCGCAGGAGATCCATATCCGATGGAGAAAGCCGAGGACGAGATCCCGATGTTCTCGCGGTTCGTGGAGCGCGGTCTTGCGCTCCCAGCCAGCGACTTCTTCAAAGGGCTGCTCGGGTACTACGGCGTCGAGTACCTGAACTTGAACCCCAACGGCATCTTCCACACGTCGGTCTTCGTCCACTTCTGCGAGGCCTTCCTCAGGATCAAGCCGCACTGGGTGCTCTTCCGGAAGTTCTTCCGCGTCAAGCCCCAACCAAGTGCTACCAATCCCAGAGTAGTCGGAGGAGCCGGCATCCAGCTGAGGGAGGATGCCGCGGAGCAGTACTTGGCTTACAAGCTTGTCGATTCCAACACGTATTGGAAAGCCAAGTGGTTCTACATCACAAACCACCATCCTGGACTGCCGAAGCCGAGCGGGAGGCAGCCGAGGCACCGTGAGTGGTGGAACACGGAGCCCACCATGCAAGAGGGAATCCGGCCTCCGGAGGGCGCTAGCACGCATCAAAGTGCTCGGGGAGGCGGGACTGAGGGCCGAGCACGTGGCCTTCAGTTTCATGAAGCGCGAGGATCCGGCCGCTGATGGCTCGGGAGACCCTGGGCTTCGAGTACACCGGCGACGAGGACTCGTCGCGGATGCCGGGAGGCGAGCTGGACGACAACGACATCGTCGAGCGGTTGTCGCGGATCTTCAAGGACATGCCACCGTACACGGCGTGCCCAGTCGAGGAGTACTCCGCCGCGCGCCCGCCCAAGGAGGTGAGTAGTCGTACTCCCCTCGTCGAGTAGTGAGTAGTAGTGGTGCTGACGTCTTGTGTCTTGTGCAGGATGATGTGAGGCGGTTCATCTCCGAGCCGCAACCACCACCGAGCGGGATCGAGATCCCGGCGGAGGGGAAGGTGAAGGAGCGCCGCGAAGTCGGTGAAGGTGACGACACCGTCATCGTGGAAGATACCTCCGATGACGAGGAAGAAGACCAAGAGATGCTGCAGGACCGCTTCCAGCTGCGGTCGAGGTTTAGCCGCCCGGGCTTGCCTCACGTTCCGCTGGTGCAAGACCCTCCGGCTAGCCTGGAGGCTAGCCTTGCTGCGCCGCCACGGAGGCCGCGCAATCCCGCCAGGAAGCGGGTGGCGAAGAAGCTAAAGGTCTCGGAGACCACGCCTCAGGAGGTAAGTCGTCTTGAGCAGAGTAGTCGAGTACCCGTCGTTCGAATACCTTTGCTGACGAGTAGTCTTCCTTGTATGCAGGAGGTGCCGCCAGCGGAGCCCATCGAAGAGGGCGACGAGGGCGCGTGGGATACAGTGGGGGAACAGGCTGGAAGCCGTAGTCCAGCCCCCACTGTTGAAGAACTTCTGGCGCAACTGGAGCGCCAGCCCCCTGCTCCAGAGGAGAGCAAAGTACCCACAGCCGCCGCCGTTGGAGAGATGGAGGCCGCGGGAGCGCAGGAGACATCTGCGCCGGCCGCCACCGCCGGTGGAGGAGGGCGAAGCCGCGAGGGGCGGAGGAGGAGGCGCCCGCCGAGGGTGGACTGGTTGATATTGCCAGCATCCTCGGTGCTCCGGCCATGACCATTGTCCGGTCAAACTTGTAAGTACCACATCCTCGCGAGTAGTACTTGCCGCAGTAGTCGATCTTGTCTGACGATCTTCCGTGAATATTTCTGCAGAAAATCCACAGATCTGAGCTGGGATGGGGATGAGCCCTCATCAGCGGTGGCGGAAGAAATCGCGCCGCCCGTCGAGGAAGCCGCTCCCGATGCCCAAGCTGCGGCCCCAACATCGCTCCGCTGGTGGATCGACTTCGAGAAGCTCCGAGCCGGCTGGCCGCCTACGTCAAGCACATGGACAGGTCGATCCCAAGACAAGTCTTGGCCTTCATGAAGTCATACTTCCCGAAGGCCCCGGTGGAGGTGGTCGCCGGCGGTGTAGCCGCCAACTGCTCCGATGAGCAGTATGCAGAGCTGCTGGAGCAGATGGCTCCCATCGCGGAGCAGGTAGCCGAGAAGCTGAACCTCCAATAGCCCTGTAATAAGTAGCTAGTAGCCATAGTTGTACAGGAAACAATTGTAATGAATTGTATCAAGTATCAATGAAAGAAATGTTTCCAGCAATGAGTATTCGTAACCGCGATCTCAGAGTGCGGAGCGCCCATCGTGGAGTAAGTGCGAGTAGTAGTACTCGGCTTTAGTAGTCCCGTTGTAGGGAGTAGGCAGTAAATAAGTTGATGAACAATCAATCTTTATTACTGAAAAAGGACACCTGGGTGGCCAGGGCCGTAGTTACAAAGTGGTCGCCTGGACCCGAGGGCTGCTTACAGCTAAGTGGCGCTAGAGCGGGTAGCCGCTTGTAGCAGGTGATCCGTAGGTAGCCGTGCAGGCTGGATCGCAGATCCGTAGGTAGCCGCGCGGGCTGGATCTTGGAGTGTGGTCTCTTGGTAGACCGTTGCTAGAGTCCTCGACGCTCGTCGCAGCCCAGGGTCCGTAGGTAGCCGCGCGGGCTGGACCCTGGAGGGGAGTAGTCCGGAGACTGGAGCCAGGACCCGGTGGGTCGCTTGCGGCGAGGGGTGTTGATGTAGTCGTGTAGACTTGAACCCCGGAGTAGTCGTGTAGACTAGGCGTAGAATCGACAGAGTTGGTCGACGTTCCACGAGTTGTTGGCGTCTTCGCCTTCAAGTGTTTGGAGGCGGTAGGAGCCCGTCCCGGTCACCTTGGCCACGGTGAAGGGGCCTTCCCAGGGGGAGCTGAGCTTGTGAAGTCCTTCCGTGTTCTGGATACGGCGGAGGACAAGATCTCCAACGTTGAAGGAGCGTTCCTTGACGTTGCGATCATGGTAGCGTCGGATACCCTCCGGGTACCTTGGCTTCGATTGGACGAGGGCGGCGCGGCGAGCTTCTTGGAGGTGGTCGATGTCAACTCGTCTGCTGTCTTCTGAGACGCCTTCGTCGTAGTGCTCCACTGCTGGCGAGTTCCATATAACGTCGGCAGGGAGGATGGCTTCGGAGCCGTAGACCAGGAAGTAGGGGGATTGCCCCGTTGGCTTGGATGGTTGAGTCCGCGGCCCCCCCGCAGTGCGTTGGGTAGTTCCTTGATCCACTTTCCCCCTTTGGAGTTAGCAGCGTCGTGTAGCCGCTTCTTGAGGGCGTCGAGCACCATCCCATTGGCGCGCTCGACTTGTCCGTTGGCCCGTGGATGGGCGACTGAGACGTATCGAACGTCAATCCCGCTTTTCTTGCAGTACTCCCAGAACTGGTGGTTGTGGAAGTTGGACCCCAGGTCTGTGATGATGCGGTGGGGTAGCCCGTAGCGGTGTACGAGTTCATCCAGGAAGTCGAGTACTCTGTCAGCCTTGGGGCATGTGACCGGCTTGACCTCGATCCACTTGGTGAACTTGTCGATAGCCACCGCTACCTGTTGAATCCTCCTGCGCGGTTGGCGGTGGCCCAATCATGTCGAGCCCCCGGCGGGCAAAGGGCCGGGTTGGCGGTATGGTGACTAGCTTGTAGGCCGGGATGTGTTGTCGCTTGGCGAAGGCGGCATCCTTGGCACCTTCGACGAGTTCTTCGGCATCGCCCAAGGCTGTGGGCCAGTAGAAGGCTCGCCGGAAGGCCTTGCTGACCAGCGTGCGTGAAGACGCGTGGTTGCCGCAGACGCCCTTGTGGATCTCCTCCAAGATGTCCTTGCCTTCTTCGCGGGGAACGCACTTCATGAGTACTCCAGAGGATGCGCCCCGCTTGTAAAGCTTGTCTCCGACGAGGACGTAAGACTTGGCGCGGCGGACGAGTTGTTCGGCCGCGTTCTTGTCGGAGGGGACCTTCTGCTCGCTTAGGTAGTCGATGAAGGGCTGCCTCCAGTCCACGTCGATCATCATGACCTCCTGCCCGGTGGTGGATGAGGCCGGGGCGGTGGTCGGTGGCGCCGGCTCCGGGATGGATGGCGCGTGAAGCTCGTGGACGAAGACGCCCGCTGGTACTTGAGCGCGGGTGGATCCAAGCTTCGAGAGGACGTGCGGCCGCAACGTTGTTGTCGCGGACGATGTGATGGAACTCGAGACCATAGAATTTGTTCTCGAGCTTGCGGACTTCTAGGCGATGGCGTCCATGTTCTCCTTGTTGCGGTCCCAGGACTTGTTGACTTGGTTGATGACCACTGCGGAGTCGCCGTAGACTAGTAGCCGCTTGATGCCCAATGAAGCCGCGAGGCGGAGCCCGTGTAGAAGAGCTTTGTACTCGGCTTCGTTGTTTGAGACCTTCCAGAAGATCTGCAAGACGTACTTGAGTTGTTCGCCCGTTGGAGAGATCAGGAGTACCCCTGCGCCTGCGCCCTCGAGGTTGAGTGAGCCATCAAAGTACATCACCCAATGCTCTGGTCGCACGGTGGGAGTAGGTAGCGGTTCTCCTGCCACTCGCCATGAAGTCGACTAGTGCTTGCGACTTGATGGGCCGTGCGTGGCTTGAAGTCGATGGTGAGGGCGCCGAGCTCGACAGCCCACTTGGAGATTCTTCCGGTGGCGTCTTGGTTCCTCAGGATGTCGCCGAGCGGGTAGTCGGTGACGGCGGAGACCGAGTACTCACGGAAGTAGTGTCGTAGCTTCCGCGAGGTGATGAGTAGAGCGTACAGGAGCTTCTGCACGGGCTGGTAGCGAGCCTTGGACTCTGATAGAACCTTGCTGACGAAGTAGGCGGGGCGGCGCCGGGTAGGCGTGGCCGTCTTCCCCGCCGCTCGACAACGATGGCGATCGACCACGTGAGTAGTCGCAGCTAGGTAGAGCAGTAGCTGCTCGCCCTTGTGAGGAGCCGTGAGGATTGGCGGTTTTGACAGGAAGTCCTTGAGCTGGGCAAGGGCTTGATCCGCCTCTGGAGTCCACACGAACTTCTCGTGATGCTTGAGTAGTTTGAAGAAGGGGAGGCCCCATTCTCCTAGCCTCGAGATGAATCTGTTCAACGCCGCCACGCACCCCGTCAGCTTCTGGACGTCTTTGATGCTCGTGATGGCGGAGATCTTCTCGGGGTTGGCTTCAATGCCGCGCTGGCTGATGATGAAGCCGAGTAGTTTGCCCGAAGGCACGCCGAAGACGCACTTGTTCGGGTTGAGCTTCCAGCGGTACTCTCGTAGCGATGCGAAGGTCTCTTCAAGGTCGTCGATGAGGGTACTGGAGTCCCTGGTTTTGACAACCACGTCATCCACGTAAGCCTCGACGTTCTTGTTGAGTTGCCGCTTGAAGCGAGCTCCGGATGGCCCGTTGATAGGTAGCGCCGGCGTTCTTCAACCCGAATGACATGGTCGTGTAGCAATGACGCGCCAAACGGGGTGATGAACGCGGTCTTCTCTCGGTCTTCCTCCTTGATTGCGATGCGGTGGTACCGGAGTAGCGATCGAGGAAGGAGAGCAGGTCGCAGCCCGCCGTGGAATCGATGACTTGATCAATCCGCGGCAACCCGAAGGGGTCCTTGGGGCAGTGCTTGTTGAGGTCGGTGTAGTCGACGCACATCCTCCACTCGTTCGAGTTCTTTTTGCGGACGAGGACGGGGTTGGCGAGCCACTCAGGATGGAAGACTTCTCTGATGAATAGCTTGGCGAGCTCCTTCTTGATGGTGTCCCGTCTGTCGTCGGCAAAACGTCGGAGGTGTTGTCGTTTGGGGGTGGCCTTTGGATCGACGTTAAGGCAATGCTCAATCAGCTCCCTGGGCACTCCTGGCATGTCCGCTGGCTTCCACGCGAAGATGTCGCGGTTAGCCCGAAGAAAGCTGATGAGCGCGTCTTCCTATTTGGGGTCGAGGCCGGCCCCGATGGTGGTGGTCTTCTGTGGGGTCGCCCGTTCTGAGGTCGACCGTCTTGACGAGTACCTCCTCAGGTGGCTGTGGCTTGTTGGCGCTGTCAGACTTCTCTGGGATGTCGAGTTCGCTTGTTTGCAAGCTTCTTCGACGCGGCGTAGACCTCCATCATCGCGTTGGGTACTTGGTTTGTAGAAGCGATCGCCACGGCTTCTGTATCGCAGTCGTGGGAGATCTTCAAGTCCCCTTGGAGGGAGAGTACACCGGCTGGACTTGGCATCTTGAGTACCAAGTAGGTGTAGTGGGGCACCGCCATGAACTTGGCGATGGCCGGTCTGCCGAGGATGGCGTGGTAAGAGGTCTCGAAATCCGCGACCTCGAACTTGACGTACTCGGTGCGGTAGTTGTCCCGAGACGCCCCGAAGGTAACTGGCAGAACCACTGAGCCCAGTGGGATAGCCGCGTTGCCTGGGACGATGCCGTAGAAGGGCGTGCTGCTCTTGGTGAGCATGGGGGTGACGTCGAGGTTCATCTTCTTCAAGGTTTTGGTGAAGAGGACGTTGAGCTCGCTTCCACCGTCGATGAGCACCTTGTTGAGCTTGGAGCCCGCCACCGTTGGCTTCAGGACGAGGGGGAACCGTCCTGGTTCGGAGAAGCTGGTCCATTGGTCCGCGCGGGAGAAGGTGATGGGTACCTCCCGACCACCGAGAGGGGTCGGGACCGCTGGCTCAATGGACATCACTTCGCGACGGGTAGCCTTCTGCTCCCGCCTGCTGGGCAGTCCGCCGAAGAGGACGTTGATGGTCTTCTTGGGTTCTTGGAAGTCGTCGTTGTCGCCGTCCTTCTTCTTGCCCTTTTGGTCGTGAGGGTGCGGTGGCTCCGGCGTATCCTTGAGTGCATGCCTGAGTTGGTAGCACTGCTCGGTAGTGTGATTGCCGTTCGGATGCCACGGGCACTTCTCCTTCAGCAGGTCTTTGAACCCGCCTGAGTTCTTCTTCGAGTTCCCTTTCGCGGGCGGCCGGATAGCCGCGACGGTGTTGTCTGGCTTGCGCTTGCGGTTGGGACCCGAGTAGTTGCTGTTGTTGTTGTTGTTGTTGCGGCCGCCTTGGTTTGCATTGCTGCCGCTGCCGCCGCCTTGGTTCTGCTTGGACTTTCCGCGGATGGCGTCGTATTTGGCGTTGGCCTTGTCCTCTTCATCCGCCCAGGACGTGATCATGTCCTTGAGGTGGGGGATGGACCTGGGGCGGCGACGACCGAAGTCCTCGAAGGTGCGGCGATGGTAGAGGTCGTCCTGGAAGAGGTCGATGACCTCCTTGTCGGTGACGTCGACGACGGTAGCGCGCTTGTCGAAAAAGCGGCGCATGTACTTGCGGAGGGTCTCGCCTTGTTCCTCGCTTGATCATGGCCGGGTCCATGCGAGTACCCGAGCGGCCCATGGCGCCCGCGAAGTTGCTCGTGAACCGCTCCTTCGGTGGTCCCACTTGTCGATCGAGTGCTTGTCGAGCGACTCGAGCCATGTGAGTGGTGCTTGGTCCGGACGAAGGGGAAGTAGAGGCATTTGGTGTCGCTGTTGCCGCCAGCGTTCTCGATGGAGAGGGCGTAGCATCGGAGCCACCGGATAGGATCTCGCTTCGTGTCGTACTTGGTGATCCCCAAAGGCTTGAACTTGTCGGGGAGGAGCGAGGTTGCGAAGTCGAGGTGAGAAGGCGGGGAAGCCGTCGCCCTCGGCGGCGGTGGTCGACTTCTTCCGCCGCGGCCTCCTCAATCTTCGGCGAGCGTCGTACCCGCCGTGAGAGGCACCCCAAGAGTGGTCGTCGCGTGGCCTCGGCCGCCGCGGCTCGCCGCCGCCTCCCGGCTCTCTCGTTGGCCCCGTGGTTGGAGGCCGCCGCCGTCGGCCGCCACCGCCGTCGGGGGTCGTTGCCGCCGCCACCGGCCGGAGCGCGGTGGGGAACAACTTCTCGGTTGCCTTGGTCTTGCAGTGAAGGTCCGCCGGCGTTAGAGCGACGGCGGTTTGGATCAGCTGGAAGGTCAGCCCGAGTACGGTTGGGGCCAGCGTTGGCGCTGCGACTAGTAGCTTCGTTGTCGCGGGGTTTAGCTGGAAGAGGTTGGTTGACTCTGTTGTCGACCCGCATGAAGTAAGCTTCTTCAGCGAGCTTGGCGATGACCTCTCCAGCGCGTATGCCCTGAGCCTGGCGTGTGATCGTTGTGATCGACATGAGGCACTGCTCAGGGGTGGTGTGTACTCGCTCTCGACCGCCTCGAGAGCTTCCCGCAAGGTTGCGGATGGGGAGGTTGTCCCCGAGCCGCCGACGTCGTTCGTTGCGCTTCCTGTTACGTTCGCGTCGAGCGTCCCTGTTGGCGGCGGTCTCGTCTGCAGGTGCATCAGCAGACAGCTCGTCTGCGGAGATGTCCTCCAGGTACCTGTCCTCAGCCGTGCCTGAAGGTCCTGGGGTTTCGCCAGCAGCCATGAAGACTTGGCGATCGGGGGTACCCAAGCTGGACTCAGAGGGTGCCACCTCAGTTGGTGTATTTGAGTCCGCCCGGGTTAGTGGCGTTCCCTCCTGGAACGGTAGCGAGTCGATGTAGGCGACGTAGCGTGAGTCTCCCTTTGCCAGGTCAGCGGGCTTGCGGTCGGCCAGTAGACGTATCTTCCGGCCGGCGTTGATCTTATAACCGGCCCCCGAGGGCCGGCCCCGACAAGGGAAGCTCAGTGGAGTCGTCTTCGGACTCGGGCACCTCAGGGTCCGACCCGAAGTCGAACTCGTAGTCCGGGTTCGAGTAGAACTCGGAGAGAGGGCTGGAGTCCGAAGAGTGGTCGGGGACGGCGTCGGAGTTCGAGTTGCACTCGAGTACGGGCTCCTTGCCGGCCCGGCGCGAAGTGGGAGCGCTCGTGCGGGCCCGGCTGAGGGTGCGTGGGCCACGCGCAGAGTGCCCACGTGGTGAGGGGGCCGCTGCGATGGGCCGAGCGGCCCGGCTCGCATGCGATGGCCCATGGCGACGTCGGGTTCGAGTTGGAGACGGACTCGAGCTCGAAGTCAGCGTGGTGGTTGAAGAGAAAAATTTCGCCGAACTTGCCGGCGAGTTCGCCCGTGACAACTTCAGGAAGCGTCACGAGGCCTATCCTCGGGTTGGGCTGCATGGTTAGGCGGCGCTGGAAGGAGCCCGCGCCATCGGCAGTGCAGACCCAGGCGCCGAAGACGAAGGTGTCGCTGCGGTTGAAGGCGACAGTTGGCTTGAAGTGGACGGAAGCCGTCGAGTTCGCCATGTGATCTCGAGCGAGAGCCCCTACACGGCGCGCCGGTGTCGGTGTTTTAGACCGGCAACCTACTACGGGGAGTACCGGAGTAGATGATTGTGACTCGCCGAGATCGGTAACTCGAAGGAAGAGACACGTGGCACACAATTTAGACGGGTTCGGGCCGCGAGGTGCGTAATACCCTACGTCTTGTATGTTGCGTAGCTACGGATTGATAGGGCACGATTACAAGATGGTGCAATGGTGCGCCGTGAGTTGTATGAGAGGAGATTGGATGCTAGAGATCGGTCCCTGCCTCGCCTTATATAGTCGGGAGGCGGGGTTACAAGTCGGAGTAGGGAGAGAGTACTAGTCGAGTACGTCTAGGAGTCCTCTATACAGTGCGGAACATGTACAGCTCCCTAACCGAGTACTACTCCTGTGTAGTCCTTGTGCTCCACGCCTTCAGGTGCCGTGTAGCGCAAGCCGCGTAGTCCCAGGGGCCCACCGAGTAGTCGGTCCTGGTACCCACCGAGGTAGTGGGCCCAGGGAGGTCCATACGACAGCGGGCCTCGACCCGAAATAGGAAGACGCGCTCATCAGCTTCCTCCGGGCTAACCGAGACATTTTCGCGTGGAAACCAGCGGACATGCCAGGGGTGCCCAAGGAGTTTATTGAGCATTCGCTCAATGTCGACCCTAAAGCTACCCCGAAGCGACAACACCTCCGCCGCTTCGCCGACGACAGACGGGATGCCATCAAGAAGGAACTCGCCAAACTACTCGCGGCTGGCTTCATCATAGAAGTCTTCCATTCTGAGTGGCTCACCAACCCCGTCCTAGTCCGCAAGAAGAACTCAAACGAGTGGAGGATGTGCGTCGACTACACCGACCTCAACAAGCACTGCCCCAAGGACCCCTTCGGGTTGCCGCGGATTGACCAAGTCATTGACTCCACGGCGGGCTGCGACCTGCTCTGCTTCCTCGACTGCTACTCCGGGTACCACCAGATCGCAATCAAGAAAGAAGACTAGGAGAAGGCCGCGTTCATCACCCCGTTTGGCGCGTACTGCTACAGGACCATGTCCTTCGGGTTGAAGAACGCTGGCGCTACATACCAACGAGCTATCTAGGCCTGCTTCAAAGAGCAGCTCAACAAGAATGTCGAAGCCTATGTGGATGACGTGGTCGTCAACAATAGAAACTCCGACACGCTCATCGCCGATCTTGAAGAGACCTTCGCATCCTTGCGAAAGTATCGTTGGAAGCTCAACCCGAACAAGTGCGTCTTCGGCGTACCATCGGGCAAACTACTCGGCTTCATCATCAGCCATCGCGGCATCGAAGCCAATCCCGAGAAGATCTCCGCCATCACCAGTATGAAAGCTCCCACGCGCATCAAAGATGTCCAGAAGCTAACCAGGTGCATGGCGGCCCTGAACAGATTCATCTCAAAGATTGGAGAACGGGGGCTCCCCTTCTTCAAACTACTCAAGCATCAAGAGAAGTTCGTGTGGACTCTAGAGGCAGACCAAGCCCTTGCTCAGCTCAAGGACTTCCTATCCAAGCCACCAGTCCTCACGGCTCCTCACAAAAACAAGCAGCTACTGCTCTACCTCGCTGCGACTACTCATGTGGTCAGTACCGCCATCATTGTCGAGCGGCAGGAAGACGGCCACGCCTACCCAGTCCAGCGCCCAGTCTACTTCATCAGCGAGGTCCTATCAGAGTCCAAGGCACGCTATCAACCAGTACAGAAGCTACTGTATGCAGTGCTCATCACCTCGCGGAAGCTACGACACTACTTCCAGGAGTACTCAATCTCCGTCGTCACCGACTACCCGCTCGGTGACATCCTGCGGAATCAAGATGCTACTGGAAGAATCTCCAAGTGGGCAGTCGAACTCGGCGCCCTCAACATCGACTTCAAGCCACGCACAGCCATCAAGTCGCAAGCACTAGTCGACTTCATGGCAGAGTGGCGGGAAAATCAGCTACCTACTCCAACCGAGCGCCCAGAGCACTAGGTGATGTATTTCGACGGCTCGCTCAAGCTTGAAGGCGCAGGTGCAGGGGTACTCCTGATTTCTCCAACGGGCGAACAACTCAAGTACGTCCTGCAGATCTTCTGTAAGGTCTCAAACAACGAAGCCGAGTACGAAGCTCTGCTACATGGGCTGCGCCTCGCAGCTTCACTGGGCATCAAGTGGCTACTAGTCTACGGCGACTCCGCAGTGGTCATCAACCAAGTCAACAAGTCATGGGACCGCAACAAGGAGAACATGGACGCCTATTGCCTAGAAGTCCGCAAGCTCGAGAACAAGTTCTATGGTCTCGAGTTCCACCACGTCGTCTGCGACAACAACGTTGCAGCGGACGTCCTGTCGAAGCTTGGTTCTACTCGTGCTCAAGTACCAGCGGGTGTCTTCGTCCACGAGCTTCACGCGCCATCCATCCCGGAGCTGGTGCCACTGACCACTGATCCAGCACATCACCCGGCTGGCCAGGTGGTCATGATGATAGACGTGGACTGGAGGCAACCCTTCGTCGACTACATCCGCGAGCAGAAGGTTCCAACGGACAAGAACTTGGCCGAGCAACTTGTCCGCCGCGCTAAGTCCTACGTCCTAGTCGGAGACAAGCTCTACAGGCGGGGCGCATCTTCTAGAGTACTCATGAAATGCGTCCCCCGAGAAGAAGGCAAGGGCATCTTGGAGGAGATCCACAAGGGCGTCTGCGGTAACCACGCGTCCTCATGCACGCTGCTCAGCAAGGCCTTCCGACGAGCTTTCTATTGGCCCACAGCTCTGGGCAATGCCTAAGAACTCGTCAGAAGGAGCCAAGGGTGCCAATACTTCGCCAAGCAACAACACATCCCGGCCTACAAGCTAGTCACCATGCCGCTAACCTGGCCCTTCGCCTGCTGGGGGCTCGACATGATTGGGCCACTTCCAACCGCGCCAGGTGGATTCAATAGAGTTTTGGTGGCCATCGAAAAGTTCACCAAGTGGATCAAGGTCAAGCCGGTCACATGCCCCAAGGCCGACAGAGTACTCGACTTCCTGGATGAACTTGCACATCGCTACAGACTACCCCATCGCATCATCACAGACCTGGCTCCAACTTCAACAACCACCAGTTCTGGGGAGTACTGCAAGAACAGCGGGATCGGCGTCCGATATGTCTCAGTTGCCCATCCTCGGGCCAACGGACAAGTTGAGCGTGCCAATGGGATGGTACTCGACGCTCTCAAGAAGCGGCTACATGACGCTGCCAACACCAAAGGAGGCAAGTGGATCAAAGAACTACCCAATGCGCTCTGGGGGCTGCGCACTCAACCCTCCAAGCCAACGAGTCAATCGCCATACTTTCTGGTCTACGGCTCCGAAGCAATCCTCCCTACAGACGTCATGTGGGATTCGCCGGCAGTGGAACAATACGACGAAGGCATATCTGAAGATAGCAGACGAGTTGACATCGATGGACTCGAAGAAGCTCGCTGTGCCACCCTCGTCCAATCAGCAAGGTACCTTGAGGGTATTCGACGCTACCACGATCGCAACGTCAAGGAACACGCCTTCAATGTTGGCGATCTCGTCCTCCGCCGTATCCAGAACACGGAAGGACTACACAAGCTCAGCTCGCCCTGGGAACGTCCCTTCACAGTTGCAAAGGTGACCGGACCAGGCTCCTACCGCCTCCAGACGCTTGAAGGCGAAGACGTTAAAAACTCGTGGAATATCGACCAGCTCTGTCGATTCTACGCCTAGTCTACACGACTACCCTGGGGGCTCAAGTCTACACGACTATTCCAAGACCCCTTTGCCGTAAGCGGCCTCCGGGTCCAGGCACTAGTCTCCGGACTACTCTACTCCAAGATCCAGCGCTAACGGCTACCAACGGATCTTGGGCTGCTCAGAGCGTCAAAAGACTCCAGCAGTGGTCTATCAAGAGACCATGTACTTCTAGATCCAGCCTATACGGCTACTAACGGATCTCTAGCTGTAAGCGGCCAAGAGCCCTAGCACTACTCAGCCGTAGGCGGCCTCTGGGTCCAGGCGACTACTCTTGTAACACCAGCCCTGGCCATCCAGGTGTACTCTTTCAGTAATAAAGTTGGATTTTCTATCAACTAATTTATTGCCTCTCCCTCGACGGGCCTACTAGCGAGTACCACTACTCGCGACAACTCCATGATGCGACTCCGCATACACACACCGCGACAATGAGTACTCATTTATGGAAGTTTTTCTCATTCAAATTTAAACAAGTTCATTACAACTTTGTTTATCTACAACTACTGCTACAAGCTAACCCTACAGGACTACTCGAGGTTCAGCTTCTCGGCGACTTTCTCAGCAATCGACGCCATCTGCTCCAGGAGCTCCGCGTACTGCTCATCAGTGCAGTTCGCGGCTAGTCCACCGGTGACTACATCCACTGGAGCCTTCAGGAAGTACGACTTCATGTACGCCAAGATCTGATTGGGGATCGACTTCGCCAAGTGCTTGACGTACGTCGCCAGACGACTGGGAGCTTCTCTCAACCGGTCCACCAGTGGAGCTATCTTCGGCCCGCCCGGATGAGGCACCAGCAGCCTCGCAATGGGAAGTGCGGCTTCTTCGAGTTCTTTGAGCTGGGCCCGCAACTTCTCGCAGTCCTCATTTAGCTTCTGTAGAGATTTGTAGCAGTTGATGAGGTCACGATCCGATGCAATACGAAGCTCCATGTGCTTGTCGCACTCGTAAGCCAACTGCTTATAATCATATTCAAGTACCTCACGGGCTTCCTTCTCTCGGTAGAAGAGGTTCTTCATGTCGAATTCTGAGGCCTTCAGCTGCTCGACACGAGTCTCAAGCTCTGCAAACAACAAGCAAGGCGGGTTAGACTACTGCAAGGTACTTCCAATGGGTACTCGGCAAGACAACAGCGTACCTTTGTTCTTGTTGCGGAGCGACTTGTTCTTCCGCACCAGCTCGTCGCTCTTCGCCTGCATATCCTGGACCTCGTTATGATATTGGGTGAAGGCACAGTCAAGCTTTGACTGGAGCATGGCGGAGTGCTTCCGGACCTTCACGAGTTGTTCCTCCAAGGCCTCCGCCCGGAGCACTGTATCACTGTACCCTTGGAGCATATCAGACTTTTGTCAGGATCCCTCCGCGACATCCTGCAAGAGATAACAACTATCACTTGAATACTCAGCATCTATGGCAGATCGACTACTCAAGGGTACTGACAACTCACCTTCATCCACTGCTCGGCGTGGCGCATCGCTTCCAAGTGACGCGCCACTGTCGCCGGGTCGACGAGATCGTCTGCCAGGAGTTCGATCCCACCACGACTACTCGTAGCGGCTCCAGGCATCGGTGCGGAACGGATCGGCTCCACATCTTGAATCTCCGGTGAGCGAACGACTACTTCCAGGGTTGATTATGGCAAGACATCGCCGCGCTCCTCTGTGGCCATCATGGGGGCTCCACCGCTGGCTACCTCTGTCAGCTCGGGGATTGCTGCGGCGGCTCCTTTGCTCTCCGGCGCCAAGCCTTCAACGGGCACCACCTCGGGGATGGTGCTTCCCTCGGCTTCGGTCCCTGTCAATAGAAGACATTCCGATGAGTCTCCCAAGGCGGCTATGACTACTCCTTGAGGACGACCGAGTACTCACCTTCTACAACGCTGGCCTCTGGCAACATAGCCTCCACGGCCAGCGCCTCAGTCTCTGCTTGGGGAGCGGGAGCGGACTCCTCAGCGGCTGGTGCGATCCTCTTCAGCCATCGCCGCGCTGGTTTCATCCTCGTCCCAGGTCAAGTCTGTGGATTTCCTGCAGAGTACACCACTGGTTGTCAACCACGTATCACTACCAAACGAACAAATTAGTATGGTTTCGATTTTGTTGACCTATTAGACCTTGAGTGACATTGCGTGCTAAATTCGTTCGTTTTTCCCTTGCGGTCTTTCGTTAGGAATGAAACTAGCCTGCGATGCAACGCCTAGGCGTGAAACGCATCGTAGGACTAGAGGTTGTTTACCCTTGTCAAATTTTACAGCTTTTGAGCTATTTTTTGACGACATGCACTCATTTCTAGTTTTGAATAGGTTCGCCTTTGAGGCGTTAGGTGTCGCTTGCGACGACGTTTCTGCAAAAATTAACGATTGCGGTGTCCCCGTTTGGGTGTTTTTCGATTCGAGGTTGAATCGCTTTTGAACGTCCTTCATGGACGGGCTGCCAGGAAAATAGCTCTTTAAAGGATTGATTCTTGTGAATCGTTTCGATTGCACCACTTGTGGGTGGGCTACCCATGGGTAGCACTTTAATGCTCTCGCTTTCGGAGAGGGCTATTCTAAAATAGCACTTCAATTCATCCTCTTTTGGGATGGGCTATCTTAAGATAGCACTTTAAATTATGCGAAAGAAACACGACAGAACTTTAGGGAGGAAGTATTCCATTCACTTGGAAATAAATTTTACATCAAGGTTGCCTCGTTAAAAACCTCACGCTCCAGAGCGGAGTCCTCCCTATGTGAGGAAAAGAGTATCCGCCTTGTTATTGAATTTAAAAAGCGCGAAAGTAAAGACTGGAAAATGTAAAGCTAAGGTGAGTCCTCCGCACTTATAGCTCCGTGCGAAGGGCTCCTACTGAAACGAACTACGGGAAACACTTACACAAGTTGTCCACATTCCACGAATGTGGCAACTCCTCGCCTACCTCATCTTAGAGACGAAAGGCCCCATCTCGAACAGAGCTTGAGACCACGTATGACCCTTCCCATGCGAACTGGAACTTGCCTACGGTATCGGCATTCTTCTTTCTTTTTAGGACAAAATCTCCCACCTTGATGTCTTTGAGGGATACCTTCTTGTTCCTCCACCTTTTGGTTTCTTCTTGATACTTCAACAGGTTTTGGACTGCGTCGAGCCTGTCAATTTCCACGAGGTCTTTGTCAGCTTCTTCGCTCTCGCGAGAGCTTCCGGCCAAAACTCTGGCGCTTTCGTTGGTAAGTTCTTCAGGGCACATTGCTTCGGCCTCATACAACAGCCTGAATGGGGTGAATTTAGTGGTTCTCGATTCTGTGGTGTTATGCGACCAAATGACACTCGAAAGCTCATCCGCCCATTTCCCTTTCTTCTGCTCGAAGAGGCACTTCTTTATGGCTGAGAAGATTTGTCCATTGGCCCTTTCTACTGTGCCGTTGGACTGGGGGTGGTACACGGATGCGAAACAGAGCTTCGTTCCAATTGATCGACAGTACTCCCTGAAATCTTGGCAGTCAAATTGCTTCCCATTGTCAATAGTGAGCTCTTTGGGCACTCCAAATCTACATATGATTTGTTGCCAAAAGAATTTTCTGATGGTTGCTGAGGTGATGGTAGCGAGAGGTCTTGCCTCAATCCACTTGGTGAAATACTCGACTGCTACAACTGCAAACTTGAAGTTGCCTTGGGCTGTGGGAAGCGGTCCAACGATGTCCATTCCTCAGCGCTGCAGCGGCCAGGTAGGCGTGATAAGTTGCGATGGCGCGCCAGGCCTTCGCTGATGCTTTGCTGCAAACTGGCAGGCTTTACAAGTTTTGACGATGTGTTCCGCATCTTTTATGGCCATTGGCCAATAGAAACCCTGCCAGAAAGCTTTTCCGGCCAGAGCTCTCGCAGCTATGTGCGAACCGCACATTCCTCCGTGAATTTCCCTCATGAGCTCAATGCCTTGGTCCTGAGAGATGCATTTGAGCAATGGTGCACACACTCCCAGCTTGAACAGGACATCGTCCTTGAGGATGTAGCCCTTGGCCCGTGCCTGTATCCTTTTGAGGTCATGGATTTCGACCGGCTCATAATGTCCGCGGAGTAATGCGATTATGGGAGCTCTCCAGTGCAAACTAGCGATTGCGTTGACTGTGCTGAGCGGATCCTTGTCTGGTTTTGTGGACGGGGTGGTCAGGACTTCAAAGAATACATCTGGAGGCATCGCCTCCCCCCTTGCAGCTTTCTTTGCGAGCTCGTCGGCTTCGCTATTGTTTTTTCTAGGCAAATGCTCGACAGTTAATCCCCGGAAGTGCCTTTCCATTTTGCGCACCTCCGCAAGATACTTGATTAGTTCCGGCCCCCTGGCCTCGCTTTCCTTCTCCACATGGTCTTTGATGACCTTGGCGTCGCACTTGACTAGGAAGTTGCTGGCTCCCAATGCTCTCACTTTGCGAAGGCCCAGCAGTAAGGCTTCGTATTCTGTGGTATTGTTGGTGCACCTGTCTGATGGGTCCTTGTAATCTAGCCTTGCGGCGTATCTTAGTTTGATACCCGTCAGAGAGGTAATGATGGCTGCGATGCCAGCACCTTTGCGCCCCCAGGCTCCGTCACATCTGATCTCCCAAACTGGCACTAGCTCTTCATCAGCGGTAACACTGCTTGGCGAAGTCCAGTCTACGATGAAGTCTGCTAGGACTTGGGATTTGATTGCCCACCTCTTTCCAAAATCTATTGTGTACTCTGATAACTCAGTTGCTCACTTGGCGATTCTAGACGAGGCCTCCTTGTTGATGAACAGATCATTTAGAGGTTGATCTGTGAGCACAGTGACTTTGTGAGCCTCGAAATAATGCCTGAGCTTTCGCGTGGCCATGATCACTGCATAGGCAATTTTTTTGAGCTCTGAGTATAGCAGCTTTGAGCCTGCCAGTGCTTTGGAGACGAAGTAGACTGGGCATTGGAGCTTGCCTTTTTCAGTTTCGACCTCTCGGACCAGGGCAGCGCTGACTGCCACCTTTGAGGCGGCCACGTATAGGAGAAGTGGTTCCGACGGCGAAGGTGGGGATAATATTGCCATTTTCTCGATGTAATCCTTGAGCTCAGCGAAGGCCTTGCTTTGCTCAGGGCCCCACTCGATCGCGCCCTTTCCCTTCAATGCCTTGAAGAATGGGAGGCTTCGCTCAGCAGATCTTAAAATGAATCTGTTCAAGGCTGCCACCCGACCATTCAGTTTCTGAATGTCCTTCTTCGTCTTGGGCTCCTCCATTTCTCTGATTGCTTTTATCTTGTCGGGGTTGGCTTCAATTCTTTTGGCGGAAATGAGGCACCCCAAAATTTTTCCTTTCCTGACCCCAAACATGCACTTCTCTGGGTTTAGCTTCAAGCCGGCCCGCCTCATGTTGGCGAAGGTCTCAGCCAAATCACTTACATGACTGGCCCGGTTGGAACTTTTGACGATGAGGTCGTCGACGTAGGCCTGGATGTTCTTGCCAATCTGCGGCTTAAACACTGTCCCGGTCATTCTGGTGAATGTTGAGCCGGCGTTTTTCAATCCTTCTGGCATACGGACGAAGCAGAAGGTTCCAAAGGGTGTAATGAAGCTGGTTTTCTCCTCATCCTCCTTCGCCATCCAACACTGGTGATATCCAGAGAAGCAATCCAACAGGGACATGATCACGGCGTTGGCCGCAGAGTCCACAACCTGATCCATTCGTGGCAGTGGATAATTGTCTTTTGGTGTGGCCTTGTTGAGATCGGTGAAATCGATGCACATTCGCCACTTGTCGTTCTTGTTCTTGACCCGCACTGTGTTGGCCAGCCATTTGGGGTACATGACTTCGCGGATGACGGTGGCACCAAGCAGCCTTTGAACCTCTGATTTGACAGCTACCACCTTATCATCGGACATCTTTCTTAATTTCTGCTTTCGCGGCTTGACTGAGGGGTCAATGTTCAATTTATGCTCGATGAAGCTTCGATCGATGCCTGTGAGATCCTTGGTGGACCAGGCAAACACATCTTTGTTCTTCTGGAGGAATTGGACTAAACTTGCTTCCTCGTCAGCCGAGAGGTCGGAGCCGATGACGACGGTCTGATCAAGGACCATCGCATCTAATAGGACTCGTTTGGTTTCGCAGTCTGGCTGGATGTTGATTTTTTCTCTGTCTGCCTTCGGCTGCTTTTCTACCTCATTGCACTCGACTGCTTCGTCGAGGGCATGCACGTTTCGCTGACCTGGGGTGCGGCCTCTTTCTAGGTTGCGGCCATCAGCGTCGCCGGGATTTTGATGCACAGATACGCCTGGTGAATAACTGCCTCAAACTTGTTGAGGAACCCTCTACCCAAGATGCCATTGTAGGGATAGTACATCTCCACAACGTCGAAGGATAGATACTCGGTTCTGGCGTTTTGGACTGTGCCGAAAGATACAGGGAGGACCACCTTGCCCAATGCATGAATGACACGCCCTCTGAAGGCATACAGAGGTGTGTCTGGTGGTTGTAGCAGATCTCTGTTGAGCCCCATCTTGTCGAAGGCATCGGCAAAGATAATGTCAGCTGAAGAGCCATTGTCCACCAAGAGTTTCCCCAAAGTCCAACTTGCTATGCTTGCTTCTATCACTAGAGCGTCGTTGTGAGGGAAACCTTGCAATCTCATGTCCTCTTCTGAGAAGGTGATTGGGATATGAGACCATCTTGTTTTCTCAACCCTCCCCTCGACACAGATGTTTCGCACCTCGCGAAAGTAGTGCTTCCGTTCTTTCTTGGTTTCGAACTCCAACGTGGAGCCCCCTGAGATAGGCATTATGGTTCTGACGGATGGCAAGGGATCGCTCTGGCCCTCAAGCTTAGTTGGCAGTGGTGGAGCTGAGGGACCTTTGTAGGGAGGAGGTGGAGGGGGAATGGGATGTTGCTCGACGGGCCTGCGCTCAATGTTTTGAGCTTGGAAAGTTTGCGATTGCCAGGGCGGAGGCTGGGGATAATTGGAATGCGGTGGCTGGAATTGGGGTGGTTGGAATTGGGGTGGCTGGAATGGGTTTGCGAAGGAGTTTCTCCCAAAACTAGGATTTTGCCAAGCTGGAGCGGAGTGGTTTACGGCACTCGCTCTCTCCTTTTCCTTCCTCTCCTCCTCGAGGATAGCCTCGAATCTTATCTTGACTGGGCAATAATTTGAGCTGTGGTCATTGTTTTCCTTGTGGAAAATACAATACCATTTTCTTTTCTCGTTGTGGCCTCGGCCCCTGCCTCAACCCCTGCCTCTGCCTCCGCCTCTTCCGCCCCTGCGGCCTCCCCCTGATTGGGATGAGGGGGACTAGGCGGGCTAGGGACCAGGCTCTGCGAATCAGCCTGCGGATTGGGATTTTCCTGGGTGTTTTCGCCGTCCAGACCGAAAACGTCCCGGGGATTGGCGTGTGAAGCATTTCTGGGATTGGGCCATTCCCTGTCGTTGGGTTGATTAGCCTTCGCAGACTTTTTCTGCTGGGACTGCTCTTCCATGCACATCCTGAAGTCATTGTCTGAGCGACAATACTTCTCGAATTCTTCATATAGGCGCTGGATGGTTTTGGGCCTTTCGCGCATGAGGTGCGAGCGAAATTGGTCGGCTCTCAAACCTACAATTGCGGCGTTGATGGCGACGGCGTCCAAGACATTTGGCGCTTGGGCTCTGAGATGCATGAATCTCCTGAAGTAATTTTGGAGAGGCTCCTTGTCCTTCTGCTTACACGAGAATAGGTCGCTCTCTGTGAGTTCTGGACGTTGGAAGCCTTGGAAGTTTGAGAGGATCCGCTGCTTTAGATTGTCCCATCCGTGAATTACCCCTGGGCTCAACAGGGAATACCACTGTGCTGTCGCGTCGTCAGCAGCGATGATGAAAGATTTCACCAGTACAGAGTCGTCACCACCAGCCGAAAGGATGGCAGCTTCATAGCTCATCAGGAATTGCCTTGGGTCGGATTGGCCCGAGAATCTAGGTAGTGGGACTGGCCTGTACGTTTGTGGCCATGGAGTGATCTGAATCTCCTGAGACAAAGGGGATTTGGGGTCCCAAGGTCTCGTGCGAATGGTGTGGACATCCTGGTGCGAAGGGCCCGACTCAAAAGGGCTCACGAAAGGGTTGCGACTAAAGGTGGTGTGCGGAGGAGGCTGGGTGAAAAACTCGGTGCGCTCGTTGAAGTTAGGCTGGCTGGGAACAGTGTCTTCAGGTGTGGGTTGGTTGAAGCTTAAGGATTGCTTTGCTTTTAGAGTGCGCAGTTCTTCCTTTAAGCTAGCGATTTCGGCTTTTTGTTTTTGGATCTCAGCTTCGTGCTGTATTGCCAGGAGCCTCTTCTTGGTTCTGGCCAATTCTTCAGCCTCTTTGCGCAGTTTGGCCAGCTCCGCCTCGTGCGCTGGGTTAGATTCCGGGAGCGCTTCTCCCTGAGTGAGCAGGGTAGAGAGGTTCGGCTCTTCGTCCATGGATGACGACGCCCCTTTGGTAGAGTTGGCAGTAGTTCTCTTCTTCTTTGTAGACATTCTGGGTTTGATACTCGAGCCAAACACAAACGGTGGGCGCCAATTGTTGTGGGGATAGCCGAAGCTACCGCACACAAACAATGAGGGAAAACAAAAGCTCAAGAACCAAAACCAAAACACAGAACAAAGGACAGCCAAAAGTTCTTTACTCAGCAGTTGATTTCTCAAAAGTCGATCCCCTTTACAAGTGCCGATCCATCTCCTTTTATAGGGAGGTGGACGGACTTTTTACATCCCAAGGATACCCTCATGTGAAACGGATCTAAACAGAATGTACTAGGCTACTTCTGGAAAGTCTCCAATCAGGTCCCCACGTAATCGACACTTCATGATGTCACGCCGCAAATCGCAGCGCCTTTCTTGCTGTCATCACGGGCGTCTGTCGGGAGAAGACCTTCAATCTTTTGGAGACTTCCCTTTCGCCCGGTACCTTTCGTCACCTGAAACATAGAATCGCGTTCAAACATTAAAACGTTAGGTGTTATATACGATGAAACCCGTCGAGCGAATCCCCGGCTGAGAATTCCCGGGTGAGCAGGATTCGCTCCTGGGGTTTCGCCACGGGAGAAAACAATTAGCCTGATCTAAAACCCTAATGCCTTAGGTCTTTTTGAGCTCATTTTGCAGCACTGCTAGCGACGAAGGGTTCAGGCCGAAAAACGACTTCTGAAAGGTGAGAACAGATTCAAGGGCTCCTGGGATTTCGCCGTCGGGCCTTTTGCACCAGAATCTAAGCGACTAAACACTCTTTTATTTTAAGTGTGCGAAAGGCTTGATTCCGAATCCCCCCCAACAATAGCCTCCACGGTCGGCGCCTCGGTCTCTACTTGGGGAGCGGGAGCGGACTCCTCAGCGGCTGGCGCGATCCTCTTCAGCCATCGCCGTGCTGGGTTCATCCTCGTCCCAGGTCAAGTCCGTGGATTTCCTGTAGAGTACACCACTGGTTGTCAACCAAGTATCACTACCAAACCACATGTACTACTCGAGAAAGATCTTCACTTACAGACTCGACCGAACTACTGTCACGGTTGGGGCGCCAAGTATGCTGGCGATGTGGGCTAGTCCAGTTTCAGCAGGAGCCTCCTCTTCGGCTTCAGTGGCCGCCGGCCCCTCAGCAGCAGGAGCTGCGGCTGGCTCAGCTCTCCCTCAGCAACTGGGGGCTGACGTGTCAATTGCGACATGAGTTCTTCCACAGTGGGGGCTGGACTGCGGCTGGCTTCAGCCGGCTCATCCACCGTCTCCAGGTCGCCTTCGTCCCCCTGATCAACAGGGTCGGAAGGCGGAATCTCCTACAAGCATTCAGGAATCAGTTGTCAGCACATGAAACAATCGCAAGACAAGAACTCGACTACTCTGCTCGAAGAGTTTACCTCTTGGGATGTGGTCTCAGTGACTTTGAGCTTCTTGGCCACGCGCTTGCATGCCACGTGGTGCGGCTTTCTCGGCGGCGCAGGCAGACTAGCCTCCAAGCTAGTCGGCGGATCTTGGATGAGCGGGACGTTGGGTAGTCCAGGGCGGCTGAATCTCGACCACAGCTGGAACTGCTCTTGAAGTGTCTCCTCGTCATCTTCTTCCGATGAGTCTTCGACGACTACACTGTCGTCTCTTTCGCCGACCTCGCGGCGCTCTTTGGCTTTGCCCTTCCCCTCCTCTGGGATTTCGACAAGTCGAGGAGGCGAGGCCGGCTCGGAGACAAACTTCACTATGTCATCCTGCAAACAAGCGCATTGGATGAGCACGAATACTACTACAAAATCAGTACTCGCACACTGAGTACGGCTACTAACCTCGTTCGGCGGATGGGCGGCAGAGTACTCGGTGACCGGGCAGGGCGTGTACGCGGGCATGTCCTTGAAGATCCTGCCCAATCTCTCGACGATGTAGTCATCGTCGATCTCACCATCGGGCATCCGCGACGAGTCGCTGTCGCCGGTGTACTGGTAGCCAGGGTGTCGCGAGACATCAGCGGCTGCTCCCTCCTCTTCATGAAGCTGAAGGCCACATGCTCGGCCCTCAGCCCGGCTTCTCTCAAAGCCTTGATCTTCGTCAGCAGCTCGGGTAACTGGATACCCTCTTGCATCGTCGGCTCCGTATTCCACCAGGGCCGGTGCTTCGGCTGTTTCCCGTTGGGCTTCGGTAGCTCCGGGTGGTGGTTCGTGATGTAGAACCACTTCGACTTCCAATCCTAGTTGGAGTCGATCAATTTGTACGCCAAGTACTGCTCGGCGGCGTCTTCTCGCATCTGGATGCCGTCTCCTCCAACTACTCGCGGGTTGTTGGCGCTCGGCTGGGGCTTCACTCGGAAGAACTTCCGGAAAAGTACCCAGTGGGGCTTGATGCCTAAGAATGCTTCGCAAAAATGTACGAAGACAGAGGTGTGGAAGATGCCATTGGGATTGAGATTCAAGTACTCAATACCGTAATACGCCAGGAGCCCCTTGAAGAAGTCGCTTGCTGGGAGGGCCAACCCGCGCTCCACGAATCGCGTGAACATCGGGATCTCGTCCGGATTCTTCTCCATCAGGTATGGATCTCCCGCGGCGGCGCACCACATATCGACTTCCTTCTCCTGGAGAAACCCACTGTTCAGCAGCGCCAGCAGGTCCTCAGTCTTCGCCTTCGACTTTTTCCACTCCTGGTTGGGATTCGGGCGCGGCGGAGACACCGGCGGCGTTGATTCTCCGGCGGATCCGGCGGCTTCTTCCCGGGATCTCTTCTTACCGCCGGCGGTCTTCATGCTCTTGGATGGCGAGGGCTTCATTCTCCAAGTGCACGGGGTTTTCACTCGCATTCGCCTGGGGGCTACGGCGGTGGCTACCGGCGGCGGCGCACTTGGATCTACGGATTTCACTGAGGAGGCAGTATGTACTGGTGGTGGATTTTAGGCAAGATCTACCACAAATGGCTGCAAGTGTGTGGGGTGAAAAACCCTAAGGGTTTCGGCTTCTATTTATAAGTCAACAAGCAGCTCCTCGACGGCCGGATGGATAAGTCTCAACACGGCTGACTCAGCGGCGGCGCCTGACCCTTCAACTTCCAGTAGTCGATGTGCCTCATCTCGGGGGCTCGGCTACATCTAGTCACTTCCCAGGGTGGCGACAAGATTCAAGAGCAACTCAGGACACCTTCTACATTCAAGATTGCCCTTCAATTCGAGAGGAAGTACTCGACTCAAGGCTCGGGGGCTCCGTGCCACGTGTCCTTCGGTTTTTTTCTCCAGATTTTTCGGGATAATCTTGCAAGAACTTCAGATGGACCCTCAGCTAGAGTCTACAACTCAACCTAAGGCTCGGGGGCTACTCCATATGGAGTGCGATTTTGCAATCGCACTTCCATATAAGCTTCGGCTTCAAGACAACACGGGTATTGTTGAAGACCTTCAAGAGCAGCACTCGAGGACGCTTGGGACTACTTGAGAAGACTTCAGGATTACTCAAATATCAGCTGGAGTACCTTCCAGCCTCGGGGTGCTTCAAGTATTCTTGAGGACTTTCGACTTGTAGTACTCAGGGACGCTTGGGAACTACTCGTCAAGGCCATCAAAACTACTCGAAGCTATCCTGCTCGACTACAAAGTACTCGGGGGCTTGACATAGGGTATTACGCACCTCGCAGCCCGAACCTGTCTAAATTGTGTGCCACGTGTCTCTTCCTTTGAGTTACCGATCTCGGCGAGGCCACATTCATCTACCTCGGGTACTCCCCTTGGTAGGTTGCCGGTCTAAAACACCGACAGAAAGCTCAATATGGAATGACAATAGTGGACCTGACCAAGATTGGTTTCAAAGATGAACCATTCGTCCTTGCCAAAAATGTGCATCAAGTTTTCTATGTCAAGGATATGAGTAGCAAACCGAAGAATAAAAATCCCGAAGGACCACAAGAGCCAAAGCGACACATTGTTCTTCCAGGTAAAAGAGTAATCGTGGGAGTCAAGGACATAACAGACAAATCAGATGACTATGATCAATTCGATGGCATGCCTCCATTCGTTGTCGAAATTGACCCAAGCATACCGCTTGGAAATGAAGAGACACCGTACTTACGTCACCACCATGACCAAGGAACTTTCGTCAAGAAAAGAAACTTCAATACTATACTGTAATGATTAATGTTCAAATCATTTGTGTAATGTTGTATGAGTGTATTCCTTTGTTTATTTGAACTAAAACTTGTTAAAGCCTTTCAGATGCCCTGTGAGAAGTAACCACAAAGTTTGAGATTTTTCTGAATTAGTTGAGCATTTTTCTTATGTCTTAGAGACAAATATTGTCGAGTCTGAAAAGAAAGTAATTATTTCAACTATTAAATTATTTTTTATATTGGAAAGTTAAGGTTGTTAACACTTAACAAAATATAATTTTGCATTGTTCAAATATTAAACTTACCATTTTTAAAAATGTTGCAAAGAGAAAGAATGAGAAAATGAGGAGGGAAAATGGGGAAAGAATTAAAGTCCGCGCAAAATAGACCTTTAGTCCCGGGTGGTGTTACGACCCGAGACAAAAGGGGGGCCTTTTGTCTCGGGTCGTAAAACCACCCAGGACTAAAGAGGGAAATTTTCCCTTTGGGGGCTCCCGCGCGAAATCACCCTTTAGTCCCGGGTGGTATCACCAACCGTGACAAAAGCCCCCCCCTTTGTCACGGTTCGTTACACGAACCGGGACTAAAGGTGTGTCTATATATAAAAGCAGCGACCCTCCCCCTCCAGCACTTGGCCACTTTTTCGTCCCCGATCTGCCGCCATCGTCGTCGTCGTGTCCTCCTCCGCCGCCGTCATCCTCCCCGACCGCTGCCTTCCGCGGCGCCCCCCATCCTCTGCCCCCCGGGATTCTACGTCGCCGCCGACCTCCCGGAATCTGCCGTCCACCAACCTGCCGACGCCCTCATCCCCACCACACCGCCGGTCCGCCGCTGTCGACCCCCGGAACGCGGTCGGCTTCCTCCCTGACCTGCACCAGCCTCCGGGGCTCCTCATCCCCATACTCCTCACGTCGGCCTCCTCCCCATCCTACTCCTCCGCGCCGTCCTCCTTTCATCCGGGATTCCGCCACCGTCGCGCGCCGCGCGCCTTGCCGCCCGGCCGGCACCGCGCGTCGTCACCTCCGCCCGTGCATCAACATCATCGCCTCGTCCCTCTTGCCCTCGCCTTGACCTCACGGTTGTCCTCCCCAACTCCGGTAGGGGCGCGCCCACCCCCCCCCCCCCCCCTCGGCCGCGGGCGTACACCGACCCTGCCCGGCTGCCCCCAAATTGGGTCTTGCTGACGCAAGCAAATTAATTGTTTGCGTCAACATTTTTTTAAATTTTCATTTGAAGAATAAATTTATGTATAAAATTGTACTAAATATGTCTATAATAATTCTAATCAAATATGTTTCTCCCCAGCATCACCGACCACCATCTCTCCCTGGCTCCCCACTGCCTCCCTCGACGCACCCAAGATCCCGCCGCCGCCTCGCCCCGACTCCCTACTGCCTCCCTCGACGCACCCCAGGATCCCGCCGCCGTCTCGCCCCTTCTCCTCGTCGACTGCGGTAGGCGACACTACCGATTCTAGAAATAAATAGAATTTATTGTATATTCTCGTAAATTCATGTCGATTCATAGAAAATTACTGTTTATTCTAGATGGATACTATAAATAAATAGAAAATATTGTATATTCTCATAAATTCGCGTCCAATCATAGAAAATTAGTGTTTATTCTAGATGGATACTAGAAATAAATAGGAATTATTGTATATTCTCATAAATTCGTGTCGATTCATTGAAAAAACTGTTTATTCTAGATGGATACTATAAATAAATAGAAATTATTGTATATTCTCATAAATTTGTGTCGACTCATAAAAAATTACTGTTAATTCTAGATGGATACTAGAAATACATAGTTTTTATTGTATATTTTCATAAATTCGTGTCGATTCATAGAAAATTAGTATTTATTTTAGATGGATACTAGAAATACATAGAAATTATTGTATGTTCTCATAAATTCGCGTCGATTCATAGAAAATTACTGTTTATTCTAGATAGATACTAGAAATAAATAGAAATTATTGTACATTCTCATAAATTCGTGTTGATTCATAGAAAATTACTGTTTATTCTAGATGGATACTAGAAATACATAGAAATTATTGTATATTCTCATTAATTCACATCGATTCATAGAAAATTAGTGTTTATTCTAGATGGATACTAGAAATAAATAGAAATTATTGTATATTCTCATAAATTTGTGTCGATTCATAGAAAATTATTGTTAATTCTAGATGGATAACAATGACAATGATGAAAGGATTATGGAAGAGATTATTGCTGGAGATGCAAATGCTTTTGCATCCTACACGGATGAGGAAATTATTCTAGATATGATTGGTGAAGGAGGCGTCACCGCTGATGACTTTGCAAATAACGAGGAAGACATAGCCGCCGACTCAGAAAATAATGACGACCTTGAGGATGCTAATGCAGAAGGTTCCAACGAGGTATACATATCATGCATTAAGTTCATTAGTATTAATTCGATAACCCCATTTCTTGTATATTCTCATAAATTTATGTCGATTCATGGAAAATTACTATTAATTCTTGTAGTCTTCTGGATCGATGGCGAAAAATTCCAAGAGAGGTCGTACACAACTAATCGTCGGCGATGTGATGTATCGTATCACGGAGGTGTCAGAGCCTAGCCAGCTTTGTGCTCCAAAAAAAGTCAAGGACAAGTTCGTGTCTCAATGCGGGGACATTGTAAGGGACAACGTGCCCATCAAGTATAGAGAATGGAAGGGAAAACCAAGTAATCCATATGTGGTTCCAGACTTAGTAAAAGACCAGCTATGGAATGATGTTCTAAAACACTTCGCACTTCCTAAAGGCGTCGACACAAACCTTGTTAAAGGTTGGACTCTGGTGAAGATGGCAACACAATTTCAGAATTTCAAGAAGAAGTTGACTAGAGATTTTATCAAGAACGACCGAACTCCAAATTGGGATGAATATACGAAGATAAAAGATCACTGAAAGTCCTTTGTTGAATACAACAAAAGTGAAATTTTTGCCCAAAAAAGTTCCCAAGCGAAGAACAGTGCCAGTAAGAAAGGGGAGTACTCCCTCCGGTTTGGTAAATGAAGTCGTTTTGGACATGATTTGAGTCAAACATTGGGAATATAAATCATCAATAACTTTTAAGTCATTGAGTTTGGAAATGTGAAAAGTACATGAATAGATTTGTCTTGCAAAATAATTTCATAAAAGTATACATATGTTAATTTTTAACAAATATTTTTATAAAAATAAGAAGTCAAAGTTGTACTTTGAAGACCATGTCGCTGTCCTAAACGACTTCATTTACCAAACCGGAGGGAGTACAACCATCGTCTTGGTCGAGGTGGTTACGCGGTAGCAATTCCGAAGTGGCGGAAGATGGAACAAGACCTTATCGCCAAAGGTATCATATCAGCAGTCTTTCACTGGCCCGAAAGATCGAAGAATTGGTATTATACGCATGGAGGCAGATTGAACCCAGATGATGGTACCCTTGAATTCCCGCCCACGTTACGAGAGAAGGCACTTGAGTTAATGAACAAAATAGAAGATGTCAAAGCTGGTAGATTGAAGGTTAACAGAGAAATGGATGAGCTCACTATGGTACTCGGGAATCCAGAACACCCAGAACGTTGCAGGGGCTACGGGGTGGTGCAGTGAAGTATGCCTTCAAGGGAAACCTTGATAGCTATAAAATCCGCAAAAGAAGAGGAGCATTAGCGCCAAATGATGGAGCAAACACTTAAAGAACAAGAAGAAAAGATGCAGGCAGAGATTGAATGGCGATTGGCCGTAACGATATCTTAAATAGCCCAAACTGGAGCACTACCCGAAGTACCTCTGGATCCCATCATTAGCCCTTCCGCTCGGAAAAGCAGTTGTGCTTCTACCGAGGTTGCACCAGGTGCTTGCATAGAGGTCGCACCGGGTGCTTGCACAGAAGGCCCTGAAGAGCCGAGGGCAATCGAAGGAGTTCCAGTGGATGACAACCAACAATACCCGATGGATTTTCTCTGTCGGTGCACCCCATGTGAGCTACACAAGCCATTCGACAACATCACAATGCAGGTGGCGTACGGAAGTGCTTTTGTGCATTTCCTAGAAAACTAGCCACGGCATGTTGATTCCACCCGGCTACACCTCGGTTTCTGTGGAGGAGATTTGTTGGCACAATTTGAAGATTTAGAGCTAGACATCCCAGGAGGTGATGGGGAAAGGGCACTCAAGGATGTGGTTCACAGTATCATATTGTGGCCCAAACGTTACATTATAATCCCCTAGATGGAGGGATCAATCCCTCCTACAAGTCCACTGTAGTTGTGACCATCATCATCTCCTAGGTCGTCCTCACGACCTTCAATATCAACTCGCTCACCGTCTACACAAGAACCATTATTCAATTCTGAAGGTGCGAGCTCCAGCCATGATATTGACATCAATCTCGAATCACCTCCAAAAAAGCAGAAAAAACCAGTGGCGGCAAAGCAAGAGCCATCAAAAGCAGAAAAAACACCAAAGCACCGCAGAAAAAACCGCCCGGCCACAAAAGCACATCAGAAAAACCGCCCAACCACCAAAGCACAACAGAAAAAACCGCGAAACCACCGCAGAAGAAACCACCGCAGAAAAAACCACCTAGCCACGAAAGCACAACCGAAAAAACCGTCGGAGCACAATCTTCCAACCCAGTGCAACCACCAAAGCTGAAAAAACCACCAATGATAAAGAAAATGGTTGAGCCCATCAGCAAAAGGAAGCTAGCATGGGAGACGACAGAAGAAGAAGGAAAAACAACGATCGGTGCCCAACATGTGCATGAATTTTTCAACAATCTGAATACAAAACTGCAACGGAGGGAGCTAGAGGAGACCAAACAAGTAAGTCCGGTCAAACTTGGGTTTTTCAAACTAATGAGTGAAAACAACAAGAAATTGATGCTCATACTGGCATCGACGTTGTCTAAAGAAGATGCGTCGATGAACAAACAGACTTACGTTGCCTCCGGCCTCAATGCACAGGAACGAGCTGTAGCAGAAATGCCTACACAAGAAGTAGTGAAGCTCCTTGGTTTCATGGAAGAAAAAAGGATGCCTTTAGGTGTTGCACTCGGCTATGAAGAATCACCCCGGGATCCAAGTTTCGAGTATAGATGGCCCTTTCAGCTAGGAAAACCTCTTATCAGGCCAGAACTAGTACTTAAGCTCTCACCTAAGATGTACAAATTTCATGAGTGGTACATGCAGCAATCATTGAAAGGCGTACATAGCATAGGTATGCTTGCTGCACCCGAAGATTTTTCCACTGAAGGCAACAAGGTGGTCTGGCTGGAATTCAAAGATATTTATGAAGTTTACCATCAAGACGCCATGAATACCGATCTTATCGTCGCTTGGTGTCTGTAAGTGGCGTCTTTTTATGTTTATTAATTAAATTATTACGTATGTGGATTTACTAATTAACTTAGTATTTCATTTTTGGTAGCCTACAAAAACAAGAGATGCAAAAAAAAGAATATTGCCAGTATTAGTTTCATGGACCCATCAAAAGTCAACGAGTTTGAGGTCAAGCATCAACCAGACACAACAATCGCGACAATCTATAGGACCTTGTCTAAGTTTCATGACAAGGATCTCATACTACTACCTTACAACTGCGAGTATGTGCGATCGCCATCTAATTGTCTTTGCTAATTCTATTTAGTTCTAATTTGTATGACTACTATGACCATGTATGTACAGTTTCCACTGGATTCTTATGATCATTCAAGTCGACAATAGCAGCGTCATGGTGTGGGATTCATTGAGAAAAAACCCTGCAAGTTACCAAAACCTTCAAGATATGTTTCAAGCGTAATAATTCTATCTAAAACATTCTTTTAAATGCAATATATATATATATATATTGCTTTTACTAACACATTATCTCTCATTAATTTTCCTCAGAGCTTGGCAAAAATTCATTGCAGAGAAAGAAGGTGAATTTAACCTAACAATTACATTCTATACTGATTATTCGGTACGTAATCCAAATAACAACTTCAGATTTGAGAAAATTGTAGGATCAATGGCCCATAGAAGGGGGGTTGAATATGGGACTTCTTATCAATTTCTAAAGAAACAAAGAAACCTTAACCTATCAACTAGTGTTGCCCATCTAAAACAGGTTTTCTCTACTACTAGAGCACACTAACACAAGTTTCCTTAGCAAGTATCACACTAAGAGGTATGAAACAACCTAGGCAAGATATGAAGCACACAAGCAAAGGACCAAGAACAAAGACAAGGAAACTTAAGTGCGGAAATTAGGTGCTGAAATTAAAAGCAAGAAAGTAGATAGAGAGACACAAGAGAAGACTGATTTTTTTCCCGTGGTATCAAGAAGTTGACGCTTCCCCCTAATCCACGTTGGAGCACTCACTTAGAGTATCGCTCCCCCTTGAGTCACCAAGACACAAGTGCTCACTAAGAGTACCCGTTCTCCATCTCTGGAACGGTGGGTCTCGAACTGTGTACACCAAGCTTGTCTTGAGGCTCCCACAATCTCCAAGAGCTCACCAAGAACCCCCCAAATCACTGAGACCGTCTAGGAGCCATCAAACTCCAAGAGTAACAAGCCCGCACATCTTCACTTGACCTGAGCACTCAGATAAGCCATGTATGCACCTTGAACACTCTTGATCACTAAGAAGAACACCTCAATGAAGAGGAAGAGAATCCCAAATGGCAAGAACACACTCTCCTTCTCTCCTTGGCTGCAATAGATCTTCAGAATGGCAAAGACAGCTCAAGAGAGGCAGGGGTCATATTTATAGGCCTAGCATTTCCTGAAAAAGTAGTACCGTCGGATGAACCGATGGTCACCCCCTGCACAAGGGTCGGATCATCCGGTCACTCACAGAGCCCAATATAGCCGTTGAACCAAGAAACCCAGACAATACACCGATAGTATACACCGACGCCTCGTCGGATCATCCGGTGCTGAAGCCTTCTCACTCGGGGCGGTACTGTATGTTTTCAATATAACCGTCGGATGAACCGCTGAGTCATAATCCAAGTGTCGGTTCATCCGGTGCTGAAGCAGAAGTTTGGCACGTCTCTGTATGTTTTAAATGCAACTGTCGAATGAACCGTTGGTCAAGGCATCGGATCGTCCGGTGCTGAAAGTGCTGAGCCTTGACCCTTACTTTAGCCAAACCCTAAGGCGTCGGATGAACCGATGCCTGTACCGTAGGTTCATCCGACGGTCTGATTTGAACCCTTTGGCCACAGAACTCATCGGACGCATGTAGAAAAGAGGGCGTCGGATCATTCGACGCTATGATTTTCATTTTAACTCGTCCAATTCAAGCGCTTTTGAGTTTTTCGTCAATTCTTTTGCTTCAACCTTGCTTCCATGAACTCCTTGAGCTAGATGACAACCAAAGAACTTGAGTGTGCATATTTTCATGGCTTTTGGTGCATGGTCAAGCTACTAGTCCACGAACCCTCTTAATAGTACGGTCAAACACTAAAACTAGCAATCCAAGTGTCCTTCATCTCCTTATGACACTTGGAACTATTAAAGTCCTTAGCCTTGTAGTATTCATCCATTTCTAGTCCATGAATTCAAATTGAGGGGTCTCTTTTCATTCAACACTTGTGACAATAACCCAATATAGAATCCGCTACAAAACAAAGGTTAGTCACAAGCATATGGTTGTCATTTATCACCGAAACACACCCTTACCAAAGGTGCGGAAGGGCCTAGATGGTTACAAAAATTTAAATTTATCACACTTATATTTCCACTTTAGTGTTTGAGACATGAACAAGAAAATAATTTATGTGGATACTATGTCTGTGAGCACATACGATGTTTGGCAAGTGCAAAGTCCGAAAATTATGATGTAAGTTAATTAAATAAACCTATTAATAATACATCATTTCCTAACTGTCTTTATATTTAATTGTTGAGTGTAATATATTAATATATTTGCACATTATACAGATGGATATGGTTGAGGACGAGGTCATTCAGAAAGATCGTCTTTCGGCGATTCAAGAAAGTCTCTTGGGATTCATCCATGAGGAGGTGGTTATGCCAACAGGAAAACATCATTATGATGCATCTAAAAAATCCAATAGAGACTAAAAATTTGAAGTGAACAATATTTTGATGTGTATATTTCTAAGTTTATGTAAGTTTATATATAAGTCTAACTTCAAAAAGTTTATATATAAGTCTAACTGCGTATACGGTATATATAGACAGGTATATGCATATATACAAGTTCAAATACGTATACGTGCATATACGGGTTAGGCAACAATTAGAATATATGCTCAAATCGAAAAAAAAGAGAAACGAGACCCTTTAGTCTCGGTTGGTACCAACCGAGACTAAAGGGGGTGGGCGCAGGTTGGCGTGCCCCTCCCCCTTTAGTCTCGGTTCGTAATACCACCCGGGACTAAAGGGGGGCTTTTGTCTCTGAGCATTAGTCCTGGTTGGACTTGAGAGATATATACCCCTTACCAACCGGGACTAAAGCCCCTCTCTCTACCGGTGATCGGCATCGCCGCCGGTCTAGAGTGTGCTGGGAGATGGAGCTTAATTTGTTGAGACTTGCATTGGGGGGAGAATTGTGCTAGTGCTAGGCGTCACAGTCAGATATTTTTGTTGAGTGCAAGCCAGTGCAAGCTGACGATAGGCTCGTCCTCGTTTGGTTACGGAACAACTGAACAAGGACAGTAAAATTGACCAATCTATAAAGTTATTGCGTCTCGGAATGGGCTGCCAACCATTGTGCATGTGCTTACTTTCTCAAATGAGAAAGTCTACTGAGTTTAGGTCGGACAGGCATACATCGTGATCTCACTGCATGCACGAACTACTTTACTAGCAGTATGCATACTCCCTCCAGTTTAGTAAATGAAGTCGTTTTTGACAAGGTTCGAGTCAAATATTGGGAATATAAATCATGAATAACTTTTAAGTTGTTGAGTTTGGAGATGTGAAAACTAAATGAGTAGATTTGTCTTCTAAAATACTTTCACAAAAGTATACATATGTTAATTTTTAATAATTATTTTTATAAAAATAGGAAGTCAAAGTTGTACTTTGGAGACCGTGTCGCTGTCCTAAACGACTTCATTTACCAAACCGGAGGGAGTATAAGTCTTTGACAAGTCCACAGCAAGTGCTCAAAAAGGTGCCACATTTCACTGACGAACTGGAGAACAACGATGCCTACCTATATCGGCATATAGCCCATGAACCAATTATTCATTTTATCCGCGGCCGGCCGGCCGGCCACTGTACCTGCAGATACACAACAGTGTCTGCTTCTGATTTGTCCACGGTGCGCAGATGCGTAACATCAGACGGATTCATCATTCATGCTGGAAGAAGCAAGGTGCTGCTGCAGAGAGCAGTAGGCAGCTAGCAGCTAGGTCGGCATGCACCCATCATGCTACGCGACGTACGGAAGATCCGTGTGGCTCGCTCCATATGCTGTCCCGGACACAAATCACATTTGGATATGCATGCGTGGTGTGCTGGTGTGGATCGTTCTCCTCCTCACAGACGCGCATGCGGCGGCCAGGAGACCACAACGCGCTAGCTACACGCCCGCAGTACACACACCTATCCAATTCGTAGCTATCAGCAGTAAGTGAAAGCATATGCGTGCGTGCAATGCATGCACCCTTGCCCTGCAGCTAGCTGCTGCTGTTGCTGGGTGTGTATGGATGACGGCAAAGCGTGTACGACGACAGGCCCCGCGCGATTGCAGCAGCATGGGCGGGCGCCGCATTGTGCTGCTGGTCCGTACCCCGCCGGGTGCTTATTGATCACGTTGCGGATCGATGGGCCGGCCGGGCTAGCTTGGCCGGCGCGATCGATCGAGAGACCACGCCGAAACGTGCGATTCAATTCCGCCTGTGCGGCGGCGCCGCAGCTGCAGTTATGGCCGGGGGACGAAGATCGTCGTGTCGTGGCGCAGCGGCCTCCAAGTCTCCGCAGGCAGGCGCTGAGGCGCAGCAACTAACAACAACCGGAGCAGATCGTGTTCGTTCTGGCATCTGCTATACGTACTGTTCTGCCGTCTCGTCAGCTGGCATTTCGCTGCCATTCGGTAGGCAGCATGCCGCTGCCCACTGCCGGCCGCGGTGCGTCGTCGTCCAAGCACGCCCGGCCAAGATCCGACCGGCACCACGGTCCATGCAGAGGGTCGGAGTCCGGAACGGAATGAATGAGTGAGTGAGTGTGAGTGAAGAGATGTGCGCGTCCTATCCGACTCTAATTAATTCCAAATGATTTCCTGTCAGGTTCGGTCCGGATCGGATAATGCATGCACGGACCCCGCGGCGGCGTCGCGAGAAACCCTATCCTATTTGCAGTGCGCGGTGCCTGCCCCCCCCCCCCCCCCCCCCCCAGCAGCTAACGTGGTCGGACTGTGGAGCCAAAGCGCCGCTCGCGCCGGCCGGGCGAAATTTATATACACGCCACTTGCTGCTCGACGCGACGGCGACGGTAGCTTCCTCCGGCCGTTTGATCGAGTTGATCAGGCCGGGTGCATACGTGCGCTCGCGCGGTGGCCGGACACGAGCACGAGCGCGACGTCAGATCAGGCCAGACACCCGCACGCATGGCAGCCCCCCCCCCCTCCGATCCGTCGTCATATGGCAACGGTTGTTGCATGCATGCGCGCGCCCCCGCCAACCTGCGCCTGACCGACCGACCGGCGGCGAGGCCGGGCCGACGACGCCGCGCGCGCTATCCCTCCAGCTCCATATCATGAACGGTTGTTGCGGACGGAGGAGGAGAACGAAGCGGGCTACTACCCCTAGTTATTACCGCACCGGGCAGCAGCCGCGCGGAGCGCGGCAGGCAGGCAAGCGATCGCGCGGCATTGCAAGCGGCAGAGCACGGTGTGGCTGTGGCCTCATATGTTGGCGTCACGGTGGTTGCGGGCGGTGGACCACGGCGCGCGGCCAGCGGGCTGGCTGGCCAGGGTAGCTGCTGGGCTTTCGCACTCCGCGCTGCATGCCCTGTCGCTTTTGCATGCCACCCCCACAATGTATCGGTTCCCACGCACACTTGAGACCAGCTAGCTGCGACGCGGGCGCATGCACGCGTGATGACCACGCCTTGTACTGTCTCACTTCAAGTGGGCTGCTGCGCCTGGGCACGACAGCCGGATGGATGGATCCCTGGTCCTTCCTTCCTGGGATGCATGCGCGCGCGCATTTGACATTTCCTCCCACGTACGGAGTGTCTGTTTTTATATCCAAATGCATAGTAAAAACTATACATCTAGAAAACTCAAAACATTCTACAATTTGGAACAAAGATAGGCGAAAATATGCATCTACCTAGCTAAGGTCCCATTTGCATGGATCCTTATTAATTGTGGAATCCATGTCTCCAATCTATTTGTGATCTAAACACCTCATATGTGGTCCACACTAATAATATCAAGTTGTATAAATCCCAAAAGCCACCTTACTCCACCTAGTGGCTTGGTGAACCTAGCTAGAATTTTGTCTCTTGTTACCAAATAGAGTAAATCAAATATGGTTAATTAGATTTGTGCCATTACAACTTTGCAGGTTTTGAAGCACATCATTGCTATTAAAGAAACTATGTCACTGCCATTACAGTCTTGCACGTGTTTGAAATATGTCATTATGTATGTCTAGAGGCGACTTGGGCCCACTGTCAGGTGTATAGAGGGTTCCTATATATTCGTATGGACAAGATTTCCCTTGCTCATTCCATCTCTCCCGTTTCACTAACATGTAGGGCCCACACATCAGGATCTTCTTCAACCTCCCACCGCCTATCTGTCATGCCTCCCTTCCTTACGTCCTGGACGGCTAGTCTGCAGGGCCAGGGCCCCACAATGCAGATGTGTGGGCCCTGCATGTCAGTGGAAAAAGAGATGGAAAAAGCATGTGCAATCTTATCCATACGAATATACATGACCCCTCTATTCACCTGACAGTGGGCCAAATCGTCTCCAGACAATACATAATGACATATCTCAAACTTGTGCAAATTTATAGTGGTAGCAACATAATTTCTTAAATAGTAACGGTGTGTCTCAAAACTAGTGAAGTTATAATGGCACAGATGTGATTAACTCAATAAAATAACTTATTCAAATAAATTTCGAATCCCCGACCCTGAATTACTTTTTTTTTTGAATAAAGGAAGTTCGGGACGTAATTGGGATTGCGTATAGATCCGGTGGACAAGTCGAAAGCATGGCAAACCTTTGGCAACATGTCGAAGTTGGGGCTAAGCTAGCCAACTTTGCGTGAAACCCAAATTCTCTCACGATATTGATCCACACATGTCAGCCAACAACCGGTAGAATACAATATAGTCTTAAAGTTTATAAAAACAATTACTATCAGCACTACACCAATATTATTGCTATCATCGTAATATTAACAAAAATGCTTGTGGTGCTGTCATGTAGTATACTGTTACATGAAGAGGTTAGCTCAACAGTGCTGCATGCCATGTTGCGCTGTAGGTTGCGGCCGGGCCAGAGGCACGGTGGGGGAGGAGCCTAGCTGCTAGGCTATGCATGGATATGTCCTGCGGTACTGCGCCACCGATTGGCTGCACGAGCGAGCGTCCTGCTCCTGCACGAGCGCCACGATTGCCCGTCTTCCGTCCGACCCCCGGCTTTTTACAGAGGTCCTAATCGGCGTTAGGTCCGGATTGGCCGTGTTGTAGGGCTGTGCTGAAGTGACAACACCAAGAAGCCGAAATAATTCCACTACTAGCAATCTAACGAAGCACATGATCGATCATTGGGTTAGATCAGGAGTGAGTCGCGGGCGGGATTGGGTTTGGCCCCCTATCTAACAGGCTACAGATGGTAGCGAGGCCTCATCCTACGCTCCTAACAGAGATGGAGGACGGCGAAATTTGCGTGCAGAACCGTGTTGGTGCGGGGTGCCACTCTTCTACAAACACGGCACGAGGGGGGCGCGGTAGATCTGAACATCGCTGTTGCCTGTTGGGAGGAACTGCACGAATCGTCAATATTTCCTGCAGATATATATCAAGGGATCTCACAAACCGGTGGCACTGTTTTCAGAAAGTTGGCGATCGGTTTCAAGTTCGGAAAACGCATGCCGGCCCGTCGATGTGCCACCAATCGTCAATAATGTGAAACGTCCCTTGCACGTCCGGCCTTCCAAGCTCCCGGGAGGCGAGCTGTCTTGATTTTGTGGCGCAGCACGCATGCATGCAGATCGAGACTTATCCAATCCGATCCCTTTGGTCGATCACTAGCCCGACGGATCGGAGCCTGTACACACGCACAATTCATATCCTCATATCCTCTTTGCTTGCGTCGGTGCAGTGCCCTGTGCCCCCCACTGCACCCCCGACGCGACGTGATAGCAGGCTCCTCCGAATCCGATAAAGAGTCCAGCCAGAAAGAACTCCGAATTTCAGCCGGAAGCTTGAGTGAGTGAGAATCGAATCGACAGGCACGACCAGAAACCTCTCTGGCAGTGGCATAGCTATCTGCTTCCTGCACTGTTACCCACCCACTGGCCACTGTAATGCAGATGCTTTTGTCGCAGCATGCATATATGCACGATCGATCGCTGGTACACCCCATGTACTTGGGGGCCTGTAAATCGTCAGGGATCGGAGGAGAAAAGTCCAGCGCCAACGAGGTGATGATTGCGAGCAGGGGGATCGATCGATCCCCCATGTGTGTGCAGCACGGCGATCATCTCTCATATCGCTCTCTCGGCCCTGGACCTGGGGGAATTCATTGGGTACCTGCTGCTTGGAAGCATTTGGGCATTCAATCCGCCCCCATGTTCTGTGGGCGCCAGGCCTCCTGGCCATCAATGACAAGCTAGCATCCTGCATGGCGTCGTCGGCAACATATCCTTACCAACAACCGCTGCGCCGCTGTCCGGTTAAAACCGGCCATGCAGTGCAGTGCAGTCCCAGTCCCAGTCCCAGTCCGAGCCCAATCCAGCCGCAGTTGCGTCGGATGCTCGCTTGGCGGGGGCGAGAGGAACCACCTGCCAAATCTGCATCCGTCCCGGGGGCACATGAGCTCACATCTTCCATTCGTTGTTCAATTCGTGGTTGGATCCAATTCATCACGGCCTGACTGGAGCTTTTGCAGCTAATTGGCTGACATGAGAGCTCACATCTCGGACTGCATCACCGGCATCAGGGAAGAAACAACGGTGCCATGGAGGACGACGCTGACATAGCGGCGGGCGATTGCATTAGCCGCGGCGCATCATGCACACACCACACACAGCGGGCGCAAACAGTTCTGCGAAATTCTCGTCCGACGACGTCGATCACGGTTTGAACGAACACCTTTACCCCACCGAAACAGTCGGGAACAGTACATCGTCTCAACTTGATGCGTTTTTTCTCTGCGTACTCTGAACTTCGCCGGTCGTGTGTCCGGCGCGGCCCGGCCTCCTGCATAATTCAGCTCATATGCCGCGACCCTAGCTAATCAGTCTCGGAATAGGAAATGCCAAAGGATTGGTCTTCGTTGATGGGGATAACATATACAAACATGTCAACTCACGAAACGATTCAATCGGCAAGGTGGTCCAGGTCATCTGGCGGCATAGATAACAAGAGCACTAGTGTCATCAACTACCCAATTCCTTGTTACTGCGATGCAGCTAGAAAAAGATGGATAGATAGATAGATAGAAATCGATAGATTACATCAATCCATTCAAGGTGGTAAAATGAAAGGTAAGGTATCTCTCCTCTAGGAAGAAGACAAGCACGGCCTAACACTGTCACCCACTCACGTACGTACTTGAGCTAGCTAGTCGCTTCTCCCAACTGAGATGATCAGAAAACTGATCACAACCTTAATTTCTCCCAGACGCATGAGGCTACCTGTTACAATGCAAGCAGGGCTTTGACCTTTGAGCATCAGATCGTTCTCAATCTCCGAATAAGTCTGTCAACGTTTCTTCTAAAACGAAATATGCCTGTCAAGTCAAGTGTCAACTGAAGAATCATTATTTACAGTACTAGCTAGTACTACTCATTTTCAACACAGAAAAAAACAAAAGAAAGAGAAAACCGTGTTGAGAAAACCAAGCAAAGCTTCGCTAGTACGAGGTCACGGCGGCGCGAATATAGACCACCTGACCGTATCGCGCTTGCAATCTTCGTTCAGGTATATCGTCACATGGCGACCCGCTGGTCACCACCACTCCTTACCAAATTCGTTACCTCCCTCCGTCCAGAGTTATGATAAATTCATTATAGCTATATATTTTTTCAAAGTGAAATTTTCTGATTTGGCCAACAATAACTCTTAAAATAATTTATTTTAAATAGAAAAATTACATATTTTGATATTAGTTTTATGATAAATCTACCATGATCATTTTTATGTTATGAGTTTTTACGGTTATTTTGCTATTTACGGTCGAAGTTGAAAACATTTGACTTTGAAAAAGTCGTAACATAGCTATATTTTGAGACATATGGAGTATGTCCTTTTGATGATCCAAGTAGTATATATATAACCTTTTGATGATTAGCAAACATCACTGGCAAAATCATTTGACCAGAGAAGTATATAATCTTTTGATGATCCGGGTGGCTGTTGACATCGTCTCCCTTTCCCTGTGTCTAAAACGTGGGTACAAATGAGGGCAAAGTCAAACGCACAAACATACAAACAAAAAAAAACGGTGATGCGAAGCAGTGATGAAGGCGTGCAGGGATGACTAGGACACTACTGGGAATCGCAGTATGCCAGAGCTCAATGCAGATCCTGTGTGATCTTGTCAGTATAAGAAATCTTCAGGTTGTCTAGATTAAGAAACGAGGAATGATTAAACAATGCAAGTCAACAACCTTAATAACATCCTATATCGAGTAACACACCTGGATCGGAAGTGCTGTTGCGAGTCCTCGGTGGAGGCCGGTGATGCCAGCAGGAAGCATTGGGAGCTGCAGCAAGCAGCCCTTCGCTGAGACGAAAAGATTTTCAGAACCGATCGATCAGATGCAAATCTTCCAGGGAACAGAGAGCCACTTTCAGCAATGCTATCTGAATATTCTACAGTACCAAACTCGTCTGACTTTCGAGACTGGCGAGAGTATCAAAATCGGACAGAGAGCAGTTTTATAAAAAAAAATAACAAAGAAGGGCTATTTGTACAGAATAGAATTTCTTGACAGAATATGTACGTAGAGCAGTAGAGCTACGTCATGCTTCCAGGCCATTCCATTTTAATATTTACATTATATCCTAGTATTAAAATCCGCGACCTCTCAGTCTCGTGGAAGGCCATCGTATGTATATCATGCGCTGCTGCAGATATCATGCGATGTTCCGCGTTTTGACGAATAAAAAGGAGACACATGGGTTTAAATCATTAATTGGCGGAGAAATGTTTGGGCGCCAAAAGTGCAGCGCCCGCCCTTATAGCTTCCATTACAGATGCAACAGTGAGTTGGATACGCTTGGCGCAGCGCCACCGCCGTTGGGCGCGCCAACCTGCATGCTTCGAGCGAGAGCTAGCTAATTGATGGCGACCTCACCACCGGGAACAGTCGCCGTCGATCGATCGGGAGCGCGCGGGCGAAGCATCGGGAGCAAATTCGCATGTGCGGGAAGGCAGGCAGAGAGGCAGCAGCTCACGTAGCGTGCGAAAGCTGCCCGAAGAATGGCCTCTCTCTTCGGAGGATCGTCGGAGGGGGGGAGGAAAGCTGTTCGGCACCAGTCCATCGCTGGCTCCCTGTAACTGTGCAAAGGGCGCCCATCGATCGAGTCGATCGCCGGCCGTCAACGTCGTCGTACCTGTCACAACCGCGCGGCGCCGGCCCCCAAAGTGACGAGATCGGAGGGCGTCGTCAGCCGTGTGTTCTCCGCTTCCATTACGTACGCGTCGCCTCTCTCGGCACGCACCCTCGAAAGAGTTCCTGCCCAACTGCCAACTATACGTGTGTCTCGAGAAAGAGGAGCTAGCTGATGAACTCTATAGATAGCTATCCCATTCCCCCCGGCCCTAGCCAATAGATCGGGTTCAATCTCTAGGCTAGCCTTGTCCTGCGGTCTTGGGGTGGGGCACTCCTACCAGCTTGATGTTTTTGCACGTGAACTGAAATGTTACCCGGTGAAATGCTAGCTAGTGTGACCGTTCGTAAACAAAAGTCCAGTACGACATGTCCAGGATCAAATCGGTTGGATGGAAGCTCTCATCAACGCATCAGGTAATTTACACGTGTTGTTTACGCGAAGCATTTCCCATATTATCTATATATGTATGAACCCCGTACATTTCAGAAAGTTTGTCACTCTAATTTTATACTAAGTCACCACACTAGCGTGAGTTTGATTGAATATATTTAAAAATCATTCTAATAGTTATAATACATATATGGCGAGTATCATTAAATTAATCATGAAATATATTTTTTCATTTTTATGTCTCTTGTGTCATCAAATTTAATACTCTTATCCATAATTTTGGTCAAGTTAGGATTTTTGTGTGATAAAAGTTAATTAATACTCTTATTTATAATTCTGGTCAAATTAAGATAGTTTGATTATGGCAAACCAGAATGATACTCATTTCAGGATGAGAGAAGAAAACTCTTTTTAGGATGAGAGAAGAAAATTTTAAGTCTGACATGGGAATGGAGAATTGACATAGTATTTAATTTAATCCAATGGGATTACTATTTTTTGATCACATATAGCCTCACACCATTTTTGGCATCCTCGACCTCTTTTCTTATTTCCACATCTCTTCCAACGAGGTTAGGCTCCTAGGTTGGGAGCTTGAGTGCATGGGGAGTCAAGGGAAGACCACAATGGTAGATGGGCTTCAAAGGGACATGTGTCCCTCTATAGGCTTCATGTGAAGTATAAGCTTCAACTTTCAAACCATTGCCAATTGTGTCAAGGCAACGTGGTCGGTGGGAGCGCCGTTGTGATGGTGGAGGACGGCTGCTAGGTAAGATCAAGATGAGGCTGATCGAGGATATGAAGGCGGTGGGGCGAGTAGCGTGAAGGATGCCGCCAAGACCTACCCGCTCACGGTAGGCTCACAACATGTACGTGGGGTGGTGGCTATCGAGAAGCGAAGAAGAAGTGGACGTAATAGGCTAGAGAAAAGGAGAAAGGACGTAAATCGTTGGATGTAGACCAGGGACTAAAAATCTGGGTGCTGGAAGAAGGAGAAAACACCGGGCTTATCAAGACATGATAAATACATTTGTTGGTTGCTACATTAACATCGACGCAAACCTACGTCCTATCTACATGATAATACCGTTTATCCCATTCATTTGGTGCCTTTACATTGTGCCACTAATTGGTTTTTATTTCCCACATAAGTGAGATCTAGCGTGGAGTGAGCATCTTCCATCGCCACTAAGGCTGCAAAGGGGTAACCGTTAAGTGCACCTCCGAACCTTCTTAGTTCAATTATTTGTGCTATTTCAAAATTGAGCTGAAGTAGTATAAATAATTGAACTAAAGAGATTCGGAGGTGCACCACATCATAATCAATTTGCACCCCTACTCGTCACGCAGCATGATCGAGGTGCCAAGTTTGAAGCTTGCTTGGGATATATATATGTCAACAAATTTTGTTGCTACCGTCGCAAACCTCTTATTTCCACGTGGTACACCAAGTCAGCAGGCTGCTTTGATGCATCCAAGCTGGACCTCTCTGCCTTGTGGGCCAAGTGAGCAATTCCTTCGTTTTACAATGGAACCATTTTTCCGTTGGGCCCATGGAAAATCCAAAAGATAGAAAGAATGTCAGGCCGGGCAAGGCAAGCATTATATATACACTGCAGTGCCAGCTCCCTTCCCTGCCACCACAACAGCACACAGAGCTGGCCCCCTCTGCGGCAAACAAACCAGAGGCCGCGCCAGGCGCAGACACTTCACGCCGCCCGCGCACTACTGCTGCTGCTGCCATGGCGACGTGCCAGTGCCCGGAGCCGGCGCAATGCCACCACCGGCCGCTCCTCTCGCCGCCCGACGCCTACCCCAAGCTGCACGACCGCCCGCGCCCGGCGCACGGCAGCGTCCTCGCCGAGGTGGCCGCCATCCTCTGCCTCACGGGGCCAATGGTCGGCGCGGGGATCCTCTTCTACATGCGCTCCCTCGTGTCCATGGTGTTCCTCGGTCGCCTCGGTCAGCTGCCCCTCGCCGGCGGCTCCCTCGCGCTCGGCTTCGCCAACATAACTGGCTACTCCGTCCTCTCCGGCCTCGCCGGCGGTATGGACCCCGTCTGCGGCCAGGCGTTCGGCGCCGGGCGCACGGACCTCCTCCGCACCGCGCTCCGCCGCACGACGCTGCTGCTCCTCGCCGCGTCCGTGCCCATCGCCATGCTCTGGGCGGCCATGCACCGGGTCCTCGTCTCCACGGGCCAGGACCCCGACATCGCCGCCACGGCGTACGCCTACATCCTGTGCTGCCTCCCCGACCTGGCGGTGCAGTGCTTCCTCCACCCGATCCGCATCTACCTGCGCGCGCAGTCCGTCACGCTGCCGCTCACCTACGGCGCCGCCGCGGCGCTGCTCCTCCACGTCCCCATCAACTTCCTCCTCGTCAACGTCCTCGGCCTCGGCATCCGCGGCGTCGCGCTCGGCGGGGCCTGGACCAACCTCAACTTCCTGCTGTTCCTCGTGGCGTACGTCTACTTCCGCGGAATGTACGACGGCGCCCATGACGACGGCGGCGCCAAGAATGGCGGCGCCGCGCCGCCGGCGGAGGCGGAGGGCGCCGCGGAGTGGTGGAGCCTGGTCAGGCTGTGCGTGCACAGCTGCATGTCCGTCTGCCTGGAATGGTGGTGGTACGAGATCATGGTGCTCCTCTGCGGCGTGCTCATCGACCCCAAGGCGGCGGTGGCGGCGATGGGCGTGCTCATCCAGACCACGTCGCTCATTTACATCTTCCCGCATTCGCTCGGCTGCGCCGTGTCCACGCGCGTCGGCCACGAGCTGGGCGCCGGGAGGCCGGAGCGCGCGCGCCAAGTCGCGCGCGTCGGGCTCGGGCTGGGCGCCGCGCTCGGCCTCGTCGCCTGCGCCTTCGCGGTGTCCGTGAGGGGCGTCTGGGCGCGGATGTTCACGGCGGACGAGGCCATCCTCAAGCTGGCGGCGGCGGCGCTGCCGCTGCTCGGGCTGGCCGAGCTGGGAAACTGCCCGCAGACGGCCGGGTGCGGCGTGCTGCGCGGCAGCGCGCGGCCCGAGAAGGCGGCGCGGATCAACGTGTCGGCGTTCTACGGCGTGGGCATGCCCGTGGCGCTGGCGCTGGCGTTCTGGCCGCTCGGGATGGACTTCCGCGGGATGTGGGGCGGCATGCTGGCCGCGCAGCTAGTCTGCGCCGCGCTGATGCTGCGGGCCGTGCTCGGCACCGACTGGGCGGAGCAGGCGAAGCGTTCCCGCCAGCTCACCGGCGGGCGCGGCGACGGCTTTGACGTCGGCGGCATTGTCGACGAGGACAAAAGAAGCCATGCAGAAGCGGCCAAAGCAGAGGTCGGGAACACATTGTTCATGGTGGCGGATTGCGTCTAGCGGACGCCGGAAAGCAGGACCCAATTCATGGATGAATTGCATCCTCGATTCATTAGCTATAGGTTTTCTTTTTTTTTCTTTCGTAATTTTACCCGACCTTTTTTGGGGGGATTTGTAGCAATGCAAAGCTTCAAACTCCCTCCGTTGTTAGCTCCTTGGCTCTTTGAAACGAGGGAGTGAGGACCGAGGAGAGAATTTACAGTGAAGAACAAGAGGGAGTGAGTGCCCCGCTGTACAAATTAAAGGGCTAGCCAGTGTTTCCCAATGAGGTTCCAGAACAATGCCAAACAGAATTTTACTGTATTTCATTGGCCTCAAACTCAAAGTGATCAATGGACCATGGGGCCTGAACGTTCTAGTAATCCCTTATAGTAGAAATCGCATTTCTTTAATCCTAGGATTTCATTTTTAATGCTGCGTGACTTAACTGTCATCATCTTTGCCATGTGCAAACAAGAATCTTTTGGCCGTAAGTGGGTGTACTGCTGCCCTGTCTCAGCTTATTTGTGTTCGCCTGATGCTCAATGTGTCCCAAACAGATGAAACAAGGTTACGCTGCTTCTTCTTTTATTAGCACTCTCTTTTCCGAGAGCTTCTCTGTTTGTTTTTGGACGATGCTATTCCTTCCTTTTTAGTATTTGAGAAAGGTTCCCCTTTTTATTTATACGCGCACTCTGTTTACAGTGCTTCCTAGAACATGGTACCCCATTCTCCTTCTGGAAAACGAAATTCGAATTCTGTCCACGGATTACAATGGGGCATTCAGTAACCGGCACTGGCAGTGCTAGTTTTCAGTGTGTGGTTTTCAGGACTTCTGGGAACCAGCAGTTGGAATACAATAGTACAAGTATGGTTCGACACTGATCTGTAGTAAGAGGGTGTTTGGATCCCTTTAGTCCCCTGACTGAAGTTTAGTCAGACTAAAACCTCTTAGTCTATAACCTGTTTGGAGGGTGACTAAATTTAGTCAGCATTAATGGTTAGACGCATTAAATGTTCTCTCCCTCACCTTTCTCTCTCCTATTTCTTGGCGCACTAGCAACTACCAGGACTGCCGGTGGGGGAGTGGGGAAGCCGCGGGTAGAGGAGGTGGGGCGTCGGGCGAGGGGGCGCGACGGAGATGGGGATCGACGGGAGACAGGGTGCCGCCGGAGGAGGGGGCGCGTCGGAGATGGGGACCGGCGGGCGGTGAGGCACGACCGGAGGAGGGGCGCGCGGCGGGCCGGCGGGCGGGGGCGCGGCCGGGAGGGGGGGGCGCGGCGGGCGGGGGCGACGGGGCGCGGCGGGGAACGCGGCGTGCCGGTGGGCGACGGGCGCGCGGCGGGGGGACCGGCGGGCGGCGAGGCACTACCGAAGGAGGGGGCGCGGCCGGAGGAGGGGGGCGCGGCGGGCCGGCGGCGACGGGGGTGCGGCGGGGAACGCGACGTGCGGGCGGGCGACGGGCGCGGCAAGGGACCGGCGGGATGCGAAACGACGCGCCGTGGGGGATGTTGGGAAGGAGTGGTTGCAATAAATGAGGAGAGAGATGGGCCTTTTAGTCCCTTTTAGCTGGGTCAGGGGTGACTAGAGGCTAGACTAAATTTAGTCACCCTTTAGTCAGGGGTGTTTGGCAAATTAGTCTCTCTAGGTGACTAAAATTAGTCTAGTCACCTCTAGTCACCCGGATCCAAACACCCTCTAAAACTACAGAGAATCCTACGATGCAGTTCTATTGCGTGTTTATATGAATTGTTTAAATGTCGACTGAAATTTATTATAGTTTTAGCCGGTTGGTCAAAATTCTTGTTGGTTATCTAAGATGGCATGTCCTTAGGAACCCCTTACTACTCTCTCCTTCCATGTTTATAAATGTATAATCATGATAAAGTATTATGTGATTACGAATTCAACCATATAAAATTTACATTGTAGAATTAAAAACACCATATCCATGCCATCATTGTTTTTTTTTCGTTTCTTTTTTTTAATAACTTAATATGTGTTTTAGCAACTGAATTAGTAGCTTCTGCAATACGGGCCAGGGGTGAAGTTTCAAACTAATAGTTGTGACCATTCTAAAATTGTGCTCCTAAGATTTACATTATTAAATTTTTCCAGTGTTTGTAGGCACGCTCACTTACTCGTCTTTCATTTCGCATTATGCCATTTTCATAATATTTGCTTAAGGTAAACACGATTAACTGGAAATAAGAACAAGGGCCGATCAACTAGGGTAGATTTATTTTCAGGCAGGCCAGTTCATTTTTCTCTCGAACCATTTCTTTGCTTTTTAGTAGCACATAATAAATTGGTATTATTAAAAATAACATTGAAATTTGTTCATTTTCACAAATTTCCTCTCTGTGTTTGGAATCCAGCTACAATTTCCATTTCAAATGGTAGAGGTAACAACATTTCAGTTCGGGAAGAAAAGAAGTTTGTGCCATTAGTTGTTGACCCTTAATGCGATCAACAAGGCACTGAATTAGTGGGGTCACTCCTTCCAGGTGACACGGTGAGAGTGATATGAGCAAGCAATAAGCATGTGTAAGCTTTGCACAGGTATACTTGGTGTCAGCAATCTGTTCGTCATCCGCCTCGGCCTGTATGTCATCTTGCTCCAGCTTTGAGAAGCGAGTCATAATAAAGTCAGCGCTCGAAAGGGAAGGTATTTATCTGTTTCTTTAATGAGAATTGAGCTGTTCATTACTCGCAAAAAAAAAGAGCTGTTCATTTTGAGTATTTCTTCATGGAACCACACTCTCACTTCCCAAAAATTTCACCAACTCTCCGTCATATCAATCTCCGGACACTAATTAGGAGTATTAAATGTGGTATTAATGACAAAACCCATTCTAAAATCTCTACCTTAATTTTCGAGACGAATCTAACAAGCCTAATTATGCCATGATTAGCAAGACAACGTTGTGCTACAATAACAAATCTATAATGACAGATTAATTAAATTTAATGAAATCATCTCGCAATTTCGATGCATTCGTGTAATTATTTTTATAACTAGTCTACGTTCCATACTCCTATTAGATTCTGATTTTGAAAGAGGATCCAAAAGTTTAACCTCACGAACTAAACGGGAGGATTCACCGAGAGGGGAAAAAAAGGTTGTAGATTTTACATGGGCTGCATAACCGCGTGCGAGTTCACACAAGGCGCGCATCGTACATTCAAGATCAAGGTGTTGGTACCGCCGTACCGGGCATCTGCTTCGGCCAGCCAGGAGTACTCTGTTCTGCGTACGAAGGGGAGGGCCGTGTACGAGACTGCCGTGTGGGCCAAAAGGCTGACGCGCAGCTCGCCACTCATTGTACCCGCCCCGTCGTCCCCTTGTCGGTGTCGAGGTCCGCTTCGATCGTCGATCTCCTATTCTCCTCAGCTCGTCTCGTCTCGTCGCGCCGGGAGAGGACCGGACGCCGCCGGCCCACATGCCTGCGCCGGCAAGCTAGTACAGTGCAGCGCTGGGGGGGGGGGGGGGCGCCATTCCCGAGGTGAAGTCTGCCGCCAGCACAGTACTGTCTGCCGCCACTGCCAAGCTTGGCCCGGCGTCCACGTGCGCTCCCGGCCCGGATAAACTTTCCCTTCCCATCATTGCCGATCCTGCACGTGTTGCCCCCACGTGCGCGCCAGGTCAGCCGCCGCCGCGACGCTTTCCCCCGCTCCGGCGACAGCTCGCTCGGCGCGGGCTGTGCCGCGCGCCGTGACGCCGGCCGGCCCGGCCGTTGTTCTCTCCTCTACGCCGCCGGCCGGTACCGAGCGAGCGTGACGTGATGCGCCAACCGAGCTGCTTCGTTCCCTCCCGGCCGCCCGCGTTCTATAGCGGTTAGGAGAGAGGTGAGGCATCCTATTCCTTGCCCCTGAGGCATGTCACGTTTCCGCGAACACCGAAAGGAACACGACCGTCGCGGGATCGAGCACCCCATGTGGCCTGGCACACACGCACCCCGCGCATGTGACAAGTACACTTCGCAGCAGCAGGTGCAGCGGCGCACGTAGTACTTCGTCGTCTTTGGCCGGCGATCGAAAGGCCGGGGGGCAACGGCTCGGCTCGGCTCGGGTTGGGTTGGGTGGGTCTCGAGCGAACAACATCACAGATAGATGGTGATGATCATGCGTGTGTTGATGGATGTTTTGGCATGCAAAGTTGGTTATCAACAACAGTGGTGCCCCCCCTGTCAAGTCATGAGACGAGACTGACGGATAGTGCGCGGCAGCACCACTGTTTCTGAATCACGAAGCAACCGTGAGCCGCCCAAAGATTGATAAGCGATGGCTGACGTACCACCAGTGAGTCTGGTACGGTATTCGATCCCGTCGACATGCCACGTGAGCTAATTATAAAACATATGAAGACTAATTAATTCCTGACATGAATTTATCGAGATTAATTAATTCATCATTAGCATATATTATTGTAGCATCAAATCATGAACTAATTAGGATTAATAGATCCATCTTGCAAATTAGTTCCCATATGTGTTCAATTAGTTTTGTAACTAATCTACATTTGATACTCCTATCAGTATTCAAATATTGGATGTGACAGGGTCTAAAATTTTTGTTCCCGAGCCCAAACACTCAATAAGGAAGGCTAAGGTATGTATTTGGATCTGAACTTCACATGCATTATTGTCCAATGCAAAAAAAGGACTAGCTAGCTGGTCGATTGCAACAGGAGGCATCTGCGAACACGTACGTCCCAATCAGCTTTCTCCTCTTAACAATTCTCCACTTGTGTGTAAGTACTACAGTACTCCATATATACTCTACGCGGGGCAACTGCCGTAGTATTTAAACCCTTGAGGACGTACGGTTCGAGTATATATCTACCTGATGAAGCAGCTGCAGGCTGCAGCACGCAGGCTTCCCAGCCCATGATTAAAGAGAAAACATAGGAGCATCTGATTAGCCAGCGCCCCTTAGGTAGCCTTTGCAGCTAGCTAGTGTCGTCACTAGCACCACATGAGGCTACCAGTGCGTGCGTGCATATGATGCCACAGCTGACCGGCCTCAAGTTTTTGACAATCCCAAGGGCCGCCGTTTCAGTCGCGTCTAACGCAGAAATTCCCCTTTGCACTTACTTATATGGTTTTATTATGTATAAAGAAAACCCTGGATCGTACATTCGTACGATACAGTTCCTTTGTCGACGGAGAGAGTCCAGGCGCCTGCGCCATTTTTGGCTGTAAAGACCAATGGAATAAAGACTGGAGCGGGTACCCTTGATTATTTGCTCAAGCATGGCATGAGCGGCCCAGCAGAGTGCAGCAGGTTATTCTAATACCTGCCATGTCGGCATCCAACTAGCAGCTGTCAGAAAGGATATGAGCCTTCAAATACATGGATCGGAGTATACACATACTCTTCTCCACCACCTTATCAACCAACCTGTTTAATTTCTATCGGACATCAGATCTGGGAGCGTAATTTCCAACAATAGAGTAAGCTGCTAGCTAGCTAAGTAGATACTAACATAATGGGGGTGTTTGAATCCATGAGCTATTTTTTGCCCACCCCTTTTAGCCCAAATAGCTCAAGTAGCAAAAAAAAGTGGGCTATTTTAGGGCTATTTACAATTAGCTCACCCCAAAAAATTATCCCCAAATGCATGCTAATTGGACTATTTTTTATAAGGGCAAGGGAGAGAGGGGTAAGAGAGAGGTAGGGTGAAATAACTCAAATAGCCCTTGGATCCAAACAGCTCAAGGGCTATTTTATTTGAGAGCTATTTTCTTAGGCTAAACTTTAGCTCTCTAAATAGCTCTAGGCTATTTCTCCAAACACGCCCTAGTCAATTTTAAAAGCTATATATATATATATATACATTGGGCGTGTTTGGAGAAATAGCCTAGAGCAACATTGGGCGTGTTTGGAGAAATAGCCTAGAGCTATTTTGAGGGCTAAAGTTTAGCCTAAGAAAATAGCCCTATTATGAAATAGCCCTTGACTTGTTTGGATCCAAGGGCTTTGGGCTATTTGACCTTTATTGATTCAAACATAAATCCTATATGGCTCACTGCACACTAATCAGTCTCTGGCCGCTTTTCTCTTCATCTAAAAATCTGTCTGTCCTCTGCATTCTGCATAGTGCGCACCTGCAATTTCATCTAGCTAATCCGGATCTGTAGGAGGCAATGCAATTTGCAAAATTGCACAAACTGAACATTTTTATTTTGCACGCAGGCAATAGGTAAACAGGATAACGGTTGACAATAATTCGAACAATCAGACCACGAGGGAATTCAACATCGATTCAACTTGAGTTTAGATCTCCAGAAGGTGTAGGAGATTAGGCATGGCAGCAGGCTGTGTCACCAAACAATAAATTCATGCAGACAAGTCAAACAGAATCCAAAGCAGCTAGAAACATTCATGTAGAAGATAACATTCATGCAGCTTGTACAAGTCCTTAATGAACCTAACAAAAAAAAATACAAGCCATGAAACAAAGCATGTGCCAACTCATCACGGAAATTATTCATGTTGCTATCTTCAACAAGAGGTTCATCTTCAGGCCATTCCGACTGAGAGGACACAGGTGGTGGTAAATAATTTGCATCCGCATCACACTTAGCAAAATTCTCTATCTGCAATTCTGCTATCTCGAATGAAATTATGAAGAGCCATGCAAGCAACAATTATTCTAGTTTGCTTTTGTTCTGGAAATTTTTGAATGTTCAGTAATATCCTCCATTTCATCTTCAACACTCCAAAAGACTGCTCTATGACATTCCTAACTCGAGAATGTGCATGATTGAAGGTTTCTTTCATACCTTCAGGCGGGGTGCCATTTTGCCATTGTTCCGCATGGTACCTTGTGCCTCTATATGGTAAAAGGTAGCCCAGGCGGTTTGGGTACCCCACGTCAACCACATAATACTTCCCTACATAGGCATGTACACGATGAGACAAAGAGGTATAAGAGAAAATGACAGAAATACTTGTACGACAGTTGCAGTAGTTTACCTGGTGGTGGATGTGGAAATTTGTGAACATAAGTAGTCATTGCATCTTTGAACACTCTCATATCATGTACTGAACCAGGCCATCCCGACAACACAAAGGTAAACCTCATGTCGAAATCACAAACAACAAGCACATTTTGTGTGGTGTCGTTGTGTCTGTTCAAATACTGAATCCTCTTGCTCTTTGGCACCACAACCTTTACATGTGTCCCATCTATTGCTCCTATACAGTCATTGAAGTGTGGCAAAAAATTTGGATGCTCTAAGTTAGGGTGCACATCTGAAAATTCTGGGTCCCTTGGTTTAATTATGTTAGGTGCCAACCAGAGGATACAAGTCAAAACATGGTCAAATATCCAGCTTATTGTCTCTAGCGACCTAACAAAACGGTCCTCAGCCTGTCTAACTGACTGTGGTGCACCAACAATCCACAAAAACATAGCAAGAGCCTCTACAGATGATATTTGTGATGTTGACTGCAACCCATATGACTCAACCAAATTATTATGCAACCTATAAAATAAAGGTCTCTCAACCCTAAACAACTTGTAGCAAGAGTAATCTCAGGCTAAAGTCCTCTGAATCCATTGCAAACTTGACTCCCCAGCCACTCTTCTTGGTAGTTTGACAAAGTAGTTATCAGAATACATACCAAGGACAGGGACCATTTGCACAACAAAATTCCGTACCATCTTCAAATTCTTGCGGGACATGGAAATAATCTCATCCTCACTTGATGATGTGCTCCCTCCGTCGTCTTCTTCCTCATTCATCTGTCCATTGCCCTCATCCTGCTTCAACAAATGTAGGAAGCTGTCAGAAATTGCAACAATGCACAAATGACAATAATAGGTTCAACACATAGATAAATGATGATAGATAGCACAAAAGATAATAATATTCATCACAACACATAGATAAATGATGATAATTATCACAAAAGATAATAATATTCATCACGTCACATATAATAGGTTCAACACATTACACATCAGACCACACATACTAGGTTCCTGAGACCACTACTCCAAATTTCGGTCCCTGCACCATTTCTTGAAGTAATTGAACCTAAGCTCAGGACTTGGTAGGCCAGAAAAGAATTCCCTTTCGAAGGGATCTTTGAACATTTTGGCCATAGCAAACACATGATCACTAGTTTGCTCAATGCCACACTCAAAAGCCGGCTCCTTACACCTCTTCACTGAACTGGTCTGCTTGTCATTAGCACGTTTCATCATTTCCTTGTTGTTGAGCTGTACTGACTCCTTGAAGGTAATGGATATGTCCTTGACATACCGAACCATTGGACTTTTGCTCCTCTTTACTGGGCTGTCACAAGTGCTGGTACTACTAGAAAGGGACCTCTTTCTCTTTTGGCTACTTGAACTTCTAGGTGTTTGTACATAGTCCTCTCCTGCTTCAGCACTTTCATGTCCCTGTTCCTCACCATGTTCCTCAGACCCTCACCATAATCACCACCAGGCACAAAAGTTGTGATAACATCCATAGTATTACCACGAAACATTTCTTCCAGCTGATCCAAGTTTGCTGGAGGACCTTTCAACACCTTCTTCAGATACGGTTTGCCCTGCAGGAAAAGCAACAGAAAATAAGGTAATGTATGTTGGTACTGATAAATGTTCTGCTGTCATAGAGGCATGCATGTTGGTCCAAAACAAAACTATAATAAAACGTAATTAGGCAGTATCTGTGTTGACCTAACAGTATCTGTGTTTTACTCCTAAGTACTGATAGTCTGCTACTGCCCCAGGTACTTCTAGTTCAGCATGTAAGCTAATCGGATAGGACCCTCTGTAGTAGGTACTCCTACTGCCAAAACTGAGTTTGAAATTAAAACCAACACTCTGTAGCAGTCATGTATTTCTGACAATAGATCAAACAGAGGAAACTGAAAAGGGATAGTGTCCCTAAATGAAATCATTACATTTAACTTTTAGACTAAATTTAAATAGCCACACATTTTCAGATCATTAAAACTATTTAAAACGGAAACTACCATTCTGTACCAGGGACAGTATGGCTAGTCAAGAGAAATATGTTGAACCTAACAGTATCTATGTTTTACTCCTAAGTGAAGAGGCATGGTGGTAATCAAAAGTAAAGATGTTGTGTGTTGGCTGCCACCAACCACGTATCTCATCAGAATTGATAAAATGTTCTCTTAATCTTATGGCTGCACAAAGTACCAGATGTTCACTTGTTCTTAGCTAAAAATCATCTTATTGGCAGTTTATTCAGAGAAGCCACTGACAGACACCTCGGAAAATTGCATGATTCTAACTGGTTAATATAAAAGAGGATGGTGAAGTGGGAATTTGACAGTAGTAGGAACTTCAAGCCGATGACAATGATCGGTCAAAATCCAGATTTCTGATCGGTTTCAGTACATTCTAAAAAAAATCCATGTCAATATATTCTAATTGGTATTCCTGGTGTGTGAGAGTGACAATAATAAGGGTAACATATTTGAACAAAGAAAAGCATACAATGCTTATAGAAGCAGTACAGTTAATTATAACACAAAGACCAGATAATAGAAGCATTACAGTATTAGCAGGTCCAGATAATATTATTTTGTGAACACTAATAATAAACTGCAGTGGGTACTAAATTCATGAGGCTGATGATAAGATGATGTTAGGCGTCACAGATAACCTTTTTCTATGATGGATAGCAGTTTGATCAAACAGCTCAACTAGCAGTTTGATTAGCACGGAAACAACACATTCATGCATGCATGCAGGCACACATTCAGTGATGAACACATATGTGAGGGATAGCAGTTACTACAAACATATGTCATATACTCATTGCTGATTGTCCAATTACTGTGTGGTTAAACGGTTTTACCAAGCTATTGTGTCATTACTTGAGAAACATAAGGTATGAAAAACATGGGAGAAATGTACCTCTACGTATGGTTTTCAATACTCAGAATCAGCATCAACACTTCCATCTGCCTTTCTCCCTAAACCTGTGTGTACTTGCAAGAAGCTCCAGAAGGAGTAAATGCTTTTGAGTATGCCAATTTGATTCTTGAACTGACTTCGGCCATGCAACAATCCAGTTTTGGCATAATAGCCAGCGATTATAGCTTGATACCCTTCAGCACTCATTTGAAGACCATTGCACTGTCCTGCTCTAACTTGATCTAGGCACAAATTTAACAGATAACTATTATTCCTATCAGACTAGTTTGCTCGAGAGCCATTGCTCACCAGAGGGCCACTGAAGCTGCCCAAGTCCTCCTCCTCCTCCTCCCACACATGCTCTTCATCAAGGTTTATGTAGTTGCCGCTGGGTGGGAGCGGAGGACTGGTACTCCTCCCTGCACGGCCACCACGCCCCCACGGCCGCGTCCAAGGGCACCACCACGGTTGGACGACCTACCGCGGCTCCCACGCCCACCGCCGCTCACACGCCCACCGCGGCTCCCACGACCGCCACCACCATTGCCTCCACTATGGGCAGGCCACGACGGAATGGCGTCGTCGTGTCCACCATGGCCGCTTGCCCACGTCGACGACCCACCGATGAAGATGCCTCCATCGCCTCCACCGTGGGCAGGCCAGGACAGCATGGTGTCTCCGTGTCCACCACGACCGCCTGCCCCAATCGCCGACCCACCGATGAAGATGCCGCCATTGCCTCCACCGCGACCACCTGCCGCCGACGTCGAGGCGCCGAAGTTCAGTTGGCGGGCGCGCGGTGCACTCTGAGCTCCTCCCGCACGCTGGTTCGGCACTTCCAAAGAGCGTGTTGCGCGAGAGGGAGGGAGACCGGAGCCTCAGCCACGTCCAACTTGTGCCTCGCCGTCGCCCTGGAGGTATGCGCCGTAGTCGTGTAGATGGGGGAATTCCTCACCCGGTGGCGCTTGTGAGTTGAGGTCCAACGGCTGCACGCCAGCGCGGGGAGAGGGAGCGTGGGTGGGGCTGGTCATCAACAGCTGCGAGGGCCACGCGTCACCGCCGGCGGACGACGACCGCTCGTGGAAGAAGAGATTGAAGCTGCCACCGTCCATGGATCGAAATCGCAGTCGGCGGACGAGGAGGGCTCGGATGGGTGACGGCGGCCCAGATTGGAGGAGACGACGAGGCGGAGAGGCAGCGACGTGGGTGGGGGAGGATGCAGCGGCGTGGGTGGGGGGAGGATGCGGCGACGCTTGTGGGGGCGGCGGCGCGGGTGCGCTACGAGTCGTGACCAGGGCGAGGCGATCCCCCCCGAGGGGTGCTCGACTGGGGGGAGGCGACGGGCACACGAGTGGGAATAGCCCAATTAGCATCTCTTTGGGGGGATAATTTTTTTGGACGAGCTAGTTGCAAATAGCCCTAAAATAGCCCACCTGTTTGGCTGCTTATTGAGCTATTTGGGCTAAAAGGGTGTGGGCTAGAAAATAGCTCATGGATTCAAACATGCCCTAGGATGAATTAAAGTCTGCATTATGCATCTTGAGAAAGCCTTGTTTGTCTTTTTGATTAAATTAAGCTAGCTTTTATATTATCGCTGCTCATTTACTCTTTGATCTACATGTATAGGTGAAAAATCAGCCATGCCGAATGTCGTCGGCTCGTGTGCACCAAGCACTCCACTCCGGCCAAACTTAGCTAGCTACTCCCTCCAGTCCAAATTATAGATCATTTTGATTTTATAGATTCATAAATAATGTTACTCTTATAAATGTACACTAGTTGGTCTAGATGCATAATAATATCTACAAATCTAGAAAATAAATAATGACTTATAATTTGAAACGAATGGAGTATTAATATACATAAAAAAGTCTAGATGACCCCCACCTATGGGTAGTGGATCACATCAGCCCTAACCCATGAAAGTGGCTTTTCTACCCCTGTTGGGGCATTGGGCAAAAACCTTTCACCCTCGAAACGATCGGAGTTGCCGAGTTCATGAAAATGTTCGTGAGTATGCTTAAAGATGGGAAATTCTAAATTCGTAACAAGAAGGTGTTCATAAAAGATGTCTTGTTGAATTCGTGTGAGTTGCTAACCTTCGACATTTCACGAAATAATTGCCGAACTTGGCTTTGGTTCGCAATTTCGTTGTTTGTTTCGGGATGACCGAAATCCGGTGAAACTCAAGAAGTCACGAACCCGCGAATTTCGGGAAGCCTCGGTTCGGGAGTCTCGATGAGTGATAAATCTTCGTGAATGAAACTTCGAGATTTGAGGAAGAAGTCAAAGACGCCGTCTCAAAAAGTCCGGGTTTAAAGTGTGAACTAGTGGTCGGCTTGTAAATATATGAAATTATCCCCACAAATCACGGGATGTAAAAGACATTCATGGACATGTTCACATTAGGCATATTCTCTAGATTCGAGGGTAGTCTCAGAATGTAAAAGTCTCTTCGTCTCCCTATAAAAGGGGGCACAAGGGCACTTATAAAGGGATTCACAACTTTTGAGGCGAGTACATGCTTTCGGGGATTCTGTGTCACCTCTCTTCGTAACTTTCATGCACTTGCTCTTGATTCTTGTATTCGGGGACTCCATCCGATTTTTGGACCCTCCAACATTGGCACCCACCGTGGTTTTAGCCGAAAAACAGCTCACGATGCCTCCACAGAAGAAGTTCAAAAAGAACAAACCCACTGAGACCGACCAAGAAGATCACTACAATGAACAAGACAACAGAAACTCTTTCACTGTAGAACCTTCACAGACCACAGATCAAGAATGGAGGGCGAAACTTGAGGCTCTTCAGAAGGCAAGAGCTAAGAAAACAACACATACTCTAGAACCATTCGCTGAACAAGATTGTCACACCTCGTTTTTCCAAAGAAAAGCAAGTGCATAACTATATGCATGCCAAGATCAAGTTTCATGCATATAGGGACATATAAATGAATACATAAACAATATCACGTAAAGAAAGAGAAAGATTATCAGAGATTTATAATCCAGGAAATGAAGGCTCCAAACATCACAGGCAGTCGACTGGGGGTTGCGTACGCCTAGCACCAGCAACATCTTCAGCAAACTCCAAGTAGCTTCCTCTTTCCGAGCAAAAATGTTTATAGCAAGGGTGAGCACTTGTCGTACTCGGCAAGTGGTGGGGAAAGGATGAATGCAAAGGCTTTATAGTGGATCGGGATCTAAGCATTTAGCATTTTAGTTGGTCAAATTTTATTAGCACCTGATTACTAATAAAGTATAAGTTTATACCAACCCACATTAAGCATAAGGATAAGATGCATCATAAGAATATGGCAAGCACAACCAGAGAGCACGATTTAAGTCCATCTTCAAGTTCAATTATCATGTGAGGGTCCAGGCCGCTCTTGACCGTGAGCACGGCTAATCGATTAGTTTTACACTCTGCAGAGGTTGTACACTTTTACCACAAGTCGCGTAAAAACTCTGAAGAGTTTTGGACCCAACCATGCGGTGCTGACCAAGCATCATACCACACTACCAAGGTGTGATTGCATAGGGACGCTACGAGGCCTTTACAAAGATTCCCTAGTGTGAAACAACCTACGAAGGTTCTGAGTCGTTGCAGAGTATAAAGTCCCCTAGTAGGTACCGTGTAGAAAAGCCCAACTCCCTACTTTAGTGAGTCTATACCCCACTGTGGCTCCCCCTTGCCCTTATCAGGTAAGGTCATCCCAACACTAGAGTCACTAATTATTCAGCCAAGGCAGAGCCATATGTCTTGTGGTTGTACGGTTTTCCTGGGTGTTCTCCATGTTCCGATTAAACATATGATCTTGTATTAAGCAGCCAAAGATATAAAAGATAAAGCATGTTCAACATTATTGTTCATTAAAACCACCATAACCCAAGTAAAGCAACTAAGCATAGCTACCCAACATAAAGATAAACCCAAGTTGCAAGGAATGATCATAAAGACTAGGCAATCCTTAATAGGACCCATCAAATTAATGCAAGGCATATGCAATAGTGATTAATAAGGTTACTGGGACAAAAGCACAAGGACACACTTGCCTTTAACCAAAGTATTGATGTTGCTCAGAATTCTTCATCTTCATACTCTTCCAAGCTCTCGAACCACGTTCATTCTACTCGCATCAACCATCGACACAAGCATACAAAGCAAACAAACAAGCATACTAAGAACAAAGGACCAAACAAAAGAGAAGCTTTAAAAGAACGTACTAAAGGATAGGCTTGGCTAGCTTTAAGGAGATGGTAGTGGAAACTTGAGCATGAACTAGGACGGAAAGATCACACTGAGATAGAGCTTGGTAAAGAACGTCTATCAAACTATTTGCATATGTGAAACACAAAAGACTATGTGCTAGGTTTATTTTAATTAGCAAAACATATGTATAGGGTATTTTCATAAGAAAAGTACCCTAAGTTAACATTAAAGCAAATTAAACTTTATTTGCAAAACCGTAGAAGAAAGAACCTGGTCAAGTTTTATTCATAAATGTTTATGTATAAATTATACCAATTAAACATTTAACTTAGAAAAGATAAACTATATGAATAATCTAAACGTAACTTTGTGAGTAGATCATGTTATTATTAAAACAACATTACATTGGTATTAATCAAAAATTAACATTTATTTATAAAGTCGGAGTAAAAGCCTAATCAAATTTTAATCGAAAAGGTTAATTAACTATTAAATAAATTAACATTTGGTTTATGAAAAACGAGATAAAGATCTAATTAGATTTTATTTATAAAAGCATGTGACATAAAAATTAATCAAATTAAATTTGATTATGAAAAACGGTGTATAGCTCTATATAAATTTTATTTAGAAAAGACATGTTTTATAAGAATTAATCAAAATTAATATCAAATTAATTTTTCAGAAAACAAACATGATGAAAACACACCACTAACGTGCACTTTATTTTATTATGAACCTACCACAACTTGAACGGATTAAAACGGAGCTAAAACATGGAAGGTATGAAGAAAACAAGATTGAAGGACCTATATGTGATTAACTATAGATCTCAGGGACTGACAAAGAAGATTCGCAAGACACATCAAATAGTGCTCGCGAATAGATCTAAAGCTAGGGTTAGATGTGAAACAGAGCCTCGGGATGGATCTGGTTACAGGAATCTAAAAGGATCTAGGGGTTATATGCAAGATTTTCATGATACATAAAAACGAAACAGGATTACAGGGTTACTCAGGGGGCTGGGTGCAAAACGGCGACCTCTTCTTCTACCTTTGGTTCTGGCGGATAGGGAGGCTACAGGCCGTTGGCGGCGCTGGCGATAGGAGCGGCTACGGGCTCGGCCAAGGTGGGGAAAAGGGAGAAGAGATCGAGGAGTAGCTCACCGGCGGCAATGACGAGGGGTGGCAGCCGGAATCCGACAGGCGGCGGAGCTTGGGGTGGCCGGCGGTCGAGGGAACAGGCGGGGTACATTCAGCTCGACCTCGCAAAGTTGCTGGTGGCGGCGGCTTCCTCCGGCGGGACTCCATGCCGACGATTCGAGAACGACCCAGCGGCGAGCTCGACGCTGCGGTGGGCGGCGCGCGGCTGGAAAGCGAGGCGGAGGCAGCTAGGGCATTGCAGGCGAGGTGGCGGTGCATCTATAGGGCACGGGGCGCTAGGTTGGCTTGGCGTGCACGGCACGGACGCCGACACTAGTAGAAAAATGATCTTCTGTGACCTTTTTCTAGTGACGCTGGACAATTTGGTCATGGAATGATAACATTCTATGACCAAATGTTTATCTTCGTCATAAGTTGCAAGTGACAAAAATTTGGCTTTATATTTTGTGACGAAAATGATATGAACGTCACAGAACAACACAAGATAATCGTCGTAGATTGTGATTCCCATGTGCTGCATCGTTTGGCGTTAAATATTTGTAAAATAAAATATGGAACCACATGGATTCGATCTTGTGACCTAACACAACTCATAAACCAGAGTTACCACTAGACTGGTACACCGTTTTAGAAGGAACGGTGCAGGTTAATATATATATATATATACACACATTAAACTTGATAATTATAACGTTGGGCCCGCCCTAAACTTAATGGATCAGAGGTCGGTGTCCATCGACCAAGGCCGGGCGCGCGAGGAGTCGACGCAATACGCCGCGACTTAGGATCCTTTTCTCGCGGCGCACCATCCTTTGGTGGCGCAACATCCTCGTTCTCGCCATCGTACAAAATCCATGGCGTCGACGTGATCCGGGCGGGGCGTGCGTGAACCTGGTCTCGGCATCATACTGGAAGTGGACGTGCGTGAACCTGATCAAGGGCGGACGTGGACGTGCTCGTCCACCTGATCGAGAGCGTGGACGACTTGTGCGTCGCGACCTGATTGATGTTTGGAGGAGGTTCGCAGGCATTCATCGTGTAGGAAGAGAAGGTATGTATTTTGGTTAAAATATGCATTAGTATTTTGATTTGTTTAATCACAGTTAGTTCATAATTTTTATTTAGTGGCCTTGATGGCGTGCGCGACCTGATCGAGGCTTGAGAGGATCGCTAGCGATTGTCGCCTACGCACGGGCAGCAGTGCAACGCACGCTAGCGAGGGCAGAGAAGGTTTGGCCATGGACAGAACAGCGGCTGTGCGTGGACCGAATAGCGGCACTTGAAGGTTTGATGGTTTTTTATGTGTTTGAAGTTTGGTTATTATATGCATTAGTAATTTATTTAGTTTAATCACAGTTAGTTAGTTCATAATTTTTTTGTCTAAACAGATGGATAGAAGTTGGGTTTTTGGGAAACAATTCACAACTTGTTTATGTCAAGGGAGTTGAAGATTTTATGAAATTTGTTAGTGAAAGGTACCGTGAAGACGAACACATTCGTTGTCCGTGCATTAATTGTCATAATCGAAGGTTGATGCATCGGAATCAAGTAGAAACTCATCCGCACATTTATGGAATTTCACCTACATATACCGGTGGACTCATCATGGGGAGGCTGCAGATGTTGAAATTGATGAGGATTTAGATGAGGAGGTAGAAGGGCATGATAATGAGTTTGGGATACATGTGGATGCGAACGAAGATGGTTACGATGAGGATCATGGAGTACCGAGAGATGATAGGAGATCTGTTTGCAACGGCGAGGGCCGATGGAGAAATACCAACATTTGCAACGGTTCGAAAGATGCGAAGAAGAAGCTCGGCCGGTTCGAAACATTCAAAATTTTCTTTTATGGTGAGGATGTTGTATATGAAGTCCCGTTATCGAATCTCCAATAAAGGGTTCACCGCAATGATAAAGCTGATATCAGATGGACACCCGGAGAGTGAGTTGCCAAGATCATATGACGAGGCCAAGAATTATCTTAAAGAATTGGGGCTTGCATTTGAGAACATCCATGTGTGCAAGAACAATTGTGTGTTGTTTCGGGATTCGAAAACAACCAAGTATGCAAAGTTGAATGCGTGCCCAGTCTGCAAGGAGTCACGATGGAAAGACGAAACTGGGACAAAGCAGATTCCACACAAGGTATTGAGGCATTTTCCACTCTTGCCAAGGTTGAAGAGAATTTATGCATCAAAGCAAACTTCTGAGGAAACTCAATGGCACAAGAAAGTGAGGAAGCCAGTCGAGGGTGTAATGAGCCATCCAGCTGATGGGGAAGCATGGAAGGACTTTGATAGGAGGGAACCATCTTTTGCAGGTGATCCGAGGAACCTGAGGCTTGCCTTAGCTACCGACGGATTCAATCCTTTTGGCAACATGAGTTCACGGTACGGTATGTGGCCATTGCTTCGACACCGCCGAATCTCCCACCATGGGAATGTGTGAATCCGGAAAAGCTCGCTTTTTGTCTTTACTCATCCCGAGTCCAAATGCTCCAGAAAGGATTTTGATGTGTTCCTTGAACCCCTAATCGAAGAACTCGCTCGATCTTTGGCGGGGTGTATGGACGTTAGACGCATGTACCGGTACGAAGTTCAAGCTTCGTCTTCTTTGTGCTTTGGTGTATACATGATTATCCAAAGACTTAGCACGTTATCCGGGCGAACAACAAAAGGGTATTATGCATGTATTCATTGCGACAAGGATCCATTGTCTCGGCGTATAAGGGGCAAGTTATGCTACATTGGACATCGTCGTTACCTTCCTTTGTCACATAAATGGCGGAATTGCTTGGCTTTTGATGGTCAGCGTGAAAGAAACGTTCGGCTGGCAAGTTTACTTGTGGAGGAGGTCGAACGGGAGCTAGACAAGGTGAAAGATGTGAGGCCGGGTAAGCGACTCGACATGACCGGAAATAAAAGGAAGCGGAGTGACGGTCCAAAGATTTATACTCGCAAAAGTGTGTTGTGGAGGTTGCCATATTGGAAAAATTTGAAGCTTCCACATAATCTAGATGTCATGCACATAGAGAAGAATGTTTGTGAAAATATTCTTGGCACTTTACTCAATATACAAGGCAAGTCGAAGGACACACTAAAAGCTAGGTTGGATTTGTATGATATGGGCATTAGACAAGAACTGCACTTGCAGGAGGATGGTAACTCAGTCTGCAGGGCACCGGCGGCTCCATACGTGTTGGGAAAGGATCGAGAAAATCGAGTTACGCAAGTTTCTCAAAGGTATCAAGTTTCCCGATGGATATGCGGCTAATCTAGGAAGATACATAAGTGATGATGGTTCAAGGATCGTTGGAAAGTCGAAGACACATTCTTGCCACATACTCCCGCAAAGAATCATACCCGCCGGCCTTAGAGGACTAGTGAGGAAGGATGTATATGAGGCAATTGCGAGTTGGGGACCTTCTTCGGGGAATTATGCGGTAGAAATATAAGGACCGATGTTGTGAAACGGCCGAAAGACGAAATTCCATTGATACTATGTAAGCTTGAGAAAATATTTCCTCCTGCCTTCTTTGATGTCATGGTGCACTTGTGTGTCCACCTTCCCGATGAGGCACTTTGCTTAGAGGACTCGTTCGGTATGGATGGATGTACCCAATAGAAAGGCGGCTAGGCACTTTGAAGAATTTTGTGAGGAACGGGGCTAGGCTCGAAGGATCAATTGCTTTGAGGCATATATGGCAAGTGACACCTTAACCTTTTGTTCTAGGTACATGGAGGATGTGAACACTAAATTTAACCGGGACGACGATAGTGGTACGGAGCCGCCATCGCTCGATGACATATCTCGTTTTTAAGCATGGTGGTACTCTTGTTGGAGCGAATAGGACCGAGTACATTGAAGATGTTGTCATGAATAAGTTAATTTGGTATGTCCTACACAATGCGAAGAAGCGATGAATATAGGAAGTAAGTATTTTTGTGTTTTAATTTCTGTTGTTTTTTGAAAAATCGGAATTTATTCTAACGATTTCATTTTTACTATAGGTTGTACGAGGATGAGCTACTGCAACAAGGTGCACGTCTAAATGAAGTAAATGCAATGGTTGAAAAGGGATTTGCAAAATGGTTTAAGTCAAATGTAAGTCACTTAGCATTTTGGTCGTAGGATTAGTAATTGCATTATTATCCATATGTAAATGGTGACGTGAGTAATTTTGTTGCTACAGATTGAGAAGAAGCGCAGCGAGAATCCAGGATCGGTTAGTGAAGGATCGTGGGCACTCTCCTGTGGTCCGGTTCGGCGAGTTAAGATTGGTGCGAGGTTGCAAGATTAATGGAGTGCGGTATAGCACGATCGATCGTGAAAAGTTCATGCAGACACAAAATAGTGGTGTAATGACTGAAGGTACACATGATATGAAACCCATAGATTTCTATGGTGTCCTTAAAGAGGTTATCGAGTTGCTATACCCCTCAAATTATGATGTTCGACGGACGGTGGTTATATTTCGATGCGATTGGTACAACCAAGAAGGCAAGACTGTGGGCCTTTGAGATGACAAACATTTCAAATCCATCAATGTGAAGTCATTTTGGTACAAGACTGATCCTTTCATCTTGGCTCAGCAAGCAAAAAAAATATTTTACCCGCAAGACACAACTCCACAATGGTCGGATTTCGAGTGGTACGAAATTTGAACATAGGAATATCTATGATGTGGGCCGAAACGAACGGGCGGTCATGAAGTGCATCGGGATGAGTACGTTCGAAACCGAGCATGTAGTGGAAGACGGTGACGACAATGAGGTTATGCCCAATGTCGCCGGTGGAGAAGCAACAATAATTCAAGGCAATTTACGGGGAACTTATAAGAAACAAGAAGGAAGCTTCTAGTAATCTTGAAGAGGATGAGGACGAGGACGAGGACGAGGATGATACATTGCTGCAATATTGTTGTGATGGTGGCGATGACAACAATGATGTCATGTCCACGGATGACGAAGATGATGATCGTTGAGTTTATTTTGTGGCGATGACAACTATTTAAGGCGATTTAGTATTTATTTTACAAAAGAATCGGGCAACAATTCAAGAGTTTGCCCTGGTGTATTTGGTATTTATTTACGTTAATGAATAAACGAAATTCAGCATGGCACTACAACGACTAGGCGATAGTGCGGTACATCGTTAGGTATGAACGGCTCCACCACAACCAACACATGAAACCAACACAAGGCAGCAATTTGGAACACGAGTCCGTTCCATTAGATACGATATTTGGTTCTTACATCCTAGTAATAGTTCGACTAAAGTACCGACATCCGACATTCCGGACCTAAGTTTATACATGCATAACCATAACCTAAAAGAGTACATTACGGACACCTCATATGCGGTTACATTCACAAAACCAAACAAAAGACATAGCGGGTGCTCGTAATGCTCTAACGAGTCCTATTTCTTGGCCTTAAGTTTCTCCGGGTCATCCTTCACCTGTGCAATCTCGGTTTCCTTCTTTTTCGGATCTTCTTCAACTGCGATAGCGATTTTGAACACTTGTGTATTCCGAGTCGCCTAGGCGCTCCTTCGGTCTTTGTTCTCTTGGACTTGCAGGCTCCAAACGTTCTTGCGGAAACGACCATTTCTTTACGCATCTCATAACCCACTTCATAGACTTTGGAGTCCAACTTGCTTCGTCGAGCGGGTCGGCGATGTCGTTCACTTGCTTCATCAACTTTGTTCTCCATCTTCCTCATGTTCGCATGGCAATCGTAATATGAGGGCAACGCATTCGATAACGAGGATTAGTAATGCATGCTATCCGTGTAGAGATTCAACCACGATAAATTGCCCTCCCGGCTTTCTAGTTTTCCTAATTTTTTATTTCAATGGTTCCCGATCTATCACATGTAATCTATTAGGGCTGTTTGGCGGTTCAATATTTCTACATATTGTAGGAAATATGTGAAGTGATTCCAATTCATCACAACCATTTATACATATAGCGACTTCTTGTTTCTAGCTCCCGCCATGTCATTTTAAGGAAAGCAATAGTGTCATCTCGCATAATCTAATATAATTATCCCCTTTGGGATCGGGTTTAGGGAAGATAGGTGGCTTCACTTAGTTGATGCTAACCACAAGAAGCTAACGATTCCAAGAATGGGAAACCGGCCTAAAATTTCACGGCCTACGACGAGACGAAATCACCGCCATCTTAATTTCTTATTAACAATTTCACAAGCAACCTAAAATTCTACTGCAGTACCAATTACCAAATCCCTAAACTCACCACAACCAATAACCATTCTCCAGTTCCAAACACCTATTCCAATCCATAGTAAGGAAACCCTAACTCACCTCCAGGTAGATGGGGACGGCGGCGGGGAGCTTGGACTTCGTGTACTTGGCACCCTTCACCTTGGCCGCCTTGCGGACAAACTCGCTGTTGCGGGATCGCGGGGCGGCCCTTTGCCATGTCGCGGCGGCTCCGGCGTCTTTGGCGGGGGGGGGGGAGTGGTGGCGTCCGAAGGGGATGCGGCGTTGCCGGCGGCGGATGTGGTGGCGGCGGAAAGTGGGGGGCGAGGTCAACCTTGAGAGGATGTGGCGGAATGAGATGGGGAAAAGAGGCTTGAGAGCATGCGGCGGAATGAGATGGGGAAAAGAGGATGCGTTTGACTGCGGCGTGTCGTTTTGTATTCACAAGATGAAGTTCGAGATGATAAGTAGCAGTAAAATGGAGTACTGTCGACTATCCTCCTATAGCGCAATGGTAGTACCCACAGGTTGCGATACGCCGGCACCGGGTTCGAACCCTTTGTCGGTACCTTTTTTTCTTGGGTTGTTTAGTTTTTTTTTCCCTTATTTTTAATGTATTCACAAATACATGTATACATGTATGTCTCCTCGGTTATTTGACACTTCTTTTAGCTTCTTCATGTTGTAGAAAATATGTGAAGTGATTCCAAAAAAGTTTGTCATGCATATGCTCAACAGACATTGCTCTCTTTGACTTGTCCATAACACTTCGTGAGAGAAACTGATTCGTCTAGTACACGTGCAGTACGACCATCTCCAAATCGTGTGAAACTTTTTTGGTGTGATCGTTGAAGTGTGCAAAAATGCCGTGTGCATCCGCGTAATTTTTGGACCAAATTTTTCATTTATTGTGATTAATTCTTGATTAACTCACGAAAAAATGGAAAAAATTCCCTAAGGTGCCTAGAAAAATCTGAAAACTGCCAACAACACTTCTTTTAGCTTCTTCATGTTGTAGAAAATATGTGAAGTGATTCCAAAAAAGTTTGTCATGCATATGCTCAACAGACATTGCTCTCTTTGACTTGTCCATAACACTTCGTGAGAGAAACTGATTCGTCTAGTACACGTGCAGTACGACCATCTCCAAATCGTGTGAAACTTTTTTGGTGTGATCGTTGAAGTGTGCAAAAATGCCGTGTGCATCCGCGTAATTTTTGGACCAAATTTTTCATTTATTGTGATTAATTCTTGATTAACTCACGAAAAAATGGAAAAAATTCCCTAAGGTGCCTAGAAAAATCAAAACTGCCAACAACACTTCTTTTAGCTTCTTCATGTTGTAGAAAATATGTGAAGTGATTCCAAAAAAGTTTGTCATGCATATGCTCAACAGACATTGCTCTCTTTTGACTTGTCCATAACACTTCGTGAGAGAAACTGATTCGTCTAGTACACGTGCAGTACGACCATCTCCAAATCGTGTGAAACTTTTTTGGTGTGATCGTTGAAGTGTGAAAAAATGCCGTGTGCATCCGCGTAATTTTTGGACCAAATTTTTCATTTATTGTGATTATTTCTTGATTAACTCACGAAAAAATGGAAAAAATTCCCTAAGGTGCCTAGAAAAATCTGAAAACTGCCAACAACACTTCTTTTAGCTTCTTCATGTTGTAGAAAATATGTGAAGTGATTCCAAAAAAGTTTGTCATGCATATGCTCAACAGACATTGCTCTCTTTGACTTGTCCATAACACTTCGTGAGAGAAACTGATTCGTCTAGTACACGTGCAGTACGACCATCTCCAAATCGTGTGAAACTTTTTTGGTGTGATCGTTGAAGTGTGCAAAAATGCCGTGTGCATCCGCGTAATTTTTGGACCAAATTTTTCATTTATTGTGATTAATTCTTGATTAACTCACGAAAAAATGGAAAAAATTCCCTAAGGTGCCTAGAAAAATCTGAAAACTGCCAACAACACTTCTTTTAGCTTCTTCATGTTGTAGAAAATATGTGAAGTGATTCCAAAAAAGTTTGTCATGCATATGCTCAACAGACATTGCTCTCTTTGACTTGTCCATAACACTTCGTGAGAGAAACTGATTCGTCTAGTACACGTGCAGTACGACCATCTCCAAATCGTGTGAAACTTTTTTGGTGTGATTGTTGAAGTGTGCAAAAATGCTGTGTGCATCCGCGTAATTTTTGGACCAAATTTTTCATTTATTGTGATTATTTCTTGATTAACTCACGAAAAAATGGAAAAAATTCCCTAAGGTGCCTAGAAAAATCTGAAAACTGCCAACAACACTTCTTTTAGCTTCTTCATGTTGTAGAAAATATGTGAAGTGATTCCAAGAATTTTTTCCTACTGCATTTCAGTCGTGGGCTTGTGAAAAAAGCGCGAAAAATGACGCCATCTCGAAAACAAAAGTGCCAAAAAAACCAAATCCCGAAAACTGAAAACCAATGCGCCTTTACCATTTTTCGTTTCCCTCCCCCCGATCCGGTCAAAGACCTCCCCGTCCCCACTTCCCCAGTCCCCTCCCCGCCCGTCTCCTCCTAGCTCCATTCCTCCAACCCTAGCCGCCGCCGGGCACAACCGCTACCGCACAGAGCTCCTCCGTCCTCGACGCCGCCCAGGTACCTACGACGGCGGCTACAACGAGATCCTCCTGCTCCCAAACGCAACCGGCACTCCCGCGAACGTCGTTGCCGACGACTCTCGCCGCATCTGAGCGGGAGATCTTCTCCGTCCTCTGCTCGATCTCCTGCATCCCTTCCGCCCCCTGCTCTAATTACCTCCCTCTCTCTCATCGCAGGATTTGGTGACCTAGATGGTGGCTACACGGAGGCAAAAAAACAAGCAGAGTTCAGAAGAAAAAGAAGGTTAAAGCCACATCCATTTTTTGTGCCTTTGATTAATTTCCTTTATTCTATTGCTTTGATTAATTTCTAGCATGTAACCATGATGCCGCGCTAGGACTGCCACTGTCGTGCTAGTGAAGTCTGCAGATGAGTGAAGTCCGTAATTTTGAACTAAATGGTCAACTAATCTTTTTCATGATGCTTTGTCCAAGAATGGCGGACATTTGAGTTCATTGATAAAACAAATATATGAAAATTAACATATTGCGGGTTTGGATGGTTGAGAAAGCAACAATGTCTCTATAAATGAACCTTTTTTCCCTGCATTGTAGACTTGTTTACTATTGGGTTGTGATTGTGCTTGTGAAACTGAGTTGGTGTCTATGTGCTTGTGTCATGTACTTTTTGAAATTTGGGTAGTTCAGTTCAATTTCCACCTTCAAAATCACAATAAAAACTAGATCGAGTCAATACTCTTCCCTACCTCCTACCTCTTATCTTAATTTCCTGCAACTAATACTACCCCTTACCTCTTATTAAACTCCATTTTATTTATCTAATACACATATTGTGCTTGTTCTTATCTATCTTGCAAGTAGTTCAACCTACAACAACTGAATATGAGAGAAGCCGGGATATACGCGTGGCTAACAATAACAAGAAGATGCAAGAACTAGGACTGCCAACTCTTGCTGCTGAATTTACTAATTTTGTACCTGAAACTTCTGCTGCAAAGAAGGGGGGTAAAAAAACACATAGTGAAGATTCGGATTCGGATTCATCAGAGTTTCTCCTTGACAATGATGATCAAGGAGATAGTGAGGATGATGATGACACCGAATCTGATGAGCTGCCGAACCAAAAAAAATTAAGGTCATTATTCTATCACCCTAGTAGTTCATGTGGAATAGTTGCATTGCATATAAGTGTTTTCGGTTGTTGTCTAATATATGGTCCTGCTTTCATATTCATGTTCTACATTTCTAACCTATATTTAAATATCGATGGCTTCATTATTAATGCACTTGCCCTTTCTTTTTTTCAGTATTCTAAGAAAATCATTTCTTCGAAGAAGACAACAAAACCCACCATGCCTCCGGGTACTCGGTCCAAGAAGAGAGTGAGGGCGGCTCCACGAGCAGAGGAACACTGCTCAAACCAAAACGAGATCTTCAAAGAGCCTTCAAGCTACACGGACAGATGACGACAATATTGTACAACCAACGATGGTCATGATGGCATAGCGATGCTTTACAACACTTGGACTTCATGATCATTGGAGCACAGGTGGAGATGAAGGCAAGGCACCTGCTGCCCAAGACAAGAGTACAATACGGATAACGAATCTGAAGGCAAGTAACATTTTTTCAGTAAACATTACATCTATTTACCTCATTTGAATGAAAGTAAACCATTTCATTAAATGATATAAATTTTTAGTGCCTCCCAGACACACCAAGCACCAAGGAGCCGGAGGGGACCAACCGTGGGAAAACAGCTAGACAAGATGACAAAAGCTATGAGAAGGAGATTGCCTATTGTTGTTGCGAAGGCAAAAAGAAGGCCGCATGAACCCGTTCAAGCCGCCAAGTTTGCATCGAGAGGGTGGCATCATCATTCGGGAAAGCATGCTCGTCCTACCACATTGGAAGGATTACAAGAAAGACGAAAGTTACTACGGCAAATTTGAGGGAGAGCTTTACGTAAGTGCTATTCCTAATCTAAGCTTTTATCTTGCGTCACCTAAATTCTCCGTAACTAACTATGGAGTTGAAAATACCTAGGGGCGCTTGGCCATTAAGACCGATGACAAGCCAACAAAAGAAGCTCGTACCGATCGATGCGCACTACGGTCAAAAACCGGCGATATAGGTCAAGGCAAAATACTTCAATGGTGTACCCGCAAATGAGGTTCCGACAACTTCACCTGTTCCTTACATGACTGATTTACAGTGGAAAGCACTACTTGCTAAGTGGACTGATCCAAAACACATGGTATGGGTATCTTGTCATATATTATTTTTCACATTCAGTTTGCACATAAACTTCTCATTTTGACTCTATGACCTCATCTCACATTTACTTTCTCTTGTAGGTGACATGTGAAACGAACAAGCACAACCGCAGTAAGGTCAAATATCATCAGACTACCGGCAATCGCTGCTACGAGGCACACCTACATGATTATGTAAGTGTAACTTTCCTTGTTCGATTACCTGTATGTTTCATACAATCGCTGCCGCCTCTTCAACTTCGTTGGAGACAACTTTTCCGTCAATGTTTATGCATGCAACGAAGCGAAGAGAAAAAGAGAAGAACCCGGCTTAGATATGATCGATGAATTAGATGCGGTGGAGGCCTTCAAGACCTCCACACACCGGCTCCAAACATGGCCTCGGTGACACCGCAAGAGAAGCACTTGTAAGATCATTAGTTTGAATTATTCAATGCATTTTTTTCGGATCATATGCGGTTTTAAATTACAAACATCTTGTGCCATGTCTTGTGTTTATTCTATAACGAGTCTTAGGAAACCATCTAACTGGATTCTTCCCATGTTTTTTCGGACGAAATGGAGGTCGTGGAACCGGACCTTAAAGGTGCGGGTTATTCAACGAAGAAAGGCGAGTGTGACCGCGGTGGCCATCGTGCTATCCAAAACCAGCTCTCAACTATTCCTAAAGAGTATTGGCCTCAACACACCAACATCTTCCAAGTCAACATCAACAAATGAAACCGAGCTTCGGGAACAACTTCGGTCGAAGCACGGCCGCCGTTCAAGGTGAAGTTGACGAGCTCAAGAAGAAAAGTGCGAAGCCGAGGAAAGGATGGAGAGGCAAGAAAAAGAGCCGGAAGAGTACAAGAAGGCGGTAGAGAAGAACACCAAGGAGATGGAGGAGAACAAGGTGCTCCTCAGGGGCCTACTGAAGATCTATGCTCCTTCTTCGACATGAAGTGGGGGCGCCGTGATATGGTTTCTTTTGGCATCTCGAAACTGAAGTTGCTTGTGGCAAACATCTTTTTAGTATTTGTTTCTTATGAGTGCTTGTGAACTAAGTTTTATGTGTGATGTGAACTAGTGGTCGTGCTTGTGCAATTGCTTTATATGATCGGTTGAATTCTCGCTTTATATTTAAAACATGGAATTATGTGGTCTTCCTAATATCAATTGCAATTATATGGTTTACATGGTTTATCCAGATTTTGTGTGACCAAATTATGCTACATTTGTTGACGATTGTGAATCAAATCTGTGACCAAAGTTCTGAAGCCACGTGTCCGATTATAATTGGTCCACGTGGCCCTACCAAAACAAAGCACCTAACTGCCACGTCAAACGCCACGTCACACGCCACGTTACACGCCACGTCACACGCCACGTCAGCGTTAACGGCGCCTGGAAGACGGAGAGTTGTGACGAATATGGAGGCATAGCCATGACCAAAGGCAATGGTCATAGAAGGAGAACTTCTATGACAGTACACATTTGGTCATGGATTACGATCGCTTCTGTGACCAAAATTGAGAATTCGTCACTAATTACATAATGTGACGCGACTTCAGTGACGATATCAATTTCGTCACAACTTCGTCACTGATTTGTGTGCATGACCAATTTATCATCTTCAATGACGAAGGATGAAGGACGAAGAGATTGAAGCTGCCACCGTCCATGGATCGAAATCGCAGTCGGCGGACGAGGAGGGCTCGGATGGGTGACGGCGGCCCAGATTGGAGGAGACGACGAGGCGGAGAGGCGGCGACGTGGGTGGGGGAGGATGCAGCGGCGTGGGTGGGGGGAGGATGCGGCGACGCTTGTGGGGGCGGCGGCGCGGGTGCGCTACGAGTCGTGACCAGGGCGAGGCGATCCCCCCCCCGGGTGCTCGACCGGGGGGAGGCGACGGGCACACGAGTGGGAATAGCCCAATTAGCATCTCTTTGGGGGGATAATTTTTTTGGACGAGCTAGTTGCAAATAGCCCTAAAATAGCCCACCTGTTTGGCTGCTTATTGAGCTATTTGGGCTAAAAGGGTGTGGGCTAGAAAATAGCTCATGGATTCAAACATGCCCTAGGATGAATTAAAGTCTGCATTATGCATCTTGAGAAAGCCTTGTTTGTCTTTTTGATTAAATTAAGCTAGCTTTTATATTATCGCTGCTCATTTACTCTTTGATCTACATGTATAGGTGAAAAATCAGCCATGCCGAATGTCGTCGGCTCGTGTGCACCAAGCACTCCACTCCAGCCAGCCTAGCTAGCTACTCCCTCCAGTCCAAATTATAGATCATTTTGATTTTATAGATTCATAAATAATGTTACTCTTATAAATATACACTAGTTGGTCTAGATGCATAATAATATCTACAAATCTAGAAAATAAATAATGACTTATAATTTGAAACGAATGGAGTATTAATATACATAAAAAAGTCTAGATGACCCCCACCTATGGGTAGTGGATCACATCAGCCCTAACCCATGAAAGTGGCTTTTCTACCCCTGTTGGGGCATTGGGCAAAAACCTTTCACCCTCGAAACAGTCGGAGTTGCCGAGTTCATGAAAATGTTCGTGAGTATGCTTAAAGATGGGAAATTCTAAATTCGTAACAAGAAGGTGTTCATAAAAGATGTCTTGTTGAATTCTGTGTGAGTTGCTAACCTTCTGACATTTCACGAAATAATTGCCGAACTTGGCTTTGGTTCGCAATTCTGTTGTTTGTTTCAGGATGACTGAAATCTGGTGAAACTCAAGAAGTCACGAACCCGCGAATTTCGGGAAGCCTCGGTTCGGGAGTCTCGATGAGTGATAAATCTTCGTGAATGAAACTTCAGAGATTTGAGGAAGAAGTCAAAGACGCCGTCTCAAAAAGTCCGGGTTTAAAGTGTGAACTAGTGGCTGGCTTGTAAATATATGAAATTATCCCCACAAATCACGGGATGTAAAAGACATTCATGGACATGTTCACATTAGGCATATTCTCTAGATTCGAGGGTAGTCTCAGAATGTAAAAGTCTCTTCGTCTCCCTATAAAAGGGGGCACAAGGGCACTTATAAAGGGATTCACAACTTTTGAGGCGAGTACATGCTTTCGGGGATTCTGTGTCACCTCTCTTCGTAACTTTCATGCACTTGCTCTTGATTCTTGTATTCGGGGACTCCATCCGATTTTTGGACCCTCCAACATTGGCACCCACCGTGGTTTTAGCCGAAAAACGGCTCACGATGCCTCCACAGAAGAAGTTCAAAAAGAACAAACCCACTGAGACCGACCAAGAAGATCACTACAATGAACAAGACAACAGAAACTCTTTCACTGTAGAACCTTCACAGACCACAGATCAAGAATGGAGGGCGAAACTTGAGGCTCTTCAGAAGGCAAGAGCTAAGAAAACAACACATACTCTAGAACCATTCGCTGAACAAGATTGTCACACCTGTTTTTCCAAAGAAAAGCAATTGCATAACTATATGCATGCCAAGATCAAGTTTCATGCATATAGGGACATATAAATGAATACATAAACAATATCACGTAAAGAAAGAGAAAGATTATCAGAGATTTATAATCCAGGAAATGAAGGCTCCAAACATCACAGGCAGTCGACTGGGGGTTGCGTACGCCTAGCACCAGCAACATCTTCAGCAAACTCCAAGTAGCTTCCTCTTTCTGAGCAAAAATGTTTATAGCAAGGGTGAGCACTTGTCGTACTCAGCAAGTGGTGGGGAAAGGATGAATGCAAAGGCTTTATAGTGGACTGGGATCTAAGCATTTAGCATTTTAGTTGGTCAAATTTTATTAGCACCTGATTACTAATAAAGTATAAGTTTATACCAACCCACATTAAGCATAAGGATAAGATGCATCATAAGAATATGGCAAGCACAACCAGAGAGCACGATTTAAGTCCATCTTCAAGTTCAATTATCATGTGAGGGTCCAGGCCGCTCTTGACCGTGAGCACGGCTAATCGATTAGTTTTACACTCTGCAGAGGTTGTACACTTTTACCACAAGTCGCGTAAAAACTCTGAAGAGTTTTGGACCCAACCATGCGGTGCTGACCAAGCATCATACCACACTACCAAGGTGTGATTGCATAGGGACGCTACGAGGCCTTTACAAAGATTCCCTAGTGTGAAACAACCTACGAAGGTTCTGAGTCGTTGCAGAGTATAAAGTCCCCTAGTAGGTACCGTGTAGAAAAGCCCAACTCCCTACTTTAGTGAGTCTATACCCCACTGTGGCTCCCCCTTGCCCTTATCAGGTAAGGTCATCCCAACACTAGAGTCACTAATTATTCAGCCAAGGCAGAGCCATATGTCTTGTGGTTGTACGGTTTTCCTGGGTGTTCTCCATGTTCCGATTAAACATATGATCTTGTATTAAGCAACCAAAGATATAAAAGATAAAGCATGTTCAACATTATTGTTCATTAAAACCACCATAACCCAAGTAAAGCAACTAAGCATAGCTACCCAACATAAAGATAAACCCAAGTTGCAAGGAATGATCATAAAGACTAGGCAATCCTTAATAGGACCCATCAAATTAATGCAAGGCATATGCAATAGTGATTAATAAGGTTACTGGGACAAAAGCACAAGGACACACTTGCCTTTAACCAAAGTATTGATGTTGCTCAGAATTCTTCATCTTCATACTCTTCCAAGCTCTCGAACCACGTTCATTCTACTCGCATCAACCATCGACACAAGCATACAAAGCAAACAAACAAGCATACTAAGAACAAAGGACCAAACAAAAGAGAAGCTTTAAAAGAACGTACTAAAGGATAGGCTTGGCTAGCTTTAAGGAGATGGTAGTGGAAACTTGAGCATGAACTAGGACAGGAAAGATCACACTGAGATAGAGCTTGGTAAAGAACGTCTATCAAACTATTTGCATATGTGAAACACAAAAGACTATGTGCTAGGTTTATTTTAATTAGCAAAACATATGTATAGGGTATTTTCATAAGAAAAGTACCCTAAGTTAACATTAAAGCAAATTAAACTTTATTTGCAAAACCGTAGAAGAAAGAACCTGGTCAAGTTTTATTCATAAATGTTTATGTATAAATTATACCAATTAAACATTTAACTTAGAAAAGATAAACTATATGAATAATCTAAACGTAACTTTGTGAGTAGATCATGTTATTATTAAAACAACATTACATTGGTATTAATCAAAAATTAACATTTATTTATAAAGTCGGAGTAAAAGCCTAATCAAATTTTAATCAGAAAAGGTTAATTAACTATTAAATAAATTAACATTTGGTTTATGAAAAACGAGATAAAGATCTAATTAGATTTTATTTATAAAAGCATGTGACATAAAAATTAATCAAATTAAATTTGATTATGAAAAACGGTGTATAGCTCTATATAAATTTTATTTAGAAAAGACATGTTTTATAAGCATTAATCAAAATTAATATCAAATTAATTTTTCAGAAAACAAACATGATGAAAACACACCACTAACGTGCACTTTATTTTATTATGAACCTACCACAACTTGAACGGATTAAAACGGAGCTAAAACATGGAAGGTATGAAGAAAACAAGATTGAAGGACCTATATGTGATTAACTATAGATCTCAGGGACTGACAAAGAAGATTCGCAAGACACATCAAATAGTGCTCGCGAATAGATCTAAAGCTAGGGTTAGATGTGAAACAGAGCCTCGGGATGGATCCGGTTACGGGGAATCTAAAAGGATCTAGGGGTTATATGCAAGATTTTCATGATACATAAAAACGAAACGAGATTACGGGGTTACTCGGGGGGGGTCGGGTGCAAAACGGCGATCTCTTCTTCTACCTTTGGTTCTGGCGGATAGGGAGGCTACAGGCCGTTGGCGGCGCTGGCGATAGGAGCGGCTACGGGCTCGGCCAAGGTGGGGAAAAGGGAGAAGAGATCGAGGAGTAGCTCACCGGCGGCAATGACGAGGGGTGGCAGCCGGAATCCGACAGGCGGCGGAGCTTGGGGTGGCGGCGGTCGAGGGAACAGGCGGGGTACATTCAGCTCGACCTCGCAAAGTTGCTGGTGGCGGCGGCTTCCTCCGGCGGGACTCCATGCCGACGATTCGAGAACGACCCAGCGGCGAGCTCGACGCTGCGGTGGGCGGCGCGCGGCTGGAAAGCGAGGCGGAGGCAGCTAGGGCATTGCAGGCGAGGTGGCGGTGCATCTATAGGGCACGAGGCGCTAGGTTGGCTTGGCGTGCACGGCACGGACGCCGAGGCGTGGAGGCACCGGACTCCGGCGGAGTCCTGGCAGCGGCCGGTGCGAGCTGCTGGCTAGGCCCAGATGGGCTTCGCACGGGCCGTAGCATGCTGAGATGGGTAGGGCGGATCGGATCGGGTCGGTTGGGCCGTGGAGGAAAAAACGCGTGAAGGAGATAGGAAAGCAGGGCAGACTTTGATTGTTGGGCTGAAAGAGAAACTGGGCCAAAAGTGAAGGACGGATAGAGAGAAGAAAACAATTTCTTTTTATTTTCAGAAAATATTTTTGTGAAAAGAATAATCTAGAAATAGCTAGATAATTCATAAAAGCCACCAAAAATATTCTGAAAATCCCAAAAATTCCAGGAAAATTCCCAGAGACATATTGGGACACGAACAATCCAAATAAAATATTTGGAGCTCATGAAAAAGATTTTAGAGCCTTATAATAAATAGAAATAGCTCGAGGAAAATGAGAATAAATTCCAGAAATATCCGGAAAATTCTCGGAAGGGTTTGGACAGCACTTAAAACGCATTTTAAAACTTTTTGCACACAAGAAGCGCCAAGATGCATCGGCATGAATGCAACACACATAACTATTTATTTATTTTAGAAAATCAAATAGGGATTTTTCCTATACTAGATTTCCTGTAAAGAAAATAAATGTTGGAAAAGTTTTAAAATTATGAGAAAATTGTTGTTTAATTATTCTCTATATTCACATCCTGAAATTGGAAATTTTTGGGTGTGACAAAGATGCTGATGAAGATGACGACCAGGCTGTCGACAGAAAACTGGAAAGAGTACAACAACAAGTACAACAACTTCAGAAAGAGAAAGAAAGATTCGCGAACCAGCTAGAGGCAAAGAGAAAAGTTTCAGAAAAACTAGAGAAACTTAACCAGACAAAAGAACAAATCGAAAGAATGCAAAGAGAAATCGAAGAAATGAAAGAACAAGAAAACAGTTCATTTTGGCAAGACTCACCACATCAGAACTCTGGCCAGAACAAAAGAACCCCGAAAGAAATTTTTTCGTGGGTAATGGAATCTCGCAATTCGTGGATCTAGATTCACCACTCTCAATTGGGTTGCAAACTGCACCATGGCTGCTAAAGTTCAAGCCACTCTCTCTCCCGAAGTACAATGACTTCGGAAACTCCAGACAGTTCCTTATGAGGTATGAGTCAGCTGTTAATTGAACACGAGGAGATGATGTCGCATTGGCCAAATCCTTCATCATTGCGTGTGAAGGCCAAGTTCTAAACTGGTACTCTCTGCTACAACCACATTCAATCTGCAGCTGGGTTGATCTCAAGACAAAGTTCATCCAAGCATTCCAGATATTTCACGAAACAACAACTCAGTCATCATATTTGTACAACTGCAAGCAAAAAGACAGGGAGCCATTGTGAAACTTTGTAAGAAGATTCATGCAACAGAGATCCCAAATTCCCGAAGCAGATGATAAAACAACAATTCAGGCACTGATCAAGGGTCTGACTCCAGGACTGACAGCCTCACATCTGACCCGAAGAAAACCCAAAAGCATTGATGAACTTTTTCATGAACTAGAAGAATACATCATTCCGATGAAGATCACCGCAGAAGAGTTTTCGAACGAAATGAGGCAAGGCAAGGCAACAGAGGAACGACGTGGAGACCCCACTTTCAAAACCAATGAAACATCAATAACGTGGAAAGTCCGCAGTTCAATCAGGACAACAGACCAAGCACAAAAGGAGGTCTTGCATCTAGGGGAAGAGGAAGGGGAAGAGGACCCCTGAAAATTCAAAATCATGACCCAAACGACCCTTATTTTTATTGCTAATATCATGGAAGAGGACATAGCACCGAAGCATGCCCAGAAACTAAAATGAACATAGCTAGAATTCAACAAGAGAAAACCATGATGAACATTGCCTCCACAATGTCGAATCAGTTTTGCCCAAGCTTTTGGCAACCACAATTCATGGGTTCTCAACCAAATCCAGTCACAGTGCAGCAGTTTCAGCAACCACAACCATCTTGGCAGCCTTCTCAGCAGTTCTATCCCCAGTCTCAAGCAATTCAACAACCGCGGCCAATTCAAGAAATATTGCCACCATCGCCTGACAATTCGTCAAGGCCAGAATTGAGTTCAAGAACTCAAAACCCAAAAGCTTTACCCTCTTTTGGAACTATCATGCCCATCACAGGAGGATCAGCTATGGAGTTCGAAACAAAAAGGTAGAGAAACAATTACTTCAGATCAGTGAACACTATCATCAATGATGGCCCGGCCGCACGGCCAAAGTGGGCCAAGGTTCCCATTACATTCACTGAAGAAGATTTCACATTGAAGTCCACGAACCATAACGATGCCATGTTCATCGAGGTAAACATAGCCAGATGGATTATCGAAAAATTCTAGTGGATAATGGAAGTTTAGCAGACATTCTGTTCTTGAAAACTTTTGAGAAGATGAATTTGAGTCAACACATGTTGCATCCACTAGAATACCCGTTGTTGGGCTTTGGAGGGAAGCCAATCAAACTAGTGGGAAAAATACCTCTGTCTGTATCATTCGGAGATCTTGACAATGCCATAACCGAAACACTCACATTCGACGTGGTCAACATGTACCACCCATACCTCGCGATCTTCGGTAGAGGTTTCATGAACAAGTTTGATGCTATGGTAAGGCAGGAATTCTTATGTATGAAGATACCAGTTCCCAAGGGAGTTATCACTGTGTTCGGTGATCAACAAGAGGCTAGAAACATTGAAAAGGGTCATACCCTAGGACAAACCAACCTGCATCAGCTGACTTCTACCGAAGAAAAGAGAGAACCGTATCTTGAGGCCAAGCGAGACAAGAAAAGATCGAAATAGCTGGCAATGGTGAAACCAAGAAAGTGTACTTAGATGATATGCCTGATAGAGCAGTCACAATAGGGGCTCATCTCAGCCCCGAAGAGGAAAAAGAACTTGTGCAATTCTTGAACAAAAACAAAGATGTCTTCGCATGGTCAGCCAAAGACTTACATGGTGTCGACAGAGACATCATCGAACACACTCTGGAAACGGATGAAAGAATAATCCCGAAAAAGCAGAAACTCGTGAAAATGTCCGAAGAAAAAGTGAAAGCAGTAGAAGCTGAGGTACAAAGGCTTCATGACGCAAAGGTGATCAGAGAAGTTTTGTATCCAGTCTGGCTGGCCAACACTGTACCAGTAAAAAAGAAAAATGGAAAGTGGAGAATGTGTGTAGACTTCACAGAATTGAACAAGGCATGCAAGAAGGACGATTTTCCTCTAGAAAGGTTAGACAAGATAGTGGATGGTGCTACCAACAGCGAGATGCTCTCACTCCTGGACATGTTCTCAGGATATCATCAAATAAGAGTGCGAGAGGGAAGACGAGGAGAAAACAAGTTTCATCACACCTTTCGGAACCTTTTGTTTCGTCAGGATGCCAGAATGACTGAAAAATGCATGATGCACCTTTTCAAGAATGATAGCAATAGTTCTCCATCCTCAGCTTCGGAGAAACATTCTAGCATATGTCGATGACATAATCGTCAAGAGCATTCAAAGGAAAGATCACATCAGCGATTTGGCAGAAACTTTTGCGAACCTTAGAGCTGCGAACCTCAAACTCAATCCTGAGAAATGCGTTTTCGGCATTCACAAGGGAAAGGTGCTAGGTTGTTTAGTTTCGACAAAATGCATAGAGGCAAATCCTGACGAAATCAAGGCTCTAATTGAAATGCAAGATCCAGTTTCAGTAAAAGATGTGCAAAAGCTGACAGGAAGAGTCACTGCTCTTAACAGGTTCATCCCTAGAGCTGCGGAAAGAAGTTTGCCTTTCTTCCAAGTTCTCTGAAGTACCAAGAACTTCCAATGGTCCGAAGCTCAGAAACAAGCTTTCCAAGAACTCAAAGACTATTTTTCAAACATGACTAAGTTGTGCCCTCCTGAGCCAAAATCACCACTCCTGCTGTATCTGTCTGCCTCAAATTCAGCTGTAAGTGCAGTACTAGTACAAGAGAAAGAAGAAGTAGGAAAGCTCAAGAAAGTCTCGATATATTTCTCTTTGGAAGCTCTCTCAGGATCCAAACTTTTCTACTCCGAGTTAGAAAAGATAGCATATGCAGTTGTAATGGCCGTGAGAAAATTAAGGCATTACTTCGAGGGTCACAGAATAAGAGTTATCACGAATCAACCGCTGAATGACTTGTTCGCGAATAAAGAAGCATCCACCCGAATCATCAAGTGGGGTGTTGAATTGTCAGAATACACTGTTGACTTTGAGAGAAGAAATGCAATCAAATCGCAAGTCTTGGCAGATTTAGTTGTAGACTAGACATCGCTAATTCATAATCTTGGTGAAGATATGAGCACACCATGGACAGTTCAATGTGATGGGGCTTGGTGCCACAAAGGGGTCGGAATATCAGCAGTTGTAACATCTCCGACAGGAATCATAATAAGATAGACTGCTCGACTTATCTTCACGGATGACGTCCACTCTACAAACAACACAACCGAATATGAAGCTTTACTTTTGGCCCTAAGAAAGATGAAAGCCTTGGGTCAGCAAACCTTCATCATCAAGACAGATTCCAAAGTGATTCAGGAACATATCGAGAAAGAGAGCAAGGCAAGAAACCCAGTCTTAATGAAGTATCTCGAGAAAGTTAGAGAGATGGAAAGACATTTCAAGGGTTACTCAGTTCAGCACATTCCAAGAGACGACAACAATGAGGCAGACAAATTGGCGAAAGCAGCAGACAAAAATCATGCAATGCCTCCTAATGTCTTCTTCGAAATCATTAAAGAGCCATCCATCCAAGAATCAAAGCTGAAAATCGTGAATATTGTGGAGACTCGCGATTGGAGAGCCGAAATAATGGCATACTTGAGGGGTCACTATGAACCACGAGACGAATTGGAGGAGAAAAGATTGAAGCAAAGGGCAAGGGGCTATGCGGTGGTTAACGGAGAACTGTACAAATCAGGAGTTACCGAACCATGGCTAAGGTGCATAACCTCTGAAAAGGTTGTGGAAATCCTCAAGAAGATCCATAGCGGATGCTGTGGTGCACACATAGGCACAAGGGCTCTAGCAGGCAAGACGATAAAGCAAGGATTCTATTTGCCTTCCATAAACGTTGATGCAAAGAAGTTAGTTCGGGAATGTGAAGCATGCCAGAAAATAGTGAATCAACAAAACTTGCCATCTATGTCAGTTCATCTAATTCCTCCATCATGGCCTCTACAAAGGTGGGGAATGGACTTGGTCGGCCCATTGCCAACAGCTCAAGGAAACTGCAAGTTCGCAACAGTAGCAGTTGACTATTTCACCAAGTGGGTAGAAGCAAAGGCATTGGCGAATATCACAACACCAACAATTCAGAAGTTCTTCTGGCAAAACATAATCTGTAGATTCGGGGTACCAAGGGAGCTGACAGTGGATAACGGGAAGCAATTCGACAGTTACTCTTTCAAGGAATACTGCAAAACTTTGAGCACTCATGCAAAGTTTTTGTCAGTATATCACCCGCAGTCTAATGGAGCTGTCGAAAGAGCAAATGGGCTGATATTTTCAAGCATCAAGAAGTGCTTGTATGATCAAAAGAAAGTCAAGTGGACAGATGAATTGCCGAAAGTGATCTGGTCTCGCAACACCACAGTGTCAAGAGCAACAGGTTTTACACCTTTTTGCTTACTCTTAGGCACCGAAGCAATGACACCAGAAGAAATTAAGAATGAGAGCATGGGAGTGCAGAAGGCAAAAGAAATTGAAGAAGTTGACATAAAAGTAGAGAAAGACATGATCGATCTCACAATCCTCGAAGCAGCTGAAAACATCGAGAAATACCAGAAAGAAACTAAGGCATGGAAGGATAGAAAACTGGTCAGAAAAGATATCAAGACTGGTGACCTAGTTCTGAAAAGAAAGAAAAATTGGGAGAATCCTGGGAAACTCCAGGAACCATGGGAAGGGTCATTCATAGCTAAAGAAACAAGTATGCCAGGGGCTTTCCGCTTGCTAGATCAAACTGGCGAAGAGTTGCCGCATTCGTGGAATGCTGACAGCCTAAAAAGGTACTATCCTTGAGAATCATGAAAGTAGTTAGATTTATTTTTCAAGCAATTTTCTTTCGCAAGTTTAAATTTCGTGAAAATGTAAAAAGACTGAACCATGGATCTATAAGTGGTTTCAGAAACAAAAAATATTTAAATTTCACACTTAATTTAGAATAAAGAGGACCGTACTCTTTTCCTTGCAAAGGGAACTCTAAATTAAGAGGCAAGGTTTTTAACAAGGCAAACCCTATGTAAATACTCTTTGCGATATATATGAAAAGAGTCTTCCCCCAAATTTGTGTGTCTTGTGAATCCCATCGTGACAGAGAATTCAGAAAAGTTTGAGAAGGCTTCGTGATAGCCAAAAATTCCATCGTGTGAAAGAAAAGTTTGAGAAGGCTCCGTGATAGCCGAAAATTCCATTGTGTGCAAGAAAAGTTTGAAAAGGCTCCGTGATAGGTGAAATTCCATCGTATGAAAGAAAAATTTGTGAAGAGGCTCCATAATAGCCTAAACTCCATCATGGGAAAAATTCGTGAAAGGGGCTCCTTGATAGCCGAAGGCTCCGTGAAAGCTTAAATCCCATCGTCAAAGGGATTACCACCAAAAGGCCTAAGACAACAACAAGTTGTGGCCTAAATCCCACCATCAAAGGGATTCCCACCAAAAGGCATGAGACAACAACAAGTTGTGGCCTAAATCCCACCGTTAAAGGGATTCCCATTGATAGGCCTGAGACAACTACAAGTTGTGGCCTGGATTCTAACCTGAAGTTCGAGAACAATAGAGAATCATAACAGAGAAAAGAATATATGTCTTCGTACATAATCTTATGTGTGAAAAGGTGTAAAGGGCCAAGGGGCTCAAACATCTCCGAAGGATAGCGTTAATAAAAAGTAGAGGGTTGAAGCAACTAAAGGTTGCAATATCAACCCCGACAAGTATGCCAAGCGGATGCAAGTCCACAAAATTCGTGAAACAAATTTTGTCGACTTACACAGGAAGTTTCACGATTTTCAAAATTTGTGAAACTCTTCAAACCAGATTCGAGAAATAAAACATTGCAAGGGGACATTCAACTTGTGGATGTTCATGAAATTTTGCATGCAAAACGGCAAGGTGGGGAGGGATGTTTTTTCTCAAGAAAAACAAGTTTATTGCCTTAATTACATACAAAATTTTGTACAAAATTATTACATAGCCTCAGAGACCTCAAAAATTAATAGGAAATTTTGATAATATGGCCTGGATTGAGACCGCTGTGTTCGGCAGTGTCACTAGCGTAAGCAAAGTCGTAATCGCTTGTCTTGGGGCTAAGGGGCTCCGTCTTTACAAAAGTTTGGGGACTTGAAGCTTCAGTGGCAAGAGCATAGCCATCACGCTGAAGGAAAAACCAAGATAGCTGAAAGCTACGCATCGAAAAGTCCTAACAAGCTTCAAGCCAAAAATCGGAGAATTTGCACCTAGGATAAGCTTCTTTAAATAATCGCCAAGCTTCACCGCTAACTACTTGATTTCCATGATGAATTCACAAGGGTGTCACATCCTGCGCAGGCCCACCTTGCAGGACCTGCGCAAGTTAAAATTTACAAAGTAATTGTTCAGAGAAGGGGTCGCAACCCATGAATTTACAAATTCACAGTTTTTTACAAGTAGCATCAGAAGTAGAATGTTCAAGCATTTCAGTTGACGACGTCAACCTTCGGAGAAGCACCATCATGACCAGAGCTCGCCTCATCCCCATCATCACCATCATTGTTGCTGCTGCTGCTGCCACCATCATCACATTCTTTGCTTGGACCATCATCTTCCCTTTCAGCGCCACTGTTCTCTTCAGCCTCAGAGGAGGTTTCTGAAACTTCAACGCCTTTACCGCGCATTTCTCCACCTATCATCTAAATAAACACTGAAGGAAGGAAAAGACTTAAGAAAGTCAAAGAAGAAACATTCATGGAATTTCAAAAAATCGATGATGTCTACCAGAAATTAATCTGGTCCAATTTAACGCGAGCAATCTTTTTCGCAACCTCTTTCCCACTTGCAAACCAGAACTCCTTTGCGAACTAGATCTTGATAGCCAAGACATGTTCATTGACACGGATGATCGAAGTGCTCAAGGCATTTGGAAAGTGTGTGAGTTTCTCACGAAACTTCGCAAGATCAGCGCAGTCAAAGTCATGAAAGAAGTTTCAAGATGCTCTCCACCAAGAAAGCAGCAGCAAAGTCACTTGCTCCCGATATAACTCCAGGAAGAGCCCTGAATTCAGCATCAATCCAGTCCATAAGATCGGAGATGTCTTCACTGTCAGGAAGGGGATCAGGGCGAATGCGGAATTCCCTTAAAGCCTTTTTGCACTCCTCGAACAAGAGCTTCAGTTTATTCATAATCTCGACAATATCTTGTCCCGAAGCTTCACTTCATTCAGATAGTGCCTTCTCAAGATCTTGAATTTTCTGCTCCTTGCCGCTCAAGGTCTTCGCGAGATCTGAGTTCCTTGTTGAAAGTTCGGTCTTGGCACTACGAAGCTCATCAATGATCTTGGTACTTTTATCTGAATCCTGACAAAGATTCTCAATCAATTTAAGATCGTCTTCATGAGTCTTTTTAAGTCTCTCCACTTCCTTCTACGAACTTTCAAGGGCCTCTTCGGCGATTTTCTTCTCATCTTGGCACTGCTTCAGGGCATCGGTAAGATCGGCAACATTCTTTTCCAAGTCTATATTTGCAACCTGAGACAAGTTGAACTCGCGTTTAACTTTTTCGACTCACTAGACATCTTCTTGATGATTTCTTCCTTCTCTTGTAAGCGCTCAGCAGAAATCTTCCTGACGATCGATGATTTCAAGGCATAGGTTTTGCGGTAACCATCAAGCTCAGATGACGAAAGTTTGCGGAGGGCCTCCTCAAAATCCGAGAAGTTCGCAACAATAAGTCGTACTAAAGAAGCAAGAAAAATGTAAAATAATAAGAAAGGTTAGAACAGGAGCCAAGTGAGAAGAAAAGTACACAAACCTTTTTTTGCTAAGAGTCTCCAGAGGAGCCTGGACAACACGTTCAGAAATCGCGAAAGTTTTCTTCGAAGAAGAAGAAGGCAGCTTCTTCAAATCGCGGGTGGTCTTGTCAGGCAACTGGAGCGTCTGCGTTGAAGCTTCTCCTCCTGTTTCATCCACGAATTTAGACGAGTTCCACAATAGCAAAAGCTTAGATGCACCACCTCCCGCAACAACCATTTCACGGCTAACACTTAGCAGTTCTCCCCTGTAGGACGTACCAAAACTCTCGTTGAAGGCAGCGATCGAGGGAGAAGGATCCTGGCCTTCGGGAAGTTCTTCATATGTTTCGACCACGGGAAGGTTTTCAATAGGATCTTTCTTCTCTCTGAACAATCCTCTCCAAATCTCTAGGAAATTCAGGAGAAGCTTTGTCTTGAGGAGAAGAAGGTTGAGGGGCAGCACCTTCAGCATCAGAAATAACAACCGAATCAGTGGTAGCTTTCTCAGCTCCGGTGACATCATCTGAAAAGGATTCAATATCGACAAGTTCATTTTCGGAGCCAGGGGAGTAACTACGGCGAATATTGAATCGCAAGTCACACCATAACCAAGAAGAGAAACCTTTGGGACGAGGTTCGTCAATCATATCATCATCAAAAAAGGCAGAAGGAACGTGCCAAACTTCAGCAGCAACAATCTTCTTAACAGTCGTCTTGATTTTCTTCTGGCCTAGCTGAGCAAGGCTTGAAGCTGCCTGAATCTCGGCATCCGAAACACCTTCAGATGTCTTGCGCTTCTGTTTGCTCAATTCTAGAGATTTCGTCTTATCAGGGCAAATGGTAGCAGAAGAAGTGTCACTGGTGCTGCTCTTCCTTTTTTCGAGGATCTTCTTCGGGGAGCTTTAGGAGGTGTAGCTGAACAGCTAGCCACTGCAACTTGCTGGAGCTTTCTTGTCAACACCTGGACGGCGAGAGAAAAAGGAAGTTTCGGCACCAAGCTCTGAAAACACACAATTAATTCTCTTCTTGTGTTTCACCAGATTCTTGTAGGCATTGTATTCATTCAGGGTAGATTCACCAGTCATAGAGTCAACCTTCTTCTCCACTTTCTCAATGAATTCCTCAACATTCTGTCCTTCCTTTAGCTGAAGACCAAATCGGGGAAAGGGCACTTGCTGTGTCGCCCAGTTCACATTAAAAGTTACAATTTCAGTAGGAGCCAGCCATGAGAAATCGGCCAAACTCCCGCGGCGACGAATTCTTCAATGGCGTCGCGACCACCAAGAATCGTGCTGGCCAAGAAGAATGCATTGTTGCAATTCTTAAAACCAACTGCTCGATGATTATAGGGAGGAGTACAAGTTGCAGTCACCGCCTCTATAGGTGAGTAGAGAGGATAGGTTGGTCTGGTGTAGCCAGGAATCTTGGACATATCGACCTTCACATAGAACCAGTACAAACTCCAATCCTTGGGGAAGTTGGTCTTGCAGCAGGGCGCGAGTTGAATTCGGGTCAGACCTTTTCGTGAATTCTGCCGGCGGGTGTTGAAGGTACAACACATGTAGTGCGCCTCATAGTACTGGTCATCGTTGAGCTTAAGAATATCTTTCTCGATGACAAGTTCAAATAAACGAGCGAATATATCAGCACCGAAGGTGCACCTGAAGGTCTTCATGATCCAAAAGAATTTTGAGAGTTCAAGCAATGAGTTCGACGATAGCTGATGAATCTTCACAAAGAATCTCTCCAGAATAGAGGGCAGAATAGGATCACAGGGGAACCTAAGCCTACATGTGAAGAAATCTCGAAACACAACAATTTCGTTAGCTTCGAGAGTTGGGACTTGCTCATCAAGAGGGGCGCGCGCATCACCAACAGGAAAAAATCCGGCCGCCTCATATTCTTTAATCAGATCTGCAGTAACTTTTGATTCACCAAATACGAAAGCCGGAGGATATGATTTTGCACTCTTCATGTCAATAAGTTCTATTCGATCAGCATCCACATCTGCTAGGTCCTCTCCGCTATCATACTTGTCTTCGGATCTAACTTCACAGTCTTCGCGACTGCCCGATTCGGGAATTTCTTCTCTGATCAGCGAGAGTCCAGCAGTGGCTAACTCTTTTGAAGTCAATGGCCTAGCAGTACTCTTTGTACGAGGCACCTACTTAAGAATAATGAAAACAAAAAATGTAAGACAAACTGTAAAATGACAAAATTTACAAAATCACAGACATAAAAACAAAAACTTAAGAAGAGAAGACAATACCTTAGAAAGCGAAAGAAATCGCCGAACTTCAGATGTTCTCAAGGAAGGAGTTCTTCGGCGAAAATGCTATGAATTTTTCGAAGAAAGTGATGAAATGGTAAAAAAATACTTACGGCACCCCTGTCTATGTCACACCTGAATTCCGAAGAGGAACCAAGTGCATCTCATATGTGCGCCAGGATCAGTTCACACACATATGATAGACAAAAATGAGTGAAATACCATAAACAGTTTACAAACGTATTTCAAAGTTTAACCTCTTATTACACTCATGCGGGGAGACTCGAAGGTCTCTAACAACGGAAAACGATAACTACGCGTCGAGTCCTCGTCTTCCGCTCCCACGAGCACTTGATCGGGGGGTCCGCAAGCCTCACAACTCATCGAAGTCATCGTAGAACTCCCCTCCAAAGTTCTCCTCCGAACGGCGATAGGCAAGGGCCGAGCACACTTATGGTTGGAGCTCAGCAAGTGGGGGAAAATGCAAGGCTATCAAGGATAGGCTACGGTTTTGCAGCGGTTAGCATTTTAATGTTGGTCAAGTTTTACTTAAGGAACTCCTAGTTACTAGGTGTAAGTTCGTACCAACCCACTTAAGAGAACTTAAAAGCCAAAACAACCCAAGCTCCACGAGCTTCACCAACCACGATTTATCTCATCTTTAAGTTTATTAATCATGTGAGGGTCCAAGCCGCTCATGACCGTGAGCACGGCTGATCGATCAGTTTTACACTCTGCAGAGGTTTGCACACTTTACCCACAGCTCGCGTAAAAGCTCCGAAGAACTTTAAACCCAACCATGCGATGCGGCCAAGCACCATACCACACTTCCGAGGTGTGATTGCATAGGGACGCTACGAAGCCTTTACAAAGGCATGCAAAAGACTAACGACCCGCATAGTTACGGATCGGGCGGACCATAACCCTCCCTAGTGGTCGGCACCTTAGCAAAGGCTACTACCCCAAAAGGGCCGGGCTATACCCCCCGCAACCCGGATCCCCCTCTCCGCTCCTTTCGGAAAAGGGCCACTAGTACGATCGCACACCTAATTATTCGGCTAAGGTCAGAGCCATGTAACACTGTGGTTGCGCATGTTTTCTTGGGTGGTTCTCCATGCTCCGATTAATTCAAGTGCTCTTGCGTTACCCAAAACATCATCTATAAGCCATGTATCATTTTCCATAAAAGACCCATTTATCCAACCCATGTTAAGCAACTAGCGTTTTCTACCCAAAACTTTATTTAACAAGGGTTAGGCCAAGGATCAGGGTAAAAGATTCTAGGTATGTCCTTAAAAAGGTTTCCCGTCAATTTAATGCATTGGTAACATAAAGTAAACATTAATTTGTAATGCAATTATATAGGACAAAAAGAGAGCATGCGGGGGGAGAAGACCACTTGCCTTCCTCAACTACGGTAAAAACTTCTTCTTCTTCAAACAAATGCTCCCGATCGTCCCCGAGAGGTGGCTCAGATGAAACAGGCACGATATCTACGATGCACACATGAAGCATACAATAAATAAAACAGATCACCAAACAATCCTAAAGACTAAAAACATGCAATTAAAACGACGGGCTCGCTGAGACGATCGCAAAGACTACAAGAACGCTAAAAACGGAGCTATAACGAAGAAGTTACGCTAAAAACAAGGTCTAAGGACTATCCTGCGATAAAATAAACTACTCAGGGGCCTAACAGCAAGAAAACAGGGACGAAAACATAAATAAGTTTAAAAACAGAAGGTTTAAACTCTAAAAGGGGCTGTTCTGGACCTCTGAGCAAGGATTTAATAAAAACAGGGGCTGGAATACAAAATTCAGGACTGAAATGTAAAGGTCTTTGAAGGTGGGAGGACCGGCTTGCGATTGTAAAAGGGTTGGGGGGCTCTTTAGCAAAACGGTCTCGGGTTGACCGTTACCCACGGTTTGACCCGCGGGGTCCCGGAAGATCCGAGCCGTGGATGGCCGATCCAAAGGCCATCCACGCACGCGTGCGCCGGGGGGCGGCGCCCGCGCGCCGCGGCGGCGGCGTGCGGCGGCTAGGTCGCGCCGGCGACGTCCACACGGGGTTCCCGGCCACGAAAACGCGCGCAAAGGACATCTAGACGAAGCCGAGAACACCGCGAACTCGATCGCATACTTGCACGGGTAGATTAAGGCAACGGCCGAGGCGGGCATCCGTGGGGGCGGACGGCGGCGGCCGGCCAAGCGGCGGCGGCGCTATGGTCGGGCACAAGCAAAGATTAGGGCGGGGATGGGATCCTTACGGCGGATAGGTGCTGCGGCGAACGGGAATTGGATGGAGAAGCGGCGACGGCGCAAATCGGCCTCCGGCGACCGAACTCCACGGGCGGCGACGGCGAGCCGCGCTCGGGGTGCTTGAGGGCCGGCGACGGACGGACTCGGGCGGCGGCGATGGCGCGGCGGCGCTCGGTGCACGGCGGTGGCGCAAGCGGCTAAAGCACGGGAGGGCGTTGGGACTCGGTGTGAAGCGAAGGGGGGAGCGGGGGTGCCTTGGGGGTGCTTATATAGGGGTCGAGGGGCGCCGGGAGGCGGTTCACCGGCGGCCATGGCCATTGATGGCCACGGTTTGAATGGGAGTTAAGGGGGGAGGGGGTTAAAGAACGATAACGGTCGAATTAAGGGAGGGGAATTGAAGGTGGGGCATCACTGCGCTCGTTTAAGGTGTTTTGATGGCGGGGAATTGATGGATCCGGCCGGTAACGGCCGGCGGCGCGCGGGATGCGGCGTGGCTGACCCGGCCGGAGGAAGGAGACGGGCCTGACGGCCGGGTCCCACCCGTCAGCGGCTGGAACAAAAAGGGAAGGGGCGGGGGGTGTGCTGGGCCGGCGGGGTGAAGGTCTGGGCCGTTGGGCCGGTTTGTCTGCGCGGGGAAAGAAGAGAGAAAAGGCCAGCCGGCCTGGGACTTCGTGGGCTGGGCTAGAAAGGGAGAGAGAGAGAGAGAGTTGGTTTGTTTTCTTTTTTTTTCAAATTTCTTTCAAATTCATTTTTCAAACATTCACACTCAAATCAAACAAAAAAAACCATGCATTCAAATCATGATGCACAAGCACTTATTTTCTCTAAATTATTTTAGTGATGTTTATTTATTTAAAAGCCAATTCGTTTAATGATTTATTTTATATCCTTAAGGAAATTTTAAACCTAGCCATTTGTTGCTATAATATTTTAGTGATGGAATTTTTAGGGTGTTACAGTCTATTTATAGGAAGGAAGGGGGTAGCCCCAAGGAACCACTCGATATGACTGTTGCGAGTTTTCAGGAAGACGTGTGTCCACTCCGACGTTCCGAGGGTGACGTTTTTTACCGAATTTCGGGAGTTTTCGTGGAATCAGATCGTCGGAGTCAACCCACTTCCCCGAGGGGCTATGTGACAACTCGCTCAGGAAAATACCGTACTATCGCCTAAGACCGATCCACTTTGGTCAATAAGCAATAGTAAAGTATCATCCTGTCGTTAGTTGCCGGGTTAACGCCCGGTAAATCACTTGGAAATCATATAGAGGATCGACACATGCATTAAAACTCACACGAAGGCGAGTCCAGAGTACAACACGGATTCAGTCCAAATTATTACAAACCATTGTTCTTGACAGTAAATAAAGGCTCAGAGTTCGAAAACAGTGGAAATAAATAAACTAGCGCGACAATACACATCACAGGAGGCCATCCGTGATGTCATCACTCGTCCCTTTCCACCCATTCCAGCTCCCAGCCGGGTGGAATCTCACCAGGCCAAACAACACCTGCAACAACATTTTTAAAGTAAGGATGAGTATACTAATACTCAGCAAGACTTAACCGTCGGGTGATAACTACACCACCAAACTCTAGACATGAAAGGCTTTTTGGCCGGTGGAGTTCTTTTGATGAAAAGCAACAAAGAGTATGTCCTTACTTTCATTATTTTAGCACAAGTTCTAGTTGATTACCATTTCTAAGTGTGCCAACCTATTCAATCAAGAATTGTACAAGCAACTAATTCATACAATAATATTCACCAAGTTCCATCATTAAGGGATATCATGGCCAGTTGATTAAGCAGTCTCAGATAACGGTGAGAGGCCGACAATCGATTGATTTAAACGTTGCAAGGTAGATCTAAACACACGGAGCGGTGCACCAACATAGCTGACACCGACCAGGCGGTTCCCAAAAATCCTCGGGTTGGGAGCGAATCTTACAGTCCCGGGTACAAGGCTATCTGGCATGTCCCACCCAGTACACCCAGCTTCACACATGTACCCACCTCCCGGTTGCAAAGCGGTAGATGGTTACTCAAGAGTAGTAATAGTAAGTTCCCGCACCGTCTCATTAAGGTACTAGGCTTACCGGTCCCATTCCCGGCAAATGTTTAGTACGTTCAAAAGCTTAGCCCACGAAAGCCACTGGACCGGAGCCCAAATCCCATGCTCTTACAACATGAGCAATCCATTTATAAAGATCTTATGATTCCAACATAAGAACCTATTCTCGCGAGTGACGAACATCACTCGACTTCTAACGGGTCCTATAGCATAGCAGCTATCGACCTAGCATACTAGTGATAGAGCATAGGTACCTAGGGATCATGCATCTAGGGTTTCAATTCAAATCCTGAAACATAAATGCACAATCATAGCAAACATAATTGCATAATTTTAAAAGACGGGGTTAATGATCCGGGGCTTGCCTTCACCTGCAAGGTTGGCCTTGGGCCCTTCTGGACTTTGATCCAGGTCTTGAGCTACGAACAGGTGCTGCGGCTCTTCGTCGGCACCTTCGTCTCCTCCTTCCGGCACGAGCGTATATCTACCGTCGGGAAGATCTACACGAAGATGCAAATGCAAGATTTATTTGACGATTTTAATTTAATTAATCACAACGATAGATGACAACCATAGGGTGCATTAGTTGGACACATTCACCTAGATAAGAAATACATTCAGCATACTCCTCCAAAAGGAACCATATGCAGCTCTTTATTAAATATTCTTTTTGACAGTGATTGTGTACCTATATATGTAAGTAATTTAATTTAACTTCACAAACAGTAGTGGGTGGGTATATTTAGCCTTTTAAAATGATTCACAACCACACTCAAGGTTATTAAGGATGGGTTGGTGATTTTCCCATTTAAAAGACTATTAAGCCTTTAATGACCCGCATAGCTTTTATTCATGGAATTAATTACTAAAATTCATTGGAAGGGTGTATTAAACACTAAACATCTATAACAAGCCATTGAACACACATGCGTGCTTTGAATAGCTAGAAATTAATTCTTTTTGAAAATAACAAAAGCTAACTAGAAGGACAAGGTAAATGCACACCAAATTAAATAATCAACAAAATGATCCAAACTTTCTCACACATGTTATATGGCCCAAAAATAGCCAGGAGGTGCAGCACATACACCTAGAACTATTGTGAAACTTGAGTTATGCATTTTTAAAGACAAACAAGCATAATTCAATAATAAATATTTCTAGTAACTATAAAATTTTGATTAATTCACCACGTGTGTGTTTTGGAATAGAAAGACAGTGTGAAAAAGTTAGTTGCAAAAACGTAATTATTTTTATCTAGAAAAATCATTTATGCAGATCTGGCAGAAAAGGAAAAAACATTTTTATAAACCAATTTACATCATAATTTTGTGCAATTTTTGGTACAGGAGCTAGGCATGAGAAGACGCACAACATATCCAAAAATTAGCTACAGAGGATATATAGAGTTTGAGATATTGCAGATCTAGGTTTTTCACATTTGTATTTTTCATGCAAAAACTAACAGGACTAGCTCAGGCAAGAATAACAAAAGTTGTGGGATATTTCACAACGAATCCAACAAAATTGGTTTTGCATTTTTCTGATTTTTATATAATTTTCTACGCAATTACAAGAAACAGAAAAGACTCTACTACTATTTCAGATTCAACTTTGCAGCAAGGTCCCTGGACTTCCTGTGGGTTCACAACTAGGCCCTCACTTTTGCGGTTCCGCCCTTAGAAAGAAATCCCACCTTGCAATGTGGCCCATAGGGGCGGTGGCCGGCGCGGCTCGCCGGATTCCGGCGAGCTCGCCGGCGTTCTCGGCCAGGACAGGACGGGGGGAGGGTCAATAACCGCCGGGGACTCAATTTGGGTGGTTGGTTGGCCCTTGGGAGTGGCCGGCGCACGGCGCACCGACGGCCGCCGCGGGCGTGCCGCGCGCGCGGCGGTGCTCGCCGGGGCCGGCAAGGGCGTGGCAAGGGAAGGAGAGGGGGAGGTGTACGCGCACAAACGAGAAGACCGGCCCCTTATATGCGAAGGCGTCACGCACGGACGAGGCTCGACGGACCGCCGGGTCTCCCGGGTGCGCCGACCGCGGTACGACGTCGCGGGCGCAGCACGCCGCGGCACGGCCTCCTAGGCGGCTCGGGGCGCGGAATCTCGGGGCTTGCGCCTCGTGTCGCGTGCTAGTCTCGGGCGGGGCACTCGCCCTAGAAGCGCGGGCCGCACCGTACGCCGGGCGGCACGGCGCGCGCGCGCGCGCGGCGCGCCGCGGCACGGCCGTTTCAGCCTAGGTCACTTCGAGCACGATTTTCTCTCAAAACTTGAATACAAGTGCCCAAAGTGATGAATAGGAAAGTTGTAGATCTAGCTACCCCCTACAACTTTCACAAAGGCTGTCTAGTGTTTTTCTCAACGGATTTTGCAGGAACGTCTGCCAAACATTGAATGCCACCCTGTTTTGGGAAACAGGAGGTACTGTCAGTCGACCAAGTTTTTCACCAATTTCCACTCAAAATTTGAAATGCCAATCTACATGAAAATTGTGTCCCTCAACAAGCTGGACAACTTTCATAAAGGTAGATTTTGAATTGTTTAGGTGAAATTTAGAGAACGCGGCAAAAGTTCCGGATGACATTCGCTGACGTCAATGTTCAAGCGGGGTTTGACCTTGCCTTTGACCAAGGTTGACCACGGGTGTGTGTAGACTTGGTCAAGGGGTTCAATAGGGTCCATTGGCGAGGTTTTCGAGGCGATGACCCAGGTTGACCTAGGTTTGACCAGTGTCGGCCGGTTTGACTCAGCTGATCCGGTCAGTAGCGTAAATGACGGTAATTAAAAACATGGGGCGTCACAGACTAGTGTTGGGGGATTGGGCAAAAACCTTTCACCCTCGAAACACGCGGGTTGGAATAGCCCAATTAGCATCTCTTTGGGGGATAATTTTTTTGGATGAGCTAGTTGCAAATAGCCCTAAAATAGCCCACATGTTTGGCTACTTATTGAGCTATTTGGGCTAAAAGGGTGTGGGCTAGAAAATAGCTCATGGATTCAAACATGCCCTAGGATGAATTAAAGTCTGCATTATGTATATTGAGAAAGCCTTGTTTGTCTTTTTGATTAAATTAAGCTAGCTTTTATATTATCGCTGCTCATTTACTCTTTGATCTACATATATAGGTGAAAAAATCAGCCATGCCGAATGTCGTCGGCTCGTGTGCACCAAGCACTCCAGTGACTCCACTCCAGCCAGCCTAGCTAGCTACTCCCTCCGGTCCAAATTATAGATCATTTTGATTTTATAGATTCATAAATAATGTTACTCATACAAATATACACTAGTTTGTCTAGATGCATAATAATATCTACAAATCTAGAAAATAAATGATGACTTATAATTCGAAACGAATGGAGTAACTATTAATATACATAAAAAAGTCTAGATGACCCCCACCTATGGGTAGTGGATCACATCAGCCCCCAACCCATGAAAGTGGCTTTTCTATCCCTGTTGGGGCATTGGGCAAAAACCTTTCACACTCGAAACAGTCGGAGTTGCCGAGTTCATGAAAATGTTCGTGAGTATGCTTAAAGATGGGAAATTCTAAATTCGTAGCAAGAAGGTGTTCATAAAAGACGTCCTGTTGAATTCTGCGTGAGTTGCTAACGTTCTGACATTTCACGAAATAATTACCGAACTTGGCTTTGGTTCGCAATTTTGTTGTTTGTTTCAGGATGACCGGAATCTGGTGAAACTCAAGAAGTCACGAACCCGCGAATTTTGGGAAGCCTCGGTTCGGGAGTCTCGATAGTGATAAATCTTCGTGAATGAAACTTCGGAGATTCGAGGAAGCCAAGTCAAAGACGTTGTCTCAAAAAGTCCGGGTTTAAAGTGTGAACTAGTGGCTGGCTTGTAAATATATGAAATTAGCCCCGCAAATCACGGGATGTAAAAGACATTCATGGACATGTTCACATTAGAAATATTCTCTAGATTCGAGGGTAGTCTCGGAATGTAAAAGTCCCTTCGTCTCCCTATAAAAGGGGCACAAGAGCACGTGTAAAGGGATTCACAACTTTTGAGGCGAGTACAGGCTTTCGGGGATTCTGTGTCCCCTCTCTTCGTAACATTCGTGCACTTGCTCTTGATTCTTGTGTTCGGGGACTCCATCCGATTTTCGGACCCTCCAACAACCCCCCCCCCCCCCCCCCCCAAAAAAAAACCGTTCCCAAAACCAGACAAATCACCCCGGAGCAGTTTTGGACTGTAGCTTTCTACTATAACAATGATTTTGACATTTTTATATTCTTTATTTGGACCGAATCTTTGAAAAAACACCGAAAATCGTAAAATGGAAAATCCATTTTTGTCAGACTCCACATGAGTATATCTACACATATAATAATGGTACTCTTTAGATTTTTTTACATCTATGAATTAATTAGAAAAGTATATATCTAAAAGCCGCACCAATTTTTTTCTAAAGCATATCATATTATGTATTCACTATGTAGATACTCAAGTGGAGTCCAACAAATTTGGATTTTCAATTTTAAGATTTTTCTATGGTTTACTTTGATTTTTGAAAGATTCAGCTGAAATAAAGAAAAGGCAAAAAAAAAAGACAAAACCACTAATACTATAGCAAACGTCCGTCCGAAATTACTCCAAAGGGTGATAGGTTAGAGGTGATGTGATCCTAAGGATGCACGCAAGTGTCTCTGCCAGGAGCCCGCAAGCTGTCGGCATCAGCTGGCTAGGTGAATTACATATTCCTACAGAGGCCACCGACGCATGGTTTCTAGTGCCGCAATTTCCTGCTGGGCTTTGCAAGCAAACTGTGTTAACACATAACGAAAGCTTTTATCAGCAGCCGTCCATGAATCAATTTCCTGGTATTCTTCGTGACTTCGATTTGTGCTACTGCAACATAATGGGGCAATTTGTGCTATTGCAATAGGTTGGGGTCTCGGGACCTCGGCGCGGGAAGCCAGCAACAGAGCAGAGACAGATCAGATGGAACCTTCTTTTATTGTCGCTTCACCTCTGGAATGCAACTCATAGGAAGGCCGCAACTCGGCAATTGACATGCGGCGCCGGTGGTGCCATGTAGTGCCTACTGATGTGGACGAGGCAGACTCTACAGAATGTTTGCAGTTATAGCAGGTTTAACCGTTTAAGCCTGTTGATCTTTGCCGGGAGCCTACTTAAACCCACATTGTAAATTGCTGGCCTTTGCATAGACCTGCTAAGGATATTTTTGTAGGCGCGGCTAGCAGGTTGGCAGGCAAACCTGCGCCTGGTTGCATGACTTGCATCTCTATGTGATCCACCCCTCGTAGGTAAGAGGGTCATCAAGGCTTTTCCTCAGTACTATATACGTCGCGGAATGATTATGATCTGGGCAAAATATGGATGCATGTCGTCGGCGCACATGCAATTCCGCTGACGCACACGCCTCTCCTAGGTTGGCCGGTTAGTTAGTTGTAGCCGCTAGCTGCTGCTCTGTGCGCTGGATCCGTGCGCCATGGATTATGTTAGCGCCAAGCATGATTAACTAGGTAGCCTGCCAGCCCACCTGAACGATTTATTTCGTTAGCGCGCGCGCCGCTAAGCTCGAACGAACGAACCCGGCCAACCCAGCTGTGCCGGTTCGCTACCCCGGCATAGCGTTGGCGTGCCCGTCGCCGCGGGCGGGCGGCGCGTGAGACCGTCTCCAGCAGGAGCCGCAACAGCTGCTGCATTTTGCAGCAAGGCCGCCGGTCACCGCATTCTCGGGGGTGTTGGGGCCTTTCCCCATCCCAACTGTCTGCGGGCCCCCCGCCTCCCTCTCCCCGGTGACTCTGCTGCCTCCCTCTGCGCCAAACGGAGAGGAGCAGTTGCGCCGAGCTTGGAGGCCGCCCTGCTCCTGTGACGAGGAGGCCGCATGTGAGGGAGGTAGGGGAGACCCACCGGCCGCCGGATCTGCTCCGGGAGGCCGCGGTGCTCCTCCTCCCTCGATCGATTCGGGGCCGTCGGTCGCCCTCCCTCTCCGGCGCAGCACCGACGGCGGCGCGAGGTGGAGTAGAAGCGGATCGAGCTCGACGGAGGCCACCGGCGGCTCCTCTCCCGTGGCGACGACGAGCTCCCCTCGGCGCGGCAACTCCCCCTCGCCTCGCCTCGCCGCGGACCGCGCCTCCGCCATGCTTCCCCGTCGTCGGTGGCTCGCCGCGCGCTCCGGGTCTTCGCATCCGCGGCGGTGTGTTGACCTTCGGGTGCCCGCCTCGTCGTCGTCGCCGGATGCCGCCGGGCGGCGCGGTTCCCCGGCTCCCCAACTCGCCGGCCGCCGGATGTGCTCGGGACGCCGCTCCTCCTCCCCGACGCACGCGACGGCGGAACTCCTCCTGGCGCACGCGGACCTCCTGTTGTCGATGCCGCGGCTCGCCGGCTCCCTCCGGGCGCGGGAGCCTACACCCCGGAGGATGCAGCAGCTGCTGCGCTACAACTGCTGGAGGCGCCCCTCCCTTTCTTTGCCTGGATCTTCTCTTTCCTTTCCTCAGCTCGCGATGCAGAAGGGGAAACTGCTGGAGACGGTCTGAGGAGGATAGATGGCGCGCGGATGCCGCCGAACCCCGAGTCACCGCCCGTACCGTAACCCCCCGTAGCAGCATATGCGTGCATGGACCAGCCGCGCGCGGGCGGGCGCGGCCGGCGCCGAAAGCATTCGCCGCCCGCGGGGTCGCGGGGAGCACGTGTGCTTGGACTTTTGGGGCTGTGCGCCCGTGCCCGAAGCGCAATCACACGCGTGCGTGCGGCCTCTGGCTTTGGTCTGGTCCGGCCTTGGTTGGACCCGTGTTTTGGTGTGGTGGCCTTGTGGGGGACGAGGCAACCAGCTCGAAGCTAGGGACCATGCGTCGTCCACGACTCCATCTCCATGCACGAGCTGACGGTGCGTGCGGTCGCGGTGTGTTCTGGACCAATGGAGCGTCGACAGCCAGTAGCAGAGTCTTGGCGTACTACCGATGATGCGCGGCCGGTCGATGCGCGGCCGGTCGATGGGCTGATAAATGCACGCGCGGGTCGATTCGATCGGGCAGGCTAGCTAGCGCGTCCCCTGGCCTGGCTTGTCGAGATTCGGCGAGCCAGCAGGAGGGAGGGAGGGATCCGCGCACATGGAACCCAAAAGATTTCGTGCTGTCAGTTTAGGTGGGCTCACTCGACCGCCCCAGGGGCAGAGGAGCTTTTCCCCAGCCTACTCCCTTCCGACGCGAGAGCGACGCGGCATCTAACACATGCGCGCGCGGCCCCGGCCGGCCGGCACCCTGCACGTACGCATGCAATGCGATGCTGCCCGGCCGTGTGGCTGGAATTGTACGCGCTCGATCGAGTCCAGTTCGCGTTGGTCCGACCCACATGCTAGCCGCCTCCCGAAACTCGTTTCAGCATCGCCATTGTACGTCTTCGGTCACCACCATGTTCGTTTTGACTTTGCAACCACGATACATCAAAACAAATTACTACTCCCACGGTTCCTATTCGATCGTCGTTGAAGCTTCAATTTCGCGTCCCTGATAAATTGTCGTCCGCTAGCAGCGACGTAGTACTCCAGCCTACAAGCCTTGCTGACCGCGCCGTCCACTTGCCCTCACGCTCTATGTAATGCTTCGGAGTAGGGGTACTAGTGTCTTTTGCTTATTACATTGATTCTCGTTCTAGACATGCCGTGACAATGAAATAGGGCCGGAGGGAGGTATTTTTCTCTCACCAGGAAATCCAACAGGCTGTATTAACGAGTAGCTGGAGTAATGAAAGTGTGTTGTATCATGGCGTGCGTGCCCAAGATCAGGCGGCCGTGCAACGCGACGACGGGCCCGATCGACGGCATCAATGCGGCAGGTGCGCGCGACCTCGATCGGTACGTACGTGTCGGCACCCGGCAGATTGACTGACTGCAAGGGGGGCGCACGGGCGGGGCCGGTGCTAGCTCCGTAGCTCGTGCTCCCCTCACTTTTTTTTTCATCTATCGCGCCCGCACGAGCGGCAGGCAGATCTATCCCCTCTGCGATCAAGCAAAGCATGTAGCGGCCGCCTTAACTTCATCTTGTTGGCTCCCATCATCGTCCATCCATGACGGAGGATATGGTGGCGGTGGTTGATTAAGGGGCCCCGATTTGGAGTTAATGGCGGGTTAAGTGGGATAGGAACTGTTCACTAAAGGCAAGCTAGCCGTGTCTTGCCGACGAGGAGCAGGGGGGCTGATTTGACCGGGAGCTAGCCGTGGTGTCACCTGCCGCCCCGGCGGCATCGATCAATGACGACCCCCGGGCCGTACGTGCTAAATTTGCAAAGGCACCCATCACATTGATAACACTACGTACGTGAGTAGTACTGTTTAGGAGGAAAAGCATACGCAATGAGGCAAACGTAGTGTCTTTCGTAATAAACTAATAATGGTAGAGACTAGTAATTCACAATTACTAGCTATAGGTACTATATATGAGTCTTGGGGATTTTTTATTTTTCACAAGGAAAAATCTACCTAACTTATAATAAAGTTGGTATTGTGAATATTTTGTTTTAAGTTTTCAATAACAAACCTAAAATGTCTGTATTTTAGAGGTAATGATTTTTTTTACAGTTGAGCAGCCCCGCCTCGCATCACCACCCCGCAGGCGACTCGGGGAAACCCTAGCGTGGCCGCCTACCAACCCCTCTCCCTCCCTCCTCCATCCTCGCTGTCGCCAGAGGGGTGGCCGCCGGGATACCGCGCAGACCCCAGGGACGGCGGTGGCGAGGCCCTCCTTCCCTGGCGGCTCATCGGCTTTCACGCGGGGGGCGAGATCCACTAGCCGCGCGGATGCGGCGGTCCCGGCTTCGTGGCGGCGGCGGTGCGGCGGCTTCGAGTGGGCCTCCGACGGCTTCGGCATGGTGCTGCGGGCGGCGCGTCCGCTTCTCCTCGTGGCGTCCCGGGCGGCGGCGAAGGAGTGGGCTCCCAGATCCGGCGCCGTCTCGGCTGGGTCGGGGGGCCGCGCTGTCGGTGCGGAAAGTAGTCCCGACACTAACTAGTAAGAAGCGCTAAGATCTATCTCTCGATGGTCGGTGCTAAGCAACTAGTGACACTGGTTTTTATCCTGGTTCCGGCCGGGGGCCGTACGTCCAGCAGAGGTGTGCTCGGGGCACTATATTGCGTTGCACTGTGATGCTCGTAGAGGGGGGCTACAAGTGAGGTGGGAGAGAAAGCTAGGCCTCCAGGTCCCTGAGGTACTGATTGAGGCAGGTGCCAATATTGTGGTGAAGACAGAAAGCGTATGGGTGATCGCTGTCCGTCGTCCCCCTTGTGGCTAGGGGGCTGCCCCTCCTTTTATAGGCCAAGGAGGTGGAGTTTACAAGTGTGCCACACTGTTCTAGCTACGTGTGGAGGCATGGCGTGCAGCGCCATGGAGTAGACGACCGTCCTGGCGAATCCCGCTTCTGGCGGGGCGTCACGGCGCGTCTTGTGCGTCTCCAGGAGCAGCTTCGAGGGGGGTGGCGTAGAGGTTGCTCGTTCGAGGGCCGTCCGCATGAGAATTCGAGGGTGTCGTTGACATGAGGCCGTACAGGGCACAGTGGCTGGCGTGGTGGTGTCCTGTCGCCGCTAGCTTCCACGGCGTCGGGTATGGTGACGCAGTGGCCGGGATGGCGTTGCGGTGGCGGGGATGGTCGCACAAGGCTGATGGCGATGGAGGTAACCGCTCCCACTGGCCTGACGTCACGGCGTTGTCTCGTGCGGGCGCGGGGTAGTCGTGCGTCATCCCTTCGAGGGTTCTGTCGTCCTTTTTCGAGGGTGCGGCCGTACGGGAGTGGATGGTACAGTGCCGCGGGGCGGTTGCTGACCACGCCGCACAGCGTCGCACAGTGGCGGGGATGGCCGCACCACGGGAGTTGGCGGAGCAGTGCCGTGGTATGATTCCCAGGCGCGTAGTGGCGTGGATTCGCGTTTGACTTGGCGCCTGCAAATGTCAGTGCATTAAATGCCCCTGCCGGAGGAGCAGGTATGGAGGCGGCGGGCCTGTGAACCCCTCGAGCGAGACGGAAACTCGCTCGAGGGGGCGCTTGGCTCTCGACCGAGGCGGGGCCTCGCGCGAGAGGGGGCGTCCAGCCCCCGAGCGAGGCGGAGTCCCGCTCGAGGGTCGTCCGACCCTCGAGCGAGACGGAACCTCACTCGAGGGGGTGACTGACCCACGAGCGAGGCGAGTTTGTACCGGGGCGCCGCCGTACCCCTCGAGCGGAGCGGAGTTCCGCCTGAGGGTGGCTGGGCCGATTGTTTGACGGGCCGTGTCCGTGGGTTTGTTTGGTGCGCATGTTCAGGTTCGTTTGCATTTATTTTTTATGAGTTTAAGCGGGTTTCCCTTGGTTGTTTAGGGGACCCTCGTGGCTGTCCCCGACACGCGCGACGTGAGGCGCGTACCGGTGGGTGGCGGGGGCAGCGGGCGGCATTCCCGGTGCGAGCGGCGGGCGTGGGCGGCGCGGGACACCGGTTGGCGGCGGCGGTCGACGTCCGATGGCGGCGGCGGACGCCATGGGTGGGCGTTGGGAGGGCTACCAGTGGCCCCGGCTGGGGCCATGGCACCTGCGGTGGCTAGTGCCTTGGCACCAGCGCGGTGGTCGGAACCACCTGTTCCTACCAGATCTGTGCCTGTGGCCGGATGCTGGTGGGCCCGGGGGTCCTGCGTGCGGGCTTTGACGTCTTCGGCTGCTCCTCTTCTCTTCCTCGGCGGTGAAGCTGGTCCGACGCTGTTGCGGTGGTGGGGTCGAGGGTCGACAGGTTCTTGCTGGCGGCGCGGTGGTGGTGCCTCGGGCTATGCCGTACTTCTACCAGTGGAGGTGCCGAGGTTGCAGGGGTTGCGTGCCTCTGTCTTTGGTGGGGAGTGTGCGAAAAGAGTGGTTTTTCCGGGCAAAAGTCTCCACAGTCTGTGGCAATGGTGGCGGCACCCTTGGGGTGTCACTCTCCCCGCTGAGGGCACCATTGAGGAGTACCATGCCCTTGTAGCACAGTTTTCCAGGGTGAAAACCCAGCCCCCTATGGGCGTGCGGCGACGGCGTCATCGGCATCGCGGCCTTCTTTTTCGGCGTTGGCAGGGAGGTGCAGAGGGCCCATGGAGGTGTAGCCTCGGGTTGGCATGCCCGGTGCAGTGGTGATCTCAGCGACGGCTGGACGGAGGTGGTGCTTTCATAGCAGTTTCGGATACACGAGCCCTTGGCAGAGGAGTGAGGCGGTGGACGCGGCGAGGCCCCCACGTAGAGTGGTCGGGGTCAGTGGTTTGCATTGGCACTGCGACGTGAGTTTCCTGCCGATGCAGCGTCGGAGTTGAGAGATCGGCGACCGTGTGTGTGCAGTCTGTTGGTGATAGCCCATGGTGGAAGAGCTCTGCTGGCTGGTTTTGACTTGCAGTGGGTTGTGGCTTTGGTCGTAGCCTAGCGTCGGTGACGACGACACGGGTTGCGATGGCTCGTATGGCTCTTCTCCCAGGTGGTGGTGGTGTGGTGTCTTGTCGTGTGCGTTGTTCGTGTGCGTTGTGGTGGTGGAGTTAGCTTCGGCTTGTGATGTAAAACTGCTTCTTCTTCTTATCTGATATGATAGTGCTCCTGCTCTTATTTTTTTTTAAAAAAAGATGTAATTTTAATCCAATGACTAGTGTCGCAATTCTGATTAATTATACAAAATCAGCGGTCACATGTTTTACCTTTTTATTTTGGCCAATTTATAGCTCCTGGCTGGTACTTCATGCGAGTATTCACGTGGATGCTCTAGTTTTTTTTTTGAGCAAACGTGGATGCTCTAATTAGTAAGGCTTTGTTTGGGTAGAAGAGCACTGGAGGTTTGGAGTTGAATGAAGGGATTGAAGAGAAAACTATGCCCCTCGTCCTCAATTTTCAAATGCGTAGTGTCTAGTGTGGCATGCACTTTATATATAGCGTTTTCAACTAAATGTGGAGTGTCACAAAACGCAAACATTGTCCTCAACAAACGCCTACATCATAAAATTTTTTAGACCTTCATTATCAGGGCAGCAACGATCGAGATTTGGCCCTTGGAATGCTCTAAATTAATTAATGTAGTCCTTTGAGAGCGCTCGAGTAATACTCTCATCCCAACATCTTGACTCTTATGAATATAATACTATGCTACTCAAATCAGCTGCAGTAGGCTCTTAGACAATGCTGTGTAGACCAGCTTGCCCTTTCTAGTTCTTGATAAGCTAGTTGCTCATACTCATTCGAAGTTTACATTATTGATGATGGCTGCTGATGGGGGGCTAGGTTAGTTGACCTACGTAGGTGCTTTACCCACTACACAACATATCTTGCGCGAATCGAAGTCACTGACCTCCGATCCTTCCACCCCTCCGGATTTGAATTCCGAAGATGATCTCACGGCGGCATGGATCCCAGCAGATACTCATCTCCGAGCTCCTGCCAATGAGCGCGTCGCGTCGCGGCCCATGATTGATCCCATGATCTCGTAAACAAAGTGCACGGCCGTTTCGCAGGGCGCGCGATCCACTCTCGTTGTCCACGATGATCTTTGCTAGTACTACTAAACAAGTGTAATTTGCCGAGGGAAAGCCGCTGGGCCGGTGACGGAATCGGACATGCACACCCTCTCTGAAATCTGAATGCTGGGTGGCTCCACAACCCTTGCTGGTCAGGCGAATTGAAGCCTGGGCGCGTGCTTGTAGTTTTAATTTGTAAGACAACGAACTAGCTAGGTTGAAGGCCGATCTAGCTCCTGTAGTCATTCATATATAATCGGTATTGAGTAAGAGACAGCGGCTCAGAGCTCATTCGATCTTAATGAAGTGAAGTCCTTATTGCAATGGCCGCCTACAGCCGGGTGGTTCTTCTTCGTGGTGCATGTTTTTGGCGTAAAGCAGGTAGCTTTCGTGGTACCGAAGATTATTGGCGTCTTGGCTGCCGGATACGCACGGATCGCGCAGGTCGGGCGTGATCTTGTAGGCTGGTCCAGGGACACGGCGGTGACAGGCGACGGCGACCGCGCCGTGGTATCGGTGTAGATAGCCGGTAGCTTCAGGCCGTGCCCTTGGAGCCGTGTACGACGGTTGGTGCTAGTGCAGCTTTTGCGGTTTCGTAAACCTTTTGCAATTTGGCCATTACACACGGTTGCACGCACACGGCTGTTTTCGCAGGGCTCAAGGTTTGGACTTTGGACCACATGATCAATCCAAGGCAATTCAGTCGCGGGATTAGGAAGGAAGCTGTTTGCCGCTCAACAAAAACAAAATATAAACTACTCTTGGGCCCTTTTGGAGCTAGTAAGGCCGACGAAAGCGCAATCAGTCTCAAATTCCAGTCCGTGTTCTTCTTCCTGTTCTATCGTTCGGGGAAGCTGGCGACGGGGATTCGTATGTCTTCCGGGATAGCATTCGAACTTCTAGCCCACCAAAAGTCCATAAAAATGCTGTTTTTTTATTTTTCCACCAATTCACTTGATAATTATTAAATTAAAAATGTTCCAACATTTTTCAAAAATGTTACAACATTTTTTTCTTCAACGTCTCTAGTAATTTTTCGTCAACATTTTATAAATGTTCCTACATTTTTTAGTCAACATTTTTCTAGAGGCTTCTTCCAACATTTTTTTAGTCAACATTTTTTTAGTTTCTTCCTATTTGGGGGTATCCGAAAAACCGGATGGAATCCCCGAACACGAGAGAGACAGAACAGTAAACACGTTCAAGGACAGTGGCAATACAAAAGGAGACCAAGAATCTCCCACCAGTGGCACAAATTTCCAAAGTTTTGAATCCATTTACAGGTGCCCTCGCACCCCCCTTTTATATGGAGACGAATGGACTTTTACATTCCGAAAACACCCTCGCACTCGAAGAATATTCCTAATGTGAACACATACATGAATGTCTTTTTCATCTCATACATTTACAAGCCTGCCACTAGTTCACACTCTAAACCCGGACTTTTTGGGACGACAACTTTGACTTTGCTTCTCACTGGTTCGTGAATTTCCCTGTTCGTGACTTCCGAACCAGACCTCCGACAGATTCTTGAATTTTCCGCTCCTGAAGTTCGTGACCTCGCCGGTTCGAGATTCCAGACTTTCGCATGTTCGCGACTCCGAGTCTTCACAGGTTCAAGATTCATGAAAATCGCGCATTCGCAACCCCGAGGCTTCGCCGGTTCGAGATTCCTGAAAATCGCATGTTCGCGATTCCGAAGCTTCGCGGATTAAAGATTCCTGAAAATCGCGAATGCTTTGCCCCTGAAAAACACATCATAAGAACTTCGTTAAACTCGACGTTTCGAGGGTGACAGGTTTTCCTGAATTCCCCAACACTAGCCCCTCGGGGAAGCGGGTTGACTCCGACGATCTGATTCCACAAAAATCAGAATTTCAGTAAAAAACGTCACCCTCGGAACGTCAGAGGGGACACGCATCACCCGGAAACCCCGCAACGGTCTAATCGAGGCAGGTTTCGCGGAACTACCCCCCTCACCCCTATAAATAGAAGGCTTTCGCTGTTAAAATTTTTCACTGCTCCCTTGCTTTTTTTGCGAATCGTAACTCTTCTTCTTCGTGGAAACTCGTCTTGTGCTCCAGAGTTCGCGACCTTTCAACTTTCTTCGAACTTCTCTAAGGTATTGTTCTTTTCGTTCTTTAACTCTTATTTGTTCTTTCTATTGTATTAGGTTCCTTTACTCTGCGAACTTTATTCGCGAACGTTGTCCTTATTTCTTCTTTTCTGTAAAACTATTGAATAGGTGGCTCGAGTCAAAAGCACCGCAAGACCCATGACGACCGAAGAACTTGTCGCAGCTGGTCTTCCAGCCGAACCGGTTATCGAGGGTCCTGAAAATGCTCCACCTCCCGAAGAGGGGGGCTCTCCCACCGCCAGCGGCTCCAGGAGTCACGAGGATGGTGAGGTCAGAACAGATGACGAAGATGTCGGGATGTGGATGCCGACGTCGGAGATTTGGTCAGGACCAGGCCAGCGGGACCTCTGCCTCCTTCTCTCGTTTTCTGAGAATCGAAGGTTACTAGCAACATGATTAGAGAATATGAAGTAGCTGGCTTCTTCCCCTCAGGCACTGGGTGAGCTCCGCTGGACGAACAAATCCCTATTCCCGAAGACGGAGAGGTTGTCGTATTTCGGGACTTCTTCACCTGTGGCCTTAGGTTTCCTTGTGATCCAATTCTGCCCGCGATCTTGGATGCCTTTTCGGTGAAGATTCATCAGCTCTCCCCAACATCTTTTCTTGAGGTGTCAAAGTTTATTTGGATCATGAAAACCTTCGGTCATAACCTCAGCGTCGATGCTTTCGCCAGATTTTTTGAACTGGTCATTGTTCCCGACGTCATCAAAGTCAACGACGGGCAATATTACGAAGCTCAGCATGCATGCTGCACTTTCAACACCCGGCGACAGAACACCCGAAAATGGATTACGCGAATTCAGATCGCTCCCTGCTGCAAGACCAACCTAACTGATGATTGGAACTCGTACTGGTTCTACGTGAAGGTTGACATGTCTGATGTTCCTGGCTACGAAGGACCAGCTTGCCCTCTGTCCTGCTCTATCGAAGCCCTGACTGCCGTGAATGCTGCTGAGTTCAATCATCGGGCAGTGGGGATTAGAAATTGTGAAAGTGCTTTTCACCTCGCCAGCACTATACTTGGAGGCCGCGACATTGTCGAGGAGTTCGTTGCTGCCGATATTTGGCTGATTTCTTATGGCTGGGCCCCCAACGAGATCGTGTACTTCAATGTCAACTGGGCAACACAAGAAGTCCCTTTCCCGAAGTTCTGCACTAAACTGAGGGAAGGCCAAAGTGCCGACGCTTTCATGGTTGAAGTGGAGAAAAAGTAACTCTTATGATAGGCGAATACACCATGAACGAGTACAAGGCATACATGGCATTGGTGAAGCACAATAGAAGAATTAATCGCGTGTTTACTGAGGTCTGCGGGGACAAGTCCTTTAATTCTCGACGCCCGGGTCGCAAACTGAAGGTACCCGCGGTCGCTGTCGCCAGTTGCTCGACTGCTCCTATAAGTGCCCCAAGAAGAAGATCTTCGAAACGGGGCCCGTCAGTTATCGACGAGAGTACTTCCTCTGGCGTCCAGCCTTCTAAGACAAGATCTCTAGAATGGACGAAACGTAAGCGCAGGACCTCCGAACAAATTTCGGACGCCGAACTCCAAGCAGCCTCCGGCCTTGCTCAGATGAGCCGCAAGAAATCCAAGAAAGCTGTGAGGAAGGTTGTTTCTTCGGGGGTTCGGCGGGTTCCATCTGCATTTGATGACAACCTCGTCGTGGAGGCGGCCAGCCAGAAAGGTTCTTGCTTTTGGCCCTTGTTGAGATTTAACTTTTGAGAAAATTGCCCATCTAGTTCTGAGAATGAGTTCGTGGACATTGATTCTTTTTCAGATGCTGCCCCCGAAGTTCGGAAGGATGTGGTTCCCGACGCTGCTGTTGAGCCCCCTGTTGCTGCTACTGCTGCTGCTGTTTCTCAGTCTGTCCCCCGTTGTGATGATGCAACCCCCGAATTTTACAAAGGAGCTCGAACTCACCGTTCACCGGGGTGATGATCCTGTCCAAGATGCTCCCTTGCTCGAAGTTCGCGAAGTGGTTCCCGAAGGCCAGGCTCCCTCTCCCTCCTTAGCTGCATTCAACAAGAGCTTTGGTATGTCTCACCGCGGCGAACTACTAAGTGTTGGTTTCGAGGCAGCTAGTATCGGGAGCGGCGCATCCAAGATTTTAACACTTTGGAAATCGCCTACACTTGTTGATGACACAGGAGAAGGGTCGGAACAAACCGGAGGAGTCGCTCGGGAATCTGGAAAGGGGCCTCACTCCGCTCTGAGGAGGACTTCTGCGTCGCAGGGTAAAACTTCTTCGAGTTCAAGGAAGAAGGTTACCATGCAAAATCTAAGCAAACATGGTTCGTTTCTTTTTGTTAACTTTTGTATCTTTCAGATTTGCGAATTTTTGCTCAAAACTTTTAGTCACTGAATTTTTCAGAATTCAAGGACCTTCTTCGTTCGTATCCTCCGTCCAAGCTGGTGAGGTTTCAAGAAGATTACGCCCTCAAATCTTCCATGCTCAGGAAAGTTTCCATTGAACGGCTCGTTGATCAAGAGAAGGCAGACAAGCAACTTTCCCAAGAATCCAAGGAACTTAAACGCAACTTTGCTCTTGCTCAATCCGCGAACCTTGACCTCGAAAAGAAGGTAGCCGAACTGGCAGAAGCCTTGAAGGTTTGCCAGGATGAGAAGAAAATTGCTGGCGAAGCACTTGAGCAATCAAAGAAGGAGTTGGAAAAGCCGCAAAAAACTCATGAAGTCGATCTGAGCCTGATTGAGAACCTTCGCAAAAACCATGACAGATCCTCGAAAATTGTCGAAGATCTTCGCGCTAACAATGCCGACTTGGCCAGATCCCTAAGCAGCAAGGACCAACAAATTCAAGATCGAAAAGGCCTTGACCGAACAGAGAGAGTCTTCTGGGAGGAGGGTTTCTGAGATTGTCGACAGGCTGAAAGCTTTGTTCGGAGAATATGAGAAATCTTTAAACGAATTTGGGGTTCATCCAGCGCCACTCCCTTCCAACTTAGGGCTTTCAGAGTTCATGGATTGGATCGATGCAGAGTTCAAGGCGCTTCCCGAAGTTATCTCCGGCGCTAATGATTTCGCAGCAGCCTTCTCGGTCGAAAGCATTCTGAAGCTTCTTCACGACTTCGACTACGCAGATCTCGCGAAGTTTCGCGAAAAACTCTCGCAGTTTTCCGACGCCCTGAGTACCTTAAGAATTCGGCAAAACGAGGATGTTCAAGTTATCAAGTCTAAATTCGCGAGGGAATTTTGGCTAGCCAGCGGGAAAGAAGCTGTCAAGAGCATTGCACGTGCTAAGCTTGCTCAGGTTGATTTTCGGACAATTCTTCTCGCTACTGCTTATTCGCGGGATTTTTTCCCCTTGATTTTTCTTACATTTGTTTCTTCACTTCTATTAGTTGATCGAGGAAGAGAATCGTGGAGAGGGCGCTGCATCCCCTGAATCGTCTACTGAAGATGAAGACTCTAGCGACTCGGGAGAAGAGGGCTCAGGCAGCAGCAGCGACGATGGCAGTGATGGCGACCAAGCTTCTGGGCACGAAGGGAATTCTTCGAAGGTTGACATGACGGACTAGATGTTTTTCCGAAATATTCGCCCCTCAAGGCTGCTTCTGTATATTTGTACATTCACTTAGTTTTAGTGCTTTGTCTGAACAAGCTGTTTTGTAAACTTTAACCCGCGCAAGTCCTGCAAGTTGGGCCTGCGCAGGACGTGATACCACTACGGATTCATCGCGATAAAATGTTTGTTAGTGGCGAAGCGTGGCGCTTGTTCAAAAGGGCTCATCCCGAACAGGATTTTTCCGATTTTTGGCTTGAGGCTTCGCTTAAGTTTTCTATGGGATGCTTCGATCTTTCTTCCTTTTTCTTGCTTTGTAAGAAGGAGGGTTCTACAGTTGCGAATTCAAGTTCCATGAAGATTCCGAAGACGGAGCCCCTTAGCCCAATTGCCGGCGAGCTCAACTTTGCTTACGCTAGCAATATTTTAGAAGACGATAGTTGCGAACCCGGACATGTTGTCGAACTTTCTTTCTAGATTTTGTACTTATCAATGTAATTGTTGTTGAGCTGTTTCGAAATTTTTATGCAATTAAGGCAATAAAGACGTTTTCTTTTGAAAAACGTCACCCTCCCCCACCTTGTCGTTTTGCATGAAAATTTCTAGACAAATTACCGAAGCTCTACTGTTCTTCGAATACTTTGATCAGACGCGCTTTTGGATAAATCTTCGCAAATTCTTTAAAACTTCAAATGTTAGGCAAGTCGACAAAATTTGTTCTCAAATTTTGTGGACTTGATCCTCTTGTCATACTTGCCCTGGTTGATATTGCAACCTTCAGTTGCTTCAACCATGATTTTCTTCGAATTTCTACACGAGCCCCTTGCCCTTTCGCCTGAACGATTTTTTCATGAAAAAATTTCTCGGCAGTTTTCATTAAGAAAAAAGAATTTTGGAACAATGCCACACACATTCACTTAACCGCTATCGTCATTACTTATCATGATGGAAACTTAGGCTGCAACTCATCGTTGTATCGAGCCTTTTCGGTGGAGATCCCTTCGTGGATGGGATTTTAGGCCACAACTTATTGTTGTTTCAGGCCTTTTTGGTGGGAATCCCCTCGTGGATGGGATTTTAGGCCACAACTTATTGTTGTCTCGGGCCTTTTCGGTGGGAATCCCTTCGTGGCTGGGATTTTAGGGCACAACTTATTGTTGTCTCGGGCCTTTTTGGTGGGAATCCCCTCGTGGATGGGATTTTAGGCCACAACTTATTGTTGTCCCGGGCCTCTTTTCACAATCTCTTCTTCTTTTCACGATGGAATTCTGGCTATTAAGAAGCCTTTCTCACGAATTTTTCTTTTTTCAATATGGAATTCTGGCTATCAGGAAACCTTTCTCACGAACTTTTTCTTTTTTCACGATGGAATTCTGGCTATCAGGAAGCCTTTCTCACGAATTTTTCCTTTTTCACGATGGAATTCTGGCTATCAGGAAGCCTTTCTCACGAATTTTTCTTTTTTCACGATGGAATTCTGGCTATCAGGAAGCCTTTCTCACGAATTTTTCTTTTATCACGATGGAATTCTGGCTATCAGGAAGCCTTTATCACGAACTTTTCTTTTTTCATGATGGAATTCTGGAAATATGCAATTTGGGGGAAGACTCTTTTCATATATATACATCACAAAGAGTATTTACATAGGATCCGCCTCGTTAAAAACCTTGCCTCTTGATTTAGAGCCCCCTTTGCAAGGAAAAGAGTACGGTCCTCCTTATTCTAATGCAACTAAACAAGTAAAGGCTAATGTTTTTTCCGAAATCACTTATAGACACGTGATTCAGATTTTTGATTTTCAGAATACAAATTTGCGAAAATAGAAAAAATCTCTAAATTACATCTAACTACAACTGGAACTTTCAAGGGTAATACCTTTTCAGGCTGTCGGCGTTCCATGAATATGGCAACTCTTCGCCAGTTTGCTCCATCAAACGAAAAGCCCCTGGCATGTCTGTTTCTTTTGTGATGTAAGGCCCTTCCCAAGTCTCATGAAGTTTTCCCGAGTTCTCCCAGTTTTTCTTCCTTTTCAACACTAGATCGCCAGTTTTGATGTCCTTTCGGACCACTTTCTTGTCTCTCCAAGCTTTAGTCTCTTTTTGGTACTTCTCAATGTTTTCAGCAGCTTCAAGGATTGTTAGATCGATCATATCCTTTTTCACTTTCTTATCAATTTCTTCAATCTCTTTTGCTTTCAGGACTCTCATGCTTTCGTTTTTGATTTACTCCGGTGTCATTGCCTCAGTGCCGAAAAGTAGGCAAAAGGGCGTGAAACCTGTTGCTCTTGACACGGTAGTGTTGTGGGACCAGATTACTTTCGGCAATTCATCCACCTATTTACCCTTCTTTTGGTAGAATAAGCACTTCTTGATTCCCGAAAAAATCAGGCCATTTTCCCTTTCAAATGCTCCGTTGGACTGTGGGTGGTACACTGATGAAAATTTGGCATGAGTACCCAAGGTCTTGCAATATTCTTTGAAAGTGTAACAGTCGAACTGTTTCCCATTGTCAACAGTCAGTTCCCTAGGAACCCCAAACCTGCAGACTATGTTCTGCCAAAAGAACTTTTGAATTGTTGGTGCTTTGATGTTCGCAAGTGGTTTTGCTTCCACCCACTTCGTGAAATAATCGACTGCAACATCTGCGAATCGGCAATTCCCCTGAGCCGTTGGCAATGGCCCTACTAGATCCATTCCCCACCTTTGTAATGGCCACGATGGTGGAATCAAGTGAACTGGCATTGATGGTAAATTTTGTTGATTCGCTGTTTTCTGGCATGCTTCACATTGCCGAACTAATGCCTTGGCATCTATGTTTATGGTGGGCCAATAGAATCCCTGCTTTATTGCCTTTCCAGCTAAAGCCCTGGTGCCTATGTGCGCACCACAAAATCCGCTGTGAATTTCCTTGAGAAGCTCTAGGCCTTTTTCGGAGGTAATGCACCTTAGCCAAGGCTTAGTAATTCCTGATTTGTACAGTTCTCCGTTTACCACTGTGTAGCCCCGTGCTCTTTGTTTCAACCTTTTCTCTTCCAACTCTTCTTGTGGTTCATAATGGCCTCTCAGATAAGCCATGATTTCTGCTCTCCAATCGGGAGTCTCCACTACATTCACAATTTTCGGCCTCGAATCCTTGATGGATGGTTCTTTGATGATTTCAAAGAACACATCAGGGGGTAGTTCTTGATTTCTGGCTACTGCTTTTGCCAGCTTGTCTGCCTCATTGTTGTCATCTCTTAGGATATGCTGGACTGAGTAACCTTTGAAGTGCCTTTCCATTTCCCTGACTTTTTCTAGGTACTTCATGAGAACAGGATTTCTTGCTTCACTTTCTTTTTCGACATGTTCTTGAATGACTTTCGAATTCGTTCTGATTATGAAGGTCTGCCGCCCAAGGCTTTCATTTTCCTTAATGCCAGAAGTAGAGCTTCATATTCTGTTGTGTTATTCGTGGAATGTTCATTGTTCGCGAATATGAGCCGAGTTGCATATCTTATCACTACCCCTGCTGGGGATGTTACGACAGCCGAAATTCCAACTCCCTTGTAGCACCAAGCCCCATCACACTGAAATATCCAAGGCTCAGGTATTTTTTCATCGGGGTTCTGAGTTGGTGAAGTCCAATCCACGACAAAATCTGCCAGAACTTGCGACTTTATTGCACTTCTCCTCTCGAAGTCCACTACATACTCTGAGAGTTCAGCGCCCCATTTGATTATTCGGGTAGATGCTTCTCTTTTTGCGAACAAATCATTCAATGGCTGATTGGTGATGACCCTTATTCTGTGACCCTTGAAATAGTGCCTTAGCT